>CM053650.1:8270134-10755759 GCA_028654395.1 Scutellaria barbata
ATAAGTTCTCAGCAGATTTTGATACCATTGAGCCTCTTGAGTAGATAGTTTCTCCTTATTTTGCACATTATTTTGTGGACTATCGAACATATCCAGTTGCATTTTTTATTTTGACAATGTAATTTGACAATATTTTTTTTAATTTGACAATATATCTTTCTATACTTTCATGCCTAACTACAAAGTCACAATATGGTGATACCAATACGTTCGAGTTGAAAAGATATTTATGTATGAATTTATAATATAAGTTGTAAGTCACTAAAACATAATACAGACAGATGTAAGAGTATCAAGTGCAACTACATCCACCAGACATTCCAGATCACCCAGATGTTAACGCCAAATAAATAGGACATTTTCTTCTTGTATGTGTTTTTGATTGACAAACTGAACACTTTTTTTCTTCCTTCGTATTCATTTATCATTTTTGGGTTGAACGTCATCATTCCCAACTTCCTCGTCTCGATAGTCATACTGCTCCGAAATGCACTCGGTGCATCTCGCTCTGTTGTGGTCAGAAGGAATCTTGCTCGGTGCATCGCAGCGGCTGCACCTTCCGGAACGGCTAGAAGGAATTTGTTTTCCTTTGGGTCATCCCGCTTGTTTAACCTTATCAGGTGCTCGACATAATTGACTTTAGATTACATCTGACGCCACCCAAGTTTCTGGATCAGGAACGGGATTCACCGTACCACTCCACATACCCCTCAACCAATCGATTGTGTAGTATGGTGCCACGTATGCCGTAAATGATTTTTTTGCAAAACTATAACAAATAATAATAGTTAGGTCAAGCGTTTCATTTATGTATCATAGTACGAAGCTTCATAACATGTTGTATACATACCTTATTACTGCACATGCATGCGAACACGGTATCAGATCCAACTGAAAAATGAATTAAACATGTGCACTCGAATTTTTTTAGCTCAACAATAAAAATCTTACTCCCATCAGTTACCTTATATTTGCTTCGTTCGAGTTTTGCAACTTGTATACGCCTACCAAGTTTCACAGAGTTGACTAATCTTTCATGTGCTGCGATCGTCAGAGTATTTTCTCTATCTTCAGCAGCAGTCCGCCTCTCGTAGAACCATTTCTCCAAAATTCGTCTAGCACACTCCAAAAAAGAACATATAGGCAACTTTCTTGCCCACACAAGATGACTATTCCATGTCTCAGTAGCGTTAGATGTCATGAAATTAAATCTTCTCACAGGACATCTCACGTGAGCCCATCGTTGTTCTCCAGCCTTGGACAAGGTAGCTATCGCACCTTGTATGCCAGATACTTGCAACATGGACATATACCTATAATTTCAAGCAGATTGATAAGTAAATACAATATAGTTTCAATAAAACAATAGTCATGCAAATTGTTGGAAGGTATATTGAAGAATGTATTTTCAATTGCATCAAAGGAAACGTACCTATCAAACTTTATGGACTGATAACAATATGCAGTTTTGTGCAAAAGTCCAACCAAGTGTGTTCCATGTCTGGCCAAGTTTTGTTGTAAATGAAAACAACATAAATCATGGGTTGCATCAGGGTACACTTCCTTGATGCCATTGCTGATGCTGGCGTGCTGATCGGACACTATAATCAATTAGTCTGGGCAGCCATATGCTTCACGAACATGTTTGAAAAACCAGGTCCAAGACTAATCGTTCTCCACATTTCCTATGCCAATTGCTAATGGAAAAATTTGGTCGTTTCCATCTTGTGTCACAGCAACAAACCCAACACCTTTATATTGACCTTTCAAATAACACTCATTTACAACTATAACCGGCCTTGCATATCGCTTAAAACCGTGAATAGATGCTACCGTTGTGTAGAACACATGTTTGAATTTTCCATCTCGGTGAGTTTCAAATCTGTATATGAATCGGGATTAGAAATTTTCAAGACCTCTTTATACTGTTGAGCAGAGCAAATGATTTTTTCGGGTCACCGTATGCAACCCTCATTGCATGTTGTTTTGCCGTCAATGCCACCTTATAACTAACTTGTACACCATGTCGCTTCTTCATTTCATCAATTATGGTCCTAGGATTCAGTTTGTAATTTTCTTTTCTAACTGATTCAACGTAGTACACACCGATCACAGCTGTAGGAAGTCGATGAAGTTCACTACTATTCAACTCACTCCCACATGTATGTTGTAAAACAATCTTTGAAAATTTTCAAATCCCAAATTTCTCATGTGCGTGTAGGGCGAATGGACAATTATTCTTACTGCATTTCACTTACCATCTCTTCTTGTCGGAACGTTCCACATGGTATTCAGCTACATTATCCATATGGTAAAATCCAACCGCAATTTGCAACTCTATTTTGCTACCAAAAGTGGCTCCTTTATGCAGGGTAACATCTTCGACCGGCTCATTTATTAATGTGGGTTGCTCATCAGATGGTACTTCTGGAATAAACCACTTCGATCTCATAATATATGACTGGAATTCCTCATACGCCAGTCGTTGCTCTTCATCCAGAGTATTCTCGACTTCTTCGTCTAAATTGAATTCATCATTTACATCTGTCGTATTTGTTGATTCATCTTCATCATTGACCGAACCTGAAACATGATATACAAAAAAATATATATTACAATTGCAAAATGTTATGACATACTTCAAAACATATATAAAAAATTACCACTGTCATCGTCATATAATTGTTGTGGTACTCTTTCTGGTTCAGCTGCCTGTGAGATTTCTTCACCCTCTGTAAACTCGCGATGTCCATAAATAGTCGGAGAACTGTTCAAATCGATGTAGTCGACACCGCAATCAGAAGCAAAGTTCACACGACCACTCGAAGAAGGCCAAGATGCCCACTGATCCACATTTGAGGTCCCAGGATGGTTAGCTTCGTCTTCATTTGGAATTCCCAGGATGGTTAGCTACCTCAACATCTAATGTCCTATTCGTAACATCAATAGTGGACTTCGTTAAACACCACTTCAGACATCGTGGAATAGGACGTGGTGTGTCAAGCCTTCGGGCAGCAAATGTACTCGTAAAGGTAATGACCTCGTAAGCCTAAATCTAGACAAAAGACAAACTCATTTTAGTATATTGAGCACAATCTTACAAAAGTTATAAGATGTAGGATTTACACAAGTGTCTGGAAAACTCACCAATAGAGAGATGGAGAAGCCATAAAAGTGATAGGTGAAGGTCCGTCCAATCTGCTATCATGGAATAGAAGATGGGAGCTTGTCCATGTTTCGCAACAGTGTAAGATAAGAGAACTTCCCCCATGGGAAGCTCTCTCATCGCTCCTCCTGATCCACTAAATCCCAAACCCACATATCGACGTGAGTCTTTCCGAAATCCACTCCAAGAACAATACAGTTCATTTTGAGAATTTTAGCAACCTTCATAACATCCTCCTAAGACTGACGAAACTCTCCATTAATGAATCTGGTACGGAGATCTGAAAGCTTCACCTTAATAGAATCATCAACAACTCAGAAGTATATACTATCGTCGGGTGGAACATGCACGCCAGATGGGTCGAAGTCTGAATCTCCAAATCGTAAACCCGTCACAAGAGCGAACTCCCTACTCGAGAATCTGCAGCATCGGGATCCAATGTGGAACCATCTCTCCAGCTCATTTGGATGGGTCCTATGTTGCACCTCCCGAGATACGAGGACATGTAGTAAAATCTTACACCAATCTGCTTCAGTCGGCCAATACAAGAAGTGGCCGAATGACGTCGTATGAAAATGACGCAAGCAATCCCTACCTATGGATGACAGCTCCGTCCTGATATCCTCTAGTATACTCAACCGCGTATACCCATTAATGTAGGCTGGATGACCTAGACAACCCTCACGCACCCAAGCCCAATCCAACTGAAATATGCAACGTACTTCAATTATTTGTAGCAAAAGTATTTATTATTTCAAATTCTCACAAAAATCTAACTTGACTTATAGTGCCTACTCAATTTTCTCAATTCTATATAATCAATATAGACTAAATTTTCAGAAGATTACATTATTGTATAAAATTTTAAGTTTATTATATGTCCATCTTCTTTATTATATATTTTTAGTGTACTGATTAAATTATTATTATTATTATTATTATTATTATTATTATTATTATTATGACAAAATTTTAAGAAATCGTCATATTTCAATACACCCATTAACTAAAAGACATTTGATAATTAGGATAAAATTGAGTGGGTACTATAAGTCAAATTGAGTGGTTATAGCCATTTTATGAGATTACTATTACTTCCGATATGGAAATTATAAATTATTGTAGCAAAATAATTGTCTTAATTATATATATTGGTTTTAATTGTCTTCATTATCGCAATTCTGTAATTTTCATGTACCCTAATTTTTAAAGATTTTGCATAGGGTAATTTTCGTCAATTTTCGAGCATGTTTATTTCGATCATTTTTTTCCTTCACGAAAATTTCCTATTTTGTGTGTACGAAGATTTCCTAATTTTCGTGAGTGGGGAATTCAAAATTTTCGTGCACGAAAATTCGCCTAAATTTCGTACTAGAAAATTACTGTCATTTTTATCATTCACGAAAATTTCCTAATTTTCATACACTAAAATTTCTTAATTTTCATACACGAAAATTAGGAAATTTTCGTGAGCTCAAATTTCCGAATTTTCATGCACGAAAATTAGCCTAAATTTCGTACACAATTTTTTTTATCATTCACGAAAATTATAGAATTTTCGTGCCTAATTTTCGTGAATTCAAATTACTACCTAATTTTCGTGAATTCAAATTACTACCTAATTTTCATGAAAAAAAATTCGTGAGTTCAAATTACTGTATTTTCGTGCACGAAAATTCGCCTACTGCATTTTTGTGTATGATAGTATCAAATAAAATCACGGATCACCTAGCATGATAGCATAAATGTAACGTCCCGATTCTTTTTGTAAATAAACCTTAATCGAGACATTACTTACTTATAAAAATTCACTCTTTCAATAGAATAAAGATAAATAAAATCAAGAATAATTATAAAATATACATTTCTGAAATTCATGAAATTACTCATTTTAAAATAGAAAGTTTCTGTAACCTTTGATCATCGGCTACAGCATCCACCGCTCGCATCCCACGCCATAAAATACCTAAACTGATAACATTTAAAAAAAAAGGTGAGTGACAAAAGTACACTCAGTGGGGTGGGAAAAATCGGGATGACATAAAATAATTTTAAAAGATTTTACACACACATGCCAAAACATCATTTTATCACATAAAACAGATTTTCGTAAAACGTTTGTCTTTTAATAAAAACCGTAGAAAATAGATCATTTCAATCACGTGACTTTAATCATTTTAAAAAGAGAGCATCCATCTCAAATCAATCATCCTTCACATTCAAACATATCACTTTCATTATCACATTTACGGTTTTTAGTCGTCTTGCAAACATATGCGGGTCTTAGCCATCCTGGAAACATATAATCCATCATTCACATTCAAACATCACTTTTCACATAATTTACTGTGCTTAGCCGCCATGAAAGCATTTTATGGTTCTTAGCCGCCATGAAAACATTTTTACGGGTCTTAATCGTCTTGAAACATATGTGGGTCTTAGCCGTCCTGGAAATATATGCGGGTCTTAGCCCTGGTACGGTGATCAGCCGTCATATACGGGTCTTAGCCGTCTTGCATACGCATGCACATGCACATATAATTACTTCACACATACACATATCAAACATACACATGAAAGCACATTAATTTAACACTACACTTAGTTGCAGTTCTCAACTGCCATGAAAACACATCTTATTTGCACATATGCAAATCTTAACTCCACATCATTCTTCACCTTTGCATTCATAGTAAAACATTCACAATCCATCACTTGCTTTAAAACTGAAGCTTCTATTCATAAGTTGTCGAGCATATTCATCTTTCCTCGTTTCCTACATCGAACATTAAAAATATCTTAGTACTTTGTCTAGTTGTAAATTCGTAAGTTAAGGTCTCTGATAATTAAATATTTTCTTTAGTGTTTCTTTGATCAGTTGGAACATGTATCCGATGATATTGTGGTTTAAGAATAAAATAAACGATTTTAAAGTAAATATAGGGTTTAGGTGAATTTGTGATGAAAATGTGTTTACTAAAAATATTAGAAAACTTAATTAGACTTTAATTAAATCTTGAAAGACTTAGCTTAGTTCCAGGATTTGAAAATTAATTATAGAATTATGATTTAGGTTAGATCTTGAAGACGTGATAATAATTCTAGATAAGTAACTTATAAAGCTTTTACTTAAAATAATTCTTAAAGACTTTAAAATAATCTTAGAAAATCTAATTATGTACTTTACGGTTTAACTTAGATATTAAGAAATTTGAATATATTTATGATTATGACGTATTTTACTTAACTATATAATTTAAATTATAAACATGAATTCAATTAACTGAAATTATAAGTTAATTTAGGAAATATATTTAATTGCATAACATGTTTAGTTAATTATTATTTAAGAGGATTAAAATTGATATTTAATTTGATATTTATGTTTGAACTTGACTTAATTTGGGAAATTAACTAGTAAAGTTCATAATTAATTTAAGATCATTAAATCATTTTTAACAATATAGGGAAATTATTTAAATGTTTAATATTTATAATTAGGCATTTGGTTTATTTATTAAATTATGAAGATCAAACATAATGTCTATAATTATATTTATGTCTATATTCATAACTTCCCAAGAGTTATGGGGTTAACGAGACGTGAATTTAGGATTTTTAAAAACCTAGATTTAAGATAACTATTAGATTGTACATACTTTAATTATTATAATATCTCTAAGGTTAATTTGTAACCTAATTCATTAGTTTGGATCTAATTCAGTATTTTATATATATATTAACTCTCTAAAGCAATATCGATAATATCTAAGGTTCGTTTTATAATCCCAACTAATTATAGGTAAAATACAATTTTAGCAACTCTAGGGTCATTTTAACAATATCAAACAATTCTAATGCGCAATACATAATATCATCAATTTTTAAGGTTACAATATGTAATTTCAGCATAATTAGGGGTTCGTTATCATTATTCAATAATTTAGGGGACTTAAAACATATTTTTATAAACTTAAGGGCATAAAAGTTAATACTTATAACTATTAGGGTCAAGTATGAATTTTCCATAATTTTGAGGTTTGCAAAATAGCCCCTATACTAATTCAAATTCTCACAAATCAGCCCCTCCCCAAATCAAACCCCCTGCTGCTCCTTCATCACTGTCCGACCGCCTTTGCCGCCCTGCCCGACGCTGCCGACGACCTTACGTCGCCGACGACCACCTTCTCCGAAACACACACACACCCTGCAGCATATACATACATACATATATATACACCCTCGGATACATACATACACGCCTACATATACATACCAATCCATATCCACTGCCGCGCCTGGCGGCGGCCCGTATACCCTTCGCCGCCCACAGCCACCGCACACAGATATATATGTATACGTCCTGCAGCAGAGCCGTTGCCCCTCGCAGCGGCATGTCCAAACCCAGCTGCTCTTCACCCAGCTCCTCACACCGATGCGTCGAGCGTTGGCCATCCCATCACCAACTAGCCTTGCACCAGCATCCAAACACAACACAGTAGAAAAATAACAGCAAGAAGGAGGAAGACACGGGGAGAGAAAAAGTAAAGAGGGAGAAGAAATTTGGGGAGGAAGGGGAGAGAGAAAAAAATATATAGAGTGAGAAAGAGGGCCGAGAGTGAGAGATAGATAGTTTCCTTTTTAACTTTTAATCAATTTATTTCCTCAATTTTCTCCCAAATGTTGAAAGATAAGGTAAGAAATATATAAAAATATGTTGTCATGGTGACATAACTTTATTTATTTATAACTATATTTATCAATTTATAACATAATGCAAACACTATTATTTCTATTTAATTTATCTCATTAGTATAAAAGTTTTAGGGTGTTACAATAAAATCACGAAAAGTCTTCATAATGCCCGAATATGATAGTATCAATTCCAACACTATTTCATGAACAAAATTAAATCAAATAAAATCATCTTGTAGCATCCCATATTTTAATAATAATAATAATAATAAATGAAATGAAAATTAAAGGAAAATAAGAAAAAGAAAAGAAAGTTTCCATCTCTCTCTCCTCCAAGTCTCGCCACTGCTGTTTCTCTCCTCCATCTCCGTCGGCAGATTTCCAGCAAGGTTTCTTTAAATTCTTTCGTTTAATATGTAGTTCTTGTTGAGATAATCAAGATTTTGGGCTCGATTTTAGAATCGGTTGTTGTTTTCTTTTCTTTCCTCTTTTCCCCTTTCCCCTGCTGATTTTCCTCCGATGTTGCTGCTGTTATTGCCGGTGCTCGGTCGCGCCAGCGAGATATGTGGTGGTGTGTGGAGCCAGTGCTCGCAATGCTGGCGTGTTGGTGGTGAGCCGCCGTGGTGAGCGGCGGCATATGTATGTTCTTGTGCGTATATATATATTTATATATATAAGTTTGTATGTATCTGTGTGTGGCTGTGGAGTGGAGGTGCCGAGGTGGGAGTGTGGTTGGAGAGAGACCGGCGCCGGAGTCGCGCCGACGTGGCTGATGTAGGAGAGCGGCGGCAGTGGGAGAAATATATATATATATATATATATATATGTATGTATTCGGGTGTATATATATATGTATGTGTGAAGTGTGTGAATGTGTGCAGGGTGTTGCCGGCGACATGGGTCGCCGGCAGTGGAGTGGCAGCGGGCGGCGGAGGTGCAAGGAGGAAGACGGGAGGGAGCAGTGATGATTTGGGGGATTTAGGGCTGGGGGTGTAATTAGAAATTTAATTAAACATAGGGACTTAGTTGCAAATCCTATAATTATGTATATTAATGTTTAACCCCATATTTATGTATATTGCATATTATACCCATAATTAAATGAATAATGATAAACGAACCCCCGAAATTATTTAAATTACATAGCTTTCCCTAATATTTGATAATATGATGCATGTCTCCTTAGAATTATGGAATTTATGATAATGATATTTTGGACATTAGAATATATATTGAAATTCTAGATGTTATCATATAATAAATAGAGTTTGGTAAATGAAATCGAGCTTTAATTAAATGATAAGAAAGGTTATGTTAATTAATTTATATTATTTAGATCTCTTTATATGATCGATTAGGGTATAAAGCCCTAGGTTTTTATCGAATTAACTAAGAAAATATAGTTTTGGACTCAATTTTGGATTTGGGGATTTTATATTAATTATTATAATTTAACTAAGTTTTATTTGGAATTATAAGTTAGATCATATAGTTAGCAAGATTGCTTTTGAGACTAAAATCTAGACCATCGAAATATTATAGCAATTAAGTATTTACAATTTAATTATTATTTCAAGTCTAGAGTTTAAAACCCTAAATTCACATCCAATAAAACCTGTAATATTAAGATCAAATTGAACTTTCTATATTATGAATTATATAATTTATATTGAATTAGGATTTAATTTAAAGAGATTATTTTATTAAATCAATGATAGTTCGATTAGATGCTAAGTCGAACCCTTATGATTGTAGGCGAGACGCAGGAGTACGCACCCTAAGTATATTTGGGATCTAGAAGCTTTTTGATCAGCTGCTCTAAAGGTGGGGGTAAAATTTTATTTATGGTTTAAAATCGTACAGTTTTATGAAAAATAATGTGACTACGTGATTTAAATTCCGTAATTATGTGATGATATTTTACTTAAACTGTTATAGCTACCTGAACTGTTTTTGAATAAAGTATATGATTCTGAGAGCTATTGATTTCAAGTATCTCAATGAAAATGATTTAAAGGATGAAAGTCGGGATAATACCCGCTAAGAAAGGTTTTTTCTGTACCTATGTGTTATGTGAATTATGTGGCCAACGTGAACGTGACTAATGTGCAATTTATCTGTTATGTGAGAACTTTTATGTGAATTTTAACTGCGCATGCGTGTGCCACGCCAAGTAGGGTATTCCTTTTTGGAAACCCATCAATAGGGGATATTCTTTGGAATTCCCAACACAATGGGGTGTAACAGCCCAAATCGGATCGGCTTGGGGCCCTGATAGGTTTCTTCCACAGTTGCCATTGGGACTCTTCGGGAGTCTACAACGTGTATTATATGTATAATATGCAAGCAATAATATGTGTATTTTATTATTATAAATTCCCCAAGCCCACTAAGTGTACTTTTGGCACTTACCCCTTTTATGTAAATGTTTTCAATTTAAAGAATTTAGGGCGTGGTGCTGGAGCGATGAATGCTGGTAGCCAATGATTAAAAGTTGAAGAAAGTTTTAATTCAAAAATGTATGTTTTATAATAATTTTTCTGGAATTTATTTATCTTTAATTTCTTAAATGAGTGAATTTTATTTGTAAATAACGACTCGATCAAGGTTTATCTTTAAAAAGGAAACGGGGCGTTACAGGTGGTATCAGAGCAGGTCTATGATTCTGTAGACTTGCTAAAATATTTTTGTTTTCCGAGAAAAAAAAATCTCTTGTCATATTATGAATTCAATAAGTAATAAAAGTATATCTGTTCTTTGAAAGAAAAATTCTTATTAGCTACCGGCATCTACATCTAACCTACTGCTCCGCCTTCGTTCGTACATGAAAATAGCTCCCCAAATCTACAGCCGATTTGCTGCCAATCTACCTCCTATTCGCCGTCACCGCCGACCGAATTTTTCCCGCAAACGCTGTCCAACTTGCAGGGGCTTTTTTTCGGAGAGTGTGTATCCAAATCCCACGAAATATTAAAGAAAAATTGGATCAATTATACACGAAAATGGCAGTGGAAGCTGTGGGTAATGTTTTGGGTGAAGAAGAAGAAAGTGTTGACCGTGCGGCGCTCACTTTTGGAAAAAATAAGGCAATTATGAAATTAGGTTAAATTGAGTGCACATGGAAATCTTCATCACTTGTGGGGCCCGCATATACCAATGTCAATTTGATTTTGACTACAAAATGAGTATTTTGGTACAAATCATTATATTTTTGGGTAAGTTGGGTGTAAAATTAATTTATGGGTAAAATAAATTTAAATTATAGTAAAATGATTAATTTGGGCAATTTTTCCCATTATTATATCCTAAAACACATATTTAAAAACACATCAGCTACAATTAACACCACACATATTTAAGTTATAACAATTCAAAATGAATAAATGTGGATGACCTAACAAATTTGAAATTAGTCACCAACAACAAATTATTTTCTTAAATCACTATTATTCACCTAAAAATGAGTATTTATTGGGTGGAGAGGCAAATATAGCCCAACGATCATTAGGAGGAATGGCGTACGACTTTACATATTTGGAAAAAGAAATTATATATGATAGTATGATATAAATTTAAGTTAAACACTTAAATTAATAAACTATGAATTATTTTATCAATAAAAATTAAAAATAGACATAAATATATTTAAAATTATTAATCCTCCAATAAGATTTAATTAATTAATAATCAATAATAGCATAATTTTCTCAAACACTATTATTGCTTTAATTTGGAGTATTAATGGGTGCATTGAAGAGCTAAAAAGAGTTAATTTGATGGAAAGGTTGCTCAAAAAAAAATAAAATAAAATAATTCAATGGTAAGGAATAAAAACACAAAAAATATAGAAATACATAAATATATTTAAAATTATTAATCCTCTAATACGATTTAACGAACTAATAATCAATAATAACATAATTTTCTCAAAGCACTATCATTGCCCTTAATTTGGAGTATTAATGGGTGCTAGGAAAAAATAAAGAGTTAATTTGATGGAAAGATTTCCCCAATTTAATTAGTCGTGTGACTTTCATGTGTGCCAAAATCCGACAATTAAGTGGTAGACAATGGCCGAAGCCCTTAAATTGGACATTTTACTATATATATAGGAACAAAATTGAACATGACAAACTTACAGGTAGTTTTTTGAACTAAACCTAAACTATGAGACTTAAAAAATCTTTTTTCTATATACATATATATATATATACATATATATATATACTTATATAAAAACAAGACAGTTTTAAGCTATTACAAGAATGTCATTTTCCCTCCTAAAGATGTCACATCATTATTTTAATTAATAAAAAAAGTCCAAAAATTATTAATTTTGTCAAGAAGATTGTTCATATTATTTAGAATATATTGTTAATTATTATTATTACTATTACTATTATTATTAATAATAATTATTATTATTGTTATTATTAGTTGTTATTAACGATGATTGTTATTTATTGTTCAATAATAATTTATTTCTTTTTTTTTAAATTTTGTTAACTTTAATTACTTAATGCTTATAATTATTCTCATTATCAATTTTAAAGTTAAAAAAAAATTTAAAATATTTTTTATAATTATGAGAAATATTGTATATAAATAATATTTCAAAATTTCTATTATTAATTGGCACTTTTAACCAACTCCAAAAATCATTGACTTATTAAATTATCTATCGAATCATGAAAAAAATTCAGCAAAAGATAGAAATAAATAGAATGTAAACTTTCAAGTTTTTTATTCTTTTTTTTTAACTTTAATTATTTAATGTCTAGAATTATTCATATTATCAATTTGAAAATTAAAAGAAATTTTAATATACATTTTGTAATTATGAGAAATGTTGTATATAAATAAATATTTCAAAATTTATATTGTTAATTGGTCTCTTATAACTAACTCTTAAAATCATTAGCTTATCAAATTATCTATCGAGTCATGAAAAATTCAACAAAAGATGAACAAATAGAATATAAGCTCTCAAGTTCGTTATTTAAATTATTTATAAATTTTATATTCCACCTTTTTAATATTATCAAATATAATTTAGAAGGACATATACAATTTGTGTTATTTGAATTTAGAATAACACACAACCCAAAAACAAATACATATGGAAGCCCTAATGTACAGGGGGAATTCAACCAAATTCTAGTTTCTTAAGTTAAAACTCTACTTTACCCAATAATTTTTTAAAATTATAAAATATAACTTTAAAAATCAATAGAGATATGAAAATATATTTGTATATTATACAAAGTTTGAATAATAAAAGATGTATAAATAACTTTATAATATAGCAAGTTCATTATATAATTACAAATTATACATTACCATAACAAATAACAAATCGCACATCGCGCGTTGAATTACTAGTATATATAAATTGTGCTAAGCCGCTGCAATCTCTTTTTTTGTTTTGTTTGCACAGACCTGTAATCTTTCTTAACTTGGTTGGTGTACTTGGGATGCTTTCTATAAAGACGTCAAGCCACGGGGTATTAGAGAAGGTTTTGAAAGGTATACTGATATGTTGTGGTTAATCATTTTCGGAGTTCGACATATTGATGTTTTCTTTGTGATCATGAGAAGTAGAAGTATATGCTTGTACGTACCACTAGTTTTCTTGGATGAGGTTGCCTATGGATGGAAAGATACAACAATGAGTTTCAGAAAGACAGAACGTTTCATTAAAGTCTTACTTTTGGTTGTATAATTTTTTACTTGTTGCCAGTAGATTAGTTTCTTGTAATTCACAAATACTTATTGCAAGTCGCTGTACGGTATATATATCTATTACCTATATAAAAGTGTGGATATTTCATACAAAATATGGATTGCCCAATATATCCCTATTATACATTATTATCTAAGGTTATAATAGTAATTTAGGATTTTCATATTTAAATAATTTTATATTAGAATTCTACCTAATTCAAAATCTTATAGAATCCTATTATAATTAGAACTCTAATATAAAAGTGTTATATATACAATATTTGTATTATTTCTTTCTTTAATTTGAATTGATTTTCATGTGCAATGCACGTGCTCTAAAACTCGTATATATATATGTGTGTGTGTATGTTTGGCATGCATTGATTAGCTATTATGGAAGTATAATTGAAGAAGATATCCTGTGCAATTTTGGTTCTTTTTTTTAAGCCCCTGGTTTTTGATTTTTTTTTAGTTTTATTCGGTGCTCGAAGTGCTTAATTATTGTGATTTGCATTCTCATTCTTGCCGTATAAAAATAAAATGGTTATCATCACTTGATGTCTAAAATTATGGTATGTGAAAATGAGAGGTGCAAGTTGTATAACTTTCGTGATATTAGTTTCTATGGTAGATCGGTAATGAATTAATGATTCGCTCTTTTCGTAAATCATTTGATATTGTACTTGCTTCATGGTTTGATCTTTTTTTGTTGAGTTGTACTAATTGCTTTGATCAATATTATATTGATATTTAATCATGTCAAGCATTTCATGCACATTTTGTTTCTGATTTGCTTATTGACTGTAATTTAGTTTTGTAAAGCTCATTCTTTGTGGTCATTTTGTTTGGATTGTTTTGAGTGAACATCTTGTCTATTGATTTGTAAATATTTTAATTTTACTATTAATTAAAAATGTTTTTCTTTCGTATTGCAAAAAGTTATACCTGTTGTTCTTTTCTGTCTTTTTTATACTTGGCCTTCAGGTATTAACCTTTTATGTAAAATTTTGTAATTGTTTCAAATTTTTGCTTATAGGCCAAGTTGTTTGTTAGTATGACTTTCCTAGATGAAAGATTAGATGAGTCATTTAGAATAAGAATAGTTGGTAATATTGAAATATTAAAACAGTATTCAATACATATTCAAGTTTTAGTATTTGATTTATGTATTGTTGTGTTTTGCATTTGAGTTTATAGTTCTCAAAGCATTCAATAAAATTGAAGTATGGGTATGTCTATAATTTTATATTACTCTTTATAATACTGATACATGTTATTTCTAAATTCATGGAATGTAATAGTCTTTCTGAGTCAGGTATGCTAAGTGTCATGTTTATATCTTTTTCACTTATAAGTTTTAATGGTTGTAAGCACTACAACTCATTGAAAAATCTTTGACTCCCTTGATCACTCACATTAATTTTTTTGGTTCGTTTAGGGAGATTACTGGTGTGATGTGATTGTGTTGTGCAACTGATTTCCTTGTTATGTTGCTGCATAAGAGTTGATTAGGATATTAAATTTGGAAAGATATGGTGTCTGGTAGATGGTATACATGTTTAGTGAGACTATAATAACTAATTGGATGATTGATGTTGTTATCTTCTTTTATATTGTCTAGTACTTAGTTGGATAAGATCATATTTGGTCCCATAACTATTGTCTTTTTCGCAACTAGTCCCATAATTATTTGTTTTTTCAGTTTAGTTTCACTCAAATAATTGCTCGATAGTGATCTCAATGTCATCAAAAATTGTAAATTTGGTCGGAAAATTATCACATGAGTTGCAAGTGACATCCAATTTAGGATTTTTCAATGTCTATTTTCAAAATTCATCACACATACACTTTTGCGTTGCTGTTAATGACTCCATGGCACCTGGTAACTAATTAATTAACTATAAATCCTAGCTTTAATTGTTCAAGAGATAATTTTTTTGTTTGACTTATATATGTACTTCAATATCACTTTGTTGAATAGCATGCAGGGGCGGAGCTAGATACTCTATGTTGGGGGCTCGTTGGCTTTGGGGGGAATTATCATAAAATGGATATTTTAACACTTAAAATAAAAAAAATCAAAAAATATACATAAAAAATTAAATTTTAAAAAAAATTTAGGGGGGGCTAAAGCCCCCACATAACAAAGAGAGGCTCCGCCCCTGATAGCATTCATGCATTACATATACACATATATATTAGCTTAACAATTAGAAGAGTCTAGAAGCTTGAGCTAACAACTTTCATAACTAACAACCTAACTAACTTGCTGACTAAGCTGCTGACTAATTACTAACTAGGTTGCTGATTCATCATCATCATAATACACTTCGACATGTAGTTTTCGTGAATGGGAAGATCTGCAAGAACCCAAAATACGGTGACAACTGATGATTTCTTCTATTCGGGCCTCAACAAGCCCGGTAATACATCAAATCGTGTTGGATTTAAGGCGACTCCTGTGAGTGTTAGCCAAATACCAGGCCTCAACACTCTCAGCATCTCATTGGCCCTTATAGATCTATGTACCCAAAGCTTGATTTGATCGCCATAGATGAACTAATGAAGATGCAGACACCGGTGAAGATGGAGAGGGTTTAAGATATTTTGAAATTGATTTGGGGTTCAGAACGAGTCGAAGAGGGGATTGTTGTAGCGGCCGGTGGTCGGACTATGGGTTGTGGGCAGCGATGTAAAGAAGGAAGATAGAAGTGCATGTGTGGTTGGCTGAATGGGTTGAGTTTTTTTTTTTTTTTTTTTGATTTTTTTATTCGAAAAATAAATAAATATATTTAAAGGCAAATCATTAAATTGGACCCAAAGAGCTCCAAATTAAGAGTGCATGCACCATTTCGACTCAATTGAGCTATTCGGACTAAATTTGGCAAAATTTGTAAGTTTATCCAAATAATAAATTTGGCAAATATAGGTTTGTCCTAAATTGTCATACCTCCTGTATATGTTATTGGGCAATTTGAATATTCGACTCTTGTTTAAATATATTGCAAAGTTTTTTATACCACACAAGTAAACTTAACAACAATAAAAGAAAATATTTATATATATAAATAAATAAAATGATAAAAACAGATAGTGTAAGTAGATCAAAATGAATGTATCCTTATATCTTTTATAATTTTAGTTATTATCGGTCCAGAACTGTCCCTGAAGATATTTAACGAGATTGGCATCAACTTGGAATGCTTTAGTGAGAACATCAACTGAGATGGGAGGTTGAGAGCCAAAGACTGCATTTGCAATGGTAATAACTCCTGGATTTTGGCTGCTTAGACCTGCGAAGGCAACAGCGTTGGTCTTTCCAGTGTTAAACTGGAAGTGAATGAGTCCTTCTGGGAACACAAACACATCTCCTGCATACAATGTTTTGGTGAAGAGCTTGTTTCTCTGTTCGGGGTTTGCAGGATTGGAAGTGACGAATCCAACGTAGAGAGTGCCTTCAACCACTACAAGAATCTCAGTTGCACGAGGATGGGTGTGTGGGGGATTCAGGCCGTATGGCGCATAGTCTATACGGACCAATGAGATGCCTAGAGTGTTGAGACCCGGTATTTGGTTAACATTCACAGGAGTCACCTTCGATCCAACTGCGTTTGATGTATCGCCAGCCTTGTTCAGCCCGGAAAGGAAGAAATCATCAGCTGTCACCATCTTTGGGTCCTTGCATATCTTCCCATTCACAAATACTGCAATTCAAAATAGTTAACATTCATTCATTCATGAAATAATACTAAGCTAAGAGAATTATATAATTCTATATTGTATATATAAGATGCAGCAGGTATCAGTTACCAGAAGCCTTAGAATCATTAACAGCGACACAGAAATCCTGAAGAGGGCTAGGATCCGAAGCATAAACTAACGATGAAGCCAAAGCCAGAATACCAATACTTATAACCAACCGAATCGCCATTGTTTATCAACTTGAAAACAGATCTCTAGCTAAAGAAGAGAATGAATTATATATATTGTTGTATAGTAGTTGTAGGTGAGAGATGAGTAGCAAAAGCATGCAAGTAAGATGTCTATTTATGCTAAATCCCACTTGAACTAGTCCGCTGTTTTTTTATTCATTTTTTAAAGATAAGGTATGAATTGGTCATCTAATTTCTTTTTCTTATTAGTAGCTAGGTCTCGATATATGTCTAATTTCAACAAACGAAATGGTTTACCTGCTCTTCGATGACCATATAGACAATAGTAAAGTTTCCACCTCAAATTAAATATAAACTCTCAATTTATTGGAAACAGTCAAGTTGATTTTGTTTTAGCGATCAGCAACGTAATTTTTATTTTACTTATACTATTATAATAAAGGAATAATATATACTACTCTTAACACGCAACAAACAAGTACATAAATACTTTTTTTCATATTATATATAAATAAATTAAGTTAAAACCCGTAAAATGCCATACTAAACCATTTAAAACCGCAGATTCGAATTTATATAAAAATCGTACTTTAACCATAACTATAAACCAAACCACACAAAACATGCAACATGGTTTGGAATTAGGGAAAAAAACTACTCAGATCACACCATGATCATCCTTAGCCATAATATCTTAAGCTCACTCAAAATTCGACCTTTCTTAAAATTTAACTAAAATACATGTTTCATACATCATAACACTCCCCTCCTCAAGTAATAGCAAATCCCAAAATCAATTTACTTGTTTCAATTTGATTCGAACTCAATTTGAGCGGAAATCAAATGAAAACTTCAAATAAAAACCATTTTCTTCATATCCCCTTTTTGCATACATTTTTTTAATTGATTGAGAGATTTTTATACCTAGGATACCAACAAAGTTAATGTATAATTCAATTTTGTCAATATTGTGTCTCACCTCTGGAATCTGTCATAACCACCCCAAACTCATCGAAAAACTGATCTTTCTCAAAATTTAACCGAAATGTAATGTATCCTATGATTAAATACTCCCTTTTCAAGCTAAAGAAAAGTCTCCAATCAATTCACTAGTGTCATGTCGATTTGAGTGAGGATCGAATAAAAATATTGAATGATGACACATTTAGCGACAGATTTTGGCCAATTAAATGTCTAATAGAATGTTTATCGTTATTTTTAGGCCATTAATTTCTAATTTCCCAAAAATTGAATTCAGCCCAAATTGTTTTCCTATTTATTCTGTAAATTGTTTGAGAAAATTAAGAATGGTGGTGATGGTGAGGTTAAAAAACATAAGATTCCTTTTGCCATTAAAAATAGCTGAAGAATCTAATTTAATCATGTTTTAAAAATGTAAATGATGAAAATAATTCTCAATTGACATTTGAAAATCACATAGGCCCTTTCTCACCTGAAAATGTTGGTGGAGGTGTATTATAGGTTGTGATCGAAAAAAAAATCAATTTAAGATGCAAAAAAAAAAAAAAACAAAAGGTTAATAGTATATGTTAGAAAATAAAATTAACCCAATAAAAAATGTAAATAATAATTCAATCCGAATATAACTTAATTAAGAGTATATAATTTGTTATGCTATTTTCATTGGTACGATTGTTGTTGTATTTGACAACTTGAGTTTGAAAAGCAGAATATATATGGATATTAGAAATTATATAAAAGAAAAGAATATTTGAGATGACGTCTATATAGAAAACTTGAGGAGAGAAATCTCATGTTCCGCCGGATATCAGGTCTTTCTGGTGATTTCGTACGAAGTTGGAGAGCACTCTCGATGGAAAGTCTGAATGGCTAACCATTGCACCCGACAACCTTCATGAGTTATTGGGGGATCATGGTCAGCTACTACGGTCGAACGGGAGGAAGGCAAACCTATTGATGGTGGGATCATTCTCGAGACAATCCTTGACACCGTTGTCACTATGTGCTTGTGTTGGCCTCCACGAGAAGCTTTGGGATTACGATTTGTTGCTCCAATTGCTAGCTTGAGCGGGAGACGTTCAGCATCGAGTGCGTTCGACTAATCATCAAACATTTGGTTTGCCCGACAATGAATGACAAATGCAATGCCCGTGCATACAGCTTAGTGCACCATGCAATTAGGTTGGCCTGAATCCATGTCCTTTTGTTTTGGTTCGTGTTTTCTTTTTTTGCTTACCTTTGTAGCATATTAGTCTTACATTTATGTTATATTAGTCATACATTTATGTACAAATTTCATAATCTTTATATACTACTTTAACTTAAAAAAAACTAATTTCTACACAATTTGTACATATATAACTTTATGTGATATTACTTATACATTCATGTAATATCTCATATTTTATATCAACATAATCATATATTTATATAATATATAAACATACAACTAACATAACTACAAGGTATGAGTCGTATGACTAACATAACTAAAAGATATAAAATGTATTAATGTTTGTCTAAAAAAATCTTAAGGAGGTATGACTAACACTACTAAAACTAAAATGTATGACTAACATAACATAAATGTATAACACTATATTAGAAAAGTTGTGCTGGCTTTGATCAGTTGTGTCACTCACAATATTTTCAATTCATTTCAAAATAAATTTACTCCTCTAAAAATCATGTACTTACATTTTCAATGAGATTTTACAACATTTTTACCAAAAATATTGTAATTCCCGTGAACTTTATATAATGAATGAAAAACTTTTAAAGTTTATATAGCAAAGTGCAGAATTTAGATGTACTTGAACAATTCCAAAGAGATTTTATAACGTGTCGACCGGAAATGTTGTAACTTGTAAAATTTGTATACTTTATATAATGAAATGAAAACATTTACAAATGACATAGCAAAGTGTTAAATTACATTTATACCCATCTTTGGCACGTATCTTGTCCCTTAATATCCAATTAATTAACTGTAATCAAAATAAGGATGATTTTAATAAGACATCATGAAATATTGAGTATTGATGTACTAGTTCTAGAAGAAAAATAATCAGATGCAAATAATGTTAGTTGTAAATATCCCACAAAAAATTAGTCAAAACTTCATATTCCACATCACCAAGATATGACCAAAAACCTGAAATTGGGGTTACATATGCCAATCCCGTATAATTTGGGCCCAATTAATGTTTTTGCATTGAAATTGACCTAAATTTATGAAAATTCATAAGTCATTGTCTTAATTGTTCGCTCGAAAAGTTAATGGTCACTAATATGGTCGAACTAAAGTAGATCGGGGTTTTCATCCTTAAAAACCAAACTGAAGTCGCAATTATTACGTGAAAACCATCTTAAGAAACGAACTAATATGTAATATATTTGGCGAACTAATCTAGTCCAAAAAGTATCGACGAACTAAACGGTAATGAAAGAAAAGCGAATAGATTTGACTTCAACTGACCGCTATTTCCGCGGGTCAGTTATCCGCATCCCTTGTTTTTAGGGTAATCACGAACTAATTACTACCTTCCTTGATTTTCGGAGAACTCCTACTTCAACTACAACTAGAACTCCTATTCCAGCTACAATTAGTCCCTGTGAGTATATATATCCTTGTTATGTTCATTTTTTACACACAATTAATAAAAAAATACACACGCATATTACTTGAGAGATTTCTTGGCAATTCTATTTTTAGGGAACCCTTCCCGGTGTTTGTTTTGCAGGTTTTTCGACCCGAGGTTTCGAGTTCTGGTTCGAGAAGAGGACCTTAAGCCGAAGCAAGATCAATTGGTACTGTATGTGGGAAATTTTTCTGAGTTTCTGAGACGTTGAGAAAAAAAATGGTAACTACTAGAGGAACACAAAGAGTGGAAGTAGGTGGACCTTCAAGAAATCCCGATGATGGGGGAGATAGCTAGAACACTATCCCGGTAAATCATCTCCGCACCATCACTTTAACACCAGAAGAACTCTTTGATTTGATATCGACTGCGGTTTGGAGAGCTTTGGGTGACCAACGGGGGGAGGCACGACCGGACAATGTTGAGATTAATATTGAGAAAGAACAACCGGATGATAAGTCACAAACAAACGAAAATGAGAGTCAGTTCTATCATCCCAGGGGCCAAAAACAAGAACATGACGAGCTGTCAGAAAAAGTCGGTAAGTTGAAACAAGAATTGAGGGAGGTCCAACGGAACATTCGACGGGTTCCTAGGACTACAAGAGAAAACCCCTTTTCTGATGGGGTAATGGAAGAGGAACTACCTGTTTCCTTCCGGCTGGTAAATTTCGATTATGATGGCACTACTGATCCGTGGGACCATTTGTGCCAATTTGAAAATACTGCTCTTTTGCATCGGTATTCAGATGGTATCAAGTGCAGGGTGTTTGCTACTACCCTTACGAAGACTGTTCAAATATGGTTCAGTCAGTTAAGCGATGGAGCAATTCACGATTTTGAGCAGCTATCAGATTTGTTCTTGCATCAGTTCGTTAGTTCTAGAAGACAGAAGCGATCTACTCAAACATTATTTGGGGTTAAACAAAAGGTAGATGAGACGTTAAGAGAGTATGTCAAGAAATTTACAACTGCAACCCTGAAGGCCCTTGAGGCTTCGGATGATTTGGTGGTTAATGCTTTCATACAAGGCTTGAGAGAGGGCGACCTTCACACCTCCTTGATCAAGAAGATGCCCAGGAATTTTGATGATTTATTACAGAGAGCTACCAAATACATCAATTTGAAAGGGGCAATTCAGATTAAAAAAGGCAAGGCCAGGCTATAACCAATCAAACAGACCATATGAGTAGGAAATTGTGAGAAACAAAGACACAGGAGAATCACAACAGAAGTTTACACCTCCCCTTTTGCGAGATAATAGGGTGGGTTGAAGATATGATCAATACACGCCGCTGACAATCCCTCCTAGACAAGTATTGATGGAAATCTAGAACTTACCGCAATTGAAATGACCGGCGATCTGGAGCCTGAATCCCAAAATACCATCTACTTTCGGGAATAAAAAACTATGTCGGTTTCATAATGAATATGGGCATGGCACTGATGAATGTTTGCATTTGAGAGACGAACCGGAAATGTTGATCCGAGAGAATAGGTTGGCCCGATATGTTCGTCAACACCGGCAGGAACACAGGGAATAACGAAATGCTAGACAAGAATCGAGAAGAGAGAAGAGACAAAAGCAACCTGAATTACCTCCATCTCCGCCGCTCCCACCACACAACGAGCCCGAAAGGGATGAAAGGCCCACCATACATATGATCATAGGAGGTCCGACATATGGAGATTCGAATAGAGCTCGTAAAGCAAGATTAAATTCAGTTCGATAGAAAGGTGCCGAGGTCCAAACTATCTTTAATGAGGTAGTGATGGAGGTCGGAGCTCATGACAGAGTGGCAATTTAGAGTCCGCAGTTTGATGCCCTGGTAATTTCAGCTGAGATCGGGGGTTTTGAGGTCAAAAGGGTTTTTATCGATACAGAAAGTTCGATGGACATCATGTTCATGGACTGTTTCAAGAAGATGAGGTCGTCGATTGAAGTAAAATATGTAGAAACCTCCATTTATGGTTTTGCAGGAGAAGCTGTAACCGTTTTTGGCAAAATACAATTACCTATGGTGCTAGGCGAAGGTGAATGGAGGCAAAATAAAACGATGACTTTCTTGCTGGTGGATGCAGCTTCACAATACAATGTGATTTTAGGTCGCCCCTCCTTAAGTACTTATGCGGTAGTCATCTCGTCAGCACATTTGATGATGAAGTTCCCTGTGGAAAATGATAAAGGATAAATTGTAGGAGTGTGAGTGGTTCATGGTGACCAACAGACAGCTCGACGTTGTTATGTTTCCTCAGTTCGTCAGTCAGAGTCTCGAAAGCACAGTTCCAAGCAAAGAAATGAGATCGATCGAGAAAGAGACCTAGTCAGAAAAAAGGACGAGAGGCGAACACAACTGAATTCGAAAAAGGTGAATTAATGAGTATCGAACTAATTTCAGAACAACCTGGGCACACAGTTCGTCTCGGTAGTCACTTACCCGAACAAACTAAAAGGGAAATAATAGAGGTTTTGAGGGAAAATGTGGATCTGTTTGCATGGAAACCAGAAGATATGAGAGGAATAAATCCAGAAGTAGCAGTTCACAAATTAAATGTTAAACCTGAAGCTCGACCTGTCAAGCAGAAGTTGAGACATTTTGGAGATCAACAGAATGAGATCATATAAAAGGAAGTTAAAAAGTTGTTGGAGATAGGACACATTGAAAAGATCTGATACTCTCGGTGGTTAGCCAATGTAGTCTTGGTGCCTAAGCCTAGAAACAAATGACGGATGTGCATTGATTTTCGAGATCTTAACCAAGCCTGTCCCAAGGATTACTACCCACTTCCCCGGATTGACAAACTGGTGGATTCGACGGTTGGGTACGAACTACTTAGCATGATGGATGCCGTACAAGGATATCATTAGATTTTATTGCACCCAGAAGATAAACCTAATGTTGTTTTTATTACCTCATCTGGAACATACTGTTACACGGTGATGCCGTTTGGTTTAAAGAATGTAGGAGTTACTTATCAAGGGATGGTGGACAAGATGTTCAAGCATCAGTTAGGTCGGAAGATGGAGACCTATGTAGATGATATGTTGGTAAAAACTCATGCAGTCGATTTGAGGGAAACCATGACAACTATTCGAAGGAACGGGATGCGTTTGAATCCCTCTAAGTGTTCATTCGGAGTAAAATCAGGGAAATTTTTGGGGTATATGGTTACGGAAAGAGGAATCGAAGTTAATTCAGTAAAATTTGAGCTATACAAGATATATCTGCACCGCGAACAGTATATGAAGTACAAGTTCTAATAGGTCGGGTGGTTGCTTTAAGCAGGTTTATATCAAAATTGGCTGATAGGGGGTTACCTTTCTTCAAAGTTCTCAGAAAAAGTAGTCAGTTCGGCTGGGATGAACAATGTCAGAAGGCATTCGAGAATTTGAAAATTTTTCTCTCTTCGTTTCCCCTATTGAAGCAGCCAATTCAAGGAGATCCACTGGTGGTGTACTTGGCAATCTGAGAAGAATCGATCAGTTCGATTCTGGTGAGGGAAGAAGGTAAAGATCAGTTCCCGATGTATTTTGTTAGCAAAGTTCTTAAAGGAGCAGAAACATGATATACTGAGATTGAAAAAGTGGCACATGCACTGGTTACCACGGCTAGGAGATTTCGGCCCTATTTCTTAGGTTATATGATCACAGTACGAACTGACCACCCGTTAAGTGTTCTTGGAAAGCTCGATGCCTCAGGACGGTTAGTCAAGTGGGCTGTTGAATTGGGCTAATTTGACATCAGTTATGAACTGCGAATAGCGATCAAGGGTCAAGCCCTGACAAACTTCATCCAAGAAACGACTAGAGTTCAAGAGAAGAAAGAATGAGAACTGTTTGTGGACGGATCTTCATCTCGTCAGGGATCTGGAGCTGGGATATTGTTGATCAGCCAGAGAAAGATGAGTTACAGTTCGCTATAAAATTTTTATTTAAAGCCTCTAACAATGAAGCAGAATACGAAGCTTTTTTGCAGGGTTTAAAAATAGTTAAACAAGCGGGGGCTTGTCACTTAATAGTTAAATTGAACTCATGGTTGGTAACACAACAGCTGCAAAATCAATGCGAAGTTAAAGAAGATTGGATGAATTCTTATGTAGAAAAAATCAGGAATATGGAGAGCAGGTTTGAAAAGCTTCAGATCGAACAAATCCCTAGAAGTGAAAATCAAAAGGCGGACTTCCTTTTGAAAATAGGCAGTTCGCTACAAGACAGTTCACAAATAAGTATAACAATAATGGGTGTGGGAAGAGAGAAGAAAGTGATGAACATCAGCGCGACAGAGTCCGATTGGAGAACTCCTTTAATACATTTTTTGGAAGGCAAAAGAGAAGGAACAAAGAAGGAGTTAAAAAGGGTGGAAAAACAAGCCCGATTCTACTACATTCTCAACGGATTTTTGTATAGAAAAACTTTTCTAACAACAGATATCCGATGCATATTAAAAGAAGAAGGAATTAAGGTTCTAAGAGAAGCTCATGAGGGAGGATGTGCTGAACATGCAGACGCAAGATCTTTAGCTCGAAAGGTAGTACAAGCTGGGTTTTATTGGCCCACAATGAAGGATGATGCTGAAGAAATAGTTAGAAAATGTGAAGCCTGCCAGAAACATGGGTGGCGAATTCACACCCAAGCTGCTGATATATTAACTATCTATTCGTCTTGTCCTTTTGCTAGATGGGGAATCGACATTGTTGGCCCGTTTGTTAAAACCAGAAAAAATAAACAGTTCTTGGTAGTAGCAGTGGACTATTTCACCAAATGGGTCGAAGCCGAACCTTTAGCTAAGATTACTGAGGCAGAAATGATCCATTTTATCTGGAAGAATATCTGCTGCAGGTTTGGTTTGTCAAGGATGTTAGTATCAGATAATGGAGCTCAATTCCTGGAAAAGAAAATCACTGAATGATGTAAGAAGATAAAAATT
Source organism: Scutellaria barbata (assembly GCA_028654395.1). NCBI lineage: Eukaryota > Viridiplantae > Streptophyta > Magnoliopsida > Lamiales > Lamiaceae > Scutellaria > Scutellaria barbata. The sequence continues at coordinate 8,296,163 of CM053650.1, forward strand.
TTACAAGTGTTCACAGTTGTTGCTCACTCCCAAGTGAACGGGCAAGTTGAAGTGGTGAATAGAATCATATTAGATTGACTTAGAAAGTGACTGAAGTCTGAAAAGTCTAACTGGGTAGAGGAATTGCCATTAGTATTGTGGGCATATCGAACTACATCCAGATCGACAACAGGAGAAAGCCCTTTCAATTTAGCATTTGGAATGGAAGCAGTAGTACCAGCAGAAATCCAAGGAGAAGCTTTGAGAATCACGAATTTTGAGCCTCTAGAAAATGAAGAATTCGTTAAAACAGACCTGATATTTTTGGACGAACTGCGGAACAAAGCTAGAGTTCGGCACGAACTCTACAAGAGGAGTATTCAGGCCACATTCAACAGGAAGGTCCGGAAAAAGGGAGTTTCAAGTAGGAGATATGGTGTTAAGGTAGTCAGATGCCTTAGTTGATATTGGAAAATTAGATGCTACTTGGGAAGGACCATATGTGGTATCAAAAATTCTTCTAGGAGGATCTTACGAACTGATAGATAGAAGGGGTAAGTTGTTGCCAAGGCCATGGCATGTGAGTCATCTGAAGAGATTTTATGCTTGACATGCCACACTTATGTATGATTACTTTTCTCAGCTTCCTTTACCTTAATAAAATAAGAAATATTCATTCCCCGTGGACGTAGGCTAATTTGGCCGAACCACGTTAAATTGCTGTGTTTTTTCTTTTTTGTTCGATTCTATGTGATTGCGTTATACTTAACGATTAAACAAACTAAAACATTCCCTCGGAATGTTCTGATTAAGCGAACTAAAGACATTCCCTCGGAATGCCCTGATTCAGCAAACCAAAGTATTCATTCGGAATGTCTTGATTAAATTGGAACATCCCCTTCGAACGATTAAAGAAGTGATTAAATATGTTTATCTTCTTTGAAAGAATACCACTTCAGGTATACTTGTGTGATTAATTACTTATAGTAAAGGAAACTCTTATCTTTTTTCAAAGATTGCCGAACTATTTACGATTACAAACTATTTGCAATAGTACTTAGACTAAAAATTGATAATATTCAAAATGAAATACAGATTACAGAAAAGATATACAACATGATTCCAAAACTAAAAAGACATTAAAATCTTTTTGCTAAGGCTGAGTTGGAGGCTCCCCAAAGGCAGCGGGTAAAGAGATTCAAAGTAGAAGAGGAACAAATCGATGAATGAAAATAATCTAAGTTAAAACGGGAGGGAACTTGACTGTTCGGGTAGAACCCCCAAAAGGACAGCAAAGATGTACTCGAACTCATCTTCAGTATATCGAACCATCCCTTGGCAAAAATATCATTTAAAATAGAGATTTGGTAGTCAGTAGGGGGAGTAGAGTCAGTATGGGCAGAGCTTTGAGCCCAAAGAAGAGAACGGAAGGCCTGGTTCGCCGGCTCCTTAACAAAAAAGTAGTATTTCTCCCAGGAACTGATTTTATCATCCCCAGGAGATAAAAAAGTAGCTCGCCTTACACCACTTCGAGGACTTAGATAGAAGCAAAAAGGATTAGTGTTTTTTAAAACAAAATAAGAATGGAAACGATTGGGAGTAGGTTCAACTCCCATCCATTTACAAACCATATAAAAAGAAACTATGTAGCTAATTGAGTTTGGGTGCAATTGGTTCGGGCATATACCAAAAGCCGAACCAATTTCTAAGAAGAAATGATGAATAGGCGGAGCTAACCTTAAGGTAACATGCTTTAAGAACCATGTCTGGTGACCTGAGGGAGCTCGATGTGGTCGATCTATAGGACTCGGGATCACCATAGAATAACCTTCTACAATGAGCGAACTAAGGAGTATGGTATGAGTTTGGGTAACTTTAGTACAAGAAAATACATTATCTACAGTGATCTTCCTCGATTTTTTAGGAAGGTTCGGGGTTTTCCTTTGGGAAGAAGAAGTGGGGGCTGTATGAAGAAGAAATTGATCAAAGCCCTCCTCGGACTCACTTTCATCATGAAGATGAGCAATGGACTTAAAAGATGCCATCGAAAAATAAGATTGAGAGAAAGGAAGAAGGGTACCTGGAATTAGAAGAAGAAATCTAGAGATTTGAGGGAGAAAGCTCTGGGTTGATGAACGTCTACAGTGATTTTGTGCAAGAAAGGTTTTTCTTGGTTTAATGGAGGGGGTATATATAGAGAAAGGGTTTCTTGATTTTGGGGGGAAAAATGAAAGAACGCGAACTGTGAGCCGTTGGATGTGATGAAATCCAATGATGGAAGACGAAAAGACACTGAGCGGGAAAGACACCTCGCCACGCGTCATGCATATAGAACTGTTGCAGGTGAAAAGACATCTCACCTCGAAAAGGAGCGACGAATAATTCGACAAGTACAGGGGCAAACTTCCTTAGTATATGTCAACACACATTACGAAAGTGGGGAGTACTGATATGGTCGAACTAAAGTAGACCGGGTTTTCACCCTTAAAAACCGAACTGAAGTCACAATTATTACGTGGAAACCATCTTAAGAAGCGAACTAATATGTAATATATCTGGCGAACTAATCTAGTCCAAAAAGTATCGACGAACTAAACGGTAATGAAAGAAGAGCAAACAGATTTGACTTCAACTGACCGCTATTTCCACGAGTCAGTTATCGCATCCCTTGTTTTTAGGGTAATCACGAACTAATTACTACCTTCCTTGATTTTCGGAGAACTCCTACTTCAACTACAACTAAAACTCCTATTCCAGCTACAATTAGTCCCTGAGAATATATATATCCTTGTTATGTACTTTTTTGCACACAATTTATAAAAAACACACACGTATATTACTTGAGAGATTTCTTGGCAATTCTATTGACTTGAGCGTCGGAGTCCCTTCGCCGAGAACCCCTTTCGATATTTGTTTTGCAGGTTTTTTGACCCGAAATTTTGAATTTATGGTTCGAGAAGAAGGACCTTAAGCCAGAGCAAGATCAGTTACACCCCAAGTAAGTGGATGATGATGATATTAAAACTATTAATAGTAACAATTTTGAAAGTATTTGAAATTGTCATACCACATTCACGTGTTCTATCTCTATAAATAGCTTGCACTATCTATTAGCTAAATTCATCACCACACATACTTTTATTACGTCAAAATTAATTATAGCAGAAAAATGAAGATTGCTCTTGACTTGATGAGAATTAACCCTCGAGAATTATATCTGATTAAATTAGAAATCTCATCATAGGATCAATTATAATGTATATTTTAATTGACAATTAATCTTGTATAAGAAGGTTAACGAAATACCTTGTGTAGCGTGCTTTAACAATTTCTCTGCATGCCTCAAACCGTCAAGCCTTCTCTAGTGTTCTCTCTCGAACTTTTCTGCAGTATACGTGTGTGGGCATCGTATAATATTGTGGACTATTTATTAGAATAAAAACCTAGGAGTTTTAGGACTCCTATTCTTACTCTCCAAGATTCATTTTCCATATAGGAAAAATATATGGATAAAATCATATCAAATATATTTATCTCATAAATATCTCTTAACTGATATATTTATCCGGATAGTCCATCAAACTTAATTATACTGCAATACATATTATAATATTTATAATATATTAAGTTCATAATAGAGCCACCGAAGGGATCTAATCGAACCCAATTAAATTAAGCTCCAATAAATTGATTTTGACTTAATCAACTCTTGACTAATCAACATAACTTATTAATCTCGTTCAATTCCACTATAAGTACGGGATTGCGCTCTTAATTAAATTGGATTTATTGAAGCAAATAAATCAATAAAATATATCCTCTGATTGATCGATCCAACATATTTCCCCCTTCGATCAATTAAAAATTTGGGATAGGCTACCATGACCAATAAGCCTTCTTTCCAATATTTATCAATCTCAAACCTCAACTTCTATCTGACAGTCCCGTATGATCACATCACACAATTTAATTCAACAACAATGTTGAATACTGAGCTCAGATTTTCTGTCAGATAGAAAAACATGTGAGATCACGATCATGCCTATTTAATAGGTGAAGGTGTCTAATATTGCAAATATATGTTTTCCATTATTTTACTTTAATTCCCAAAACACCGAGATATTGACCACTAAATGATCTCACCCTTTGGCATCTCAAAGAACTTCAAGTTAGTAACAAAGTTACACTACTGCTCAAGATTAAGGTAACATATACGTCAATCAATGAATTTAAATTGCAAGGTCAAATCACAATTTAATCCCGTCCAATACACCATATATGTATCCTCAATTCCATTTCCAAGTTAAAGACAAACTTCAATGAAATTGAGATGATCTTATCAAAATAAATTGCCCAATTTATTTACTGATCACCAACAAAAATTTATGAATTAAAATTAAATCGAATCTTTCTGTGCTTAACAACTTAAACACTCGATTTAAAATATGTCTACAATCCATGGACTCATGCAAAGCTCAATCATACATTCAAAAGAACAAATTATATCAATTCAAAAATGTCTGAAGAAACAAAGGTTTACTTAAGGACACATAAGTTTATATATACTAGCAGTACTATCTACGATTAGCACTACCAGACATTTATGCACAAATTACCACTTTAGCCTTTAAAATAAAAAAGAAAAAATAATCTATTCAATAACATATGTCAGACACATTCGAATTTATTTAATGGCAGTGCTATTACATAGCTTTATTTATTTATCGCATACATATAGCAAATTAACTATGGAAATGACGAAAACAGATGAACGTGGATCAAAATGGATGTATCCTTATATCTTTTGTAATTTATTTAGTTATTGTCGGTCCAGAACTGTCCCTGGAGATATTTAACGAGATTGGCATCAACTTGGAATGCTTTAGTGAGAACATCAACTGAGATGGGAGGTTGAGAGCCAAAGACTGCATTTGCAATGGTAATAACTCCTGGATTTTGGCTGCTTAGACCTGCGAAGGCAACAGCGTTGGTCTTTCCAGTGTTAAACTGGAAGTGAATGAGTCCTTCTGGGAACACAAACACATCTCCTGCATACAATGTTTTGGTGAAGAGCTTGTTTTTCTGTTCGGGGTTTGCAGGATTGGAAGTGACGAATCCAACGTAGAGAGTGCCTTCAACCACTACAAGAATCTCAGTTGCACGAGGGTGGGTGTGTGGGGGATTCAGGCCATATGGCGCATAGTCTATACGGACCAACGAGACGCCTAGAGTGTTGAGACCCGGTATTTGGTTAACATTCACAGGAGTCACCTTCGATCCAACTGCGTTTGATGTATCGCCAGCCTTGTTCAGCCCAGAAAAGAAGAAATCCTCCGCAACAACCATGTTCGGGTTCTTGCATATCTTCCCATTCACGAAAACTACACGTAAAGTCGATGTTAAAGTTATCTTAACATGACATAGTTAAAATTGCAATTTTCACTTTCTAGCATAATAATATACATTTTTTTTACGATCAATTTTATGTATTACAGTTTTAGTCCTCTAATTATCACTTTTTTCAAATCTTCATCCTATTTTGCTTGAAATTTTGAAATTTACCTACATGGACGCTGAACTTAATTGATGTCGTGCAAAATTGCACAAAAATTGAAAAATAGTGATAACCATAATTAAAATATGTATAATTGACGGTAAAAAGTGGACAAAGCCTACGTTAGAAAATTGAGATTTTCCGAGATGATATATATATATCACTACTAACAACTACATTTATATATATACTTGTATGTCAATGTTATTACCAGCAGCTTCAGAATCGTTAACAGCAACACAGAAATCCTGGAGAGGGCTGGGATCTGATGCATCTGAGAATGTTGTAAAAGAGGCAATAAGAAGGGCTGTGAGAAATAAAAGAGACATCCTCATTCTATTTTAGCTAATATTTATTATTATTGGATGTATGTATTTTGAGTTTGAGAGGTGATAAATCTAGCTGCAAAGTGGTGGCTATTTATAGATGGATTGTCTGAAATATTCATCTCCCTTTCTTTCACGTTTTATTATATTGTAAAATTATTTTACCAAGACTTGACTTGGTAAAGTCTCCAACACTGACTTGGCTTAGTTGGCTACTGCTTTCGTACAATCATTCATTAATTAATAGACGGTCGTTTTTTCTTTGAATACAATTGATTTTATGTTTTGGTTAACCCCCCCCATATTCTAACTGAGAAGAGAAAATTAAATATATATTATTTGTACTATAACCACAGGATAAAAAATTATGAATATATTTTTGCACATTGCAGAGATCTGGTCTTGAATCGCTCCGAATGTCGTCAGTGCCCAAATTTTTTTTTAAATATTCGTTCGAAAATATTTGTTCAATTTTGATATTTACGTTAAAATGTTCTCAATACACAATTATTTTAAATTGATATCCTATAACAACCCAAATACAGTATCTTTATTTGACCAAACCTTATATATACTGGGTATAATAATAATAATAATACTAATAATAATAATAATAATAATAATAATAATAATAATAATAATAATAATAATAATAATAATAATAATAATAATAGCTAATTAAGACATGAATTTTTGGAGTATTTTTCTTTTTTTAAGTAAATGATCAGAATTGTATTAATTATTGGACATCAAAGGCCTTATACTATAGATTATTAGAAATTATGGGGATGGTGTTGGGATGGTATTTACGGCCCAACCAATCCCCGACCCCGTTTATATGGAACAAGGAGTTCCCATTCTTCGTTTAATATTATTTATTTTATATATATATATATATATATATAGTAAGTATATCCAAAAAAAATCATAACTCTAAGTCACGACTTTTTAATTAATAATTTAATATCTAAAATTGCAAATTGAGACTTTGAATATCAAAACAGTCGAACAACTCAAACCCTATTTCCTGAATTGCAAGTTTGCAAACTCACTCCACCCAACCTGCTGCCACAATTTTCAAGCTCACCCCACCATTTCTCAGCCTACCCACCTTCTTTCAAATTTTTGTTTTAAAACTAAATTTATGATTTCATGATATTTGATATTAGATTGATAGTGTTTATTAATTATTTTAATTGTTTTAATATTTATTTATTGAAAATTATTTTAGAAAAGAAATAAATTTAATTTATAGAAAATCAAATTTGGGGACCCCAAATTCTCACAGGGAAGCCGTTCCCCGTATGGTGAATCCCATCCCGTACGAGATTTCCAAAGAAGGGATGATAACAGAAATGATAGTAGGGAATTTTGGTATAGGGAAGGTATTGCCAATACCATCTCCAAACCTGCCTATAGTCACCCCGACATATGTAGTTTGGGTCAGTTAATTAAGACTTAAGAGCATATGCATGCATCTTTAACTGCTTAAATGACCATATAGATATTAATTGCTACCTAATTTGTTAGAACTGTGCATTATCTTTATTTTCTGTAGCAGGAAAAGAATTTTGTATAGGCTTTAACAGTCAAAAGTATGAAAGCACGCTTAATTGATTTGAATTTTATTCCTATGCTGTTAATCTGTCATATTCATTTGGTGAAACCTGAATTATTATTATTATTATTTTTTTTTTTGTGTTTTTTGTTGATTTCGTATAAAAATATTGCATTTTTAAATTGTTGGATTTTAAAATTTTATATTTAACATTAATAGCATTATAATATTAAGATTTTTCCTACACTTTTCATCATATTTTAAGTTAACATATTTTTTTAAAATTTATCTTATATTTTGAAATTATTCAGAATCAATGATTAATTTTCCTTTTTATAATTAAGTTTTGTAATGTTTCTTATATTTCCTTTATTTAAAGTCATTTAGGTAATAGCCAATCATTTTCATAACAATATTGCATTTTTCTTTTACTTTTTCTTTTTCTAAATTTTTATATTTGAAAATAAAAATTAAGAAAAGACATTTTTAAAATCTTAGATATTTGTGGGTTTTAGACAAGTCCTAATGGTCATTTTCTTTTATATATATATATATATATAATATATATCAAACTTTCGAGGTTATATTTTCTCTCTTATTTTTCCACTCATGAATAATAATAATCTGCATTCTCTCTTTGCATGAATGAAAATTTTATTTACAAGAAGATATTCTTTTACTTGTAGCTACGCCCCATTTTCGCAAAAAATAATTCTCAAATAAAACGTTACCTACATACAAAAATTTCATAATTTTAAGAATAATTATGAAATACTATCAATAAAGTGCCATAACAAGACATAATAAAATGCAGCAAAAACAATTTTCTTTAAATTCCTTGTTTGTCCAAATCAAAATTTAATCATTCAAAAAGTTAAGATAAATAAACATTTATATAAATAAACTTTTCTGAATTCATGAAATAAACATTTTAAATATTCTTTTGTAACCTTTAAAATATCGGCTACCAGCATTCACCACTTACATATCATGCTTAAAACTTAATCAAAAATATGTATCCTTACAATATTACACACTGAAGCCAAATGAATATTGCTTATTATTTACTGAACTTTATTACAAACTGAACCCAAATGAATGCTAATTATTATTAAATGGCAGTGCTTTTACATAATATTATAATAAAGGAATAATATATACTACTCTTAACACGCAACAAAAACAAGTACATAAATACTTTTTTACTTATACTATTATAATAAAGGAATAATATATACTACTCTTAACACGCAACAAAAACAAGTACATAAATACTTTTTTTTCATATTATATTTAAATTAATTAAGTTAAAACCCGTAAAATACCATACTAACCCATTTAAAACTGCACATTCAATTTTATATAAAAGTCGCAGTTTTAACCATAACTATAAACCAAACCACACAAAACACGCAACATGGCTTGGAATTAGGGAAAAAAACAACTCAGACCACACCATGATCATCTGTAGCCATAATATCTTAATCTCACTCAAAATCTGATCTTCCTTAAAATTTAACTAAAATACATGTTTCATACATCATAACATTCCCCTCCTCAAGTAATAGCGAATCCCCAAATCAATTTACTTATTTCAATTTGATTCAAACTCAATTTGAGCAGGAATCAAATGAAAACTTCAAATAAAAACCATCTTAAGTATATGTTAATAGGATTAATTGTAATAGATTTTGATGAGACAAAACATGTAATAGAATAGAGCTTTAGCTATCTGGATAGGTCTCTATATGTAAAATTGCTAAGGCAAGAATGCTGGAAAGATATGAAGATTCTGCAAAGGAGCCTATGCCAAGTCACTGCTACCTGCATGCTGCTACAAGGAACCTGGAGATGGTTAAGGAAGCTGACCTACTTGCTCGAAAAGGATGCTACAAGAAACCTGGAGATAGTTAAGGAAGCTGACCTACCTGCTCGAAAAGGATGCTACAAGGAACCTGAAGATAGTCAAGGAAGCTGACTGACTTACTCGAAGAGGATACTACTAGAGACATTAAAATCAGTGCAACCTGACTAGCCAGTAGAGTCACTCCAGTTCCAGCAAATCAGAGACTGCCATGTGTGAAAAAGCAGTAAGGACACAGTACAGCAGACTGCAGAATGAAGTTGCGCAGTAAAAAGGACAAGGCAGTGGTAGAACAAAATGAAGGCATTTCAGAACAGGTGTCAGAAGATCGGCAGAACCAATCAGAGGAAGACACCTCATCAAGCAAAGGACTGCCCTTCCAACGGGCAGAAAACTATTTGATGCCTATATATAAGAAGACTGAATGCACAAGAGAATACAACGAACGAAGAACATGCAAATTAAGAGAGAACATACGCGAAGCAAATCATCTACAAGCTCAAGCTTTCATACTCAAGTTATTCAGTCTTAGCAGCAGCAAGCCAGCTACCTTTGTGAACTTCAGAAGTTCAAGGAGCTTGCTGCATTTGATCGTTTGCAATTTCACATCTTATTCAAAGACTGTTAGGAGTCACTTAGGCAGAAGTTTACCCTGCTAAGTTGTAATCTCTCTGAAAAAGAGAAAGGATCCTGTGTGGGTCGAATAACCTGTGTGGAGATCCTGTGTGGGTCGCTTAGTTGGTCACTGTGCAGCTACCTGTGTGGATAGAGCTGACAGTTTTGTTTAGAGTATAGTTTGTATTAGCAGAGTCTATTGTAAATCAAACTTGCTTTAACAAAGTTCCTCCTTGAGAAGGAGTAGAGATGACGTAGAGGGATTACTCCACCCTTGAACCTCTATAAGCTTGCTTGCGTTCTTTACAGCTGTATATACATCTATCTGCACCTTGAGCATACTGCATTAAAAGCTTGTTTCGAAAATCATAAGTATTTCCGCTGTGCATTATAATCTCTGTCTAAATCCTGAGGTCACTGTTTAAGCAGCAACCTATCGAGCATCAAGCTTACTAGCTACCTGTTCATCAAGGACTTAACATTTTTGAAGTAAAATTTGAAAATTTGATAAGGTTTCTTAACCTTATACCACTTGGGACCAACATATGTAATTTAGCATTTTGCTCTATTATTTTTAAATATTTTCATTTCACTTAGGGATGTGAATAGTTCAAGCTACTCAACAGGGGCCTATAACCCAGTCTATTATTGGACTAGTTTGGCCAATCTCTTAAGTAAACGAGTCAGGCTAAGACTTTTTTTCATCAAATCTATTTATGAATATAGTCTAGGCTAGTGCCTTATAAAAATTATAATAGGTAGCCTATTTTTAACAGATATATAAAATACATTTATGATATCTTTTATAGTTGTATATAAATATAGTTTAATTTATATTTTCTATTACTTTCATGTTTCTCGATATAATTCTCTAAGTATATCAACATGAAGATTTCATACTAAATTATTTTGTAGGGAAAGACTTTTAATAGGCTTCAGACTAGACTTATCCATAAAATAAGCCAGACTCAGGCCAAAAAAAAAAAAAAACCTTGTGTTGGTTACAAGAGCACCGTAAAGGCTAATATGTCGAACAACGAAACAAAAATGTCTAATCTATTACAAATTGTAGCAACAGTCGAGTCAAGAAAGGCCTCTGTCCTTAAGACGAGATATGCCCAGGATAGTGCTCACTAGATCGTGCGTATTGTCTCCCAAAGATAAAACGACTTCGTCCTTTGAGATGTAGCACCACAATCTCGAAGGCTTCAGCAAACTTTAGTGTTTTGGAGAACTGAGCAAATGCAGAATAAAAAGCTTGTATGTGATTTCGTAATCGTGTTTAAAAAATGATGTATAAAGACCTCTATTTATAGGTCTCCACCATGGGGATTACACTTGAGAATTAATGGGAAGTAACTACCCAATAACGGGTCTTTAATGCAAGAAACGTCCTGTTAAAAAAATTGAAACAACGATAAAAAACATATGCGGCAACAGGAGCTGCAACTTACACGCTGCATTCCCGGCCGGGAGCTGAAAACAGCACGGTGGGTGCTGTAAAACAACACGCTGCAACCCCGGTCGGGAGCTGCAATGCAGCAACCGCAGCAACGGGTCGGGAAAATCCGAGCCGCCCCATCCACCCAAGTCCAACCCACGGATGAGGTCGGGTCGGGTTCGGTCTGGTCCGAGCCGTGACAAGGCGAGGCGCGCGTGCGTGTGTGTGTTGCACAAGCATACCACTCCAAGAGTATTAATTACTGAGCCACTTCATATGACTTCTTAAATACTTGTATTTATTAGGTCCATCTTCCTATATGGGATATTTAAGTTTTTTTCCCACACTCAAGACCTTCACATTCTCATTTCAAGTGGCCAACTTAGATGATTAATTTCTCACTCACCAAAAATTGGTTTTGAGTGTTTCAAAGATTATCTACTCCAAACGTAGAATAATCTTTTGGCATCCAATTCTTAAAAGAATTAACATTTAGCCACTTAACTTTTGGTCAAAGTGGTGTCACCCACCACTTTTTACAACCAATTTTCCAACACCTTGCACATAAAATAGGTCAGATTTAGGCCTAATATTTACACTTCAGGCCTAGGTCGACCACAAGAAACCCAACTTAGCCTAGCCTAGCTAGTCTATTCCTACCCTAATTTCACTACATAAAGTATACAAATTTTGAAGATTACAATATTTTTTATTGCCACATCATTAAATATTGTCTGAGACTTTTCAAGTGCATTTTGATTTAGCACTTTGTTATATGAATTTTAAAGGTTTTCATTTCAATATATAAAGTACAAGAATTTGCAGGTTACGATATTTTCTGCTGACAAGTTGTAAAATCCCACCAAAAACTGCTCACATGTATTGATCTAATTTGGAGAGGGGTAAATTTGTTTTTTTTCCTTTTTTCTAATTAAATTAAGGCTCAAAATTGATGAGTCCGACTATGGTTTCAGGTCTATAAGTTTGGCAACTACACTAGAAAAGTTGTGTTGACTTTGATCAGTTATGTCACTCACAATATTTTCAATTCATTTCAAAACAAATTTACTCCTCTAAAAATCATATACAGCCATTTTCAATGAGATTTTACAACGTTTTTACCAAAAATATTGTAATTGTCGTGAATTTTATATAGTGAAACGAAAAACTTTTAAAGTTCATATAGCAAAGTGCAAAATTTAGGTGCACTTGAACAATTCAAAGAGATTTTATAATGTGTCAACCAGAAATGGTGTAACTTGTAAAATTCGTATACTTTATATAGTGAAATGAAAACATTTATAAATGACATAGCAAAGTGCTAAATCATATATATTTGAAATCTGTTTTTATGTTTTACTTTTGTTAATGAATTTGGGAGAAGTGAAAGGAATGGAGACAATAAAGACTAAAATACTTATGTGATCTAGGATCGAATCTTTATTAACACAATCTACACACTTTTATCAACACAATTTGCAGTATGTAATACAACTTGGGATGAAATTAAATTAATTGTGCTTTCTTAGTTTTGACTGTTAAAGCCCTTAACAATTTTTTTTTCCTGCGCGCTACAGAAAATAAAGATAATATCAAGTTCCAATAAATTAGGTAGCAATTATAATATCTAGATGGCCATTTAAGCAGTTAAAGATGCATGTATATATGCTCTGTATTAAATGTTTATTGAAGGATTTAATAAACTATTTCATTCTTAAGTGACCCAAAACTATATATGCTAAATTCTTAGTCTGTTGATCGTCCATTTTTTAATGAAAAAATATAGAAAAAAAAACACCAAGCACCTTACGTGGTGAAAACTGATCAATATTGTTTTTCAAAACTCGTCGATTCCCAAATGTTGAACGAATCAATCAGATGATATATATTATTAATTTATTACTTCAATAATTCCAATTTAATCAAGAGGTGATCTCATATTTATAATGGAGTAGAACAAGGCTAATAGTAATTATTCTGATTAGAAGAATTGATTAAGTCAAAATTAATTTATTAAAACTTAATTTAATTTGATTCGATTAGATACTTCAATGGCTCTATTATAAACATATTTTAATATTTCATATATAATTAAGATGAATATCACTTAAATAAAACATATTTATCTCCGCAAATACTTCTATACACCTAATACATATATCCTAGTTTTATGCAATTTGAATCTATCCGAACTAAGACTATTTTTTTTTCCCGGTAGTTATAAGGTTTGGTCAAATAAATACTATTGGTTGTTATAGGATATCAATTAAAAAGGATTGTGCATTGAGGACATTTGAACTTAAATATCCAATTGAAAAAATATTGGTAACGCGTATTAGTTTAAAATTTTTGGGCCACTGACGACGTTCGGACCGATTCAAGACCAAATCTCCTCAATGTGCTAAAATCTATTCATATTTCTTTATCCTGTACTACTAATTTTAATATATATAATGTTTAACACAATTGTTTCTATACACCAGGTGCACGGATCTTAGATCCGTGCAACCGGGTCAACCCGCCAAAAAGTGCATTTCACGCGCCCCACGCGCCCAAACCCTAGCCCAAACCCTAATTCAAATTCTAGTTCTGCTGTATATTAACATAACCTTTTAGCTTAGCGAACTTAACCTTTTAGTTTAGCGAACTTAACCTTTTAGTTATATGCACATAACCTTTTGCAGTGATGAGTAGTGAAAAAAGTATAAGTTATTCACTGAAAAGGTTATGAAATTTGTACATAAAGGTTATAGTATTACAGTATAAAGGTTATATCATTACAACATAAAGGTTTCAGCTATATTGAATTTTTATAGTGAAAAAACTACAAGTTATTTATTGAAAAGGTTATGAAATCTGTACATAAAGGTTATACCATTACAACATAAAGGTTATATTATTACAACATAAAGGTTTTGGGTTATATTGCATGAATTTTTATAGTGAAAAAAGTATAAGTCATTCAGTGAAAAGGTTATGAAATCTGTACATAAAGGTTACACTATTACAACATAAAGGTTATATTATTACAACATAAAGGTTATGACATAAATTTAAAAAAAAAAAAAAAAAGGGCGCGGATCCGGGTTAAACCGGACCCGACCCGACCCGATTGCATGGATTATGACCCATGCACCTGGTGTACAGAAACACTACTCAATGTTTAAATATAAGTGATCTAACACTTTACTTTATCATTTTTAAGTTTTTTTTCCTTTTGATTGCATAAAGTACTTGAATTTTGAAAGTTATAATATTTTTGGCTACCATGTTATAGAATGTGGCCAGAAACTTGTAAATACTGCATTTCAATTTAGCATTTTACTATATGAAATTTTAAAATTTTCATTTCACTATATAAAGTGCATGAGTTTTGCAGATTACAATATTTCCGGCTGTCACAACATAAAATCCCAACAAAAACAGCTCACATGCATCGATATAATTTTTAGAGGGCTAGATATGTTATTTTTTTTTCTTTTCTTTTTCTTCTGCTTCTGCAATTAGGGTTCAAAATTGGATGAGTCCCACAAAGGTTCCACGCCTATGAACTTGGCCATTACTCTAGGAAAGCGGCGATGCTGGCTTTCATTAGTTGTGTGGGAGAATGGATAGAATAGTGGTGTGGTTTTCTTTGAGTGGAGGTCACCCCTTTGAGTAGGTCATAGTCGCTTTGTCGGTGCAATAGACCACAGATTTTTATCTCAAATTTAACTCCTAAAAACAAAAGAGTTAGAGTGCCAATGAGAGTAAACGTATAATTGAACATGTAACTAATAACTCTCATTCTTCATAATCGAATGGACTCCTCGAAAATATTGAGACTCTGATTTCTCTTCTATATATTGACTCAGCAACTTCAAAATCTTAGTAGTTATTGCAGCGGTTGCCACATCCAAACTACTCAACTTCAAAATCTTAGTAGTAAAAAATATTTAATTTTCTCATCTCTATTGGAATATGGCACTACAAGAAAATTGGAATTTAGTGACGAGAATTTTCGTCGCTAACCTCACAAATTTCGTCGCAAATAGGATTTAGTTACGATTAATTTTCGTCGCCAGGGTCGACGCTATTGGAGCGTCACTAACCATACTTTGCGACAAAATGTTAGAACTTCGTCGCAAAGTTATTAACAAATAAATTTTGTCGCTAACCTACAAAATTTCATCGCTAATACAAGATGATAGGATGAAATGTAATAGATTTTGATGAGACAAAACGTGTAATAGATTAGAACCTTAGCTATCTGGATAAGTCTTTAATGTAAATTTGCTAAGGCAAGGATGCTGGAAGGACTTGAAGATTCTGCCAAGTAGCCAGGAAGCCGAAGTCCCTGCTACCTGCATACTATATCGAGCAACCAGCAAGCAAAGCTTTAGAAGGATGCTACAAGGAACCTGGAGATAATCAAGGAAGCTGACTGACTCAATGAGGATACTACCAGATACATCAGAGTCAATGCAACCTGACTAGCCAGTAGAGTCACTCCAGTTCCAACAAATCAGAATCTGCCATGTGTGATAAGGCAGCAAGGACACAGTACAAACAGTCTGCAGAATGAAGTTGCGCAGACAAAGGACAAGCAGTTGCAGAACAGAATGAAGGCATTTCAGAACAGGTGTCAGAAGATCAGCAGAACTAATCAAAAAGAGACACCTCATCATACAAAGGACTGTATTTCCAACGGGCAGAAAACCACCTGATGCCTATAAATAGAAGTCTGATTTTCAAAGAGGAGAACAGATACACAACGATCATACACAATCAAGAGAACTGAGAAGCAAATAGACGCACAAGCTTATACTCTCAAGTTAATCAGACTGAGCAAGCAGCAAGCCAGCTACCTTTATGTTCTTCTGAAGTTCAAAGAGCCTGCTGCATTTGATTGTGCCTTAAACCTTTTATTTATTAAGTCTGATAGGAGTCACTTAGTCAGGTGTTGAAACTGCTAAGTTGTAATCTCTCTGAAGAAGAGAAAGGATCCTGTGTGGGTCGGTTAACCTGTGTGGAGATCCTGTGTGGGTCGATAGTTGGTCACTGTGCAGCTACCTGTGTGGATAGAGCTGACAGTTTTGTTTAGAGTTTAGTTTGTGTTAGCTGAGTCTATTGTAAATCAAACTAGCTTTGACAAAGTTCCTCCTTGTGAAGGAGTAGAGAGGACGTAGAGGGATTACTCCACCCTTGAACCTCTATAAGCTTGCTTGTGCCTTTTATATCTATCTACCTGCATCTAAGCATACTGCATTAAAAAGCACGTTTCGAAAAACATAAGTATTTTCGCTGTGCATTATATTCTCTGACTAAGTCCTGAGGTCACTGCCTAAGCAGGAACCTATCGAGCAGTAAACTTACTAGCTACCTGCCCATCAGGGACTTAACATCCTTTGGAGTAAAAGTTGAAAAATTTGATAAGGTTAATTCACCCCCCTCTTAACCTTATACCACTGGGACCAACAAGTGGTATCAGAGCGGGTTGGATTAGAAACCCAATCTGTCTGGTCAAATCCCTGATCCCTGTTTTTCGAAAATTTGCATACATTATTTTCATCATATCATGGACACACACAAGCTTCCTATGTTCTCTATTGAAGAGTATGACGATTGGAAGATTAGAATGCAGGCACATCTCTCAACTATGCATGACGAAATGTGGATGGTTATCACGGATGGACCTCCAAGGATCACCAAACCTAATCCAATATTCGCGAGAGCTGCCGAAATTGGCGATGCAGGAGTCATTCCCCATCAAGCTGTGATTGACAAACCAAGGGAAGAATGGTCGGCTGATGATAGAAGACGAGCTAACCTGGATAATGTAGCCAAAAACGCCTTGTTTGTTACTCTGGATAAAGGAACCTTTAGCAAGGTCAAGACATGCAAGACTGCCATGGATATATGGAACAAGCTTGAACAAATCTGCGAAGGAACAGAGCTGACTAAGGAGAACAAGGTGTCTACAGCAACCCAGAAATTTGAGCTGTTCGAGATGCTCCCTGAAGAAACCTTAGAGCAGATGGATCTGAGGTTTACAAACATTGTGAATGAGCTTGAATCCCTGGACAAGTTCTACACTCAGAAGGAGAAAAATATGAAAGTGCTAAGAGCACTACCTGCAGAATGGGACAGCAAAACTACTGCAATGAGGGTGTCAATGGATCTAAAGTCAATGAGTACATTTGACCTCTTCTCTGACTTAAAAGCCTTCGAATATGATATCAACAGAAGGAAGAAAGAAGCTGAAGAATCTAACATAAAGGTAACTGCCCTGACTGCCAGAAACGTAAAAGACTCTGGAACTATCTGCAGTAAGCAGGGTGAGTCACCTGTCGAGGGTACTGATGAAGAAATGGCCCTTCTACTAAGAAACTTCAAGAAATTCATCAGATACAACAGGAAAGGAGACTTTAAGAAGTTTCAGGCACCTCCCCAATAACCCATTGTTCAGCAATCAAACCAGGATATGTCCGATCTCTGCTACAACTGCCGAAAGCCAGGACACTATGCCAAAGAATGTCCTCACCCCAAAGTCAACAGGTACCCCAATGGAGAGTCATCCCAAAAAAGGGAAAAACGAAGAGAGGAACGGAGGAGAATTAAAGCCTTCCTAAGTGAGATGGAAAAGGGCAAGGAACCTTCCAAGGAGGCTCAGCAAGATGCGGACTCCTCTGATGATGACAGTGACTCCTCATCCTCGGAAGATGAAGCACTTATCTGCCTGATGGCACAGGAAGCTGAGGATAGCGAGGATGATGAGGTAACATATCCTAACCAGTTCATAATGGTAGAGGAAAAGTCTAAAACAAACCTCTCCCTTAAACAAATCATGAGCGAATTCGAACAGATAAACTCAATTCATGAGGAGCTAAAACTCGAAAATGAGATGCTCAGCATGGAAAACAAACAGCTAGCTGAAAAGCTATCTGCATATGAGCTTAATAGCTCAAAGTGCAGTGACCTCCTAGAGCAAGCATCTAAGCTCAATCTGAGAATTGCCAAACTTGAGAATGAGAAGAGTGATCTTCAAGCAGTTATAGGATCCTTTAGCAAGTCAGCTAAAGAAGCCAAGGAATGCATGAATTCGGGCAAAAGTCCATTTGACAGGACAGGCCTAGGATACTGTGCAGAAACCTCTCAAGGAACAGCAAGATCATCTAAAACTATTGTTTTCATTCGAGCTGGAACCCCAAAAGAAAAGGAGTTATCCAATAACTCAACAGCAAGCTTGGAGAACGCAATAGACAAGGGCAAGAGACCCATGTGCACATCCTTAGGGGATAAGCCTGTTTTCAAAAGCTGGCTGCAGCAGAATAAATCTGCTGATAGAAACAAAAGAAAACAGCAACCTACAAGGATGCTGAACAGAAACCTCTATCCCACTAATGCTAAGACCAGAATGTCTAAACCTAAACGAGCTCATGCTCAAGGGAAGTATAGTGGAGGACCTCACTTCAAAAGTGACGGGTATACACAGATTGCACACACACCTCAGTATCCGAAGGATACCTCTTACAAACGAAACCACAAAGTCTACAACAAAACAATTGTTGTGAGACAAGTTTGGATTCCTAAAGGTACTAACAAAGAAGGACCCGTACTTGTATGGGTACCTAAGAACCAGTAATCTTTTTTTCCAGGTACCTACAGCAGGAACCAGCAAGGAAGTATGATACATTGATAGCGGGTGTTTGAGACACATGACTGGAGACAAAGAAATCCTCAAGAACTTTCAACAGTGCAAAGGACCCAAAGTAATCTTCGGAGACAACTCCAAGGGAAGCACTAGAGGAGTTGGAACTCTCATCAAAGGAAACACTCACATTAAAGAAGTGTCGTATGTCAAAGGCCTAAAATACAACCTGCTAAGCATAAGCCAATTTTGTGACAAAGGTTACTCAGTGGAGTTCAGTCACAACAAATGTCTGATAAGGGACAGCCAATCCAAGGATGTAAAGCTATCAGGAACTAGAAAAGGAAATATCTATGTAGCTGACTGGAACTCAGTAACCACAGCTACCTGCTTCATAGCAAAAGGATCATCAGAAGCTAGCTGGCTATGGCATAAACGGATGAGCCATCTGAACTTCAAAACGATCAACAAATTAGCCAGGAAAGGACTGGTCAGAGGGCTACCCGACATGGTATACAAGAAAGAGAGTCTATGTGAAGCATGCTAAAAGGGAAAACAAACTAAAAGATCCTTCAAAAACAAGATACAAAGGTCAACTGAAAGAGTGCTAGACCTACTACACATGGATCTGTTTGGACCGGTAGAACCAGTAAGCATGAGTGGAAGAAAGTACACACTTGTAGTGGTGGACGACTATTCAAGATTCTCATGGACACTATTTTTGACAAAGAAGTCGGACACTCAGCGAAGGTTACCGGAGCTATTGAAGAAGCTGCAGACCGAAAGGAGCCTGAACATCATCAAAATTCGAACAGACAGAAGCACTGAATTCACAAACAAATTTATTGAAGAATACTGCTCTAACAATGGAATCAAGCATGAATACTCAGCAGCTAGGACGCCGCAACAAAATGGTGTTGCAGAGAGGAAAAACAGAACCCTGAAGGAAGCTGCGAGGACCATGCTAGCTGAAGCATTGCTACCCAAGAGATTTTGGGCAGAAGCAATCAACACAGCATGTTATACCCAGAATAGATGCATTATTAACAAAGATCTAAATAAAACTCCTTATGAGCTATGGTTCGGCTATACTCCAAATATTGAACATTTCCATATTTTTGGATGCAGGTGCTATGTACTCAACAACGGAAAGGACTACCTGAAAGCATTCGACTCAAAGTCAGATGAAGGAGTATTTTTAGGATACTCCTCGGTAAGCAAAGCCTTCAGAATCTTCAACAAGAGAACACTTGTTGTAGAAGAAACAGTACATGTGGATTTTGATGAACCACACTGTTCTAAGGCTGAAATAGATGAACTTAATGAAGATTTTGGAAAACCTCACATCACCAACACTCGTGTTGAATATATTGATGCTGAGTTACCAAATCTCCAAAATATTGAATCAACTCAGAATCAGCAACCTGCACCTACACAGCAACATGGAGAACGGGAACCTACTCCAAATCAGCAGCCACCTGTAATATAAGAAGATATATACCACCCTGAAGGAATTCAACTGGAAGTACAGTTAGAAATACAGCACGATCCAAATCAGCAAGCTGAACAGAACAATCACGAGCAACCTGCTGAACATCAAAATGAACAACAGGTTGAAGAAATTAGAAGGAAATGGCTAAGGAATCATCCAATGAATCAGATCATAGGAGATTCCACCTCTGGAGTAAAGACAAGAAGAAGCAACCCCTATGAAGTAATGTTTGCTTGCTTTATTTCACAAACAGAACCAAGCTGCATAGAAGATGCTCTAGAGGACACCAACTGGATACAGGCAATGCAAGAAGAGCTTAATGGATTTGAAAGAAATCAAGTATGGTATTTAGTTCCCAGACCTACTCACTAAGGAGTAATCGGCACAAAATGGGTATTTAAAAACAAACTCGATGAAGAAGGACAAGTAGTCAGAAACAAGGCAAGATTAGTAGCAAAAGGTTACTGCCAGGAGGAAGGAATAGATTTTGAAGAAACTTTTGCACCTGTAGCAAGATTAGAAGCAATCAGGATCTTCCTAGCCTATGCCGCTCATAACAATCTGACAGTCTACCAGATGGATGTCAAAAGTGCTTTTCTCAATGGACTGCTCGCTGAAGAAGTGTATGTAGAGCAACCTCCAGGATTTGAAGAAAATCCAGAAACCATGGTCTTCAGGTTGAAGAAAGCTCTCTATGGGCTAAAGCAGGCACCTAGAGCCTGGTATGATACTCTCTCGAAGTATCTACTTGATAATGGATTCAAAAAGGGCAAGGTGGATAAGACACTCTTCAGAATCCAAGATGGAGATAGCATACTGCTCGTTCAGATTTATGTCGATGACATTATCTTCG
The DNA here is from genome assembly GCA_028654395.1 of Scutellaria barbata. Classification (NCBI taxonomy): domain Eukaryota; kingdom Viridiplantae; phylum Streptophyta; class Magnoliopsida; order Lamiales; family Lamiaceae; genus Scutellaria; species Scutellaria barbata. The sequence continues at coordinate 8,317,475 of CM053650.1, forward strand.
GTTCAACAAACAAAGAATTGTGTCAAAAATTCTCAAGTCTCATGCAATCCAAATTCGAAATGAGCATGATGGGAGAACTAAGCTTCTTTCTCGGTTTACAAGTCAAACAGCTATGCAATGGAACCTTCATCAATCAAGCAAAATACACTAAGGAATTGATAAAGAGATTTGGATTGGAAAGTGCAAATACAGTAAGTATACCGATGATAACATCAGGAAGCTTAGACAAGGACACTGATGGCAAAACAGTAGATGTTACAAAGTACAGAAGACTAATTGGATCACTGCTCTACCTGACAGCAAGCAGACCAGATATCATGTTCTCAGTAGGAATGTGTGCAAGATATCAAGCAGCTCCAAAAGAATCACATATGATCACAGCCAAACGAATTATAAGATACCTCAAAGGAACCCTAGAAGCTGGTCTATGGTACCCAAGAGAAGGAGGACTCAAACTTATTGGTTATACTGACTCTGATTTTGTAGGCTGCAAAATTGACAGGAAAAGCACCAGTGGTACCTGCCAGTTACTAGGAAACAAACTGGTATCATGGTTCTGCAGAAAGCAAACCTCTATAGCAACCTCAACAGCCGAGGTCGAGTACGTTGCTGCAGGAAGCTGCTGTGCACAAATTCTATGGATTCAACAGCAACTAAAGGACTACGGAATTGAAGAGAAGGAAACACCTATCCTATGTGACAACTCAAGCGCAATAGCCATCACCCACAACCCAGTTCTACATTCTAGAACCAAACACATTGATATCAGACATTATTTCATCAGAGATCACGTTGAAAAAAAAGATATAACTTTGCAAAAAGTGCATACTGATCTACAGCTAGCTGACATATTCACAAAGCCTCTATGCGAATCAAGATTTTCGTTTCTTAGAAACGAGTTGGGAATAATCCTTTATGATATCTCTTTTACATAACTCTATATTTTCCTGTTGAAATGGCTATAATATACAGGGGGAACCATAGGCAGGACGAAGGAAAAACAGCAACCTAAAGGTTACTGCTCAAGGTCCCTGAACAGTTACTGGACACAATGTTACTGCTCTAAGCTACCTGCAGGATCCAGTAACTGAAGCGCGTGAAAAGAGGAACAGTTACCCCACGATTAGCAGCCGTTTTTGTAGGAAAATCCTCGATATCCACAAAATATCACATCAAGCTCTTACGCACACGTACACCGCGCCAAAAATCTCAACCATTGGATTAAGGGTCTATTCGAATTCTAGATCAATCAGAACCGTCAGATCCTTTCTCACCAAAATTCAAATATAAGGAAGTCTTTCTTCTCACTCATCTCTTACACTTAAACATTTACATTCTCTTGCAAACCCTAATCTCTCGTGCTCTCTCTCTCTCAAGCTTTCCAGTTTTCAGATCTCTCTCTCTTTCTGAAATGGCACCAAAAACATCCCAAGTTGTTGATGGAAGGCTGGTGGACCACAAGATCCTCCTAAAGATTGTGGAGGAAGAAGGGAACCCGAAGGAGGTTATGAAGAGCATCCTTCAATGCCTCTATGAGACTGGACTTCTCAGACTCTGCTCCTATCACAAGGCCCCGTACGCGGAGGAGCAGGTGGAGAAATTCTACCGGAGGGCGAAGGTCTCTGCAGATGGGTCAGAGATCACATCAAAAGTTGGTGGAGTGACTGTGGTGGTGGACACCGGTCTTCTGGAAGAGGTGTTCGCTCTGCCTACTGCAGGGATGAACGCCAGTGACCTCTCCACCTACGGAGAAGACCAGCTGGAGGAGTTCTGGACGACGTTCACCGGGAAGGAGGACACGGCGGGGATGTCCAGGAGTTGCAGCAAGAAGGCCTTCCTTTTAGAGTTCGAGTTGCTGCCATATCATAGAGAACCGCTCTGGTTCCTTTGATAAGTGTACCAACTTCCGGTACAGGATGATGATGGCCATTGTGAAGAAGGAGAAGGTGGACTGGGCCAGCTACCTGCTTTCCAGGTTGGTGGAGGAAGTGGAGAAGAAGGTAGGTAAGCCTACCTATGGGCTTATCATCAACACTCTCCTGGGTCACTTAAAGGTGGACCTGTCCCAGGGGAAGCCCATCCAGAAAGGGAAATTCATTGGTGCGGGTAGGGTCTTTGCCAAGAAGACCACTGCTCGGTCATCCCCAGTAACCAGAGAGGTCTCTGAGGACCTCAAGGGGGCTCCAAGGACAAGGAAGGCATTCCGCGATACTGCCTTCCCTTCGTCTGAAAGCAGCTCGTGGATGGAGGAGCCTGCAGAGCCCTCACCAGCTCCTGTTGTACCAAAGAAGATCAAGCACAAGAAAGATGTGCAGAAGAGACTGGTCATCTCTGATGATGAACCAGAGATCGTCACCACTCGGGCTGTTAAGAAGCCTGCATTGGAAGTGGAGATTGATTCTCCAAGGGAGGAATTGGAAGGGAATACAGCCGTTGATGATGATGATGATGAAGGGGAGGTAGCTGAGTTCGTCATCAGCATACCGAAGCTGGAGGTGGAGTTCGGTAAATTGGTGGAAAGATTCACCACCTGGTGGCAGTTCAGGCACCTGCCCAGGGAGGAACTCATCCAGTGGGCAGATTGGAAGTTTGAGGAGGAATGGGCGCTGAACTGGGTCGCCACAGATGATCTGGAGGAGGTCCTTCAAAAGAAATTCCTGAAGGATCTCAAGAAAATGAAATGGCCGGAATTTCTTGAAAACGCGGAGATAGACGCTGAGTTGGAGGCCAGGAAGCAGAAGGAAGCTGCCGTACAACTGTCTGGCCCCAGGAGCCTGAAGGAAAAGGAAGCTGTCATCCAGCCAGACTTCTATAGGGAGGAGGTGATACTTGATGCTGCTGCTGACCAGGTCAGAGTAGGCGACGATGTGGGCTTTGCTGAGGCCCAGATAGCAAAGTACGGGGAGCAGGAAGCAATGAAGAGGATGCTGAAGCAGGCTACAGACATCAGCCTGACAGATACCAGAATGAGAAGGCCAGTAAGGGAACCCCAAATAGGTGAAGGATCATCCTGCTCAGCATTAATGGTGGAACCTATTAGCAGGAGGTCACCTTCACCAACGGAGAAAAATGGTGAGGAATTCTCATACCTTACTGACCTGATCATTCTTCCTGAAGTACCTGTACAGACGCCGATGAAGGAGAGGAGCTCGACACCAACTGACTTTCCCAAGGCTAAAGAGTTGGAAACCCTCGCTGCTGTGGCATCTCTCGAGCTGATAGTTCCAACCACAGTAGCAGCCGCCGATGACACCACGGAGATCACCATGCCTACACCAATGGAGGTAGAGGCTGAGGGGGAACATGTGCAGCAGGAGGCACCTGTTCAAGCTGATGCAGTGGAGGAACCTACCCCCATGGAGAAGGAGCAATCTGATGCAGCTATTCCAATGGAGGTGGAAGAGACAACACCTGCCAAATCTGTGGACCAGGGAGATGCGGTCGCTGAGGGGGAAGTAGCTGCGGGTGAAAAGATGGTGGAAGCGCAGGAGGAAGAAGGAGACAAAAGTGGTGAAAAGGAGCCTGAAGTGCAGGAGGAGGCAGTGGAGGAAGTAGTAGAGGAGTTAGAGAAGGAGAAGGAGGCTGAAACAGTGTTCAGCAAGGGTAAGGTAGCTGAACAAGACAAGAAGCTGGGAGATCCAGAGGAGGATTGTGAGGAGAATGCTGAGGAGGAAACACACTCTAAGAATACTGGATCAGGAGGTGGAGGATCCAGTAGCCCTACCAGCAGCGATGAAGGGTCACCCAGTGAACAGGGTGATACCGGAGCCGAAAAATCCAAAGAACTAACATCTGTCTCTGATGAACAGGCACCAACAGGAGAACACTAGGAACCTGCCAGGTCAAATGAAGAGGTGCTGACAGCAATTGAACAAATGGGGAAGTCCTTGGTAAAGGCGAGCAGGAAAATCCGCAAGGATACCCGCTCTCACTCTGTGAAGACCTATTCTTTCATGGACTCCCTCAACGTGACATTGTCAAAGCTCACTCAGATGATAGCCGCCTACCGACCCCCTAAAGAGGATGCTGCAGTTGAAGTTGTCAAGAGCGTGATGGAGAAGTTAAACAGGCAAGAGGAGAAGATGATCTCTCTTGAGGCCAGTCAGAAAGCTCTAGTCACTGCAGTAGACCGGATGGATAGGGAGCAGTTCAACCAATCTCAGACCCTGCGGGATCACTCAGGCACCTTGTCTGACATTCACTCCATGGTCAGTTTTGCGGTTGAGCGTGCTGATGATGACAAAAAGGGGGAAGGAAGGATTGAAGGCAGACAGAAGGCTGGACAGGACCCTGCTTCCTGCAGACAGATGGTAGTGAGCAGTAGGAGAAGAGATGACTCTGGAGATGGCGGACATAAGGGAGCTGGATCTAGGGGCCCTTCAGACAGCAGTGCAAAAAGAAAATTAGATGCTGTTTCTGGGTCTGTTCATCCAGGCTTCAGGAAGGGGACTGATATGAGAGAAGAGAAAAGGAGGAGGACTGAAGCTGAGCTGAAAAGCAACCTGGATGCTGTCTTTGCAACAGATCCTAGGGTTGTCCTTGACAAGATCTTCCCTCCGCACAAGCTGCCTGACATGGTGGAAATGGAGAAAAATTTGCAAAGTCCAGATGTCGCAGCAAGTGCCACTCTCAGAAGCTTCCTGGAAGCAAGCCCGGATCCCAGGAGTGACAGATTCCTAGCCCCAGAAGTCCCGGAAGTCACTCTTCCTACTGAGGTCAACCCGTCCTTTTTCCAGATAGAAGCCTTCAAAAGGAAGGAGCTGATGAAGTACTTCACCACCCTCTGCAAAGAATCTGCTCTCTTCAAAGGATTCAAGACAAACAAGGAAGCTTTGCAGAGGTTCCTGGAGCTAACAAAGAAATGTGGACTTCCAATTCAAGTGAAGCTAAAGCAGAAACTTGGAAAGGAGCCCATACCATACAGTGAAGACTTCTGGCTCAGGTTTGAAGAGTCTGAGGATATGGTGAAAAGGATGGAGCCTAGCTATCAAGACTCGATAGCCAACTGGTGGAAAGGCACAAAGTTTGAAAGAAAGAAGAAGGCCAGTTGGTTAAAGACTTGATGCTTTTATCTTGTTTTTATGTTTATTCTGTTAGTTTGTTTAAACTTCTGTTTGTTTCTGCTATCTGCTTGTGTATGTATATGTTCTGTACTTAACTTTGATCAATGAGAATTTGACCCTTCTGATTAAAGCTCACATCTTGTAAACTTGATGCATGCTCTTGAATAATTTAATTTATCTGCATCTTTGTTCCAAGTTAATAATATATGGTTCTTTGATCCTGTTAAGGAGTTTTGTCATCATCAAAAATGGGGAAATTGATAGGATGAAATATAATAGATTTTGATGAGACAAAACGTGTAATAGATTAGAACCTTAGCTATCTGGATAAGTCTTTAATGTAAATTTGCTAAGGCAAGGATGCTGGAAGGACTTGAAGATTCTGCCAAGTAGCCAGGAAGCCGAAGTCCCTGCTACCTGCATACTATATCGAGCAACCAGCAAGCAAAGCTCTAGAAGGATGCTACAAGGAACCTGGAGATAATCAAGGAAGCTGACTGACTCAATGAGGATACTACCAGATACACCAGAGTCAATGCAACCTGACTAGCCAGTAGAGTCACTCCAATTCCAACAAATCAGAATCTGCCATGTGTGATAAGGCAGCAAGGACACAGTACAAACAGTCTGCAGAATGAAGTTGCGCAGACAAAGGACAAGCAGTTGCAGAACAGAATGAAGGCATTTCAGAACAGGTGTCAGAAGATCAGCAGAACTAATCAAAAAGAGACACCTCATCATACAAAGGACTGCATTTCCAACGGGCAGAAAACCACCTGATGCCTATAAATAGAAGTCTGATTTTCAAAAAGGAGAACAGATACACAACGATCATACACAATCAAGAGAACTGAGAAGCAAATAGACGCACAAGCTTATACTCTCAAGTTAATCAGACTGAGCAAGCAGCAAGCCAGCTACCTTTATGTTCTTCTGAAGTTCAAAGAGCCTGCTGCATTTGATTGTGCCTTAAACCTTTTATTTATTAAGTCTGATAGGAGTCACTTAGTCAGGTGTTGAAACTGCTAAGTTGTAATCTCTCTGAAGAAGAGAAAGGATCCTGTGTGGGTCGGTTAACCTGTGTGGAGATCCTGTGTGGGTCGATAGTTGGTCACTGTGCAGCTACCTGTGTGGATAGAGCTGACAGTTTTGTTTAGAGTTTAGTTTGTGTTAGCTGAGTCTATTGTAAATCAAACTAGCTTTGACAAAGTTCCTCCTTGTGAAGGAGTAGAGAGGACGTAGAGGGATTACTCCACCCTTGAACCTCTATAAGCTTGCTTGTGCCTTTTATATCTATCTACCTGCATCTAAGCATACTGCATTAAAAAGCACGTTTCGAAAAACATAAGTATTTCCGCTGTGCATTACATTCTCTGACTAAGTCCTGAGGTCACTGCCTAAGTAGGAACCTATCGAGCAGTAAGCTTACTAGCTACCTGCCCATCAGGGACTTAACATCCTTTGGAGTAAAAGTTGAAAATTTTGATAAGGTTAATTCACCCCCCCTCTTAACCTTATACCACTGGGACCAACACTAGAATTAGTAACAAAATTCTTACAACATTTTCGTCGCTAAATTTTCAACAAAATATGATCAGTTTGTGACTAACTTAGTGGCAATGAATATAAATTCGTTGCAAAAAATTTTGCGACAAAAATGTATTAAATTTGCCACTAACATTTGCGACAAAATGAATATATTTCATCGCTAATGTGAATAATTTATATTATATGTTAGCGATGACTTTCAATTTATTTTGTTGCTAAAAATAAATTTTTTTTTTAATAAAAAACGTATTGATGGATATCATCTTGGCTTTACAATATTTGATATTAGATAGATTCCTAAAGATCAAGATGAACATTTCACAACATCACATACATCCAATATATGAATTCAAATCAAACACACCACCACTCTAGATAGCAGACAAAGATTGGAAACAAAAATCGTATAATCTAAAAGCAATTCATAGAGAATCTACTGCCATTTGATATCATATAATCAAACCATAGTAATATACATCGTCACATACCAAAGTACTTAGAATAATACTAATTCAAGAGTCACCCAAAAGTCATCCACTCTTCTAATCAACTTCAGATTAATAGTGATAGGCTAAATCACTCATAAAAAATTGGCCATGAAAGAAATAACCTATCACATATAATGCACCCTGCAAAACAAAACCAATCAAAACCTCATCAGAAGCCCACCAAGATTCACTGTCTACTATCAAAATATTTATTTACACACTAAAAAATAAGAAAAAAAGGGTAAAAATACCGATATGATCAAAAGTAGACATTCTAAGATATGAAGTAGATGTTTTAATTTAAATACTTACTTTAAACTATAGTGATGAAGCCGAGGAGGAAGATTGTCCAATTAAACTCTGCAATGCATCAGGAGCTATTTTTTGGAAAAGTTGCATCATTAAGCTTTGAGTTGCCTCAAGATGTTCTATTTTTTCTTCCGATATTTTTCTCTCCAAATCATTCCTAGTAGATGAAAGCTCCTCCTTGAGTTCTGCATTTGATGCTCGATGAGAACTAACATTAGAAGTTAATTTGGTAGGTTTTGGTCCACTTCCAAGTCCTTTGATATATCCTGATCGCTTTCCAAGTACTGCATCACATGCTCGTCCAGATATCTCTATTTCATCCCCAGTTTGTCCGCCATCCACCTGAATCTGTCTGTGCTGCTCTTGAAGTTCAACCATTTCATTAAAAAACAAATATACATACATATATTAGAACAAATATATTTTATAAAGATAGAAAAAAATATGATAATTACATACATAAACAGACTCTGCACCCTCTACCTAACCCTTTTCCGACCTCCATCGTGTTTTTTTGAATAATGCAACACGATTAGCTTTTCCTGGTTCACCACCCTAAAAGAAAACATAAAACATAACTTTATTTCACAAATATAATATTTAGTTGTCAAGAAAACTTAAAATTTAATACGTACCATTTCATAACTATATTACACAAAGGATTTTGAGCCACCACAATGGTTGAAAGGCAACTTTGATCGATTTTCAGCTTTTTTTTTAGATCGAGCCTGTAAAAAATAATAAAAGATTTAGTTAGAGTTATTAAACATATCCAAAACATCTAATTTGAAATTTAATTTTACCTTAAATTTCTCACTCTCAAACAAATTGCATAAGAATTCCCAATCCTTTTTTTCACTACAATATTTCCCAGGCATATTTTGCAATCGCTTCGCCCATGGTAAATTAATCAATGTTTTGTAGTGTGCATGCATTTTTTATCTATTGTTACGGTATCGAGTACTCATCAGAATCTCAGTCTCTCTCTTGACAGAATCCCGGGCCTCTACCAAAATCCACATTGAAAAAGTTGTACAAGAGAAGATGCAAACATGTTTATGTTTTTAATAACTGAAGTAAAATTAGTTAGCAAATATTGACAAATGATTTTACTAGCCTGTAGTCTGTCAAACATGGGCATCTTTTTCTCATCAGGTATGTTTTTCCGGTCATCAAGATTCAGGGGAGCAAATCTTCTAACAACAACTCCAATTTCAGTAGAAAACATGGCCGCATACCTCTCAGTTGGTCTACCATCATATTTGTTGAATGTGAGTTGTAGTGGTCCATTTTCTTCTACCAATTTTTTGAGTTTCACATTGTGGATTGCTCTTGTCTCGACACATTCATCTATTAAATTATTAACAAAACAACTATTACATAAATAAACTTAATGAACAGAAATATACAACATTTTTTACATAATAAGATTTTTTAGTGGCGAAATTTAATAATTTGTTGCTAATATTTTTACTTGAATATAATGTTAATTTAGAGATGAAATATTACAACTCGTTGTTAAAGATTTGCCAACTATAGATAACCATTTAGTGATGAAATACAACAACTTGTTGCTAAAGTTTTTCATACTTTTATATAAACATAAATAATTTGGTTAGTAACAAAACTAAAAATATCGTGGTTAAGTTAACAACGAAATTGTAAATATTCATTGCAAACAATTTAAGATATATGATTTAATAGTACTGGAATGTTTAATGACGAATTTATTAAGTTCGTCACAAAAGTTATTATTCGTCGCTAATGTTTATTCTAGCGACAAATTGCAATTTCGTCACTAATTTTGATCGCTATTTTCAATTTTTGTTGTAGCGTGGGCAGGTTAACCAAAACATAAAATCAAATGTATTCAAAGAAAAACTGTCAATTGTAAGACAGCAGTAGCCAAGTCAGTGTTGGAGACTTTACCAAGTCTTGATAAAATAATATTAAAATAAAACGTTAAAGAAAGGGATATGAATATTTCAGACAATACCATTTATAAATAGCCACCACCTTGCAGCTAGATTTATCACCTCTAAAACTCAAAATACATATACCCAATAATAATTAATATTATCTAAAATAAAATGAAGAGGGCTCTTCTCTTCCTCACAGCCCTTCTTATTGTCTCTTTTGCAACATTCTCAGAGGCTTCAGATCCTAGCCCTCTCCAGGATTTCTGCGTTGCTGTTAACGATTCTGAGGCTGCTGGTAACTAGCATATACAAGTTGTTTGTCATTGTATATTACATGTATTTTATCTTGAGATAACGTTGAGATTGATTTTATGTGTAGTTTTTGTGAATGGGAAGATATGCAAGAACCCGAACATGGTTGTTGCAGAGGATTTCTTCCTTTCTGGGCTGAACAAGGCTGGCAATACATCTAACGCAGTTGGATCAAAGGTGACTCCTGTTAATGTCAACCAAATACCAGGGCTCAACACTCTAGGCGTCTCATTGGTCCGTATAGACTATGCGCCATACGGCCTAAATCCCCCACACACGCACCCTCGTGCAACTGAGATTCTTGTAGTGGTTGAAGGCACTCTCTATGTTGGATTCGTCACTTCCAATCCTGCAAACCCCGACCAGAAAAACAAGCTCTTCACCAAAACATTGTGTGCAGGAGATGTGTTTGTGTTCCCAGAAGGCCTCATTCATTTCCAGTTTAATACTGGAAAGACCAACGCGGTTGCATTCGCAGGTCTAAGCAGCCAAAATCCAGGAGTTATCACGATTGCTAATGCAGTGTTTGGTTCGGATCCACCAATTAATCCAGATGTTTTAACAAAGGCTTTCCAGGTGGAGAAGAACACAATTGACTATCTTCAAGCTCGATTCTGGCCTGACAACAATTAATTACAAAGCTTATAACTAATCAAAATCAAATAAAGTTACACGTAGTTTTACGTGCCACATTATTCTGAATAAATTAATGATTCCTAGTTGCTCTCTAGGTTTAGATTGGATCCAGATTACTTTTTTTTTTTTAAATCCTCAATAATAATTTCTATGATAATTAATGAAGTGTTGTATGATATGCGATTAGCACTGTCCAGTCTTTTTATGCACAATTCAACACTACAGCCAAATAAAAGGAAATAGAAAATAAAAAATTCCAACGACATCTTTAACACAGATTTTAATTTCGAATAAGAACTTAAACTACCAGCTACTTTGAATATATACAAATAAAATATATTTAATTTTCTCTTCTCTATTGAAATATGGACAGGTTAACCAAAACATTAAATCAACTGTATTCAAAGAAAAATAACGACCAATTACTAAAACTGTGTTAATTGTAAGAACACCGATTTGTTTTTTAAACACAACAGACTGATATGAACATTAAAACATCGCAGAAAAATCTACAAAATATAATAAAGAGGAAAAGACACAAACTAGTTTTCTGAACAACTGAAAGATGAAAATGACTAGACTGAAGAGCTAGAGTGCATGCTAGATAGCATGCAATGTATCGAAGAGAGAGAAGAGAGAAGCATGAGAGAAAACTGTTTCATTCAACTGTATGATAGCAATACATAGACATCATATATATATATATATATAGCTTTACAATGGAAAAGTGTAGAAGTTGGACAACACTTTATCTCTTATGAAATGAATGTCAATGATCTCTATGTGTTTGGTTCTTTGATGGAAGACTGGATTTGATGCCAATGCAGCTGCACTTTTTTTGTCACTCCATATTATAGAAGGTGATTCAAGTTGCACTCTAATAGCATAACACCAGCAAAGGATTAGTCTTTGATTAGCATATCTCTTTCCTATAATTTAGGGATTGTGTATTTGTTTTATTAACTCTTTCCTTGTATAGTTTTAGGAAAGATCTTTACACCTTATGTATATATTGTAAGGTCTCAATTGTATAATGTATCAAAGCAACATAGAATATTTATCTACACACTCCAAGCTCCTGAAAGAGAGTGAAGCCAAATAATATCAGCACTAGTATGAGTTAACGACCTGTATTCAGACTCTGTAGTGCTCCTTGAAACCACGGCTTGCTTCTTAGAACTCCATACAAGTAAATTCCTGCCAAGAAACATACAATGCCCTCCTGTAGATCTTTTGTCATCTAAACAACTTGTCCAATCAGCATCTGCATAGCTTCCAGAAGCATTCTTTGAATAGGTGTAAAGATAAGTCCCATTGTAGCTGTACCCTTGAAGTAACTAATTATAATGCTTACAAGCTGTCCAATGTTTAATTGTTGGAGCATGTAAGAATTGGCTGAGTTTATTCACAAAAAAAAAAAAAAGATATATTTGACCTGGTTAATGTTAGATATTGCAAAGCTCCAATAGTGATTCTGTATAGAGTTGGATTGTCCAAGGCTTTGCTTTAATTTAGGTGTACTTTCCGAGAACAACATAGAGGAGTAGAAACTGGATTACAATTTGTCTTGATATATGTAGCAACTCGAGAATGAGCTGAGTATCTTGGAACCGGATTCAGACAGGAGAAAATCGGGCTGCAAGACATCAAACCGGGGTCTGGAAGTTGGCTGGTAACTAACGGCTCAGGACAGTTATGAAATTAGGGCTCGAGCTACAGTAACCGGCGCAGGCTGTGAATTAGAAACTGAAATATGTTGCTTTCGGTTGGGAGTTTCGTTCAATACTCAGAGGGCTTTCGATGCTTATATATAAGTGTAATATTAGTCAAGAACAATTAATCTAATTCTTTGTAAATCGCTGCAGTGAGAGTTAGGGTTCTTGAGAAAACCTAGTTTTTTGGGGAAATATTGTAATTCTCTGATTTCTTCTTCAATTGTTAGTGGAATCGTTCGATTCTTCTCATGGTGGATGTAGGTTGATGCAAATCACCGAACCACCTTAATTCTTGGCCTATTGATTTCATTCTTGTTTTCAATTTTGGCTTGCATTTGTTATTTTATGCAATTAAGGTTTTCTGCAAACATTGTTTTTCATTATTCAGCACATTGAGGGTTAAATGCACAAGATGTCTTGTTTGTTTTCTGCAGAAGATCAAACAAGTACTTGGATTGAGTGAGAGTTAGCTCATTTGCTGATCTATGAGCTTCCAATCCTAGAAAGTAGTTAACTTCACCTAAAGTTTTGAAAGCAAACTTTTGACCAAGATCATGAATGACTTGACTTATAGCTCCTTCATCCTCTCCTGTGATTAAGATATATAATCTACGTAGACTAGTAGAATCGATAAACTTTCTCATGTAGAACAATGAAGAGCCTGAAACTGAAACTTTGAAGCCCAAGAATGCTAGATAATGTTTGAGCTTTGTAAACCATGCTCTAGGAGCTTGTTTTAGACCATAGAGAGGTTTTTATTGTTGGAATTTAAGCTTAATTCGAATTGTGCTGACAATTCAATTTGTATTCCCCCTCTTAGAGTTTCAGTTCAATTTGTATTCCTCCTCTTAGAGTTTGAGTTCAATTTGTATTCCTCCTCCTAGAGTTTGAGTTCAATTTGTATTCCTCCTCCTAGAGTTTCAGTTCGAATTGTATTCCACCTCTTACAAACCTCTATAAATAGAGGTGGTTGCTCATTTGATTTAAAAGAGAAAGAAGGAAGAAAAAAGCTAATCGTATATATTCATGAGAGTTTAGAGTGAGTTTATAAAAGTGTTGATTGAGTGAGAAAACTATATTTGCAGAAGTGTCTCCTCTCCACTACTCCTCCTGTCTGTTTTTATTCTGCTACGTGTTTTATCTCTCTATATTATTCATTCGATCCAACAAAGTGGTATCAGAATCACGTTGGAGAGAGATACAATGTCAACTACAAGTGGAGCTTTCCCATTTGCAAAGCTTGCAAAAGAGAACTATGATCGCTGGAGCACTCAAATGAAGACCTTTTTTGGTGGACAAGATGTTTGGGATGCCATTGAAGAAGCATATGTAGAGCAGGAGAATTTGGCTGCTTTAAATCAAGCACAAAGGAAGACGGCAAGAGAAGCCAAGGTAAGAGATCAAAGAGCTCTCTCTATCATTCAACTCGGTGTAGACGACAACAACTTTGAGAAGATTTCTCAAGCTACAAATGCAAAGCAAGCATGAGATATTCTTAGTGATGCTTTCAAAGGCATTGACAAAGTTAAAAAGGTACGACTTCAATCACTTCGAGGAGAATTTGAGTCGTTAAAAATGAAAGAGTTTGAAGAAATATTGGACTACATCTCAAAGGTAGTTTTGGTTGTTAACCAACTTGAGAGAAATGATGAAAAAATGGAAGAGCATCGAGTAGTTGAAAAGATACTTTGATCTCTTAATTCGAAGTTTGATTATATTGTCGTGGCAATTGAAGAGTTTAATAACATTGAGACTCTTAAAGTGAACGAGCTATTGGGAAAGTTGTAAATCCATGAGGAGAAGATCAAAAGACGAAACAAAGGGCCTGAAGTTGAACAAGCCCTTCAAGCAAAAATATATGCCGACCAACAAAAACTTGGTGGTGCTCGATTTCGAGGAAGAGGAAGAGGTCGTGGTCCAAGATGCGGCCGTGGTCGTGGTTGTGGCAGAGGTCGTAAAGAATAAGTCTATAACAATAATGATGAGACTAAACAAGAGAATTGACCTACACGAGGTCGTGGAAGAGGTGGATACAATCGACGCCAAGATAAGAAGGATATCGAGTGTTATAATTGTCATCGATATGGACACTTTGCTTGGGAGTGTCAAAATGAGTCTAATGATGAAAAGACTCATTATGGTGAAGAAATGGAGAAGGAGGTTGCGGAACTATCCCTAATGGCGTGTAAGATATCAACAAAGGATAAAGATATCACATGGTACTTAGATTCCGGTGCCAGCAACCACATGTGCGGGAACAAACACATGTTTGTAGAAATAAATGAATTAGTGACGGGAAATATCTCGTTGGGGATATGTCAAAAATCAGCATCAAAGGCAAAGGGAGAATACTCATCAAATTGAAGAGTGGAGCACACCAATTCATCGAAAATGTGTATTATGTGCCTGGGATGAAGACAAACATTTTGAGTATTGGCCAGCTATTGGAGAAAGGATACGACATTCATATGAAGGGCCATAATCTTTACTTGAAGAATGTTGAAGGAAAATTAATAGCTTATGTTCCAATAACGAGCAATCGAATGTTCATACTGAATATTCATAATGATATGGCGAGATGCTTGAACATGTGTTATGAAGATCAATCCTGGTTATGGCATTTGAGGCTAGGACACATAAATTTTGGTGGGTTGAAAATGATGGCTTCAAAGAAGATGGTGAAAGGACTTCCATTGATTGATCACCCTAATCAAGTTTGTCAAGGATGTCTTGCCGAAAAACAATCTCGATTAAGTTTTCCAAAAGAATCGTTGTCAAGAGCAAAACAATCATTGGAGTTGATACACACGGATATATGCGGCACTATTGAACCTACTTCGATTGGAGGTAATCGATATTTTCTGACATTCATCGATGATTATAGTCAGAAAACGTGGGTATCTTTTTTGAAGCAGAAATCAGTAGCATTCACTATGTTCAAGAAGTTTAAAGTTTTTGTTGAGAAACAGAGTGGCTATCAAATCAAGGCGATGAGATCAGATCGTGGAGGTGAATTTACATCAATCGAATTCAATGAGTTTTGTGATGAGCACGGTATTCGTAAACCCCTTACTATTGGTTACTCTATACCCCAACAAAACGGCATTGCAGAGCGAAAAAATCTATCCATTATGAATATGGTTCGGTGTATGTTGAAGTCCAAGCAATTACCAAAGGAATTTTGGGCAGAAGCTGTTGATTGTGCTGTCTATTTACAAAACAGAAGTACGACGAGAAGCGTTTTTGAGATAACACCACAAGAGGCTTGGAGTGGATTCAAGCCGAGCATAGCACATTTGAAGGTTTTTGGGAGTATTGCTCATATGCATGTTCCTGATCAGCAAAGGAGATGACAAAAGCCAAACATATATATTTGTTGGCTATGATCAAGCTTCAAAAGGATACAAGTTATATGATCCTGTGGAGAAGAAGAGAAAAATCAGTCGAGATGTTGTGTTCGATGAGAAAAGCTCGTGGGATTGGAATGCTCAAGAAAAGAAGCATTACAGATTCTATCCTTTTATGGATCAAAGTCATGAAGTTGAAGGTGAGCCTGAAAATGAAGTAACTCCACCTCCATCCCCTGCGTCTTCTTTAGAAGGTGAAAGTTCACGTAGTGAAGGATCTCAAAGAACAAGAACATTGCATGAAATTTATGATCAACTCAATCAAAATCCAAACTTATTTTGTTTGTTTGCTGATACGGAGCCTATCAACTTTGAGGAGGCATCGAAAAGCGAAACATGGAAAATGGCCATGGATGAGGAGATAGAGGCAATTAAGAAAAATGATACTTGGGAACTCATTTCCTTACCAATAAAACATAAATCTATTGGAGTTAAATGGGTTTACAAGGAGAAGAAAAATTCCAAAGGAGATGACGAGACTTGTTGTTAAAGGCTACAAACAAAAAGCTGGAATTGATTATGATGAAGTGTTTGTCCCAGTAGCCCGTTTGAAGACTATAAGTTTACTAATCTCTTTAGCAACTCAACATAAATGGAAAATTTATCAAATGGATGTGAAATCAGCATTTCTAAATGGAGTGCTTGAAGAAGAGGTGTATATCCACCAACCTGAAGGTTATATGGTTCGTGGTCAAGAGAATAAAGTGTTGAAATTAAAGAAAGCACTTTATGGGCTAAAGCAAGCACCAAGGGCGTGGAATAGTCGCATTGATCAATATTTCTTAAAGAAGGGAATTTAAAAATGTCCACATGAGCATGCGTTGTATGTGAAGAATGATAAATGTGATATGTTGATCGTGTGCTTGTATGTTGATGACCTGATATTTGCAGGAAACAATGTGAAAATGTTCGATGAATTCAAAAGAGAGATGACCAAGGAGTTCGAGATGACAGACATCAGGTTGATGTCTTACTATCTTGGCATTGAAGTAAAGCAACGAGATGATGATATCTTCATCTCACAAGAAGGTTATGCAAAAGATGTGTTGAAAAAATTTAAAATGGAGAGTTGCAAGGAAATTAACACTCCAATCGATATTGGAGAGAAGTTGTCTAAACACATTGAAGGAGATCTGATTGATCCAACTTTATTCAAAAGTTTGGTTGGAAGTTTAAGATACTTAACATGCACAAGACCTGATATTTTGTTTGCAGTAGGACTTATTAGCCGTTATATGGAAAATCCAAATGAGTATCACTTCAAAGTAGCAAAGAGGATACTTCGCTATATCAAAGGAACGACCAGTTTGAGTATGTTCTATCCAGCAAAAGGAGATATGAAGCTAGTTGGGTATAGTGATAGTGATTGGGCCGGAGATCCTCATGATCGAAAGAGTACAAGTGGCTTTGTATTTTATTTAGGTGAAGCAGCATTCACCTGGCAATCGAAGAAACAACGGATAGTTACGCTATCAACTTGTGAAGCTGAATATGCTGCAGCGACATCAAGTGTTTGTCATGTAATATGGTTAAGGAGCTTATTGAAGGAGCTCAAGTTTGAGCAAAATGAGTCTACAGAGTTATTTGTTGATAATAAGTCAGCAATTGCACTAGCGAAAAATCCAGTGTTTCATGATCGAAGCAAACACATTGATACTCGATACCATTTAATCCGAGAGAGCATTGCAAAGAAAGAAGTTCAAGTGAAATTTGTGAAGTTTGAAGATCAAACTACTGATATCTTCACGAAGCCCCCCAAGAGAGAAGTATTCGAGAAGTTGAGGAGTAAAATCAGTATGCGAGAATCAAGCTTAAGGGGGCGTGTTGGAATTTAAGCTTAATTCGAATTGTGCTGACAGTTCAATTTGTATTCCCCCTCTTAGAGTTTCAGTTCAATTTGTATTCCTCCTCTTAGAGTTTGAGTTCAATTTGTATTCCTCCTCCTAGAATTTGAGTTCAATTTGTATTCCTCCCCTTAGAGTTTCAGTTCGAATTGTATTCCACTTCTTACAAACCTCTATAAATAGAGGTGGTTGCTCATTTGATTTAAAAGAGAAAAAAGGAAGAAAAAAGCTAATCGTATGTATTCATGAGAGTTTAGAGTGAGTTTATAAAAATGTTGATTGAGTGAGAAAACTATATTTGCAGAAGTGTCTCCTCTCCACTACTCCTCCTCTCTGTTTTATTCCGCTGCGTGTTTTATCTCTCTATATTATTCATTCGATCCAACATCTATGGCTTTCAAACATATGAAGGCTTTTCTGAATTAATGAAACCTTCAGGCTGACTCATAAACATAGTTTTAATAAGATCTCCATTTAGAAAAGCAATATTGATATGAATTTGTTGAATACTCCATTGCAAAGTTACAGCTAGACAAAGCACAACTCTTATAGTGCAAGCTTTAATTACTGGACTAAAAGTCTGAAACAAATCCACACCTGGAGTTTGTTGAAAGCCTCTAGAAACCAATCTTGTTTTATGGTTATCTACACTACCATTTAGTTTATACTTGGTTCTGAAGAACCACTTGCAAGTTATTACATGCATATTTGATGTGTAGGCAGGAACAAGAGTCCAAGTGTTTTTGCTTATTAGAGCATCATACTCTGCTTGCATGGCCGCTTTCCATTTAGATTCAGCCACTGCTTATTGAACTGTATAAGGTTCATTACCTCAGTATTGTATACTTTAGGCTTGAGAGAGCCAGTTTTAGATCTAGTGATCATCTGATGAGCATTTGACTGTGTATTACCAGTAGAATGTATGGAAGAAATGTGTTGAGTATTCTGAGTAGTTTCTGAAATAGGTAAATCGATTACCAGATTGATGCCAGTGTCACTAGGAGTAGCTGCCCTAGTCAAATCTTGGGAATTAGTTGAGCTAGAACTTGAGGATGCAGTAGTAGAGTTGGAGCTTGAACTTATCTCAGATGAGATGTTTGCTGCAGGTATAGCCTCAGACCACTAGGAAAGATAGAAGTGATGGATTAATAGAATTGAAGTTACATGATGAATTTGTAGTAGAGTGTGATGCACCAATCAATGACTATAAGGAAACTCCAATTCATTAAATTCCACTATGGCAGCTATATAGATTCTTCCTGTAGAAACTGAGACATTTATATCTTTTATGAGCAGGACTTAACCAAGAAACACATACTTAGTTGATCTTTGCATAAACTTGTAAGAATTGTATGGTCTTAAGTAAGGAAGAAACTGCAGCCAAACACTTTCATATAGTCATAATCAGGCTTTAGTTTGAACAACTTCTGATATGGAGAAATGTTATTCAGAGTGTGAGTAGGCAGTCTATTGATGATAAAGACAACAGTAGTAAAAGCATCACACCATTATTTTAGAGGAAGATAAGCTTGACTTAATGAAGAGTGAGTCATATCAACAATATGCAAGTGTTTCCTCTCTGCTCTTCCATTCTCTTAATGTATATGTGGACATGGATGTCTAAACACAATTCCAAGTTTATTCAGACCATGAGCTCTAAACGAAGATAATAAAGATTACCGACTGAATATTGTGTTGGCAATTAGAGTAAACAAAGTCATTTACAATTTTTGATCATTCATGCAATAAAAGGATTATTTTTTGGTTATTTGCATTAAAAACTCATTTTAACAAAATGACTTCGTTCTGACGATGAAAAAATCCACTTAACGACAACAGTTGAAAAACTAAAATATGCAATCCCCTCTAAGACTCATCCAAATTGCATGAGTTATATGCGAGAACTGATTTCCTCTCGAATCCCAATTATAACCATATGTGAATTTCATAATTCTCATTCGATTTGAGTCTAAAAGAACAAAAATCGTTTAAAATCCCAAAATGAATCCCCTTTTTTTAAGCTTAAGATTGCAGCCATAACGTTTTCTAGCATCTGTAGGTGGTTGGAAATATGTCAAAACCTTGAGTTTGGTTGCAACTATTTAAACCAGATATAGTATAGTTAGCCATCTGAAAAAGGTTTTCGATTTAAGCACCAATGGGGAAAAGAATTAATGTACATGTTGCATGTTGATTTGACTTACATTACTTGTTTACAAAGATTGAACAAAAATTTACAAAAGTCAATTATTTATTGTTTGTATTTAAAGAGTTTATTATCCATATTGTCTAGTAAAATAGGAGGTCTAAACAATAAGTTTTTGGGCTGATAATTTTGGCCTAAACCTTTCAATTGGCCGAAATTGGAGATAAAAAGTATGTGAACTCTTAACTTTAACTTTTTGAGCACAATTTGTTGATTTGAAATTCATTTTACACATATATGGGACATGCTTGTACACGTGGCTATGTCTTTTGAATGAAGACCATTTGTCGATTAAATTACATTAAAAAAATACAAAAAGTAAAAAACTATAAAAATTAAAGATAAATTTAAATATATAAAATTAATATATTATAAGAAAATTCAATTAGCAGTCACTCATTCTTGCCGCCAATGAACACCAACTAAAGAAGATGACATGTAGTTTTCGTGAATGGGAAGATCTGCAAGAACCCAAAATACGGTGACAGCTGATGATTTCTTCTATTGGGGCCTCAACAAGCCCGGTAATACATCAAATCGTGTTGGATATTAGGCGACTCCCGTGAGTGTCAGCCAAATACCAGGCCTCAACACTCTCGGCATCTCATTGACCCGTGTAGACTATGCGTCATACGGCCTGAATCCTCCTCACACACCCTCGTCTGAAAGTCATCATTGGAAAGATCTATGTACCCAAATCTTGCTTTGACCGCCATAGATGAACTAATGAAGATGCAGACACCGGTGAAGAAACAAGTCGTGGTTCGAAGTAACGGCCGTTACACCCGTTATAACGGCGTTACGTAACCTTAACGGCCTTCTCCGCGTCACTGATTCGGTTAAAAACGGCCGGCTACATCATCGGATATGAGTGGTTGGCGGAATGTGTTGAGTTTTTTTTTTTTTTTTATTTAAAAAATAAATAAATATATTTAAAGCCAAATCATTAATTGGAACTAAAGAACTCCAAATTAAGAGTACACGCACCATTTCGGGCCAATTGAGCAATTCAGATTAAATTTGGCAAAATTTGCAAGTTTATCCAAATAATTAATTTGGCAAATATAGGTTTGTCCTAAATTATTATACCTCCTGTATGTTACTGGACAATTTGGATATTCAAACTCTTGTTTAAATATTACTTTTCAATTGCAAAGATTTTTATACTACACAAGTATACTTAACAACAATAAAAAGGAAAAAAAAAAAAATATATATATATATATATATATCTATCTATTACACTATATAAGTATGAATGTTTCGTCCATTTTTTATAATGCCGATTTTAACCTTTTTAGAGTCCATACAAATCATAATTTTTTTTTAAAATATATAATATAATTTATGATATTTATTGATAAGTAACCAATTAAATTTCTATTTGGAGAAAAATCCTAATTAAATTAGGATTAGAATTGAAAGATGTGAAAGAGGGTGAGACCGTGTTAAAGTGGGCTTTAAGTAATTCCGGAGGAATGAAAATTTGTATACTTCATGTTCATCAACCTGCTAAGAAAATACCCATGAGTTAGTATTCTGTTGCAGTAAATTGTCTTGGGTTTCAGTTCAATTGTTCATTAATTTGTTGTGTATATAATCTTATATTTTATTCGGTTCATCATGGAGATTTGGGATTTGATTATATCAATTTTGCTTTTGCTGAAAATATTTATCCACCTTTTTAGCATTGTTGTTCTGCCATGGCTTACAATACTTTTTCTTGTTCTTGTCTCTTTATTACCATATTGATTCCGAGTAAGGGGTTGATGAAATAGCTGGGAAAACAGCAGTAGGTCCTTGTGTGTTGATTCCGAAATCAGAAGTCAATTGCTGTTTCTTCCTCAGATTGCTTACAGGAGTAAGAATCACACGTCTTCGAATGGTTTTGTGTTTGATCGAGTTTGTTACATTAGATTTTACTTATTGTCCAAAACTTTTTTTTTCAATACTACCATGTGTGTCTAACATATAAACACACACATATGTGTGATTTAAAACTTAACAGAATGTTTCGTCCATTTTTTATAATGCCAATTTTAACCTTTTTAGAGTCCATACAGATCATAATTAAAATTCATACAAATTATAATTCCTTTTAAATTCCTTTTAAAAATATATAATACTCTCTCCGTCCCACAACAGTCTGCACACCTTTAGCACAATTAACAAAGAAAGTGTGAAGACTGTTATGGGACGGAGGGAGTATAATTTATAATATTTATTGATAAGTAACCAATTAAATTTTTACTTGGAGATAAATCCTAATTAAATTAGGATTAGAATTGAGTCCATACAAATCATAATTCCTTTTAAAAAGATATGCTATAATTTATGATATTTATTGATAAGTAATCAATTAGATTTCTACTTGAAGATAAATCATAATTATATAATACAATTTAAGATATTTATTAATAAGTAACCAATTAGATTTCTACTTGAAGATAAACCCTAAGTAATCATGATTTGTTTATTGATAACTAAATCATAATTAGAGTCCATACAAATCATAATTCTTTTTAAAAATATATGATATAATTTATGATATTTATTGATAAGTAACCAATTAAATTTTTACTTGGAGATAAATCCTAATTAAATTAGGATTAGAATTGAGTCCATATATACAAATCATAATTCCTTTTAAAAAGATATGATATAATTTATGATATTTATTGATAAGTAACCAATTAGCTTTCTACTTGAAAATAAATCCTAATTAATCATGATTTGTTTATTGATAAGTAAATCATAATTAGAGTCCATACAAATCATAATTCATTTTAAAAATATATGATATAATTTATGATATTTATTGATAAGTAACCAATTAGATTTCTACTTGGAGATAAATTCTAATTATATGATATAATTTATGATATTTACTGATAAGTAACCAATTAGATTTCTACTTGGAGATAAATTTTAATTAATCATGATTTGTTTATTGATAAGTAACCAATTAGATTTCTATTTAGAGATAAATCCTAATTAAATTAGGATTAGAATTGAGTCCATACAAATCATAATTCCTTTTAAAAAGATATGATATAATTTATGATATTTATTGATAAGCAACCAATTAGATTT
This sequence comes from Scutellaria barbata, assembly GCA_028654395.1. Taxonomy (NCBI): domain Eukaryota; kingdom Viridiplantae; phylum Streptophyta; class Magnoliopsida; order Lamiales; family Lamiaceae; genus Scutellaria; species Scutellaria barbata. Next base: position 8,340,015 of record CM053650.1, read on the forward strand.
TTACTTAAAGATAAATCCTAATTATATAATATAATTTAAGATATTTATTATAATTAACCAAATAAATTTCTACTTGGAGATAAATTCTAATTAATCATGATTTGTTTATTGATAAGTAATCAATTAGATTTCTTCTTGGAAATAAATCCTAATTAAATTAGGATTAGAATTAAGTTTATAAAAGAAAATCATAATTAGGAGCATGACTGATTGAGGTCGAGAATTTGTGTCACCCATTAATTCTGTCAAGCTTCTCTCATTCATAAAATAAAAACCTTCCATCAGATTGTGTTTGTATTTAGGCTATCAGGTGAAACTAGAGGTGCAACATTGAATGTCAGTTTTGGTTATGTTGTAATAAGGGAATAATAGCATTCGACCATGTCCCAAAAATGATGTTTCTAAAATTCTCGGCTTGCGACAAAGTAGTGCAAAGACAGAAATTTTCCTGAAATCAGTTTTTCATTCAAAAAATAATAATAGTTAAGAATTTATAATCATATAAGTTATTTACAATCATCATCCCAAGTATTTAAGGATAAACAAGCTTTATTGACCATAATAGACAACTTAAATAGCAAAGTGGGCCTAATTTCTCTGCCAAAAATAGTGGCTTTATTATTATATAAGGTCATGATGAGCCATTTTATGAAAGAGTGTAAAAGTATCTGCATTGTTTTCTAGCAACTTCTTGTAGTTTATTTAATAAAATAGTTTTATATCTCTTCCAACTTAATTAATCCAATTCTAAAATTTCATGAGTTGAGTACATCATATGAATAATTAAGTGAGAATCTATATGATATTTTACATGAATGCTTGATCTACAATTTAAATTAAGAAGGTTAAATAATAATAAATGAAGATAACAATAATTCATAATGAATATCATATATTTAACCTTCTTAATCTTCATAATGAATATCATATATTTAACCTTCTTAATTTAAATTGTAGATCAAGCATTTTTGGTTTTATGAAAGTCTTCATTATGAATTATAAAGCACCTAAAAACAAGGTAAAACAGAGATATAAGGATAATGATGCCCCTACTTAGTAACTCATCATACTAACGTACTAATTAATTCTATACATAAGTTGAAAAATTCGGAAGTTACCTAAAAGTTGTTTTTACTATTAGAAAATTTTGAGTACCATATAGCTCAATGTTTCGTCTGTTTTCAATTCGAGGTAAATTTAAAAGTTTAAAAAACTTATTTTCTCTTTAATATATTTATCTAATTATGAATTTTTAATGTCAGAAATACATAAATTAAAAAAAAAATGCCAAGTTGCATTCACTATGGAGCGGTAAGATTTGAGTATGAGCTTCCACCTTTTGTTGTAATAATGGAAAAGTTAAAATTGCACCTTTAGAAGTTCTAGAGAAATTGTACGAACTATACACTTCTTAATCAGAAGAGTGTTGATTTTCAAAAAAATATATGTTCATACAATTCCATATTCTCATTCACTTCATTTGGAGTGAAATTGGACAAAGAACTTGTTTCGACACGACGAGGAGTTTTCACTTTTTGTGTACAAGGAATAATTTATCACAATCTCCCAAATTTGAGTCTTAATGAAAACAAACCAGCTAATTTTCGGTTATATTTTTTTGATACTGAAAATGAAATAGAGAATAGAATGTGTCTTAATTCACATGGATCAGAAGAAATTGTACGAAAGCTCACTGAAATACTAGAGAAAAATCTATATACCAAAATCTTTAGAAGACTAACAGAGTATTCTTCTCTAGATGATGTGCAACTTTGTATTAAAAAAGATGTCAGATTGGATAAGTGAGTTTATAATGCTCCGACAATTTATCAAGTTGCAGCTATTTGGATTGAGGGAAATAATGATAATGTAGGGTTTGAACAAAATATTATTATTAGTGCTCATTTTGGGGACCAATATAGAATAATGTATTATTTGGATGTTATGATCCATTACAACACATTCTTCTATTTCCAAGAGGTGAAACAGGATGACACCAAAATATTCATAAGCTTCATATACAAAAACATGTGCATGAAAAAAAGCAAGGTGCATATTTATGTTATACTATATTTAAAGAACATATATATATATATGTATATATATATTTTAAGAGATAATTAATTTTTTTCAAAATTTAATTTTATTGGATTTTTTAATACACATACAATTGCAGTAAATATACCCAATGTGTTGAATGCTTCTAGACTTACGTCAAGGTCTACTGTAGATGAAATTATCTTCCAAGAGCAAGAGCAAAAAGTTGTTGCACATATTCATGTGGTCGAATTTTAGGAAAGAGGACTATCACATGCCCATCTACTTATAATTCTAGAGGGTGAAGATAAAATACATACATCTGACCAGTTTGATAAGTTTGTATGTGCTGAAATTCGTAATGAAGAAAAAACTCTTCGGATGTACAAATTGGTGAAAAAACACATATTACATGTACTGTGTGGTAAAAAAAATCCAAAAAATTCATGTATGGTGAGAGGTAAGTACAAAAGTCATTATCCAAAATAAATTAAAAACTCATTAAAATATTTGTATCAAACTATAATAGTGACAATTCTAAGAAATCATTAGTCCAGACTCTAATTTATGGAGATTTGTTATCTCTATTGACTAAACTTTCAACTCTAATATGGAATTGAAGATCAAATAATATTAATATAATTAGAAGTGCATCATGCATATTGTCTAATTTATGCAACAGTTAAGTAGTAAATGTTTCATTTCCAAACAAAATGGAACTGTAGAATTGTTGCGTAAAGTAAATTTGATTTTATGGGATGAAGCTCAAATAGCAAAACGATGGGTAATTGAAAATGTGGATACATTACTAAAGGATGTTATTGGAAATGATAAAGACTTCGGTGGAAAAGTGATAGTTTTTTTAGGAGATTTTAGACAATTTTTACCTGTTGTACCAAGGACAACAATTTTACAAACAATTTCTGCTAGCATAGTCGAATCATATCTATGGCCAAGAATACGAAAAATACCATTTTCCAAAAACATGAGAGTTATAAAAGATCCTACTTTCAGTAAATTCTTGCTACGAGTTGGTAACGAAGATGAACCAACATATGAGAAAGTCTCAATTCCAAAAGAAATCATCATTGAGTACGATAATGAAGAAGATTTTATACAACGACTTATCAGTGCTATTTTTCCAAACTTACAGAATAATGCAAAATCAGCAAAATACATAACCAAGCGAGCCATGTAGATAGTTGATAAGTTGAATGATAGGTTGATATCCATATTTTCGGGAGATCCAAAAACTTTTAATAGATTTGATGAAGCAATTGATGAAACAGGTAAACATTATGGAAATGAACTTTTAAATTATTTGACTCCAAATGGTGTACCTCCTTATAAATTGATGTTGAAGAGAAATTGCCCAATAATTCTTTTAAAAAATTTAGATCTTTCAAACGGTTTGCGTAATAACACAAGAATGGTTTGCCGAAATTTTAGGAATAATATAATTGATGTTGAAATTATTTTTGGACAACATACTGGGAAACATGTGTTTATTTTAAATTCCAAGCAAAACAAAATAATTTAATAAAAATTCCAATTACATTATTATTTTTTGTTATGCAGACACCACTCTATTAACATTTCTCTTTGGCAAGACATGACATTGAATGAAGGAAAAGAATTGCAACTAATTGTTGATCAAACACAACGGTTGCCATCTCAAAGGTTACAACGAAGGAATTTTAAGGTAAAACAAAAACCCAACTATCTTTGTTGTTTTATGAAAGAAAAAACCATATGCAGGGCCAAAGTACATTTAAATACTACAGACGGTTGATCTTACAAGGAGCAAGTGAGGTCCGTTTTCTAATTGCCCTAACCTACAATACGAAAGTTGAAGGAGGAAGATTGAGTGTGGTAGCTGAAGCCATAGAAAAGTTGGAACCCGTGGAGATAAGAGATGATAAATTAAACAACACAACCACGACAACGACAGTAACCGTGGCCACCACAACAGATGATGAACATAAGAAAAAAAAAATTAAAAAGATAAAAAAACAAGGAATGCATCCACGTATCTAACGATGAGAAGGATAAAACAAGAAAAAAAATTAGTAATAGATAAAATTACAATTATAATCTTTCGTACTTATTATTCTTTTCTTTTTAATAATTTATTTTTTAAAAATAGAGGATTAAGATACCTATATTATATTGAAAAAATATTAATTTATAATAATCAAATGTTAAGTAATTTATATATATTTCAAAAAAAATTATTAAAGAACAACAAGTAAAGAGATAAAATATCACGAAATAAATAAAATCAAAGGTCTCAAAAGTTTATCACTGCACGTGCAACGCACGTGTTCTCAACTAGTATATATATATATATATATATATATATATATATATATATAACTTAAAAAAATGATAAAAAAAATAGTGAAAGTAGATCAAAATGGATGTATCCTTATATCTTTTGTAATATTTTTAATTATTATTGGTCCAGAACTGTCCTTGAAGATATTTAACGACATTGGCATCAACTTGGAATGCTTTAGTGAGAACATCAACTGAGATGGGAGGTTGAGAGCCAAAGACTGCATTTGCAATGGTAATAACTCCTGGATTTTGGCTGCTTAGACCTGCGAAGGCAACAGCGTTGGTCTTTCCAGTGTTAAACTGGAAGTGAATGAGTCCTTCTGGGAACACAAACACATCTCCTGCATGCAATGTTTTGGTGAAGAGCTTGTTTTTCTGGTCTTGGTTTGCAGGATTGGAAGTGACGAATCCAACGTAGAGAGTGCCTTCAACCACTACAAGAATCTCAGTTGCACGAGGGTGGGTGTGTGGGGGATTCAGGCCGTATGACGCATAGTCTATACGGACCAATGAGATGCCTAGAGTGTTGAGACCCGGTATTTGGTTAACATTCACAGGAGTCACCCTCGATCCAACTGCGTTTGATGTATCGCCAGCCTTGTTCAGCCCAGAAAGGAAGAAATCATCAGCTGTCACCATCTTTGGGTCCTTGCATATCTTCCCATTCACAAACACTGCAATTCAAAATAATTAACATTCATTCATTCATGAATTTCTAATAAGCTAAGAGAATTATATAATTCTATATTGTATATATAAGATGCAGCGGGTATCAGTTACCAGAAGCCTTGGAATCATTAACAGCGACACAGAAATCCTGAAGAGGGCTAGGATCCGAAGCATAAACTAACGATGAAGCCAAAGCCAGAATACCAATACTTATAACCAACTGAATCGCCATTGTTTATCAACTTGAAAACAGATCTCTAGCTAGAGAAGAGAATGAATTTTATATATATATTGTTGTATAGTAGTTGTAGGTGAGAGATGAGTTACAAAATTGCATGCAATTAAGATGTCTATTTATACTTAATCCCACTTGAACTAGTCCCCTGTTTTTTTATTCATATTTTTAAAGATGAGGTATGAATTGGTCATCTAATTTCTTTTTCTTATTAGTAGCTAGGTCTCGATATATGTCTTAACTTCAACAAACGAAATGGTTTACCTGCTCTTCGATGACCATGTATACAATATTAAATTAAACTCTCAATTCATTGGAAACATTCAAGTTGATTTTTTTTTTTTTTAGAGCTAGAGAACTATTTCAGCAACTTAATTAATTGTTCTTTTACTTTAATTTCTATTATAATAATGGAATAATTAATATATAGTCATAACACGCAACTAATTGTAAGTATTTGGCCAAAAGTACTGCAGCAAGATATCCAAAGATGAACATGTCAAGTGTCTTTGATGTTTTTCTTTCATAATTTTGAAAGATCCCCAACGCATTTGCTGTAACCTTCTTCTCAGTATTGAATATTCTTTTTTTTAAAGTACAATATCAGGTTTGATCTTTCAACATGCTATCGAGGCATGCAAAATAAATATAACTTTATCATCCATACTAATTTGCAGAAGTGGTAATTAGTAAGGATCGATCCCATAAGGAATTGAATAATTAATTAATTAATTAATTAATTAATATTTACTAGTGCTAATTACTCAAGAATTAACAAGGGGATGGTTGAGAATTATCTTATCAGGACTACAAAAATAATCTAGCTACTAAGTAGTAATTAAAGACGAAAGTGAATAAATAAACAACAATCAATCGATATAAACAAAACATCAGTTCTCTGTTCAGCATGCTCTTCTATTCTTGACTGAGTGAATTAATTAATAATGTTTCTCTAAATCTTTTTCTCAAACCCTTGTTCCTAGATTAGCAACAGGTTCTACTAACCCGAATCGCTTGATCTACTAAAATAAGTTATTTAATTAACTCCGTTCAATAAAACAAACTAGTAGTTACGACCTCTAAATTTAGTTTGTCGAGCACATTAATTTCTAAGACGATAGGACGAACTAGACTTCAAATTCACAAGCTTGATCCGGAAAAATCTAGATAGTACGATATCTATTCAACGAATTTTAAAAGTTTTAACATAGTTTTTGAGGATCTTTTGTAGGTTAAGGATTTGAATCAAAAGGAGGAATGACTGCAAATCAAATGTTGAAGGAGCTTGTCTATATCACATCTATTCAACAATCGTTTTGCATTGATTATTCTAATTTTAATGTCAATAGACATTTTGAGTTTAACTATGATTTTATACTCTTATTACTTATGTTTCATGGCTTTGCAGATGAGGACCCATATAAATTTCACTTGGTTTGCTCAAGTATGAAACCTTTAGGAGTGATTGATGTGTAAATTAAGTTGAGGGCTTTCTCATTCTCATTGAAGAACTCGATGAAGGTGTAATGTCCCGTTTCTTTTAAAGGTAGTTTTTGACTAAAGTGTTGCTTACATACAAAATTCACTCTTCGAAGAATAATAAAAATGGATAAAATCAAAAATAATTAAGAATAACATGTTTTTAAAATTCATGAAAATAAAACTCATTAAATAAATTCTTTTGTAATCTTTGAATATCGGTTACCAACATCCACAACTCATGCACCATGCTCTAAACTCTTTGAACTGAAAACATTTAACATAGAGGGGTGAGTGTTTGAAATACACTCAGTGGGGATCCAAAACAACACTAAATAAATTTGATTAAATAATTCACAACAAACATACGCATAAAATCAGAACAATCAAGCAAAACACTTAGTTACGATTCTTAGCCTTCATAGATACGGTTCTTAGCCGCCATATATTACGGTTCTTAACCATTGTAGTTTGTGATTCTTAGCCACCGTAGTTGCGGTTCCTAGCCGCCGTAGCTTGCATGCCCATATACACATATTCACTTTACACATAAACATAGCAAACATACACATTGGAGCATATCAGTTTAGCAAAACACTTAGTAGCGATTGTCGGCCGCCATAGATACATTTCATTATCGCATACACACATTTACCTTGCAATCAATAAACATTCAACCACATCATTCATCACATTTGCATCGCTTAGTGACCGCACGTCGCAACGCGATAAAATTATTTACTCTCTTTCCTAACCTAACCAACTAGTAGCTAGGACAAGTCAGATGTCGATCCCACGGAGAATACAGAATAAACTGTGTCACCTACGCTCTATTCAGAAACTAAAAGATGGGGGGGTTTGATTGAGAATCTGCATGTACTAACTATGAAATCAGAAAACGAATTAAGCAGGAAATCAATATAAAAAGCATCCTGGTTAACAGTTCAGTTATCCCCAATCTCAGTTATGCCTTAATCAATGTAACGCCCCTCTCTCAGATTATCATGGAATTATCACCCCTAATCTAACAACAAGTTCTATTAAAGCGAATCGTCTCTTAAGATTAGTTAAATTAGGATAAAATCACTAATTAACCCTATTTAATTGAATAACCCAGAACACTCTCTCTAAATTTAATTCATTAAATGCATTAATTACCAAGACAATAAGGTGAACTAGACTCCGAATATACAAGCTCGATTCGATAATTTAGGATTATGCTACCCTAGAGATGCACGACCTCTAGTTTACCACTTATGAAAATTAAATCACAACAATTAGGATTCATGATTTAAAATTCTAGCAATCAATTATCAATTAGTTAACCTAGGTGGCCAATCCAAATTAAGCATCAATAATTGAAAACAATATTCACAGATAGCACAATCAATTCCAATCAAACATCAAGAAGGGGATACGAAATTAATTAAAACATAAAAGAAATATGAGACTAAACCTCCCTACTAACCGGAATTGAAGAATTAGCCGATCATCCTTGAGATCAAATCCACAATAGTTGTTAAGCAATCCATCATCAAGTTAATCTAGAAAATTTAAAATATGTTTATCTCTCCAATCTAATCTCTCTCTCTCTTTAAAACTATTCCTACCAATCTCTAGACTTTCTCTCTCGCTGGCTCTCTCTTTCACGTGAACAGTGCCAATTTTTATATCTTCTCCCAGCATGGAAAATCTCTTCTTTCTTTGGCATTAGGTCAACAAATGCAACTGATGGAATTGGAGTTGGAACACTCTGGGCCACTAATTTTTATTCAAGTCATGGGCCTCGGCCCATTTCCTTTTCTTTGATTTGGGTTTTCTCCTCTTCCTCGTTTGTCTTCTTTAATTCTCTTGGGCTTTAGAAATTAAATCGGGCCCAATTGACTTCTCCTCGTTCCATGCTTATCTTTTTCAACTCCAAAATACTTCAAATCATCCTAAAATAATCAAGAAAATAAGTCGTGAAGTATTTGGAGACACAAAACACATATATGTACAAAAACGGTGCATTTAATCATCTAAAAGATTATAAAATCACAAATATGCCTCGATAAAATGCACCAATTTCCTACTTGTTACTTAGCTCATAATGTTGTGTTCGTAATTTAGTAACAATCAGAATGATATATAATGAGAGCAATCTTATCTCATATTTTCATAAAGATCACATACTTGAAAATAGGAAATTCATAAATGTAAATAAAAAATATTACCTCCACCTTAGGAAAAGGTGGAACGTCGATTCATAGATTGTCAAGTAAGCCTAAAGCATATAATAAATTAACTTATGAATCAAATTACATGTCTTAATTGACCACAATTGGACTAACATCTTGAATGATAATAATTATAAATACTAAATCTTAATTTGACTTAAATTTCCTTCTTTATCATTTTATAAGACATTTAAAGTAAATTATATAATAAGAAAACAATATAATTTCTTATATAATTTTGTAAAACTCATGTTTGATGTTTCCTAACCCTCCAATTTACTAACAATCAATCAACACAGGAAATTTATAAAATTATTACTATTAATAGTTTATTATTTTTTTTATCCCGTAATTTAAGGAGTTTGTGATAGGATAAATTGTAATAGATTTTGATGAGACAAAACGTGTAATAGATTAGAGCATTAGCTATCTGGATAGGTTTCCATATGCTGGAAAGAGAAGAAGACTCTGCAAAGGAACCTACGCCAAGTCCCTACTACCTGCATGCTGCCGCAAGAATCAGTATCCAAGTATCAAAGGATGCTGTGAGGAACCTGAAGATGCTCAAGTCAAGGAAGCTGACTCACTCGCTCAAAGAGGAAACTATCAGATACATCAAAGTCAGTGCATCCTGACTAGCCGGTAGAGCCACTTCAGTCTCAGCAAATTAGTGAATGCCATGTGTAAAAAAGCAGCAAGGACAGAATACAGCAGACTGTAGGAGTAAGTCGCGCAGTAAAAGGACAAGACAGTGGCAGAACAGAATGAAGGCATTGCAGAGCAGGTGTCAGAAGATCAACAGAACCAATCAGAGTAAGACACCTCACCATGTGAAGAACTGTCTTCTCAACGGGCAGAATTCTCACTGATGCCTATAAATAGAAGATTGAGTGCACCTAAGAAGGAAGAAAGAAGAATCTGAATTGAAATATCCTACGCGAAGCAGTTCATCGACAAGTTAAAAACCTTCATATCAAAGTCACTCAGTCTAAGCAGCAGCAAGCCAGCTACCTTGTGGAATTAGAAGTCTAAGAAGCTTGCTGCATCCAACCGTTGAAGATTTCTATATCTTACTTAGGCAGGAGTTTACTCTGCTAAGTGGTAATTCTCTCTGAAGAAGAGAAAGAATCCTGTGTGGGTCAAGGAACCTATGTGGAGATCCTGTGTGGGTCGTTTAGTTTGGTCACTGTGCAGCTACTTGTGTGGATAGAGCTGACAGTTTTGTGTAGAGTAGAGTTTGTATTAGCCGAGTCTATTGTAAATCAAACTTGCTTTAACAAAGTCCCTCCTTGAGAAGGAGTAGAGAGGATGTAGAGGGATTACTCCACCCTCGAACCTCTATAAGCTTGCTTGCATTCTTATTGCTTTACTTATCTATTTGATCGCATAAGCATACCGCATTAAAGTTATTCTTTGAAAATCACATTATTTTCGCTGTGCATCTTTAACTCTGTCTAAGTCCTGAGGTCACTGCTGAGCAGCGACCTATTGTACAGCAAGCTATCTAGCTACCTGTTCATCAATGAATTTGAAAAAATCAGCATTGACGATTGCTGATTACTAAAAGACGAAAGTGGAGAACCCCTCTACTAATCAAAAGAACTGTTGCCATTGTAAAAAGACTAGTTGGACAATGATTGGACACCAAAATCAACAATAAGTGGTATGATTTACTTACCTAACAGTGGGTGCAAACATGATAGAATGGTTGGCTCCACAAAGTGGAAGGTAAGCAGGCATGAAAAGGAAAAGTCCCCAAATTCACAAGGCACATTTGCCTATAAAAGGGAGGCTTCAACCTCAGAAGAAGATATCGAAAATTCTCATACTTCTTTCAACTATAAGTTCGAAAATTTTCTCTCTAGTTGTAATAGTCTAACTTTAAGTTTTCCTATTTATAGGGGTTTCTCCTTCTCGAGTTTAAAGTTATGATTGGCTAAAACAAGCTTTCTCCTCAAATGGCGGAGAAAATTAATATTGTAAAATAGTTTTAGTTTATTATCTTCAATAAATGACTTTTTGCTTCAACTCTTCGTTTCATTTCTATTCCTGAGTATAAGAATTCATCTAGTAGTGAATCTCCCCAAAAATCCCCATGTTAGGCAGTTGGCCGTTGTGAAGGGGTGTGTACGGGTTCTCAAAAGGGCTATCGATTTAGAATCATAGATTGCGGGTGAGTGGTTGGATCAAGGATCCGTAAAACCTAAATCAAGGTGTTGGGATTTCAGTGTTTAGATTTTGATGAGACAAACCAATCATGTGATAGGAATTTTTGAGTACCCCATTTTCATATTGTTTAAGTGAATAAATAGACTAGAATTGAGTCTTGAGTCAATGATTGAAATGGAGGTTAAAAGAGGATAAAACTGCATCTAAGCTTTAAAGGAAGATATCGCTACAAGAAGGCAGGATATAGTATCGCTGCATAAAGGCAGGATACAGCATTGCTGGAAGAAGAAAGGAACAGCAAAGCATAAATAAGGTTGTACTTCAATACAGCAAAACGAGGAAGAACGGCGTGCAGCAACGCTGCAAGAAAAAGATACAGGAGTACTGCTAGAACGAAGTTACAGCAGCACTGCCAGACGATACTGCAATCAGGTCTAAAATACAGCAGCACTGAAAGAATGCATCAGCTGCACAAGGACCAAGGATACAGCGCAGACTGACAAGTCAGTTAAGTAATACAGCGCCAACTACAAGACGAAGTATCCTGCAAATCCTAGGAAGGATAAATGCAGTACGAGGAATGGAGATTCAAACAAGAATAATAGAGCCGTTCAAGAAAAAGTCAAAGTAGCAGACACGGAGCCAATGAAAAGATGCCAACTGGACTGACGCGCTGCAGAAAGCTGCGAGCCGCAACTGCCGCATTAAATGCTTCGAAAGGAAAAGTCAAGTCGCATTAAATGCGAACCATACTTTGGACAGACTAATTCAAATTCAAAAGAGGGATGTCTCCTTCAACGGACATATTCTCCTACAAGTATAAATAGAGGTCGAGGAGAACTGAAGCTGGTTACTGATACTGTCACTATTACTAAAACATTTACGCGAAAGTTTCAAGCTTACAAATCTCAAGCATTCAAGCCAACAGTTTCAGTCACTCAACCTATCGAAGTGAAGCAAGTTCAAAGCTAAAGGATTCCTTACGGATTCAGAAGCTCACTTCGAAGCACAAGTTGAAGAAAACCTTTTTATTCTTTTAACCTTGTTGCTGTGTGCTTAGGTTGTTTTAGTGGTGTCAAACAGTTGATAGGAGAAATCCTTGCTGTTTGTTTAGTTGTCTAAGTGTTAGGCAGCTTCCCTGTGTGGGTTAGCCTTTGAAGTTTGCAGTTGTTGTGTGTACGCTGGACTTCAGTAGGTGGTTTGCTTTGTAAAGTTGATAGATTGTTAGGAGAGTCCTGTAAATCAATCTTGCTTAACAAAGTTCCTGCTCGAGGAGCAATAGAGTGGACGTAGAAGGATTACACCACCTTCGAACCACTATAAGCCATAAGTGTTTTTATCGCTTTATTTATCTGCGCTTATTTTTCTGCATATCTATCCATCTCTCATCATAAAACGTTTTGAAAGAAACATTCTTGTGAAAAACAGCCTTGTGTTTAAAAGTTTATTTCCGCTGCGTACAAAACTCCAGGTTACAGCGTGCAGCACTGCATTCTAGCGCTGCAAGCAGTAACCATCTATCGCTGCAAGCTCAAGTAACTTACAGTGCAGAACGGTTGTTTTAAAGATTCTGAAAAATTGACCAAGGTTCATTCACCCCCCCTCTGAACCTCGGACCACTTGGGACCAACAAGTGGTATCAAAGCGAGTTGGGTTAAAAGCCAACTTATCTGGTCACCTACCCAGATCCACCTTGTCTCGCTGTTTTCTTTGCATTAAAATCATTTTTAAAGCATATCATGGATTCCTCCAATCACAAGCTACCTATGTTTTTCATAGAGGAATATGATGACTGGAAGATAAGAATGCAGGCACACCTTTCTGCCATGAATGATGAGATGTGGACGGTCATAACTGAATGACCGATAATCCCCATGAAGGTAAACCCTTTGTATGGAAGAGACCATGCAGAAGGAAAGCAGCCACCACCAAACTTCCTGACCAAACCTCGTCAAGAGTGGGGAAATGAAGACAGGAAGAGAGCCAACCTGGATAATGTGGCAAAGAACACTCTATTTATTACTTTGGATAAAGGCACTTTTAGCAAAGTGAAAACTTGCTCAACATCCAAAGAAATATGGGAAAAGCTGGAGCAGATTTGTGAAGGAACTGAGCTCACCAAGGACAACAAAATCTCCAACGCTACCCAATTATTCGAGCTCTTCGAAATGAAGAATGAAGAGACTCTTGAGCAACTAGATTTAAGATTCACATCCATAGTGAATGAACTAGAAGCTCTGGGCAAACACTACACACAGAAAGAAAAGAACATGAAAGTGTTAAGAGCCCTACCAGCTGAGTGGGATAGCAAGACCACTGCCATGAGAGTGTCTATGGACCTGAAGTCCATGAGCACATTTGACTTATTCTCCGACTTGAAAGCATTCGAGTATGACATCAATAGAAGGAGAAAGGAGTCAGATGAGTCGATCTCCAAAGTTACAGCGCTAACCGCCAGAGGAACAAAGGATACAGCAACAGCCAGTTGCAGTAAGCAGAATGAGGATACAGCAGAAGTTGCTGAAGAGGATATGGTGCTCCTCCTAAAGAAATTCAGAAGATTCATCAAGAGCAACAACAATAGCAGCAATACCAACCTCAACAGAAAGAATGACTTCAGAAGAAGTCAACCAAACCCTCAGGTATCTTCTTCTCCACAATCAAATACAGGGAATGTTGACTTGTGTTATAATTGCAGGAAGCCGGGACACTACGCAAGAAACTGTCCTTATCCAACCGTGCACAAGTATCCTGAAGGAGAAAGAGAACAGATGAGAGATAAGTGAAGAAAGGAAAGACACAAGCTTCGAGCTCTCATAGGAGAGATGGAGAAAGCCAAGGATGCAGTAATTCCGAAGGAAGTACTGAAAGCTGCAGAATCTTCTGAGAGCGACACTGAAACCTCATCCTCTGATGAAGAAGCGCTGATATGCCTGATGGCTAAAGATGACGAGGACAGCGAAGAAGATGAGGTAATCTACCAACCGCTGTCCATACAAGCTGATGAGGAGCTGAACATGATCCACTCATTGAAAAGGATCATGAGTGATTTCGAGCAGATCAACTCAATTCATGAGGAACTGAAGGTTGAGAATGAGAACCTTATAATCGATAATGAGATCCTCAAGAGCAAAAACATCGACATTGCCAAAATGCTCGCTGCACGAGAGTCTGATAACTCAAAGTATAGTAAGCTGCAACAAGAGGTCTCTAGATTGAATCTGCTAATCACCGAGCTAAAATCTGAGAAGGAAATCTTGCAGTCCAAGATGGGTACGTTCACCAAATCTTCAAAGGACGCAAGAGATTGCATAAACCGTGTCAGAGATCCTTTTGTGATAACAGGCATAGGTTACAGCAATCAAGGCACTCAGAATACAGCAAGTACATCCAAAGCTGTAAATTTTGTTCAAGCTAAAACTCCAATGGAGAAAGAGTTACTCTGTGACTCTGAGAAGATGATGAACAAAACAGCAATGGCGGATAAGGGGAAGAAACCCCAATGCTCAACTGCAGGGAGTAAGCCTGCATCTAAGACTTGGCTGCAGCAGAAGTCATCTGCTGCATGCAGCAAAATGATGCAGCAACCAACAAAGTTGCAGCATAGAAGAAATATTCCCACCTATACTAAGACCTACGTGTCTAAACCTCAAGGAGGATATACTTCAGGAAAGTATGGTGGAAGACCACACTACAAGGGTGTCGATAATACACATGATGGTTATGCACACACTTTTTACAAGCAGTCTGTCAAGACAACTGCATACAGCATGAGAACCAACAAATCTTACAGTAAAGCAGTTACTGTTAAGAAAGTTTGGGTTCTCAAAGTAACTAACCCCAAAGGACCCGTATGGATATGGGTACCTAAATCTCTTTGAATTTGTTACAGGTTACAGTGCCAGGATGCAGCAGTGATGTATGGTATATCGACAGCGGCTGCTCAAGGCACATGACAGGCAATAAAGAAATGTTGAAAGACTTCCAAGAATGCAAAGGACCTAAGGTCATATTTGGTGATGATTCCAAAGGAAGCACAAAAGGAAGCGGATGCCTGGTCAAGGGGAACATAAAGATTAAAGACGTATCCTACGTAAAGGGGCTTAGATACAATCTTCTAAGCATCAGTCAATTTTGTGACAAAGGATATACAGTGGAATTCAACCTCAACAAATGCTTAATCAAGAACAGCACCACAAATGAAGTAAAACTTACAGGAACAAGAAGAGGAAACATCTACCTAGCAGATTGGAATTCCTCCACTCAATCAACATGCTTCATAGTGAAAAGTCCACCGGAGCTGAGCTGGCTATGGCACAAACGATTAAGCCACCTGAACTTCAAGACTATCAACAAGCTAGCAAGAAAAGGCCTCGTGAGAGAATTACCAGATGTAGCTTACAAAAAGGAGAATGTCTGTGGAGCGTGTCAAAAAGGAAAGCAAGTTAAGAGCTCTTTCAAGGATAAAATTCAGAAATCGTCTCACAGGATTCTAGATCTTCTACACATGGACCTTTTTGGACCAGTAGAACCAGTAAGCTTGAGCGGGAAGAAGTACTCCCTAGTAGTAGTGGATGACTACTCTAGATACATATAGACGATCTTTCTAGCAAAGAAGTCGGAAACTCAAGAAAAGCTACCTGGCCTCATGAAGAAAATTCAGAATGAAAAGAGCTTGAGTATAGTGAAGATAAGATCAGACAGAGGAACTGAGTTCACGAATAAGTTTATAGAGAAATTCTGTTCTGACAATGGTATTCGTCATGAATACTCTGCTGCAAGAACACCTCAACAAAACGGGGTTGCTGAAAGAAGAAATAGAATCCTCAAGGAAGCAGCAAGAACAATGATAGCAGAAGCAGAGATACCCAAGAGATTTTGGGCTGAGGCAACCAACACTGCATGCTACACACAGAACAAATGTCTAATCATCAAGGATCTTGACAAGACACCTTATGAAATATGGAATGGTCATACACCGAATATCTCTTATCTACATATCTTTGGATGCAGGTGTTATGTTCTCAACAATGGAAAGGAACATCTGAAAACTTTTGATGCTAAATCAGACGAAGGAGTATTTCTAGGATACTCTGCTGTAAGTAGAGCTTTCAGAGTGTTTAATAAGAGAACCCTGGTGGTAGAAGAATCTGTACATGTGGTGTTTGATGAACCACATTGTGACACGAAGAAGCTGGAAAAACCACCTGAAGAGACCACTCCTAGAAAAGAGAATGTTGTACCATACATAGAAGGAGTTCTACCTACAGAAGAAGATAAAGATGAAGAAGCTGCAACCTCGGATGCAGCAGACACTCCTACAGCAGCAGAACCTCCTGTATTACAGCAAAATGATGAGCAAACTACACCAACTCACGTCTTTGAGCCCGACAGGACGTGGCTTAGAAATCATCCAAGAGATCTCATTATAGGAGATCCATCCATCGGTGTAAGGACAAGGCGATCCATACCATATGAAGCGATGTTTGCGTGCTTCATATCACAATCAGAGCCTAAGAATGTTGAAGAGGCACTGCTAGATAGCAACTGGGTGCAGGCCATGCAAGAAGAATTGAATGGATTTGAAAGAAATCAAGTATGGCAAACAGTTGCAAGACCAACCCATCAAGGCGTAATTGGAACAAAATGGGTGTTCAAGAACAAGCTAGATGAATCAGGAGTCGTTGTAAGAAACAAAGCAAGATTAGTTGCTAAAGGATACTGTCAGGAAGAAGGAATTGATTTTAATGAGACTTTTGCACCAGTGGCAAGGCTAGAAGCAATAAGAATTTTCTTAGCTTATGCAGCACATATGAATTTCAACGTCTATCAAATGGATGTTAAAAGCGCATTCCTGAATGGTCTCCTTACAGAGGGAGTATATGTTGAACAACCTCTTGGTTTCGAGGATCAAGCAGAAGAAAAGGTGTTTCGGTTACAAAAAGCCCTATATGGACTGAAGCAAGCACCAAGAGCTTGGTATGACACCTTATCTCTCTATCTTCTGGAAAATGGTTTTCAGAAAGGAACGATCGACAAAACGCTGTTTAGGATACAAGATGGAGAAAGTGTACTTCTTATACAAATTTATGTGGATGATATTATCTTCGGATCCACAAACAAAGAGCTATGTGAAAAGTTCTCCAACCTGATGCAGTCAAAGTTTGAGATGAGTATGATGGGAGAATTAAGTTTCTTTCTCGGACTTCAGGTAAAACAGCTACCTACAGGAACCTTCATCAACCAAGTCCAGTATACGAAGGAGCTTATCAAGAAATTTGGCATGGAGAATGGAGCAGCAACGTCCGTTCCCATGTCCACATCCATAAGTCTTGACAAAGATGAAGATGGTAAAGATGTAGACATTACAAAGTACAGACGCCTCATTGGATCGTTGCTGTATCTCACAGCAAGCAGGCCAGACATTATGTTTGCAGTAGGAGTCTGTGCTAGATTCCAAGCAGTACCGAAGGAATCACATCTTTTAGCAGTAAAAAGGATAATTAAATATCTGAAAGGAACTCAGGAAGTCGGCCTATGGTATCCTAAGGAAGGAGGATTCAAACTTAAAGGCTACTTCGACTTAGATTATGCAGGCTGCAAGATTGATAGAAAGAGCACAAGTGGGACGTGTCAATTTCTGGGAAATAGACTTGTCTCGTGGTTCTGCAGGAAGCAGACCTCAATTGCAACCTCTATAGCAGAAGCAGAGTATGTTGCAGCAGGAAGTTGCTATGCACAGATTCTCTGGATACAGCAGCAACTTAGAGATTATGGGATAGAAGAAAAAGAGACTCCAATTCTCTGTGACAATACGAGCGCTATTATAATTACCCATAATCTTATCTTTCACTCAAGAACAAAGCACATTGACATTCGTCATCACTTTATAAGAGATCATGTTGAAAAGAAAGACACCGTGCTAGAAAAAGTTCACACAGATCTACAGCTGGCAGATATCCTTACAAAACCTTTGAGTGAATCGAGGTTTTCCATGCTTCGAAACGAGCTGGGAATCCTTAAGTTGTGAAGAAAAAGATGATGCAAGATCGCAGGGGGAACCTCTGCATGCTTGCAGGAAGCTGTAAAGATGGTACTGTAAGCTGCACGTTAATACAGCACTAGGTTCAGACAGCGCTGCAACCTATATTCTTACAGTACAGCAGTTATCGAGATTTCAAGCAGCACCAGGTTACAGCATTTATTTCAAAAGAGTATTGATTGCTCTGCAACCTCGTACTTGGTTTGCTGCAACCTTAAAAAGGCATTTATTTAGGCGGCAAAGGGCATGTCTTTCAGCATTAAATGAATAACTGCGGGTGTCAGGAAGTGGAAAGGGCGCTGACAGAGCCCACGCGCCAAGTAATTATTAGCGACGATTTGACATCTCCGCTTTTTCCTGAGCCACTAGATCATTTCCCTAATTTATCTCAACCGTTGATCTCGCACGTCTCTTGAGAACCGTCATAAAGACCAAAACGTGCCATTTGAAATTCTCTTTTCACCATCTTCAGAGAGAGAAACGCTTTGATCGCAGAAAATTTTCTAAGTACAAAACCCTTGTCTCTTCTCTCTCTATCTCACAAGATTTCATCAATGGCTGCCAGAAGGACCATCGTTCTTGATGGAAGGATGATCAACAGAGAACACATCCTCGAGTCAGGGCTGTATGACAATACCCTGATAAAGAGGATTTTTGATGCTCTACAACAGACCCAAGTCTTAGGGTTGTTGACCACCGTCTACGCTGGCTTCTCAACAGAGTCAGTACAGAGATTCTATGCCTACACTAGGTAGGTGGAGGAAAGGAACTGCATCCTGTTCCGGATGGATGTAGATGGAGAAGAACGGTCGCAGACCGTTAGGGACATCTCCACCACCTTCAGCATCTCGGCTGCAGGTTTGACCCCCAGCCAGTTAGCGACGTATGGGGAAGCATCGGCTCAAGAGATGTAGGATCTCTTTCGAGCAAGGGATGCAGGGGCTGAAATCAAGAGAAGCGCCCCCAAGAAGCTCTTCAAACCAGAGTTTGAACTTCTCCACGACATCTGTGCATACTCCATCGAAGGGAGGACAGGGAGTTACAACAAATGCACAGATCTCCGGTTCCGGATCATGTCTGCAATCATGGCCGGAGAGAAGGTGAACTGGGCGAGGTTCATCATGAAGAGGCTGTGGGAGGAAGTAGAGAAGATAACGGAGTGTCGGAGCTACGGTATCACTATCTGTTCTCTACTCTGCAAGCTTGGCCTTCAACTTGCAGCACCCACCCCCATTCATCCTGAAAAGTATCTCGGGGAGAAGAAGAAGGGCAAGACCCAACCGAAGGCTGCAGGAGCAGGAGTTGCGAGGAAGAAAACCAAAGACAAAAAGAATGCAACTCTTGCTCTGCAAGATGAGGCTGCAGGCAGTGGGGAAGATGCTGAAGAAGAGGATCCTTCGAGTCCTCTTCCTATTATCAAGAGGAGTTCAGGGAAGGCTGTACCTGAACTTGAATCCTCTTCCCCAGATGATGACGCACCCTTGGTGAGAAAGGCTCCACGCAGCAAGAGAGCTGCTGCTGCTGTTGGGGATGTGTCACATCAGCCTGATATGGCTGTAGTTGACCTTGGGGATGAGTCACATCAGCTTCAAGAGCTATATCAGCACCGGGTCGAGCCAACTGAAGAAGAAGCTCGTCTACAAACAGAAGCTTCAATGCTCGATCCTACCTTTCCAGCGGCTAGAAATATGGCTGCTGAGTACTCTCTTTGGAGAGAGATGCGGCTGTCTAAGGGGGAAATTCTGTTGAAGTGGAAGGATTTCCTGACAGTTGAGCAAGCTGTCCTGGAGTGGGCCAAATCAGAAGACATTCTGGCACTCCTGCAACCTGACTTTGCAGCAAGAGTACAAGAGCTCGATGGCTGCAGCACTGCACAGGGAGCACAAGATAAAGGAAATGACAAAGCTCTTACAGAATCCGACTCTGCAGAGCTACCGATGAGAGCAGCAGTGGAAGATGTGCAGGTCTTCCTCGCCCCGGCTGCGGAGGCTGTACAAAGGGGCGATGATGTCTCGTTTGCTCAAGAGCAAATCGACATCTTGGGAGTGGAGCAGGCTGAAGAAGCCATGCTGCATCTTGCGCTGTAACAGAGCCTGAAGGAAACCAGGATGCAGCACACTCCAAGGAGAATGCGGGGAGAAGACAGTTCAAGTTCACATCAGATGAACTCCCCTGCATACGAGCAAGTGGTTGAGGGCCTCTCCAACATTGTCACGCTAGATCGCCTGGAGGAGGAGGAAACCCAACTGCTGGATCATGGTGATTCCCCAATTCGCAAAGATGAAGATGCTGCTGTTGTAGATTCTGAGGGGGAACCATCAACCATAATCAGGAATGTCATCACAGACATCTCTAAAATTGCCGATGAAGCATCTACGGAGGAAGTTGCAGAGGCGGCACTCCCTGCACTGGACGCGACAGCAGTGCAGCCAGCAACCACCCTTCAACAAGAAGGAGCTGCGGAGAAAAGCAGAGTGGAAGCTGAGATTCTTGCAGCAGTGGAGGATACAGTGCTGAAAACTGTGACCGCTGCAGGAAGCCATGCAGAGCTGCAAGAACCCATTCTTGCAGCAGAGGCTGTCGAAGAGGTATCAGGACTGGCCGAGGAGACGGGGTCTGTTGAGAAGACCTTAGTGGAGGATGTTGTTCTGACAACACTCCCTGAGTGTGAGAAGACCTCAGGTGGGAAGGCTGTTCAGACAGTACCCACTGAGGATGCTGGAGCTGAAGCCGAGGTAACCCCAGTGTAGCTAGAGACACCTCGAGAGGAGGTTGATGCTGCAGCTGCTGCTCGCTCTCAAGAACCTTCCAAGGTTACAGCAGCAAAGGTTACTGTGGACGCGAACATGTCACATGCCGAATTCGCAAGGATAATCAAGGCACGGAACATAGCTGTTCATGGGCCAAAAGTTGGTGGAGCAGTTCCTGTCCCAGTCTTATCCAGCGAAGAGGAGGCAGAAGAAGAAGAAGAAGGAGAAGAGCACCCATCCTCTAGCTCGACAAGCTCTCAAACCAGCAACCATGAGGATGAGGTTGCTTCTGAAGTTCCGAGGCAGGATGCAGCACTAGTATGCCAAGAGGTGATTCCATTTGCTGCATCCGCTGCTGCCTCGACGAGAAGGAATTCAGGGCTGACTCCTGATGAATCTATCAACAGGATCGAGACCGCTGTTAGACATCTGCTGCATGCTCTTCAGGAACATGAGTCTATCATGCGCAACAGTCTCAGGGTCAGTACCCAATTCCATGCTGAAACCATGACAGGTTTCAAAAAGGATCTCGAAGTGCTGTCTGATATGATCAAATCAACTCTTACTGAACATTCAAACAGGCTGTACTACGATCGGGTCAGGATGGAGAAGGAGTTGAAGGTCGAAGCTGCTCTGACGCGCCAAGAGATCAGACAGTGCAAGCAGCATGCTGAAAATGCCTCAACCAGACTCAACCATCACTCCCAAGTCCTCGAATCACTTCTGGATCGTGTCTATGATCAATCCCAAAGAACCAGAAGTGTGGACGACTGCCTGGAGAACCTGGAGCTGATTGTGGGAGAACTCAGAGACATCATGGTCCGAGCTTTCCCTCAGCATGTTGATGCTCCAGAGCCCGCCCCTGCACCGACCCGACGCCCGTGATCAATGGCGGTCCCAGCTACCCCTACTCAGCGCCCGGCTTTTGATGATGCCAAAAAGGAGGAAGGATTTGAAGATAAATACAGGAGCAAAGGGGCTGCTGAACCTGAAGAAGAAGAAGATGATGATGACCAGCAACCTCTCAGCAGGATGAGAAGAAGGTCTGGATCATCTACTGCTGCTGACATCCCTTCTCCGAAGAGATGGAGAAGAGATGATGATGGAGCTGGTGGAGCCGGTGCAGCTGCTGGAAGAAGATCGGCTGCAGGTTCTGCACACAGCAGAGCTGCAAGCAAGGATGCAGCACCGCCCAGCTATCATTATAAGAGAAAGGATGATAGCCAGCAGCAAGGCTCAAGGAAGAGGATGAGCGGGGACGAGTTTGAGAATCAAAGGCGCCAGTACGAAGAAGCTGCAGATCCTAATGCCTGGATTCAAAGACTTGGTGTAATTGGTGAAAGAAAAATTCTTCCGAATAACTACTACCAATTCCCTCCTCAAGAAATCCCTCGCCTTGACACAGAAAATATCTCTGCTGAAGTGTCCGTGTTGATGGATCAAAGGCCTGTAGGAGAGAACATGACTTGGAGATTTGACATCTTCAAAGAAGTTAGACTGCCTTTTGATCGGAATCCAACATTTGAGGCGATCACCATTTTCAAACGATCAGAGTACCTCAGACACTTCAGAGAACTATGCAGGCAAGGCAAATTCAACAAATATCATACTTGCAAGACTGCATTGAAAAGGTATGAACAGCTCGTTCGGGAAGGAAGTCTTGATATTCAACAGCTGTACATTGACCGAGTGAAGAAAGGGCTGATTGTACCATACTGCGAGGACTTCTGGCTGAGATGGATTCAGATTCCTATGATCAGACACAAGCTGGAAGAGTCCTACCAAGAGTCCATCAGGGACTGGTGGAAAGGATCAAGAGGAAGGGAAGGCCTTGAAAGGTTTGCAGGAAGACGATCAGACGAATCAGCAAGCAAAAGGTCTTCGTTTTATTAAGCTGTAATCATATACCCTCTTGTGATCCTTATTGTATTTTTGATGTTGTAAAAATTTCTATCTCTCAATGAAGAAATTTTTCTTTCTGCTCTGACCAAGTTCAACTCTTATGAACTCATGCATGCTGTTTATGTTTTCCTGTTGTTTATGTTAAAAGGAATAGCATGATGCATCACTGATGAATCCAAGATTAGATTTAATTGTTCAAAGCTGTGCAAACATGTAATCTGGATAAACCATATGAGTTAATGTAAAATGAAACTTCTTCATGAACGAAATATTGTAAAGGTTTTGTCATCATCAAAAAGGGGGAAATTGTTGGGATTTCAGTGTTTAGATTTTGATGAGACAAACCAATCATGTGATAGGAAGTTTTGAGTACCCCATTTTCACATTGTTTAAGTGAATAAATAGACTAGAATTGAGTCTTGAGTCAAGGATTGAAATGGAGGTTAAAAGAGGATAAAGCTGCATCTAAGCTTTAAAGGAAGATATCGCTGCAAGAAGGCAGGATACAGTATCGCTGCATAAAGGCAGGATATAGCATTGCTGGAAGAAGAAAGGAACAGCAAAGCATAAATAAGGTTGTACTTCAATACAGTAAAACGAGGAAGAACGGCGTGCAGCAACGCTGCAAGAAAAGGATACAGGAGTACTGCTAGAACGAAGTTACAGCAGCACTGCCAGACGATACTGCAATCAGGTCTAAAATACAGCAGCACTGAAAGAATGCATCAGCTGCACAAGGACCAAGGATACAGCGCAGACTGACAAGTCAGTTAAATAATACAGCGCCAACTACAAGACGAAGTATCCTGCAAATCCTAGGAAGGATAAATGCAGTACGAGGAATGGAGATTCAAACAAGAATAATAGAGCCGTTCAAGAAAAAGTCAAAGTAGCAGACACGGAGCCAATGAAAAGATGCCAACTGGACTGACACGCTGCAGAAAGCTGTGAGCCGCAACTACCGCATTAAATGCTTCGAAAGGAAAAGTCAGGTCGCATTAAATGCGAACCATATTTTGGACAGACTAATTCAAATTCAAAAGAGGGATGTCTCCTTCAACGGACATCTTCTCCTACAAGTATAAATAGAGGTCGAGGAGAATTGAAGCTGGTTACTGATACTGTCACTATTACTAAAACATTTACGCGAAAGTTTCAAGCTTACAAATCTCAAGCATTCAAGCCAATAGTTTCAGTCACTTAACCTATCGAAGTGAAGCAAGTTCAAAGCAGTTGATAGAAAATCTTTTTATCCTTTTAACCTTGTTGCTGTGTGCTTAGGTTGTTTTAGTGGTGTCAAGCAGTTGATAGGAGAAATCCTTGCTGTTTGTTTAGTTGTCTAAGTGTTAGGCAGCTTCCCTGTGTGGGAGTATAGAACCCTGTGTGGGTTAGCCTTTGAAGTTTGCAGTTGTTGTGTGTACGCTGGACTACAGTAGGTGGTTTGCTTTGTAAAGTTGATAGATTGTTAAGAGAGTCCTGTAAATCAATCTTGCTTAACAAAGTTCCTGCTCGAGGAGCAGTAGAGTGGACGTAGAAGGATTACACCACCTTCGAACCACTATAAGCCATAAGTGTTTTTATCGCTTTATTTATCTGTGCTTATTTTTCTGCATATCTATCCATCTCTCATCATAAAACGTTTTGAAAGAAACATTCTTGTGAAAAACAGCCTTGTGTTTAAAAGTTTATTTCCGCTGCGTACAAAACTCCAGGTTACAGTGTGCAACACTGCATTCTAGCGCTGCAAGCAGTAACCATCTATCGCTGCAAGCTCAAGTAACTTGCAGTGCAGAACAGTTGTTTTAAAGATTCTGAAAAATCGACCAAGGTTCATTCACCCCCCCCTCTGAACCTCAGACCACTTGGGACCAACACAAGGAAATCAAAAAAGAGAAATTTTGAGATGAAGATGAGGTATGAAATCTTACTTTATTTTATTTATGTTTACGAAAGCATGTTGGGCCTGATTATCGATCAAAATATGAAAAAATGAAAAATGGCTATTGACAGGCTGGTTTTTCAAAAATTTTAAGAAAAATGCAAGGGTGATAATGGTATTAACATAAAAGGTGGTGGACTAGTCAAAATTCGGGGTGTTCTTACTAGGTTAAGGGGTGTGGATAGTGGCACTCTAAAAAAATAAAAAAAAAATAATTTCCCTTTCATGTTGATCTAGGAATTGCTTTTTATTCTCTATCATATCGAATTTACAAAAAAAATAAAACCACCTCCAAACCTTTCCGCCACCGCCACCCCACCTCCATTCCACCACCATTCTACTATGGACACGTGCACACAAAGACGCAAGACATCGTCAAACACGGCGGTGCCTCCCAACACTTGCCGGTGCGACCACCACATCAGTTCAACCCAAGTAAAACCTAGCTTCGAGACACAATGGCAGACGGCGATAGAAAAAGGATGTGGCAGTTGGTGGGCGAGAAAAAGTGAAAGAGAAGAACGAGTGGTCGGCGATTGGAAGAGAAAGGGGGAGAGAGAGAGAGAGAGAGACAAAGGGAGAGAGAGGTGGCAATCGATGTTGTAAGTCAGCGATTGGAGGTGTTGGTGGTCGGCGATTGGAAGAGAAAGGGAGAGAGAGAGGTGGTAGGTCAGATTTATACCAACGGATTTTTTTTTTATAAACTCAATTTCAAAATCTTTATCACTACCAAATTCTTAATATATATCTAAGAATGAGCTGCGACAGCCACATCTACAATCCAACTATACTTCAAGAATCATTATTGTATTTTTATTAGTCAATTAATGGACCAATTAAAAGAAATAAGGTGAAATAGGTAACGTATCTAAATTGGCTACAATTATATATTTGGAGTTGTAAATTTCAATCAAGATAATTTTGTTGGTGGAAACTTTTAGATCACACATAAAATATACATTAGAGGAGCTAGGGTTCCTAGTTCTAGGGGTTTTAAAGGATAATAATATCTAGTTTGGATATATTAAAATGCAAAATGATAATTTGTTAATGCAATTAGGAAGTTGGGTTAATATGAAGATAGATAGAATGGGATGGTGAATATGACATGACACTCATGCTTTGGACTAAGAAATTCATGGACTAAGTTAAGAGTGGAGTGCAGCTACCAACCTCATCCAAAAGAAAATATAAGACAAGAAACTAACATAGTCTATGTAGACAAGAAACTAACATAGTCTATGTATATACAAAATAAGAAAACCATAAAAAAAAAGAAAAACGGAGGAAAAAAAGGGTAATTTATTCGGTGTAAAGTCTTAATGAGTTCTGATCTAGATGAAGAATATCGTAAAAGGAATTTGAGTGTGTTGATTGATATATAGATGGTAGAATGAGTTGATGAATTGTTTATAAGAAGTTTGATTTCTGATGTCCTATCAAAACTTGTTATTTCAAGTGTAGCAGTTAAAGGGTGCAGATTTCACAGTGTCATTTATAGGCCAATGTGGGCTACTCTGGCGATTTCCATTAGGATAACTAATGGAGAGGGCAAAAAAAAAATCAACTCTTGACCTTATTCGTACCTACGAGTTAAAAGTCAACAAGGCTCATTCTTACAAGGTCAAAGTTGAATTTTTTTCCATCGAACATGATAGGATAAATTGTAATAGATTTTGATGAGACAAAACATGTAATAGACTAGAGCATTAGCTATCTTGATAGATTTCCATATGTAAAATAGCTAAGGCAAGGATGCTGGAAAGACATGAAGATTCTGCCAAGGAACTGGAAAGCCAAGAAAGCTGACCTACTTGCTCGAAAAGGATGCTACAAGGAACCTGGAGATGGTCAAGAAAACTGACTTACTCGAAGAGGATACTACCAGTTACAAATCAGTGCAACCTGACTAGCCAGTAGAGTCACTCCAGTTCCAGCAAATCAGAGACTGCCATGTGTGAAAAAGCAGCAAGGACACAGTACAAGCATACTGCAGAATGAAGTCGCGCAGTAAAAGGACAAGGCAGTGGCAGAACAGAATGAAGGCATTTCAGAACAGGTGTCAGAAGATCGGCAGAACCAATCAGGAAGAGACACTTTATCAAACAAAGGACTGCCCTTCCAACGGGCAGAAAACTATCTGATGCCTATAAATAGAAGACTGAATGCACAAGAGATGATAACCTTAACGAAGAACAAGAAGCAAATCAAGAGAACATACGCAAGCAAATCATCTACAAGCTCAAGTGCTTATATTCAAGCTACTCAGTCTTAGCAGCAGCAAGCCAGCTACCTTTGTGATCTTCAAAAGTTCAAGGAGCTTGCTGCATTTGATTATTTACAATTTCACATCTTATTCAAAGACTGTTAGGAGTCACTTAGGCAGGAGTTTAGCCTGCTAAGTTGTAATCTCTCTGAAGAAGAGAAAGGATCCTGTGTGGGTCGGATAACCTGTGTGGAGATCTTGTGTGTGTTGCTAGTTGGTCACTGTGCAGTTACCTGTGTGGATAGAGCTGACAGTTTGTTTAGAGTATAGTTTGTATTAGCAGAGTCTATTGTAAATCAAACTTGCTTTAACAAAGTTCCTCCTTGTGAAGGAGTAGAGAGGACATAGAGGGATTACTCCACCCTTGAACCTCTATAAGCTTGTTTATGTTCTTTACAGCTTTATATACATCTATTTGCATCCTGAGCATACTACATTAAAAGCGTGTTTCGAAAATCATAAGTATTTCCGCTGTGCATTATAATCTCTGTCTAAGTCCCGAGGTCACTACCTAAGCAGCAACCTATCGAGTAGTAAGCTTACTAGCTACCTGTTCATCAAGGACTTAACATTTTTGGAGTGAAAAGTTGAAAATTTGATAAAGTTAATTCACCCCCCCTCTTAACCTTATACCACTTGGGACCAACAAGTGGTATCAGAGCAGGTTGGATTAAAAACCCAACTTGTCTGGTCAATCTCTGATCCTGATTTTCGAAAATCTGCATACATCGTTTTTATCATATCATGGATACGCATAAGCTTCCTATGTTTTCTATTGAAGAGTATGACGACTGGAAGATTAGAATGCAGGCACATCTCTCAGCCATGCACGACGAAATGTGGATGGTCATCACTGATGGACCCCCGAGGATCACCAAGCCCAATCCAATATTCGCAAGAGCTGCAGATGCTGGTGATGCAGGAGCCATTCCCCACCAAGATGTTATTGACAAACCTAGGGAAGAATGGTCTGCTGATAGAAAACGAGCTAATCTGGATAATGTAGCCAAGAACGCCTTATTTGTCACCCTGGACAAAGGAACCTTCAGTAAGGTCAAGATGTGCAAGACAACCATAGACATATGGAACAAGCTCGAACAAATCTACGAAGGAACAGAGCTTACAAAGGAAAATAAGGTGTCTACAGCAACTCAAAAATTCGAGTTATTCGAAATGCTCCCTGAAGAGACCTTGGAGCAAATGGATTTGAGGTTCACAAAGATTGTGAATGAGCTGGAGTCTTTGGACAAATTCTATACCCAGAAGGAGAAAAATATGAAGGTGTTAAGAGCACTACCTGCA
This sequence comes from Scutellaria barbata, assembly GCA_028654395.1. NCBI lineage: Eukaryota > Viridiplantae > Streptophyta > Magnoliopsida > Lamiales > Lamiaceae > Scutellaria > Scutellaria barbata. Next base: position 8,368,361 of record CM053650.1, read on the forward strand.
GAATGGGATAGCAAAACTACTGCAATGAGGGTCTCCATGGATTTAAAGTCGATGAGTACCTTTGATCTCTTCTCTGATTTAAAAGCCTTCGAGTATGACATCAACAGAAGGAAGAAAGAGGCAGAAGAATCCAGCACGAAAGTGACTGCCACAACAGCCAGAAACATAAAGGACACTGGAGCTACTTGCAGTAAGCAAGGAGAGCTACCTGTTGAGGGTACTGATGAGGAAATGGCCCTTCTTCTAAGAAATTTCAAGAAATTCATCAGGTACAACAGAAGAGGTGATTTTAAGAAACACCAGACACCTCCCCAACAACCCAGTCTTCAGCAACCAAACCAGGATACTTCCGATCTATGCTATAATTGTCGAAAACCAGGACATTATGCCAAAGAATGTCCTCATCCCAAGGTCAATCGGTATCCCAATGGAGAATCTTCCCAGAAAAGAGAGAAACGAAGAGAGGAACGAAGAAGAATTAAAGCCTTCCTCAGTGAGATGGAAAAAGACAAGAAACCTTCCAAGGAAGCTCAGCAAGATGCAGACTCCTCTGATGATGACAGTGACTCCTCGTCTTCCGAAGACGAAGCACTCATTTGCCTGATGGCACATGAAACAGATGACAGCAAGGATGATGAGGTAATGTATTCTATCCAACCCTTTCTGGAAGAGGAAAAGTCAAACAGAAGCCTCTCTCTGAAATAAATCATGAGCGATTTCGAACAGATAAACTCAATTCATAAGGAGTTGAAACTCGAAAATGAGATGCTTAGGAGGGAAAACAAATAGTTAGCTGAGAAGCTATCTGCATATGAGCTCAGTAGCTCAAAGTGCAGTGACCTCCAGGAGCAGGCATCTAAGCTCAATCTGAGAATCGCCAAACTTGAGAGTGAGAAAAGTGATCTTCAAGCGATTGTGGGAGCCTTTAGCAAATCAGCTAAAGAAGCGAAGGAATGCATTCAGTCGGGCAAAAGTCCATTTGACAGGACAGGCCTAGGATACTGCGCAGAAACCTCTCAAGGAACAGCAAGCTCATCTAAAACTATTGTTTTCGTTCAAGCAGAAACCCCAGAAGAAAAGGAGTTATCTAATAACTTAACAGAAAGCTTGGAGAAAACAATAAACAAGGGCAAGAGACCCATGTACACATCCACAGGGAGTAAGCCTGTTTTCAAAAGCTGGCTACAGCGGAATCAATCTGCTGGTAGATACAAAAGAAAACAGCAACCTACAAGGATGCTGAACAGAAACCTCTACTCCACCAATACTAAGACTAGAATGTCTAAACCTAAAAGAGCTCATGCTCAAGGGAAGTATGGTGGAGGACATCACTTCAAAAGTGATGGGTATACACAGATTGCACACACAAAACAGTATCCTAAGGATACCTCTTATAGACGAAGCCACCAAGTCTACAACAAAACAATTGTTATGAGATAAGTTTGGATTCCAAAAGGTACTAACAAAGAAGGACCCGTACATGTATGGGTACCTAAGAACCAGTGATCTCTATTTTGCAGGTACCTACAGCAGGAACCAGCAAGGAAGTGTGGTACATTGATAGCGGGTGTTCGAGACATATGACTGGAGACAAAACAGTTCTCAAAGACTTCCAGCAGTGCAAAGGACCCAAAGTAATCTTCGGAGATAACTCCAAGGGAAGTACTAGAGGAAGTGGAACTCTCATCAAAGGAAACACTCACATAAAGGAAGTGTCATATGTAAAAGGCCTGAAGTACAACTTGCTCAGCATAAGCCAATTTTGTGACAAAGGTTACTCAGTGGAATTCAATCACAACAAGTGCCTGATAAGAGACAGTCAATCCAAGGAAGTAAAACTATCAGGAACCAGAAAAGGAAACATCTATGTAGCTGACTGGAGCTCAGTAACCACAGCTACCTGTTTCATTGCAAAAGGATCATCAGAAGCTAGGTGGCTATGGCATAAACGGATGAGCCACCTGAACTTCAAAACGATCAACAAGTTAGCCAGAAAAGGACTGGTCAGAGGGCTACCTGATATGGTGTACAAGAAAGAGAGTCTATGTGAAGCATGCCAAAAGGGAAAACAAACTAAAAGTTCCTTCAAAAACAAAATTCAAAGGTCAACTGAAAGGGTGCTAGATCTACTCCACATGGATCTATTCGGACCAGTGCAACCAGTAAGCATGAGTGGAAGAAAGTATACACTTGTAGTGGTGGACGACTACTCAAGATTCGCATGGACCCTGTTCTTAACAAAGAAGTCAGACACTCAGCGAAGGTTACCGGAGCTACTGAAAAAGCTGCAGACCAAAAGGAGCCTGAATATTATAAAAATCCGAACGGACAGAGGCACTGAGTTTACAAACAAGTTTATTGAAGAGTATTGCTCTAACAATGGAATTAAGCATGAATACTCAGCAGCTAGGACACCACAACAAAATGGTGTTGCAGAGAAGAAAAACAGGACCCTGAAGGAAGCTGCAAGGACCATGCTGGCTGAAGCACAGCTACCCAAGAGATTTTGGGCAGAAGCAATCAACACAGCATGCTATACCCAGAACAGATGCATTATCAACAAGGATTTGAATAAAACTCCTTATGAACTATGGTTCGGTTATACTTCAAATATTGAACATTTCCATATTTTTGGATGCAGGTGCTATGTGCTCAACAATGGAAAGGACTACCTGAAGACATTTGACTCAAAGTCAGATGAAGGAGTATTCTTAGGATACTCCTCGGTAAGCAAAGCCTTCAGAATCTTCAACAAGAGAACACTTGTTGTAGAAGAAACAGTACATGTGGATTTTGATGAACCACATTGCTCTAAGGCTGATATAGATGAACTTAATGAAGACTTTGGAAAAACTCACATCACCAACACTCGTATTGAATATGTTGATACTGAGTTACCAAGTCTCCAAAATATTGAATCAACCCAGAATCAGCAACCTGCACCTACACAGCAACATGGAGAATAGGAACCTACTCCAAACCAGCAGGCACCAGTTATTCAAAAAGAAATACACCATCCTGAATGAATTCAACTGGAAGTACGCTTAGAAATACAGCCTGACCCAAATCAGCAAGCTGCACAGGATGATCAAGAGCAACCTGCTGAAGTACAAAATGAACAACAAGCTGAAGAAGCTAGAAGAAAATGGCTAAGGAATCATCCAAGGAATCAGATTATAGGAGATTCTACCTCTGGAGTAAGAACAAGAAGAAGCAACCCCCATGAAGCAATGTTTACTTGCTTTATTTCACAAACAGAACCAAACTGCATAGAGGATGCTCTAGCAGACACCAACTGGATCCAAGCAATGCAGGAAGAGCTTAATGGATTTGAAAGAAACCAAGTGTGGCATCTAGTGCCTAGACCTACTCACCAAGGAGTAATCGGCACAAAATGGGTATTTAAAAACAAGCTCGATGAAGAAGGATAAGTAGTCAGAAACAAGGCAAGATTAGTGGCGAAAGGTTACTGCCAGGAGGAAGTAATAGATTTTGAGGAAACTTTTGCACCAGTAGCAAGACTAGAGGCAATCAGAATCTTTCTAGCCTACGCTGCTCACAACAATCTCACCGTTTACCAAATGGATGTTAAGAGTGCATTTCTCAATGGACTGCTCGCTGAAGAAGTCCATGTGAAGCAACCTCTAGGATTCGAAGAAAATCTAGAAACCATGGTCTTCAGATTAAAGAAAGCTCTCTATGGACTCAAGCAGACACCTAGAGCCTGGTATGATACTCTCTCAAAGTATCTACTTGACAATGGATTCAAGAAAGATAAGGTAGATAAGACACTCTTCAGAATTCAAGATGGAGATAGCATACTGCTCGTTCAGATCTATGTCGATGATATTATCTTTGGATCAACAAACAAGGAATTGTGCCAAAAATTCTCAAGCCTCATGCAATCAAAATTTGAAATGAGCATGATGGGAGAACTAAGCTTCTTTCTCGGTCTCCAAGTCAAACAACTGAGCAATGGAATTTTCATCAATCAAGTGAAATACACCAAGGAATTGATAAAGAGATTTGGATTGGAAAATGCAAGCACAATAAGCATACCGATGATAACTTCAGGAAGCCTAGACAAAGATAGTGATGGTAAAGCAGTAGACGTTATAAAATACAGAACACTCATTGGGTCACTGCTCTACCTGACAACTAGCAGGCCAGATATCATGTTTTCACTAGGAATGTGTGCCAGATACCAGACAGCTCCAAAAGAGTCACACTTGACCGCAGCAAAACGGATCATCAGATACCTCAAAGGAACCCAGGAAGCTGGCCTATGATACCCAAAAGAAGGATAAATTAAACTTATTGGTTACACTGACTCTGATTTTGCAGGTTGTAAAATCGACAGGAAAAGTACCAGTGGTACCTGTCAGCTACTAGGAAACAAGCTAGTATCATGGTTCTGCAGAAAGCAAACCTCTATAGCAACCTCAACAGCTGAGGCCGAATATGTTGTTGCAGGAAGCTACTGTGCACAAATTTTATGGATTCAACAGCAACTGGAGGATTACGGAATTGAAGAAAAATGAACACCTATCCTATGTGACAATACAAGCGCAATAGCTATCACACATAATCCAGTTCTTCATTCAAGAACCAAACACATAGATATCAGACACCACTTCATCAGAGATCATGTTGAAAAGAAAGATATATCTTTGGAAAAAGTGTATACTGATCTACAGCTAGCTGACATATTCATGAAGCCCCTTTGTGAATCAAGATTTTCTTTTCTAAAAAACGAGCTGGGAATAATAAATCTGTGATAATTATCTATATAACTCTATCATTTCTGTTTAAATGGCTATGATGCTTAGGGGAAACTACAGGCAGGACAATAGTGAAACAGCAACCTAAAGGTTACTACTTAAGGTCCCTGGACAATTACTGGATACGATGATACTGGTCACTAAGCTACCTGCAGGGCCCGGTAACCGAAGTGCGTGAAAAGAGGAACAATTATCCCGCATCAAGCAGCCGTTTTTACAGAAAACTCCTCGATATCCACAAAATATCACATCAAGTACTTGAGCACACGTACGCCGTGCCAAAAATCTCAGCCAATGGATCAAGGGTCTTTTCAAATTCAAGACCAATCTGGACCGTTCGATTAAAACTCACCAAAATTCAAATATAAGGGAGTCTCTCTGTAGTATCCACAAATTATTTAAATAATAATAGTAATAGTAATAAATCTTGGAATAAAAAAAAATTAAGCAATGGCAATGAAATAAATTGGTTAGATGACACCTTCTAATTAATTATACTACACTTGGCACATTTTTAACATTTGTGAAGTTGGATAAATATAGTAGAATTTGTAAGGAAAATTGGAAAGAAAAGAAAAATTAATACAAAAGCTTATCTCTCTCTCCAAGCACCATCTTCGCCTGCTCTCTTCTCTCTCCATCAGCAAGCTTCTTCCAGTAAGGTTTCATTTAATTCCTTCAGTTTATTTTGCAATTTATGTCAAGCCGAGTGCGATTGTGGGTTCGGATTTGGGATCGATTTATTATTTCCCTATTTCTTCTTTTTTCCCCTTTCTCTTCCCTGCTTGGCTGCCTTTGTTCTGCTGCTACTCTGCCGTTGGGTGTTGCTGGTGCTCGGTTGCGCCGGCGAGATGTGTGGAGGTGTGTGGGGTCAGCGCTGCTAGCACCGGTGATTTTTTCAATTAGGAGCCGCCACTGGATTGAGTATATATATGTGTGTTTTGGTTTAAAAATTCTGCAAGATATATGTATGTATGTATGTGTATGTTGAGCTATTTGCGTGAATGTGTTGGGTCGGTTTTGAGAAGAAGCCGGTGCCGGTTGCGCCAGCGTGGTCGATGGAGGGGGGTCGCCGCAGCTAGCGGCGGCAGTAGTGGAGGTATAGGTATATATATATATATATGTATGTATGCAGGGGTTTGTAAATATAGATACATATGTATTGGTTTCGGTGTTTGGTGTGAGGGGTGGTATCGCCGGCGACACGGGCCGCCGGCAGCAGCAGTGGCGGAGCGGGGGAGGCGCAGCAGAGACGGCGAGGCTTGGCAGGGGAGATTTGGGGTTTTGGGTGCAAAATGGGAATTAGTTTAAGCCTAGGGACTCAATTGCAAAACATAGATTTAGGAGAATTAGCAATTTAATCCTTGGACTTTTGGAAGATAGCAATTAAGTCCCTGAATTCATTGACATGTGCGAATTTGACCACAGAACTTGCTGGAGTTGTTGAATAGTCCCTAGAATTCCTAGAATTTTCTACATGAACCTTAATCTCTATAGAAATTATCGACCCACCCTTAGATCTCGACAAAATGACAAATGAACCCTTGAAAATTATTGAAATTACATAGCTTTCTCTAATAATTGATGATGATATGCATTATTTGCCTAATAAATTATTGAATTTATTATAATGATATGTTTGTAGTTAATATTAACTTATATATTGGAATTATGAATGTTATTATATAATTAATAAGAATTTTTACCTATGAAACAGAAAATCGAACTTTAATTAATTAACAAAGATAGGTTATAACTTTAATTTTTATAAATTATGCTTTAAGTATCATAATTAGGTAGATAAATATCGGACCTTGAATTTAATAAAATGATATAGATTCTTACTTAGGATTAAATAAATGAGGTAAGTTTTAATTAAATAACAAAGAAAGATTTTATAGATTAATGTATGTTAAATTGGATCCATTTATATAATTAATTAGGGAATAAAGCCCTAGATTTTATCCAATTGATTAAGAAAATATAGTTTAAGCTCGATTTTGGAATTAGGTATTATTGCAGTATTTATTATGATTTTTTTTACTAAAGATTTATTTGGAATTATCAGTTAAACCTATGTCTAGTAAGATTGCTTTTGAGACTAAAAATTATAAACTTATAAATATTATGCTAATTAAATTAATTTTACGATTTAATTGTTATTTCTAATTTAAGGATAAATAACCCAAAATTCATATTTATTTTAATCCAAATTATTAATTTCGAATCAAACTTTATAGATTATAAATGATATATTTAATTACAAAATAGGTTATATTTAATTATAAAATTAGGGTTTAACTTAAAGGTATTAATCTATTGAAATCAATCATAGTTCGATTAGATTCTAAGTCGAACCCTTAGATTGTAGGCGATACGCAGGAGTACGCACCCTAAGTATATTTGGGATCTAGAAGCTTTTTGATCAGCTGCTCTAAAGGTGGGGGTAAAACTTTATTTATGGTTTAAAATCGTACAGTTTTATGAAAAATAATGTGACTACGTGATTTAAATTCCGTAATTATGTGATGATATTTTACTTAAACTGTTATCGCTACCTGAACTGGTTTCGAATAAAGTATATGAATCTAAGAGCTATTGATTTCAAGTATCTCAATGAAAATGCTTTAAAGGATGAAAGTCGGGATAATACCCGCTAAGAAAGGTTTTCTGTACCTATATGTTATGTAAATTATGTGGCAAACGTGAACGTGACCAATGTGTACTATGTGTATTATGTGAGAACTATTATGTGAATTTAACTGCGCATGCGCCTTCACGCCAAGTAGGGTATTCCTTTTTGGAAACCCATCAGCAGAGGATATTCTTTAGAATTCCCAACACTATGGGGTGTAACAGCCCAATTCGGGTCAGCTTGGGGCCCTGATAGGTATTCTTCGGAAACCTATCCACAGTTGCCATTGGGACTTTTCGGGAGTCTACAACGTGTATTATATGTATAATATGCAAGCAATAGTATGTGTATATTATTATTATAAATTTCCCTCCCCACTAAGTGTCCTTTTGGCACTTACCCCTTTTATGTGAATGTTTTCAATTTAAAGAATTTAGGGCGTGGCGCTGGAGCGATGGATACTGGTAGCCAATGATTAAAAGTTGAAGAAAGTTTTAATTCAAAAATATATGTTTTATAATAATTTTTCTGGAATTTATTTATCTTTAATTTCTTAAATGGGTGAATTTTTTTTGTAAGTAACGTCTCGGTCAAGCTTTATCTTTAAAAAGAAATCGGGGCGTTACACTATCTTCATTCTTTCTCTCACACTTAGACATTTCCATATTCTACAAACCCTAATCTCTCGTTTTCTCTCTCGAAGTTCTTCATTTTCAGGCCACTCTCTCTCTCTCAGACATGGCACCAAAACAGTCTCAGGTGGTGGACGGCAGACTGGTGGACCGTGAAATCCTCCTCAGGATGGTGGAGGACGAAGGGAACAAGAAGGAGGTGATGAAAGACATCTTTCAATGTCTTCGCGTTACCGGACTTCTGAGACTCTGCTCCTACCACAAGACCTCCTACGCAGAGGAGCAGGTGGAGAAATTCTACCGGAGGGCGAAGGTCTCTGATGATCGATCAGAGATCGTATCAAAGGTTGGCGGAGTAACAGTGATTGTGGACACCGGGCTGCTGGAAGAGGTGTTCTCACTCCCCACCGACGGCATGGACGCCAGTGACCTCTCCACCTACGGAGAAGATGAACTGGAGGAGTTCTGGACAACCTTCACGGCATGGAGGACACGGCGGGAATGTCCCGGAGTTGCAGCAAGAAGGTCTTCCTTCTGGAGTTCGAGATGCTGCATGATATCTGCTGCCATATCATAGAGAACCGCTCTGGTTCCTTTGATAATTGTACCAACTTCCGGTACAGGGTGATGATGGCCATAATGAAGAAGGAGAAGGTGGACTGGGCCAGCTACTTGCTCTCAAGGCTGGTGGAGGAGGTGGAGAAGAAGGTAGGTAAGCCTACCTACGGGCTGATTGTGAACACCCTCCTAGATCACTTGAAGGTGGACCTGTCCCAGGAGAAGCCCATCCAGAAAGGGAAGTTCATCGGTGCGGGTAGGGTCTTTGCCAAGAAGACCACTGCTCGGTCATCCCCAGTAACCAGGGAGGTCTCTGAGGACCTCAAGGGCGCTTCCAGGACAAGAAAGGCATTCCGCCAGACCAGCAATGCCTCATCTTCGCCTGAAATGAGCTCGAGGATGGAGAAGCAAGAAGAGCCCTCACCAGCTCCTGCTGTGCCGAAAAAGATCAAGCACAAGAAGGACGTGCAGAGGAGACTGGTTATCTCTGACGACGAGTCAGGAGATATCACCACACGGGTTGTTAAGAAACCTGCAGTGAAAGTGGAGATTGATTCTCCACTAAGGGATGAACAGACAGGGGATGCTGCTGTTCATGATGTAGATGCTGAAGAGGAAGAGGATGAGGAGGATGTGTTGGAGTACGTGGTTAGCATACCGAAGCTGCAGGAAGAGCTTGGTAAGATGGTGGAAAGATTTACCATCTGGTGGCAGTACAGGCACCTGCCCAGAGAGGATCTTGTCCAGTGGGCTGACTGGAAGACGGAAGAGGAATGGGCGTTGAACTGGGCCTCAATGGATGACTTGGAGGATATCCTTCAAAAGAAATATCTGAAGGACCTCAAAAAGAATAAGTGGCCGGAGTTTCTTGAAAATGCGGAGGTCAACGCTGCATGCGAGGCCAAGAGACAGAGGGACGCCGCCAAACAACTACCTGAACCCAGGAACCTGAAGGGAAAAGTAGCCATAGTACAGCCAAACTTCTACAGGGAGGAGGTACTCCTGGATGCTGTTGTTGACCAGGTCAGAGCAGGCGACGACGTGGCCTTTACTGCGGCCAAGGTAGAAAGATTCGGAGAGGATGAAGCCCTGGAGAGGATGCTGAAGCAGGCTGCTGATATTAGCCTGACAGAGACTAGGATGAGAAGGCCAGTAAGAGAACCCCAGATGGGTGAAGGATCTTCCTGCTCAGCTTTGATGGTTGAACCTATCAGCAGGCGGTCACCTTCACCAACGGAGAGAAATGGTGAGGAATTTTCCTATCTTACTGACCTGATCATACTGTCTGAAGTCTCTGTGCAGACGCCGATAAAGGAGAGGAGCTCGACACCAACTGACTTTTCCAAGGCAAAAGAGTTGGAAACCCTCGCTGCTGTGGCATCTCTTGAGCTGATAGTTCCATCCACAGTAGCAGCCGTCAATGACACCATAGAGACATCCATTCCCACACCAATGGAGGTAGAGGCTGAGGGGGAACAAGTGCAGCAGGAGGCACCTGTTCAAATTGAAGTGATGGAGGAACCTACCCCGATGGAAAAGGAGCAACCTGTAGCAGCTGTTCCGATGGAGGTGGACGAGACAGCACCTGCTAAGCCAGTGGACCAGGGAGAGATGGTTACTGAGGGGGAAGTAGCTGCGGTGGAACAGGTGGTGGAAGTACAGGAGGCAGGAGGAGACAAAAGTGGAGAAAAGGAGTCTGAGGTGCAGGAGACAGAAAAGGAAAAGGAGTCTGAGGTGCAGGAGACTGAAAAGGAAAATGAAGCTGAAGTGCAGGAAGGTGCAGTGGAGAAGGAGGCGGATAAGGAGGCTGAAATAGTGTTTAGCAAGGGAAAAATAGATAAGATATATAAGGAGCAGGAGGCTGATGAGGAAGAGGCTGGAAAAGAAACACCTGCCAAGGACTCTGGATCAGGAGATGGAGGATCCAGTAGCCCTTCTAGCAGCGATGATGGGTCACCCAGTGAACAGGGTGATACCGGAGCCGAAAAATCCAAGGCACTAACATCTGTTTCTGATGAACAGGCACCAGCAGGAGAAAGCCAGGAACCTGCCAAGTCAAATGAGGACGTGCTGACGGCGATTGAGCAGATGGGAAAGTCCCTGGTGAAAGCGAGCAGGAAACTCCGCAAGGAAACCCGCTCCCATTCAGTCAAGACTTACTCTTTCATGGACACCCTCAATGCTACTCTGGCGACACTGACTCAGATGATCTCTGCCTACTGACCCCCCAAGGAGGATGCTGCAGTGGAAATAGTCAAGAGCGTTATGGAGAAGCTTAACCGACAAGAGGAAAAGATGATCTCTCTTGAAACCAATCTGAAGGCTCTAGTCACTGCAGTAGGTCGGATGGACAAGGAGCAGTTTAACCAATCACAGACCCTGCGAGATCACTCAGGCACCCTGTCTGAAATTCACTCAATGGTCAGTTTTGCGGTTGGACGGGCTGATGATGACAAAAAGAGGGAAGGAAGGATAGAGGACCGGCAGAAGACTGGACAGGATCCTACTGCCTGTAAGCAGATGGCAGTAAGCAGGAGAAGAGATGACACCAAAGATGAGGGACACAGGGGAGCTGGACCGAGGGGCTCTTCAGACAGCAGTTCTAAAAGATATAGAAGCTGTCTTGGGGTCAGTCCATCCAGACTTCTGGAAGGGTGCTGAGATGAGAGAAGACAAGAGGAGGAGGACTGAGACAGAATTGAAGAGCAACTTGGATGCTATCTTTTCGAAGGATCATCCAAAGACTGTTCTCAACAAGATCTTCCCACCGCACAAGCTGCCTGATATGGCTGAAATGGAGAAAAACATGCAGAATCCAGATGTTGCAGCAAGTGCCTCTCTCAGAAACTAGTCTTCCTGGAAGCTAGTTCGGATCCAAGGAGCGACAAATTCGTCACTCCAGAGATTCAGGAGGTTACTCTCCCCACTGATGTCAATCCATCCTTCTTCCAGATTGAAGGATTCAAAAGAATGGAGCTGATGAAGTACTTCACCACACTCTGCAAGGAATCTGCTCTCTTCAGAGGATTCCGAACAAACAAGGAGGCCTTGCAGAGGTTCCTGGAGCTGACAAAGAAAGGTGGACTTCCAATCCAAGTTAAGCTAAGGCAGAAACTAGGAAATGAGTTCATACCATACAGTGAAGACTTCTGGCTCAGGTTTGAGGAATCTGAGGAGATGGTGAAGAGGATGGAACCCAGCTACCAAGACTCTATAGCCAACTGGTGGAAAGGTACAAGATTCGAAAGAAAGAAGAAAGTCAGCTGGTTGAAAACATAGTGTTATGCTCTCTACTTCTGTTTCTGTTTTGTCTATCTGTTTGAAACTCTATCTGTTTAGCTCTTTGCTTAATCTGTCTATGCTCTGTACTCAATTCTGATTAATGAGAAAATCAAAGTTTCTGATTGTTGAAAGCTCACATCTTGTGAACTTAATGCATGCTTATGAATGCTTATATTTCTCTGTATTTTTGTTCCAAGTTAATAAAATATGATTCTTTGATCCTGTTAAGGAATTTTGTCATCATCAAAAAGGGGGAAATTGATAGGATAAATTGTAATAGATTTTGATGAGATAAAACATGTAATAGACTAGAGCATTAGCTATCTGGATAGATTTCCATATGTAAAATAGCTAAGGTAAGGATGCTGGAAAGACATGAAGATTCTGCCAAGGAACCGGAAAGCCAAGTCCCTACTACCTGCATGCTGCTACAAGCAACCAGTAACCAAGTTTCAAAGGATGCTACAAGGAACTTAGAGATGGTCAAGGAAGCTGACCTACTTGCTCGAAAAGGATGCTACAAGGAACCTGGAGATGGTCAAGGAAACTGACTTACTCGAAGAGGATACTACCAGTTACATTAAAATCAGTGCAACCTGACTAGCCAGTAGAGTCACTCCAGTTCCAGCAAATCAGAGACTGCCATGTATGAAAAAGCAACAAGGACACAGTACAAGCAGACTGCAGAATGAAGTCGCGCAGTAAAAGGACAAGGTAGTGGCAGAACAAAATGAAGGCATTTCAGAACAGGTGTTAGAAGATCGGCAGAACCAATCAGGAAGAGACACCTCATCAAACAAAGGACTGCCCTTCCAACGGGCAGAAAACTATCTGATGCCTATAAATAGAAGACTGAATGCACAAGAGATGATAACCTTAACGAAGAACAAGAAGCAAATCAAGAGAACATACGCAAGCAAATCATCTACAAGCTCAAGTGCTTATATTCAAGCTACTCAGTCTTAGCAGCAGCAAGCCAGCTACCTTTGTGATCTTCAAAAGCTCAAGGAGGTTGCTGTATTTGATTATTTGCAATTTCACATCTTATTCAAAGACTGTTAGGAGTCACTTAGGCAGGAGTTTAGCCTGCTAAGTTGTAATCTCTCTGAAGAAGAGAAAGGATCCTGTGTGGGTCGGATAACCTGTGTGGAGATCCTGTGTGGGTCGCTAGTTGGTCACTGTGTAGCTACCTGTGTGGATAGAGCTGACAGTTTGTTTAGAATATAGTTTGTATTAGCAGAGTCTATTGTAAATCAAACTTGTTTTAACAAAGTTCCTCCTTGTGAAGGAGTAGAGAGGACGTAGAGGGATTACTCCACCCTTGAACCTCTATAAGCTTGTTTGTGTTCTTTACAGCTTTATATACATCTATCTGTATCCTGAGCATACTGCATTAAAAGCGTGTTTCGAAAATCATAAGTATTTCCGCTGTGCATTATAATCTCTGTCTAAGTCCCGAGGTCACTGCCTAAGCAGCAACCTATCGAGCAGTAAGCTTACTAGCTACCTGTTCATCAAGGACTTAACATTTTTGGAGTGAAAAGTTGAAAATTTGATAAAGTTAATTCACCCCCCTCTTAATCTTATACCACTTGGGACCAACAGAACACTAGTTGAACAATATGAACTAAGGTTTAATTCTTAACCATCATTGCCGCTGGTGAAGAAATTTGAATTCTTTAATTGACTTGTGAAATAATTCAAAGGTTTTAATTCATGTGTTTTTATTGATTATATCAGACAATAAATGCGTGGAATAGACGCTTATCATCATAAAACTTAATCGAAAATATGTATCCTTACAATATTACACACTGAAGCCAAATGAATATTGCTTATTATTTAATGAACTTTATTACAAACTGAACCCAAATGAATGCTAATTATTATTAAATGGCAGTGCTTTTACATAGCTTTATTTAACTAAGGAAATGATGAAAACAGATGAACGTGGATCAAAATGGATGTATCTTTATATCTTTTGTAATATATTTAGTTATTGTCGGTCCAGAACTGTCCCTGAAGATATTTAACGACATTGGCATCAACTTGGAATGCTTTAGTGAGAACATCAACTGAGATGGGAGGTTGAGAGCCAAAGACTGCATTTGCAATGGTAATAACTCCTGGATTTTGGCTGCTTAGACCTGCGAAGGCAACAGCGTTGGTCTTTCCGGTATTAAACTGGAAATGAATGAGGCCTTCTGGGAACACAAACACATCTCCTGCATACAATGTTTTGGTGAAGAGCTTGTTTTTCTGGTCGGGGTTTGCAGGATTGGAAGTGACGAATCCAACGTAGAGAGTGCCTTCAACCACTACAAGAATCTCAGTTGCACGAGGGTGGGTGTGTGGGGGATTCAGGCCGTATGGCGCATAGTCTATACGGACCAATGAGATGCCTAGAGTGTTGAGACCCGGTATTTGGTTAACATTCACAGGAGTCACCTTCGATCCAACTGCGTTTGATGTATTGCCAGCCTTGTTCAGCCCAGAAAGGAAGAAATCATCAGCTGTCACCATCTTTGGGTCCTTGCATATCTTCCCATTCACAAATACTGCAATTCAAAATAATTAACATTCATTCATTCATGAATTACTAATAAGCTAGAGAATTTAATATAATTCTATATTGTATATATAAGATGCAGCAGGTATGATCAGTTACCAGAAGCCTTGGAATCATTAACAGCGACACAGAAATCCTGAAGAGGGCTAGGATCCGAAGCATAAACTAACGATGAAGCCAAAGCCAGAATACCAATACTTATAACCAACCGAATCGCCATTGTTTATCAACTTGAAAACAGATCTCTAGCTGGAGAAGAGAATGAAGTATATATTTATATTGTTGTATAGTAGTTGTAGGTGAGAGATGAGCTGCAAAATGGCATGCAATTAAGATGTCTATTTATACTTAATCCCACTTGAACTAGTCCGCTGTTTTTTTATTCATTTTTTAAAGATGAGGTATGAATTGGTCATCTAATTTCCTTTTCTTATTAGTAGCTAGGTCTCGATGTATGTCTAATTTCAACAAACGAAATGGTTTACCTGCTCTTCGATGACCATGTATACAATATTAAATTAAATTTAAACTCTCAATTTATTGGAAACAGTCAAGTTGATTTTGTTTTAGCGATCAGCAACGTAATTGTTATTTTACTTATACTATTATAATAAAGGAATAATATATACTACTCTTAACACGCAACAAAAACAAGTACATAAATACTTTTTTTTCATATTATATTTAAATTAATTAAGTTAAAACCCGTAAAATACCATACTAACCCATTTAAAACTGCACATTCAATTTTATATAAAAGTCGCAGTTTTAACCATAACTATAAACCAAACCACACAAAACACACAACATGGCTTGGAATTAGGGAAAAAAACAACTCAGACCACACCATGATCATCTGTAGCCATAATATCTTAATCTCACTCAAAATCCGATCTTCCTTAAAATTTAACTAAAATACATGTTTCATACATCATAACATTCCCCTCCTCAAGTAATAGCGAATCCCCAAATCAATTTACTTATTTCAATTTGATTCAAACTCAATTTGAGCGAGAATCAAATGAAAACTTCAAATAAAAACCATTTTCTTCATATCCCCTTTTTTGCATACATTTTTTTAATTGATTTAGAGGTTTCTATACCTAGGATACCAACAACGTTAATGTACTATTCAATTTTGTCAATATTGTGTCTCACTTCTGGAGTCTGTCACGCCCTAATTTCGTAATAAAAATAAATATAAAATTTTCTAAAAACGGGCGCCCAGCAAAAAACACAACAAGCCAACACTTTAAATCAAACATAAAATCCAAAAATAACGAAGGTTTTAAAATACACAATTTAATTTACATAAAAACGATAGGTTATCAGATATCAGCAGCGAAACATCAATATACGAGCCACCGGCTTAAACTTTACAGTCCTTCAAAAATAATTAGATCTCAAAAATCATTTGAGAATATAAAATACCATATTTATTTACAGCAAAATAATTATAAGCATCATTTTTCAACTTCGCCACTCCTCATCCGGATCTATACAAAGAAAACATGCAAATGGGGTGAGCGTATAAAATACACTCAGTGGGATCACGTTGTAAAATAGGGGAAATAAGATCATAATCCACAAATAATAATTAAATACAATCATATCATTTCACATGCAAACATATCACTTTCATAATCATTCATATCAATTGCATATTCAAAAATTTACGGTTCTTAGCCGACATAGATGTGGTTTTTAGCCACCATAAATACGGTTCTTAGCCGCCATAGATGTGGTTCTTAGTCACCATAGATACGGTTCTTAGCCGTCATAAATGTGGTTCTTAGCCACCATAGATACGGTTTTTAGCCGCCATAGATGTGGTTCTTAGCCACAATAGATACGGTTTTTAGCCGCCATAGATGTGGTTCTTAGCCACCATCAGGGATGAAAATATCGCGATATATCGCGGATATATCGCGAATACGGATATTGCGATATGGATATTGGGGGGTAATGTTTTTTTCCCGGGTATCGCGGATATATCGTGGATATATCGCAGAGTATCGATATCGTTATCGATATCGGTTCGGTGTAGAACAAAATTGGATGGAAATCGCGATATATCGCGGATATATCGCGAAATATCGCAACAACATTAAAAATCGCATTTTTGATGAAAAAAGTTGATTTTGTCATTTTTTTCATAATTTGAGTAGCAATAATCATAGTGATATGTCTCAAAATTCATATGTTCTTGATATTTATAAAAGTTCATAATTTGATTGGACTACTCGAGATGTTTTTGATCACCCACATCCTTAAATATCCTATGAAGGCCAAAATGAATATCAACAATATGATTGGATTAGTATACACTATCCAATTCATGATGAAGCAGTTGGACGAGATAGAATAACTTATGAATGACATGTGCATAACTATATTAATAAATAGGGAAAACGTTCAAATAAGCCACTGATGTTTACTTTCAGGTTCATATATCCCACTAGAATATGTTTAGGTACAAAAACACTATTAATATTTATTTTCAAGTTAAAAAATCCCACTAAATTATTTTAAGCTACAAAAACACCACTAATGTTTACCTCTAAATACGTATAACTCAATTAAGGTTTATTTATAATATAATACACCAATAATATTATAAAATTAAAATATTTATTTACACATTTTTATTTTTATTTTTTATTTAGACATCATATCTTTTACATATTTTATAACAAAAAACTAGTCCTGAAAACATTAATATAATAACTTATTATATATATGTAAATATATTATTATTATTATTATTATTACCATTAATTATTATTATTATATTATTATTAGTTATACTTTTTTTACTTTTAAAGACTAAATAAACAATTAGGTTGATTTGAAATAAAAAAATTTGACTATGATATTTTCTTTCACATGACATTTCATAAAATATAGAGGTTAAGTTGTATTTAAATAAAAAAATAATATCATAGTGAAATTATTATTTCAAATAAATCTAGTTTAATAGTTTTAGTCTTCAAAATTAAAAAAGTGTAAATAATAATAATAATTATTAATAATATTTATATTCACACATATATATAATAAGCTATTATATTATGTTTTCATGAATAGATTTTTGTTCTAAAATATGTAAAAAAACATGAGGTCCAAATAAGAAATAAAAATTAAAATGTGTAAATATATATTTTAATTTTACAACATTATTGGTGTATTATATTATAAATAAATCTTAAGTGAGTTATATGTATTTAGAGGTAAACATTAGTTGTGTTTTTGTACCTTAAAATACTTCAATGAGATTTATGAACGTGAAAATAAACATTAATGGTATTTTTGTACCTAAACATAATTTAGTGGGATATATGAATTTGAGAGTAAACATTAGTGACTTATTTGAACATTTTCCCTAATATGTACTCTAATGTGATGAGTTAGTATCGGTACTTAGTATCACTACTGTTTGGATCAAGATGACATTCCATCTACTATATTTGAACCTCATAGGTCATCCTTTTAGTACTAATGTATTGTGTGATGTAATTTTAGTAATTTTATCTTGAATTATATAATATATTGTCAGTTTTCATTCGAAATACAGTATTTATAATGCTTATTATCTATATATTAGTTTTCAATATATTATTTGAATGTGATTTTGAGTAGAATATTTGTGTAATGATGTGTAAAAATAATCCCTAAAATTTCATATTAAATTTCCAAAATTTTAATATGATTTCCGTTGTTTTTTCAAATTTTTTGCGATATCGATATGCGATATCGATATATCCATCGATATATCTGTAAAATCAAAGTTGCGATATGATATGCGATAGCGATATTTTCATCATTGGCCACCATAGATACGGTTCTTAGCCGCCATAGATGTGGTTCTTAGCCACCATAGATAATTCAAGTATTTTCACATATATTCATGCTTATAACATCACATAAACATTTATTTTTGCCATTCATCATCTTTAAGAACACATTCATCATATATATATTAAAACATGTCACATTTCCCATAGAATAAGATTCACCTTCATCATATAATAACATTTCATACGTTCAACACATAATCCCAACACATTTCATATAGAATAATAAAATTCATAATTTAAATATTTTGAAAGTAATATAAATACCGACTTAGCACTTTTCCCCACCTTAGAGTAGACGATCAAAAGCTGTAGACTTCAAAGATATCTAAGGCGTAAAATCCTGCGTATCACCTATAATCATAAAAGTTTGACTTAGAATCTAATCGAACTATCATTTGCTTAGAAACTAATTTCTTAAAATATAACCCTATTTCATAATGAAATATGCATAATTTCGTAAAATAGAAAATTCAATTCCAACTTAATATTTCGGGGTTAATTAGATGTGAATCTAAGGTTAATAAACCTTAGATTTAAAATTAATAACTAAATCGTAAAATAAAATAAATTAATTAGCATAATATTTTTAGGTCGATATTTTAGTCTCAAAAGCAATCTTGCGAAACATATGTTTAACTTATAATTCCAAATAAATCTTTGGTAAAAATTTATAATAAATAATGTATTAACACTTAATTCCAAAATCGAGCTTAAACTATATTTTCTTAATCAATTGGATAAAATCTAGGGCTTTATTCCCTAATTAATTATATAAATAGATCCAATTTAACATACATTAATCTATATAATTTTTCTTTGTTATTTAATTAAAACTTGCCTCATTTATTAGATTCTATTTACTTATAAATATTATCTATAATTCCTATATATTCGAAAGTTCAAAACGTCATTTTCATGAATTCAATAATTATGATAAGAGATTCATAATATCTTCAAATTCTAAGGAAACATCTATATCATTTTATTCAACTCAAAGTCCGATATTTATCTTACCTAATTATGATATTTAAAGCATAATTTAATTAACTTACATTATCTTTATCGATTAATTAAAACTCACTTTTCATATATATTATTCTATAAATTTAAGATAATATCCATAAGCCAAATATATTCTAATTTCCAAACATGTTATCATCATAATTGCATAATTTATTGATAGGATGAAATGTAATAGATTTTGATGAGACAAAACGTGTAATAGATTAGAACCTTAGCTATCTGGATAAGTCTTTAATGTAAATTTGCTAAAGCAAGGATGCTGGAAGGACTTGAAGATTCTGCCAAGTAGCCAGGAAGCCGAAGTCCCTGCTACCTGCATACTGTATCGAGCAACCAGCAAGCAAAGCTCTAGAAGGATGCTACAAGGAACCTGGAGCTAATCAAGGAAGCTGACTGACTCAATGAGGTTACTACCAGATACATCAGAGTCAATGCAACTTGACTAGCCAGTAGAGTCACTCCAGTTCCAACAAATCAGAATCTGCCATGTGTGATAAAGCAGCAAGGACACAGTACAAACAGTCTGCAGAATGGAGTTACGCAGACAAAGGACAAGCAATTGCAGAACAGAATGAAGGCATTTCAGAACAGGTGTCAGAAGATCAGCAGAACTAATCAAAAAGAGACACCTCACCATACAAAGGACTGCATTTCCAACGGGCAGAAAACTACCTGATGCCTATAAATAGAAGTCTGATTTTCAAAGAGAAGGAGAGAGATAACGATCATACACAACCAAGAGAACTAAGAAGCAAACAAACGCACAAGCTTATACTCTCAAGTTATTCAGACTAAGCAAGCAGCAAGCCAGCTACCTTTATGTTCTTTTGAAGTTCAAGGAGCCTGCTGCATTTGATTGTGCCTTAAATCTTTTATTTATTAAGTCTGATAGGAGTCACTTAGTCAGGTGTTGAAACTGCTAAGTTGTAATCTCTCTGAAGAAGAGAAAGGATCCTGTGTGGGTCGGTCAACCTGTGTGGAGATCCTGTGTGGGTCGATAGTTGGTCACTGTGCAGCTACCTGTGTGGATAGAGCTGACAGTTTTGTTTAGAGTTTAGTTTGTGTTAGCTGAGTCTATTGTAAATCAAACTAGCTTTAACAAAGTTCCTCCTTGTGAAGGAGTAGAGAGGACGTAGAGGGATTACTCCACCCTTGAACCTCTATAAGCTTGCTTGTGCCTCTTATATCTATCTACCTGCATCTAAGCATACTGCATTGAAAAGCACGTTTCGAAAAACATAAGTATTTCCGCTGTGCATTACATTCTCTGACTAAGTCCTGAGGTTACTGCCTAAGCAGGAACCTATCGAGCAGTAAGCTTACTAGCTACCTGCCCATCAGGGACTTAACATCCTTCGGAGTGAAAGTTGAAAAATTTGATAAGGTTAATTCACCCCCCCTCTTAACCTTATACCACTGGGACCAACAAGTGGTATCAGAGCAGGTTGGATTAGAAACCCAATCTGTCTGGTCAAATTTCTGATCCCTGTTTTTCGAAAATTTGCATACATTATTTTCATCATATCATGGATTCACACAAGCTTCCTATGTTCTCTATTGAAGAGTATGACGATTGGAAGATTAGGATGCAGGCACATCTCTCGGCTATGCATGACGAAATATGGATGGTTATTACGGATGGACCTCCAAGGATCACCAAACCTAATCCAATATTCGCGAGAGCTGCCGAAGTTGGCGATGCAGGAGCCATTCCCCATCAAGCTGTGATTGACAAACCAAGGGAAGAATGGTCGGCTGATGATAGAAGACGAGCTAACCTGGACAATGTAGCCAAAAACGCCTTGTTTGTTACTCTGGACAAAGGAACCTTTAGCAAGGTCAAGACATGCAAGACTGTCATGGATATATGGAACAAGCTTGAACAAATCTGCGAAGGAACAGAGCTGACTAAGGAGAACAAGGTGTCTACAGCAACCCAGAAATTCGAGCTGTTCGAAATGCTCCCTGAAGAAACCTTAGAGCAGATGGATCTGAGGTTTACAAACATTGTGAATGAGCTTGAATCCCTGGACAAGTTCTACACTCAGAAGGAGAAAAATATGAAAGTGCTAAGAGCACTACCTGCAGAATGGGACAGCAAAACTACTGCAATGAGGGTGTCAATGGATCTAAAATCAATGAGTACATTTGACCTCTTATCTGACTTAAAAGCCTTCGAATATGATATCAACAGAAGAAAGAAAGAAGCTGAAGAATCTAGCACAAAGGTAACTGCCCTGACTGCCAGAAATATGAAAGACTCTGGAACTATTTGCAGTAAGTAGGGTGAGTCACCTGTCGAGGGTACTGATGAAGAAATGACCCTTCTACTAAGAAATTTCAAGAGATTCATCAGATACAACAGGAAAGGAGACTTTAAGAAGTTTCAGGCGCCTCCCCAACAACCCATTGTTCAGCAATCAAACCAGGATATGTCCGATCTCTGCTACAACTGCCGAAAGCCAGAACACTATGCCAAAGAGTGTCCTCACCCCAGAGTCAACAGGTACCCCAATGGAGAGTCATCCCAGAAAAGGGAAAAACGAAGAGAGGAACGGAGGAGAATCAAAGCCTTCCTAAGTGAGATGGAAAAGGCAAGGAACCTTCCAAGGAGGCTCAGCAAGATGCGGACTCCTCTGACGATGACAGTGACTCCTCATCCTCGGAAGATGAAGCACTTATCTGCCTGATGGCTCAGGAAGCTGAGGATAGCGAGGATGATGAGGTAACATGCCCTAACCAGTTCATAATGGTAGAGGAAAAGTCTAAAACAAACATCTCCCTTAAACAAATCATGAGCGAATTCGAACAGATAAACTCAATTCATGAGGAGCTAAAACTCGAAAATGAGATGCTCAGGAAGGAAAACAAACAGCTAGCTGAAAAGCTATCTGCATATGAGCTTAATAGCTCAAAGTGCAGTGACCTCCTAGAGCAAGCATCTAAGCTCAATCTGAGAATTGCCAAACTTGAGAATGAGAAGAGTGATCTTCAAGCAGTTATAGGATCCTTTAGCAAGTCAGCTAAAGAAGCCAAGGAATGCATGAATTCGGGCAAAAGTCCATTTGACAGGACAGGCCTAGGATACTGTGCAGAAACCTCTCAAGGAACAGCAAGATCATCTAAAACTATTGTTTTCATTCGAGCTGGAACCCCAAAAGAAAAGGAGTTATCCAATAACTCAACAGCAAGCTTGGAGAACGCAATAGACAAGGGCAAGAGACCCATGTGCACATCCTTAGGGGATAAGCCTGTTTTGAAAAGCTGGCTGCAGCAGAATAAATCTGCTGTTAGAAACAATAGAAAACAGCAACCTACAAGGATGCTGAACAGAAACCTCTATCCCACTAATGCTAAGACTAGAATGTCTAAACCTAAACGAGCTCATGCTCAAGGGAAGTATAGTGGAGGACCTCACTTCAAAAGTGACGGGTATACACAGACTGCACACACACCTAAGTATCCGAAGGATACCTCTTACAAACGAAACCACAAAGTCTACAACAAAACAATTGTTGTGAGAAAAGTTTGGATTTCTAAAGGTACTAACAAAGAAGGACCCGTACTTGTATGGGTACCTAAGAACCAGTAACTTTTTTTTTCCAGGTACCCACAGTAGGAACCAGCAAGGAAGTATGGTACATTGATAGCGGGTGTTCGAGACACATGACTGGAGACAAAGAAGTCCTCAAGAATTTTCAACAGTGCAAAGGACCCAAAGTAATCTTCGGAGACAACTCCAAGGGAAGCACTAGAGGAGTTGGAACTCTCATCAAAGGAAACACTCACATTAAAGAAGTGTCGTATGTCAAAGGCCTAAAATACAACCTGCTAAGCATAAGCCAATTTTGTGACAAAGGCTACTCAGTGGAGTTCAGTCACAACAAATGTCTGATAAGGGACAGCCAATCCAAGGAAGTAAAACTATCAGGAACTAGAAAAGGAAATATCTATATAGCTGACTGGAACTCAGTAACCACAGCTACCTGCTTCATAGCAAAAGGATCATCAGAAGCTAGCTGGCTATGGCATAAACGGATGAGCCATCTGAACTTCAAAACGATCAACAGATTAGCCAGAAAAGGACTGGTCAGAGGGCTACCCGACATGGTATACAAGAAAGAGAGTCTATGTGAAGCATGCCAAAAGGGAAAACAAACTAAAAGATCCTTCAAAAATAAGATACAAAGGTCAACTGAAAGAGTGCTAGACCTACTACACATGGATCTGTTCGGACCGGTAGAACCAGTAAGCATGAGTGGAAGAAAGTACACACTTGTAGTGGTGGACAACTATTCAAGATTCTCATGGACACTATTTTTTGACAAAGAAGTCGGACACTCAGCGAAGGTTACCGGAGCTATTGAAGAAGCTGCAGACCGAAATGAGCCTAAGCATCATCAAAATTCGAACAGACAGAGGCACTGAATTCACAAACAAATTTATTGAAGAATACTGCTCTAACAATGGAATCAAGCATGAATACTCAGCAGCTAGGACGCCGCAACAAAATGGTGTTGCAGAGAGGAAAAACAGAACCCTGAAGGAAGCTGCGAGGACCATGCTAGTTGAAGCATTGCTACCCAAGAGATTTTGGGCAGAAGCAATCAACACAGCATGCTATACCCAGAATAGATGCATTATCAAAAAAGATCTAAATAAAACTCCTTATGAGCTATGGTTCGGTTATACTCCAAACATTGAACATTTCCATATTTTTGGATGCAGGTGCTATGTACTCAACAATGGAAAGGACTACCTGAAGGCATTCGACTCAAAGTCAGATGAAGGAGTATTTTTAGGATACTTCTCGGTAAGCAAAGCCTTCAGAATCTTCAACAAGAGAACACTTGTTGTAGAAGAAACAGTACATGTGGATTTTGATGAACCACACTGTTCTAAGGCTGAAAAAGATGAACTTAATGAAGATTTTGGAAAAACTCACATCACCAACACTCGTGTTGAATATATTGATGCTGAGTTACCAAATCTCCAAAATATTGAATCAACTCAGAATCAGCAACCTGCACCTACACAGCAACATGGAGTACAGGAACCTACTCCAAATCAGCAGCCACCTGTAATACAAGAAGAAATATACCACCCTGAAGGAATTCAACTGGAAGTACAGTTAGAAATACAGCACGATCCAAATCAGCAAGCTGAATAGAACGATCACGAGCAACCTGCTGAACATCAAAATGAACAACAGGCTGAAGAAATTAGAAGGAAATGGCTAAGGAATCATCCAAGGAATCAGATCATAGGAGATTCCACCTCTGGAGTAAAGACAAGAAGAAACAACCCCCATGAAGCAATGTTTGCCTGTTTTATTTCACAAACAGAACCAAGCTGCTTAGAAGATGCTCTAGAGGACACCAACTGGATACAGGCAATGCAAGAGGAGCTTAATAGATTTGAAAGAAATCAAGTATGGTATTTAGTTCCCAGACCTACTCACCAAGGAGTAATCGTCACAAAATGGGTATTTAAAAACAAACTTGATGAAGAAGGACAAGTAGTCAGAAACAAGGCAAGACTAGTAGCAAAAGGTTACTGCCAGGAGGAAGGAATAGATTTTGAAGAAACTTTTGCACCTGTAGCAAGATTAGAAGCAATCAGGATCTTCCTAGCCTATGCCGCTCACAACAAACTGACAGTCTACCAGATGGATGTCAAAAGTGCTTTTCTCAATGGACTGCTCGCTGAAGAAGTGTATGTGGAGCAACCTCCAGGATTTGAAGAAAATTCAGAAACCATGGTCTTCAGGTTGAAGAAAGCTCTCTATGGGCTAAAGCAGGCACCTAGAGCCTGGTATGATACTCTCTCGAAGTATTTACTCGATAATGGATTCAAAAAGGACAAGGTGGATAAAACACTCTTCAGAATTCAAGATGGAGATAGCATACTGCTCGTTCAAATTTATATCGATGACATTATCTTCGGTTCAACAAACAAAGAATTGTGTCAAAAATTTTCAAGCCTCATGCAATCCAAATTCGAAATGAGCATGATGGGAGAACTAAGCTTCTTTCTCGGTCTACAAGTCAAACAACTATGCAGTAGAACCTTCATCAATCAAGCAAAATACACTAAAGAATTGATAAAGAGATTTGGATTGGAAAGTGCAAGTACAGTAAGTATACCGATGATAACATCAGGAAGCTTAGACAAGGACACTGATGGCAAAGCAGTGGAGGTTACTAAGTATAGAAGACTAATTGGGTCACTGCTCTACCTAACAGCAAGCAGACCAGATATCATGTTCTCAGTGGGAATGTGTGCAAGATATCAAGCAGCTCCAAAGGAATCACATATGATCGCAGCCAAACGAATTATAAGATACCTCAAAGGAACCCAGGAAGCTGGTCTATGGTACCCAAGAGAAGGAGGACTCAAACTTATTGGTTATACTGACTCTGATTTTGCAGGCTGCAAAATTGACAGAAAAAACACCAGTGGTACCTGCCAGTTACTAGGAAACAAACTGGTATCATGGTTCTGCAGAAAACAAACCTCTATAGCAACCTCAACAGCCGAGGCCGAGTACGTTGCTGCAGGAAGCTGCTGTGCACAAATTCTATGGATTCAACAGCAACTAAAAGACTACGGAATTGAAGAGAAGGAAACACCTATACTATGTGACAACTCAAGTGCAATAGCCATCACCCACAACCCAGTTCTACATTCAAGAACCAAACACATTGATATCAGACATCATTTCATCAGAGATCACGTTGAAAAGAAAGATATAAATTTGTAAAAAGTGCATACTGATCTACAGCTAGCTGACATATTCACAAAGCCTCTATGCGAATCAAGATTTTCATTTCTAAGAAACGAGTTGGGAATAATCTCTTTATGATATCTCTTTTACATAACTCCATATTTCTCCTTTTTCAAATGATTATAATATACAGGGGGAACCATAGGCAGGACGAAGGGAAAACAGCAACCTAAATGTTACTGCTCAAGGTTCCTGAAAAGTTACTGGACACAATGTTACTGCTCTAAGCTACCTGCAGGATCCAGTAACTGAAGCGCGTGAAAAGAGGAACAGTTACCCCGCGATTAGCAGCCGTTTTTGCAGGAAACTCCTCGATATTCACAAAATATCACATCAAGCCCCTTACGCACACGTACACCGCGCCAAAAATCTCAACCATTGGATTAAGGGTCTTTTCGAATTCTAGATCAATCAGACCCGTCAGATCCTTTCTCACCAAAATTCAAATATAAGGAAGTCTTTCTTCTTACTCATCTCTTACTCTTAAACATTTCCATTCTCTTGCAAACCCTAATCTCTCGTGCTCTCTCTCTCCCAAGCTTTCCAGTTTTCAGATCTCTCTCTCTCTCAGAAATGGCACCAAAAACATCCCAAGTTGTTGATGGAAGGCTGGTGGACCGCAAGATCCTCCTAAAGATTGTGGAGGAAGAAGGGCACCCGAAGGAAGTCATGAAGAGCATCCTTCAATGCCTCTATGAGACGGGACTTCTCAGACTCTGCTCCTATCACAAAGCCCCGTACGCGGAGGAGCAGGTGGAGAAATTCTACCGGAGGGCGAAGGTCTCTGCTGATGGGTCAGAGATCACATCAAAGGTTGGTGGAGTGACTGTGGTGGTGGACACCGGTCTTCTGGAAGAGGTGTTCGCTCTGCCTACTGCAGGGATGAACGCCAGTGACCTCTCCACCTACGGAGAAGACCAGCTGGAGGAGTTCTGGACGACGTTCACCGGGAAGGAGGACACGGCTGGGATGTCCAGGAGTTGCAGCAAGAAGGCTTTCCTTTTAGAGTTCGAGTTGCTGCATGATATCTGCTGCCATATCATAGAGAACCGCTCTGGTTCCTTTGATAAGTGTACCAACTTCCGGTACAGGATGATGATGGCTATTGTGAAGAAGGAGAAGGTGGACTGGGCCAGCTACCTGCTTTCCAGGCTGGTGGAGGAAGTGGAGAAGAAGGTAGGTAAGCCTACCTATGGACTTATCATCAACACTCTCCTGGGCCACTTAAAGGTGGACCTGTCCCAGGGGAAGCCCATCCAGAAAGGGAAATTCATTGGTGCGGGTAGGGTCTTTGCCAAGAAGACCACTGCTCGGTCATCCCCAGTAACCAGGGAGGTCTCTGAGGACCTCAAGGGGGCTCCAAGGACAAGGAAGGCATTCCGCGACACTGCCTCTCCTTCGTCTGAAAGCAGCTCGAGGATGGAGGAGCCTGCAGAGCCCTCACCAGCTCCTGTTGTACCAAAGAAGATCAAGCACAAGAAAGATGTGCATAGGAGACTGGTCATCTCTGATGATGAACCAGAGATCGTCACCACTCGGGCTGTCAAGAAGCCTGCAGTGGAAGTGGAGATTGATTCTCCAAGGGAGGAACCGGAAGGGAATACAGCCGTT
Source organism: Scutellaria barbata (assembly GCA_028654395.1). Lineage (NCBI taxonomy): Eukaryota > Viridiplantae > Streptophyta > Magnoliopsida > Lamiales > Lamiaceae > Scutellaria > Scutellaria barbata. Next base: position 8,396,096 of record CM053650.1, read on the forward strand.
GATGATGATGATGATGAAGAAGAGGTAGCTGAGTTCGTCATCAACATACCAAAACTGGAGGCGGAGTTCGGAAAATTGGTGGAAAGATTCACCACCTGGTGGCAGTTCAGGCACCTGCCCAGGGAGGAACTCATCCAGTGGGCAGATTGGAGGACTGAGGAGGAATGGGCGCTGAACTGGGTCGCCACGGATGATCTGGAGGAGGTCCTTCAAAAGAAATTCCTGAAGGATCTCAAGAAGATGAAATGGCCGTAATTCCTTGAAAACGCGGAGATAGACGCTGAGTTGGAGGCCAGGAAGCAGAAGGAAGCTGCCGCACAGCTGACTGGCCCCAGGAGCCTGAAGGGAAAGGAAGCTGTCATCCAGCCAGACTTCTATAGGGAGGAGGTGATACCGGATGCTGCTGCTGACCAGGTCAGAGCAGGCGACGATGTGGGCTTTGCTGAGGCCCAGATAGCGAAGTACGGGGAGCAGGAAGCTATGAAGAGGATGATGAAGCAGGCTGCTGACATCAATCTGGCAGATACCAGAATGAGAAGGCTAGTAAGGGAACCCCAAATAGGTGAAGGATCATCCTGCTCAGCATTAATGGTGGAACCTATCAGCAGGAGGTCACCTTCACCAACGGAGAAGAACGGTGAGGAATTCTCATACCTTACTGACCTGATCATTCTTCCTGAAGTACCTGTACAGACGCCAATGAAGGAGAGGAGCTTGACGCCAACTGACTTTCCCAAGGCTAAAGAGTTGGAAACCCTCGCTGCTGTGGCATCTCTCGAGCTGTTAGTTCCAACCACAGTAGCAGCCGCTGATGACACCACGGAAATCACCATGCCTACACCAATGGAGGTAGAGGCTGAGGGGGAACAAGTGCTGCAGGAGGCACCCGTTCAAGCTGATGCAGTGGAGGAACCTGCCCCCATGGAGAAGGAGCAACCTGATGCAGCTACTCCAATGGAGGTGGAAGTGACAACACCTGCCAAATCGGTGGACCAGGGAGATGCGGTCGCTGAGGGGGAAGTAGCTGTGGGTGAAAAGATGGTGGAAGCGCAGGAGGAAGAAGGAGACAAAAGTGGAGAAAAGGAGCCTGAAGTACAGAAGGAGGCAGTGGAGGAAGTAGTAGAGGAGTTAGAGAAGGAGAAGGAAGATGAAACAGTGTTCAGCAAGGGTAAGGTAGCTGAACAAGATAAGAAGTTGGGAAATCCAGAGGAGGATTATGAGGAGAATGCTGAGGAGGAAACACACTCTAAGAATACTGGATCAGGAGGCGGAGGATCCAATAGCCCTACCAGCAGCGATGAAGGGTCACCCAGTGAACAGGGTGATACCGGAGCCGAAAAATCCAAAGAACTAACATCTGTCTCTGATAAACAGGCACCAGCAGAAGAACACCAGGAACCTGCCAGGTCAAATGAAGAGGTGCTGACAGCAATTGAACAAATGGGGAAGTCCTTGATAAAAGCGAGCAGGAAAATCCGTAAGGATACCCGCTCTCACTCTGTGAAGACCTATTCTTTCATGGACTCCCTCAACATGACATTGTCAAAGCTCACTCAGATGATAGCCGCCTACCGACCCCCTAAAGAGGATGCTGCAGTTGAAGTTGTCAAGAGCGTGATGGAGAAGTTAAACAGGCAAGAGGAGAAGATGATCTCTCTTGAGGCCAGTCAGAAAACTCTAGTCACTGCAGTAGACCGGATGGATAAGGAGCAGTTCAACCAATCTCAGACCCTGCGGGATCACTCAGGCACCTTGTCTGACATTCACTCCATGGTCAGTTTTGCGGTTGGGCGTGCTGATGATGACAAAAAGGGGGAATGAAGGATTGAAGGCAGACAGAAGGCTGGACAGGACCCTGCTGCTTGCAGACAGATGGTAGTGAGCAGTAGGAGAAGAGATGACTCTGGAGATGGCGGAAGTAAGGGAGCTGGATCTAGGGGCCCTTCAGACAGCTGTTCAAAAAGAAAATCAGATGCTGTTTCTGGGTCTGTTCATCCAGGCTTCAGGAAGAGGGCCGATATAAGAGAAGAGAAAAGGAGGAGGACTGAAGCAGAGCTGAAAAGCAACCTGGATGCTGTCTTTGCAACAGATCCTAGGGTTGTCCTTGACAAGATCTTCCCCCCGCACAAGCTGCCTGACATGGTGGAGATGGAGAAAAATTTGCAAAGTCCAGATGTCGCAGCAAGTGCCACTCTTAGAAGCTTCCTGGAAGCAAGCCCGGATCCCAGGAGTGACAGATTCCTAGCCCCAGAAGTCCCGGAAGTCACTCTTCCTACTGAGGCCAACCCGTCCTTTTTCCAGATAGAAGCCTTCAAAAGAAAGGAGCTGATGAAGTACTTCACCACCCTCTGCAAAGAATCTGCTCTCTTCAGAGGATTCAAGACAAACAAGGAAGCTTTGCAGAGGTTCCTGGAGCTAACAAAGAAAGGTGGACTTCCAATTCAAGTGCAGCTAAAGCAGAAACTTGGAAAGGAGCCCATACCATACAGTGAAGACTTCTGGCTCAGGTTTGAAGAGACCGAGGATATGGTGAAAAGGATGGAGCCTAGCTATCAAGACTCGATAGCCAACTGGTGGAAAGGCACAAAGTTTGAAAGAAAGAAGAAGGCCAGTTGGTTAAAGACTTAATGCTTTTATCGTGTTTATGTTTATTCTGTTGGTTTATTTAAACTTCTGTTTGTTTTTGCTATCTGCTTGTGTATGTATATGTCCTGTTCTTAACTTTGATCAATGAAAATTTGACCCTTCTGATTAAAGCTCACATCTTGTGAACTTGATGCATGCTCTTGAATAACTTGATTTATCTGCATCTTTGTTCCAAGATAATAATATATGATTCTTTGATCCTGTTAAGGAGTTTTGTCATCATCAAAAAGGGGGAAATTGATAGGATGAAATGTAATAGATTTTGATGAGACAAAACGTGTAATAGATTAGAACCTTAGCTATCTGGATAAGTCTTTAATGTAAATTTGCTAAAGCAAGGATGCTGGAAGGACTTGAAGATTCTGCCAAGTAGCCAGGAAGCCGAAGTCCCTGCTACCTGCATACTGTATCGAGCAACCAGCAAGCAAAGCTCTAAAAGGATGCTACAAGGAACCTGGAGCTAATCAAGGAAGCTGACTGACTCAATGAGGTTACTACCAGATACATCAGAGTCAATGCAACCTGACTAGCCAGTAGAGTCACTCCAGTTCCAACAAATCAAAATCTGCCATGTGTGATAAAGCAGCAAGGACACAGTACAAACAGTCTGCAGAATGGAGTTACGCAGACAAAGGACAAGCAGTTGCAGAACAGAATGAAGGCATTTCAGAACAGGTGTCAGAAGATCAGCAGAACTAATCAAAAAGAGACACCTCACCATACAAAGGACTGCATTTCCAACGGGCAGAAAACTACCTGATGCCTATAAATAGAAGTCTGATTTTGAAAGAGAAGGAGAGAGATAACGATCATACACAACCAAGAGAACTGAGAAGCAAACAAACGCACAAGCTTATACTCTCAAGTTATTCAGACTAAGCAAGCAGCAAGCCAGCTACCTTTATGTTCTTTTGAAGTTCAAGGAGCCTGCTGCATTTGATTGTGCCTTAAATCTTTTATTTATTAAGTCTGATAGGAGTCACTTAGTCAGGTGTTGAAACTGCTAAGTTGTAATCTCTCTGAAGAAGAGAAAAGATCCTGTGTGGGTCGGTCAACCTGTGTGGAGATCCTGTGTGGGTCGATAGTTGGTCACTGTGCAGCTACCTGTGTGGATAGAGCTGACAGTTTTGTTTAGAGTTTAGTTTGTGTTAGCTGAGTCTATTGTAAATCAAACTAGCTTTAACAAAGTTCCTCCTTGTGAAGGAGTAGAGAGGACGTAGAGGGATTACTCCACCCTTGAACCTCTATAAGCTTGCTTGTGCCTCTTATATCTATCTACCTGCATCTAAGCATACTGCATTGAAAAGCACGTTTCGAAAAACATAAGTATTTCCGCTGTGCATTATATTCTCTGACTAAGTCCTGAGGTTACTGCCTAAGCAGGAATCTATCGAGCAGTAAGCTTACTAGCTACCTGCCCATCAGAGACTTAACATCCTTCGGAGTGAAAGTTGAAAAATTTGATAAGGTTAATTCACCCCCCCCCTCTTAACCTTATACCACTGGGACCAACATTTATTAAGCAAATAATGCATATCATCATCAATTATTCAAGAAAGCTATGTAATTTAAATAGTTTCAATATTTCCTTGATTATTATACTTAAATTAGGCCTTAAAGCATGCTTTAATTATCTAAAGTTTCATTACAAAATTCAGCAATTTCAATACTTTATTGATCAAAATGGAGCAACCCTTCTTTTTGCAATCTAACCCCTAAAACATATCAAAATTACCAAATATGCCCCTCCCAAACTTTCCCCCCCTTTCCCAGCCGCCCGCCTCCTCCCTGCAACGCCCGATCCCGCCGCTGCCGCCTCGACGCTGCTGACGACTCCCAGTCACCGGCCACACGCACACCCGACCACGACCGACGCCGCTGCTCACGGCGGCGCCTAACCCGACACACAGCCACTCACCCGTCACCAACAACCACTGCAATCGGCGCCGCTGCTCACGGCGGCGCCTCCCATTTCCTGCCGGTGTGACCCCGGTGTCGGCCAACACCCCAACCAACCGACTCGACTCAAACCAGCAACTCACAGACCAAACACAGCCCAACAAACACTCACACACACACACACAGTACAGAGCACGCACCGCCGCTGCAGGCGGCGGCTCACGACCCCTGACTCGCGAGTGACTTCAAGCACCGGCCACAACCAAACGACAGTGAAACGGGGCGGCGGAACAGGGCAGTTACAGCGAGAGAGAGGGAGAGAGGAAAAGTGAAGTTCAACCATTTAACTCTTCAAAACCATCCCTACAACGAGCTCAACGGGTTGCACTTTTGAGGTCCGATTACCTCGCTGGAATTTCTGATGATCAAAGCTGATATCGGTGGTCGAAAGTATCAGCGAAGATGATGGAAAAGAGAGGAAATATACTAGCTTATTTGATCAATAATAGAGAAGAGGATGAAAATGAGAGTAGGTAGAATGTACTTAGCCCTTATCCTATACCTTTCCACCTTTTGAAAAATACGACACCTTCTAGAAGATTTGACTTCTCCCTTGATTAATTACTTAGATTAATTAAGTAAATTTACATAATGACCATTTGGCGATAGATTTTTGCCAATTATTAAATGCTAATAGAATGTTTATCATCATTTTTAGGCCATTAATTACTAATTTCCCCGAAATCGAATTCAGCCTAAATTGTTTTCCTATATATTTATTCTGTAAATTGTTTGAGAAAATTAAGAATGGTGGTGATGGTGAGGTTAAAAAAAAAAGATTTCTTTTACCATTAAAAATAGCTGAAGAATTTAATTAAACCATGTTTTTAGAAGTCCAGATGATGAAAATAATTCTCAATTGACACTCAAAAATCACACAGGCCCTTTCTCACCGGAAAATGTTGTCGGAGGTATATTATAAGTTGTGATTGGAAAAAATATCAATTTAAAATGTAAATTAAAAAAAAAAAACCGCTCATACTATATGTTAGAAAATGAAATTTTACCCAATAAAAATGTAAATAATCATTCAATCCCAGTAACTTAATTAAGAGTATATAATTTGTTATGCCATTTTCATTGGTACGATTGTTGTTGTATTTGACAACTTGAGTTTGAAAAGTAGAATAATATATGGATATTAGAAATTAAATAAAAGAAAAGAATATTTGAGATGACGTCTATGTAGAAAACTTGAAGAGAGAAGTCTCATGTTTCGTCGGGTATCGGGTCGTTCAGATGATTCCAAAGAAGTTGGAGAGCACTCTTGATGGAAAGCCTGAACGGGACCGTTGCACCCGACAGCCCTCACGGGCTGTTAGGGGGTTATAGTTAGCTATAAAGGTCGAACCGGGAGAGGACCAACCAATAATATTGATGGTGGGATCGCCTTCGAGACCCACCTCGACACCGTTGTCACTACGTGCTTGTGTTGGCCTCCACGAGAAGCTTCGGGATTATGATTTGTTGCTCTGATTGCTAGCTTGAGCAGGAGATGTTCGGCACTGAGTGTGTTCAACTACTCATCAAGCATTTGGTTTGCCCGACAACGAATGGCAAATGCAATGCCTGTTCATACAGCTTAGTGCACCATGCAATCAAGTTGGCCCGAATCCATATCTTTTTGTTTAGTTTTGTGTTTTCTTTTTGTGTTTACCTTTGTAGTATATTAGTCTTACATTTATATTATATTAGTCATATCTTTATGCACAAACTTCATAATCTTTATATACTACTATAACTAAAAAAAATCAATTTCAGCACAATTTGTACATATATAACTTTATGTGATATTACTCATACATTTATGTAATATCTCATATTTTTTATATCAACATAATCGTACATTTATGTAATATATAAAAATACAACTAACATAACTATAATGTATGAATCGTATAACTAACATAATTATAAGGTATAAAATGTATTAATATTTGTCTAAAAAAATATTAAGGAGGTATGACTAACACTACTAAAACTAAAAGATATAACTAACATAATATAAATGTATAATACTTGAGAGCGAGTTTGCACGCGAGCAACAAGGAATGCAGTGGTGCATGGTGGGTCAGGTCGACCCGATTTGAAAAAATTCATTTTTTGTTCTACCCTAGAGTGTAAATCATAGAAATGGGGTAGGTGGCCTGAAAATATAAATTTAGGTGAAAAAAATGACTGAAATTGGATAAAATTTTCAATTACTGAACAAAAATTGATAATCATAAATTTATAGGACCAAAATTGGACAATACCTTTAGGGTAGAATCAAAAATAAAATTTTCCCTTTAGAAGTAGATGTCCAATTCTGGTTTCACCAAATGAATATGATAGATTAACAGCATACGAATAAAATTCAAATTCATTTAAGCGTGTTTTCTTATTTTTAACTTTTTTTAAGGGTAAAATATAAAAGCACATCTTAAGTATATGTAATTTAACATTTTGCTTTATTATTTTTAAATACTTTCATTTTATTTTTGTCTTTTTTAAGGGTAAAATATAAAAGCACACCTTAAGTATATGTAATTTAGCATTTTGCTCTATTATTTTTAAATATTTTCATTTCACTTAGGGATGTGAATAGTTCAAGCTACTCGACAGGGGCCTATAACCCAGCCTATTATTGGCCTAGTTTGGCCAATCTCTTAAGTAAACGAGTCAGGCGAAGACTTTTTTTCATCAAATCTATTTATGAATATAGTCTAGGCTAGTGCCTTATAAAAAGTTTAATAGGTGGCCTATTTTTAACAGATATATAAAATACATATATGATATCTTTTATAGTTGTATATAAATATAGTTTAATTTATATTTTCTATTATTTTCATGTTTCTCGATATAATTCTCTAAGTATATCAACATGAAGATTTCATACTAAATTATTTTGTAGGCAAAGACTTTTAATAGGCTTTAGACTAGACTTATCCATAAAATAAGCCAGACTCAGGCCAAAAAAAAAAAACAAAAAACTTGTGTTGGTTACAAGAGCACCGTAAAGGCTAATATATCGAACAACGAAACAAAAATGTCTAATCTATTACAAATTGTAGCAACAGTCGAGTCAAGAAAGACCTCTGTCCTTAAGACGAGATACGCCCAGGATAGTGCTCACTAGATCGTGCGTATCGTCTCCCAAAAATAAAACGACTTCGTCCTTTGAGATGTAGCACCACAATCTCGAAAGCTTCAGCAAACTTTAGTATTTTGGAGAACTGAGCAAATGCAGAATGAAAAGCTTGTATGTGATTTCGTAATCATGTTTAAAAAATGATGTATGACGACCTCTATTTATAGGTCTCCACCATGGGAATTACACCTGAGAATTAATGGGAAGTAACTGCCCAACAACGGGTCTTTAATGCAAGAAACGTCCCGTTCAAAAAAATTGAAACGGCAACAAAAAACGTATGCGGCAACGGGAGCTGAACTTACACGCTGCATTCCCGGCCGGGAGCTGAAAACAGCACGGCGGGTGCTGTAAAACAACACGATGCAACCCCGATCGGGAGCTGCAATGCAGCAACCGCAGCAACGAGTCGGGAAAATCCAAGCCGCCCCATCCACCCAAGTCCAACCCACGGCCGAGGTCGGGTCGGGTCGGGTCCGGTCTGGTTCGAGCCGTGACGAGGTGAGGCGCGTGTGTGTGTGTGTTGCACAAGCATACCATCCAAGAGTATTAATTACCGAGCCACTTCACATGACTTCTTAAATACTTGTATTTATTAGGTCCATCTTCCTATATGGGATAGTTAAGTTTTTTTCCCACACTCAAGACCTTTACATTCCTATTTCAAGTGACCAACTTAGATGATTAATTTCTTACTCATCAAAAATTGGTTTTGAGTGTTTCAAAGATTATCTACTCCAAACGTAGAATAATCTTTTGGCATCCAATCCTTAAAAGGATTAACATTTAGCCACTTAACTTTTGGTCAAAGTGGTGTCACCCACCACTTTTTACAACCAATTTTCCAACACCTTGCACATAAAATAGGTGAGATTTAGGCCTAATATTTACACTTTAGGCCTAGGTCGACCAACAAGAAACCCAATTTAACCCAGCCTAGCTAGTCCATTCCTACCCTAATTTCACTACATAAAGTATACAAATTTTGAAGGTTACAATATTTTTTATTGCCACATCATTAAATATTGTCTGAGACTTTTCAAGTGCATTTCGATTTAGCACTTTGTTATATGAACTTTAAAAGTTTTCATTTCAATATATAAAGTACAAGAATTTGCAGGTTACGATATTTTCTACTGACATGTTGTAAAATCCCACCAAAAACTGCTCACATGTATTGATCTAATTTGTCTAGGGGTAAATTTGTTTTTTTTTCCTTTTTTCTAATTAAATTAAGGCTCAAAATTGATGAGTCCGACTATGGTTCCAGGTCTTTAAGTTTGGCAACTACACTAGAAAAGTTGTGTTGACTTTGATCAGTTATGTCACTCACAATATTTTCAATTCATTTCAAAATAAATTTACTCCTCTAAAAATCATATATAGCCATTTTCAATGAGATTTTACAACGTTTTTACCAAAAATATTGTAATTCTCGTGAATTTTATATAGTGAAACGAAAAACTTTTAAAGTTCATATAGCAAAGTGCAAAATTTAGGTGCACTTGAACAATTCAAAGAGATTTTATAATGTGTTAACCAGAAATGGTGTAACTTGTAAAATTCGTATACTTTATATAGTGAAATGAAAACATTTATAAATGATATAGCAAAGTGCTAAATCATATATATTTGAAATCTGTTTTTATGTTTTACTTTTGTTAATGAATTTGGGAAAAGTGAAAGGAAGGGAGACAATAAAGACTAAAATACTTATGTGATCTAGGATCGAATCTTGATTAACACAATCTACACACTTTTATCAACACAATTTGCATTATGTAATACAACTTGGGATGAAATTAAATTAATTGTGCTTTCTTAGTTTTGACTGTTAAAGCCCTTAACAATTTTTTTTCCTGCGCGCTACAGAAAATAAATTTAATATCAAGTTCCAATAAATTAGATGGCAATTATAATATCTAGATGGTCATTTAAGCAGTTAAAGATGCATGTATATATGCTCTGTATTAAATGTTTGTTGAAGGATTTAATAAACTATTTCATTCTTAAGTGACACTGATGTGGTCAAACTAAATGGACAACTACTTTAACTGAAATTAGGATTCCTATTCCAACTACAACTAGGATTCCTACTTCAACTACAACAAGTATCAGGGAGTATATATATATATATATCCTTATTCTGTTCACTTTTGACACACAATTTATGATAAATACATAATTCATTATACACATACACTTGTATAATTTGAGAGATCTATTTGAGCAATCTGACTGACTTGAGCGTCGGAGTCTCTTCGCCGGGAACCCCTCCCGATGTTTGTTTTGCAGGTTTTTGGACCCAAGGTTTCGAGTTTCAGTTCCAAAAGGAGAACGGTAAATTGGAGCCACATCAGACCCAAAACTATATATCCTAAATTCTTAGTCTGTTGATCGTCCATTTTTTAATGAAAAAATATAGAAAAAAAACACCAAGCACCTTACGTGGTGAAAACTAATCAATATTGTTTTTCAAAACTCGTCGATTCCCAAATGTTGAACGAATCAATTAGATGATATATATTATTAATTTATTACTTCAATAATTCCAATTTAATCAAGAGGTGATTTGATATTTATAATGGAGTAGAACAAGGCTAATAGTAATTATTCTGATTAGAAGAATTGATTAAGTCAAAATTAATTTATTGAAACTTAATTTAATTTGATTCGATTAGATACTTCAATGGCTCTATTATAAACATATTTTAATACTTAATATATAATTAAGATGAATATCACTTAAATAAAACATATTTATCTCCACAAATACTTCTATACACCTAATACATATATTCTAATTTTATGCAATTTGAATCTATCCGAACTAAGACTATTTTTTTTTCCCAGTAGTTATAAGGTTTGGTCAAATAAATACTATTGGTTGTTATAGGATATCAATTAAAAAGGATTGTGCATTGAGGACATTTGAACTTAAATATCGAAATTGAAAAAATATTGGTAACGCGTATTAGTTTAAAATTTTTGGGCCACTGACGACGTTCGGACCGATTCAAGACCAAATCTCCTCAATGTGCTAAAATCTATTCATATTTCTTTATCCTGTACTACTAATTTTAATATATATAATGTTTAAATATAAGTGATCTAACACTTTACTTTATCATTTTTAAGTTTTTTTCCTTTTGATTGCATAAAGTACTTGAATTTTGAAAGTTATAATATTTTTGGCTACCATGTTATAGAATGTGGTCAGAAACTTGTAAATACTGCATTTCAATTTAGCATTTTACTATATGAAATTTTAAAATTTTCATTTCACTATATAAAGTGCATGAGTTTTGCAGATTACAATATTTTCGGCTGTCACAACATAAAATCCCAACAAAAACAGCTCGCATGCATCGATATAATTTTTAGAGGGCTAGATATGTTTTTTTTTTCTTTTTCTTCTGCTTCTGCAATTAGGGTTCAAAATTGGATGAGTCCACAAAGGTTCCACGCCTATGAACTTGGCCATTACTCTAGGAAAGCGGCGATGCTGGCTTTCATCATTTGTGTGGGAGAATGGATAGAATAGTGGTGTGGTTTTCTTTGAGTGGAGGTCACCCCTTTGAGTAGGTCATAGTCGCTTTGTCGGTGCAATAGACCACAGATTTTTATCTTAAATTTAACTCCTAAAAAAAAAAAAGTTAGGGTGCACCCTGCAAAACAAAACCAATCAAAACCTCATCAGAAGCCCACCAAGATTCACTGTCTACTATCAAAATATTTATTTACACATTAAAAAATAAGAAAAAAAGGGTAAAAATACCGATATGATCAAAAGTAGACATTCTAAGATATGAAGTAGATGTTTTAATTTAAATACTTACTTTAAACTATAGTGATGAAGCCGAGGAGGAAGATTGTCCAATTAAACTTTGCAATGCATCAGGAGCTATTTTTTGGAAAAGTTGCATCATTAAGCTTTGAGTTGCCTCAAGATGTTCTATTTTTTCTTCCGATATTTTTCTCTCCAAATCATTCCTAGTAGATGAAAGCTCCTCCTTGAGTTCTGCATTTGATGCTCGACGAGAACTAACATCAGAAGTTAATTTGGTAGGTTTTGGTCCACTTCCAAGTCCTTTGATATATCCTGATCGCTTTCCAAGTACTGCATCACATGCTCGTCCAGATATCTCTATTTCATCCCCAGTTTATCCGCCATCCACCTGAATCTGTCTGTGCTGCTCTTGAAGTTCAACCATTTCATTCAAAAACAAATATACATACATATATTAGAACAAATATATTTTATAAAGATAGAAAAAAATATGATAATTACATACATAAGCAGACTCTGCATCCTCTACCTAACCCTTTTCAGAGCTCCATCGTGTTTTTTTGAATAATGCAACACGATTAGCTTTTCCCGGTTCACCATCCTAAAAGAAAACACAAAACTTAACTTTATTGTACAAATATAATATTTAGTTGTCAAGAAAACTTAAAATTTAATACGTACCATTTCATAACTATATTGCACAAAGGATTTTGAGCCACCACAATGGTTGAAAGGCAACTTTGATCGATTTTCAGCTTTTTTTTTAGATCGAGCCTGTAAAAAATAATAAAAGATTTAGTTAGAGTTATTAAACATATCCAAAACATCTAATTTGAAATTTAATTTTACCTTAAATTTCTCACTCTCAAACAAATTGCATAAGAATTCCCAATTCTTTTTTTCACTACAATATTTCCCAGGCATATTTTGCAATCGCTTCGCCCATGGTAAATTAATCAATGTTTTGTAGTGTGCATGCATTTTTTATCTATTGTTACGGTATCGAGTACTCATCAGAATCTCAGTCTCTCTCTTGACAGAATCCCGGGCCTCTACCAAAATCCACATTGAAAAAGTTGTACAAGAGAAGATGCAAACATGTTTATGCTTTTAATAACTGAAGTAAAATTAGTTAGCAAATATTGACAAATGATTTTACTAGCCTGTAGTCTGTCAAACATGGGCATCTTTTTCTCATCAGGTATGTTTTTCCAGTCATCAACATTCAAGGGAGCAAATCTACTAACAACAACTCTAATTTCGGTAGAAAGCATGGCCGCATACCTCTCAATTGGTCTACCATCATATTTGTTGAATGTGAGTTGTAGTGGTCCATTTTCTTCTACCAATTTTCTGAGTTTCACATTGTGGATTGCTCTTGTCTCGACACATTCATCTATTAAATTATTAACAAAACAACTATTACATAAATAAACTTAATGAACAGAAATATACAACATTTTTTACATAATAAGATTTTTTAGTGGCGAAATTTAATAATTTGTTGCTAATATTTTTACTTGAATATAATGTTAATTTAGAGATGAAATATTACAACTCGTTGTTAAAGATTTGCCAACTATAGATAAACATTTAGTGATGAAATACAACAACTTGTTGCTAAAGTTTTTCATACTTTTATATAAACATAAATAATTTGGTTAGTAACAAAACTAAAAATATCGTGGTTAAGTTAACAACGAAATTGTAAATATTCATTGCAAACAATTTAAGATATATGATTTAATAGTACTGGGAATGTTTAATGACGAATTTATTAAGTTCGTCACAAAAGTTATTATTCGTCGCTAATGTTTATTCTAACGACAAATTGCAATTTCGTCACTAATTTTGATCGCTATTTTCAATTTTTGTTGTAGCGTGGGCAGGTTAACCAAAACATAAAATCAAATGTATTCAAAGAAAAACTGTCAATTGTAAGACAGCAGTAGCCAAGTCAGTGTTGGAGACTTTACCAAGTCTTGATAAAATAATATTAAAATAAAACGTTAAAGAAAGGGATATGAATATTTCAGACAATACCATTTATAAATAGCCACCACCTTGCAGCTAGATTTATCACCTCTAAAACTCAAAATACATATACCCAATAATAATTAATATTATCTAAAATAAAATGAAGAGGGCTCTTCTCTTCCTCACAGCCCTTCTTATTGTCTCTTTTGCAACATTCTCAGAGGCTTCAGATCCCAGCCCTCTCCAGGATTTCTGCGTTGCTGTTAACGATTCTGAGGCTGCTGGTAACTAGCATATACAAGTTGTTTGTCATTGTATATTACATGTATTTTATCTTGAGATAACGTTGAGATTGATTTTATGTGTAGTTTTTGTGAATGGGAAGATATGCAAGAACCCGAACATGGTTGTTGCAGAGGATTTCTTCCTTTCTGGGCTGAACAAGGCTGGCAATACATCTAACGCAGTTGGATCAAAGGTGACTCCTGTTAATGTCAACCAAATACCAGGGCTCAACACTCTAGGCGTCTCATTGGTCCGTATAGACTATGCGCCATACGGCCTAAATCCCCCACACACGCACCCTCGTGCAACTGAGATTCTTGTAGTGGTTGAAGGCACTCTCTATGTTGGATTCGTCACTTCCAATCCTGCAAACCCCGACCAGAAAAACAAGCTCTTCACCAAAACATTGTGTGCAGGAGATGTGTTTGTGTTCCCAGAAGGCCTCATTCATTTCCAGTTTAATACTGGAAAGACCAACGCGGTTGCATTCGCAGGTCTAAGCAGCCAAAATCCAGGAGTTATCACGATTGCTAATGCAGTGTTTGGTTCGGATCCACCAATTAATCCAGATGTTTTAACAAAGGCTTTCCAGGTGGAGAAGAACACAATTGACTATCTTCAAGCTCGATTCTGGCCTGACAACAATTAATTACAAAGCTTATAACTAATCAAAATCAAATAAAGTTACACGTAGTTTTACGTGCCTCATTATTCTGAATAAATTAATGATTCCTAGTTGCTCTCTAGGTTTAGATTGGATCCAGATTACTTTTTTTTTTTAAATCCTCAATAATAATTTCTATGATAATTAATGAAGTGTTGTATGATATGCGATTAGCACTGTCCAGTCTTTTTATGCACAATTCAACACTACAGCCAAATAAAAGGAAATAAAAAATAAAAAATTCCAACGACATCTTTAAATAACAGATTTTAATCTCGAATAAGAACTTAAACTACCAGCTACTTTGAATATATACAAATAAAATATATTTAATTTTCTCTTCTCTATTGAAATATGGACAGGTTAACCAAAACATTAAATCAACTGTATTCAAAGAAAAATAACGACCAATTACTAAAACTGTGTTAATTGTAAGAACACCGATTTGTTTTTTAAACACAACAGACTGATATGAACTTTAAAACATCACAGAAAAATCTACAAAATATAATAAAGAGGAAAAGACACAAACTAGTTTTCTGAACAACTGAAAGATGAAAATGACTCGACTGAAGAGCTAGAGTGCATGCTAGATAGCATGCAATGTATCGAAGAGAGAAGCATGAGAGAAAACTGTTTCATTCAACTGTATGATAGCAATACATAGACATCATATATATATATATATATAGCTTTACAATGGAAGAGTGTAGAAGTTGGACAACACTTTATCTCTTATGAAATGAATGTCAACGATCTCTATGTGTTTGGTTCTTTGATGGAAGACTGGATTTGATGCCAATGCAGCTGCACTTTTGTTGTCACTCCATATTATAGAAGGTGATTCAAGTTGCACTCCAAGCTCCTGAAAGAGAGAGTGAAGCCAAATATTATCAGCACTAGTATGAGCTAACGACCTGTATTCAGACGCTGTAGTGCTCCTTGAAACCACGGCTTGCTTCTTAGAACTCCATACAAGTAAATTCCTGCCAAGAAACATACAATGCCCTCCTGTAGATCTTTTGTCATCTAAACAACTTGTCCAATCAACATCTGCATAGCTTCTAGAAGCATTCTTTGAATAGGTGTAAAGATAAGTCCCATTGTAGCTGTACCCTTGAAGTAACTAAGCAAATGCTTACAAGCTGTCCAATGTTTAATTGTTGGAGCATGTAAGAATTGGCTGAGTTTATTCACACACAAAAAAAAAGATATATTTGACCTGGTTAATGTTAGATATTGCAAAGCTCCAATAGTGATTCTGTATAGAGTTGGATTGTCCAAGGCTTTGCTTTAATTTAGGTGTACTTTCCGAGAACAACATAGAGGAGTAGAAACTGGATTACAATTTGTGTTGGCAATTAGAGTAAACAAAGTCATTTACAATTTTTGATCATTCATGCAATAAAAGGATTATTTTTTGGTTATTTGCATTAAAAACTCATTTTAACAAAATGACTTCGTTCTGACGATGAAAAAATCCACTTAACGACAACAGTTGAAAAACTAAAATATGCAATCCCCTCTAAGACTCATCCAAATTGCATGAGTTATATGCGAGAACTGATTTCCTCTCGAATCCCAATTATAACCATATGTGAATTTCATAATTCTCATTCGATTGAGTCTAAAAGAACAAAAATTGTTTAAAATCCCAAAATGAATCTCCTTTTTTTAAGCTTAAGATTGCAGCCATAACGTTTTCTAGCATCTGTAGGTGGTTGGAAATATGTCAAAACCTTGAGTTTGGTTGCAACTATTTAAACCAGAATAGTATAGTTAGCCATCTGAAAAAGTTTTCGATTTAAGCACCAATGGGGAAAAGAATTAATGTACATGTTGCATGTTGATTTGACTTACATTAAAATTACTTGTTTACAAAGATTGAACAAAAATTTACAACAGTCAATTATTTATTGTTTGTATTTAAAGAGTTTATTATCCATATTGTCTAGTAAAATAGGAGGTCTAGACAATAAGTTTTTGGGCTGATAATTTTGACCTAAACCTTTCAATTGGCCGAAATTGGAGATAAAAAGTATGTGAACTCTTAACTTTGGCTTTTTGAGCACAATTTGTTGATTTGAAATTCATTTTACACATATATGGGACATGCTTGTACACGTGGCTATGTCTTTTGAATGAAGACCATTTGTCGATTAAATTACATTAAAAAAATTCAAAAACTATAAAACTATAAAAATTAAAGATAAATTTAAATATATAAAATTAATATATTATAAGAAAATTCAATTAGCAGTCACTCATTCTTGCCGCCAGTGAACACCAACTAAAGAAGATGGGAAGATCTGCAAGAACCCAAAATACGGTGACAGCTGATGATTTCTTCTATTGGGGCCTCAACAAGCCCTGTAATACATCAAATCGTGTTGGATATTAGGCGACTCCCATGAGTGTTAGCCAAATACCAGGCCTCAACACTCTCGGCATCTCATTGGCCCGTATAGATTATGCGTCATGCGGCCTGAATCCTCCTCACACACACCCTCGTCTGAAAGTCATCATTGGAAAGATCTATGTACCCAAAGCTTGCTTTGACCGCCATAGATGAACTAATGAAGATGCAGACACCGGTGAAGATGGAGAGGATTTAAGATATTTTGAAATTGATTTTGGGTTTTGAACGAGTCGAAGAGGAGACTGTTGTAGCGGCCGGTGGTCGGAGCTATGGGTTGTGGGCAACGGTGTAAAAAAGGAAGATAGAAGTGCATGAGTGGTTGGCGGAATGTGTTAGAGTTTTTTTTTTTTTTTTTTTTTTTTTTTTTTTTTTTTTTATATTGATGGATTTTTGTTGACTAAATGGTCAACATTTTTAATTAACAAATTTTGTTAATTATATTTTTCCAGAAACAAATGTTGGTTGGAATGTTGCCTAAACATCTGTGGCAACATTCATTTATGTTTTGTCTTCACAATATTTTGATTATTTTGCATTTGTATCTTATTATACTATTTTTGCAGGCTTTAGACTAAGTAAACAATAGTGCAAAATATGTTAAAAGGAGATGCAACAAGTATGTAACTGATTTGAGAGAAATCCTCTTGGAAGTGCTTGAAGTGGACCAAGTCATCCATGCTGAAACATTTTACTAACCACCTGGAGGAATATTCTCGTACATGTCTCAGGATCTTGCTGAGCAAGTATCCACATTTTCATGTGGCTTCAGTTTAGGAAAGTTAGTTAGGTTGTTGTCTTGAAAAATGCCTATATATAGGCGGGTTACTTTGTCTTGTAACTCAATCCTTGGAGTCTCAACGTTCTTATAATATCCTTAGTGTCCAAGTATCCTTCCAAGATCGATTTTGAGAGCTGAGCGATCATTGTAAACTCAAAGAGTGTTCTTCCTTTTGATCTATAGGATCTTTTGTGAATTCTATGTTTGTAGGTTTAGCCTATTTTGAATTCACTTGTATTCACTTTTGTTTGTGAATAAAATTTTGCCTAAAGCACCTCAAGATATATATTTATATATATCTTGAGAAGTTACATCTTTGAGTACTTTTAAATTCTGCTGCGTGTTGTGTCAAATGTTGAGGTAACATCTTCAATATCATTTGCCTCTATTCACTTACTTTTATTCTAAACCAGATCCCACTTTCCAACAAGTGGTATCAGAGCCAACACTCAATACACTGAGTGGTTGGGTCTGGTCAGCTTGATTATGGATCCGGCAAATCCTAATCTTGGGAGACTTTCCGTTCTTGATGGTTCTAACTATGCATTTTGGAAGATCTGCTTACGTGCACATATCAAGTCACTTGATTATCGTGCATGGAAGATGGTTGTTAATGGTTATGCTGTTCCAAAGACTACGAGAGATGAAGATGGTGATATCGTGGATAAACCGGAATCGGAGTGGACTCAAGCCGAACTCAATAAGGCAAGTAGCAATGAAAGGCTCTCAACGCCATTTTCTCATGGGTTGACATGCATATGTTCAAACTGATTCAAAACTGTGCTACTTCCAAACAAGCTTGGGACATCTTACAAAGACATTGTGAAGGTGATGCAAGTGTCAAGGAGACAAGGTTGAAGATACTTTCCAGTCAATTTGAAAGGCTCCAAATGGAAGATAATAGACATTGCTAATGAATGTCAAATACTTGGTGAGCCCATAAACAACAAGCATTTGGTATACAAAGTAATTCTCACATTACTCGAAAGGTACAATCTCAAAGTCTCTGCTATAGAAGAAGCTAATCATCTTGCTTCCATAGATCTCAATACTCTTATGAATATTTTGGAAAATTATGAGGTTAACATGTTGTTTCAAAAGGATAAGTTAAAGGGCAAGAGTATAGCTCTTCAAGCTCAAATCTCAGATGAAGATCACAAAGAAGAGGATGAAGAATTGGAAGAAATTGGAGAAGGTGCTAGTGTAGCCTTGATTACCCGTAAGTATAATGTCATGGTAGGAAAATTCAATAAAGAAAAAATGGTATTCAAGCCTAATGAACAGTATACCGAAAACACTTTCCAAAATCAAAAGAAAACTTTTCAATCTCAAAAGGATGGTAATACTAGAAGAAATTCTGATGTTTCTAAATTTGATCCTAAACATCTTGAAAAAATTCAATGTCGAGTATGTTCCAGTTGGGGTCATTACCCTAATGAATGTGCTAATACTCTAAGGAAACATGGTAAGAATTTTTGGGTTTCTTTAAGTGATGATGAATCAGATGATGAAGAGGTTGAAAAGAGTTCAACTGTAATGATGGCCACAATACATGAGCAGACCCTGTCGAACAGCCAAGATGTTGGACGAAATGTTGGCACATTTTCTCCAACATCTGTTTTTGCTGAATCTAAAGGTATGTATTGTTTGATTATCCAGATGTAAACTGTTTTCATGGGGCTATTGGTGTTGATACATGAGATCAAGACGTGGAAAGCTTGGATAAAGATGATCTACTTGGAGAAATGCAAGAACTCTACACAGCTTTGCTAAAAGAATGGAAGAAGGAGAAGAGGAGTGTAGAGAAATTGTCTAAGGAGAATGATGAACTTAAAGACTCTCTTACCAGACTTGAGGTAATGCTCACTAAAAAGGATGTTGAAATTTCTAATCTCATGTCTAAGGTAGAGTCGGCTGAAGCCACCTTTTCAAAGTTAAACAAAGGAACCGTTAAGTTGAATGAAGTTCTTAACTTGAATCAATCTGGTACTTTTGGTTTGGGTTATCAAAACTTTGCAAACAATTTTGTGCCGGCTGATGATAAACATTTGGATTCTTGCACTTCAAAAGATATAGAATGTTCTAAAGAATCTTTGAAAAAAGAATTTATCTATGATTTTTGTTCTAAGCTTGGTCACATTTAGCCTCACTGTTTTAGATATAGAAGAAAACTTTTACAGAAACAGATGTTGCCCAAAGTGCTTTCCAACATTTCGAACAACATCTCAGATTTGAGAAGAACTAAGGCTGTCTATAAAGAAACTTGTGTATCAAAATCTGATGAAACCTGTTTTGTGGTATACATGCTTTGAAAACTAACATTTCAGGTTCATGGTATTTTGATAGCGGGTGTTCACATCACATGACGGGAACAAAGAACTTTTTGAAAGATTATGTTCCTCTAAATGGTGGAATGGTCACTTATGGAGGAGGCTCTCAAGGAAAGATTGTAGGGAAAAAAGACTTAATGTACCTGGATTTTCTTCCTTGAACAATGTTCTACATATGAATGGTCTTACGGCTAATTTGATTAGTATAAGCCAACTATGCGATGATGATTTACAGGTGAGATTTAATAAAAGTTCATGTGAAGTGTTTGCTAATGATGGTGCTTGTGTTATGACAGGTATAAGATCAAAAGACAATTGCTATTTGGTTGAAGAACAAATGGCTTGTCTACAATCAAGAGTGGATGACACATCTTTATGGCACAAGAAGTTAGGACATGTGAACTATCGGAATCTTGAAAGGCTGATCAAGTATGAAGCGGTTAGAGGTCTTCCTAAGTTGAACAAGACAGGTACAATTGTGTGTGAAAATTGTCTTAAAGGTAAGCAAACTCGTGTTTCACATAATGCAACGCATCCCGATGGTCAAAAATCAGGTACAATGCATTGCTTTCAATTGTTACATATGAATCTAATGGGTCCAATTGAGGTAGACAACTTAGGAGGTAAGAGATACTCTTATGTCATTGTGGATGATTTTTCTAGGTATACATGGATATATTTTTTGAAATAAAAGTCTGAAACTTTTGACATGTTTAAAATGTTACATGCTAGGATTAAGAATTTATTTTCCTCACCTATTTTCCGCATTAGGTCCGATCACGATAGAGAATTCGAGAACAATTCTTTCTCTAACTTTTGTGACAAGAAAGGAATTTTTCAAGAATTTTTGACCCTCAAAATTCCACAGCAAAATGGAGTAGCTGAGCGGAAAAATAGGACCTTGCAAGAAATGGCAAGAGTTATTCTAAGTTCAAAAAGTCTTTCTAAAAGATTTTGGGCCGAAGCATTAAATACTGCTTGTCACATCTCAAATAGAGTGTACTTAAGTGCAGGAACCTCAATGACTCCATATGAAATTCTGAATGGGAAGAAGCCTAACTTAGCTTATTTTCACATATTTGGTTGTATTTGTTATATCGTGAATGACAGAGATCAGCTGAATAAATTTGATTCCAAAAGTGATAAGGGAGTGTTTCTTGGTTATTCTCAAAACAGTCATGCTTATAGAGTCTATAATTTGAGATCAATGACTGTCCAAGAAACAGTTAATGTGGTTTTTGATGATTTACATGATATTGCAAGCAAGGAAGATGATAGCCGATTACTGGACATTGTTGAGAAAATTGAAGAAACGACAGAGACAGATGTTGTCCAAAATGTTGAGGCAACATCTGATCCAACACCTGTTTCTGCAATTTCAGAAGAGTCAGTGATCAAGAAACTGAACAACAGCAAACTGTGCTTGATCCAGTAAGAAGGCCCTCAAGGATAAGGAATGTTCATCCAAGCTCACAAGTTATAGGGCAAGTAAATGAAGGTATAAGAACCCGAGGTAAGAGGAGAAACTATCGAGAAATGGTAAGTCATGTCTGTATGTCAACGATATTCTCTGAGGTAAAATTTACTTGCTTTGTGTCTAATTTTGAACCTAAGAATGCTAAGGATGCCTTAAAAGATAATTTTTGGATAATGGCTATGCAAGAAGAGTTAGAACAATTTGCCAAAAATAATGTGTGGGCCCTTGTTTCTAGACCTTCAAATACGAGTGTAATAGGAACTAAGTGAATTTTTAAGAACAAAACTGATGAAAATAGCATTATTGTTCGAAACAAAGCTAGACTTGTAGCAGGCTATACACAGGTTGAAGGGATTGACTTCGATGAAACCTTCGCACCTGTGGCTAGAATTGAGTCTATAAGACTTTTACTTGCAATTGCATGTTATCTGAAAATTACCTTGCACCAAATGGACGTAAAGACAACATTCTTGAATGATTACTTGGATGAAGAGATCTACGTTGAACAACCAAAAGGGTTTGAAGATCCTTTTAGCCCGAATCATGTCTACAAGCTTGATAAAACTCTTTATGGCTTGAAACAAGCTCCTAGAGCATGGTATGCAAGACTAACTGATTTTCTAATTCAATTTGATTTCATTAGAGGTGAGGCTGATCGTACACTTTTTATCAAAAGTTTGGGGAATGATACTTGTATAGCTCAAATTTACGTTGATGATATTGTTTTTAGTGCTACATCGAAAACAATGTTGGATAATTTTATTGAAGCTATGTCCTCCACATTTGAGATGAGTATGATAGGTGAACTAACCTTTTTCTTGGGATTGCAGGTGAAATAAAAGGACGATGGAATTTTTATCACTCAAAGCAAATACGCAAGAAACATTGTCAAGAAGTATGGATTGGAAAATGCTAAGCATATGAGAACTCCTATGGGTTCTTCTCAAAAGATATGCTCGGAAAGCTTAGGAGAAGATGTTGATCCAACTCTATACAGGTCCATAATTGGTAGTTTGATTTATCTTTCATCTAGCCGTCCTGATATTATGTTCAGTGTGTGTGTGTGCTCGTTACCAAACTAACCCTAAAGTAGCACATTTAAAGGCCGTTAAACGCATACTTAAATATATAGCTAGTACACCGGATTTAGGTTTTTGGTACAAGAAGGATACTAACACCAATCTTGTTAGTTTTAGTGATTCTAACTGGGTCGGAGATCTTGATGATAGAAAAAGTACTAGCGGAGGGTGTTTTTACTTGGGTAACAATATGATTTCATGGTATAGTCGCAAGCAAAATTGTGTCACTCTCTACCGCCGAATCTGAATATGTAGCGACTAGGGGTTGTTGTGCTCAATTGATTTGGTTAAAACACATGCTTGATGACTATGGTGTGCACACTAGCACGTTGGTCATGTTTTGTGATAATATGAGTACGATTAACATTTCGAAAAATCCTGTTCAACATTCTAGGACAAAACATATTGACATTAGGCATCATTTCCTTAGGGACATGGTTGAGAAAGAACTCATTTGTTTAGAGTATGTGGAAACTGTTTCACTAAAATTCTTTAACAACAAAATACGCAAGTGCACGTACGTTATTGCAGAAGTAGCAAGACCAGATCGTATCCACAGGGACTGAGTTTGAATTATAAAACTAAATACTTTTACTATTTAATCCTAACAGTATCTAGAAAATCAATAAGATGAGGATTTTGTCTTAATAAATCGAACATGGTAAATAATCAAAATAATAAATAAAATAGCAAAAGAATATCAGATTAGAGACAATTGATTCTAGGGTAACTTTCATTTATTTCATCTATGTTTTTGTTATGATCCTGATTCAATCAGTCTTATCGATTTATGTTTAGGAGCAACCACGAAATTATGTTATCTCTCTTTTCAGTATCAATAACACGTTGATTAATTATTCATGCACCCATATCTGAAATACACAATTAATTAACTCCTAAAGGTTTCTAGGGTTGTATTCTCCTCACGACTTTTCCCCCCTGTCGGATGCTAGGTACTTGTTCGTGTCCCCGATGTGTTAGTGATCATTATCCAATCAATTGAATCTATCTACTCATTCATTAATCAAACTAAACTCTCATCTCTCGAATCTCGAATTCAGTCAATCAATAAGATTCAATTCATAAACGAGCATTAGATTATAAAACGAACACACGAAGAAATAAATTGAAAAGATAATTAAATCAGGATTCAAAACTCAAAACATAAAATCCGTAAATTATTCGTCCCCTAGAATCAATAAAGAGGTTAACTACTCATGATCAGATATGAAACAATGGTCAATTCAATATTAAACATGACTGTTAATAATCAAAGATACGAAAAAACCCTTGTTGAAATTCTCTTGCTTCTTTCTTCTTCTCCAAGCCACTTTTCTCTCTCTGGAATAATAATACCTCCAAGTCTCTCCATCCCTCTCTTATATATGGTTCTTTCTTAAGGCCCAACAATCAGTACAGAAACCGACCCAATTACATAAAATAAAAGAAATTCCGTAAAAGCCAGAGTCGAGCACTCGACCGACTGATCGAGTGTCAGGTCGAGTAGAGGATCGAGCAAAGCTTCTGCATGATTTCACTCAACTGGTATGTCGAGTTGGCTGTCGAGTGATGGACCGAGCGAGACTTTCTGCCTTGATTCCTTCAGGATTTCTCTACTCGTCATTCGACTCGCGTGCTGTCTGAGTTCCTGGTCGAGTGGGACCAAGATTTCCTTATTTTAACCCAATCCAGTCGACTTGTACCTAGAAAATCCTCAATATATATGTAAGAAGCAAGATACTCGCAATTAAACGACAAACAATAGTAAATTGCACATATTTGCAAAGTATTGAACGAAGTATAGCTCCAAAAACGTGCAATAAACAACGTTTATCAAAAACCCCCAAACTTAAGCGTTGCTCGTCCTCGAGCAATATATAAAAGAAACACAGGTTTTGGGGCTACACGAGTTATATCGAAAACAAAAGAGAAGCAGGCAACATCAGCAATAAATCTGTACGTCTGTCACAATAATGATTATCATGCAAAAATACTAATGCCAAAATGCTTCAAATCCACACTCAATCAAATATGCTTTTCAAAATGCCTCTCGTGGAAAGATGTACATCACTCAAGCACTCAAATGTGTATAGGGTGTAGAAATTTTCGCTTTGTCAAGTTGAAATACACGTCTTACCATAGGCTTGCAGATCGCCTCACTCTCCACTGCTTTATGTGTGCTTTTTGGATTAAGATCAATCAGGTCTTTACAGGGTTATAATATAGGCTCTTTGGACAGGGTAAGAATTTTTGGCTAAGTGACTCAAGATTAGACTAGGAGGTACGCGTGTTTACCACTAACCTGAATTGTCGTTGCTACCAACATTATAATTTTCAATGGGACTCTTCAGACTGGTCCCCTTCTATCATTCCAAACCAAGAGATTTTTAACACTCATTAATTCAATCAATTAAGCATTCTCCTTTCACCCATTGAATTTCCAACACTTTTGGTGATTTTTTTTTTCTCTTTTTTTTTTTTTTTTTTTTCAAAAAGGGAGAATCTTTCAACTAACTAGAGTGTCATCCCTCAATTTCAAGCTCACTTTAGTACCACAACTAACTACTTCCCATCCTTCTATGTCGAGTACCTCCTCGTCCAACATACTTCAAAATATTCTTTTCAAGTAACAAGAATAAACATTTATAGCTCAAAGGGGTTGACTAGGGACAATTTTATTTAGACATGTGGTAAAAACAAAAATGGCCTAAAATCATATCCTAGTCCTTTTTGCACACGACTGCAGTTTCAAGCAAGGTAGCCAAAACAAGTTCTAGAAAACAATGCACGCAACTGATAATCACACATAGAACAATGTGACTGAAAAGAAATCAGTCATTAACGGCTCAAAAGCTCACAGGTGTTTGTGCAATTATCAAAGCATATCCAATTAAGGGTCGGTTTTCCACATTTCAACACAGTACCAAGCAATCAATCAAGTCATGTTTTTGACATTAAAGATTTAATACAAATATGTCTTCTTTTTCAAATAGCATCCTCCTTTTTTTTTTGTTTAAATACTTCTTTGATATCAAAATTCTCACAATTCTCTTCTACCCCCAAACTTAAACAGATGCCAGTCCCGGGCAGCAAAGGAAAAGAAGTATTATATAAAAAAAAAAAAATGAGAGAAGGAGAAGAAGGAGCTAACTCAGACTCCTCATTGAGAAGGTGGTGGAAAGTGGCTGTGCTGGAGAGTCCACTCCTGTAGCCCTCTGAGTAAATCCAACATTTGTTGTTGCTTGTTTTCATCAGCGGTTCTCCATGTTTGAATAGTCATCCATTGACTCTGCATTGTACCTTCTACATTTCTCAACTGATCAACTAATCCATCTATCTGCGAGTTCATCGCATTGAAATCATCCCAAGTGATGGGTCTCCTGCGGGATGTGGAGGCTTCAGGAATATCCTCATGAGCAAAAGCAGATGCGTCCTCTTCATGAGATTCTTGTGATCGTTGGCGACGTCTATTTGCAGGCTGTCTCGACGCAAGTGGTGTTAAGCTAGCCATGATCTCTCGATGTCCCTCAGTGGACATCGACCAATTTTGTCTTTCTTCCCATGTATCTATGTGAGTGAATTCTGGATTTGGTAGTGGGAATATATCACCATTATCTTGCATGAACAGAAATGGATCATCTTCATGGCCTCGTAGCACATGCATTCGACGGAGAGCAGCCATGTCAAGATGTCTCTCGTGGGCGCCAACACTCTCGTAACCTGAAATATCCACCTGAAGATATTGGGCAATAGGTGTAACCATTCCTCCAATGCATAAGGCTTTGACAGTGGTACTTGCTTGTTTGATGAATTGGTCCATAAGAAAACAAGTGCCGTCAATGGGAGTATTGGTGAGCATGCCATAAAGGATTAAGAGTTCCTCTTTACGTACATTACCGGGTTCCCGTCGGGCAAATAAAGATGTGGCAATCATCCGCTGAAGATATCGGAACACTGGATTCCTGATCAGTGTAGCATGGGCACATTGAGCGTTAAATCTCTTTGGCTCTCCATCTGTAATAGCTGTCCACAAGGCATTGTAATCTAATTCATCAGGGGAATGTAGTAGCCCCCCAGGTGAAAACCCAAAGATTTCTTGTATTTGATCATAGCGAAGCTCAAAATTACGGCCCCCTAGACGGAAACTGATGCCATTCGCATCTTGTGGTAATTTCTCGACTGAGCATAGAAACTCAATTGTAGGAATGCGATAGGTGAGCCACTTATCCGCTAACAAGAGTCCTCCCCACTGTATTCTATTCACGAGGCGATGAATATCCTCGGAAATCCCTAGCTTCTCCATGGTATCCTGATGAGCGTACTTTGTAGGGTACATTTTCATTTTATAACAGCGCTTCCATTCTTTCATAAATGGCTGTGGAAGACGGAGCTTGTAATGGCGTGGGTCATCAATAGAGAAGGAGTCTACATTCTCTATAGGGAGTACTCCTCCACTTCGGCCCCTTCCTCGAACATTTCTTGTTCCTCTGCTCGCCATATTTAACCTGGAATGCACACATGTTGCCCAATGTGAGTCTATTTGTTACTGACCTATTCTACAATAGCAAAATCATGGGCTTCTAGACACTCCTAAGCAGCAAAAAGACAAGAACATAAAACATAGGAATCTCAGCACAATTTGATTTACTTCTCCTCTTTGCATAGTATAATCCATCAACATAATCATCTCAATCATGCTTACTCTCTTCTATTAGATGAAAGAACTAGATGAAATTCACAACTTTTACCCATCAATCATCAAAATTGCTCAAGAACATAAACAACCCATGCCAAATTAGTTCCCACTTCAATGAACAAACAAGAATAAATAGGTAGTAGAGTAAGAAAATCAGATTCGTACCTTGTTCACTTCAAGTTTCACACAAGAGAAGTTCAAGAACTTGGGTTTGCTTTGACCTAATGAATTTCGGTCGAAAATTTGGAAGAGATTTGGTAGGGTTTTAAAGTGGAGTGAAGGGTTTAAGTAAAGTGAGAGGTTTTGTGATTGGTGATGTTTTTCAATTAAAAAGAACAGGTCTCGCACTCGACCGACTAGTCGAGTGATCGATCGAGTTATTGATTGAGTGGAGTTTCTGGAACCCAATTTGGTTTTTTTTTCACTCGACTTTTGAGTCGAGTGATTGATAGAGTGGTAGATCGAGTGGGCGTTCTGGAAGTGTATCAGACTGGAAATTTTTTTTTTTTTTTTCATTTTTGGTTTTTTTTCGAATTTTTTTTTTCTTTTTTTCAGAACTAAACAAAAAAAACTATAACTGTTACCTGGGTTGGGTTGCCTCCCAACAAGCGCTTGTTTAATGTCTCTAGCTTGACATGATGTTTTTTTTTTTTCTCAGTCATCCCGAAGGATTATCAGTTGGACCTGTCTACTTTGCAGCGGTTCATGATAGTGCTTGATCCTCTGTCCATTCACACGAAACGTGTTTCCTTCATTGTCCCATAGCTCGACTCCACCGTGGGGAAAAATCTTGTTTATCACATATGGTCCAGACCATCTTGTACGGAGTTTTCCTGCGATAGAAGCCCGCATGTCCCAAGAAACTACGAACAGCTTTCTCATTTGTGGGTGGAGGTAACTTTTCAATAGCCACAATCTTTGCTCTATCAACTTCCAAACCTGCAGCAGAAATTCTATGGCCCAAGACAATACCATCTTTCACCATAAAATGACATTTCTCCCAATTCAACACAAGATTAGTTTCAATGCATCTTTGCAAAACTAAAGACAAATTATGCAAACATTTATCAAAAGTCATGCCAAATACAGAGAAATCATCCATGAAAACCTCCATTATGTCTTCAACCATGTCATGAAAAATTGACATCATGCATCTTTGAAACGTAGCTGGGGCGTTACATAATCCAAAAGGCATTTTAATGAAAGCAAAAACACCATAAGGACATGTAAAAGCAGTTTTGTGACGATCTTCTGGAGCAATCAAAATTTGGTTGTAACCAGAATAACCATCTAGAAAGCAATAAAACTCATAACCAGCTAACCGATCCAACATTTGATCAATAAAGGGAAGGGGAAAATGATCTTTCTTAGTAGCATCATTCAATTTTCTGTAGTCAATACAAACTCTCCAACCAGAAACTACCCTAGTAGCAATGACCTCATCGTCATCTCCCTTCACAATTGTCATTCCCCCTTTCTTAGGTACAACTTGTGTAGGACTAACCCACTCACTATCAGAAATAGCATAAATTATTCCATTTTCGATCCACTTCAGAACCTCTTTTCTTACTACTTCCTTCATAACTGGATTAAGCCTACGTTGACCTTGCACAGTTGGTTTAACCTCATCATTAAGCCTAATTTTATGCATGCAAATCGTTGGGCTAATCCCTTTCAAATCAGCTAAAGACCATCCCAAAGCAGTTTTATTCTTCCTAAGCACTCTAAGCAATTTATCAAGTTGAGTGGGAGTTAAAGAGGATGATACAATTACCGGAAATGTTTCCTTCTCACCCAAAAATGCATATTTCAAGTGACTTGGTAAAGGCTTCAATTCCACAGCTAGTTCTTTTTCCTCTATCACTCCTTCAGCTTTCAACTCTTCCAGCTTTAAAGGTGGTCTTGCGGAACCTGGATTCTCAACTTCAAAGTCTAAGTAACAAGAAGTTTCAAGCAAATCATCATTCAATTCATCCATGTAAGAGAATATAGATTCAATTATGCATGCTTCAAGAGGATCATCAACAGGAGTTATAGAATTAAGCATAGCACATGTATCAAAATTCTCTATAGTTCTAATCTGATCCCAATGATCTGGATCTCCACTAAACTGCATCATTTTAAAAATATCAATTTTAAGGGTCTCATCATTAAATCTCAAAGTAAGTTCCCCCTTATGAACATCAATTAAAGCTCTAGCAGTCGCAAGAAAAGGTCGACCAAGAATAACAGGTATTTCTTGATCTTCCTCCATGTCAAGGATAACAAAATCAGCAGGAAAAATGAATGAATCCACTTTTACCAAAACATCCTCAACTATTCCATGAGGATATACCATAGACCTATCTGCCAGTTGCAGTTTCACCGAAGTAGGACGTGCATCTTTGATTTCCAGCTTTTTGAAGAAGGACAAGGGCATCAAGTTGATGCTGGCTCCAAGGTCGCAAAGGGCTTTGAACCACTCTTTTCCAATAATACATGGAATTGTAAAGCTACCTGGATCCCTTCTTTTTCTAGGCATCTTTTTCTGGATTACTGCACTGCACTCCTCAGTCAAGTTTACCATTTCATGGTCAATCAGTTGCCTCTTATTAGACATCACTTCCTTCAGAAATTTTGCATAGTTGGGCATTTGCTGCAAGGCATCAGCAAAAGGAATATTAATATGGATTTTCTTAAAAATATCCATAAATTTAGAAAATTGAACATCCAATTTTTTCTTTTTAAATCTTTGAGGAAATGGAATAGGAACATTAGAATTTAAAGGAATAGAGTTAGAAGTTGATTTTGGCTTCTCAGCCCCTTTTTCAACAGTTTCCTTCTCTTTTTCCACTTCATTCTTTTCAACTTTTTCATCTTCTTTTACTTCTTCATCTTCCTCGTCCTTTTGAGCCTCCTCGATTTCTCCAGGTAGTTTCGATCCCTCATAAGACTTTCCACTCCTCAAGTGAATTGCCTTACAGTGCTCCTTAGGATTCACTTCAGTGTTGCTTGGAAATTTTCCTCCTTCCACAAGCCCATTCAATACTTGTGCCATTTGTCCCATCTGAGTCTCAAGATTGCGAAACCTTGCATTAGTTGAAGTCTCATTCTGATTGATTTGTGCTTGCATGGTATCTAGTTTGTCAAGTTTCTTCAACTGTTTTGCCATGTCTGCAAGAATTTCATCAGTAGAAGACTTCTTTGGTTCAACTATCACCCCTCCTTTCTGTACGGCAAATCCAGGAGGTGGTTGCTCAGTATTGTTCTGATTGGCGTAGGAAAAATTTGGGTGATTCCTCCAACCTGGGTTGTATCCTTGTTGATTCTGAAACTGCTGGTTTTGATACTGAGGTCTTCTAAAATTATTGAAATTCTGCCCATTCACATAGTTAGCATCTTCCATAATAGGCTCTTCTTGTATAGATGTTCTGTTTAACAGTTTCACCACTTCAGCCATCTGAGTTGTCAATAGTGTAATTGGGTCAGAATTGGAAACTTGAGCTACTCTGTTTGTAGGTAACCTTTCAGTAGGCCACTGAAAGGTGTTGGTAGCTATCTCATCCAATAAATCAAAAGCTTCCTCTACAGTTCTAGAGAAAATAGAACCCCCAGCGGATGCATCTACCATGGATCTATTTTGTGCATTCAATCCAGAGTAAAAGTAACTGATCTGATCTCCTTCAGGTAGCCCATGCTGCGGGCACATCCTTAGCAAGTCTCTATATCTCTCCCAAGCTTCATGCAGAGTTTCATGATTCTCTTGTCTAAACTGTGCTATATCTGCCTTAAGCTTCATGGTTTTGCTTGGAGGAAAATACTTCATAAGGAACCTTTTTCTAATTTCCTCCCAAGAAGTCATTGGAGGATTTCGGGATTGTAACCATGCTTTAGCTTTATCCCGCAGTGAGAAGGGAAAAAGCTTACACTTTATAGCATCTGGAGTCACTCCATTCATTTTGACTGTATCACATATTTCCAGGAATTGTTGCAAATGTGTGTGAGGATTTTCAACAGCACTACCTCCATATTGGTTCTGCTGAACCATGTTTATCAGTGATGCTTTTAACTCAAAGTTGTTAGCATTGATGTTTGGTGCTACAACTCCTCCATAAATCATATTCTCTGGAGGCTGGAATAGATTGCGGATAGGATTTCTTGGAATCTGCTCAGCTGGTGCTTGATTGTCACCCATATTTGCTATTAACTTCTCTCTTGCTGTTTTTGCGTTGTTTCTTCTACACGTAGCTTCGATCTCAGGGTCCAAAGGTGTTAGTTCTTCCCTTGTAGACCTTGTTTTCATACACTACCTGTACCAAAAGAACAAAAAACAACAAAAAAAAAATCCAAATTACTACTAAGATTAAAATTCAAAATATTAGTCTTATAGTTTCGTCACCAGTCCCCGGCAACGGCGCCAAAAACTTGTTTCACTAAAATTCTTTAACAACAAAATACGCAAGTGCACGTACGTTATTGCAGAAGTAGCAAGACCAGATCGTATCCACAGGGACTGAGTTTGAATTATAAAACTAAATACTTTTACTATTTAATCCTAACAGTATCTAGAAAATCAATAAGAT
The DNA here is from genome assembly GCA_028654395.1 of Scutellaria barbata. NCBI lineage: Eukaryota > Viridiplantae > Streptophyta > Magnoliopsida > Lamiales > Lamiaceae > Scutellaria > Scutellaria barbata. The sequence goes on from CM053650.1 coordinate 8,427,888, forward strand.
GAGGATTTTGTCTTAATAAATCGAACATGGTAAATAATCAAAATAATAAATAAAATAGCAAAAGAATATCAGATTAGAGACAATTGATTCTAGGGTAACTTTCATTTATTTCATCTATGTTTTTGTTATGATCCTGATTCAATCAGTCTTATCGATTTATGTTTAGGAGCAACCACGAAATTATGTTATCTCTCTTTTCAGTATCAATAACACGTTGATTAATTATTCATGCACCCATATCTGAAATACACAATTAATTAACTCCTAAAGGTTTCTAGGGTTGTATTCTCCTCACGACTTTTCCCCCCTGTCGGATGCTAGGTACTTGTTCGTGTCCCCGATGTGTTAGTGATCATTATCCAATCAATTGAATCTATCTACTCATTCATTAATCAAACTAAACTCTCATCTCTCGAATCTCGAATTCAGTCAATCAATAAGATTCAATTCATAAACGAGCATTAGATTATAAAACGAACACACGAAGAAATAAATTGAAAAGATAATTAAATCAGGATTCAAAACTCAAAACATAAAATCCGTAAATTATTCGTCCCCTAGAATCAATAAAGAGGTTAACTACTCATGATCAGATATGAAACAATGGTCAATTCAATATTAAACATGACTGTTAATAATCAAAGATACGAAAAAACCCTTGTTGAAATTCTCTTGCTTCTTTCTTCTTCTCCAAGCCACTTTTCTCTCTCTGGAATAATAATACCTCCAAGTCTCTCCATCCCTCTCTTATATATGGTTCTTTCTTAAGGCCCAACAATCAGTACAGAAACCGACCCAATTACATAAAATAAAAGAAATTCCGTAAAAGCCAGAGTCGAGCACTCGACCGACTGATCGAGTGTCAGGTCGAGTAGAGGATCGAGCAAAGCTTCTGCATGATTTCACTCAACTGGTATGTCGAGTTGGCTGTCGAGTGATGGACCGAGCGAGACTTTCTGCCTTGATTCCTTCAGGATTTCTCTACTCGTCATTCGACTCGCGTGCTGTCTGAGTTCCTGGTCGAGTGGGACCAAGATTTCCTTATTTTAACCCAATCCAGTCGACTTGTACCTAGAAAATCCTCAATATATATGTAAGAAGCAAGATACTCGCAATTAAACGACAAACAATAGTAAATTGCACATATTTGCAAAGTATTGAACGAAGTATAGCTCCAAAAACGTGCAATAAACAACGTTTATCAGAAACAAACAATCAGTTTGCTGATATCTTTACGAAAGCTCTAAACAATGAGAGATTTTTCAGTCTCAAAAAGTCCCTCGGTTTGTGTATCATGTAAAGATGTTGTCGATGATGTTGCTGCATCATTCCGGGCAACATCTGCGTCTGTCCGTGTCTGCATGTGTGTCTGTATTTTATTTGTTTTTCTTTTCTGCATTGACACGTGATATTGTGGTGTGATCTTCTTCAGCTATTTTATACTATATATTAATTAGACAGCTCTTAATCATTCGAAAGCCTTTTCATTCCTCTTTTTAATCTTTAAGGACAAGGAAGCTGGGGTACATGGGGTTCACTACCACGATGTATTTAGTTATGTCCTACACGTCCATAATGACGGGAAAGCTGAGGTGTACAGTGTTCGTGACCATGATACATTTAGTGTGTTGTACTCGTTTTTGTTTGCTTAATGAGATAGGATGAGAAAGTTGGGGTACATGGGGTTCCTAAAAATCTAACGTGTTTAAGGATAGAAAAGCTGGGGTACACAAGGCTTACAACCATTTGATATTCAGGTGTGCTGTATCTATCTAATTTAATTAAGGATGGGAATGCTGGAACACACAGAGTTCGTTACTATGTGTTTAGTGTGTCTGTACCTATCTCAAACAAGCTTTTAGTTTTTGAAGAATTTTTCATGGGCTAATATTTTATAAAAAGATCTTGTAATTAATGTTGTGTATGAATTTGCTGATTTTTTTATAGATTGCATCCTACATGGAAAGTGTTAAAATTGTTTTGGTGTCTGCATATTTTATGTGATATGTTTTTAATTTGTTGCATATATTTAGGGGGAGTTTGTTAGGTCTTGATTAGATATGTTTTGGAGTCATATTTCATCCAGGATTTACATTTAAAAGCCATATCTTTTTCAAATTTCATCTTTTAAAAAGATTTGGTGTATATGCTATATATTTTGGTGTGTCTTGGTTCAAATATACGTGCCTGCTTATTCCTCCTTCTAAAAGCTAAGATAAAATTCCCAAACCCCTCACACAGTTCCCAATGCAAAAAGCACCAAATTTCTCCAAGCTCCTGACGCGAAATTTCCAAATTCTTCCAAAAATCCTAGCCTCCAAATCCAATTCTGAGCAATGGCTTCAACTGGAAAAACTGCTACAGGTGGTGCGCCATCATCTCCGGCAACATCTGGTTCAGGAGACCCTTCTACTGTGCAGCTGCTTGTTCTCTCCGTCGATGTCCAACCAGAGCCGCTGCTGGTGATATATCCCGGCGAAGCTAAGAACCCGATTGATCTTGAAAGGGATATTGACATCACCAATCTCGCTAGGAATCAAGATGTCCCTTCACCGCGTCGCACATCCACCCGGGTTTATCGAATGAAGGTTCTCTCTAAAAAGCCTCGTTCCTCCTCCACTACCTTAGACGACAAAATTGAAGAGGAGGTCTATGAGTCCAAGTTTGATGATTCCGACGATGCAGATTATCAAGTCGATGAGGAGACCGATTCAGAAGATGTGTCTCTCAAGGTTGAACCCCCATTTGGAAAAAAGGTATCTTCCGATCCTCTTTCTGCTCAGTTTTCAGATGATGAAACCTTGGGCAAATTTCTTGCTGAGCGAAGGGCAACCTTGAAATGAATGAGGGGAAGTGCAGAAACAAGTACAGCTGCGGTAAATGTTGGCCGAGATGATGGGACAACATCTGTTGAGGCTGAACCTGTCGAACCTGAAGGGGATATTGGGATGCAAGCTGAGGATGTTAATGCTAAAATGGAGATAAGACAGAGGAGTCCTCCTTGTGCTGATATCAAAGCGCAAATCGACGAAATGTTTGATGATCTCTTTGAGGAGCCACAGGCTGTTCGTGAAGAGCCTACTCCAGTCCGACCCGAGTCGCCTCCAGCTCCTTCTGCTGATGTGGAATAGCCTCTAGGGACTGTGATGTCAGTGCATGACTGCTTTTTCTACTGTAGTAGTGAAGGAATTTTATGCCAATTTGACTAAGAAGGTGTTTGATCCTTTGTCTAAAAAGTTTGGAAAGGTATATCTTAGGTCTAAGGTATATGAATTCACTCCTGCTCTCATTAATTCTTTGCTGAATTTGGCTGATGAAGTGGAAGAAGGCAGTTTTGATAATAGGCATGAGATGGTCGAATTTATCACTTAAGGGAAAATTGCTAGTTGGCCACCTCATCCACAAAAATTGGCTGCTTCTTCCTTATCATCTTTGTATGTCGTGCTTCACAAATTGGTTATTCACAATTGGTTGCCCACAAGGAATGAAAACATAGTGACCTTGGATCAAGCAGTGTTGCTCTATAAACTAGGCTCCAAGGTCAAAATCAATTTTGGGCAATTAGTTTTTAATCAAGTTGTTAAAGAGGCAGGGAGAGTACATAAAGGGTGTTTGCCATATCCTTCTCTGATTTATTTGATTCTCAAGCATCAAGGCTTCACTCCTTCACGATCTGACCATCTTGGATCAGCTCCTAAGCTTTTTACTGTAAACAAGAATCTGCTTTTCGGAGATCGAGTGATAGACTTGCCATGGGGAACGGCTATAAGAACGCCAGATGTTGCCCAGAATGTTGGCAACATCCCGGATAACACCCTTATATCTGTCGCTTCTTCCTTCTTGCGTACTCAGATTCAAAGGCTTAATGAACAGATACAAGAGCTGACCACCCTGCGGGATGTATTTCAGAACTTACTTTCTTCACAAAAAGGGGGAGAACAAGGTGGAGGAGGAGGAGAAGATCAATGTGAGGGTGAGCCTAGTGAGGGGGAGGAAGATGAAGATGCTGCTGATCTTCTTGCTGGATTAAGGAACGCACTGAGTACTTCTGGCTCTATACCTGATGAGCCTGTTGAGGATTGAAGAGGATAGTTGTTGTCTATGCTGAAGTTGCTACCTTGCTGAGATTGCTGCTGATTTTTTTTCTGATTTTCTGTGCTAATTTTTATTGACTTGAAGTTCAAACTTTTATTGCTTTCAAATTTGATTTGATTTGTGGTTTGACTTGAGATATTTTAGCATTAATATCAGTTTCAGCTTTAAAATATTTCAGGGGGAGCTTGCTTTGGCTGTGATTGATTCTCACATCTTGTGGTTGTCTTGGTTCATTTTTTGTCTGTGTTTAGTATATGTGTAACATCCTCGACCAAAACATATACGTCATTGGGCATTCATTTCATGCATCATATGCATTTTATATTATTTATATGCTCTTAGGTAATTAGTATCGAGAAATCCCTATTATAATTGATTAAGACTCGAGTAATCTTCGAGTGCATAATATAAACTATTTGATTAATGATAATATAAATTATGTTGAATTTTACAAAAAAATAAATCTAAAATTATATATATATAAACATATATATTAATATATATGTATATATCGGCAGGTATGCATAAATATATAAGAAATTAGTTAATTAATATTATAATATATATAAGTAATGTTGCATGCACAACAACCAATATAACAATATAATAATAATAACTTAACAAAGGAAAAGCAATTGAAAGAAAAAGTAAATTGCAAACTGAAGTGAGGCCATGGATTCGGTGGGCAAATAAAAGAATGAATTAATTAATAAAGCAGAAGAACAGTACAGCGAAAGAAAACAGAGAGTAAGGAAAAAAAATAGAAAAAGAAGAAAAGAAGAAAAGGAAAGGGTTTGTAAATTTTGGTTTCGTTTCTTCATTAATTTTCTTCAGAATTTGAGGGGGAGTTCGTGGGGATGTGCTCTTCGATTTGATTGGAGTGAATTCTTAAGATTTTTCTCGAAAGGTACAAAGAAATTAGTGAATTATATATCTCCGGTTATTGTTATTCATTGGATGTTTTGGTAGCTTTATAGGCCGAATTAGGAAAAGTTTAAAACATGAAAGTTATAGCCCTATCTCTTAGCTAAACTCAGGAGTAAACCGTTGATGTTTCGGTTAAATATTGAGTGAGGTAATGTCAAAATTATAGGGCTTGGTCTATAATGACTCGGTTCGAAAACGGTTAATTATGCTGTGTTTGTAGCCTAATTTTATGCAGATTGGAGACTGAATTAGGAAAAGTGTAAACATGAAAGTTGTAGAGCTATATGTTAAGTTTCTATAGAATTTTATCTTGCTCGACTCAGGATTTTATAACTCAAGTTATAAGGAAAGTAATGAACATGGTTAATTAAACGTACATGCATTGCATTTCATTGCATAATAGAAATATATATTAAGGGGACGATAGATTGAATTGCATTGAATCGTATAGGAACACGGGCTATAGAACGAGATGAGGAATTGGAGTGACGAACGGATCACTTATCCTAGTCGGGTGAGTGTAAACCATATATGTGACTTATATGCTATGGGATTTATACGCAATGGGATACAATTTATATGCAATGTTTGTTATGTGAATATAAACCATATATGTGATTTATATGCAATGTGAGTATAAACCGTATATGTGATTTATACGCAATGTGATGTGATTTATCTATAAGGTTTGTTATATGTGTTCTATAAGAAATATGTATTTATATGAACTGTCGTTGGATCAAAGGATATGTTGGTAAATGTAAATTTGATTATATGTTCAGATGATTGATATGTTGCATTACATATGGCATGAAATTAAAGGCCTGTGACTGTCTTGCTATGAATCTGTATACAAAGTGGGACCTTCGGGTCATATTCATATTGGAAACCTACGGGTCTATATACACAGTAGAGACCTTCGGGTCATAATCATATTGGAGACCTACGGGTCTATATACACAATGACATATTAGAAATCTCGGGACAGATCCAAGCTTGAGCAGTTCACAGAATAATAAATCGAACATAGTGGTATTTGCACATGATGATTATATTGTTGATTAATGCTAATGATTGTGATTTGCTTGTTATTTAATTAAAGTAATGGTTTATATTCACTGAGTTGCGACTCATAAAAATCGCATATTTATTTTTTTTAGGTTCAATTGCTTTTTGAAGTGGGTTTGTATATATAAACGCCACACTATATTCAGGTCGGCCGGCTGATGCCTCGAGCAACCTTCTCCTCCTCTGCATTTTACATTTTGGACACGTGTATCACAAGTTGTATTTAATGTGATTTATGTTGGAATATGGATTGTGTGTTTTCATGTTATATGATATTAGTCTTTAAATAATGTTTTTATACTTATATGGATAAATGAAACGTCAGCATGATTTGTCTATATGATGAATATTTTATTGTCAGATATACATCATAGGGGTATAGGGTGTCACAATATGTGTTTGACTAACAAATGTTGTTTGGTTTTGTGAAGAAAGACAAAAAGGGGGAGATTGTTGATGGATTTTTGTTGACTAAATGGTCAACATTTTTAATTAACAAATTTTGTTAATTATATTTTTCCAGAAACAAATGTTGGTTGGAATGTTGCCTAAACATCTGTGACAACATTCATTTATGTTTTGTCTTACTTCACAATATTTTGATTATTTTGCATTTGTATCTTGTTATACTATTTTTGCAGGCTTTAGACTAAGTAAACAATAGTGGAGAATATGTTAAAAGGAGATGCAACAAGTATGTAACTGATTTGAGAGAAATCCTCCTGGAAGTGCTTGAAGTGGACCAAGTCATCCATGCTGAAACATTTTACTAACCACCTGAAGGAATATTCTCGTACATGTCTCAGGATCTTGCTGAGCAAGTATCCACATTTTCATGTGGCTTCAATTTAGGAAAGTTAGTTAGGTTGTTGTCTTGAAAAATGCCTATATATAGGAGGGTTACTTTGTCTTGTAACTCAATCCTTGGAGTCTCAACGTTCTTATAATATCCTTAGTGTCCAAGTATCCTTCCAAGATCGATTTTGAGAGCTGAGCGATCATTGTAAACTCAAAGAGTGTTCTTCCTTTTGATCTATAGGATCTTTTGTGAATTCTATGTTTGTAGGTTTAGCCTATTTTGAATTCACTTGTATTCACTTTTGTTTGTGAATAAAATTTTGCCTAAAGCACCTCAAGATATATATTTATATGTATCTTGAAAAGTTACATCTTTGTATACTTTTAAATTCCGCTGTAAAACTCTTTTTCAAGTGAGTGTTGTGTCAAGTGTTGAGGCAACATCTTCGATATCATTTATCTCTGTTCACTTACTTTTATTTTAAACCAGATCCCACTTTCCAACATTTTATTTAAAAAATAAATAAATATATTTAAAGCCAAATCATTAATTGGAACTAAAAAACTCCAAATTAAGATTACAAGCACCATTTCGGGCCAATTGAGCAATTCATACTAAATTTGGCAAAATTTGCAAGTTTATCCAAATAATAAATTTGGCAAATATAGGTTTGTCCAAAATTGTTATGCCTCCTGTATGTTACTGAACAATTTGGATATTCAAACTCTTGTTTAAATATTACTTTTCAATTGCAAAGATTTTTATACTACACAAGTATACTTAACAACAATAAAAAGAAAATATATATATATATATATATATATATATATAAAACTTAAAAAAAATGATAAAAACAAATAGTGAAAGTAGATCAAAATGGATGTATCCTTATATCTTTTGTAATATTTTTAGTTATTATTGGTCCAGAACTGTCCTTGAAGATATTTAACGACATTGGCATCAACTTGGAATGCTTTAGTGAGAACATCAACTGAGATGGGAGGTTGAGAGCCAAAGACTGCATTTGCAATGGTAATAACTCCTGGATTTTGGCTGCTTAGACCTGCGAAGGCAACAGCGTTGGTCTTTCCAGTGTTAAACTGGAAGTGAATGAGTCCTTCTGGGAACACAAACACATCTCCTGCATGCAATGTTTTGGTGAAGAGCTTGTTTTTCTGGTCTTGGTTTGCAGGATTGGAAGTGACGAATCCAACGTAGAGAGTGCCTTCAACCACTACAAGAATCTCAGTTGCACGAGGGTGGGTGTGTGGGGGATTCAGGCCGTATGACGCATAGTCTATACGGACCAATGAGATGCCTAGAGTGTTGAGACCCGGTATTTGGTTAACATTCACAGGAGTCACCCTCGATCCAACTGCGTTTGATGTATCGCCAGCCTTGTTCAGCCCAGAAAGGAAGAAATCATCAGCTGTCACCATCTTTGGGTCCTTGCATATCTTCCCATTCACAAACACTGCAATTCAAAATAATTAACATTCATTCATTCATGAATTTCTAATAAGCTAAGAGAATTATATAATTCTATATTGTATATATAAGATGCAGCGGGTATCAGTTACCAGAAGCCTTGGAATCATTAACAGCGACACAGAAATCCTGAAGAGGGCTAGGATCCGAAGCATAAACTAACGATGAAGCCAAAGCCAGAATACCAATACTTATAACCAACTGAATCGCCATTGTTTATCAACTTGAAAACAGATCTCTAGCTAGAGAAGAGAATGAATTTTATATATATATTGTTGTATAGTAGTTGTAGGTGAGAGATGAGTTACAAAATTGCATGCAATTAAGATGTCTATTTATACTTAATCCCACTTGAACTAGTCCCCTGTTTTTTTATTCATATTTTTAAAGATGAGGTATGAATTGGTCATCTAATTTCTTTTTCTTATTAGTAGCTAGGTCTCGATATATGTCTTAACTTCAACAAACGAAATGGTTTACCTGCTCTTCGATGACCATGTATACAATATTAAATTAAACTCTCAATTCATTGGAAACATTCAAGTTGATTTTTTTTTTTTTTAGAGCTAGAGAACTATTTCAGCAACTTAATTAATTGTTCTTTTACTTTAATTTCTATTATAATAATGGAATAATTAATATATAGTCATAACACGCAACTAATTGTAAGTATTTGGCCAAAAGTACTGCAGCAAGATATCCAAAGATGAACATGTCAAGTGTCTTTGATGTTTTTCTTTCATAATTTTGAAAGATCCCCAACGCATTTGCTGTAACCTTCTTCTCAGTATTGAATATTCTTTTTTTTAAAGTACAATATCAGGTTTGATCTTTCAACATGCTATCGAGGCATGCAAAATAAATATAACTTTATCATCCATACTAATTTGCAGAAGTGGTAATTAGTAAGGATCGATCCCATAATTAATTAATTAAATAATATTCACTAATGCTAATAACTCAACAATTAACAAGGGGATGGTTGAGAATTATCTAATCAGAACTACAAAAATAATCTAGCTACTAAGTAGTAATTAAAGACGAAAGCGAATAAATAAACAACAATCAATCAATATAAACAAAACATCAGTTCTCAGTTCAGCATGCTCTTCTATTCTCGACTGAGTGAATTAATTAATAATGTTTCTCTAAATCTTTTTCTCAAACCCTTATCCCTAGATTAGCAACAGGTTCTACTAACCCGAATCGCCTGATCTACTAAAATAAGTTATTTAATTAACTCCGTTCAATAAAACAAACTAGTAGTTACGACCTCTAAATTTAATTTGTCGAGCACATTAATCTCTAAGATGATAGGACGAACTAGATTTCAAATTCACAAGCTTGATCCGGAAAAATCTAGATAGTACGATATCTATTCAACGAATTTTAAAAGTTTTAACATAGTTTTTGAGGATCTTTTGCAGGTTAAGGATTTGAATCAAAAGGAGGAATGACTGCAAATCAAATGTTGAAAGAGCTTGTCTATATTGCATCTATTCAACAATCGTTTTGCATTGATTATTCTAATTTTAATGTCAATAGACATTTTGAGTTTAACTATGATTTTATACTCTTATTACTTATGTTTCATGGTTTTGCAGATAAGGACCCATATAAATTTCACTTGGTTTGCTCAAGTATGAAACCTTTAGGAGTGATTGATGTGCAAATTAAGTTGAGGGTTTTCTCATTCTCATTGAAGAACTCGATAAAGGTGTAATGTCCCGTTTCTTTTAAAGGTAGTTTTTGACTAAAGCGTTGCTTACATACAAAATTCATCCTTCTAAGAATAATAAAAATGGATAAAATTAAAAATAATTAAGAATAACATGTTTTTAAAATTCATGAAGATAAAACTCATTAAATAAATTCTTCTGTAATCTTTGAATATCGATTACCAACATCCACCACTCGTGCACCATACTCTAAACTCTTTGAACTGAAAACATTTTAACATGGAGGGGTGAGTGTTTGAAATACACTCAGTGGAGATCCAAAACAACACTAAATAAATTCGATAAATAATTCACAACAAGCATACGCATAAAATCAGAACAATCAAGCAAAACAATTAGTTATGATTCTTAGCCGTCATAGATACGGTTCTTAGCACCATATATTACGGTTCTTAACCATTGTAGTTTGTGATTCTTAGCCACCGTAGTTGCGGTTCCTAGCCGCCGTAGCTTGCATGCGCATATACATATATTCACTTTACACATAAACATAGCAAACATACACATTGGAGCATATCAGTTTAGCAAAATACTTAATAGCAATTTTCAGCCGCCATAGATACATTTCATTATCACATACACACATTTATCTTGCAATCAATAAACATTCAACCACATCATTCATCACATTTGCATCGCTTAATGACCGCGCGTCGCAACGCGATAAAATTATTTAATCTCTTTCCTAACCTAACCAACTAGTAGTTAGGGCAAGTCAGATGTCGATCCCATGGAGAATGTAGAATAAACTATGTCACCTACGCTCTATTCAGAAACTAAAAGGTTGGGGGGTTTGATTGAGAATCTGTACTAACTATGAAACCAGAAAACGAATTAAGCAGGAAATCAATATAAAAAGCATCCTGGTTAACAGTTTAGTTATCCCTAATCTCAGTTATCTCTTAATCTATGTAACGCCCCTCTCTCAAATTATCATGGAATTATCACCCCTAGTCTAACAACAAGCTCTGTTAAAGCGAATCGTCTTTTAAGATTAGTTAAATTAGGATAAGATCACTAATTAATCCTATTTAATTGAATAACCCAGAACACGCTCTCTAGATTTAATTCATTAAATGCATTAATTACCAAGACAATAAGGTGAACTAGACTCCGAATACACAAACTCGATTCGATAATCTAGGATTATGCTACCCTAGAGATGCACGACCTCTAATTTACCACTTATGAAAATTAAATCACAACAATTAGGATTCATGATTTAAAATTCTAGCAATCAATTATCAATTACTTAACCTAGGTGGCCAATCCAAATTAAGTATCAACAATTGAAAACAATATTCACAGATAGCACAATCAATTTCAATCAAACATCGAGAAGGGGATACGAAATTAATTAAAACATAAAAGAAATATGAGATTAAACCTCCCTACTAACCGGAATTGAAGAATTAGCCGATCATCCTTGAGATCAAATCCACAATAGTTGTTAAGCAATCCATCATCAAGTTAATCTAGAAAATTAAAATATGTTTATCTCTCCAATCTAATCTCTCTCTCTAAAACTATTCCTACCAATCTCTAGACTTTCTCTCTCTCTGGTTCCCTCTTTCACATGAACAGTGCCAATTTTTATATCTTCTCCCAGCATGGAAAATCTCCTCTTTCTTGGGTATTAGGTCAACAAATGCGGCTGATGGAATTGGAGTTAGAACACTTTGGGCCACTAATTTTTATTCAAATCATGGGCCTCGGCCCATTTCCTTTTCTTTGATTTGGGCTTTCTCCTCTTCCTCTTTTGTCTTCTTTAATTCTTTTGGGCTTTAGAAATTAAATCGGGCCCAATTGACTTCTCCTCGTTTCATGCTCTATCTTTCTCGACTCCAAAATACTCCAAAACATCCTAAAATAATCAAGAAAATAATTCGTGAAGTATTTGGAGACACAAAACACATATATGTACAGAAACGGTGCATTTAATCATCTAAAATATTATAAAATCACAAATATGTCCTCGATAAAATGCACCAATTTCCTACTTGTCACTTAGCTCATAATGTTGTGTTTCTAATTTAGTAACAATCATAACGACATATAATGAGAGCAATCTTATCTCATATTTTCATAAAGATCACATACTTGAGAATAGGAAATTCATAAATGTAAATAATAAATATTACCTCCACCTTAGGAAAAGGTGAAGCGTCGATTCATAGATTGTCAAGCAAGCCTAAATCGTATAATAAATTAACTTATGAATCAAATTACATGTCTTAATTGACCACAATTGGACTAACATCTTGAATGATAATAATTATAAATACTAAATCTTAATTTAATTTAAATTTCCTTCTTTATCATTTTATAAGACATTTAAAGCAAATAATATAATAAGAAAACAATATAATTTCGTATATAATTTTGTAAAACTCATGTTTGATGTTTCCTAACCCTGCAATTTACTAACAATCAATCAACACAGGAAATTTATAAAATTATTATTATTAAGAGTTTATTACTTTTTTTGTCCCGTAATTTAGGGGGTTTGGTAGTTTAAAACTTTAATTTTTCGAGCTAGCAATTTAGGACTTTATCTTTTCGAACTTAGCGAATTTTGCCTAATTTGAATTTGAATTGCTTAATTGGGCTCAAATCATACGTGAGCTCGTCAATTCGGGTTATTCAAGCCAATTTTGCTGATGTGGTGTTTATTTAACACTTGTGGCATTTTTAATATAAAAAACTTCCCTTCCATGTGGATTAAATTTTTTTATTTTATTTATTTTTCAAATAAAAAAAAGGGTGGGGCTATACACACCCTAGGAATTTCTAAACATACCCCATGACTTTTCAAAGTCACATGGGCTAATAATTGAAAGGTTATTTCCAAGCCAAAATTAGAGTTTATAATCCTAGTTTGCCAAACCACATTTATTGAATCAAAGTTAAACATTTTGGTATATCGGCTGGAATAATTTCTGAGTACCTCTTTAATACACTCCGGTGTGTAGGGTGATCTGAATGCTACAACGCCGCGTACTAGTTGAAATTTTGAATAATAAAGGTTTTCCCATGTATTGTATCTAATTAAACCCGATGCTCATAAATGGTATCAGAGCCTAGGTTTATTGAAGATATAAATTAAATTATTTGTATAATATTATTTTTCTATGCCCAGCGGGAGGAGAAAATAAAGAAAAAATGTATCCGAAAATATTTTGAGAAAGAGTAAGTGCAGGATTTCATTAAAAATGATGACTCCGCTGGGGAAACCCCATCAGGAGCACATTGTGGAAAAAATCCACAATTTTTAAGATGTTCTTAGAGATAAGAAGCACCTTCAAAGATTTTTAGGTGTGATTAATTTTGCTGGTTCGCTTATCAAAGATCTAGCAAAATATCACAAGAATTTCCGTTATTTGTTACAAAAGGATGAGAAGACCTAATGGAAATGAAAAGACATGCATTCCCAACGCGTCCGAGAGTTAAAATAGGTTTGAAGTAATCTACCAAAACTCGCGATTCCTTAAGATGAGGATCAGTTAGTCATCACACGGACGCTAACAATTTTCGATGGGCAGCAATGCTCATGAGAAAATAGCTATCGGTGAAGAACCGCGTAAATATATAGGAGGGCTGTTTTCAAAACAACAAACCAGAATCTGGCATATTAACGAGAAATAATTTTTTGCGGTTTGAAAGACGTTTAAAAAATGACCTTTATTCTTATTAGTAAAAGAATTTACTTTAAAATTTGATAATACAAATGTAAAAGCATTTTTGAAAAATAAACTTGAATTAAAGATAGAAAAAGCTCATATTATCATGTGGCAAGTAGAATGCCAATATTATTTATTTGATATTATCATTGTGAAATTTAATGAAAATGTTCTTGTAGATTTCTTGACAAGAGATGAATATCCTTGAAGAGGATTCTATCACGGTTCGATCGAGATATCTTAGGGAAAACCTTGAGGAACTGAACAAAACATTTGAATTGCTAAGGACACGTGCCGAAGCAACTGCATATGTTCAGAAGACTGATTTGGATAAAGTCCAAAAAGTCATACAAGCTGCACGAGCTGTTTAAATCCATTTATGGAATTCATTAGAAGGGCCTCTGAAAAAGGTAGGTTCACCATCGGTAACCCAAAAAGAAATATACGAGAAAGGTTCATCATCTATGAGCAAACATAATGTTTTTATACCCGAAGCAGGACATCCTGTAGACAAGTATTTTTCATTAGAGTCTAGTAAAATAGCTGATAAAGCCAATACAAGAAAACTATCAAACTTCGATAAAAACATTAATTCGGAAAGTAAAGAAAAAATTCCAGACAACCCGAGTCAACCCAGCACATCTGGGTTAAAGAGGAGAGGTTAACCTAAGGCCACAAAGTGGTCCAAGACAGGTTAATACTAACCAAGTTGTTTCTCCTTTTTAAGTTTATGAACGAACGTGGGAGAAATTGGTAATAAGGAATGTGATCGATCCTGACAAAATTACTATCGATTAGTCTGGAAAGTATCCAAGGCTTTGGATGCTCTGGGGTGCAAACCCGCATGATGTGCGAGAATGGTTCGATTTCGGAGTAATTGCTTCAGTGTTTACTACTGCACCTAGTTTTCCGAAGATTTTCAAGTTACTGGAATGGATAGCTATTGTCGTGTACAATTCATGACAGAACAACCCACATCTGGGTCAAGAAGCTACATTGGAGCTAAAGGTTATCTCAATAGCTCCAGAAATTACGGGTAAAAGGTCTCACCCAATTTTTCAATTTATAAAACAACAGAGATCATATATGGTGACAATCAACAGAGCCAAAACACCACCAGCAAATAGTCCATTAGTGGTCGCCCTTTCTGAAAAAGAAATATCTATAAGATGAGCCTAGGGATTATGAGTCTGTCTTACCAAGATGGACAAAGTAAAGTACCCATTTAAAAATTTTCAAAATTCTGTAAATGAGTCTTTCTTGTTAATTTCAATGATGGGAAATACAACCAAATTTGTTGAAAGCCTCTTCGAAAATAAGAGGAAATTAATTTGGGAAAATAAGGTTCCAGCTTCGGAACAAACGAGAAAGAAGGTATGCAACATGGTGCATATCGAAAGATAGAAAAAACGAATTTGTTCTTACTTTCAAGGTTAAGTCAAACCAGCCCGACCACATGAAGAAAAAGGAAAAAATGAAGGGTTTTTAGATAGTAAAAACCTAAAATGTAATAAAAGGAAGCGAATCTAATCGGACTTGATAGTAAACAAGTTGTATTGTATTCTAAAAATGTAATAGTATAGGAATACAGTATAAAGGGTTCAATACGAACCCTATACATGTTCAAAGGGTGCTAAGAGATATATATATATATATATATATATATATATATATATATATATATATTTTTACTCTTTTAGCATATGGCATTTCCACCAGACAGTTTAGTGGAAAGTCCTACCAACTTTGAAAAAATCAGCATCGATGATTGCTGATTGCTAAAAGACAAAAATGGAGAACCCCTATACTAATCAAAAGAATCGTTGCCGATGCAAAAAGACAAGTTGGACAACGATTGGACATCAAAATTAACAATAAGTGGTGGATGACTTACCTAACAATGGGTGCAAACATGATATAATGGTTGGCTCCACAAAGTGGAAGGTAAGCAGGCATGAAAAGGAAAAGTCCCCAAATTCACAAGGCACATTTGCATATAAAAGGGAGGCTTCAACCTCAGAAGAAGATATCAAAAATTCTCATACTTCTTCCAACCATAAGTTCGAAAATCTTCTCTCTAGTCGTAATAGTCTAATTTTAAGTTTTCTTATTCATGGGGGGTTTGTCCTTCTCGAGTTTAAAGTCATGATTGGCTAAAACAAGCTTTCTTCTCCAATGGCGAAAAAAATTAATATTGTAAAATAGTTTTAGTTTATTGTCTTCAATAAACGACTTTTTGCTTCAACACTTCGTTTCATTTATATTCCTGAGTATAAGAGTTCATCCAGTAGTGAGTCTCCCCAAAAATCCCCATGTTAGGTAGTTGGCCGTTGTGAAGGGATGTGTACGGGTTCTCAAAAGGGCTATCGATTTAGAATCATAGACTGCAGGCGAGTGGTTGGATCAAGGATCCGTAAAACCTAAATTAAGGAAATCAAAAAGAGAAATTTTGAGACGAAGATAAGGTATGAAATCTTACTCAATTTTATTTATGTTTACGAAAGCATGTTGGGCCACATTATCGATCAAATATGGAAAAATGAAAAATGGCTATTGGCAGGCTGGTTTTTCAAAAATTTTAAGAAAAAGGCAAGGGTAATAATGGTATTAACATAAAAAAATAACTAGTCAAAATTCGGGGTGTTCTTACTAGGTTAAGGGGTGTGGATAGTGGCACTCTAAAAAAATAAAAAAATAAAATAATTTCCCTTTCATGTTGATCTAGAAATTGCTTTTTATCCTCTATCATATCAAATTTACAAAAAAAAATAAAACCACCTCCAAACCTTCCCACAACAGCCACCCCCACCTCTATTCCACCACATTTCTACTATGCACACGTGCACACAAAAACACACGACACCGTCAAACACGGCGGTGCCTCCCAACACTTGCCGGTGCGACAACCACATCAGTTCAACCCAAGCAAAACCTAGCTTCGAGATACAATGGCAGGCGGCGATAGAAAAAGGATGTGGCAGTTGGTGGATGAGAAAAAGAGAAAGGGAAGAACAAGTGGTCGGCGATTGGAAGAGAAAGGGAGTGAGAGAGAAAGAGAGAAAGGGAGAGAGGTGTGGCAATCGATGTTATAATTCAGCGATTGGAGGTGTTGGTGGTCGGCGATAGGAAGAGAAAGAGAGAGGTGGTAGGTCAGATTTATACCAACGAATAGAGATGGACGTCGGCTCTCGGAGATGGAGCGGACTACTCGGAGTGAGTAGACAGGGTGTGCGTTGAGGACGAAGGTTAGATTTATGCCCGTGAATGGAAATATGCGGCGGCGCTTGGAGATGGAGGCGACACGACCGTGCTTGGAACAAGTAGATCAACGGTGTTGTAGCAAATCTGGAGTAGATGATCGTAAGTATGCACCGGAGGAGATGGAGAATAGTGAGAGGGAACAAAAAAATTTTGGTTATACATCAGAGCAAATTTGAAATAGATGATGAACAGTGCTATTTTTTGGTTTTTTTATTTAAAAAATAAATAAAATTAAAATTTAAAAACGACGTCAGCAAACTTGGCTCGAATAGCTCGAATTGGCTAGCTCACGTGCGATTTGAGCCCAATTAAGCAATTCAGACTCAAGTTAGCAAAACTCGTGAAGTCCGAAAGATTAAAATTCTAAACTGCCAAATCCCCTAAATTACAGGGCAAAAAAAGTAATAAACTCTTACTATTAATTAGTGTTGAATATTTGTGATGTTTATAAATTATGAAAAAAAAAATGAAAATAGTTTTATTCTTCCAATTAAATATATTTAATTAATGGTTGACAAATTTAAAATTATACTTTACATAATTCAACAACATAGTTAACTGATTTCTCTAATTAAAAGAATTAATTAACATGTTCTATTACATCCATTAACATTTTATAATTAACTTAGGAATTAAAATAATTAAATTATGATAAAAATAAAATACCATTTGAGAAGGGCAATGTGCGTTCTGTCTCCTTAGTTTTCATGTGTCTTCTCCCCCTTTTTTTTTCCTTTGATTTTGTTTTCCTTATTTATTTTCCCCATAAAAGATTTGCTAGCATGAGTAATTTATTTCTAAGAGGACACGGTCATCACTTTCTTTTATCTTATTAAATTATTTCCTATTCCTTATTAACATGATAAGCATTATATATATATTTAAGTTATGTAAATAAGTATATATATATATATATAATAAGGTCTATTATATATGCCATACTTATATATATGTTTTGTGCGTGTGTATATATAAAAATTTATTTTTATTTCTCTTTCATTTTTATTAGTATAATAATAATAATAATTATTATTATTATTATTTAAGTTTCATTTAAACTATAGAAATTTCTCATTATAAACTTAGTCAAATTTTAATTTGGAATGTTATAGAAGGATTGGTTGTATTATTTATTAGAATCTATATTTTCATGTATCTCGAGTAGTTAGTATACGAAAGGAGATTTGTGATGTAATGCAAATTCATGGAAATTGTGATGTAATGGCACTTTCCAGGATATTCTATTAATAAATTGTGATGTAATGTTTAAGAGAAGTAAAGACTAGTTTTTAGTCTATAAGTTTGCAAATTAAAAGATGGAGGATTTCGAAGTCTTGTATGCCGCATGCTAAAGAAAGAAGCAAAGACACCACAAAAAAATCTCAAAGGAAGCAGCTAGAAGAAGAACATACAGTAGGTTGCAGCATTGCTGTAAGTTAAGGATACAGTACGAAGACGCAAGATGCAGAAGAGCAATCAACCTGCTGTACGTTTCAAGAAAATATTAAATGCAGCAAAAGAGTCAACCTAAGTTGCAATACAAGGAAGAACTAACGCAGTACGAGGAAAGTATCTTTAATGAATCGAAATGAAGTTGGTAGAGACAAACTGAAGTTGCACGCTTAAACCCAATTCAAAGAAGACATTGGCTTGACAGAACGCAGAAAGCTGCAAAAAACTACCGCATTTAATGATCTACAATGCTAAGATAAGATACATTAATGCAAGCCACACCTTCAATCAGAACATGAATTTCAAATAAAGAATGTCTTCTTCAACGGGTATTTGTCTACAATTATATTACTGAAATATTTGCTCTCAAAGACTAAGCAAGAATCAAAGCTATACTCTCAAGCATACAAAACTATTTCAGTCACTCGATCTCGTGAAAGTAATCAAGTTTAAGCTCAGAAGCTCAAAGATTCAAAAAATTACTTCATCATACTAATTGAAGAAAGAAAACATATATTTTTACCTATTTGTTGTGTGCTAGGTTGTTTTAAGGTGTCGGCAGTGGATAGAATTATATCCTTACTGATTGTTTATAGTTGTCTAGGAGAAAAGACAACTACCTTGTGTGAGTGTTAGATATCCTGTGTGGGTTTGCCTTTAGAACTTGCAGCAGTTGTGTGTAAGTTGAGTTCTAATAGGTGATAACTTATTATATTGATAGATTGTTAGTTTGTAACCTATAAACCAATCTTACTGAACGGAGTTTCTGCTCGGGGAAGCAATAGAGTGAACGTATAAGGATTACACCACCTTCGAACCACTATAAGACCTTAAGTGTGTTTAATCGTTTTATATCTAGTGTGTGCTGCATCTTTATTTAAAATTGTCATTTAGCATAAAAGATTTTTCAAGAAAGCATTTTTAAGAAAACAAATCATCTGTCTAAAAGTATTTTTCGCTGTGAGAATTCTACGATACAACAAACAGTTCTACTCCATTAAGCTGTAAGCTAATCTGTTTGTTGTACTGTAAATTAAAGTAACTTAAAGTGTAGCTTGTTCAAAATATTTTATAAAATCGATAGATGTTCATTCACCTCTTGAACCTTCGAGACCACTTGGGACCAACATCGACTTTTTGAATAATTAAATTTTGGTTTGGAGAAACAAGAAATTTAAAGAAAATTGTTTTTGCTGCATTTTACTATGTCTTGTTATGACATCTTATTGATAGTATTTCATAATTATTCTTGATTTTATTTATTTCTATTATTTTTAAAAATATGAAATTTTTGTACGTAGGTAATAGTCTTATTTGAGAATTCTCTTTTACGAAAATGGGGCGTGGCTACAAGTAAAAGAATATCATCTTGTAAATAAAATTTTCATTCATGTAGAGAGAGAATGCATATTCTTATTATTCATGAGTGGAAAAATAAGAGAGAAAATATTACCTAGAAAGTTTGATATATATATATATATATAAGAAAATGACCCTTACGACATGTCTGAAACCCACAAATATCTCAGATTACATGTCTTTTTCTTAATTTTTTTTTTTTTCAAATACAAAAATTTAGAAAAAGAAAAAGTAAAAAAATGCAATATTGTTATGAAAATGATGGGCTATTACCTAAATGACTTTAAATAAAGGAAATATAAGAAACATTAGCAGACTTAATTATAAAAAAAATTAATCATTGATTCTAAATAATTTCAAAATGTAAGTTAAATTTCAAAAATTTATATTAACTTAAAATATGATGAAATGTGTAAGAATAATCTTAATATAATAATGTTATTAATGTTAAATATAAAATTCTAAAATCCAACAAATAAAATTAAAAAATTTAAGAATGCAATATTATTATGAAAATGATGGGCAATTAATTAACTGACTTTCCATAGAGGAAATAGAAGAAACATTAGCAGACTTAATTATATTAAAAAAAAATATCATTGATTCTAAATAATATCAAAATGTAAGATAAATTTTTAAAAAATATTTAACTTAAAATATGATGAAATGTTTAAGAAAAATCTTAATATAATAATGTTAATGTCGCAATGTTAAATATCAAAAATTAAAATGCAAAAAATAAAAATAAGAATACTTTTATAATATATAAATATAAATAATTTTTTTAATATATATATATATATAAATATGTATAATTTTAAATCTCAAAATAACTAAATTTGTACAAAATCAACAAAAAAATAAAAAATAAAAACAAATAAAATCATAATAATTCAGGTTTCACCAAATGAATATGACAGATTAACAGCATAGATATAAAATTCAAATCAATTAAGCGTGCTTTCATACTTTTGACTGTTAAAGCCTTTAAAAAATTATTTCCTGCCACAGAAAATAAAGATAATACAAAGTTCTAACAAATTAGGTAGCATTTAATATGTAGATGGTCGTTTAAGCAGTTAAAGATGCATGCATGCTCTGTATTAATTGACCGAAACTATATATGTCGGGGTGACTATAGGCAGATTTGGAGGTGGTATTGAATACCATCCCTATACCAAAACACACTACTATCATTCCCCTTATCATCCCTGCTTTGGAAATCTTGTACGGGATGGGATTTACCATTCCGGGAACGGCTTTCCCGTGGGAATTTAGGTTCGCCAAATTTGATTTTCTATAAATTAAATTTTATCTTTTTTCTAAAACAATTTTCAATAAATAAATAAAACAATTCATAAACACTATCAACCTAACATCACATATCATGAAATCATAAATCTAGTTTTAAAACAAAAATATGAAATACGTAAGAACTAAGAAGGTGGATAGGCTGAGAAATGGTGGGGTGAGCTTGGAAATTTTGGCAGCAGGTTGGGTAATGCTGATGGACTCGGTGGCGACAGCAGCAGCAACCAACAACTGGAGTGGAGTGAGTTTGCAAACTTGTAACTTAGGAAATAGGGTTTGAGTTGTTTGACTGTTTTGATATTCAAAGTTTCAATTTGCAATTTTAGATATTAAATTATTAATTACAAAGTCATGAGGATTTAGAGTTATGAATTTTTTTTGGATATACTTGTTGGAAAAATCCAATATTGGGCTTTCACGTGTCAAATTAAATGTGTATAGCTGTTTTAAGAAAGTCCGATTTAAGTGATCCAGTAAGGTTTAAAATATGAGCTTACATGAGTGTCATAAAATTCATGGGCTTTTATGTGTAGATACCATTAAGTGATTTTCAATTTGTTGAGGGACCAAATTGAATAAAGGAAGCTTACTCTATAAGCTTCAAGAAAGCTTATTCTATAAGCTTCAGAGAAACTTATTTTCTATAAGTAAGGGGGTTATGGTCCCCAAACATCAGAGAGCAAACCCCACGTTCTGTATTCTCTCTACGAATAGTGAAGAAAGGGTGATCTGATAGTTTGGTAAACTATACCAGTTAAAGCACGAATCAATTTAATAATCGATTCATGGATTTAGGTACGCTTTCACTTTATGGTTATCGTTCCTTCTTTATTTCAGTTTATCATCGTAAAATTATGATTGGGACTTTCGTGCTGATGCATGTTTATATGCAATTAAACATGCTATTTTGTGATACAATTCTAACAAGTGGTATCAGAGCCACTCTACGTATGATTCTCTGAATTTTGGGAAGAATATGATATTAAGTTTTGAATTTACTTTTAAATCCAATGAATTAAGTTTTGGGCTCATCATCTTTTGAACCTGGGCATGATTGTATATGTTTTAGGTTTTATGATTTATTCACCAATTTTGAAGTTTGGTGAGAATTTCGAATCCTGTGTTAATTAATGAGGTATGCTCCCAAAAATTCTGATGGATTTCGGGTTAAGTATGATTTGAATTTGATGGACATCTCATGTTCCTATTTAATTTTACCAATATTTGAGATAGGTTGATTGAAACTTGAAGTCGCCAAAGTGACCTCTCTTGTGTAAATTTTTCCATTGAGAATGTTGGGATGGTTGTATATATGTATTTTCATGTGGGTATTAATCTGCCCAAAGTACACAAACACTTGTAGTGATAAATACGTGACAATTATAAGGTTTTTTCGTGTGAGTAATAAGTCGGCCCAAAGGAAGACTGTTGCTTGACATGAATTTATTGTCAATATTTGACCATTACATAGAGGTGACCACTAATGAGTTAATGTTACTGTCCAAAGACTTGACATTAATATTGTGTTTGGTACCTCGAGATGTTGCCATCATATTTGAATTATTGATTGTTCATTTGGTTTTATGTGAGCTTAACTATTACTTTGGTTTATTATTCTCTGTTCAGCTATGTCTGCTACTTCTGCATCTGCCAACATTAACAGCATACCCATGCTAAATGAGTCTAATTTTAAGGATTGGAAGGATAACATTCTGATCACTTTGGGTTGCATGGATCTTGACTACGCACTGAGGGTAGAACAACCTGCTTCTCTTACAGCTAAAATTTCTCCTGATGAAAGGAAGAATTTTGAAAAGTGGGAGCGCTCGAACTGTGTTAGTCTAATAATCATTAAGCGTAGCATTCCAGAAGCCTTTTGAGGCACTACATTTGAGGAAATCACTTTGGCCAGTGAGTACCTTACCCATATTGAGCAGCGTTTTGTAAAAAATGATAAAGCTGAGATAAGTACGCTTTTGGCGAACTTGATCTCAATAAAGTATAAGGGTAAGGGAAACATAAGGGAGTACATCATGCAGATGTCTCATTATGCTTCAAAATTAAGTATACTAAAGCTCAAGGTGTCAGAAGACTTACTCATGCATTTAGTGCTCATATCACTTCCTGTACAATTCAGTCATTTTAAGGTCAGTTATAACTGTCAGAAGGAGAAGTGGACTCTTAATGAGCTCATTTCATACTGTGTGCAAGAGGAAGAAAGGTTAAAGTAAGAAAGAACTGAGATTGCTCAGCTGGCCATTAATTCCAAAGAAAAGGGAAAGGGCATGAAAAGAAAGCCTGTTGAGAAAGCTACTACGGATCAAGGTCCAGCACAGAAGAAACAACGAAACAACACTCAAGATAAAAATTGTTACTTCTGTGACAAACCTGGACACAAAAAGAAGGAATGTACCAAATTTCACGCTTGGCGTGCAAAGAAATGTATTAATCTTACTTTGGTCTGTTCTGAAGTTAATTTAGCTTCGGTACCTAGAGACACTTGGTGGTTAGATTCTGGTGCTACCACTCATATAAGTGTTTCAATGCAGGGTTGCCTGAGCTGCTGAAAGCCAATTGATGGTGAAAGATACATCTATCTGGGAGATGGCAAATCGGTAGAAGTGGGGGCAATAGGGCATTTTAGATTGTTATTACAGACTGGATATTTTTTGGATTTAAAAGATACATTTATTGTAGCATTTTTTCGATGAAATTTAGTTTATATTTCCATGTTGGACAAATTTGGTTTCTCTTGTTCATTTGGAGATTGTCAATTGAAGCATTCAAATAATTCAAGTATTATGACACTGGTTCATTAAGTGCATTTGACAATCTATATTCGCTTGATATTATTCATTCATATAATGAATCCCTGCATGTTGACTCTAGGGGTACTAAGCAAAAATTAAATAAAGAAAATTCGGCTAACTTATGGCATAAGCGCTTAGGTCATATATCGAGAACCAGAATTGAGAGGCTTGTGTCAGATGGTATTTTGGATACACTTGATTTTTCAAATCTTACTGTATGTGTTGAGTGTATTAAAGGAAAACAGACCAAACAAAAGAAATTAGGTGCCAAAAGAACTAAAGATGTCTTGGAATTGATATATACGGATATTTATGGACCATTCCCTACGGCTTCTTGGAATGGTCAACAATATTTCATGTCATTCATAGACGATTATTTTCGGTATGGGTATCTATATCTTATTCATAAAAAATCAGAGGCACTTGATATGTTCAAAATTTTTAAGGCTGAGATTGAAAATCAACTCAGCAAAAGAATTAAGTGTGTCAGATCTGATCGTGGTGGTGAATACTAAGGTAGATATGACAATTCAGGAGAACGTCCAGGACCTTTTGATATCTTCCTAAAAGAATGTGGAATAGTCCCACAGTACACCATGCCGGGGACTCCTAGCATGAATGGTGTAGTTGAGAGACGAAACAGGACTTTAAAGGATATAGTGAGGAGTATGATTAGTCATTCATCCTTACCAGAATTACTTTGGGGAGAAGCACTAAAGACTGCAGCTTATATTCTCAATAGGGTACCAACTAAAGTAGCTGCTAAAACTCCATTTGAACTTTGAATTGGGTGAAAACCTAGTCTGAATCACTTTCATATTTGGGGATGTCTAGCTGAGGCTAGGCCTTACAAGTCAAATAAAAGAAAATTGGACTCTAAAACAATTAACAGCTACTTTATTGGTTATTCAGAAAAATTCAAGGGTTTTAAGTTTTATGATCCAACTAGAAGGTCAATTTTTGAGATGAGAAATGCAGTGTTCTTTGAGGATATTGAGTTTGGGGGGAGAAATAAGATTAGAGATATTGCCTTTGAGGAGGAGTCGATTTCAACACCTACTACTGCTTATGACAATGTCCAGGTACCCATCCCTATTATTGAAGAAGAAGCAGATTTGGAACCTCAATAGGATAATGTTGAAAATCTTCCCAATCAGATTGATGAAATAATTCAAGATCAACCTCAACAACCTACAGAATTAAGAAGATCCACTGGAGAGAAGAGAAAAACTATTTCGGATGATTATATTGTTTATCTCCAAGAAAATGAGGATATTATGAAATTAATGAAAAATGATCCTATTAATGTTCATCAGGCCATGAAAGGTCTAAATTCTCAAAAGTGGATTGATGCCATGAATGAAGAGTATAAGTCAATACAAGACAATCAAGTTTGGGATCTTGTCCCATTACCAGAGGGTTCGAAACCCATTGGTTGCAAATGGATTTTTAAAACCAAAAGGGATTCAAACGGTAATGTGGAAAGATATAAGACACACTACAAGAAAAACGCACAACGACAACGGTTAATAACCGTTGTCGTAGCCAGATTTCAACCGTTGTGGAAGATGGCGTTATCGTAGATCCCATCTTCCACAACGGTTAATAACCGTTGTAAAATACCAAATTTACCGTTGTCGTAGATGCTGTTGTCGAAGAGTTTGTTTTCCACAACGGTTATTAACCGTTGTCGTAAACATCTACGACAACGGTTGGCACAACGGTTGATGAAGTGTTGTCTTCAAGCCATCTGCCACGGCAGCGCCACGTCACCCACCACGTCATCGGGTCAACATCACGTCACCTGTCAGGTCAACGCCACATCACCTGCCACGTCATCTGGTCAACGCCACGTCACCTGCCACGTCATCGAGTCAATGCCATGTCACCCTACCACGTCAGCGTGAATAAATTTGTGTTGTTTGAGGTTTGAACTCGCAACCCCTTATTCGAGCTGAAACCACTTGGCCACTAATGTTTATGTGCTTGTATTCTACATGCATTTCTTTTATTAACTAATTTCAAAAATTCTCATTTTTACAACGGTAAAAAAAAAACCGTTGTGCCAACCGTTGTCGTAGATATCTACAACAACGGTACAAAAAAACCGTTGTCGTAGACATCTACGACAACGGTACAAAAAAAACCGTTGTGCCAACCGTTGTCGTAGATGTCTACGACAACGGTTAATAATTGTTGTAAAAAACCGTTGTCGTTGTGAGAAATTTTTTCGCACAACGACAACGGTACAAAAAAAACCGTTGTGCCAACCGTTGTCGTAGATGTCTACGACAACGGTTAATAATTGTTGTAAAAAACCGTTGTCGTTGTGAGAAATTTTTTCGCACAACGACAACGGTACAAAAAAAACCGTTGTCCCAACCGTTGTCGTAGACATATACGACAACGGTATAAAAAAACCGTTGTAAAAAACCGTTGTCGTTGTGCATTTTTTTCGCACAACAACAACGGTTTTTTGAAAAACCGTTGTAAAAGATGTCTACGACAACGGTTTTTCGAAAAACCGTTGTAAAATTGGTGTTGTTGTTTAGCATTTTTCTTGTAGTGACACATCTTGTGGCAAAAGACTTTACTCGAAGGGAAGACATTAATTTTAAAGAGACTTTCTCTCCAGTTTCCACGAAAGACTCTTTTAGAATAATAATGGCACTAGTTGCACATTATGATCTTGAGTTACATCAGATGGATGTAAAGACAGCGTTTCTTAATGGTGACATTGTTGAGACGATATATATGATGCAACCTGAAAACTTTGTGTCTGGAGACCCAAATAATATGGTTTGCAAATTAAAGAAATCCATCTATGGACTCAAGCAAGCTTCTCATCAGTGGTACCACAAATTTCATGAAGTAATTGTCTCATTTGGTTTTGAGACTAATGTTGTTGATGATTGTGTGTATCATAAGTTCAATGGGAGTAAGTTTATTTTCTTGGTATTGTATCTCGATGATATACTACTTGCCACCAATGATTTAAGTTTGTTGCACAAAACTAAGACTTTTCTATCAAAGAAATTTGAAATGAAAGATCTTGGCGATGTCTCTTTTGTATTAGGGATCCAAATACATCGAGACCGTTCTCAAGGTATTATTGGATTATCACAAAAGAGATATATAGAAAATATGCTGCAAAGATTTGGCATGCAAAACTGCAAGCCAGGTGACACTCTTGTGGCTAAGGGAGACAAGTTTAGTCTCAGTCAATGCCCTAAAACTGATCTTGAGGTTCAAGAGATGCAAACAGTTCAATATGCTTAGGCTGTTGGGAGTTTAATGTATGTTCAGGTCTGCACTAGACCTGATTTAAGTTTTATTGTTGGTATGTTGGGCAGATACTTAAGTAACCCTGGTATGGATCACTGGAAAGCAGCCAAAGGGGTTATGAGATATCTATAGAGAACCAAAGATTTTATGCTCACATATAGGAGATCAGATCAGTTAGAGATCATTGGGTATTCTGATTCTGATTTTGCTAGATGCCTAGAAGTAGAGGATCCACTTCAGGCAATATTTTTCTATTAGCTGGGGGAGCTGTTTCATGGAGAAATGCTAAGCAGACACTTGTAGCGTATTCTACCATGGCAGCTGAATTTGTAGCATGTTATGAGGCATCAAATCATGGAATATGGTTGGAAACTTTGTCACTGGGTTGCGTGCTTTGGTACACATTGAAAGACCACTTAAGTTGTATTGTGACAATAATTCGACAGTCCTATATTCCAATAACAATAGGAGCTCCACTAAGTCAAAACATATTGACATTAAGTTCCTGGTTGTGAAGGAAAGGGTGCAGAGTGGTCAGATTTCTATAGAGCACATTGGGACAGACTTGATGATTGCGGATCCGCTAACTAAAGGTTTACCACCCAAGGTTTTTCATGAGCACATGATTCATATGGGTGTTATGTTATTTCAGCATACTTCAGTTTAGTGGGAGCCTGTGAATATTTATTGCTCTATGTTTTGTATGGACACATTACTGTGTATTTAAGATAATACTGCACAGAAATAAAGTTTTGATTCATTTATTTACACTCTGTTGCTTTATGTTTTATGATTGATCTCATTAAGAAATAAAGAAAGGACCAGTTGGAAATAGGCATGTTATATCACATTACATGTAATTTCCATGCTACACACCATGAATGATCTGTTGATTAATTGTAATGATATACGTAATTATTGATGGGTCTAGTTACACTTAAGGTGACGAAAGCCTCTTTAGTCCTATGTCAGTGCAGTTGATAATAAGATTGTTAAAAGGGATACTCATATATGTGACAACAATGAGCTCAATTAGGTAATACACATTTGTTCTGTGTCACGTGTTGCCCAAGTGGGAGATTGTTGGAAAAATTCAATATTGGGCTTCCACGTGTCAAATTAAATGTGTATAGCTGTCTTAAGAAAGCCCGATTTAAGTGATCCATTAAGGTTTAAAATATGGCTTACATGAGTGTCATAAAATTCATGGGCTTTTATGTGTAGATACCATTAAGTGATTTTCAATTTGTTGAGGGACCAAATTGAAAATAAAGGAAGCTTACTCTATAAGCTTTAAGAAAACTTATTTTATATAAGTAAGAGAGTTATGGTCCCCAAATATCAGAGAGCAAACCCCCAAGTTCTGTATTCTCTCTACAAATAGTGAAGAAAGGGTGATCTGATAGTTTGGTAAACCATACTAGTTAAAACACGAATCAATTCAATAATCAATTCATGGATGATGATGGAATAACTCAAAATTAGTGTTGAGGCTATGGAACCGGACTCATGGGATTTGGAACCGAAAGAGAACCACTGTAACTAGAGGCAGTTTTGGCTAACTGGTTGGAACCGAGTTTGACAGTTAGTTGTTGAAACAGAAGCAAACCGGGAGCAGTGACATTTAGGGCTCAACTTGAAGAATCAAGAAATTGTCGTATCTTAGTTGTAATTGCTTGAAATTAACTTAGAGGTTCTCAATTATATATATAGTCGCACTTGTAATTCTGTGTATGAGAGAGAAATTTTCCAAAAAACGACAAATTGGAGAGATTAGGGTTCTTCAGTAGCGATAAGAACCCTAATGTGCGCGAGCTTCGATTTTGTATTCGTTTTTTGTTCCGATTCTTGAATTGAAAGAGGGCTCTTGTTTAACAATGGATGTAGACTCTATACGAGTTGAACCACTATAAAATTCTCTGCGTGTTCTATATCTTCTTATTTGTTCTTCATTCTTAGCTAATTTTAGGGTTTATCTAATTGGGGTTTCTTGGAGAGAAGGATCAAACACAACGAATTCACCAAAAGTGGCGCCGTTTGTGGGAAGATCTTCGATTTTTCAAGATGGGTTCCATGAAATTGGATGTAGAGAAGTTCTCCGGCACCGGTGATTTTACACTATGGAAGGCGAAAATGGAAGCTATATTAATCCAGTAAGGTTGGGAGGATGCCATATCAGATGTAGCAAATGACTCAGGATTTTCTGAGGGAGATGAGGCTGAATCTTCTCAGGCTAGAAGGGAGAAACTGAAGATAGATAGAAAGGCCAAAAGTTCCATCATATTATGTCTGGCAGATAAAGCGCTCCGAGAGGTTTACCAAGAGAATACCGCGCTTGAGGTCTGGAGAAAGTTGGAATCACTATACCAGATGAAGTCACTTGCTAACAGACTCTTCTTGAAGCAAAAGTTGATCTCATTCAAGATATCGGATGAGAGAAAGATTCTTCACTACAAGAAAATTCACTTACGACAACGGTTTTTCCACGTCGTTAAATCCAATTTTTTACCGTTGTTGTATCTACCGTTGCAAAAAAAATTCGCTCTACGACAACGCACCAAAAAGCGCAAGAAAAGGGTTGTTTTTTCTTATTTTCTGGAATTATTTTACAATGCTTTTTGCAACGCTTAAAAAGCGTTGTCTTTTCCTATTTTACAACGCTTTTTGGTACGTTGTAAAAAGCGTTGTCGTATCTGAAAAAAAATCAAAACAGTGACACGTCATCAGCATATTTTGGACAAGTCATTGCCACGTCATCTTCCACGTCATCAAAGATGACACATCATTGCCACATCATGAGAAATAAATGTGCGTTGTCTGGGATTCGAACTCGTGACCTTTATTGGACCTTGAACCACTAGGCTACTAATGTTTTATGTGTTTATATTATATATGTATTTTTTTTATTAATTAATTTTATATATATACATATATAATTAATGACTAATTAATATATAATTGGAAGATTAATGACTAATTAATATGTTTAATAATATTTAATCTAATTTCATATTAAGACAATTATAAAGTATACTAGTGCATATTTTTAATATATGTTATAAACATACTAATTTTTTAAAATTATGAATTTGTTCATATATATAATAGAATATTAATGCAAATAATATAAAATAACATCATAAAATAATTAAACTTTTCAACTTTAATTTAATTAAAATAATATATAATTTTTGTATTATTATATAAAAAAAAATTGTATTGACCAATTAATATATGTATGTTTTTTTATTTTGAAAAATAGTTTAAAATAATTAACATATTTAAGTTTTTTTTTCATATTATTCTTTTAATTAATCATTTTTATATCTTTTTTTATGTTTTAAAATAATTTTTTCAAATAATTTATGTTTTTGGTATTAATTTTAAAACCAAACTAATTTATATTTATTTTCTAAAGTAATAATATATAATTTTTATATTATTATGTAATACAAATTTTTATATTTTTCAAATTAATATATGTATTGTTTTTTTTTTGCTGTAAAATAATTTTTTGTTCAAATTAAAACCAAACTCATTTTATATTTACTTTCTAAAATAATAATATATAATTTTTATATTATTATGTAATACAAATTTTTATATTTTTCAAATTAATATATGTATTGTTTTTTTTGTTGTAAAATAATTTTTGGTTCAAATTAAAGCCAAACTGATCATTTTATCTTTACTTTCTAAAATAATAATATATAATTTTTATATTATTATGTAATGCAAATTTTTATATTTTTCAAATTAATGTATGTATTGTTTTTTTTTTGTTGTAAAATAATTTTTGGTTCAAATTAAAACCAAACTCATTTTATCTTTACTTTCTAAAATAATAATATATAATTTTTATATTTTTCAAATAAATAAATGTATATTTTTTTTATTGTTGTATAATTAATTTTTTTATATATTCTTAATTAATTGATATGATATATATATATATCTTTTTTTTTATGTTTTTTGTATTAATTTTAAAACACAATAATTTTATCTTTATCTTTTTTTAAGAAAAACATTCGTAATTTATGAATTATGAATTATAAAACACAATTTTTGAATTATGTTTTAAAATAATATACCAATTTTGTATTATTATTTTAAAGGGTGAGAGTAATATTTAATTAGGTGTAGTTAATTTCTTAATTAATTCAAAATAGTATTTTATAAAAATACTATTTTCTAAAATTATGAGTTTGTTCATATAAGATAATATTAATGCAAATAATGTAATACAAGATAACATTACAAATTAATTAAATTTAAGTTAATTAAAAAACAATTATTTTATAATTAATGAGTTGTAAAATTGTAAAAAAAAAGTATTCAGAAACGACAACGCCAAAAAGCGTTGCATAAAGGGTTGTAAAATTGAAAAAAAAAAGTACTAAGAAACGACAACGCCAAAAAGCGTTGCATAAAGGGTTGTAAAATTGTAAAAAAAGTACTAAGAAACGACAACGCCAAAAAGCGTTGCATAAAGGGTTCTCGTTTTGAAATAAAAATTCGCTCTACGACAACGCATCAAAAGCGTTGCACAAAAGTGTTGTCTTTTAAAAAAAATGTCATATGACAACGCTACTAAAATAACGTTGTCGTTTCCTAAAAAAGCGTTGTCGTATGGCGAATTTTTTTAAAAAAGACAATGCTTTTCAGAAAAAAACGTTGTAAATTCCAAAAAACAACACAAATTCATGAAAAGCGTTGTTAAATGGGCGTTGTTGTATGCAAAATTTCTTGTAGTGCTTGAGAAACTTAATGAGTTCAACAAACTCATAGATGACTTAGCCAACATTGATGAGAAACAAAAAGATGAGGATCTTGCCCTTCTTTTTCTGAATTCTCTTCCCAAGACTTACCAATCCTTCAAGGATACGCTGATATATGGGAGAGTAACTACTATGACTCTTGAATCTGTGATGACAGCCATTAGGTCGAGAACACTTACTAATGAATCTGAAGGAAAATCTCAAAGTATTAGGGAAGGTCTGCATATGAAATTCAAGAACAATGACAAGAAAAGTCAGGCAAGATTCAAGAATCCGAATAGAAGGGCCTGGATCGAATGGTAGCAAGATAGAGTTGAAACGAGGAAATGTTATTCATATCATAAGCCCGGTCATCTGAAGAAAAATTATCTGGAAAAGAAAAAGAAAGCTCTCTAAAATACTCAACAGGCTGCCATAGTTCAAGAACAGCAAACATTTGCTGGAGCTGACATGCTATGTGTCATCAACACTCAAGTACAACAAGAATAAGTGTTGGATTCGGGGTGCACCTTCCATATGTGCCCCATCCTGTCATGGTTCCATGACTCAAGCTGGGAAATGGAAGATCAGTGCTGCTGGGTGATGACCATATCTGCAAAGTGAAGGGAGAGGGCAAGATCCAACTAAAACTACATGACGGCTCAGTAAAAACCTTAACAAAAGTCAGGTATGTTTCGGACCTTAAAAGGAGCTTAATCTCCCTTGGTTTACTTAATGCTACTGGATTCGAGTTTCACACAGAGAAGGGATATATACTTGTCACTAAGGATGGAAATTTAGTACTAAAAGGTAGAAAGTCGAACGGCTTATACTTGTTATGTGGAACCACTTTATCGGGTGAAGCTGGTATGGTACTTAATGCTGATTCTCAGGTGGAGCTTTGGCATAAAAGAATGGGGCATATAGGTCATAAAGGTCTGATGGAATTGTCCAAGCAACGGTTGCTGGGAGCTGAATTGAAATCAGAAAATCAAGGTTGTGAATTTTGTGTGCTAGGAAAAATCACTAGGACCCCATTCCCTAAAGGTAAGCATACAACTTCTAGCACCTTTGAGTATGTTCACTCAGATATATGGGGCCCCTCTAGGACAGAAACGTTGGGAGGAGGAAGATACTACATAACCTTCATAGATGATTATTCGAGGAAGGTGTGGGTATACATCTTAAAGCACAAAAGTGAAGCTCTAGAAAAATTTAAGGAATGGATAACTGTGCAGGAGAACTTGACTGGGAAGAGATTGAAATATCTTCAGACCGATAATGGTTTAGAATATCTATCAGATGAGTTCCAAGAATACTGCAAACTTAAAGGAATCATAAGACACAAGACCACAACTTATATCCCGTAGCAAAATAGTATAGCCGAGCGGATGAATAGAACCTTGATTGAGAGAGTTAGGTGCATGTTGTTGGACTCAGGACTTCCAAAATCCTTTTGGGGTGAAACCTTAGCCACTGTTTCATATCTCATAAACAGGAGTCCCTCATCGACTGTTGAATTTAAGTCTCCAAACGAGGTGTGGTATTCAAGAAAGCCGGATTATTCCCATCTGAAAGTATTCGGCTGCTTAGCGTATGCACACATGAAAGAAGATAAACTGGAACCTATAGCTATCAAATGCGTATTCATAGGCTATCCAACTGGTGTTAAGGGCTACAAACTTTGGAGCATGAAACCTAGAAATCCTAGATGTTTTGTGAGCCGGGATGTCACCTTCAAGGAAAGTGTTATGGGATACAAAAGCTCTAGTTCTAATGAGTCTCAGGTGGAGCATAGTGGAGCATCAAGTTCTGATCACCAGGAGGAATCACTGGAGTTAAGTACAGACCTGAATTCGGATAAGGCAGAACAGGAAGATGAGCCAAGTGGAAATGAGTCTGATCAAGGAGGAAACCAGGATGAAGAAGATCTTACTAACTACAACCTTGCTAGGGACAGAACTAGAAGAAAAATCAAGGCTCCAGCTAGGTATGAAGAAGTTGATGTGGTCAATTATGCTTTTCTTGCAGCTATGGAGTTAGATCAGGAGGAGCCAAGAACATATAGAGAAGCCATCAACTCAGAACATAAAGAAAAATGGCTGCAAGCTATGCATGAAGAATTTTTGTCCTTGCAGAAAAATCAGACTTGGATTTTGGTGGATAAACCCAAGGATAGAAAGATCATAAGTTGTAAATGGATTTTCAAAAGAAAACTGGAAGTGACTGGTACTGAAAACATCAGGTTCAAGGCTCGCTTGGTGGCAAAAGGATACACACAAAAGGAAGACATCGACTATAATGAAATTTTTTCACCGGTGGTAAAACATGTATCAATTCGGATTTTACTTACTTTAGTGGCCTAAGAAAATATGGAGTTGCACCAGATAGATGTCAAGACCGTCTTCTTGCATGGAGACCTAAAAGAAACTCTATTCATGCAACAACCCGAAGGTTTTATTCTGTCTGAGGATGAAGGAAAAGTATGCTTGCTAAAAAGGTCCCTATACGGTTTAAAGCAAAGTCCTTGCCAATGGTATAAGAAGTTCGATAGCTTCATGGTAAGCATTGGGTTGGAACGGTGCAATTATGACAGCTGCGTCTACTTGGAAAAGAAGGTAAAATAATTCACACTTACTTACTGATGTACGTGGATGACATGCTAGTTGCAGGGAAGAGTTTGGTTAGGATCAATGCCTTGAAAACTAAGCTGGCTTCTAAGTTTGAGATGAAGGATCTAGGTGATGCAAAGCGGA
The DNA here is from genome assembly GCA_028654395.1 of Scutellaria barbata. NCBI lineage: Eukaryota > Viridiplantae > Streptophyta > Magnoliopsida > Lamiales > Lamiaceae > Scutellaria > Scutellaria barbata. The sequence goes on from CM053650.1 coordinate 8,462,675, forward strand.
TGCTGGGAATGGACATAGCTAGAGACAGAAATTTGGGATTTGTGTTCTTAAATCAATCTGATTATATTGCCAAGGTTTTGAAGAGGTATCAAATGTATGAGTCCAAACCAGTGGTTACACCAATCGGGGCTCAGTTTAAAATGACCGCAGCTTATCAGCCAAGTTCAGACCAAGATATAAAAGATATGATGCGTGTGCCATATGCCAATGCGGTTGGGAGTATGATGTATACGATGATATGTAGTCGACCTGATTTGTCTTTTGCTATGAGTAAGGTTAGTCGTTTTATGTCTAATCCGGGGAGGATACATTGGGAGGGAGTTAAGTGGTTACTTAGATATCTAAAGGGTTCAATCAACTTGGGGCTGATGTTCAGAAAACAAGCTGGTGGTGGGAGCATACTGCAAGGTTTCGTCGAGTCAGACTTCGCTGGAAATTCAGATAAAAGAAAATCAACCACAGGATATGTCTTCACACTCTATGGAACAGCAGTGAGCTGGAAGGCCATGCAACAATCTATTGTAGCCTTATCTACCACCGAGGCGGAGTTTGTGGCCATGTCCGAAGCAGTTAAGGAGGCAGTGTGGTTGAAGGGGATTCTTAAGGAGTTGGGAGTGAAACATGGCAGAGTATCTATCATGTGTAATAACCAGAGTGCCTTACATCTGAGCAAGCATCAAATGTTTCATAATAAATACAAGCATGTAGACATAAAATTGCATTTTGTTAGAGACTTAATTGATAAGGGTGAAGTGGAAGCTTTGAAAATTGGGACGGCAGACAATCCTGCGGATATGCTAACCAAGATAGTACTAGGAGCAAAGCTTGAGTATTGTAATCAGCTGATAAATCAGGTCAGTTGGGATTCAGTACAAAGTTAAGTGTAGCAGACAAGAGAGCAAGAGTTCTTCTGGAAATTCAGAGTTAAGGTGGAGATTTGATGGAGGAATAACTCAGAATTAGTGTTGAGGCTATGGAACCGGACTCATGGGATTTGGAACCGGAAGAGAACCGCTGGAACCGGAGGTAATTTTGGCTAACTGGCTGGAACCGGGTTTGGCAGTTAGTTGTTGAAACAGAAGCAAACCGGGAGAGTGACAGTTAGGGCTCGACTTGAAGAATCAAGAAATTGTCGCGTCTTAGTTGTAATTGCTTGAAATTAGCTTAGGGGTTCTCAATTATATATATAGTCGCACTTGTAATTCTGTGTATGAGAGAGAAATTTTCCAGAAAACGAGAGATTGGAGAGATTAGGGTTCTTCAGTAGCGATAAGAACCCTAATGTGCGCGAGCTTCGATTTTGTATTCGTTTTTTGTTCCGATTCTTGAATTGAAAGAGGGCTCTTGTTTGACAGTGGATCTAGACTCTATACGAGTTGAACCACTATAAAATTCTCTGCGTGTTCTATATCTTCTTGTTTGTTCTTCATTCTTAGCCAATTTTAGGGTTTATCTGATTGGGGTTTCTTGGAGAGAAGGATCAAACACAGCGAATTCACCACAATGGATTCAGGTACGCTTACGCTTTATGGTTATTGTTCCTTCTCTATTTCAATTTATCATCGTAGAATTAGGATTGGGGTTTTCGTGCTAATGCATGTTTATATGCAATTAAACATGCTATTTTGTGATACAATTCTAACAATACTTACTATATATATATATATATAATTTATAATAATTAAACGGAGAATGGGGACTCCTCGTTCCATATAAACGGGGTGGGCGATTGGTTTGGCCATAAATGCCATCCCAACACCATCCCCATAATTTCTAATAATGTATAATATAAGGCCTTTGATGTCCAATAATTAATACAATTGTGATCATTTACTTAAAAAAGAAAAATACTCCAAAAATTCATGCCTTAATTAGCTATTATTATTATTATTATTATTATTATTATTATTATTATTATTATTATTATTATTATTATTATTATTATTATTATTATTAGTAATATTTTACCCAGTATATATAAGGTTTGGTCAAATAAAGATACTATATTTGGGTTGTTATAATTGTGTATCGAGAACATTTTAACGTAAATATCAAAATTGAACAAATATTTCTAAACGAATATTTTAAAACAAATTGGGCACTGACGGCAATCGGAGCGATTCAAGACCAAATCTCTTCAATGTGCAAAAATATATTCACAATTTTTAATACTGTGGTTATAGTACAAATAATATATATTTAATTTTCTCTTCTCTATTAGAATATGGGGAGGTTAACCAAAACATAAAATAAAATCAAGAGAATATGGGGAGGTTAACCAAAACATAAAATAAAATCAAGAGTATTATGTACACCAAGTGTACATGCAATACGGGTCAACCCGGATATGTGTGTTTTTAATTTTTTATTTTTTTGCTGCAGGCCAAAATTTTTATATACAAATTCTGTGACATTTATGAATAAGTTTTGTATTTAATTTTATTTTTTTTATTATTTTTTATTTTTTTGCTCGAGGCCAAAATTTTTATATACAAATTATGTGATTTTTATGAATAAGTTTTGTGACCTTTATATTTAATAACTTAGAAAAAAAATAAAGAATTTTAGCAAAATTTGTATATAAATATATTTATGTTATTTTCATATGACCCCTATATATATTCACGTGGCCTTTATGTACAAATATTTATACCTTACCTTTATATATTGTATAAATGTATGGATATTTGTACATAAAGATCACATAAATATACATAAGGGTCATGAATATCACATAAAGGTATCTATATATAAATTTTACTGAAATTTTTCATTTCTTTTATAAGTTATAATGCATAAATGTCACATCATTTATACATAAAAGTTACATCATTTTGTTACATCATTTGTACATAAAGATACCGAATTTATATATAAAGTCAAGACATAAAATTCAACCAATATATATATATATATATATATATATATATATATATATATATATATATATTCACGGATTCAGATCAAGTCGACTCGAATTGTACGGATCTTAAATTCATGCACCAAATGCACAGGAGAATTTGTCCAAAATCAATTGTATTCAAAGAAAAAACGACCGTCTATTAATTAATGGAAAATTAAAAAACCTATCGATTGTAAAGTCTGTGTTGTAGACTTTACCAAGTCAAGGCTCGGTAAAATAATATTGCAATATAATAAAACGTGAAAGAAAGGGAGATGAATATTTCAGACGATACCATCTATAAATATCCACCACTTTGCAGCTAGATTTATCAACTCTCAAATTCAAAATACATATATCCAATAATAAATATTAGCTAAAATAGAATGAGGATGTCTCTTTTATTTCTCACAGCCCTTCTTATTGCCTCTTTTGCAACATTCTCAGATGCATCAGATCCCAGCCCTCTCCAGGATTTCTGTGTCGCTGTTAAAGATTCTGAGGCTGCTGGTAATAACATTTACATACAAGTATATATACGTACATATATGTGTATAAATATCATCTCGGAAAATCCCAATTGTCTAACGTAGGCTTTGTCCACTTTTTACTGCCAATTATACATATTTTAATTATAGTTATCACTATTTTTCAATTTTTGTGCAATTTTGCACAACAGCAATTAAGTTCAGGTCCATGTAGGCAAACTTCAAAATTTGAAGCAAAATTGGATGAAGATTTGAAAAAAGTGATAATTAGAGGACTAAAACTGTAATACATAAAATTGATCGTAAAAAAAATGGATATTATTATGCTAGAAGATGAAAATTGCAATTTTAACTATTTCATGTTGAGATAACTTTGACATCGACTTTACGTGTAGTTTTCGTGAATGGGAAGATATGCAAGAACCCGAACATGGTTGTTGCGGAGGATTTCTTCTATTCTGGGCTGAACAAGGCTGGCGATACATCAAATGCAGTTGGATCGAAGGTGACTCCTGTGAATGTTAACCAAATACCGGGTCTCAACACTCTAGGCGTCTCGTTGGTCCGTATAGACTATGCGCCATATGGCCTGAATCCCCCACACACGCACCCTCGTGCAACTGAGATTCTTGTAGTGGTTGAAGGCACTCTCTACGTTGGATTCGTCACTTCCAATCCTGCAAACCCCGACCAGAAAAACAAGCTCTTCACCAAAACATTGTACGCAGGAGACGTGTTTGTGTTCCCAGAAGGCCTGATTCACTTCCAGTTTAATACTGGAAAGACCAACGCGGTTGCGTTCGCAGGTCTAGGCAGCCAAAATCCAGGAGTTATCACAATTGCAAATGCAGTGTTTGGTTCGGATCCACCAATCAATAAAGATGTATTGACAAAGGCATTCCAGGTTGAGAACAACATGATTGAGTATCTTCAATCTCAATTCTGGCCTGACAACAACTAAATGTGAAGCTAATATATATATATATACACACAATAACGTGTTCTCTTGGCCCCTAAAAATAAGTGATACTATTGTCAGTACTCTAAGTATTCAGTTGCAACTGGGTTTGCAGTCAGTTATATTACACATTTTGTACTCCCACAATAATGTATTACAGTACGTTATGATTAATATATATGGGCTTCTTGGTTTCTCTCTTTTCTTGAAATAATTAAATCTGCTTTTTGCAGTTGAACTAGTTGATCAACCTATCATGCGTATTATTTAATTAAGTATATATTATTTTCACTAATTCAATCGTGAAAAGTAAAGGATATAAATCGGAATATCCTTATTTGAAATATTTATCATGACAACGAAAAGTCCAGGAGATGATATATGCAATTGTCTCCGAAAATGTGAAAAAGAAGTACAAGGTAATACATTCAGGAGGATAAAATATACTTATACTCACTAGGGAATTCAACTTAAAGAGTTTTAATTTATAGCAATTGTTTCTCTGTAATGGTTAATAGGATCTTTATGAATTAATATTTGATCAATTAGTTTCCTCTATTAAATAATGGTTTTTCATGATCCCATCTTCCCAACTAATATGATAAAACTATAGTTACGAAAAAATAACGAAATAATGCTTTTCTAGAATAATCTATAATTTCATTATCATAACATTATTAATATATTTAATTTAGTGAATTTGGTTTGAAATTTAAGTGGATTTTGATAATTGTGGATTTTCATTAATTTGTATTTGTTTTGAAATTTTATAGATTAGAATTATTGTTAATATGTCACAATCACATTATTATAAATAGATGTATTATTTTATTTTGAAAAGATAGATATTATTGGAATTGTAAAAAATAGAAAAGATAAAATAAATATATAAAAGTAGTGTATAGTTATAGGATTTTAGTTTAATATCATTTTTCAAACCTACACTATACTGATGTTTTCAATTTGGAACATAAACTAATTATTTTTTCCAATCATAACCTATAACATCCCAAAATTATATGCAACAACTAATGGTTTATAGTTGCAGCCTAGGTTTCGATTGGATTCAGATTACTTTTTGTATTCTCCAATAATAATTTATGTGATAATTAATCAAGTGTTTTATGATATGCGATTAGCACTGACCAGTCATTTTACGCACAATTAACACTTTAGCCAAAAAAAAACGGGTCAACGATATCTGTAACACATTCGAATTTCGAATATTAAGAACTTAATAAAGAATTAACAGTATAATTTACAAGCGATAATTACACAATCAATGCAAAATCAAGTTGCGGGAAAGTAGACAATATTTCAAAAAGGTTTTAAACCACACATGTTGTATTGTGTTTGATTAAACATGAATATACGATACATAACCAAGAAAAGAAAAAATAGCATTATTTGAACACAAACAATAATTGACTTCTTGTAAATCTTGTTCAATCTTTTGAAACATTGCAAAACTTACATACCATTTACAAGAAGAAAAAAAAAGTGATAAAATTAAAGGTATTTTCATCCCAAGGAAAATATCAATTTTAGTCTTGTAAGTTAGGTCATGTCCAATTTTGGTACAATAATTTTGGCTTTTCCAATTTTAATCATTTAATTTTTGAATTTTTCTAATTTTAATTCTATTTTGGCCAGAAATTTCAGGGTTGATGTGGTCACCAGAATTACGTACACGTGGCATCCAAATTAGAAATCCCTAATTAATGGAAGAAAAATTCAGGTAATTTGTCATTTCTCATTGCCACATCATTAAAAGATGAATAAAAAATAAATTGAAAAGAAAATGTATGTTCCTCGTGAATTAAATTGGAATATATGAATTAAAACAAAAAAATTTGAAAAAGTATCAAATTGGTGATCGGTTCTTCTAGTTTGTACTTCGCCGGCACCACCTTCATCTGCTCCACTTTCTCAGCTGAATGAAATTCAGAGCAATCAAACCTCTTATTTCGATCATCTCATCCGTTGATCCCCAATAAAACAGCGCCATTAAGATTTTGAATCTCTTATATAGAGGAGAACATATTTCTTCACCAAAAATGATGACAACCTATGATTTATATAGTAGGCCCCATGATGTGTCAGTTATTAGTACATATTATGCCATCTTAATTAACCTGATATTAGTCCATCTATGATGAATTTTATTACTCTTATGGTCGAATGGATTTTGGTGGGTGAAGTAAATTGAGCTTAAAATTGTATTTTTGGATCTTAATTATGAAGTTGGGCTCAGATTGACTTGATGGAGATTATATAACTTGCTGGTGAAGGAAGGCCAAGAAGATTTTATGTCAAAATAAACTTTTATTTTTCCTTTTATAGTAGAATTAAGGTTTAGTTTTATCAGTTTTATTAGGAGAATTAAAGAGAGTATTGTATATACGCGATAGATACATATTTGATTACGTACACATCTCTCCCCAATCTTTCATCTCTCTAACCCATAAGCGTCGGTTTTAGAATACATTTCTCTCTTTTGTTTTTAGTTCGTTTCTTTGATTCAGTGGTCATTTAATTTGATTGTTGTCACTATAAGACGTTACTCTTAATTTATGATTTTATTCCATAAAGTGCAATATAGTTTGAATTGATTTGATAATTCAATTAATTTGAATTATATTTTATTATTGTTATCCATAAGTTCTCATATGTTGCTGAGATGTATAATTATTGAATAATTTGTACATAGTAGCAATAGATTAATTATACTTTTGTTGGGATTGTGTAATTGTCTAACGAATTAACGAAACTAATGTAACTATAGATTTAATAATTGCAGCAATCTCAATTATTTGGTTCTAAACTTTAGTTTGAGTTTAACTGTTTTCACAAAAATTTAATGCGGATGTTGATTAATTTGGATTGCGAGCAATTTAATTTTGATTGAATGTTGGGTTTGATCAATTAAATTAGGAAAATCGGACTTCTCTACGACTTCGTGTTTAGTTTAAAGTTAAATACTTGAATGTATAAAATAATATTTGTGGCTTGTGATCAGTAAAGCAAAATATTAATAACCTTAAATCAAAGTTTGGTAGGATTATTTTGCTCTCCTGTTTATTTCAGTAGTTCGTTGTTCGTTGTTAGTTAATTTTCTTAGTTTTAGGTTAACTAATCAAGATAATCGAAAAATTCCCCTATTTTTACTCGTTTTCCATCTCAAGAGAATTAAATTATGTTTCTGAGGATCAACACTACTCACCCATTATAAATAATTTATTTTTATTGGTTTTACACGCACCATGCACCCCACATAGTAAGTTAAATGTTTAAGTTAAATGTTTATTTTGTTTGGGGCGTTGGACATGATTTGTTTTATTTTTGTTTATTTTGTTAGCATAATTATTTCTATACAGATGTACGAGTCAGGAATTATGCATTTGGTTGACCCAATCTGATGCACCCATGCACGTCTCATGCGCTTATATATCCGTGCCCAGACTTTTATCACACTTGTATAACATTTATGTTGTTTCACATAACTTTTGTATTATGTTAGTTTAACACAATGTTTTCATAACTGAACCGGTGGTCAAACTGGCCTGGCCACCGGTTGATGGTTCAACCGGTCGGATTGGTTGAACCGGTGGTTCAACCGGTAAAATGATCTTTGTCTATTTTTTTTCAATATTATTTTTATTACATTAAAAAAGTTATGCACTTATATGATTCATATTAAAATAAATACAATAAAGTTATAAAATGTCAAACTATATACCCCATAGTCCATAATGAAGTTTCAAACTAAAAATTAAAATATTAAATACTAAAATTTAAGATAGATAAAATGACAAAGTAAAATATTTTGAATCTTGATGATCATATCACAAAGGGTCGTTTTCTTTACTTCTTTTAATTTCTTTTTTAACTTTTGAAGCCTAATTTGAAAGCTCAAAGATGAAAGATCATTATTTCATAGCCCAAAACAAGAAGTAAATGTAATTAAAAAAAAAAACTGATTTTCCGGTTTTTCGGTTCCCGATTATAACCGGTTCAACCGGTTTTTGACCGATTTTTTTCGATTTAACCGAAAAAACGGTTAATTGGGTGTATTTGGACCGGTTTCCGTGCCGGTTCCCCGTTGAACCGGCCGGTCCGGTCCGGTTATGAAAACACTGGTTTAACATTTACACTATATCAAAAACATATAAAACCTTTTAAAGCTTAATGTTATAATAATATAACATTTATATTTTTTTAAGTTAAAATACTATATAAATATTATGATATTTGTATATAAATGTTATACTAGTTTAATATAAAAGTTAAATTACTATAACATAAAATACAACTATCCTACATGAATTTTTATATTGAGAAAAGTATAAGTAATATTACTTAAAAATTATGATCTTTGTACATAAAAATTATATTAATATAATATAAAACATGAATTTAAAAAAAAAATTAAGCACATATTCGAGTCGGATCCAACTCGATTCGACCTGTGCTCGTCCAATTGCACCATACAGCTATGTATAGAAACACTACTCTTTTGTTAGGGTTTGATTTGTGAGCGTAATTGCTCTTTTTTTAATGTTTTGTTTTGAAATTTTTCATTTCAATTAAAATTTTAAATCCAAGGTGGCTAATAATTTGAAATTAGAATTAAAATTGGAAGGGAATTTGGCTACATCACCAAGAAATATTCACATTAAATGTAAAATGTGAAAAATAATTACAAGTCAGCACTCTAGTGGCAGGAATCCCCATATTAGAGGGAATGTGAGTGGCGCATGACATTTTCCACCCATAATTATCCTCAAATTATGAAAGGGTTAACAATATTTTCTTATCTGAATAGTATATGATTTTATATTTCTTTTATAAATTTTAAAATATTGTATTTTGTCGTATAAATTTTAAATTTGATATATTTTGTAATATTGAATAAATTATAGTTGTACACGTGTTTTAAATCAACGATTAGGATTTGTCTGATATTGTAAAATGCATTAAATTTATAGTATAAAATACAACATTTCAAAATTTATATCAAAAAATGTAAAATCACGTATAATTTAGATGAAAAAATATTTTTAAACGATTGTGAAATTAAGATCAATGTATCCTAAAATGCTTTCTTAAATAAAAATTAAAGAACGAAATCAATGAATCCTCTATTCACGGAACCTAAAATTCAACTCCCCAACATATGGGAAAACAATTAATTTACCTATCTTTATATTTAGAGTATTAAAATAAATAAATAAATCTTTTTTTTAAGTCATGTAATAATCTTATACTCGAATATATATATATATATATATATATATATATATATATATATATATATATATATATATACTAGTTGAAGGCCTGATGCATGGGATTGATTTTTTATTTTATCTTGATAATTTTAAATGAAATTAAGTCCAACATTTTCTTTTATATTTTCTCGATTGTTTGTCATTTTATTTTAAAACAATTTGAGTGAAGTGAAGTTCAACATCTTCTTTTGTATTTTCTCGTAGTTGAAATTGTGATTTGTGTATTCATCAATTTCTCATCATATTATTGTATGTAAATAATAGACCATTTCAATCAAATATCCTAATAATAAAAGATTACCAAAGTGTAAACATGATTCCAATTGTCAATTAATATTTGAGAGCAAAATTGATGATACTTGTCTCTCAAAATAGATCTTAAACTAGAATTGATTTACTTTCAAATTTTGTTTCATAATACATTATGCTCAAACAAATGATATAAACACTCAAAATTTGGTAAAAGAGAAAAAGACCATCCAATAATGTTTGTAACTTTCAATTCAAGTCAATTCAGTCTGTTCCACACTCAATTTATTATTCTCAATATAATATCTTAAGAGTCTATCAAATACACATTAGAAACGTAAAAACAAAAACAGGAAATCACAAAAAATTCTTGTTGCATCAACATTCATGCTAGACTTATTATCGTTGGCCCAACAAAGTTCCATTTAGCTACGATCCACGAAGGTTTCGTCATACTATCCCTGACATTGAGAAACATATATAATTAAAGAATGAAAATATAGGAGATAAAAAATCAAAAATACAAAAGAATCTCCAATTAAATTAAGCGAAGCTAATTCTAGCAATGAAGGGTCTAATCTCTTAGTGAAAATGAAATATCAACAATACTCCTCGAAAATCATTAAAAAAAATATAAGAAAATCCAACCGAAATAAGTTTCTTTCTCGGGCTGCAAGTAAAACAACTGGTTGCAGGAACTTTCATCAGCCATATCAAATATACAAAGGAACTTATCAAGAAATTTGGTATGGAGAATGGTGCAACAACATTCATTCCTATGTCTACATCAATAAACCTTGACAAAGATGAAGATGGTAAAGATGTTGATATCATAAAATACAGACGGCTAATTGGATCCTTGCTGTATCTCACAGCAAGCAGGCCGGACATCATGTTTGCAGTAGGAGTCTGTGTAAGATTCCAAGCAGCACCAAAGGAGTCATATCTTTCAGCTGTTAAGAGAATTATCAAGTATTTGAAAGCAACTCAAGAAGTAGGCCTATGGTATCCCAAGGAAAGAGGATTCAAGCTTAAAGGCTACTCTGACTCAGATTATGTAGGCTGCAAGATTGATCGAAAAAGCACCAGCGGGACTTGTCAATTTCTGGGAAATAGACTTGTTTCATAGTTCTGCAGAAAGCAAACTTCAATTGCAACCTCTACAGCAGAATCAGAGTATGTTGTAGCAGGTAGTTGCTGTGAGCAGATTCTCTAGATACAGCAGCAACTTAGAGATTATAGGATTGAAGAAAAAGAGACTCAAATTCTCTGTGATAATACAAGTGCAATAGCAATTACCCATAATCCTATTTTTCACTCACGAATAAAGCACATCGACATACGACATCACTTTATAAGAGATCATGTAGAGAAGAAAGATGTTGTGCTTGAGAAAGTTCACACGGATCTCCAGCTTGCAGATATATTCACTAAACCATTGAGTGAATCAAGGTTTTCTATACTTAGAAATGAGTTGGAAATTCTAAAACTATGAGGTGAAAAAGATGGTGCAGAAGATTAAGGGGAATCTTTACATGCTTGCGAGAAGCAGTAAGTATAGTACTGTAAGTTACGTCTTCATACAACGCTGGGTTCAAACAGCGCTGCATCTTTTATTTTTACAGTACAGCAGTTAGTGAGAGTGTAAGCAGCACCTGGTTACAACATTTATTTCTAAGAGTATTGATTGCTTTGTAACCTCGTACCCAGGATACTGCAACCTTAAAAAGACATTCAATTAGGCGGCAAATCGCATGTCTTTCAGAATTTTATGCATGTCTGTGCGTGTCAGAATCTGGAGAGGCGCGGTCAGAAGCCCACGCGCCCAATAATGATTATTGATGATTTAACCCCTCCGTCTTTTCCTAAGGACCGTAAGATCAATTTTTTTCTTTTAATCTCAACCGCTAATCTTACTACACATCCCTTGAGATCCGTCATAACCCCCATAACCATCCTAATTCAAATTCATTTTTCACCATCAACTAAGGAAAGAGGTTTTCTTTTCGCAAGATTTTTCCTAAATGCAAAAATCTTCAAACCTTTCATTCTCTCTCTGAAAAATCAATGGCGGCCAGGCAATCTATCATTTTGGAAGGACGTCTGATCGACCAGGAGCACGTCTATACTTTTGGGTTGTATGATAACTCACTGATCCGCAGGATCTTCACCGCCCTTGAGAGGACTCTCAAGTCTTAGGACTACTGACCACCGTCTACGCTGGTTTCTCGGTGGAGTCAGTTCAGCATTTTTACTCCTACGCTAGGACTGCAGAGGAGAGGAACTGTATCCTGTTCATGATGGATGCAGATGAGGAAGAGAAGTCTCTGACCATTAGAGACATCGCCACCACCTTCAGAATCCGACTCTACAGAGCTACCGATAAGAGCAGCATTGGAAGACGTCCAGGTTTTTCTTAGCCTGGCTGTAGAGGTTGTAAGAAGGGGCGATGACGTCGTTTTTGCTCAAGAGCAAATCAACACCTTGGGAGTGGAGCAAGCTGAAGAAGCTATACTGCAATAGGAGCTGCAAGCAAGTGTTAAAGAAACCAGAATACAGCACACTCCTAGGAGGATGCGGAGAAAAGGTAGTTCAAGTCAACATCATGCAAACTCTCTTCCATACGAGCAAATGGTTGAAGACCTCTCCAACATTGTCTCTCTTGATCATTTGGAGGAGGAGGAGCCTCAACTGATGGACTACAGTGATTTCCCTGTACACATGAAAGCAGTTGCTTCACATTCTCAAAGGGAACTAACCGCCATCATCAAAGATGTGATCTGTGACATTGCTGCCGATGTCGCCGATGATGCAACCACGGAGGAAGTTGTGGAGGCCGGACTCCATATACTGGCTGAGACAGTAGTACAACAGACGACCACCCTTACAGATGCTGCTGAGGAAATAAGGAAGGTGGAGGTTGAGATTCTTGCAGCAGTGGAGCTTACAGTGCTGAATGCTGTGGAAGTTGCAAGAAACCAACCAGAGCTGCAAGAACCCATTCTTGCAACAGAAGCTGTCCAGGTTACAGGACCAGCTGAGGAGACGGGGTCCTTGCAGAAGACCTCAGGCAAGGTTGTTGTTCTAACAACACTCCCTGAGAGAGGGAAGACCTCTGCTGGAGAGGCTGTTGAGACAGTACCCGCAGAGGATGCTGGAGTTGAAGCAGAGATAACCCCTGAGCAGCTAGAGACACATCAAGAGAAGGTTGATGCTGCAATTGCTGCATGCTCATCTAAACCTTCCCAGGTTAGAGCAGCAGAGGTTACTGAGGACGCTACAGTTGATGATGCCGAATTCACCAAGATGATGAAATAGCATAACATGGCTATATACGGACCGAAAGATAGTAGAGCAGGACCAGTCCAAATATCATCTGACAAAGAAGAAACAGAAGATGAAGAGCACCCATCCTCAAGCTCAACCAGTTCCCAATCTAGCCACCACGAGGATAAGGTTGCTACTGAGGTACCACGGCAGGATGCAGCACCAAACCCCCAAGTTGTCATTCCTTATACTACATCTGCTGCCGCCTCAACAAGAAGGAATTCAGGCCTGACCCCTGATGAATCGATTGACATGGTGGTAGCCGCTGTTAGACATCTGCTGCATACTCTCTAGGAGCATGAGTCTAACATGCGGGACAGCATCAGGGTCAGCGCCCAATTCCATGCTGAAACCATGACTGGTTTCAAGAAAGACCTTGAAGTACTGCCTGAGATGATCAAACGAATGCTCAATGATCATGCCCATAGGATGTATATGGAACGGGTAAGGATGGAGGGAGAGCTGAAGGTTGAAGTTGCACAGACTTGCCAAGAAATAAGGCTGTGTAAGCGCCATGCTGAAAATGCTGCTGACAGGCTGCAGACTCACTCCCTCGTCCTTGACACACTTCTGGACCACGTAACGGATCAATCTAGAAGAACAAGTAATATGGACGACCGTTTGGGGAACTTGGAGTTGATCGTCGGAGAATTGAGGGATATCATGGTCAGTGCGTTCCCTCAGCATACTCAAGCCTCTAAAGACGCCCCAGAGCCAACAAGGAGACTACGCTCCAAGGTGGTCCCAGCTGCCCCTGCTCAGCCCCCGGCCTTTGATGATGCCAAAAAGGGGGAAAGATTTACTGACAGATACAGGAGCTCAGGAGAAGCTGATGAAGAAGAAGAAAATGACCAGTCTCTCAGCAGGAGAAGAAAGAGGTTTGGATCATCTGCTACTGCAGACATCCCCTCTCCAAAGCGCTGGAGAAGAGATGATGAAGGTGGAGCTGGTACAGTTGCTGGAAGCAGATCAGCAGCAGACACTGCATACAGCAGTGCTACAAGCAAGGATGCAGCACCTCCCTCCTCTCATCATTCAAAGAGAGGAAGAGAAAGCCAGCAGTAGGGCTCGAGGAAAAGGATAAGCAGAGCCGAAGCTGAAAGGCATTACAATGAGAAGATGGCTGCTTAGAGAGCGGAGCAAGCCAAAGTTGAAGCTGATGAGATTGCCTGGATACGGAGGCTTGGGCTGATTGGAGAAAGAAGGTTCTTTGGCAGAAACTTCTTCCAGTACCCTCCTCAAGAAATTCCCCGACTCGACACAGACAACATATCTGCCGAAGTATCAGTGCTGATGGATCAAAGACCGGATGGAGAGGACATCGCATGGAGCTTGAATATCTTCAAGTCTATCAAGCTGCCTACTGATCGCAATCCATCCTTTGAGATGATCACACTGTATAAGAGATCCGAATATCTTAGATACTTTAGGTTTATGTGCAGAAAGGGCAAATTCAGTAAATTCCATACTTGTCAATCTGCACTGAGAAGATATGAAGAGCTTACTAGGCACGGAGAGCTTGAGATTCAGAACTTCTACACCGACCTAGTGAAGCGAGGCAGGATAGTGCCTTTCTGTGAGGACTTCTGGCTGAGATGGATTCAGATTTCAAAGATGCAGCAGATACTTGAAGAATCCTATCAGGAGTTCATTCGAGATTTGTGGAAGGGATCGAGAGAAAGAGCCGAGCAGGAAAGGTTAGATGTTAAAAGTAAACCTGAAGAATTGTCATCACGAAGGTCCCTGTTTCAGTAGCTTTATATATACATGCTCTCTGTACTCTCTCTGTTATATGTTTCTATCCCTTGTAAAATTTCTTTCTCTTAATGAATAAATTTTTAGTTTATTGCTTTTGATCAAGTTCATCGATTATGAACTCTTGCATACTTTTGAGTTTTTCTGAAGATATATGATGAAGGAATAGCATGATGCATCTCTGATAAATCCAGGATTAGATTTTATCTGTTCAAAGCTTTTCAAGCATGTAATCCGGATGTCATATGATATAATGTAAAAATGATATCTTTCTTCATGAACGAAATAATGTAAATGTTTTGTCATCATAAATAATGGGAAAATTGTTGGGATTTCAATGTTTAGATTTTGATGAGACAAAATATATATGTAATAGGAAGTTTTGTGTACCCCATTTTTCACAGTGTTTAAGTGAAAACATAGACTAGATTTGAGTCTAGATATAGGCGTTGGAAGATGGTGGTTTCTATAAATTACATAGTTATATTCAGTATGACGGAAAAAAACTGCTGCAAGAAGGCAAATACAACATCGCTGCAAGAAGGTAGATACAGCATCGCTGCAAGAAGGTAGATACAACATCGCTGCAAGTAAAAGATACAGGAGTACTACAAGTAAGACGATACAACAGTACTGCACGAAGATACTGCAAGTTGGTCTAAGCTACAGCAACACTGAGAGGAAGTAACAGCCGCAAGCAGACCTAGGATACAACACAAAACTTACTGCTCAAACAGTCAACAGCGCCAATAATAAACAAAGAAGTATCCTGCAATCCGAGGAAGGATAAATGTAGTACGAGGAACAAAGACCCATGGAAGAATAAATAGAGTCGTTCCAGAAAAGATCAAAGTTGCTGACACAGAACCAATACAAAGATGCCACGTGGACTGACGCGCTGCAGAAAGCTGCTAGCCGCAACTGCCGCATTAAATGCGAGCCATGCCTTTGATCAAGTACTTCAAATTCAAAAAAGAGATGTCTCCTTCAACGGATATCTTCTCATACAAGTATAAATAGAGGATGAGCAACACTGAAGCTGGTTATTGAAACATTTACGCAAAAACTCTCAAGCATTCAAGTTACAACCATTCAAGTCAACTCTCAGTTTCAGTCATTCAACCTCTGTGAAGTGAAACAAGTTCAAAGCTGAAAGATACTCGAAGGATTTAGAAGCTCACTTCACCGCACCAGTTGAAGAACAAACCATATATACTTTTTAACCTTGTTGCAGTGTGCTTAGGTTATTTTAGGTGTCGAACAGTTGATGGGAGAGATCCTTACTGTTTGTATAGTTGTCTAGTGTTAGATAGCTTCCCTGTGTGGGAGTTTAGAACACTGTGTGGGTTAGCCTTTAGAGTTTACAGTTGATGTATGTACGCTAGACTCTAGTAGGTGGTTGCTTTGTAAAGTTGATAGATTGTTAGGAAGGTCCTGTAAATCAATCTTGCTTAACGAAGTTCCTTCTCGAGGTAGCAGTAGAGTGGACGTAGACGGATTACACCACCTTCGAACCACTATAAGCCGTAAGTATTTTATTTCTTTCCTATTTGTATTTTATTTTATTTATCTATCTCTATCATAAACATAAAACGTTTTGAAAAGGATCGTATTTGAGAAAATCAGCTTTGTATTATAAATCATATTTTTCCGCTGTGTATAAACTCTAGTTACAGCGTGCAGCACTGCATCCTAGTGCTGTAGACAGTAACAGTCTGGTGGTGAAAGTTCAAGTAACTTGCAGAACAGAAAGGTTTTTCGAGTGATTTGCAAAATCGACCAAGGTTCATTCACCCTTCCTGAACCTCGAACACCACTTGGGACCAACATTATAGGTGCTGAAAGATGGAGGTATATATATATATATATATATATATGTGTGTGTGTGTGTGTGTGTGTGTAATGCTGCATCGAGAAATTTAGAATGAAGCTGCTGCAAGAAAGTAGATATAACAACGGTGCAAGAAGGTAGATACAGCATACAGCAAAGCTGCAAGAAGACAGATACAACAATGTAGTAAAGAAATGTGTGCTTCAACTGATCAAGTACGCTTTAATTTAAATGTGAGATATCTCCTTCAACTGATTTCTTCTACAAGTACAAATAGAGGACGAGCATCCCTGAAGCTGACTACTGAAATATTTACACGAAAAAGACCAAGCATTCAATCTATATTCACTCAAGCATACTCTCAGTTTCAGTCACTCGACCTTTGTGAAGTGAACAAAGTTCAAGCTGAAAGATCCTTTGAAGGATTTAGAAGCTCACTTCACTGCACCAGTTGAAGAATAATTTTATATACTTTTAACATTGTTGATGTGTGTTTAGGTTGTTTTAGGTGTCGAACAATTGATAGGATTTATCCTTGCTGTTGTTTTTATTGTCTAGTTGTTAGGCAATTCCGTGTGTGGGAGTGTGAAACCCTGTGTGGGTTGCCTTTAGAACTTGCAATTGTTATGTGTACGCTGGGTTCTAGTAGATGTTTAGCTTTGTAAGTTGATAGATTGTTAAGAGTTTTCTGTAAACCAATTTTGCTTAACAAAGTTCCTGCTCGAGGTAGCAGTAAGGTGGACGCAGAAAGATTACACGACCATCGAACCACTATAAACCATAAGTGTTTTATTGCGTTCTTATCTGTATTTTATCTTTTATATATCTATTTGTCATAAGCATAAAACATCTTGAAAATGATCGTATTTGAGAAAACCAGCCTTGTGTCATAAAACCTATTTTCCGCTGCGTTGATAAACTCTAGGTTACAACATGCAGCACTGTAAACTAGTGCTGTAAGCAGTAACTGTCCGAAGCCTACTCGAACAAATTTAGTGGGCTTGTTCTAGTCGGTCAGTTGTGGCAAGTCAGAACATATTTAATATATGTGATTAAGAGAAAATAGCTCTCTTAGATGCTTTAATACAATAAATTTCCCACCTCTTCTCAATCTTATTTCTTTCTATTTATAGGCTAAAAGAGAAGCACATATAGTCGGGATCAACCACTCTCCTTTGATCTTTACCTATTTTCTAAGGAGTAGTAGGGCTAGTACCTCCACTATCTCATATCTTTAAGGAATAATTGCTAGGTAAATGAAGGTCTTCTCGAAACTCTACCTAATAGTTTTCCTAGTCTTCTACTTGGTATCCTAATCGAATTGTCAATAATTATTTCTAAACTGATACAAGATTGGTTTTGGTCGGCTCTCTTCAATTCTGGCTAAGTTATGTCCTTAGCTGAGCTTGGATCGAGGGTGCAATGAGCTCTTCTCAAATGAGATTGATTTTTTGCTCTCTGGTTATCTAAGTTCCTCATGGCTTTACCTCTTCCTTAGATAGCTTACTTGGATCATCGATTCTCTGATTGACTAAGTATTTTCAACCCCATGCTTGGTAGAAATATGGAGGAAGGAACATTTCCACCACCTAACTTCCTAATCAAGCCAAGACAAGAATGGAATAACGAAGACAAGAAGAGAGCCAACCTAGATAACGTGGCCAAGAATGCTCTATTTATCATCTTGGACAAATGCACATTCAACAAAGTTAAACTTGCAAAACGTCCAAGAAAATTTGGGAAAAGTTGGAACAAATATGTCAGGGGACAAAGCTCATGAAGGATAACAAGATCTCCAACGCCACCCAACTATTCGAGCTCTTCGAGATGAAGAATGAAGAGACTCTTGAGCAACTAGATTTAAGATTCACGTCCATCGTTAATGAACTAGAAGCTATGGACAAGCATTACACTCAAAAAGAGAAGAACATGAAAGTGCTTAGAGCCCTGCCTATAAAATGGGATAGCAAGACTACCGTCATGAGAGTGTCCATAGATTTGAAATCCATGAGTACATTTGATCTATTCTCCGAGCTTAAAGCACTTGAATATGATATCAACAGATGGAGAAATGAGTCTGAAGAATCGAGCTCTAAAGTTACAGCCCTGACTGCTAGAGGCAGTAAGGATACAGTAACTACCAGGTGCAGTAAGCAGGCTGAGGTTACAGTAGAGAACGCTGAAGAGGATATGGCTCTTCTTCTGAAGAAATTTAGAAGATTCATAAAGAGCAACAACAACAACAGCAACAACCTCAACAAGAGGAATGACTTCAGAAGAAGTCATCCACCTCCTCAGGTATCCCCCTTTCCAAAATCAAATGCAAACCTTGACTTGTACTACGCAAGAAACTGTTCATATATCCAACGGTGCACAAGTACCTGAAGGAGAGAGAGAGCAGATGAGAGAAAAGAGAAGAGATGATAGACACAAGTTTCGAGCTCTCATTGGAGAGATGGAGAAAGCTAATGATACAGCAGTCCCAAAAGAGATGCTGAAAGCTGCAGAATCCTCTGACAGTAACACTGAAATCTCATCCTCTGATGAAGAAGCGCTGATATGCTTAATGACAAAAGATTGTGAGGACAGGGAAGAAGATGAGATAACCTACCAACCGCTGTCCATACCAGAAAAAGAAAAGCTGAACATGATTCACTCTTTAAAGAGGATCATGACTGACTTTGAATAGATTAACTCAACCTATGAGGAGCTGAAAGTTGATAATGAAAATCTAAGAATCGACAATGAGATCCTCAGAGGCAAAAATATTGATATTGCTAAAATGCTCGCTGCATGTGAGTCTGATAATTCAAGGTGCAGCAAGCTACAAAACGAGGTCTCTAAGCTAAGTCTGCTAGTCACTAAGCTAGAAGCTGAGAAGGAAAACTTACAGTCCTCGATCAAAATATTTAGCTAATTAGCTAAGGACGCAAGGGAGTACATAAGTCAAAATAGAAGTCCTTTTGAAAAATCAGGCTTAGGTTACAACACTCAGATTTCTCAGAGTAAAGCAAGTTCATCCAAGGCTGTAAAATTTGTTCAAGCTAAAACTTCAATGGAGAATGAGTTACCCTGTAACTCAGAAAAGATCTTGAACAAACCAGCATTGATGGATAAGGGGAAGAAACCCCAATGCTCAGCTGCAAGAAGTAAGCCTGCATCTAAAAATTGGCTGCAGCAAAAGTTATCTGTTGTAAGCAGCAAGAAGATGCAGCAACCCACGAAGTTGCAACACAGAAAATATTTTCCTACCTATACTAAGCCTTATATGTCTAAACCTAAGAGAGGATATACTCGAGGGAAGTATGGTGGAAGAGCACACCACAAAAGTGTTGGTAACACATATTTAGTTTCTGCACATACAGTTAACAAGCAGTTTAAAAACAAAACTGCATACAGAACAGGAACCAACAAATCTTACAGCAAAACATTGACTGTTAAGAAAGTATGGGTTCCAAAAGAAACTAACCCAACATGACCCTTACAGAAATGGGTACCTAAATCTGCTTGATTTTGTTGCAGGTTTCAGTGCCAGGTTGCAGTAGCGATGTATGGTACATAGACAGTGGCTGCTCAAGACACATGATAGGCAGTAAAGACGCTCTGATAGACTTCCAAGAATGCAAAGGACCAAAGGTCATCTTTGAAGATGATTCCAAAGGAAGCACAAATGGAAATAGAAGCTTAATCAAAGGAAATATCAAAATCAAAGATGTATCCTATGTGAAATGACTCAGATATAATCTTCTAAGCATCAGTCAGTTTTGTGACAAAGGATACACAGTGGAGTTCAACCTCAACACTTAATCAAGGACAGTACATCAAATGAAGTCAAGCTTACAGGAACAAGAAGAGGAAACATATATCTTGCTGATTGGAACTCTTCTATTCAACCAATATGCTTTATTGTGAAAAGTCCACCAGAGCTGAGCTGGCTTTGGCACAAGAGATTAAGTCACTTGAACTTCAAGACAATCAACAAACTAGCAAAAAAGGGTCTTGTAAGAGGATTGCCAGATATGGCATATAAGAAGGAGAATATATGTGGAGCTTGTCAGAAAGGAAAACAAGTGAAAAGCTCATTCAAAGATAAGTTGCACAAGTCATCTCATAGGATTCTAGATCTTCTACATATGGACCTCTTTGGACCAGTAGAACCAGTAAGCATAAGTGGGAAAAAGTACTCACTTGTGGTAGTAGATGACTACTCCAGATACACTTGGACCATATTCCTTGTTAAAAAATCAGAGACTCAAGACAAGCTACCTGATCTTATGATGAAGATTCAAAATGAAAAGAGCTTGAGCATTGTGAAGATCAGATTAGACAGAGGAACTGATTTCACAAACAAATTCATTGAGAAATTCTATTCTGACAGTGGTATTCGTCATGAATACTCTGTTGCAAGAACACCCCAACAGAATGGTGTAGCTGAAAGGAGGAATAGAACCCTCAAAGAAGCAGCAAGGACAATGATAGCAGAGACAGAGATACCCAAGAGGTTTTGGGCTGAAGCAACCAACACTGCATGTTATACTCAAAACAGATGTCTAATCAATAAGGATCTAGACAAAACTCCATTTGAAGTTTGGAATGGACAACACCAAATGTTTCATAACTACATATCTTTGAATGCAGGTGTTATATCTTTAACAATGGAAATGAGCATTTAAAAACCTTTGATGCAAAATCAGATGAAGGAGTATTCTTAGGAACTCTACTGTAAGTAGAGCCTTCAGGGTCTTCAACAAAAGAACCTTAGTGGTTGAAGAGTTAATTCATGTGGTGTTTGATGAACCACATTGTGACACCAAGAGGCTAGAAGAACCTGCTGAAGAAATAGCTCCAAGGAAAGAGAATGATGTTTCCTATGTTGAAGGAGTTCTACATACAGGAGAAGACAAAGAAGAAGAAGCTGCACCTCTGAATGCAGTAGATATTCGTACAGCAGCAGAACCTTCAATCTTACAGTAACATGAGGAGCAACCTAGACCTGTACATGTTTTTTAGCCTGATAGGACATGGCTGAGAAACCATACTATGTAGGGATCTTATTATTGGAGATCCATCCATAGGTGTAAGGACAAGAAGGTCAATTCCTCATGAAGCAATGTTTGCATGCTTCATATCTCAAACAGAGCCCAAGAATGTTGAAGAAGGCCTACTAGATAGCAACTGGGTATAAGCCATGCAAGAAGAGCTAAATGGATTTGAAAGAAATCAAGTTTAGCAAACAGTTGCAAAACCAACTCATTAAGGAGTTATTGGAACAAAATGGGTCTTCAAGAACAAGCTAGATGAATCTGGACTTGTTGTGAGGAGCAAAATAAGATTAGTTGTTAAAGGATATTGTCAGGAAGAAGGGATTGATTTTGATGAGACTTTTGCTCCAGTAGCAAGGTTGGAAGCTATAAGGATTTTTCTTGCATATACAGCTCACATGAACTTCAATATATATCAAATGGATGTGAAGAGTGCATTTCTAAATGGTCTTCTTACAGAGGAAGTGTATGTAGAGCAACCTCCAGGTTTTGAAGATCAAACAGAAGAGAAGGTGTTTAGATTACATAAGGCCCTGTATGGATTTAAGCAAGCACCAAGAGCTTGGTATGACACCATATCTCTCTATCTGCTGGAAAACGGCTTCAAGAAAAAAATAGTGGACAAAACTCTGTTCAAGATACAGGATGGAAATAGTATACTACTTGTACAGATATATGCGGATGATATCATCTTCGGATCCACCAACAAAGAGTTATGTGAGAAGTTCTCCAAGCTGATGCAATCGAAATTCGAGATGAGTATAATGGGAGAGTTAAGTTTCTTTCTAGGGCTGCAAGTAGAGCAGCTGGTTGCAGGAACCTTCATCATCCAGGTCAAATATATAAAGGAGCTTATCAAAACGATTGGCATGGAGAATGGTTCAACATCTGTTCTTAAGTCTACATCCATAAGCCTTGACAATGATGAAGATGGAAAAAATATAGATATCACAAAGTACAGACATCTCATAGGATCCCTGCTATATCTTACAGCAAGCAAACCAGATATAATGTTTGCAGTTGGAGTTTGTGCAAGATTTTAAGCAGCACCAAAGGAGTCACATATTTCAGCTGTTAAAAGAATTATCAAGTATCTGAAATGAACTCAGGAAGTAGGTCTATGGTATCCCAAGGAATGAGTATTCAAGCTCAAAGGCTACTCTAACTCAGATTATGCAGGCTGCAAGATTAATAGAAAGAGCACCAGTGGGACTTGTCAATTTTTGGGAAATAGACTTATTTCATGGTTCTACAGGAAGCAAACATCAATTGCAACATCTACAGTTGAATCAGAATATATTACAGCAGAAAGTTGTTGTGCTCAAATTCTCTAGATACAGCAGCAACTAAGAGATTATGAGATTGAAGAAAAAGAGACTCCAATCCAAGGAAGGATAAATGCAGTACGGGAATGAAAAACCGAACAAGAATAAATAAAACCGTTCCAGAAAAGATCAAGATTACAGACATTGAGCCAATGCCAAGACGATAAGTGGACTGACGCGCTGTAGAAAGTTGGGAGCCACAACTACCGCATTAAATGCTCCAAAAGAGAAAGTCAAGTCACATTAAATGCGAGCCATACATTTGATCAAGTACGCTTTAATTAAAATGTGAGATATCTCCTTCAACGGATATCTCTTACAAGTATAAATAGAGGATGAGCAACCCTGATGCTGACTATTGAAACATTTAAGCAAAAAGACCAAGCATTCAAGCTATATTCTCTCAAGCATACTCTCAGTTTCAGTCACTCGACCTCTGTGAAATGAACCAAGTTCAAGCTAAAAGATCTTTTGAAGGATTCAGAAGCTCACTTCACCGCACTAGTTGAAGAATAATTTTATATACTTTTAACCTTGTTGTTGTGTGTTTAGGTTGTTTTAGGTGTCGAACAATTGATAGGATTTATCCTTGCTGTTTGTTTTTGTTGTCTAGTTGTTAGACAATTCCTTGTGTGGGAGTGTGAAACCCTGTGTGGATTACCTTTAGAACTTGCCGTTGTTGTGTGTATGCTGGGTTTTAGTAGGTGTTTAGCTTTGTAAGTTGATAGATTGTTAGGAGTGTCCTGTAAACCAATCTTGCTTAACAAAGTTCCTGCTCGAGGTAGCAGTAGGGTGGACGTAAAAGGATTACACGACCTTCGAACCACTATAAACCATAAGTGTTTTATTGCTTTCTTATATGTGATTTATCTTATATATATCTATTTGTCATAAGCATAAAACATCTTGAAAATGATCATATTTGAGAAAACCAACCTTGTGTCATAAAACCTATTTTCCGCTGCGTTGATAACCTCTAGGTTATAACATGCAGCACTGCAAACTAGTGCTGTAAGCAGTAACTGTCTGGCGTTGCAAGTTCAAGTAACTTGCAGAACAGTAAGTTTTTTAAAAGATTTACAAAATCGACCAAGGTTCATTCTCCCCTCCCCCTCTGAACCTCGGACACCATTTGGGACCAACAACCCCCTCCTTCTAGCGCTAAAATGTTGACATCAGAATTTGTTTAAGTATAAATTTCTAGTCAAACATCCAAATAAACCGATCTGAATCAAAAAGTAAAGGCCGAATGATGAAATTAAGTAAAAAGTAAAGAAAAATTATATTCGGAGCCTACTCGAACAAATTTAGTGGGCTTGTTCTGGTCGGTCAGTTGTGGTAAGTCGGAACGTATTTAATATATGTGATTAAAAGAAAATATCTCTCTTAGATGCTTTAATACAATAAATTTCCCATCTCTTCTCAATCCTATTTCTTTCTATTTATAGGCTAAAAGAGGAGCACATGTAGTCGGGATCAACCACTCTATCTTTACCTATTTTCTAAGGAGTAGTGGGGCTAGTTTGCCTCCACTATCTCATATCTTTAAGGAATAACTGCTAGGTAAATGAAGGCCTTCTCGAAATCCTATCTAATCATTTTCCTAGTCTTCTACTTGGTATCCTAATCGGATTGACAATAATCATTTCTAAACCGATACAAGATTGGTTTTGGTCGACTCTTCTCAATTTTGGCCAAGTTATGTACCTTAGCTGAGCTCGAATCGAGGGTCCCCAATGAGCTCTTCTCAAATGAGATTGATTTTTTGCTCTCTGGTAATCAATGTTCCCCATGACTTTACCTTTTTCTTAGATAGCTTACGTGGATCATCGATTCTCTAATCGACTAAGTTTTTTCAAGTCTTCTAAGTTTTTGTATCTTTAATCGAACCAATTATCTTTAATCGGCTCGGTCATCTTTGATCGATTTAATCCCAAATTGGTTCTCTGAAGATTCATTTCTGGTCAGCTCGACCACCTTTAGTCGGCCTCCTTGGTTGGCTAAGAGTCTGATCGAGTTGAGCTCTTCTAGTAAGCTTCTTACTTAGAGTTGTGGCCGATTCGATTTTTGATCGACCACTTCTGATCCTCCATATGTTCGATTTTGTTCAGTTTAGGTTAGGGATACAACAATAGCCCCCCCAAGTCATGGTATAGACAAACTCAGTAGAAGACCTGACCCGAGTATTTTTGTTCTTCATGAAAGAATTTCAAACTTGATGTCCACCATTGTTTATGACATATTTGTGTTATGAACTTTCATACTTTTTGCTCAACTTGGTTGTCCCACCAGCCATAACTTGTATATTTTTATTTATGAAATTTAACTCAAAACGTTATCTAAGCAATGAACTTCATTTCTCTCGTTTTGGTTTAAATTTTTCCGAGCTAGGCTCAGCTTTCTAGTAGGAATGTTTGTACCATTTTGGACTTATGCCAAATAAGCTTGATCATCCTTGAATTATTTAATCAGGTCGGTCATTGATTGCCTCATAGCTTTGAGCTCTATGCTCGACTTTAACCTTTGCTAAACCCCAAGTCTTGATGGCTTTGGTCGGGTTTGCTTCTGATTGGCCTAAGTGATGTGCCATGTTGACCAACATCTGGTCTTCTTAAATCTAGTCGGCTCCGTTGGTTAAAGCCTTATAGGCTGAAACTTCTTTGAGGTTAAAGTCTTTTTACTCGGGCCTTGTCGGCTCGGGGTCGGTGTTTGAAACCTTATAGACTGCAACCTTTTTATATTGGTTCCGTTCACATTTTAGCTCATCTAACATTACCTTTAATCTGATTTGATCAAATTAGTCAGTAGTTTGTTATCTTTCATTCGAGTCTGGTTAGCCCAGACTAAGCCGTAGTTTGGTCTTTTATCCAAGTCTTGTCGGCTTAGTCTAGGCTATAGTAGCCTTGTCTTTAACCCGATTTGATCGGATGAGGCCATAGTCTTATCTTTCATCCAAGCCTGGTCGGCCCGAATAGACCGTAGCTTAGTCTTTCATCCAAGCCTGGTTGGCAAAAATTAGGTCATAGCCTTATCTTTAATCCGATTTGAATGGATTAGGTCGTAGTCTTGTCTTTCGTTCGAACCTAATCGGTCGGGACTAGGCCGAAGCCCTCTTTTGTCTGAGCCTGATCCGTCTGAAATAGGTCGTAGCCCTATCTTTTGTTCGAGCCTGGTCGGCCCGAACTAGGCCATGACCTTATTTTTCGTCTGATTCTGGTCAGCTCAAACTAGGTCGTAGCCCTCTTTCGTCCAAGCTTAATCGGCCCAAACTAGGTCGTAGTCCTATCTTTTGTCCGAGCCTGGTTGGTCCGGACTAGACCGTATCCTTATTTTTAACCCGATTTAATTAGATTAGGCTGTAGTCTTATCTTTCATCCGAACATGGTTCGCCCGGACTAGGCCGTAGCCCTCTTTCGTTAAAGCCTACTCAGTTCGTACTAGGCTGTAGTCCTATTTTCATCCGTGCCTGGTCGGCCCAGATTAGGTTTTAGCCTTCTTTTATTCAAGTCTAGTCGGCCCGAACTAGGTCGTAGCCCTATCTTTCATCCAAGTTTGGTCGGCCTGGACTAGGCGTAACCTTATCTTTCATCCAAGCTAGTCGACTCGGATTAGGCTGTAGCCTTTTATTTTTCTACTCTTCTAAGCTTTTTGAACTCTTCCTGAAACCCAATAAACTGTTCTACTTTGTTTAGTAACTCATGATATGTTTTTGGTCCGGTCTTGTGAACTAACCACCAAAACTTTGACTTGATCCTTTGGTTACATGATGGCCATGAGGATGGCATCTTTTGGGATATTCTCCATCTCGAGCATTAACTTGTTGAATCTGTCCATATAGGACCTCAATGATTCATCTTTCTCTTGTTTGATGTTCATTAATCTTTCCTTTGGGGTTGACCTAATTTTTGATCCTATGAATTATATAACGAATTACTCCATCAGCTTATCCCATCTCCCGATGAAATAATTAGGATAGATCAGTACCATCTTTTTGCTAGTGGGAACGCCTTGTACATCAATTCTTCTTCTATTCCCTAAAGCTCCATTTAGGATGTGTATTTATCCAAATGAGTGCTCGAATCGATTTCATCGTTGTAGAGCCCGATCGGGGGCATCTTAAACTTGGCCGGTGTGGCCATTTTTGAAATCCATTCCACAAAGGGGTGGCTCTCTTCCAATCTCCCATTTCAATTCCGCCATTCCTAGCCTAAATCTCGGTTAGCCTCTATCTCAAGTTCTGCTCTCCCTCGACCAATGGTGAGAGCACCTAGCGGTATGGTCGGTGCTGTCATCATTGGGCCATTGAGCCCCTTCTCTCAAGTCTTGTTTTCTAGCAGACTTTCTGGCCTCCAGTATCGAGGCCGAACCCATCCAGCCAAAAATGCTTCTGGTCTCAGTTAGGTGGTCAGCTCGGACCAGACATCCTCTGTTGCCTGTTCGAAGTTGTCCTAAAGATGAGCTCCTCGCAGGTCTCTAATCTCTTGTGATACTTTTCCCAATTTTTTTCCATTTTGGCCTTCGTTCATCTAATGTTATTTTATTTCATAAATTAGAATAAACGATACGGTGAGCAGGTTATTCATGTTTTTGTTAAAATCAAGCAATTGAAATAAAAAACTAAAGTACACAATTAAAATTTAAGAATGTCCTCTCTTTGTTCAGCTTCTTTCAAGCATTATTCTAGTTAAGTGCCATTATGACTCTTATTTTCTCAATGGTCATCAAAATTCTAGGGATCCCTCCAATGGTTGGGATATCCTGAAATACACCCTTTAGGGTGACCAGATTTGGTTGGCCAGATCTGTTAGGTTATGAGAAGAGGGCCTGAGAATCTGGTGTTTCGTTTTGTTCCTCGTCGTTCATTATAAAATTTGGAGTTAAGTCCTTTAAATATTAGAGCCCCTTTCTTCTAACACCAAAATGTTGACGTCTGAATTTGTTTAAGTACAAATTTTTAGTCAAACACCCATATAAATCTATTCCGGATCGAAAAAGTAGAGCCAGATGATGAAATTAAGTAAAAATAAAGAAAATACTGTGTCTGGAGACTACTCGGATAAATTTAGTCGGTTTGTTTTGGTTGGTTAGTTGTGGCCAGCCAAAATGTATTTAATATATGTGATTAAGATAAAATAACTCTCTTAGGTGCTTTAATATAATAAATTCCCCACATCTTCTCAAATCCTATTTCTTTCTATTTATAACCTAAAATGGGAGCACATGTAGTGGGGATCAACTCTACTCTCCCTTAATCTTTGTCAATTTTCTAGGAAGTAGTGGGGCTAGTATGCCTCTATTATCTCATATCTTTAAAGATTAACTGCTAGGTAAATTATGGTCTTCTCGGAGCCCTGCCGAACAATTTTCCTGATCTTCCACTCGGTATCCTGGTCAAGTCAGCGATAGTCATTTCTGAATCAGCCCACGATCGATTCTGATCGGTTTTTCTCAGTTCTGACCAGGTTATGTACCGTTCGGGTCGAGGATCCAATGAGCTCTTCTTAGATGAGATTGATTTTGTGTTCTCTGGTCATCTAAGTTTCCAATGGCTTTAGCCATTCCTTAGATAACTTATGTGGATCGTCGATTCTCTGATCGACTAAGTATTTTAAGGCCTTCTATATTTTTGTATATTTAGTCAAGCCAATTATCTCTGATCGGCTCGGTCATCTCTGGTTGACCGAGTCCTAAATTGGTTCTCCAAAGATTCATTTCTGATCAGCTCGACCACTTCTGATCGACCTTCTTAGCTGGCAAAGAGTTCGATTGAGTTTAGTTCTTTGAATGTTAGAACCCCCTCCTACTTTAGCCACTTCTCTCAACACATTTCCAACGCAAAGGATGATAGTGTTATGTGTCTTCTCAAGTAACAACAACTTGTCTTCAGATTTCATTACTCAGGTAGGGCAACTTCTCATCTCAAAGCCAAAGTCAACCCTTGTTGAACTAGAAGAGCCTTCATCTTAATCCTCTACAATCCAAAGTCACATTTCCCTGTGAACTTCTCCATATCAAAACGTGTTTATCCCATATCTTGAAGATGTTTTCCACAGACGACGTCGATTCTTAGAGGAATTTCTTCAAACACCTTGAAGGCACTAACATCTAACTTGCAAGAAATAGAATCAACTCAAGAAAATGCAACCCAAAGTAAAATCAACACACAACACAATCAATTACGTGGTTCATCGTAAAATGCCTATATCAACAGGAAAGAAATGAGGAAAATTATTATTAAAAGATGAACAAGAGAATACAACTTTGCAGATTACACTACACTCTGAAAACAATGATCAGAGCACCATCTTCTCACTGCTCTCTTTCTCTCTCTATCGCCTAATAATGAAAACATAAACTGAATCACTATAGCCCTACATATATATATAAACTAAACTAAAAAGAATCACTGAAAATCGTTAAGAAACGAGTTAGAAAACTGAGGTGGAAGATGAGCCCTTTAATCTTAAATACCTGATTTAAGTGGGTGTATTGGATTAGGATTTAAAGGACTTTTTAAGTTGAAAAAAGTCATGCGGATTTAAAAGACTATGCAGGATTTTTATGACTTTTAAGATTTTGCAAGATTTTGTAAAATCAGGATTTTAATGGATTTTGTAGAACTTTGTGGACTT
The DNA here is from genome assembly GCA_028654395.1 of Scutellaria barbata. Lineage (NCBI taxonomy): Eukaryota > Viridiplantae > Streptophyta > Magnoliopsida > Lamiales > Lamiaceae > Scutellaria > Scutellaria barbata. The sequence continues at coordinate 8,492,475 of CM053650.1, forward strand.
TGCAGAACTTCATGGATTTATGACATACGATAAGAGTTCAAATTTTTTTTCATACATTCGAATTTAAAAAGAGTCAAAGACAAAAATATCATTCTCCAATTTTTTTCATATCATTCGAATTGATATTTTTCTATTTTTTCCCCAATTTTCCTATAATTTGTACCATGATATTATTGATATTTCTTCGACATTAATATTTTTCTATATTCCATCAATATTTATCGATATTTTTCTTTCTTTTTTCCCCAATTTTCCTATAATTTGTACCATGATATTATCGATATTTCTCCAACATTTCATCTATTTTCAATATCGATATTATCGATATTTTGTTGATATTTATGATATTTTTTCGTCGTTATTTATTATTTTTTCTCCAATATTTCACTTATTTTTCTACAATTTGTATCATGAATATTCCTGTTTTCTCACCGATATTTTGTCAATATTTATCGATTTTTTTTGTCTATATTTTTTTTCTCCAATATTTCACTTATATTTCTACAATTTGTAATATTCCATCAATATTTACCAATATTTCTCTATTTTTTCATCAAATTTTCTATTAATTTGTACCATGATATTATCGATATTCTTCGACATTTCATCTATTTTCGATGTCATATTATCTATATTTTGTCAATATTTATTGTATTTTCTCCAATATTTCACTTATTTTTTACTACTATTTTCCTGTATTTTTCATGGATACGATGATATTATCGATATTTCTCCGACATTTCATCTATTTTCGATATCATATTATCCATATTTATGGATATTTTTTTTGTCGATATTTATTATTTTTTCGGATATTTCACTTATTTTTCTACTATCATGAATATTCCATTAATACTTTCCCTGTTTTTTTCACAAATTTTCTTATAGTTTATTGGATGTGTCGTGGAGATATGAATCGTGAAAAAAAGTAAAGGGAGTATATACATGAAAACCATTAACAAGTATAAAGACATGAGAGTGATTGGTTTTTATATATACATAAAAAAATATGGATTAAACCATTAACAAGTATTATCCAATACAAACAAAGAGATACAGTATATACATGAAAACGCCAATAACATCTCCTAATCCAATATAGCTCACCTATTCATCCCAATACAAACAAAGAGATACAATATATACACACACTATACATATCACGAATTTTTTTTCATAGAATTGCAGTATAAAGACAAAGGTCAAGAGATAAAGGTGAAGAGACATTACCGGAGGAAGCACTTCAACAGTCACTTCTAGTCCTCTAAAATCTAATGGGTTTGGATGGAATTGTTGGTATTTATCACTAAAAAGTCCTTCAAAATCCATCTAACACAACAATCCTGTAAAATCCTTATATTTTTGAATGCCAATGAATTATTTTTAAATAGTAAAAAGTCTTGTATGAATACCAATGAATTTGAATGGACTCTTTAAAAAATCTTGAAAATCCAGATTGAATACCAATAGATTGTTTTTAAATGACATAAAATCCTGATTGAATATCAGCGGATTTTTTTACAAAAAAAAAATTGTTTTTTAAAATCCTGTGAAATCCTAAACCAATACATCCTTTACTATGTGGGGTGCATGGTGGGTGTAAAACCAAAATAACAAAATGTGCTTTATAAGAGTAATGCGACTCTCTTAATTATTTATTTCTGAAAAATGAGCTTAGCCATAGGTATTCTCACACTATTATTTGCTAAGATCGTAACATTACAGTGCTATTAATACATCTATCGTGGATACATTAATATGTTTCCACTAATTATTTTACAATATTCAATAATTTAAGAAAAATAAAATTATTACATATTATTAATTGACATATTAAAAATTATCCATCGTGGATATTTTAGTATTTTTGTGATCTTACATCATTAACTTTTGAAGATATTTGGCATCATCACCAAACTTTAAATTTATCGAGTAAGAAAATATTTGCATTCTTTATTAAACCAACAATGTATGAATTCAATCAAAACCAATGAATAATTAATTACACAAATAGTCGCTTGCATTTGTACTTATATTTTCATTTCAACACTAACTGGCCTTTTATATTTTCTCATTTTGTCTGTTGCCTTTCCACATTTTTATTTGAGTTTAATATTCAGTTTACTTAGTAACTTAATTCTTATAACCAAGAAAAAATAATAATAATAATTTTCTTTGATTAATGTATTTGTGTTTCTTTTAGTATTTTTAATGTATCTTTATTTATCTTGAAGGCAGTTAACGTATTTTAAACTTTCAGTTCGAATGGTTTAATTGAGCTCAAATTACAGGTGATGCATGTACAACTTTAATTTTGGACTTTTTAGGCTAGATTCACTAATGATCTTTCCTGTGGCATTCACATCTAAATTTAATATATATTTATTGTCTTTAAAATATATAAATATACATTAAAACCACTAAAACACATAAAAATAATATAAATAAAAGAAAATCAAGTTTCTTTCATAAGATATGAGATTTATATATCATATAAAAAATTTAAAAATGCTAAAAAAAATTAATTAAAAAGTATAATAAATATGATAAATTTAAAAACTAAATTGCTAAGTTAGTTTAAATATAAAAATTATGATTTGATTTGAATTTTCATTTAATAAATTTTAGATCATTCATAGAAATTTCAAAAATTACAAAATAATTCAAATATTAACAAATAAAGTAAAAACCTTAATAAATTTTAAATAATAATCAATTCAATCTAAACATCACTTAATTGTGGAACTTAACAGTTGTGAATACATGGTGGATCTCAATCATCGTGAATCGTGGATCTTAACCGCCGTGAAATTGCGAATTTAACCATCATGAATCATGGATCTTAACGGCCATGAAATCGTAGATCTTAATCGCCGTGAAATCAATTTCATTATCACATACACACATGTTAACTTCGCACTCAATAACATATTTAATCATAATGCTATTCACATTTGCATTGATAAATGTTCACCATTTAATAGAAATCACTAACATATAATAAGAACAATCTCATTTCACATATTCATAAAGATCATACAATAGAGGATACGAAAATCTTAAATGCATATTTAAATGGTTACCCCACCTTAGAAATTAGTCTGAACATGCATTATAAGTTGTCAAATAAGCCTAAGTAGTTCGCAATTCCTCATTTCCTTGTCCTCTAAACTGATTATTCTGAAACTTCTTGTCTCTTTTGCCACACTATAATCAATCTAAAATAATATATAAACCAGTTCCACGAGATTAGTATAAATTCTAACTAAAGCAACTTCTTAAAACTAAGAACAATTTTTATTTAGAAAAATCAAACTATAATTAATATAATAATAGTTGTTAATTAGTTTGTACAAACTTTTATTTTAAAACAAGTGTATTTAGGTTTAATTTAAGTTAATTAGTAAACCAATTTATCATCGACATAATTAATCTTGGATAGTTACATAACCAAATTATCTTAAAATTTGTTTAAACTTTAATACATACATAAATAATTTTACAATTTGTTAAGTTCTATAAAATAATTCCAAAGATACAAATATATCACTAAATTTTCATATCAAAACTATTACAATTACTAAGCTTAATTAAAAAAAAGTTTCGTAAATTAATAACTAATCAAACACCTTATATCATGGAAGGAAAATTAAAAATATAACTTAGATTGATTATAAAGGTAAAGTTTTTACCTAGCTACTTTGAGAAGTTTTCGTTAAGTCTGTTTCTTTGTTTTGCTTTCTTTATTTTTCTAAGAATTAAGTTGATCTTCTCTTATAAATGGGGCACTTAACCGCACACATGTAGGATGGTGGTAGAATTGTTGAAGCACTTGTACAAAATTAGTGCCACCTTATCACCATGCATCCATTATCTACTCATTTGTTTATTTGTTTATTTATTTATTATTTTCTTCTTTTCGTTTTTCTAATATATGTATGTATATATTTACTTACCTTAGTTACATAAAAGAGTAACTCTTTATATATATATATATATATATATATATATATATATAATTGTATGTGTATGATAATATATATTTGTGACACACATGACATTTAATTTTTGTCCAGAAAGTTTATTAATTTTCCAATCAACAACTAATATTAATTACAAACACGTTTACGCTTAATTTCTCAATCCTAATATATTCTTTAACATATAAATTAGTGGCTTACATTATTATTGGGCCACGTATAAATGTGAAAAATTCTTGATATATTTTATATAGTTAGATTTTAATTCCGGCGTTATATTTTTAATCTTTTATAATTTATTTAAAATATAGTATTAGGAAGTTGTCGTATATTAAAAAAGACAAAGAAAGTGTAAGGGTATAAAATATAAAAGTTTTGTATTTAAAGTTGTTCCACATTGAAAAAATACTAAAGAAAGTAGGAGGAGTTGTAGTATAAAATGTGAGTTTGTCCCTCATTGATGGCACACTAAAATAGCATTGAACTCACCCACTATAAATCTATATATCTCAAAAATGGCACTCTTCAAAGATGCCACCTTAATTTTCCCTAATTTTCCCAAATTCTCACTAGATTTTGTTTTTCTTTAAGTTTTATAACTTGAAAAACAAGAACTGATGAAATTAAAGAAAAACCAATTTGAGGGAAGTCATATGGAGCTATCAATATTAACTTAACTTGATTGTGATGGAGATAGAGATTAGATATATTTGATGAAAATTTTGATAGATTTTATTATAATTAATATCTTTATGATTGATTTTATATTTTATGATCTTAGGTTTATGTTAGTATAAATGAGTTATTTTTATTATCCTAGTGAGTTGATTGATTTATGAAATAAGAAAAGTGAGTTTTCTTTGAATGTTACACCAGCTATTTTTAAAATCAATGGATTTCACAATTCATTTTTCAAGCATCGACTCTTAGTGAACTAGCAAGGAGTGACAATGGTCGCACAAAAATTCGGTTGAGAATCCTTTGTGATAGGATGAAATGTAATAGATTTTGATGAGACAAAACGTGTAATAGTCTAGAAAATTAGCTATCCGGATAAATCTTTATATGTAAAATAGCTAAGGCAAGGATGCTGGAAAGACGAGAAGATTCTGCCAAGGAACCAGAAAGCCAAGTCCCTGCTACCTGTAACCAAGCTTCATAGGACGCTACAACTAACCTGGAGATGGTCAAGGAAGCTGACTTACTCGAAGAGGATACTACCAGATACATCAGAGTCAGTGCAACCTGACTAGCTAGTAGAGTCACTCCAGTTCCAACAAATCAAAATCTGCCATGTGTGAAAAAGTGGCAAGGACACAGTACAAGCAGACTGCAGAATGAAGTCGCGCAAACAAAGGACAAGGCAGTGGCAGAACAGAATGAAGGCATTTCAGAGCAGGTGTCAGAAGATCGACAGAACCAATCAAGAAGAGACACCTCATCAAGCAAAGGACTGCCTTTCCAATAGGCAAAAATCTGTCTAATGTCTATAAATAGAAGATTGCTACTCAAGAGTCATAGAGAACCAAGAAGCGAACAGACGAAAAGCAAATCAAAAGAACGCACGCGAAGCAAATCTTTACAAGCTCAAACTTATACATTCAAGTTTATCAGACCTAGCAGCAGCAAGCCAGCTACCTTTGTGATCTTCAGAAGTTCAAGGAGCTTGCTGCATTCGATAGTTTGAAAACTCTCATTTAATTCTAAGTCTGATAGGAGTCACTTAGACAGGAGTTTACCCTGCTAAACTGTAATCTCTCTGAAGAAGAGAAAGGATCCTGTGTGGGTCAGTTAACCTGTGTGGAGATCCTGTGTGGGTCGATAGTTGGTCACTGTGCAGCTACCTGTGTGGATAGAGCTGACAGTTTTGCTTAGAGTATAGTTTGTGTTGGCAGAGTCTATTGTAAATCAAACTTGCTTTAACAAAATTCCTCCTTGTGAAGGAGTAGAGAGGACATAGAGGGATTACTCCACCCTTGAACCTCTATAAGCTTGCTTGTGTTACTTACAGCTTTTTATTCATCTATCTGCATTCTGAGCATACTGCATTAAAAGCGTGTTTCGAAAATCATAAGTATTTCCGCTGTGCATTACATTCTCTGTCTAAGTCCTGAGGTCACTGCCTGAGCAGGAACCTATCGAGCAGTAAGCTTACTAGCTACCTGTTCATTAGGGACTTAACATTTTTGGAGTAAAAGTTGAAAATTTGATAAGGTTAATTCACCCTCCCCCCTCTTAACCTTATACCACTGGGACCAACAAGTGGTATCAGAGCAGGTTGGATTAAAAACCCAACTTGTCTGGTCAAATCTCTGATCCCTGATTTTTGAAAAAAATCTGCATACATCGCTTTCATCATATCATGGACACGCACAAGCTTCCTATGTTTTCTATTGAAGAGTATGACGATTGGAAGATTAGAATGCAGGAACATCTCTCAGCTATGCACGACGAAATGTTGTGGATGGTTATCACGGATGGACCCCCAAGGATCACCATGCCAAATCCTATATTCGTAAGAGCCGCTGATGCTGGCGATGCAGGAGCCATTCCCCACCAAGCTGTTATCGACAAACCTAGGGAAGAATGGTCTGCTGATGATAGAAGACGAGCTAACCTGGACAATGTAGCCAAGAACGCCTTATTCGTCACTCTTGACAAAGGGACTTTTAGCAAAGTCAAGATGTGCAAGACAGTAATGGATATATGGAACAAGTTTGAACAAATCTGCGAAGGAACAGAGCTGACAAAGGAGAATAAAGTGTCTACAGAAACTCAGAAGTTCGAGCTGTTCGAGATGCTCCCTGAAGAGACCTTGGAGCAGATGGATTTGAGGTTTACAAACATTGTGAATGAGCTTGAATCCCTAGACAAATTCTACACTCAGAAGGAGAAAAATATGAAGGTGCTAAGAGCACTACCTGCAGAATGGGATAGCAAAACTACTGCAATGAGGGTCTCAATGGATCTAAAGTCAATGAGTACCTTTGACCTCTTCTCTGACTTAAAAGCCTTCGAATATGATATCAACATAAGGAAGAAGGAAGCTGATGAATCCAGCACAAAGGTAACTGCCCTGACAGCTAGAAACGCAAAGGATACTGGAGCTACCTGCAGCAAACAAGGAGAACTACCTACTGAGGGTACTGATGAAGAAATGGCCCTTCTTCTAAGAAATTTCAAGAAATTTATCAGATACAACAGAAGAGGTGACTTTAAGAATAACCAGGCACCTCCCCAACAGTCCATTATTCAGCAACCGAACCAGGATACATCCGATCTATGCTACAACTACCGAAAACCAAGACAATATGCCAAAAAATGTCCTCATCCTAAAGTCAATCGGTATCCTAATGGAGAATCATCCCAGAAAAGGGAGAAACGGAGAGAGGAACGAAGAAGAATTAAAGCCTTCCTCAGTGAGATGGAGAAAGGCAAGGAACCCTCCAAGGAAGCTCAGCAAGATGCGAATTCCTCTGATGATGACAGTGACTCCTCTTCTTCAGAAGATGAAGCACTTATTTGCCTGATGGCACAGAAAGCAGAGGACAGCGAGGATGACGAGGTAATGTATTCTATCCAACCTTTATTGGAAGAGGAAAAGTCTAACAAAAGCCTCTCCCTTAAACAAATCATGAGCGACTTCAAACAGATAAACTCAATTCATGAGGAGCTGAAACTCGAAAATGAGATGCTCAGGAGGGAAAACAAACAGTTAGCTGAAAAGCTATCTGCATATGAGCTCAGTAGCTCAAAGTGCAGTGACCTCCAAGAACAAGCATCTAAGCTCAATCTGAAAATCGCCAAACTTGAGAGTGAGAAAAGTGATCTTCAAGCGATTGTGGGAACCTTTAGCAAGTCAGCTAAAGAAGCCAAGGAATGCATTAAGACGGGCAAAAGTCCATTTGATAGGACAGGCCTAGGATACTGTGTAGAAACCTCTCAAGGAACAACAAGATCATCTAAAACTATTATTTTCGTTCAAGTAGAAACCCAGTAGAAAAGGAGTTATCTAATAACTCAACAGTAGGCTTGGAGAACGCAATAGACAAGGGCAAGAGACCCATGTACACATCCACAGGGAATAAGCCTGTTTTCGAAAGCTGGCTACAGCGGAATCAATCTGCTAGTAGATACAAAAGAAAACAGCAACCTATAAGGATGCTGAACAGAAACCTCTACTCCACCAATACTAAGACCAGAATGTCTAAACCTAAAAGAGCTCATGCTCAAGGGAAGTATGGTGGAGGACCTCACTTCAAGAGTGATGGGTATACACAACTTACACACACAAAACAGTATCCTAAGGATACCTCTTATAGACGAAACCACCAAGTCTACAACAAAACAATTGTTGTGAGACAAGTTTGGATTCCAAAAGGTACTAACAAAGAAGGACCCGTACATGTATGGGTACCTAAGAACCAGTAATCTCTATTTTACAGGTACCTACAGCAGGAACCAGCAAGGAAGTGTGGTACATTGATAGCGGGTGTTCGAGACACATGACTGGAGACAAAGAAATACTTAAAGACTTCCAGCAGTGCAAAGGACCCAAAGTAATCTTCGGAGATAACTCCAAGGGAAGCATTAGAGGAATTGGAACTCTCATCAAAGGAAACACTCGCATAAAGGAAGTGTCGTATGTAAAAGGCCTGAAGTACAACTTACTAAGCATAAGCCAATTTTGTGACAAAGGTTACTCAGTGGAGTTCAATCACAACAAATGCCTGATAAGTGATAGCCAATCCAAGGAAGTAAAACTATCTGGAACCAGAAAAGGAAACATTTATGTAGCTGACTGGAGCTCAGTGACCACAGCTACCTGCTTCATTGCAAAAGGATCATCAGAAGCTAGCTGGTTATGGCATAAACGAATAAGCCACCTGAATTTCAAAACGATCAACAAGTTAGCCAGAAAAGGACTGGTCAGAGGATTACCTGACATAGTGTACAAGAAAGAGAGTCTATGTGAAGCATGCCAAAAGGGAAAACAAACTAAAAGCTCCTTCAAAAACAAAATTCAAAGGTCAACTGAAAGAGTGCTAGATCTACTACGCATGGATCTATTCGGACCAGTGGAACCTGTAAGCATGAGTGGAAGAAAGTACACACTTGTGGTGGTGGACGACTATTTAAGATTCGCATGGACACTGTTCTTAACAAAGAAGTCAGACACCCAGCGAAGGTTACCGGAGCTACTAAAGAAGCTGCAGATCGAAAGAAGCCTAAATATTATTAAAATTCGAACAGACAGAGGCACTGAGTTTACAAACAAGTTTATTGAAGAATACTGCTCCAACAATGGAATTAAGCATGAATACTCAGCAGCTAGGACACCACAACAAAATGGCGTCGCAGAAAGGAAAAACAGGACCCTGAAGGAAGCTGCGAGGACCATGCTGGCTGAAGCACAGCTACCCAAGAGATTTTGGGCAGAAGCAATCAACACAGCATGCTATACCCAGAACAGATGCATTATCAACAAAGATTTGAATAAAACTCCTTATGAGCTATGGTTTGGTTATACTCCAAATATTGAACATTTCCATATTTTTGGATACATGTGCTATGTACTCAATAATGGAAAGGACTACCTGAAGGCATTTGACTCAAAGTCAGATGAAGGAGTATTCTTAGGATACTCCTCGGTAAGCAAAGCCTTCAGAATCTTCAACAAGTGAACACTTGTTGTAGAAGAAACAGTACATATGGATTTTGATGAACCATATTGCTCTAAGGCTGATATAGATAAACTCAATGAAGACTTTAGAAACACTCACATCACCAACACTCGTGTTGAATATGTTGATGCTGAGTTACCAAGTCTCCAAAATATTGAATCAACTCAGAATCAGCAACCTGCACCTACACAACAACATGGAGAACAGGAACCTACTCCAAATCAGCAAGCACCAGTTATTCAAGGAGACATACACCATCCTGAAGGAATTCAACTGGAAGTACGATTAGAAATACAGCCTGATCCAAATCAGCAAGCTGAACAGGATGATCAAGAGCAACCTGCTGAAATTCAAAATGAACAACAGGCTGAAGAAGCTAGAAGAAAATGGCTAAGGAATCATCCAAGGAATCAGATTATAGGAGATTCTACCTCTGGAGTAAGAACAAGAAGAAGCAACCCCCATGAAGCAATGTTTGTTTGCTTTATTTCGCAAACAGAACCAAGCTGCATAGAGGATGCTCTAGCAGACACCAACTGGATTCAAGCAATGCAGAAAGAACTTAATGGATTTGAAAGAAACCAAGTGTGGCATCTAGTTCCTAGACCTACTCACCAAGGAGTGATCGGCACTAAGTGGGTATTTAAAAACAAGCTCGATGAAGAAGGACAAGTAGTCAGAAACAAGGTAAGATTAGTGGCAAAAGGTTACTGCCAGGAGGAAGGAATAGATTTTGAGGAAACTTTTGCACCAGTAGCTAGACTAGAGGCAATCAGGATCTTCCTAGCCTACGCCGCACACAACAATCTCACAGTTTACCAGATGGATGTTAAAAGTGCATTTCTCAATGGACTGCTCGCTGAAGAAGTCTATGTGGAGCAACCTCCAGGATTCGAAGAAAATCCAGAAACCATGGTCTTCAGATTGAAGAAAGCTCTTTATGGACTTAAACAGGCACCTAGAGCCTAGTATGATACTCTTTCAAAGTATCTACTTGACAATGGATACAAGAAAGGCAAAGTGGACAAAACACTCTTCAGAATTCAAGATGGAGATAGCATACTGCTCGTTCAGATCTATGTCGATGACATTATCTTCGGTTCAACAAACAAAGAATTGTGCCAAAAATTCTCAAGCCTCATGCAATCCAAATTTGAAATGAGCATGATGGGAGAACTAAGTTTCTTCCTCGGATTACAAGTCAAACAACTAAGCAATGGAACCTTCATCAATCAAGTAAAATACACCAAGGAATTGATAAAGAGATTTGAATTGGAAAATGCAAGCACAGTAAGCATACCGATGATTACCTCAGGAAGCCTAGACAAGGATAATGATGGCAAAACAGTAGACATCATAAAATACAGAAGACTCATTGGGTCACTGCTCTACCTAACAGCTAGCAGGCCAGATATCATGTTTTCAGTAGGAATGTGTGCAAGATATCAAGCAGCCCCAAAGGAATCACACATGACAGCAGCCAAACGAATCATCAGATACCTCAAAGGAACCCAGGAAGCTGGCCTATGGTACCCAAAAGAAGGTGGAATCAAACTTATTGGCTATACTGACTCTGATTTTGCAGGATGCAAAATTGACAGGAAAAGCACCAGTGGTACCTGCCAGCTACTAGGAAACAAACTGGTATCATGGTTCTGCAAAAAGCAAACCTCCATAGCAACCTCAACAGCTGAGGCAGAATATGTTGCTGCAGGAAGCTGCTGTGCACAAATTCTATGAATTCAACAGCAACTGAAGGATTACGGAATTGAAGAAAAAGAAACACCTATCCTATGTGACAATACAAACGTAATAGCTATCACGCACAATCCAGTTCTTCATTCAAGAACCAAACACATTGATATCAGACACCACTTCATCAGAGATCATGTTGAAAAGAAAGATATATCTTTGGAAAAAGTGCATACTGATCTACAGCTAGCTGACATATTCACAAAACCCCTCTGTGAATCAAGATTTTCTTTTCTAAGAAACGAGCTGAGAATAATCAATCTGTGATAATTCTCTGTATAACTCTATCTTTTCTGTTTAAATGGCTATAATGTTTAGGGGGAACTATAGGCAGGACAAGAGTAAAACAGCAACCTAGAGGTTACTACTCAAGGTCCCTGTACAGTTACTCGATACGATGATACTGATCACCAAGCTACCTGAAGGATCCAGTAACTGAAGCGCGTGAAAAGAGGAACAGTTACCCCACGTCAAGCAGCCGTTTTTACAGGAAACCCCTCGATATCCACAAAATATCACATCAAGTACTTGAGCACACGTACGCCGCGTCAAAAATCTCGACTGATGGATCAAGGGTCTTTTCAAATTCAAGACCAATCTGGACCGTTAGATTAACTCTCACCAAAATTCAAATATAAGGGAGTCTCTTCTCATTCTTCTCTTACACTTACACATTTCCATATTCTGCAAACCCTATCTCTCATTCTCTCTCTCAAAGCTCTTCATTCTTAGTTTACTCTATCTCTCTTTGAAATGGCCCCAAAACAGTCACAAGTTGTTGATGGCAGGCTTGTGGATCGTGAAGTCCTTCTCAGGATGGTGGAAGATGAGGGAAACAAGAAGGAACTGATGAAGGACATTCTTCACTGTCTTCGCCTCTCTGGACTCCTAAGGCTCTGCTCCTATCACAAAACCCCCTACGCAGAGGAGCAAGTGGAGAAATTCTACCGAAGGGCACAGGTTTCTAAGGATCGGCAGAGATCATCTCGAAGGTTGGTGGAGTGACCGTGATCGTGGACACCGGTCTACTGGAAGAAGTGTTCTCTCTCCCCACCGAGGGCATGGATGCCAGTGACCTCTCCACCTACGGAGAAGATGGACTGAAGGAGTTCTGGACAACCTTCACCGGCAAGGAGGACACGGGGGGGATGTCCCGGAGTTGCAGCAAGAAGGTCTTCCTTCTGGAGTATGAAATGTTGTATGACATCTGCTGCCATATCATAGAGAACCGCTCTGGTTCCTTTGATAAGTGTACCAACTTCCGGTACAGAATAATGATGGCCATTGTGAAGAAGGAGAAGGTGGACTGGGCCAGCTACCTGCTTTCTAGGCTGGTGGAGGAGGTGGAGAAAAAGATTGGAAAGCCCACCTACGGGCTGATTGTGAATACCCTCCTGGGTCATCTAAAGGTGGACCTGTCCCAGGGGAAACCTATTCAGAAGGGGAAATTCATAGGTGCGGGCAGGGTGTTTGCCAAGAAGACCACTGCTCGGTCATCCCTAGTAACCAGGGAAGTCTCTGAGGGTTCCAAGGGTGCTCCAAGGACAAGGAAGGCATTCTGTCGGACCAGCAACGTCTCATCTTCGTCAGAAAGCAGCTCGAGGATGGAGGAACCCTCACCAGCTCCTGAAGTGCCAAAGAAGATCAAGCACAAGAAAGATGTGCAGAGGAGACTGTCATCTCTGATGATAAACCAGAAAGCGTCACCACTCGGGCTGTTAAGAAGCCTGCAGTGGAAGTGGAGATTGATTCTCCACTAAGAGATGAACATGCAGGGAATGCTGATGTTCATGATGATGCTGAGGAAGAAGTGGATGAGGAGGATGTGATGGAGTACGTTATCAGCATACCGAAGCTGGAGGAAGAGTTCGGTAAAATGATGGAAAGATTCACTACCTGGTGGCAGTACAGGCACCTACCCAGAGAAGAGCTCATCCAGTGGGCTGACTGGGAGACAGAGGACGAATGGGCGTTGAATTGGGCTGCCATGGATAATCTGGAGGAGATCCTTCAAAAGAAATTTCTAAAGGATCTCAGGAAGTTGAAGTGGCCTGAATTTCTTGAAAATGCGGAGATCGCCGTTGAATGTGAGGCCAAGAAGCAGAAGGAAGCTGTCTCACAGCTACCTGGCCCCAGGAGTCTGAAGGGAAAAGAAGCTGTTGTCCAGCCAGACTTCTACAGGGAGGAGGTGATTCTGGATGCTGTTGCTGACCAAGTCAGAGCAGGCGATGACGTGGCCTTTGCTGCAGCACAGGTTGAAAGATTTGGAGAAGAGGAAGCCCTGGAGAGGATGCTGAAGCAGGCTGCTGACATCAGCTTAACAGAGACCAGGATGAAAAGGCCAGTAAGAGAACCCCAGATGGGTGAAGGATCCTCCTGCTCAGCCTTGATGGTTGAACCTATCAGCAGGCGGTCACCTTCACCAACGGAGAAAAATGGTGAGGAATTCTCATATCTTACTGACCTGATTATTCTGCCTGAAGTACCTGTGCAGACGCCGATGAAGGAGAGGAGCTCGACACCAACTGACTTTCTCAAGGCCAAGGAGTTGGAAACCCTCGCTGCTGTGGCATCTCTTGAGCTGATAATTCCATCCACAGTAGCAGCCGCCGATGACACCACAGAAACATCCATTCCCATACCAATGGAGGTAGAGGCTGAGGGGGAACAAGTGCAGCAGGAGGCACCTGTTCAAGTTGAAGCATTGGAGGAACCTGCCCCGATGGAGAAGGATCTACCTGTAGCAGCTGTTCCGATGGAGGTGGAGGAAATAGTACCTGCCAAGTCAGTGGACCAGGGAGTGATGGTCACTGAGGGGGAAGTTGCTGCAGTAGAACTGGTGGTGGAAGTGCAGGAGGCAGGAGGAGACAAAAGTGGAGAAAAGGAGTCCGAAGTATAGGAGGATGCAGTACAGAAAGTTGTAGAGGAGATAGAACAGGATAAGAAGGCTGAGATGGTGTTCAGCAAGGGAAAGATGGCTGAACAGGACAAGGAGCAGGAGGAAGGTGAGGAGGACGCTAGAGAAGAAACACCTGCCAAGAACTCTGGATCAGGAAATAGAGGATCCAGTAGCCCTTCCAGCAGCAATGATGGGTTACCCAGTGAACAGGGTGATATCGGAGCCAAAAAATCCAAAGCACTAACATCTGTTTCTGATGAACAGGCACCAGCAAGAGAATGCCAGGAACCTGCCAAATCTAATGAGGACGTGCTGACAACAATTGAGCAGATAACTCTGCAAGGAAACCCGCTCCAATACTATCAAGACTTATACTTTCATGGACTCTCTCAATGCTACTCTGGCAACATTGACTCAGGTGATCTCTGCCTACCGACCCCCCAAGGAGGATGCTGCAGTGGAAGTAGTCAAGAGCGTGATGGAAAAGCTTAACAGACAAGAGGAGAAGATGATCTCCCTTGAAACCAATCAAAAGGCTCTAGTCACTGCAGTGGACCGGATGGATAGGGAGCAGTTCAACCAATCACAGACCCTGCGGGATCACTCAGGCACCTTGTCTGAAATTCACTCCATGATCAGTTTTACGGTTAGACGGGCTGATGATGACAAAAAGGGGGAAGGAAGGATAGAAGATAGACAGAAGTCTGGACAGGATCCTACGGCTTGCAGACAGATGGTAGTAAGCAGTAGGAGGAGAGACGACTCTGGAGACGGAGGACACAAGGGAGCTGGACCTAGAGGCCCTTCAGACAGTAGTGCTAAAAGGAAATCAGATGTTGTTTCTGGGTCAGTCCATCCAGGTTTCAGGAAGGGTGCTGAGATTAGAGAAGAAAAGAGGAGGAGGACTGAGGCTGAATTGAAGAGCAACCTGGATGCTGTATTTTCATCAGATCCCAGGATTGCCCTTGACAAGATCTTCCCACCGCACAAGCTGCCTGACATGGCCGAAATGGAGAAGAATTTACAGAGTCCTGATGTCGCAGCAAGTGACTCTCTCAGAAACTTCCTGAAAGCCAGTCCTGATCCCAGGAGTGACAAGTTCGTAGCCCCAGAAGTTCCGGAGGTCACTCTTCCCACTGAAGTCAATCCATCATTCTTCCAGATTGAAGCATTCAAAAGAAAGGAGCTGATGAAGTACTTCACCACACTCTGCAAGGAATCTGCTCTCTTCAGAGGATTCCGAACGAACAAGGAGGCCTTGCAGAGGTTCCTGGAGCTGACAAAGAAAGGTGGACTTCCAATCCAAGTTAAGCTGAGGTAGAAACTAGGAAAGGAGTTCATACCATACAATGAAGACTTCTGGCTCAGGTTTGAGGAATCTGAGGAGATGGTGAAGAGGATGGAACCCAGCTACCAAGACTCTATAGCCAACTGGTGGAAAAGTACAAGGTTCGAAAGGAAGAAGAAAGCCAGTTGGTTGAAAACTTGATGTCTTGCTCTCTGATTCTGTTTCTGTTTTTATTGTTTTGATGAGATTCTAGTTGCTCAGCTATCTGCCCAGTATGTCTATGATTTGTACTTAACTCTGATTAATGAAAAATCGACATTTCTGACTGTTGGAAGCTCACATTTTGTGAACTTGATGCATGTTTTTGAATGATTATATTTTTCTGCATTTTTGTTCCAAGTTAATGAAATGTGGTTCTTTGATCCTGTTAAGGAGTTTTGTCATCATCAAAAAGGGGGAAATTGATAGGATGAAATGTAATAGATTTTGATGAGACAAAACGTGTAATAGTCTAGAACATTAGCTATCTGGATAAATCTTTATATGTAAAATAGCTAAGGCAAGGATGCTGGAAAGACGAGAAGATTCTGTCAAGGAACCAGAAAGCCAAGTCCCTGCTACCTGCATACTGTATCAAGCAGCCTGTAACCAAGCTTCATAGAACGCTACAAGGAACCTGGAGATGGTCAAGGAAGTTGACTTAACTCGAAGAGGATACTACCAGATACATCAGAGTCAGTGCAACCTGACTAGCCAGTAGAGTCACTCCAGTTCCAACAAATCAGAATCTGCCATGTGTGAAAAAACAGCAAGGACACAGTACAAGCAGACTGCAGAATGAAGTCGCACAGACAAAGGACAAAGCAGTGGCAGAACAGAATGAAGGCATTTCAGAGCAGGTGTCAGAAGATCGACAGAACCAATCAGGAAGAGACACCTCATCAAGCAAAGGACTGTCTTTCCAATGGGCAAAAATCTGTCTAATGTCTATAAATAGAAGATTGCTACTCAAGAGTCATAGAGGACCAAGAAGCGAACAGACGAAAAGCAAATCAAGAGAACACACGCGAAGCAAATCTTTACAAGCTCAAACTTATACATTCAAGTTTATCAGACCTAGCAGCAGCAAGCCAGCTACCTTTGTGATCTTCAGAAGTTCAAGGAGCTTGCTGCATTCGATAGTTTGAAAACTCTCATTTAATTCTAAGTCTGATAGGAGTCACTTAGACAGGAGTTTACCCTGCTAAGCTGTAATCTCTCTGAAGAAGAGAAAGGATCCTGTGTGGGTCAGTTAACCTGTGTGGAGATCCTGTGTGGGTCAATAGTTGGTCACTGTGCAGCTACCTGTGTGGATAGAGCTGACAGTTTTGCTTAGAGTATAGTTTGTGTTAGCAGAGTCTATTGTAAATAAAACTTGCTTTAACAAAGTTCCTCCTTGTGAAGGAGTAGAGAGGACGTAGAGGGATTACTCCACCCTTGAACCTCTATAAGCTTGCTTGTGTTACTTACAGCTTTTTATTCATCTATCTGCATTCTGAGCATACTGCATTAAAAGCGTGTTTTGAAAATCATAAGTATTTCCGCTGTGCATGACATTTTCTGTCTAAGTCCTGAAGTCACTGCCTGAGCAGGAACCTATCGAGCAGTAAGCTTACTAGCTACCTGTTCATTAGGGACTTAACATTTTTGGAGTAAAAGTTGAAAATTTGATAAGGTTAATTCAACCCCCCCCCCTCTTAACCTTATACCACTGGGACCAACACTTTGCGTGAAGTAGAGTATGGAAGTAACCTATTAAAATAGAAGAAAATAATTTTACTATATTTATTAACAAAAAATTATTTTTACTCTTATTGTAAAATGTAAAATATTGGATTGAAATATAGGTTCAAAATTCTCGTCAACAATAATATTTTTAAGAATACTTCTCTATATTCTTTTTTGTTTTAATCTAATTTATAAAAAAGATTACATAAAAATATATTATATATGTATATATATAACTATATATATGGGTAATTTGGTTCTTTTACATCAGTTTAGTAAGTTGGACGAATTGAAAGATAGTTAATTTGTTTCGTTGATCCTTTATTCTTTTGGATTTTCCTCATGCAATTGACTATTTTATTTGTATATTGAAGTACAATTTAACTCGATTATGTTTTCAATTCACTGTAATTATTATATTCATATGAGAATTATATTCATTTTTTTCAAAATGTATGAACTCGTGATTTAAACATAATACACTTTAATATAATTGAAAAATAAAATTATCTTCTACTAACTTCTTCATTTATATACTCAATACAAAAATATAAAATGAAAAAAATACAAATAACATGAAAAAAAAAAAGAAGGAATAGAAGCCCGTGCACACTAATCTAGTATTACAAATATATAACTTTATCCCACATTGGTTGGAATCAAAGTAGTATTGAGGTTATTCAATAATTTTTCACAGTTGAAAAAATATAAAAAAAAAAGTTTTTCTTTTAAAAGATAAAATCAAAATCTCCGATTTGACTGGTTTTATTATCGGTTTTGATTGGTTTAATCTTATCTTAACCAGTTTTGATCAGTTTTGTATGGTCAAATCATGAATTTGGTTTTTCATGTGTAAATGAACCGGATTCATGACCAATTCGTGGTTGAACCGATAGGATTGCCTGATCCGATTCGATTCCACAAACAGCGCTTTGAAGATTTAATATAAACCCTAATTACATACTTCTCTAAAATCATTTTCAACTTCCTGAGATCTAATTAAGCTCCAATTCATAAATAGTCATTCTATAACTATTCTAGAGTGATTATTCTTAAGTATTCTAAGATCAAATTTAAGTCCTCAATTTTGAAATTAACTTTCCTAAAATCAAATTTAAGTCTTAATATTATAATTAACTTTTCTAAAACTAAATTTAAGTCTTTCAAGATCTAACTAAAGCCTAATTAAGTTTTTAAAAGCTTTAATAAACACATTTTCATTATAATTTCACCTAAACCCTATATTTACCTTCAAATAGTTTCTTTTAAAGGAAATGAGAAAAATATGAATAATCTAGACTTGCTCGACAACTTATAAACAGACACTCCACCTTTTTTTTTGATAAAATAAACAAATTTGACGAACAACCCACAAAAAAATTATAGAATACCAACAAAAAATTTCTATCGGTAAGTTTTTCTTTTTTCAACTATTAAAAGTTACCGACGGAAAATATCTGTTGTAACACTAGAAAATCCGTCGGTACATCCCACATATTTTTTTTGTGATTTTTCCATATTTTCTTAATTTTAAATCCATCGATAAATATGCTACTAATGGAAATTTACGTCGGCGGTTTACCGACATAACACTTTCTATGTCGATAAATTACTACCGATAAACAAAATTACAATGGTTTTTACCGATGAAAATTCTATCAATAAATAGTGTACCCAAAAAATTTCCTTATTTTTCTGTCAATATTCCGCGAGATTTTTGTAGTGTAGCAGTGGCCAGTACACACAAATTGTCAATAATATAATATTCGTCTTGGCATAGTTTAAGAGGTGGTCTTAAACTCTCAACCTTGTAAGAATAAGCCATTGGCAGTATTTGATTTCTACTGAGAATAATTTGAAGTTTGAATTTTTTTGTGTGCTAATACATATCATATAATCATCAATAATTGAGTCTTATGATTTACCTCCACGGAACTTCAGAAAAATGGCAGTAGGGATCCTCATTCTTTAATACTGAGTCTGAATTTTCTATTACATTCGATATTACATCTTGATATATAATATTTAATACACGTCACGTATTAATTAGTGATGTCATTGAATCTATGTGGCGTGTGGTGATTGATTTAGAATAGAAGATGTAACATCAAGTATAATAAAAGATCTCACTCCTTTAATACTCCCTAAATTCCATAAAAATAGGTTTGTTTCTATATTAAATTGTACTTTTATATATACCCTTAATTAAATGTATGTTGAATCACAATACTTCAATTTCTTATTTAATTTTTGAAAAAAAAAAATTTTATGCACTAGTTGCATGGATCATAAATCTATGCACTTGATCTGACCCGGCCTAAACCCGTTTGAACGCCACCCATGCGCCTGGGTCGGTGCTTTCAAACTCATTCATATTTGCTCTCAAATGTTATACTTTTATGTTATATTAATCATATATTGTAAGATTTTAGTTGTACCTTAACATATTGTTAGATATAAATTAATATCTTTCATACTTTTAAGTTATATTAGTCATACATTTAAGTAATATTAATCATATATTTTAGTTGTATTTTTATGTATTATATAAATGTATTATTAATATAAAAGTATAAATATTATATAAATATATGACTAATATAATATAAAAGGTATAACTAAAATAACATAAAAATTAAGATAAAAGAAAAAAAAATATGCGTGGATCCGGATAGAATCCGGCCCCGAGGCAAATACAGGAGACCTACACTTGAAAAAAAGTAAAGGTGGAAAAGCCTTGATTGATGGTAATAATTATGGTCGGGGTACAGAATTTGTTGCAATCAAGTGTTGCCTAACTATAGAATAGTCATGGGCTCATAGTTCATTATTTTGTTGATGGGACCAAATATAATCATATATAGGCATGAGACGTGCAACTCATCCTAATAATTCTCCATGATTTACAATCAATTTTTATGGATTTGGATTCTCTGCCGAGCTCAAAGTTAAAAGTGTTCGGCTTTTTTTGCCTTGTTTTCTATTTTTTTCTTTTTCTTTTTTAAATGTATTCTGTGACTCTATTTATCGCATCAAATTAATTTCTCAATAATTTTGTAAGTGCATATTATATCAACAATAAAAATATATATAATTAAATTTTAAAAAAATTGAAAACAAGGAAAAAAAATGCCAAACATAAAGTGCTGGGATTTTTAGCCCAACCGAGGATCCAATCCAATTTTTACATGAGCTGCCATGCATGCCTTTCTACTTCAGAAATTCAATTTAAAATAAATTCAGGAGTTTAGATTAGAATAAATCAAATTCCTAGGTTTATTATTATTTTGCTTATTGAGGCGTTCTTGTAAAATCATCACATGGAGTTCCATTTACAATATTTAAATATAAATGATTAATTTTAGAGTAGTGTTTGTGTGCACCAGTTGCATGAGTCATGATCCATATAACTGGGCACGCAGGTCAGATCGGGTCCGGTTTAACCCGGATCCGCGCCCTTTTTTTTTTTTTTTTTTAATTTATGTCATAACCTTTATGTTGTAATAATATAACCTTTATGTTGTAATAGTGTAACTTTTATGTACAAATTTCATAACCTTTTCACTGAATGACTTATACTTTTTTCACTATAAAAATTCATGCAATATAACCCAAACCTTTATATTGTAATAATATAACCTTTATGTTGTAATAGTATTACCTTTATGTACAGATTTCATAACCTTTTCAATAAATAACTTATAGTTTATTCACTATAAAAATTCAATATAGCCGAAACATTTATGTTGTAATGATACAACTTTTATACTGTAATACTATAACCTTTATGTACAAATTTCATAACATTTTCAGTGAATAACTTATACTTTTTTCACTACTCAGCACTGCAAAAGGTTATGTGCATA
Organism: Scutellaria barbata; assembly: GCA_028654395.1. NCBI lineage: Eukaryota > Viridiplantae > Streptophyta > Magnoliopsida > Lamiales > Lamiaceae > Scutellaria > Scutellaria barbata. The sequence continues at coordinate 8,513,711 of CM053650.1, forward strand.
TAACTAAAAGGTTGAGTTCGCTAAACTAAAAGGTTAAGTTCGCTAAACTAAAAGGTTATGCCAATATACAGCAGAACTAGAATTTGAGTTAGGGTTTGGGCTAGGGTTTGGGCGCGTGGGGGCACGTGAGGCGCGTGTGGGGGCGCGTGAAAGGCATTTTTTGGGCGGGTTGACCCGATTGCACGGATTTAGGATTCGTGCACCTGGTGTATAGAAACAGTTGTGTTAATTTTAACCTATAATAAATTATACGAATTTGAGATCAAATCACACAACTATTGAGTCAAATTACTTATGCAGAAAGCCTAAATCTCATGCAATTCAACCTGAATGTCGTGATTTCAGATTTTTCGTCCTAAAATCACTCAAATTGAAAAGTTAATATTCTAAAATGTCGGGACCCGAAAAATTAATGTCCTAAATATGCAATCACAAGCTGCATATTTTTCCTATTTTAATTGAAACATAGGGAAGGGGTGAGAGAACAAGTGAGGGAGAGAATATCAGAGTTATGACATCCCGTTATGGCTATGGGATGGGAAGACAACATATTATTTTCTATTTTATTTGAAATAGAAAGACACGGTGAGACAACGAGCGAAGGGAGGGTCTCACCTTCGAAATTGGTCACTGAAGTGATGGTATCCTCTTGTGGCTGTGGGTTGAAAAGAAGGTGTATTTGTGTAAAGTGGTAGTGGCATCCCGTGCGAGAAAAGGATTATGTGAATCTCTATTTCATCTTTTTCTTATTTTCATTTTTATATGAAAAATAAAAATGTAGAACATTAAAGAACTGCGCACAGTCCATAACCTCAAGATGTGTGTTTGATCAAATCTGATATATATATATATATATATATATATATATATATATATATATATATATATATATGTGTTGCGTAAGATCACACAATTACAGCAAAAAACCCAACACTTCAAGAATCAAGCCTAAAACTACGAATGTGGTTGAAGAAGAAATCAATCTAAAACATGCAAAGATAACGATCAATAGGTAAGAATTTATTGTGATTCGGCACGCCACATCGACCTACATCCACCAGGTAAAGAATCAGAACAATTCACTAAGAAATGAATGAGAAATCAGCTTACAAAGTTCACTCAAGAATTAGGTTTTTCAGCAAAATTGAAGAACCCTAATTTTCTCTCCATCTCACGTAAAACTGAAAAATTAAAGTATGAAACTAGAACTGAAAATACATCTATATATACTGATCATAACTCCAAAACAAATTCAAAGAAATCACTTGCGAGACATGTCGATTTAGCTCGCAAAATCCATTTCTGTATAGATAAGCCATCATGTCTTGTAACAAAAAAAATTAAAAAGATTTGATTCGAACTTTTCCTTGTGAGCTTCGGTTCGAGTCGATCATATCCGATTTTCTTAGGTTTATTTTTGGTTCCATGGTACTAGAATTATTTTTGAGTCAATCCAACTCACAAATCTCCACCTTGACTTGGAAATCATTCTGATCAATTACCATTTTAACCATAAATTCAATTTGCATTATTTTTCCACCTTTCCAACTTAACCGACCTTCTCCAATGTGTCACTTTTGCTCCGGGTAAGGCTTTGGTTAACATATCAACTGTATTTTCCTCTATTGCAACCTTCTTCGCTTCTACATCACCTTTCTCTATCAAGTCTCTCATAAAGTGTAGTTTGAAATCTCTGTGTTTGCATCTTTCATGAAATATTTAATGTTTTGGATAGATGTAGTGCACTTTGGTTGTCACAATAGATAGTTACTCTTCTCTACTTCAGTTTAAGCTCTTAATTAAGTATGTCTTTCAACCATATAGCTTCTTTCACAGCTTCTGACATAACAATGAACTCAGCTTCTGTTATTAAAAGTGCCACCACAGATTGTTGCATTGCTTTCCAGTTGATTGTTGTTCCATAAAACTTGAAGATATATCATGTTATGGATTTTCATGTATCAACATTTCCTGCAATATCAGAGTCAAGACATCCTTCAAGAGGAATAAAAGTGTTAGTCTATTTCTTAAACTTTAGGCCCAATACACTAGTGTCATTTAAGTATCTCATTAGCCACTTCATTGCTTCCCAATGTTGGTTCCCAGATCTGTCATGAATCTTCTTACCATGCTCATGGCATATGTTATATCTGGTCTACCAGACCATAGCATATATCATGTTACCCACTACACTTGCATATGGCACACTCAACATATGTTTCTTTTATGTCTCAGTGTTTAGCTTTTGGTTTACAGATAGTTTAAATTGAATTCTCATGGTGTTGAAACTGGCTTTGCTTCATGCATGAAGAATCTCTAAAGCGTCTTCCTTTTGTAGTCAGAATGGCATAAGAAAAGTTCATTCCTTTTCCTATCTCTTTTAATATCCATGCTTAGGATTCTTATTGCATCTCTTAAGTCTTTCATCTCAAATTGAGATTTGAGCTTAGATTTTAACTTGTCAATCTTGCACATACTTTTGCTAGCTATTAGCATATCATCAACATATAATAGTATGTACAATGTTACAATCTTTCTCAAAGTACACACATCTATCATAGTTGTATCTTTCCAGACCTATGCTCATTATATAGATGTCAAAACATTTGTACCAATGTCTTGGACATTGTTTTAGTCCATATAATGATTTTTTCAGTAAACAGGCCTTATCTTCATTTCTAGCTTGGATAAAGCCTTCAGATTGTTGCATCTAGAGTGTGTCATGAAGGTTTCCATGTAAGAATGTTGTCTTACAATCCAGTTGTTGCAGTTCCATGTCATCTTGTGCTACTATTGCTAGTAGCATTCTAATAAACGCATGTTTTACCACCAGAGAGAAGATCTCATATAGTTAATACCTTCTCTTTTGTGTGTAACCTTTTGTCTACCAATCTTACTTTGAACCTAACATACTCTTTCTCAGCAACCTCAATTTTCCTTTTGAAGATTTATTGTTTCAAATGATCTTATGATTTCCAGGTTTGTTTACCAACTCCCAAGTTGTATTCTTTTCTAAAGACTTTAATTCTTCATCCATTGCTTCAATCCATTTCTTGTTGTCCTTGGACTATATGACTGTTCTATAATGCTGTGATTCTTCATACTCAATTTTTAAGCCACATTTAGAGCATAATAGACATTATCAGCCTGACCATATCTATTTGGAGGATTGATCATTCTCCTTGGTTTGTCTTTTGATAGATTATACTCTTTAAGATCTTGATGAGGAGTTTGAGCTCTCTCATCTGCTTGATCTTTTTCAGGATTATCATTATCACTATGTTGTTCTTTATTTTCTTCTAGATTTTCTCCCTCAAGCTCCATCTGAATTTGAGTATTTTGGTTCTCTTCTTGATCGACTAGTGCTTCATCAGTCTGAGTTGATCTTGTTCGATCATTTTTTTGGTGTTTATATGCCATCAGATTTTTCTTAAACACCACATCTCTACTGATAAAGCATCTTTGAGTTCCTAGTTCTAAGCTCCATATTTTATACTCCCTCCATCCCGGATTACTTTGCACATCAAATTGGGCACACTTTTTAAGAAAAAGTGAATATTTGTTTTTTGATTGAGGGTATAATGGTCAAATTTACTTTTTTTAATGGAGTGATTAGTTTAATATTAAATGACATTGTGTGAGAAAAAGTAATGGCATTGTGTGTAAATAAGTGTGTATTGTGAGGGTAAGAATTATGATAACTTTTACCATTTTTTGGTGTGCAAAGTGTTTGGGGACAAACTAAAAAGGAAAGTGTGCAAAGTGTTAAGGGACGGAGGGAGTATCATTTAATACCATTAAAGAATAGCCAATGAAGATGCATTTAATAGCTCTAGCATCTAAACTTATCATGTTTTGTGTGTGCATAGGCAAGACATCCAAATACCTTTAGTAAGAGTAATTAGATGTCTTACCATACCACTTTTCATTTGGAGTTTTGAACCCTATAGATGATGATGGACTCCTATTGATCAATAATGTTGCAATGGTCGGTGTTCCCTAGAAAGCTTTGGGTAATCCTGCATCTAGCAGAAGACATCTAACTCATTAAAGTAAAGCTCTATTTATTCTTTCAGCTACTCCATTTTGCTCTGGAGTAACCACCACAGTTGTATGTCTTGTTATTCCTTTTGACCTGTAAAAGTTCTGAAATTCTTTTAACAAATACTCAAGGACATTGTTAGTTCTTAGAAACTTCAAGGTTTTACCTGTTTGATTTTCTTGCATAGATAGCCAATCCTTGAATTTTGCAAATGCATCATATTTATGTTTCAAATATATACCCATATTTTTCTTGTAAAATCATCAATGAAAGATATGAAATATTTACCTCCACCATGGATTTCTAGCCTGACTAGTCCCCATAGGTCAGAATGAACATATTCTAGAGGGTTGTTAATGGTGTGCTTGCCCTTTAGGAAGCTTGTTTTTTTGTAGACTTCCCAAGAATGCAGTGCTCACACTTATCAAGCTTGGATACTTTGGCTTCTTTAAGTAAGTTCTATCTTAAGAGTTCACTTAGCCCTCTTTCACTGATGTGGGCTAATCTCTTATACAAGAGATCAATTTCCTTCTTGCTTATTACAGCAGACATCTCTCCTAACACCGTGTTTCTTTCTAATATGTACAAGTCATTGGATTTTCTTCCTTTCATTACCAACACACCATTCTTTGTTACAAGAATCTATTCTTTATATGTCTTGAATTCATAGCCTGTAGCATTTAGTAAACCAAGTGAGATAAAATTTCTTCTTAAGTTGAGCAATGTACCTTACATTAAGTAGTGCTTTGATCTTTCCATCATGCAACTTCAACCTTATGTTACCAACTCCCAAGACCCTGCAAAAATGATCATCCCTTAACAGTACAAGTCTTCCATTTTTCCATCTTCAAATCAATGAACTAAGACTTGATAGGACACATGTGGAAAGAGCATACTAAATCAAGTATTGATTCATTTTTGATCTGATTATAGGTTATGTTTCAGGAAAGATTCGACGTAGTTTTATACGGATACTGTCAGGAGATAAAGTCAAAATTGAAGTAAGTCATTATGATTCAACTAGAGTGCGTATAATCTATCGACTCCGAAACAAGGATTCGAAAGATTAGGTGGTTTTTATTCAATATGATTCGAGATGAAAATTTTTAAGAAACTTATTTTCTACTAAGAAATAGATTCAGAAAAAAGATAAGGAATGACAAATATGAAAATAAGAGCTTTCGTTCGTAAAATTTGTGAAAAATATCGACTAATCCGTAAACGAGGGCACATTAGAGTAATTTGTTCCAACCCGAAACATAAACAAAGACAAGGATAATCAAACTCACTAAAGGTCTCAACGTACAAATAAAGAATCTATTTTGACCTGAAATGGATATATCCATACGTTTCTGACTCATATTACTGTCATACTCCACTTGAGCTACTACAGCTTGTTGATTATTGTTGTTTGCTTTCTTCTTCTTTTCTAGACAATTCTTCTTAATATGACCTGATTTGTGGCAAGAGTAAAATTTCCCAGTTTCAGCAACTTTAGAATTCCCTTTGTTTCCTTGGTTATCAGACTTTTGATTGTTCCTTCTGTTAGGATTCTGATTCTCTTCTTCTTGAACTTAACGTTTAGTCCCTCTTCAAGATTTTGATTCTTGGATTCCAATTCACCTGATAGAGCTCTAGCCTTGATTGAGACTTGAACTTCTTCTAGTGTTAGAGGCATTACTCTTCCATATACCAAGACATCTCTAAGGACTGCTAGTTCCCTCAATTTGCAGCATATACGACATTAACACCATATTTTTCCTATTTTATTTGAAATATAGGGACAGGTTAGAGAACGAGCAAGGGAGGGTCTCACCTTGAAATTGAACATCGAAGTTATGACATCCTGTGATGGCTGCAGGATAGGAAGACAACATATTGTTTTCTTTTTTTTTTTTTAAATTGAGAGATGTGGTGAGACAACGAGCGAAAGGAGGGTCTCACCTTCGAAATTTGACACTAGAGTGATGGCATCCGATGGTGGCTGTGGGATGGGAAGAAGGTGTACTTGTGTGAAGTGGTGGTATCCTGTGTGAGAAAAGGATTATGTGTATCTTGGTTTCACCATTTTTCTTATTTTAATTTTTTTATTAAAAAAAATATAACATTAAAGAAACATCCAGGGTCCGTATTTTAAAGGTACATGTTTGATTAAATCTAATATGAATATATATATTTAACCGCTAGTAGAAAGAATTTTCTTTGATTTTAAGAGATCATGCTCAATGGATTGAAGAGTAGTAGTGATGCATGAATATGTACATAATAAGTAGGTAGTCTTCCAAATTATTACATTGTGTTCCATACTGATATTCATATAATGATTGCATATTCCTTGATTTCCCAGTTCTGATTTCTCAACTCCAATCTCTGAACTCTCTGATTCTATCACTATATTCATCGAATATTATGCTCTCTGATTCTATCACTCTATTTTATCATTACTTGTGAGCTCTTGTGGATTTCCTACATTGTCCAAGGCCTTGGTTTGTCTCTTCCTATACCAATTTATTTTTTTTGTGACAATCAAGCTGCTATACACATTACACAAAATCTCGTTTTTCACGACCGAACAAAACACCTTGATATCGACTGTCATCTAGTTCGTCGTCATTATAAAACGGGTTTCATTGCTCTTCATCATGTTAGTTCCAAACTTCAACTTACAGATATCCTCACGAAAGTACTTGGAGCTACCCAATTCAACTTTCTTACTTCCAAGCTTGGACTTCTCAAGCTTAAGGGGGATGATGGAATAATAAATGGCAAGATGATCTACATCCACGTCAGCATCTCAGCACCTCAACTATGTGGTCCACACAACACGTGATATTCATCATCTAGAAGCATATATACATCTTGCTAGTTAGAAGTTAGTTAGTAGTGTTGTATTGGATAAATAAAAACATTCTTTTTGCATTCAAAAATTAAGCTGCTGAATACGATGATTTTGAGTTCTTCTTCTATATTTACCTGAATCTTCAATTCTAGGTTTTTTGTAATATGGAATTGATCTATGCTTGAATACGTTTCTATATGGTATCAGTGAAGGTTTTTAGTAGATTTTTCTTCTCTGATAGAATTTTGGTTTCTCCGATTGATTTTCGATTCGTGTATACACATATGGCTTCTCGCCGTTCTTCTTCATCCACTGATCCTTGGCCAGCTCTCATCTCTACCGCTCCACCGCCGATTCCACCACCATCATCACACTCTAGTGCTTCTTCTTCCTCTCGTGATGATGCATTTACATTGAGTTCATCGAATTTCCCTGGTATGTGTTTTGTTTCTGCAAAACTCGATGGTCACAACTTTCTCCCATGGAGTCGCTTTATACAAATTGTATTGCTAGCTAAAAATAAACTTGGATTTATTAATGGATCTCTTGTCAAACCTACGGATTCTTTCTTAATTGATCAATGGGAACGTGCTGATGGTATGGTCCGCTCTTGGATTCTTAATTCTCTATCTCCAGATATTGCTGAAGCATTTATCTATGCGTCATCTGCTTTTGTATTATGGGAAACATTACTTCACCGCTTTGGAGAGAGTAATGGCCCTGCAATTTATCAATTGAAAAGAGATATAAGCAGCTTTTGTCAAGGTTCTCTGTCAGTTGCAGTATACTACACCAAATTGAACAAATTATGGGATGAATTTTCTTTGATTTTACCCAGACCAGTCTATACTTATCTTGCTTCTCAAGCTTGGGATGATTTCGATATGCATGGAAAACTCATTCAATTTCTCATAGGGCTTCATGATTCCTATGATTCTATTCGCAGTCGGATTTTAATCATGGACCATTTGTCTCACGTTGATAAAGCATACTCTATAGTATTACGAGTTGAAAAGCAACGTCTGGTTCATTCCTCATATCCTGAACCCTTAGATTCTTCTGCTCTGCTTTCCAATTACATGCATCATACTCTAGGTCGGGGTGCTTTCAATAACATGGGTGTTCTCTCTATCCGAGGTAGGGGTTCAACTAGGCGTTTTATGTTCAAAGAAGATAAAGCAAAACTTATATGTGATCATTGTGGTTCTCCAGGTCACTCTATAAATGAGTGCTTCTAACTAAAGGGTTATCCAGATTGGTACTATAAAAATAAGGATTCGAAACCCTCCACTCATTTAGCTGATAATATCCCTCTTCTTCGCAAGATTCTATTTCTACTTTGGTTCAACAAGAGATTGCTAAGTATTTTGCTACTACAGTAAAAACTCCATACAGTCATATCGTTGGGACCGGGAAAAAATATCACTATACGGAGTTATTCTTATATAGAGTTTTAAAAAAAAATTCATATAAAAAATAATATAAATATAAAAATAACATATACATTGTATATTATCTATCTCACAAGTTCATGTAACTAATTTAATAGTTTTGACTAAGAAATTTAAATACATACACTTGAGTTAAATCAAAAAATGAATCTAGGGACTATAAACTTTGACCATATATGTGTATAAATTTTGGGTTATATTTCTTGTACTACACATCAAACAAAATGACATCCAAAGAGAAAAGAACTCAAATTCCTGAAAAAATTAGAGCTGAGTTGTACAAAAAGAAAGATTTGCACCCTAGTTGGAAGCAAAAGGATTTTATGAAGTGGCTCAAAGAGACTCATGGTTTGGAAGTATCACAATCAACAATGTCTAAGACGTTCAAGAAGGCAGTCGATCGTGAAAAAGATGTTCCGTACCCGAATACAATACGTATAAAATCGGTAAAGTACCCACTAATGGAGTCTGCACTTTATGAGTGGTTTGTGTGTAACCAAGAGCATGTCAATATTATTGGTGAATTACTAAAAGAAAATGGAAACATTTTCTTAAAGCAACTTTATCCAAAAGCAACCTTGTTTGAATTTTCAAATGGGTGGTTAGGAAAATTCAAGCAAAGACATGCAATTCAATCATATCGCCGTTTTGGTGAGAGTGGTTCTGTGGATATGGAAAAAATTGAAGCATGCTTGCCTTCAATAAGAGAAGAATTGGACAAATTGGCATGGAATGACATTTACAACATGGATGAAACCGGTCTATTTTATCGAATGCAAGCTGATAATTCTCTTGTGACAAAGCAGTTGGAGGGCTGAAAACAAAGTAAAGAGAGAATTACAATCGTCATTTGTTGCAATGGGGATGGCTCCGACAAACTTCCTCTTTGGATCATTGGTAAATTTCTTAATCCTAGATGTTTCAAAAATATTAACCGTGATACTCTCAACTGTACTTATCGAGCAAATTCAAATGCATGGATGACATCTTTACTCTTTTTGGAATGGCTAAAGTGGTTCGATAATCGTTTAGACATAAACGTCTTACTCATTTTGGACAATTGTACTGCTCATAGAAAAAAGGATCATCTCCCCCCTCTTCGTCATACAACAGTTATGTATTTGCCACCCAATAGCACATCCAAAATTCAGCCATGTGATGCAGGAATCATAAGGAACTTTAAAGGTTATTATCGTCGTAGGTTCAACCGTCTACTCTTGAAAAGAATTGAAGACCGTGTTTTGAAACCATCAAAGATATCTATCCTTGATGGAATTGTAAATGCTGTTGCTTCTTGGTCAATAGACGTGAAGCCAAAAACGATTGAAAATAGCTTTAAACATTGCAAGATTCAAACCTTTAGTGTTGATGAAGTACAAGTTGCAAATGAAATAGATGAAGAGAGGCTAAAATTACTCACTGAATTGAGCTCTCAAATTAATACACTACACTACCACAACGAAATGGATATTGATGTCTTCATTAATCATCCGGATGAGCGACAAATTACTTATGTCTTAACCGATGAAGAAATTATCGTGGGAATCAGACAAGAAGACGAAGGAGATAATCCGAAAGATGATAGTGCTGAAATACCACAAGTTTCGTGTCATGAAGCTTTAGTTATGTTAGATAAGTTGGAATCATTTTGGCTTCAACAAGAGGGATCACATGCAAGCGAGCTATTGAGCACTCGCAAATTGAAGGATCAAGTATCGATCTATAAAATTAAGTCGATGTCACAATCGACTATAGATAAATATTTTAAGTCATCTTAAACATGTTATTGATTTTGATAAACAAAAATATAATTAATAAATATTTTTATAATATATTAATCATTTATTCCTATATAGAGGTATAAATCCTTAAGACGGGACTTGAAAAATGTATGACTTATGACAATGTGGAGTTTATTCTTATTTATAACTACTCCCATGTTGGGACTTGAACTTTTTATTACTATAGGGAGTTTATTCCTATATAAAGTATTACTATCGAGAGTTTTTACTATAGATCAGGTCCTCTGTCCTCTTCAGACACTGGTCCTAGCTTTGCTCATATGACTGATTTTGCATTGGACTCCCATTTTGCATTTACTATGTCTGAGCCCCTTTACAGAGGTCCTGGATAATCGATACTGGAGCTAGCCGCCACATGTGTTATGATTTTACCATGCTTACTTGTTTACAGGCTTTGCCTAGCCCTCTTCCAGTCTGCTTGCCAGATGGTTCCATGAAAGTGGTCACTCATTCGAGACAGGTTATCATCTCTAATTCATTGATCCTCAATGATGTGTTCTATATTCCTTTTTTCTAATATAATCTTCTCTCCATATCTCAACTGGCTCTTACCATGAATATTAGAGCAGTTTTTCTCTCCACACATTGTGAATTAATATGCTCTACCTCCAACAAAGTCTTGGCTACTGGATATCTCTCAGGAAGACTTTATATTCTCAAGCATGAGCCTTATCTTCCTCCAGATGTCTCTCTATCTAGTTCTTATCAATCTTGGGAACTATTCCAACAATGGCACAGGAGACTATGACATGCTTCTGCCACTACTCTCAAACACTTGGAGTTTCTAAGGTACATTTGTCCTTCTACTAATACTCCAACTGAATGTACTATCTGTCATATGTCCAAGCAAACACAATTGTCATTTCCTCAGAGTTCAATCCATACTACTACCCCTCTGGAATTATTACATATTGACATTTGGGGGCCTTACTCTCAGCCATCACTCACAAATACACCCTACTTTCTTACAATAGTTGATGATTTTAGTAGGGTCACATGGGTCTCTATTACCCCACAAGAGTTCTACCATCACTTTCCTTAAAGTCTTTGTTAAGATGATCTCCAATAAATTGAGCCTTCCAGTTAAATCAATCAGGACAGACAATGGCTCAGAGTTCCTTGGTTCAGAATGCAACATTTCTTGGCTAATTTTGGTATGTCCCATCAATTGTCATGTGTTTACACCCTTCAACAAAATGAGGTTGTTGAGAGGAAACACATACATTTACTAGAAGTAGCTCGGGCACTCATGAAAGAATCCAATGCCCCTTTATATCGGTCATTATCCGTACTAACTGCTGCATATATAATTAATAGACTTCCTACATCCATTCTCCATTGGAAAACACCTTTTGAGGTTCTCTTTGGGAAGGTTCCCAGTTATGAATTAATGAAGCCGTTTAGATGTTTGGCATATGCCACTAACACAATTCCTCATAAGGATAAGTTTGCTGATAGGGTTACTAAATGCATATTCATTGGATATGTTCCTGATCAAAAAGGCTACAAACTACTTTTCTTGGACTCTAACAAAGTTTTTACCTCAAGAGATGTTGTGTTCTTGGAGTCCATCTATCCTTATGCTCAGTATCCTTCATCGGTTTTTAAAACTCCATTACCTTTGCTAATTCCTGAGGCAGAAGAAGGTCATTCACCTAGAGCTTCTCAAACCACTACACCTGCTTCCACATCAACTCAGTCTTCTCTTCATCCTAATACTTCTGAGCCTATTAAGAGGAGCATCTCAAACCACTACACCTGCTTCCACATCAACTCAATCTTCTCTTCATCCTAATACTTCTGAGCCTATCAGGAGGAGCACTAAATCTATGCACAAACCATCTTATTTGAATGATTTTGTTACTAATAACATTATCACTTCTGAGGCCTCTTTTCATGTTGATGTTCCTACTGAGCCCAAGTCTTACAATCAAGCCAAGAAACACCCTTAATAGGTAGAAGTCATGCACAAAGAACTCCAAGCCTTGGAGGAAAATCAAACTTGGGAACTTACCACTTTGCCAACTCATAAGAAGGCCATCGGTTGCAAATGGATATACAAGGTGAAGCTTATGCCCGATGGCACCCTAGACAGATTCAAAGCTCGTTTGGTCATTAAAGGGTATGACCAAGTGGAAGGTGAGGATTACTTTGATAGTTTTGCCCCTGTCGTAAAACCGGTTACCATGAGACTTTTGATTGCACTAGCTACTCTTCAAAACTGGCATCTAACTCAACTTGACATTAATAATATTTTTCTACATGGTTTTTTAGATGACGAAATATACATGGAAGTTCCACCCAGATATGACAAGGCTTTGCCAAATCAGGTTTGCAAGCTTACATGAAGTTTGTATAGTTTAAAGCAAGCTTCCCGTTAGTGGAACAATGAATTTTGCTTGAAATAATCCACTTTTGGATTTATCCAGTCACAACATGATCATTGTCTCTTTACCTTGAGAAGGGAATCTGATTTTCTTGCTTTAGTAGTATATGTTGATGATGTTCTTATTACCGGGACTTCTTTTCCTTTAATTCATCAGCTCAAAGCCTTTCTACATAAAGAATTTACTATCAAGGATCTAGGTGAGACTACAAATTTTCTTGGTATTGAACTCAATTACACCAAATCAGACACATGTTTGACACAAGCTAAATACATTCAAGATATCATTTCTGATTCCGGACTCACTTCTTGTAAGCCTACTAGTACTCCTCTGCCTCCTGATCTTAAGTTGGCTCTTCATGATAGTGCTCTCCTTCCTCACACAGATAAATATAGGCACTTAATTGGTCGCCTTCTTTATCTCAATCTCACTTGACCGGATGTTACTTATGTGGTGCAACAATTGAGCCAATATATCCATGCTCCTACTGTAAATTACTGGAATGCCGTCTTCTATCTACTACGGTATCTTAAAGGTACTATACATACCTGGCTTCATTACTCTAATACTGGACACATAGATCTTGTTGCTTATAGTGATGCCGACTGGGGCTCGTGTCTTGTTTCAAGAAAGTCTCTAATCGGATATTGTATCTTTTTTAAGGTTGTTTGGTGTCCTGGAAAACTAAAACGCAACTCACCATCTCTCGAAGTTCAGCAAAAGCCGAGTATCGCGCGCTTGCTTCTACTACTTGTGAGCTCCTGTGGATTTCCTATATTGCCCAAGACCTTGGTTTGTCTCTTCCTGCACCAATTTCTCTTTTTTGTGACAATCAAACTGCTATACACATTACACAAAATCCCATTTTTCAAGAGCGAACAAAACACCTCGATATCGACTGCCATCTAGTTCGCCATCATTACAAAATGGGTTTCATTGCTCTTCATCATGTTAGTTCCAAACTTCAACTTACAGATATCCTCACGAAAGCACTTGGAGCTACCCAATTCAACCTTCTTACTTCCAAGCTTGAACTTCTCAAGCTTGAGGGGGATGATGGAATAATAAATGGCAAGATGATCTACATCCACGTCAGCATCTCAACACCTCAACTATGTGGTCCACACAACACGTGATATTCATCATCTAGAAGCATCTATACACCTTGCTAGTTAGAAGTTAGTTAGTAATGTTGTATTGGATAAATAAAAACATTCCTTTTGTATTCAAAAGTTAAGCTACTGAATAAGATAATTTTGAGTTCTTCTTCTACATTTACCTGAATCTTCAATTCTAGATTTTTTTGTAATATGGAATTGATCTATGCTTGACTACGCTTCTACAAGATCAAAATTAAAGCAGCACCTTGCACAAGACTGCTCCCTCCCATTAATATATATATCGAATTAATTAACCCAACCAAATTATATACAACATTTTGTAACCTAGGTATTAGCACACAAATGTATTTTTGAATGTACGAGAAAAAAATCTTGTTATTCTGCATGTGGCATGGCATGTGATGTATCTAATTTTATGATGATTTTTATGGTGATTTTGACTCGTATTTATTGTGTCGGAAGAAAGGGAGGGGTGATATATATGTCGCCCCACTCAAATTTCACACCATTTTTCTCAAGGCAGACTTCTGTTGGGTTGGGAATCATTTTTAATGCAAATTACTGATAAGATCTTAAATATATTTAATTTTTAATAAGGATATATTAGACAATTCAAGTTTTATTAAAAAGGTGCAAATAATAATAATAATAATATACTGTTGAAAAAAGAAGCATTCTAAGTTTCTAACGACCCAATTTTACCCCCTTTGATTGCTAGGTTAATCTATCAAAAATTAATAGTAGTGGCACTGACAGCTACACTCTTACTAAAACAGCAATTATTATTATTATTATTATTATTATTATTATTATTATTATTATTATTATTATTATTATTATTATTATTATTATTATTATTATTATTATTATTATTATTATTATTATTATTATTATTATTATTATTATTATTATTATTATTATTATTATTATTATTATTATTATTAATTATTATTATTATTATTATTATTATTATTATTATTATTATTATTATTATTATTATTATTATTATTATTATTATTATTATTATTATTATTATTATTATTATTATTATTATTATTATTATTATTATTATTATTATTATTATTATTATTATTATTATTATTATTATTATTATTATTATTATTATTATTATTATTATTATTATTATTATTATTATTATTATTATTATTATTATTATTATTATTATTATTATTATTATTATTATTATTATTATTATTATTATTATTATTATTATTATTATTATTATTATTATTATTATTATTATTATTATTATTATTATTATTATTATTATTATTATTATTATTATTATTATTATTATTATTATTATAATATTCATGATGTATGGTTACCCTTTTTTGACATATGTTGCTACTTTGTAGACAAGTTATGAACAATGTGTGTTTATTGCATTTGCAAAAGTAATAACAAGTAGGCCCTACAAATTATTTGTGCATTTGCAAAAAAAAATTCAAATTAATATTTTCAATATATCAAAATATATAACTCTTGGGAACACAAAGGGAAAAAAAAAAAAAAAAAAACTGGGTGAATTTAATTACTAGTGAAATTTGACTTGTTCAAGTTCAACATCTGGCTTTAAACAAAAAGAAATAATTAAGCAATCAATTGGAGAACTTAGTTTTGAAGCGGTAGAGCAGCTTCTTCTTCTTTGAAGAGAGATTGTCAATAGCAATAATAAGCTTTCCACTCTCACCCGCTTTAAAGCTCCCACACATCACTTGCTCTTCATTTGATCCAATTCTTCTCATCTTCTGTATTATAACAGTGTAAGCCTCTTCTGCACTTGGAACAAATTCAACACCATATCTCACTTCCCATCCCACCACTCTTGCCTCCCAACTCACTACGCATCCCTGCATACATATATATACATAAATATCAAATATTATCCATCCCTAGTAATGACTTTGTAAAGATTCAAATCCTATGTTGTGCATGAAACACAACACTAGCTGCCATGATATGATCAGTGGCAGAGGTAGACCACTAATATTGGGGGCTAATTTAGTTTGAGACTAAATCAATATTTAAACTCTAAAAATCAATATTTTTAACACATAATATACAATGGGTAATAGGGTAATAGGATGCTAGAAAAAATTTGGGTATCCTCAAGATGAAACGCCCCTGGGTGTGACATCATTTCATCCTTTGTTTTACTTGTGATGACATCGGTGATGTTGAAGTAGAAAATTTATTATTTTTCATAATCAGTTATCATTTATAATAGATGATACAATTAGATAGGTTAATTCAATGCTGCTCACAAACGATTGTGTATTAATACTAGTGAATATGTGTGGCTTGTATAGATTTGAAAAAAAAAATTGTTGTAAGCTATTTAAGTTAAAACATGTTACACATAGATCATTGTCACCTAGTTAGAAAAAGAATGTGTAAGAACCTATTAATAGGACAAGTCAACAGCTACAGGAAACAGAAGCAGAAGCAAAGCAGGTCACAGGATTGAACACATACAAAGCAACAAAACTGCAATATTGCAGAGAATCCAAACGACAGCTTTTCTTCACAACTTAAAATCAGTCAAAATATGATGTAGGAACATAATTAGTCAACACGTAATTTGACTACATGTGTCCTGAGAAAAAGTACACTTCAAATATTGTTAAATGGGAAAAAAATATATGAATTTATACAATTCACCTGAGAGACAGGAAATTCCACAATGTGCTTGGCTGAAGGTTTCACAATTATTTCAGTAATACTATCAGCTGCTCCAAAATCTCCTTCCTTACTTAATCCACCATATTGTGTTGGAATTTGCTCTGCAGATATATACCTATTTCCACAAGTTCAAAGCAATATATATTTCAATACCAAAAACATTATTTTTTTCCTTAAATTTTCATTAAATTACATAGTTGTGCAATATTTATACTAACTTGAAAAGGGTCTCTGTAGATTTGGAAACAACAAACTTGCTCTTAGTCCTCTGTGTTAGAAAAGGGCTAATCATTTTGCTCAAAGCCAGATACCACCATGGAACATTAATAAACACCTAATAACCAAAAAGAAAAAAGGAAAAAATTTCAAAAATATAATATATATATATATATATATATATCAAAGATTGATTATCTTGAAGCAACAAATTACCTGTTTGGCAACGAATTCAGGATAATTATCTTGAAGCAATTGAAGGGCCTGATTAGTTGCCTGCCTCAGCTCCCATCTATTAGGGCCTGGAGAATTCTTGAGATCATTAACATGAACAATGGTGGAAATCCCACCATAGCTAAAATCCAATTTCCTGATGCTTTTCTCAAGAAACTGAACTCTCCATCTCAAGAACCTCTGCCTTTTTTCCTCATCAGAAAACAGCTTCTGGTAAAGCTCGTTGTTTCGAAACTCCCCATACACATTGTAGCAAACTGGGTGGCCTTCTTTGCTACATCCATGCATGAAAACCGCTCTATCCAGTTCACCAAACCCCACGTCTTCCTCCAAGAGCTGATCGATCCCAAACTCCTTTCTCCACTTGATGGTGTTCTTGATCATGGTGAAAGCATCTTTCACCTTGAAATCCCTGGCTTGCAAGAACTTCAAGAGAATCACATCGCTTCTCTCGTCGTCTTCCAGAAGCTTCACGCCCCAGATGGACACGTCCTGGCTGTGATCTTCTTGCGAGGGTTTGTTGGAAGCAACTATGGTTTCTTCAATGGCTTCCAGTGTCTTTGCGCCGTCGTGATCTTCGAGAAGAGTCTTTTCAGTTTCATGTGCAGGTTTCTCTTCTTGTGTTGGTGGAGGAGTTTTATCATCATCAATGGCGAAGTCGCGGTTGGTGAGGGCTTCTTGGACGAGGAGCTTCAGGTCTTGCAGGGCTTTCTTCTCGTTTTCGGGGAGATGGGAAGCTCCGGCGATGGCGGATTTCTCCGACGGCGGCGGCGGCGGGGGAGGAGTGGCTTTTAATTCTTCAGGTTTGGGATTGAGCAACGTCTCAGCTTCCGGGACAGAGAATGAGTCCTTTTCGTCTGCGTCAGCCTCTGGAACATTGTTAACAACCAGCAACTCATCTTCACCTCCCACTGATTCTGTTGTCTGCTCCTCAGCCATTGTTTTTTTCTCCATTTTCTTCAGCACTCAAATCTGTGTTTTTTTCGGGTGTGGAGGTGCAATGCAACCGCGGGTGGTGTATATATAATCGCTAAATTTTGCAAAATTGGTCCTTTAATTACGGGAGGGTGTTAATTAGTAATTTTTAGTATCTGAAGGATTAGAAATTAAATATATGCATCTCTAATTAATAGCAAATTTCAATATATATGACTAAAATTGTAATTTTCAATACCTGGAGGACTGAAATTTGATAATTGGTGAGTGGGGTAGCGGTTTTGGAGACGGGGTGCTACTTTTTGGGGGTGGTGGAGTGTAACTGTGTAAGTGAACTGTCATTAGCTTTTCCTTTTTAATTTTTTATTTTTTTGGAAGAAGGCAGTGTGATTAGCTAGGTTGGGTGTGTTAATCATGAATGATAATGAAAAACAGAGCGACACACTCTGGAACAAGTCAAAAAAGCTCTTTCTTGCTCCTACTTTCTGCTCTTTTTCAGTGTTTTCTATGCATTTTTTGGGACCCATCAACCACCCTTTTTTTCTCTGTTTTCTTGAAATTCCTTGACGGCAATTCTGCTTTAATTTTATCTTTTATCACATTATAGTACATATAGTAGGGTGACATGTTTTGTACTCTTGTATTCTGCTTTGAGCAGTTCCATCTATGCAAAACGTTTGCTAATTTTAAGCTCTACTCAATTAGTTTTAGTATCTTTCTTTGTAATCTCTGTATTATTTTCTTTGAATTACATTTGTGTAATTCCAAATTTGTTCAACTTACGTTGACTTGCTTTCACTTGTAAACAATTGAATCCTAGATATTTCGTTTATGATAAAATTTTATGGCTATAGCCGCTAGGTATATGAAATAAAGTTTAATATAAATAACAATGGAATGATTCAATGTTCACAAATGAAATTATTGATATCCATTACAAATTGAATTGAATTACATGAACTTAATACTTAAAAATAAAAGCAAAACAACTCAAGTTGCTTTCCAGAAAAAAGCTAAAGTACTTGGAGTCTTGGACTCAATATATTAAAGAGCGACTGTGTTTGTTTTGTTTATCATGTTCATTTACATCAAAATTTCACTTTAGGTGCGTAATACATGAGAGAACATTTATATGAGATGGATCCTCATATAGATGAGTCCAAATCCGATTAATGCGAGTTAACTCACTCAACATGGATCAACACATAGTAATACATGTATATATTCGTTTTATGGTTAAATTCTTTATGAAAGTTGTAGTTCTTTAAATTAGTTTTCAAACACCAAAAATTTCAACTCAATAGAAATTTTCAACAAGAACTTATGCCCAAAACACTAGAACCCTATCGAGATAAAAACAGGACATTTTACACAACTTTTATCTTCTCTTAATTTTCTATTTATTTGGAGAGAGAATTGAGAAACATGATAAACTTGAAAGTTTTAGATCTTCTCTTTAGCTTTCTAGCAAAATAAGGAGGCTTTCAATTTGAACTTCTATCTTCTCTTAATTTTCTATTTATTTGTAGAGAAAATTGAGAAACATGATAAACGTGAAAGTTAGTGCTTCTTTTTCCCTTTCCAGCAAAATAAGGGGCTCTCAATTTGAATTTCTATAAGATTTATACCATTTTTCCCTCTTCTGCGCATTTAAAATTATAATCAACTTGAGTCTTTTACCTTTCGAGTGATTTCAATTTCATCTCTCGGAGGATTTTAAGTGATTTTGATCCCAAGTGATAATTTGACATCAAAATGTCCACTTTTCTTCATAAAAAAAAACACTAATTCCCGCAAAATATCCTGAAAAGCAACTTATACAAAAAAGTAATCAAAATTTCTTTAAAATCCACTTAAAGCACATCAAAAGATTCTAAAACACTATGTTCAAATATGCAAAACACAATGCTTCTCAACCGCCCTTGGAGCAATATTATGCGTACACTAGGCCATCTAGTAATGCAACGATGTAATAAAGCAGCCATGGTGTAAATGCGACGTACATAATTAGATCTCTAATGACACACAATGAATAGGTAATATGCGACTAATTCAATACATGTATATAACGGATAAAATTTAAAGACTATTCTTCTGTGCACCAAGTTCTTGGATCCAACCGGATTGATCGGATCCTTGCTTGTTTTTTTATTCGGGTGCTAATTTTTATGTTATATTAATATGACATTAATGTACAAATATTCTATCATTTATATAATAATTTAACTTCATTAAAAAGAACAATTTTACCACAATTTGTACATATATACTTTTATGTGATATAACTTAAACATTTATGTCAAAATAGTCATATATTTATGTAATATATAAAAATACAACTAACATAACTAAAATGTATAACTACATAACTAAAAAGTAAGACTAACATTGATAGGTAGAAAATAGATGCATTTTATGTTGATTAATTTGAAATTATATGCTCGTGATTAAATGTAGTATTTAATCCATGTCATTCATTTCTCGTCTTTTGGTATCACTTACAAGATTTTTTCTAATACAATGTTTTACTATATGCATAGTTAATGTATTGTGTTTACTCACCATCCTAATGTTCTTATTTCTACAATTCTCAATTTTATGTTTATGTTCTTATTTACTATCAATCACTATATCTCATATAATAAATCATGTATTATGATTATTCATAAAAATTTTCTTTTAATTTTAGAGATATTTTATATATGCTTACACTCTTTTTTGTTCCAATATATTTAAATATAGGTGTTATATCTTAAATAATCTCCACATAATCTTTAATTATAAATCATCAATATTTACAAAAATTAGATATTTTCATATTTATCTCGTTGTTACTTCTATGAGTATGTTGGTCCCAAGTGGTATAAGGTTAAAAGGGGGTGAATTAACCTTATCTAATTTTCAAACTTTTCCTCCAAATGTTAAGTCCTTCAAGGATCAGGTAGCTAGAGAGCTTACTGTACTAATAGGTTTCTGCTTGAGCAGTTACTTCAGGACTTAATCAGAGTTTTAAATGCATAGCGAAAATTATGCATTTTTCGAAGAATGTTTCTCTGCAGGATGCTATGATGAATAAGATATGCAGATATAAAATTAAAGCTATAAGCACACAAACAAACAAGCTTATAGATGTTCGAGGGTGGAGTAATCCTTCTACGTCCTCTCTACTCATTCTCAAGGAGGAACTTTGTTAAAGTAAGTTTGATTTACAAAGACTCCGCTAATACAAACTTCACCCTAAACAAAACTGTCAGTTATATCCACACAAGTAGCTGCACAGTGACCAACTGTTCGACCCACACAGGATATCCACACAGGTTCCTTGACCCACACAGGATCTTTTCTCTTCTTCAGAGAGTACAAATACTTAACAGGCTTATCCTATGTATAAGCAACTCCTAAACAATCTACTTTAAGTAAATAAGGTTTTCTTTAATGTTCGAGTGCATCAAGCTCTTTTGAACTTCAGAATCTCGAAAGGTAGCTGGCTTGCTGCTTTTGTAGATTGAGTGACTGAAACGAGAGAGCTTTTGAAAGATGTTGATCCTTAGAGAGATAGCTTCGTAAGATGAATGTTTCAATTATTGTTCCAGGTGCACTCAATCTTCTATTTATAGCCTACAGTGAAAATCTGTCCGTTGAAGAGGCTGTTTCTTTACGGTGAGGTGTCATGCAGCCATTGGGTCGTATAATGATCTCCTGACACTATTCCTACTGCATCACTTCACCTCTGCACTGTGGCGCCTGCCTTACTCTGTATTATCCAGTACTTAGTCCTTGTCTTTTTCAGATGGCATTCCCTAATTGGCTTGAACTTGAGTGTCTCTACGGGCTCTTCAGAATGCACTAAAATTGGTGTATCTGGGAGTTGACTTGCTACTCTTCCTTCTGATGAGATAGCTTCTTCTGACTTGAAAAGACTGAGCTAGCTTCCGGTGTCCTTCCATACTTAGACAAAATCTCTTACTGAAGATGCAGTATCCTGACTTCACACATGTAGCAGTGACTTGGCGCAGGCTCCTTCCAATATCTTATTTCTCTTCCAGCATCCTTGTCTTAGCTAAATTTTTACATATGGAAATCTAACCAGATTGCTAAGACCTAGTTGTTATATGTTTTGTCTCATCAAAATCTATTACAATTTTATCCTATCAATTTCCCCTTTTTTGATGATGACAAAACTCCTTTAAGAGGATCAAAAGGTCACTTTCATATAAATCAAAACATAATGCAGAAAATCAGAATCAATCATAAGCATGCATTAAGTTCATAAGGAGTGAGCTTTCAAGATATAGAAACAGAATGTATTTCATTGATGAAGTATCAATATCAATACAGATCACAGATAAAATGAAGATAAATAAACATAACATATAGAAAAGATAAACAAAGGAATACAAGGAGCAAGCTACTAAGTTTTTAACCAACTGGCTCTTTTCTTCTTTTCATGCTAAGAGCCCTTCTACCAGTTGATTATAGACTCTTGATAGCTTGGCTCCATCAGCTTCTTCATCTCCTCATCTTCTTCCAACCTTAGTCAGAAATCCTCACAGAAAAGTATGAACTCATTTCCAAGTTTCTGTTTCAACTTGACTTGAATTGAAAGTCCTCCCTATTTAGCAAGGTCCAGAAATCTCTCCATGGCTTCTTTGTTGCAACGGTATCCTCTAAGCAGAGTAGACTCCTTGTAGAGGGTTGTGAAGTATTTCATCAGCTCCATCCTCTTGAAGGCCTCTATCTGATGGAATGAAGGATTGATGTATGTAGGGAGAGTGACCTCTGGAATCTTTGATATGATGAACCTTTTGCTCCTAGGATCCGGGTTTGATTCTAGAAAGATCTTAAGGCTTGAGCTGGTAGGATTCTGCATATTTTGCTCTAGAAAGACAATGTCAGGTAGTTTGTGGGTTGGATATATCTTAGCAAGAACTTTCTACGACCCTTTCCCAAACACAGTGTCCAGGTTGCTTGCTAGTTCAGCCTCTGTCTTCCTTCTCTTCTCTTCTCTGCCTTCAGCTCCCTTTCTGAAGCCTGGATGAATAGACCCTGAGAAAGCTTTTGATTTTCTTTTAAGGCTGCTGTCTGGAAGGTCTTTTGATCCAGCTCCTTTACTGCCACCATCACCAGCATCATCCCTCGTTCTGCTTAATACCATCTGCATGCAGGTAGAAAGATCATATCTGCTCTTCTGCTGCCCCTCCAGCCTTCCTTCCCCCTTTTTGTCATCATCAGTTTTTCCAATTGCAAAGCTGACCATTGAGTGAATATCTGACAAGGTGCCAGAATGTTCTCTTAGGATCTGCGATTGGTTGAACTACTCTTCATCCATGCGGCCTATTGTGGTGACAAGAGCTTTCTGATCACTTTCTAGAAGAATCATCTTCTGCTCCTACCTGTTCAGTTTCTCCATTACAGTCTTGACCACCTCCACAGTAGCATCCTCCTAGGGGGGTTGGTAGGCGTCAATTGCCTGATGAAGTCTTGTTAAAGTTATGTTGAGGGAGTCTAGAAATGATTAAGTTTTGATGGTGCTAGAGCGAGTTTTCTTGTCAAGTTTTCTACTCGTTTTCACCAGTGACTTCCCCATCTGTTCAATGACAGTCAAGACTTCATCGTTTGATTTGGCAGCTTTCTTTGTGTCAGAAGCATCAACAGCAAGTATCTGTTGAAAAAAAGATGAGGGGATTAGAGCTTTGGATTTTTCGGCTCCGATATCACCCTGTTCACTAGGTAATCCATCATTATTGTTGAAGGTGCTACTGGATCCTCTATCACCTGATCCAGCTTCCTCCGTCTCTGAAGCCTCTTCGCCAGCCTCATTCGCCCCTTCCTCCTTGTCAGCCTCCTTATCCTTCTCAACCTCCTTTTCAACTTCATTCTCCTTCTCAACCTCCTTATCCTCCTCCATTGCATCCGCTGCCTCCTACTCCTCGGCATCTGCTACCTTCTCACCCGTCTTGTCTTTCTCAGTGATCATCTCGTCATGGTCAACTACTTTGACGGGGGCTGCTTCCTACACTTCTATTGGAGCTGGTTCCTCTACCATCTTTACTACTTCCTCCTGAACCTCTATCTTCATTAGTGTATGACCTGGTTGCTCAGCGGTTTCATCAGTTGTTGTTGTGGATGGTGTCTCGGTTAGTTCCAGGAAGAAGTCGAACGTGGCAGCAGCAGCGAGGTTATCCAACTCTTGTGCCTTGGGAGGGTCAGTTGGAGTAAGGTTACTCTCCTTTATCGGCGTCTGTTCAAGGACCTCTAGCAATATGATCAAGTCGGTCAGATAAGAGAACTCTTCGTCATTCTTCTCTGATGGTGAAGGTGGCCTCCTGTTGATAGGTTTGATCATCAGCGATGCTCAGGGGGAACCTTCACCAACCTATGGCTCTTTTACTGGTCTTCTCATCCTTATATCACTTAGGCTCACGTCAGTAGCCTACTTGATCATTCTTTCCAGAGCCTCCTCAGCTCCATACTTCTCGACCTGGGCTTCAGCAAAGCCCACGTTATCGTCTACTCTAACCTGGTCAACAGCAGCATCCAGAATTATCTCCTCCCGGTAGAAGTCTGGTTACTCGATGGGTGTCTTCCCCTTCAAGCTCCTTGAGGAAGACGGAGGTAGCTGCTTAGCAGTCTCCTTTTACTTTCTGGCCTCAAGCACAGCATTAGCTTCAGCATTCTCCAAGAACTCGGGCCACCTCCTCTTCTTGAGCTGTTTCAGGAACTTCTTCTCCAGAATTTCCTCAAGGTCATCTATCATCGCCCAGCTCAAAGCTCATTCATCCTTCCATTTTCCAGTCAGCCCACTAGATCAAGTCTTCCTTGGGGAAGTGCCTGTACTGCCACCATGTGATGAATCTGTTCATTAGCTTTGCAAATTCAGCTTCGATCTTGGGAAGACTGATGACATATTCCACCACATCCTCCTCATCAGCCTCTTCTCCTCCAGCTTCTTCAATTTGAGCAGCAGCTTCCCCCTCAGCTGCCTGCTCACCTCTTAGTGGAGAATCAATCTCCACTTCCACTACTGGAGCCTTAGAAAACTAGACAACAGTGTCTTCTGATTCGTCATCAGAAACCACCAGCCTCATCTGCACCCCCTTCTTGTGCTTAATCTTCTTTAGCTCTTCAGTAGCCGGCAAGGGTTCGTCCATTTTTGAACTGCTTTCCGACTAAGATGAGCCATTGTTGGTCCGGTGGAATATCTTTCTTATCCCGAAAGCACCCTTGGAACCCTCGGAGACCTCTCTGGTTACTTAGGATAGCCGAGAGTGGTCTTCTTGGCAAAGACCCTACCCCCACCGATGAACTTCTCTTTCTGAATGGGCTTTTCTTGGGACAAATCCACCTTTAAGTGTCCCAGGAGGGTGTTCACTACCAGCCCATAAGTAAGCTTACCCATCTTCTTCTCCACCTCCTCCACCAACCTAGAGAGCAGGTAGTTGGCCTAGTCTACCCTCTCCTTCTTCACAATTGCCATTATCATTCTGTACTTGAAGTTGGTACACTTATCAAAAGAGCCAGAGCGGTTCTCAATGATATGGCAACAGATGTCATGCAGTATCTCAAACTCAAGAAGGAAAACCTCTTGCTGCAGCTCTTGGACATCCCCTTCGTGTCTGTCCTCCCAGTGAATATCTTTCATTAATCCTCCAACTTGTCTTCTCCGTACGAGGAGAGGTCACTGGCGTCCATTCCCTCAGTGGGAAGAGAGAATAATTCCACCAGAAGCTCAGAGTCCACAATGAGCTCCTCGCCACCCAACTTTGATCGGATCTCTAATTGATCATCAGAGACCCTCGCCTGTCTGTAGAACTTGGCCACCTGTTCTTCTGTATAGGGGGTCTTGAAGTAAGAGCAGAATCTTAAGAGGCCAAAAATACGAAGACATCTCAGGATGTCCTTCATCAAGTCTTTTATGTTTTCTTCCTCCAACACCATCTTCACCAGGATGCTATCATCCACTAGCCTGCCGTCGATGACTTGGTTCTGTTTGGGTGCCATTTGAGAGAAAGAAACAGAGAGAGTGAAGTGCAAGAGATTAGTGTATGCGAGAGAGTTAGGGTTTTCAGAAAACTTCAGAATGAAAGTTGGTGAGTGTAAAAGATGAAGAGATACTCCCTTATATTTGAATTTGGGGGATCTTTGATCTAACGATCCAGATTTAATTTGGAGTTGAAGAGATTCTCAATCCTGTAGCAGTAATTTTTGGCACGGTGTTTGCTGATGTGACATTTTGAGAAGTTCGAGGGGTTTTCTATAAAAACGGCTGCTGATGCATGGTAACTATTCTGTATTCCACGCGCCCACGTCTCTGGTTCCTGCAGACTACTTACTGTAAATTTTGTCTAGTATCCTAGCTTCAGGGACTGTTCAGGGACCTTTAGCAGTGACCTTTAGGTTACTGTTTTTGACATTTGAAATCTTCATCGCCTAGAGTTCCCCCTAAGTTGTATAACCATATAAGTAGGATTAATAGGAATATTTTAGCTCAGGTTAATTATGCCTAGCTCATTTCTAAGACATGAAAATCTTGATTCACAGAGCGGTTTAGTGAAAATATCAGCTAGCTGTAGGTCAATATGAACTTTCTCCAAAGAGATATCTTTCTTTTTGACGTGATCTCTTATGAAATGATGTTTGATATCGATGTGTTTTGTTCTTAAATGAATGACAGGGTTATATGTGATTGTTATAGCACTTGTATTGTCACATAGGATGCGAGTTTCTTTTTCAATAATTTCATAGTCCCTCAGTTGCTATTGGATCCAAAGAATCTGGGCACAGTAGCTTCTTACAGTAACATATTCTGCTTCAGTAGTTAAGATTGCTATTAAGGTTTGCTTCCTACAGAACCATGATAACAGCTTGTTTCCTAAGAGTTGGCAGGTACCACTTGTGTTTTTCCTGTCAATCTTGCAACCTGCAAAATCAGAATCAGTATAATCAATAAGCTTAATTCCACCTTCCTTAGAATACCATAATCCAACTTCCTGTCTTCCTTTAAGGTATCTGATGATTCTTTTGGCCGCTGTAAGGTGAGATTCCTTAGGTGTTGTTTGATATCTGACGCACATTCCTACTGAGAACATTATGTCTGGTCTGCTCTTGCTGTTAGATAGAGCAGTGACCCAATAAGTCTTTTATACTTGGTGACATCTACTGATTTACCATCATTATCCTTATCCAAGCTTCCTGAAGTCACCATTGGAATGCTTATTGTGCTTGCATTTTCTAGCCCAAACCTCTTAATCACCTCCTTGGTGTACTTCATTTGATTGATGAACGTTCCATTGCTCATTTGTTTTACTTGAAGCCCAAGAAAAAAGCTTAGTTCCCCCATCATGCTCATTTCAAACATAGATTGCATGAGATTTGAGAACTTCTTGCACAGCTCCTTATTTGTTGAACCAAAGATGATATCGTCAACATAGATTTAAACTAGCAGGATGCTATCTCCATCTTGGATTCTGAAGAGTGTCTTGTCCACATTTCCCTTTTTGAAGTCATTGTCAAGTAGGTATTTTGATAGGGTGTCATACCAGGCTCTAGGTGTCTGTTTAAGTCCATAGAGAGTCTTCTTCAATCTAAATACCATCCCTACAGAATTGTCTTCAAATCCATAAGATTGCTCCACGTAGACTTCTTCAGCTAGCAAATTGTTTAGGAATGCACTCTTCACATCCATCTGATATATAGTGAGATTGTTATAAGCTGTATAGGCTAGAAATATTTTGATTGCTTCCAATCTGGCTACTGATGTAAAGGTTTCTTCAAAATCAACTCATTCTTCCTGACAATATCCTTTAGCCACCAGTTTTGCTTTGTTTCTGACAACTTGACCTTCTTCATTCAGTTTGTTCTTAAATACCCACTTAGTACCGATTACTTCTTGATGAGTAGGTCTGAGAACTAGATGTCATACTTGGTTTCTTTCGAATCCATTCCATTCTTCCTAAGTTGGTGTCTGCAAGGGCTTCCTCTATATAGCTTGGTTCAATTTGAGAGATATAGCACGCAAACATGGCTTCATGGGGGTTAGTTCTTCTTGTTCTCACCCCAGATATAGAATCTCCTATGGTCTGATCTCTTAGATGATTCCTTAGCCATTTTTTCCTTGTCTCTTCAGCTTGCTGCTCATTCTGTTCTTCCAAAGGTTGCTCTGGATCATGTTGTTGATGTGTGTTGGCCTGTTGACTTGAGTCAGGTTGAATGTTTAACATAATCTCCAGTCGTATTCCATCAGGGTAATGTACTTCTTTTTGAATGATTAGTTATGGTTGTTCTGCTGAAGGTTCCTGGTTGTTCCTAGGTTCCTATTCTATTCTGGCTTGCCGTGTAGGAGTAGGTTGCTGATTGTGATTTGACAAGTTTTCTTCCATATTTTGGAGATTTGGTAACTGCGCATCAATATATTCAACACAAGTGTCGGTGATGCGAGTTTTCCCAAAATCTTCATTAAGTTCATCTATATCAGCCTTTGTACAGTGTGGCTCATCAAAGACTATATGTACTGATTCTTCCACAACAAGTATCCTCTTGTTGAAGATTCTGAAGGCTTTGCTTACCGAGAAGTATCCTAAAAATACTCCCTCGTCTGACTTGGAGTTGAATGCCTTCAAGTAATCCTTTTCATTATTCAGCACATAGAACCTGCAACCAAAAATATGAAAGTAATTAATGTTTGGTGTATAGCCATACCATAATTCATAAGGAGTTTTAATTGAATCTTTGTTGATAAGACATCTATTTTGGGTATAGCATGTTGTGTTGATCGCTTCTGCCCAAAATGTCTTTGGGAGCATTCCTTCGGCTAGCATGGTCCTTGCAGCTTCCTTAAGGGTCCTGTTCTTCCTTTCTGCAACTATATTTTGTTGAGGTGCTCTTGCTGCTGAATATTCCTGCTTGATTTCATTGTCTGAGCAGTAACTTTCGATGAATTTATTTGTGAATTCGGTTTCTTTGTCTGTTCTGATTTTCACCACACTTAGGTTTTTCTGTTTGTAGCTTCTTCAGGAGCTCAAGTAACCTTCACTGGGTATCTGATTTCTTAGTTAGGAACAGAGTCCATGCGAATCTTGAGAAATTATCAACCACTACTAAGGTGTACTTTTTTTCGTTCATGCTTACTAGTTCCACTGGTCCAAGCAAATCCATGTGGAGTAGATCGAGTATCCTTTCAGTTGATCTTTGAACCTTGTTCTTGAAGGAGCTTTTGGTTTGTTTTCCTTTTTGGCATGCTTCATACAAGCTTTATTTCTTATATACCAAGTCAAGTAGCCCTCTAACTAGCCCATTATTTCTTATATACCACATCAAGTAGCCCTCTAACTAGCTCATTCCTTGCTAGCTTGTTGATTGATTTGAAGTTTAGATGACTCATCATTTTATGTCATAACCAGCTAGCTTCTGATGATCCTTTTGCTATGAAGTAGGTAGTTGTGGTTACTGAGCTCCAGTCAGCTATGTAGATGTTTTCTTTTCTGGTTCCAGTTAGCTTGACTCATTGGTTTGGTTGTCTCTGATCAGGCATTTGTTGTGATTGAATTCCACTGAGTATTCTTTGTCACAAAATTGGCTTATGCTAAGCAAATTGTACATTAGCCCTTTCACATATGAGACTTTCTTTATATGAGTGTTTCCCTTGATAAGCTCTTCAATTCCTCTAATGCTTCCTTTGGAGTCATCTTCGAAGATGACTTTAGGTCCTTTGCACGGTTGAAGATCCTTTAGGATTTCTTTGTTTCCAGTCATGTGCCTTGAGCAGCCACTGTCAATGTACCAAACTTCCTTATTGCTTCCTGACACAGGTACCTGTAAGACAAAGATCACTGGTTCTTAGGTACCCATACATGTACATGTCCTTCTTTATGAGTCCTTTTGGGAATCCAGACTTATCTCACAACAATTGATTTGTTGAAGACTTTGTTGTTTCCTTTGTAAACAGTACCCTTAGGATATTGTTTTGTGTGTGCAGAACGTGTAGAACCTCCACTTTTAAAGTGCAGTAATCCAACATAATTTTCTTGAGCATGAGCTCTTTTAGGTTTAGACATTAAGGTCTTAGTACGTGTAGGGTAGAATGTTTTGTGCAGCATCCTTGTAGGTTGCTGTTTCTTCTTACCGCTTACAACAGATTGATTCTGTTGCAGCCAGCTTTTGAAGACAGGCTTACTCCCTGTGGATGTGTACATGGATTTCTTGCTCTTGTCTATAACGATTGGTTTGTCCAAGCTTTCTTTTGAGTTATTAGATAACTCATTTGTCATAGAAGTTTCTGCTTGAACGAAAATAACAGCTTTAGACGTGCTTGTTGTTTCTTGAGAAGTTCCAGCACAGTATCCTAGGCCAGTCCTGTCAAAGGGATTTTTGGCCATCAAGAAACACTTCTTGGCATTTTTTACAGATTTGCTAAAGATTCTGATTGTTGCTTGGAGATTGCACTTCTCATCCTTAAGCTTAGCGATCGTCAGATTGAGCTTCGATACTTTTTCTTGGAGGTTACTGCACTTTGAGTTACTGAACTCATATGTAGATAACTCTTCAGCTAACTGTTTGTTTTTCCTCCTTAGCATCTCATTTTCAATTTTTAGCTCTTCATGAATTGAGTATATCTGCTCGAAATCGCTCATGATTTATCTTAGGGAGAGGTTTTTGTTTAGCTTTTTTCTATTCCGGTGTGGGGCAGGATAGGTACATTGTCTTGTCATCTTTGCTATCCTCTGCTCCATATGCCATTAGGCAGATGAGTGCTTCGTCCTCTGATGAAGATGAGTCATTGTCACTGTCTGAGGAATCGGCTTCCTGTTGAGCTTCCTTTGATATCTCTTTTCCTTTTTCCATCTCGCTAAGGAATGCTTTGATCTTCCTTCTTTCTTCTCTTCGTTTTTCCTTTCTCTGAGATAACTCTCCTTCAGGATATCGATTGACTTTAGGGTGCAGACATTCTCTGGCATAGTGTCCTGGTTTTCGTCAGTTGTAGCATAGGTCTGAGATGTCGGGATTAGGTTGCTGGAAGTTTGAGGGGTTGGTTGATTCTTCTTGAAATCACTCATCCTGTTATATCTGATAAATTTCTTGAAGTTTCTCAAGAGAAGGGTCATTTCCTCGTCAGTGCTTTCTATAGGTAGCTCTATTTGCTTGCTATAGGTAGCTCCAGTATCTCTCATACCTCTTGCTGTTAGGGCAGTTACCTTCGTGCTTGATTTTTTTACCTCATTCTTTCTTCTATTGATGTTGTATTCTGAGGCTTTTAAATTTAAGAAGAGATCAAACGTACTCATTGACTTCAGATCCATGGAAACTCTCATGGTAGTTGTTTTGCTATCTCATTCTGCAGGTAAGGCCCTTAACACCTTC
Source organism: Scutellaria barbata (assembly GCA_028654395.1). Lineage (NCBI taxonomy): Eukaryota > Viridiplantae > Streptophyta > Magnoliopsida > Lamiales > Lamiaceae > Scutellaria > Scutellaria barbata. Next base: position 8,544,801 of record CM053650.1, read on the forward strand.
ATATTCTTTTCCTTTAGAGTGTAAAATTTATCCAGGGACTCTAGCTTATTAAAAATGTTTGTGAATCTTAAGTCCATCTGCTTTAGGGTCTCCTCAGGCAGCATCTTGAATAACTCAAATTTCTGAGTTGCGGTTGATATTTTGTTCTCCTTTGTAAGTTCTGTTCCTTTACAGATTTGTTCGAGCTTGTTCCATATGTCCATGGCCATTTTGCAGGTCTTAACCTTGCTGAAGATACCTTTGTCTAGAGTGACAAATAGGGCATTTTTGGCTACGTTATCCAGGTTTTCTCGCTTTCTGTCATCAGATGTCCATTCCTCTCTTGATTTATCAATAACTGCTTGATGAGGAATGGCTGCAGCATCACTGGCATCTGCAGCTCTTGCAAAAATAGGATTAGCTTTAGTGATCCTCGGGGGTCCGTCTATAATAACCATCCATATTTCGTCATGCATGGCTAATAAATATGTCTGCATTCTAATCTTCCAGTCATCATATTCTTCAATAGAAAACATAGGTAGCTTATACGTATCAATAATCCAATAAAAATTGATGAATGCGATTTTTTTAAAAACGGGGATCAAGGATTGACCAGATAGATTGGGTTTTTAATCCAACCTGCTCTGATACCACTTGTTGGTCTCAAGTGGTATAAGGTTAAGAGGGGGGGTGAATTAACCTTATCTAATTTTCAAACTTTTCCTCCAAAAATGTTAAGTTCTTCAAGGAGCAGGTAGCTAGAGAGCTTACTGCACTAATAGGTTTCTACTTAAGCAGTTACTTTAGGACTTAATTAGAGTTTTAAATGCACAGCGAAAATTATGTGTTTTTCGAAAAATGTTTTTCTGCAGGATGCTATGATGAATAAGATAGGCAGATATAAAATTAAAGCTATAAACACACAAACAAACAAGCTTATAGAAGTTCAAGGGTGGAGTAATCTCTCTATATCCTCTCTACTCATTCTCAATGAGGACCTTTGTTAAAGTAAGTTTGATTTACAAAGACTCCGCTAATACAAACTTCACCCTAAACAAAACTGTCAGCTCTATCCACACAGGTAGCTGCACAATAACCAACTGTTCGACCCACACAGGATCTTCATATAGGTTCCTTGACTCACACAGGATCATTTCTCTTCTTCAGAGAATACAAATACTTAGCAGGTTTATCCTCTTCATAAGCAACTCCTAAACAATCTACTTTAAGAAAATAAAGTTTTCTTCAACGTTCGAGTGCAGCAAGCTCTTTTGAACTTCAGAATATGGAAAGGTAGCTGGCTTGCTGCTTTTATAGATTGAGTGACTGAAATGAGAGAGCTTTTGAAAGATGTTGATCTTTAATTAGAGAGATAGCTTTGCGAGATGAATGTTTCAATTATTGTTCCAAGTGCACTCAATCTTCTATTTATAACCTACAGTGAAAATCTGTCTGTTGAAGAGGCAGTTTCTTTTCGGTGAGGTGTCATACAGCCATTGGGTCGAACAATGATCTCCTGACAATACTTCTGCTGCATCCATTCACCTCTGCACTACAGCGCCTGTCTTACTCTGCACTGTCCAGTACTTAGTCCTTGTCTTTTCCAGATGACATTCCCTAATTGGCTTGAACTTGAGGAAGAACACTTGATGTATCTGGGAGTTGACTTGCTACTCTTCCTTTTGATGAGGTAGCTTCCTCTGACTTGAAAAGACTGAGCTAGCTCCCAGTGTCCTTCCATACTTAGACAAAATCTCTTACTGAAGATGCAGTATCCTGACTTCATGCAGGTAGCAATGACATGGCGCAGGCTCCTTCCAGCAGTGGTGGACCCAGTGGGAGACAAGGGGGTACAGTTGTACCCCCAAAATGGAATTTTTTTTAAATATATATATATATATATATATATATTTACTAAAATAACCTTAATTTTATATTCTAATTACAAAATTGCCATTAAATTTTACACAACTAACTAAACATATCACAAACCTAAACACAAACCCATTAATTTGTAGAGCTGCGTGAGGGAGAACAGGGTTCCTCCTTCTTCCTTGCCATTTTTAGGTATTTATTTTTTTTAAATTTATTTATCTATTTTATGTATTCATATTATATATATATATATATATATATATATTTATATTTATTGTTTGATTTAAATCATTATTTAGTGAATTTGATGTGTTTATTCATTATTTAGGGTTTGTGTTTTTTCTTATTTATGAATGATATTTATTGATTTTGTGACAAATGTGTTGTTATTCTTTATGGATTCCAATTGTAATTGTAAGGGTTTTAATTGTTATGTGTTGTTAGAGTTTTAGTTCTAATTGTTATGTGTTGTTAGAGTTTCTTGCAAATTTCTGATAATGCTGTCATAGATCGTTTCCAAACAATGAAGAGTCGACGAACCAAATTGTAGTTTATAACTTGAATATTTTGTAATATTTTATGTATTTGATTATCTTTGTTGTAAGACTTTATATATGAAACAATGTTTATACGTAAAAAAAATTCTATTATCTATTATTTATTTGTTCGTACCCCCAAATTAAAATTTCTGGGTCCGCCACTGCCTTCCAGTATCTTCTTCCTCTTCCAGCATCCTTGCCTTAGCTAAACTTTTACATATGGAAATCTAACCTGATTGCTAAGACCTAACTGTTACATGTTTTGTCTCATCAAAATATATTACAACTTTATCCTATCAGAGTACTAAAGTGATATCTCATATATATTATGTTTATGTGTAACTATGTTTATTGAAATAATAATTTTATTTTTTCTCCAAACTTCTTATTTGATATTTGTAATTTATCATTACTAAATTGAAACATACAATCTGGAAATAACATCTATTTGGGAATGATATTACCTATGAAATTACAATTTTCCAAAAGGCCAGGCTATCCACACTCCGGGTCCTTCTAAACACACCCCACCAAAAAAAAAAAAAAAAGAAATACAATGTGTAAATTCCATAATGTCCTTACCCATTTAATAAAATAAAAAACATAATAAAAAGAAATATCCAAACACACCCACCTGTGGTTGCTAAACACACCTCATTCTTCTTCTTCCTCACAAACTTCAATTTGTATCCAAAACCCTATTGCTCAAGTTCAAAAAATATCATGGATCAAGATAAAATACAGGATATGGACAATGTAAGTCATCTAACAACGTTTTATCGATTTATTTTTCAGTATGGTGTGAAATAAAAAAAATTACGCAGCTCCCAATCGACCAATACAGGCCGAACATTGAGTAGTGGGTTTGACCTGTATTGACCGAACACGTAGTATTATGTTCGATTACAATCGGGCGAACATACCATAAGGTATTCGATCACAATCGGGCGAACATACCATAAGATGTTCGGCCGACGATTGAACGATACACTACATGTTCAGCCCATAACCGAACACATTTCAATCTGTTCGACCAACCAAGGTCGAACGGAAGCCACCCCAGAACCCGAAATACGATGCAAAAAACAAACGGAATTAACGCATTCTCGACAAATTAACGAATCCTAAGCACTCACATTGTATTTCAAACAAAATTACACAAATCTAACACATCAAAATTAGAATTTCCTACTTAAAATTAATAATTTCACTTATTTGGAATTTCTACTTCTCGGTGTGGATCCATTGTAGATTTTCAGCTGCCAAATCGAGCTTGTTAAAACTTATTTGATTGAAGGTCGAACAATCCTCAAAATTTCGACCAAGATGGTAAGCAAATTGAGGGTGGGAGACGGCTCTTGCAACAAATTTGGGAGGTAGGGTTTGTGTTTGGTGGGTGTGTTTAGTAGAATAATTTGTATTTTTATTTTATTTCATTATTTAATTATTAAGGGTATTTTGGTAATGTTGTGGGGTGTGTTTAGTATTATGTGTATTGTTTTTTAATTTTATGGGGTGTGTTTAGAAGAACCTGGGGTGTGGATAGTCAGGCCTTTTTCCAAATTAATTTGATCATTGATTTACAATCTTGGAAGCAAATGTATTACAAGGCATGCACAAAAATATTATATGATACGCATAAAAAGATTACTCGATACAAACAAAATAATACTTGTCAAATTATTATATCTTCAAAGTATTATATCATAAATATAAAAATATTACCCAACACACACAAAAGTATTACATTTAACTTCATTGATCGGCTGTTGATTGGGGAGTCATCAATCAAGTCGTCAATCGGATCAAACCTATTTTATCTCACGGAAAGAGATTTGTGAATTTTTCCTTCTAGTTTTCCTTTTTTCTTTTCTACTTAGTATGTTTTTGTTTAATCACTTTGTTGGTCCCAGTGGTATAAGGTTAAGAGGGGGGGTGAATTAACCTTATCAAATTTTCAACTTTTACTCCAAAGAATGTTAAGTCCCTGATGAACAGGTAGCTAGTAAGCTTACTGCTCGATAGGTTCCTGCTCAGGCAGTGACCTCAGGACTTAGTCAAAGAATGTAATGCACAGCGGAAATACTTATGTTTTTCGAAACGCGCTTTTAATGCAGTATGCTTAGATGCAGATAGATAGATAGATAGATAGATAGGAAGCTATAAAAGGCACAAGCAAGCTTATAGAGGTTCAAGGGTGGAGTAATCCCTCTACGTCCTCTCTACTCCTTCACAAGGAGGAACTTCGTTAAAGCTAGTTTGATTTACAATAGACTCAGCTAACACAAACTAAACTCTAAACAAACTATCAGCTCTATCCACACAGGTAGCTGCACAGTGACCAACTATCGACCCACACAGGATCTCCACACAGGTTAACCGACCCACACAGGATCCTTTCTCTTCTTCAGAGAGATTACAACTTAGCAGTTTCAACACCTGCCTAAGCGACTCCTATCAGATTTAGAATAAAATGAAAGGTTAGAGCACAATCAAATGCAGCAGGCTCCTTGAACTTCAGAAGAACATAAAGGTAGCTGGTTTGCTGCTTGCTCAGTCTGATTAACTTAAGAGTATAAGCTTGTGCGTCTATTTGCTTCTCAGTTCTCTCTTGGTTGTATATGATCGTTGTGTCTCCTTTTTTTCCTTTGAAAATCAGACTTCTATTTATAGGCATCAGGTAGTTTTCTGCCCGTTGGTAAGGCAGTCCTTTGTATGATGAGGTGTCTCTTTCTGATTGGTTCTGCCGATCTTCTGACACCTGTTCTGAAATGCCTTCATTCTGTTCTGCAACTGCTTGTCCTTTGTCTGCGCAACTTCATTCTGCAGACTGTTTGTACTGTGTCCTTGCTGCTTTATCACACATGGCAGATTCTGATTCGTTGGAACTGGAGTGACTCTACTGGCTAGTCAGGTTGCATTGACTCTAATGTATCTGGTAGTATCCTCTTTGAGTCAGTCAGCTTCCTTGATTATCTCCAGGTTCCTTGTAGCATCCTTCTAGAGCTTTGCTTGCCGGTTGCTCGATACAGTATGCAGGTAGCAGGGACTTCGGCTTCCTAGCTACTTGGCAAAATCTTCAAGTCCTTCCAGCATCCTTGCCTTAGCAAATTTACATTAAATACTTATCCAGATAGCTAAGGTTCTAATCTATTACATGTTTTGTCTCATCAAAATCTATTACATTTTGTCCTATCAATTTCCCCTTTTTTGATGATGACAAAACTCCTTAACAGGATCAAAGAACCATATATTATTAACTTGGAACAATGATGCAGATAGATCAAATCATTCAACAGCATGCATCAAGTTCACAAGATGTGAGCTTTAACCAGAAGAATCAAATTCTCATTGATCAGAGTTAAGTACAGGGCATATACATACACAAGCAGATAGCAGGATCAAACAGAAATTTAAACAAAACAACAGAATAAACATAAGCAGAAAGGTAAAAACATCAAGTCTTTAACCAACTGGCCTTCTTCTTTATTTCAAACTTTGTGCATTTCCACCAGTTGGCTATCGAATCTTGATAGCTAGGTTCCATCCTTTTCACCATATCCTCAGACTCTTCAAACCTGAGCCAGAAGTCTTCACTGTATGGTATGGGCTCCTTTCCAAGTTTCTGCTTTAGCTTCACTTGAATTGGAAGACCACCTTTCTTTGTTAGCTCCAAGAACCTCTGCAAAGCTTCCTTGTTTGTCTTGAATCCTCTGAAAAGAGCAGATTCCTTGCAGAGGGTGGTGAAGTACTTCATCAGCTCCTTCCTTTTGAAAGCTTCTATCTGGAAAAAGGATGGGTTGACCTCAGTAGGAAGAGTGACCTCCGGGATTTCTGAGGCTAGGAATCTGTCATTCCTGGGATCCGGGCTTGCTTCCAGGAAGCTTCTGAGAGTGGCACTTGCTGCGACATCTGGATTTTGCAAATTTTTCTCCATTTCCACCATGTCAGGCAGCTTGTGCGGAGGGAAGATCTTGTCAAGGACAACCCTAGGATCTGTTGTAAAGACAGCATCCAGGTTGCTTTTCAGCTCTGCTTCAGTCCTCCTCCTTTTCTCTTCTCTCATATCAGCCCCCTTCCTGAAGCCTGGATGAACAGACCCAGAAACAGCATTTGATTTTCTTTTTACACTGTTGTCTGAAGGGCCCCTAGATCCAGCTCCCTTGTGTCCGCCCTCTCCAGAGTCATCTCTCCTCCTACTGCTCACTACCATCTGTCTGCAGGCAGCAGGGTCCTGTCCAACCTTCTGTCTGCCTTCAATCCTTCCTTCCCCCTTTTTGTCATCATCAGCACGCCCAACCGTAAAACTGACCATGGAGTGAATATCAGACAAGGTGCCTGAGTGATCCCGCAGGGTCTGAGATTGGTTGAACTGCTCCCTGTCCATTCGGTCTACTGCAGTGACTAGAGCTTTCTGACTGGCTTCAAGAGAGATCATCTTCTCATCTTGTCTGTTTAACTTCTCCATCACGCTCTTGACAACTTCAACTGCAGCATCCTCTTTAGGGGGTCGGTAGGCGGCTATCATCTGAGTGAGCTTTGACAATGTCACATTGAGGAAGTCCATAAAAGAATAGGTCTTCACAGAGTGTGAGCGGGTATCCTTACGGATTTTCCTGCTCGCCTTCACCAAGGACTTCCCCATTTGTTCAATTGCTGTCAGCACCTCTTCATTTGATCTGGCAGGTTCCTGGCGTTCTCCTCCTGGTGCCTGTTCATTAGAAACAGATGTTAGTTCTTTGGATTTTTCGGCTCCGGTATCACCCTGTTCACTGGGTGACCCTTCATCGCTGCTGGTAGAGCTACTGGATCTTCCACCTCCTGATCCAGTATTCTTAGAGTGAGTTTCCTCCTCAGCATCCTCCTCTGGTTCTTCCAGCTTCTTGTCTTGTTCAGCTACATTACCCTTGCTGAACACTATTTCGGCCTCCTTCTCCTTCTCTATCTCCTCTACTACTTCCTCCACTGCATCCTCCTGTATTTCAGCCTCCTTTTCACCCGCAGGCTCCTTTTCTCCACTTTTGTCTCCTTCTTCCTCCTACACTTCCACCATCTTTTCACCCGCAGCTACTTCCCCCTCAGCGACCGTCTCTACCTGGTCCGCCGATTTGGCAGGTGTTGTCTCCTCCACCTCCATTGGAATAGCTGTATCAGGTTGCTCCTTCTCCATGGGGGCAGGTTCCTCCACTGCATCAGCTTGAACAGGTGCCTCCTGCTGCACATGTTCCCCTTCAGCCTCTACCTCCATTGGTGTAAGAATGGTGGTCTCCGTGGTGTCATCGGCGGCTGCTACTGTGGTTGGAACTATCAGCTCGAGAGATGCCACAGCAGCGAGGGTTTCCAACTCCTTAGCCTTGGGAAAGTCAGTTGGCGTCGAGCTCCTCTCCTTCATCGGCGTCTGTACAGGTACTTCAGGAAGAATGATCAGGTCAGTAAGGTATGAGAATTCCTCACCGTTTTTCTCCGTTGGTGAAGGTGACCTCCTGCTGATAGGTTCCACCATCAATGCTGAGCAGGATGATCCTTCACCTATCTGGGGTTCCCTTCCTGGCCTTCTCATTCTGGTATCTGCCAGGCTGATGTCTGCAGCCTGCTTCAGCATCCTCTCCATTGCTTCCTGCTCCCCGTACTTTGCTATCTGGGCCTCAGCAAAGCCCACATCGTCGCCTGCTCTAACCTGGTCAGCAGCAGCATCCAGTATCACCTCCTCCCTATAGAAGTCTGGCTGGATGACAGCTTCCTTTCCCTTCAGGCTCCTGGGGCCAGGCAGCTGTGCTGCAGCTTCCTTCTGCTTCCTGGCCTCCAACTCAGCGGCTATCTCCGCGTTTTCAAGAAATTCCGGCCATTTCATCTTCTTGAGATCCTTCAGAAATTTCTTTTGAAAGATCTCCTCCAAATCATCCATGGCGACCCAGTTCAGCGCCCATTCCTCCTCAGACTTCCAGTCTGCCCACTGGATGAGTTCCTCCTTGGGCAGGTGCCTGAACTGCCACCAGGTGGTGAATCTTTCCACCAATTTACCGAACTCCGCCTCCAGCTTCGGTATGCTGATGACGAACTCAGCTACCTCCTCCTCATCATCATCATCATCAACGGCTGTATTCCCTTCCAGTTCCTCCCTTGGAGAATCAATCTCCACTTCCACTGCAGGCTTCTTAACAGCCCGAGTGGTGAAGATCTCTGGTTCATCATCAGAGATGACCAGTCTCCTCTGCACATCTTTCTTGTGCTTGATCTTCTTTAGTACAACAGGAGCTGGTGAGGGCTCTGCAGGCTCCTCCATCCTCGAGCTGCTTTCAGACGAAGGAGAGGCAGTGTCGCGGAATGCCTTCCTTGTCCTTGGAGCCCCCTTGAGGTCCTCAGAGACCTCTCTGGTTACTGGGGATGACCGAGCAGTGGTCTTCTTGGCAAAGACCCTACCCGCACCAATGAATTTCCCTTTCTGGATGGGCTTCCCCTGGGACAGGTCCACCTTCAAGTGACCCAGGAGGGTGTTGATGATAAGCCCATAGGTAGGCTTACCTACCTTCTTCTCCACTTCCTCCACCAGCCTGGAAAGCAGGTAGCTGGCCCAGTCCACCTTCTCCTTCTTCACAATGGCCATCATCATCTTGTACCGGAAGTTGGTACACTTATCAAAGGAACCAGAGCGGTTCTCTATGATATGGCAGCAGATATCATGCAGCAACTCAAACTCCAGAAGGAAGACCTTCTTGCTGCAACTCCGGGACATCCCCGCCGTGTCCTCCTTCCCGGTGAACGTCGTCCAAAACTCCTCCAGCTGGTCTTCTCCGTAGGTAGAGAGGTCACTGGCGTTCATCCCTGCAGTAGGCAGAGCGAATACCTCTTCCAGAAGACCGGTGTCCACCACCACAGTCACTCCACCAACCTTTGATATGATCTCTGACCCATCTGCAGAGACCTTCGCCCTCCGGTAGAATTTTTCCACCTGCTCCTCCGCGTACGAGGCCTTGTGATAGGAGCAGAGTCTGAGAAGTCCGGTTTCATAGAGGCATTGAAGGATGTTCTCCATAACCTCCTTTGAGTTCCCTTCTTCCTCCACCATCTTCAGGAGGATCTTGCGGTCCACTAGCCTTCCATCAACAACTTGGGATGTTTTTGGTGCCATTTCTGAGAGAGAGAGAGAAATCTGAAAACTAGAAAGCTTTGAGAGAGAGATAGAGAGCACGAGAGATTAGGGTTTGCAAGGGAATGGAGATGTTTAAGTGTAAGGGATGAGTGAGAAGAAAGACTTCCTTATATTTGAATTTTGGTGAGAGATGATCTGACGGTTCTGATTGGTCTTGAATTTGAAAAGACCCTTAATCCAATGGTTGAGATTTTTGGCGCGGTGTACATGTGCGTAAGGACTTGATGTGATATTTTGTGAATATCGAGGAGTTTCCTACAAAAACGGCTGCTAACCGCGGGGTAACTATTCCTCTTTTCACGCGCTTCAGTTACTGGATCCTGCAGGTAGCTCAGAGCAGTAACATTGTATCCAGTAACTGTCCAGGGACCTTGAGCAGTAACCTTTAGGTTGCTGTTTTTCCTTCGTCCTGCCTATGATTCCCCCTGAATATTATAGCCATTTTAACAGGAAGATATAGAGTTATATAGAAAAGTTATCATAAATTGATTATTCCCAGCTCGTTTCTTAGAAACGAAAATCTTGATTCGCATAGAGGTTTTGTGAATATGTCAGCTAGCTGTAGATCAGTATGCACTTTTTGCAAAGATATATCTTTCTTTTCAACGTGATCTCTGATAAAGTGGTGTCTGATATCAATGTGTTTGGTTCTTGAATGTAGAACTGGGTTGTGGGTGATAGCTATTGCATTTGAATTGTCACATAGGATAGGTGTTTCCTTCTCTTCAATTCCGTAGTCCTTTAGTTGCTGTTGAATCCATAGAATTTGTGCACAGCAGCTTCCTGCAGCAACATACTCGGCCTCGGCTGTTGAGGTTGCTATAGAGGTTTGCTTTCTGCAGAACCATGCTACCAGTTTGTTTCCTAGTAGCTGGCAGGTACCACTGGTGCTTTTCCTGTCAATTTTGCAACCTGCAAAATCAGAGTCAGTATAACCAATAAGTTTGAGTCCTCCTTCTCTTGGGTACCATAGACCAGCTTCCTGGGTTCCTTTGAGGTATCTTATAATTCGTTTGGCTGCGATCATATGTGATTCTTTCGGAGCTGCTTGATATCTCGCACACATTCCCACTGAGAACATGATATCTGGTCTGCTTGCTGTCAGGTAGAGCAGTGACCCAATTAGTCTTCTATACTTTGTAATGTCTACTGCTTTGCCATCAGTGTCCTTATCTAGGCTTCCTGATGTTATCATCGGTATGCTTACTGTACTTGCATTTTCCAATCCAAATCTCTTTATCAATTCCTTAGTGTATTTTGCTTGATTGATGAAGGTTCCATTGCTCAGTTGTTTGACTTGTAAACCGAGGAAGAAGCTTAGTTCTCCCATCATGCTCATTTCGAATTTGGATTGCATGAGACTTGAGAATTTTTGACACAATTCTTTGTTTGTTGAACCGAAGATAATGTCATCGACATAAATCTGAACGAGCAGTATGCTATCTCCATCTTGGATTCTGAAGAGTGTCTTATCCACCTTGCCCTTTTTGAATCCATTATCAAGTAGATACTTCGAGAGAGTATCATACCAGGCTCTAGGTGCCTGTTTTAGCCCATAGAGAGCTTTCTTCAACCTGAAGACCATAGTTTCTGGATTTTCTTCAAATCCTGGAGGTTGCTCCACATACACTTCTTCAGCGAGCAGTCCATTGAGAAAAGCACTTTTGACATCCATCTGGTAGACTGTCAGATTGTTGTGAGCGGCATAGGCTAGGAAGATCCTGATTGCTTCTAGTCTTGCTACAGGTGCAAAAGTTTCTTCAAAATCTATTCATTCCTCCTGGCAGTAACCTTTTGCTACTAGTCTTGCCTTGTTTCTGACTACTTGTCCTTCTTCATCGAGTTTGTTTTTAAATACCCATTTTGTGGCGATTACTCCTTGGTGAGTAGGTCTGGGAACTAAATACCATACTTGATTTCTTTCAAATCCATTAAGCTCTTCTTGCATTGCCTGTATCCAGTTGGTGTCCTCTAGAGCATCTTCTATGCAGCTTGGTTCTGTTTGTGAAATAAAGCAAGCAAACATTGCTTCATGGGGGTTGCTTCTTCTTGTTTTCACTCCAGAGGTGGAATCTCCTATGATTTGATTCCTTGGATGATTCCTTAGCCATTTCCTTCTAATTTCTTCAACATGTTGTTCATTTTGAATTTCAGCAGGTTGCTCGTGATCGTCTTGTTCAGCTTGCTGATTTGGATCGTGTTGTATTTCTAACTGTACTTCCAGTTGAATTCCTTCAGGGTGGTGTATATCTTCTTGTATTATAGGTGCCTGCTGATTTGGAGTAGGTTCCTGTTCTCCATGTTGCTGTGTAGGTGCAGGTTGCTGATTTTGAGTTGACTCAATATTTTGGAGATTTGGTAACTCAGCATCAATATATTCAACACGAGTGTTGGTGATGTGAGTTTTTTCAAGATCTTCATTAAGTTCATCTATTTCAGCCTTAGAACAGTGTGGTTCATCAAAATCCACATATACTGTTTCTTCTACAACAAGTGTTCTCTTGTTGAAGATTCTGAAGGCTTTACTTACCGAGGAGTATCCTAAGAATACTCTTTCATCTGACTTTGAGTCGAATGCTTTCAGGTAATCTTTTCCATTGTTGAGTACATAGCACCTGCATCCAAAAATATGGAAATGTTCAATATTTGGAGTATAACCGAACCATAGCTCATAAGGAGTTTTATTCAGATCTTTGTTGATAATGCATCTGTTCTGGGTATAGCATGCTGTGTTGATTGCTTCTGCCCAAAATCTCTTGGGTAGCTGTGCTTCAGCTAGCATGGTCCTCGCAGCTTCCTTTAGGGTTCTGTTTTTCCTCTCTGCAACACCATTTTGTTGCGGCGTCCTAGCTGCTGAGTATTCATGCTTGATTCCATTGTTAGAGCAGTATTCTTCAATAAACTTGTTTGTGAATTCAGTGCCTCTGTCTGTTCGAATTTTGATAATGTTCAGGCTCCTTTCGGTCTGTAGCTTCTTCAGTAGCTCCGGTAACCTTCACTGAGTGTCCGACTTCTTTGTCAAGAATAGTGTCCATGAGAATCTTGAATAGTCGTCCACCACTACAAGTGTGTACTTTCTTCCACTCATGCTTACTGGTTCTACCGGTCTTAACAGATCCATGTATAGTAGGTCTAGCACTCTTTCAGTTGACCTTTGTATCTTGTTTTTGAAGGATCTTTTAGTTTGCTTTCCCTTTTGGCATGCTTCACATAGACTCTCTTTCTTGTATACCATATCGGGTAATCCTCTGACCAGTCCTTTCCTGGCTAATTTGTTGATCGTTTTGAAGTTCAAATGGCTCATCCGTTTGTGTCATAGCCAGCTAGCTTCTGATGATCCTTTTGCTATGAAGCAAGTAGCTGTGGTTACTGAGCTCCAGTCAGCTACATAGATGTTTCCTTTTCTAGTTCCTGATAGCTTTACTTCCTTGGATTGGCTGTCCCTTATCAGGCATTTGTTGTGATTGAACTCCACTGAGTAACCTTTGTCACAAAATTAGCTTATGCTTAGCAAGTTGTATTTTAGCCCTTTGACATACGACACTTCTTTAATGTGAGTGTTTCCTTTGATGAGAGTTCCAACTCCTCTAGTGCTTCCCTTGGAGTTGTCTCCGAAGATTACTTTGGGTCCTTTGCACTGTTGAAAGTTCTTGAGGATTTCTTTGTCTCCAGTCATGTGTCTCGAACACCCGCTATCAATGTACCATACTTCCTTGCTGGATCCTGCTGTAGGTACCTGTAAAATAGAGATTACTGGTTCTTAGGTACCCATACAAGTACGGGTCCTTCTTTGTTAGTACCTTTTGGAATCCAAACTTGTCTCACAACAATTGTTTTGTTGTAGACTTGGTGGATTCGTCTATAGGAGGTATCCTTCAGATACTGAAGTGTGTGTGCAATCTGTGTATACCCGTCACTCTTGAAGTGAGGTCCTCCACTATACTTCCCTTGAGCATGAGCTCGTTTAGGTTTAGACATTCTGGTCTTAGTATTGGTGGGATAGAGGTTTCTGTTCAGCATCCTTGTAGGTTGCTGTTTTCTCTTGTTTCTATCAGCAGATTTATTCTGCTGTAGCCAGCTTTTGAAAACAGGCTTATCCCCTAAGGATGTGCACATGGGTCTCTTGCCCTTGTCTATTGCGTTCTCCAAGCTTGCTGTTGAGTTATTAGTTAACTCCTTTTCTTTTGGGGTTCCAGCTCAAATGAAAACAATAGTTTTAGATGATCTTGCTGTTCCTTGAGAGGTTTCTGCACAGTATCCTAGGCTTGTCCTATCAAATGGACTTTTGCCCGAATTCATGCATTCCTTGGCTTCTTTAGCTGACTTGCTAAAGGATCCTATAACTGCTTGAAGATCACTCTTCTCATTCTCAAGTTTGGCAATTCTCAGATTGAGCTTAGATGCTTGCTCTAGGAGGTCACTGCACTTTGAGCTATTAAGCTTATATGCAGATAGCTTTTCAGCTAGCTGTTTGTTTTCCCTCCTGAGCATCTCATTTTCGAGTTTTAGCTCCTCATGAATTGAGTTTATCTGTTCGAATTCGCTCATGATTTGTTTAAGGGAGAGGCTTGTTTTAGACTTTTCCTCTTCCATTATGAGCTGGTTAGGATATATTACCTCATCATCCTCGCTATCCTCAGCTTCCCGTGCCATCAGGCAGATAAGTGCTTCATCTTCCGAGGATGAGGAGTCACTGTCATCATCAGAGGAGTCCGCATATTGCTGAGCCTCCTTGGAAGGTTCCTTGCCCTTTTCCATCTCACTTAGGAATGCTTTAATTCTCCTCTGTTCCTCTCTTCGTTTTTCCCTTTTCTGGGATGACTCTCCATTGGGGTACCTGTTGACTTTGGGGTGAGGACACTCTTTGGCATAGTGTCCTGGTTTTCGGCAATTGTAGCAGAGATCGGACATATCCTGGTTTGGTTGCTGAACAATGGGTTGTTGGGGAGGTGCCTGAAACTTCTTAAAGTCTCATTTCCTGTTGTATCTGATGAATTTCTTGAAATTTCTTAGCAGAAGGGCCATTTCTTCATCAGTACCCTCAGCAGGTGGCTCACCCTGCTTACTGCAGATAGTTCCAGAGTCTTTTACGTTTCTGGCAGTCAGGGCAGTTACCTTTGTGCTAGATTCTTCAGCTTCCTTCTTCCTTCTGTTGATATCATATTCGAAGGCTTTTAAGTCAGAGAAGAGGTCAAAGGTACTCATTGACTTTAGATCCATTGACACCCTCATTGCAGTAGTTTTGCTGTCCCATTCTGCAGGTAGTGCTCTTAGCACTTTCATATTTTTCTCCTTCTGAGTGTAGAATTTGTCCAGGGATTCAAGCTCATTTACAATGTTTGTAATCCTCAGATCCATCTGCTCTAAGGTCTCTTCAGGGAGCATCTCGAACAGCTCAAATTTTTGGGTTGCTGTAGACACCTTGTTCTCCTTAGTCAGCTCTGTTCCTTCGCAGATTTGTTCAAGTTTGTTCCATATATCCATGGCAGTCCTGTATGTCTTGACCTTGCTAAAGGTTCCTTTATCCAGAGTAACAAACAAGGCGTTCTTGGCTACATTGTCCAGGTTAGCTCGTCTTCTATCATCAGCCGACCATTCTTCCCTCGGTTTGTCAATCACAGCTTGGTGGGGAATGGCTCCTGCATCGCCAACTTCGGCAGCTCTCGCGAATATTGGATTAGGTTTGGTGATCCTTGGAGGTCCATCCGTGATAACCATCCACATTTCGTCATGCATAGCTGAGAGATGTGTCTGCATTCTAATCTTCCAATCGTCATACTCTTCAATAGAGAACATAGGAAGCTTGTGTGTGTCCATGATATGACGAAAGCAGTGTATGCAGATTTTTGAAAAACAGGGATCAGGGAATTGACCAGACAGTTTGGGTTTCTAATCCAACCTGCTCTGATACCACTTGTTGGTCCCAGTGGTATAAGGTTAAGAGGGGGGGTGAATTAACCTTATCAAATTTTCAACTTTTACTCCAAAGAATGTTAAGTCCCTGATGAACAGGTAGCTAGTAAGCTTACTGCTCGATAGGTTCCTGCTCAGGCAGTGACCTCAGGACTTAGTCAGAGAATGTAATGCACAGCGGAAATACTTATGTTTTTCGAAACGCGCTTTTAATGCAGTATGCTTAGATGCAGATAGATAGATAGGAAGCTATAAAAGGCACAAGCAAACTTATAGAGGTTCAAGGGTGGAGTAATCCCTCTACGTCCTCTCTACTCCTTCACAAGGAGGAACTTCGTTAAAGCTAGTTTGATTTACAATAGACTCAGCTAACACAAACTAAACTTTAAACAAACTGTCAGCTTTATCCACACAGGTAGCTGCACAGTGACCAACTATCGACCCACACAGGATCTCCACACAGGTTAACCGACCCACACAGGATCCTTTCTCTTCTTCAGAGAGATTACAACTTAGCAGTTTCAACACTTGCCTAAGCGACTCCTATCAGATTTAGAATAAAATGAAAGGTTAGAGCACAATCAAATGCAGCAGGCTCCTTGAACTTCAGAAGAACATAAAGGTAGCTGGCTTGCTGCTTGCTCAGTCTGATTAACTTGAGAGTATAAGCTTGTGCGTCTATTTGCTTCTCAGTTCTCTCTTGGTTGTGTATGATCGTTGTGTCTCCTTTTTTTCCTTTGAAAATCAGACTTCTATTTATAGGCATCGGGTAGTTTTCTGCCCGTTGGTAAGGCAGTCCTTTGTATGATGAGGTGTCTCTTTCTGATTGGTTCTGCCGATCTTCTGACACCTGTTCTGAAATGTCTTCATTCTGTTCTGCAATTGCTTGTCCTTTGTCTGCGCAACTTCATTCTGCAGACTGTTTGTACTGTATCCTTGCTGCTTTATCACACATGGCAGATTCTGATTCGTTGGAACTGGAGTGACTCTACTGGCTAGTCAGGTTGCATTGACTCTGATGTATCTGGTAGTATCCTCTTTGAGTCAGTCAGCTTCCTTGATTATCTCCAGGTTCCTTGTAGCATCCTTCTAGAGCTTTGCTTGCCGGTTGCTCGATACAGTATGCAGGTAGCAGGGACTTCGGCTTCCTGGCTACTTGGCAGAATCTTCAAGTCCTTCCAGCATCCTTGCCTTAACAAATTTACATTAAAGACTTATCCAGATAGCTAAGGTTCTAATCTATTACACGTTTTGTCTCATCAAAATCTATTACATTTTGTCCTATCACACTTTTACTTACAAGATTTATATTTAAGTTTTTTCGTTGGATTTTTGTTTTCTTCATATTTGAATAAACTCTTCATTTTTCTCTTATGATATTTTCTTTAAGATACTTTCACCCATTTTAGGGATTTATCCTAGAAATGTCAATATCAACCCCACTTGTGGGTATCAATCTTGCCCCGTAATATTTGGGGCGAATAAAATCGACCCCATGCTAAAAACGGACGAGTCTAGGTGCCACATAAAACCCATCCCGATCCGCCCTCCGTACACAATTAATCTATTAAATATTACATGCATTTTTATTATATTATATATTTAATAAAATATTTTTTGTTTTCCACCTTCTTGAAATTATGTTTAGAAAAAATTATAGAGATACAACGGGGCAGGAAAACAGGTCAGCTAAGTAAGATTCGTGGCTAGGTGGAGATGGGTCTATGGGGCATGTGCACGAGATGAGCCTGAGTAGTCAACTGTTCGCCATGTCCTGACCCCATTGCCATCTCTAATTTATCCATCCGTTGCATAAAAAATTTAAATTTCAAAGATAATGATACAAAGTTTATACAAAAATATGGAAATTAAATATATAGGAAAATGTAATTAAACTTGAACTAAAATAAATAGATATGTAAAGATGCTTCTCTATGACTATCCATCATTCGTTGGTAATTAATTGGGAAGCTTTGTTTTGAAACGGTAGAGTAGCTTCTTTTCCTTTGAAGAGAGATTATCAATAATGAAAATAAATTTTCCACTCTCACCAACTTTAAAGCTTCCACACCTCACTTGCTCTTCATTTGATCCAATTCTTCTCATTTTCTGTACTATAACAGTGTAACTCTCTTCTGCAGTTGGAACAAATTCAACACCATACTCCACTTCCCATCCCACCACTCTCAACTCCCAGCACCCTATGCATACCTGATAATCATTTTAAAAAGAAGTTATAAAAATTAAAACATAGCACTGGCTTCTATGGTCGAAATGACGTCGTTTCAAATAGAAAAATCAGGCAGCTGTCAATTGGCTTAAGTTACTAATTAACACAATGACTCAATTAACTTGTAAGCTGTCAATCTGCCCCGTTCATTTTATAAGTAGCAATTATCCCACTTCTTTTAACTTTAGGGTTAGATTGTCGATAATCAAGAGTTTCACAGGGTGTTGCAACATTCTAATCATACTTTCTGAAGCACTTATCACTTGTGCATGCATTGTTAAGTTTTTAGGCATGCATATTGCATTTTTCAAGTATTATATCATCAAAATTTTCATTTAAAATGTGTCATCTCATTTGTGAAGTAATATCAACACGCCTCATTTTGTTTCTTTGGCCAAATTTGAATTGAAAAAATGTTGATCCCATGCACATATTCTAGCATATTTGTATATATTTGATCATGGGCTCCGCTATTCCTTTCCTATATCATCTAAGTAATTGGAATATTGTATGAAAAATCATGAACTGAGCATGTGAATATTATTCTTCTAGGCATAGCTGAGTAACTTGATACACAAAGGTCGCTCCGACGATGTTTTCTTGTCAAAAAAAGACAATGATTTAAAAAAATAAAAAAAAAATCAAATATATATATATATCAAAAAAATATTAATCCAATTTTGTGATTTCCAACATAACAACGATGCATGGCTCAAGAAGCAAATGAATGGTTCCATGGACGGACTCGCCTTGGGATCAATGGGGTATTAGGCCCCCCACAATTTTTTTAGAAAAAGTAGGGTATTTTTTTGTATTATATATTTTTATTTAAAAAATAAAAAATATTTGTGTGCATTAATTAATTAGATTTAATCTCATATTATCAAATTCTCACTTGATACATCAAGTTTTAAAATTTCTAAGATGAATTATTCATATTTAAAATCACTATTTGTGTTTTTCTTTTATTGATTATATTTTAGTTTATGTGATTATCAAATGTTAGGGAGTGTATAATATATTCATTTTTTTCGTTTCATGAAGTATGAGAAATTGCATAAAATTATTGATTTCAATTCTCAATTTATTGAAACATTAGATATTTAACGTTTATTTATGTGAATAATTAAATTTAGTTATAAATGTCGCTAATTTAAATCTTGATTTAGACTTTGTGTAATATTTAGTTTAATTAAATTTTATTTTATAATTCTAATTTATTTTTCATAAATAATGAAAATATACTGGAAAAATACAACTTATATATATTAAAATGAGCTTTACAATGAACATTATTAAGAGTTCATTTCAAAATTAAATAAGCGATATATTATTAAATTATTGTTTAATTACATACATTGAAAATGATGTGTTAATAAATGTTAGCAATGCAGTCATAATGCAATGGTTCGAAATATGAAAAATAAAACATAAATAAAACATAAATGTTGTAATTGTGTTTAAGTTATGTATTATTTGATATTGATATTGTCATGTTGAAATGTATCAAAGTCTCTAATTTTGGATATTATTAGTTTATAACGTAATAAATTGACTTCGTCGAAGTTGTCAGTAAAATTTGATGCTATTTTTAGAATTGTTTTTTAATTAATTGGACCCCTGAATAAAAGAAAGATTGAAGAGGCAAGTTGAAAGAAAAGTTCGGGAAAGTCTATACAAATTCAAGAGAGGAAAGAAGAAGACTATTCACATTCACTTCCATCATCATCAAGTGGAGGATTCAAAAAAAAAAAAAAAAAAGGATTTTCATAATTGCAATTGACAAATTGTAGTTTTTAGCAAGTGGGAGAATGTCTATAAAACTAACTTCATTTTATCAAGATTAGTGTGTGAAGAAAAAGAGGAAACAAAGAGAAGTTTATACTTAAAGTTCATTATCATCGTGTCTCATCTTCTCTCTATTTTAGTAGAGGTTATTGTGTGCTTGAGTTGTATTGCAACATTTAGATAACACTTTTGAGAGACACTTTCACAACTCACTTTGATGCACTTTTCTTAAATTTTTGGGTGTAGTGCAGTTTAGGGAATTGATAATAAACTCATCACATTCTCCTTATATTTTCCATTGCAAGAGGGAGGGATCATCTTTACTTTACGAATGAGCTCACCGAGAGCTCGAACTGTCCTTTGGTTCCCAAGCCCTCGACAGTTCCAAACAAGGCAAAGCATGGAGACCTAGGGACTGGCGGGACCCAATCTCCGCGGATAAGGAAGGTCTGGTAACACGTTTAGTTCCCATACTTGGTACCAGTACACCTTTCGTCTGATACTTTTTATTTCTGAGAAAGTTTTGATTTGAAAGGTAGTCCCTCGTATCCTTTCAATTTCTATGTTTTAATAGATACAGGGTGTGTAAGAATCTATTAATAGAACAAGGCCAACAACTACAAGAAGCAGAAACAAAGCAGGTCACAGGTTGCTAACAGGCAACTAATTATAAACATACAGCATATACAAAGAAGATCAGAAACTTGGATGAATTAATGACTCTTTACCACCTCCTATTTGCAAAGTAATAATTCAATAATTTTTCTTTCCAAAAATACCATATATAATCATCCTTATAGTCGGGCACAATTATGCAAGCATGACTATACTTATGACCATGGGTGACATTTTTTAATTCATTTAATATTGGAAGGATTTTTTCTCAACTGGTATCTCAATGTGGCATTGCGTGAATTTCCCTAACAAGATGGGGTGTGGCAAAGCTAATGTATACTTCAAATTTTGTCAAATGAAAAAAACAAAAAAAGGTCAATATTAAAGAACTCACTTGATCTGGGACATGATATTCCAGAATGTTCTTGGATGCAGGTTTCACAACCATCTCAGAAACACTATCATCTACTCCAAAATCTCCATCTAGCTTGCTAAATCCACCATATTGTTTTGGAATTTGCTCTGCACATATGTATCTATTTTCCCAATTAAGTTCAAAGTAATTAGCTTATGTAAAACATAATTTCTTAAATTGAAATATTTGTGCAATAAGTATACTAACTTGAAAAGGATCTCTGCAGACTTGGAAAAAACAAACTTGCTCTTTGTTCTCTGAGTTAGAAAAGGGCTAAGCATTTTATTCAGAGCCAGATACCACCATGGTACATTGATAAAAATCTATAAAACAACACAAGTAAAAATTAAAACAATAAAAAACAAATGAAAACAATGGTTTTTGTCGGAAAAATCACCACATTTATTGTAATACAATTTTAATCAAACTTTTAAATAGTTGATGAAAAAAAAGATATCAGATACATTGTGATTTGTGCATCTCAGTTTAATGGATAGATTTAGACTTTATCTTGGTTGACATGTCCTGAAAACTTGACATTTCAGATGTAATATGAAGTAAAATAAAAAATAAAAAACAATCTATGTATTCGAAATGATGTAGTTTCTTTCAAGATTTAGAAAATGCTTTTATTCGTATTGACTTTATTGCCAAAAAAAAAAAATCATGGACGTTTTACTTTAATTGCAATTTCAAGCAAACATTTGGGTATCAGCAAAAAAGTACATAACGTGATCTTCGGATAGGTTTTGAGTTTAATTATCTTGACATATTCAAATAATTTTACACGTCAATTGAAAATAAAATTTATATGTGATTAAACACATCTTTTCACTCAAATGTGTTGTTGTTCTTATTCTTCTTCAAAAAAAAAAAAAAAAAAGTTCTATTTTTCTATTCTTCCTCACGTCAAGCATGTATTTTCTCTTATTCTCCTCACCTTTCCTTGTTACCCACTTGCCAAACAATGTTCACTATCGGAAGATTAAAACCTCTAAAACAATTTATAGAGATGCATGCATGAAATCGAGTTTAAGAAAAATGGTTTTATTTTTTATCTGAATAATTTTGGGTTACGCAATGTACCAAAAGTTTGTTTTCTTTGGCATCAATACCCAAATATGTTATTAAAATTGCATTCAAAGTAAATTTAGCGATTTTTTGGGCAAGTTAGTTATATATTATAAAAAGGTCATTTTCAATTTCGGACACCTCAACAATGCTAAAATCAAAATATTCCCATTGATTCAAATTGCACATTGTTTTTTTTTTTTTATTACCCTATAGTTTGTTTAAAATTAATTAATGCAATGAAGTTTTAATTTTTTTCAGCAATAAGCAATGATTAAATAAGTTGAACCAACCTGTTTGGCTACATATTCAGGATAATTATCTTGAAGCAATTGAAGGGCCTGATTAACTGCTTGCCTAAGCTCCAATCTATTAGCCCCTGGAAAATTCTTGAGATCACTAACCTGAACCATGGTGGAAACACCCTCAGGACTGAAATCCAATTTTCTGATGCTTTTCTCAAAAAACTGAATTCTCCACCTCAAGAATTGCTGCATTTTCTCTTCATCTGAAAACACTTTCTCATAAAACTCTTTGTTTTCAAATTCACCAAACACATTGTAGCATACTGGATGACCTTCTTTACTATAACCATCCATGAAAACCACTCTTTCCAATTCACTCATTCCAACCTCTTCCTCAATTAGTTCATCAATCCCAAATTCTTTTCTCCATTTCACAGTGTTGCTGATCATGGTGAATGCTGCATTCACATCGTAATCTCGAGCGCGCAAGAATTTCAAAAGAATTACATCACTTCTCTCATCTTCCATCAGCTTTACACCCCATATGAACACTTCCTGTGGAGCATTAGAATCCATGGGAGAAGTAGTGTTGAATTCATGATTATTCAGACTTTCTTGAACAAGCTGCTTCAGATCCTTCAAGAGTGTCTTCTCATCTACAATATTCAAAGGGCTCCAACTAAATGTGACATCTGATGGCCTCCTGATTTCAGCACCAAGTCCTCCCCATGCATTGTATTTCTTGTAGATTCTTTCTTGGTTCTTCAACCACCACACCTCTGCTTGTTGTTGTTCCTCAATTCCAATTCCACTACAAACAAAACCCAATAAAAAAAAAAAGGTTTGAATTATGTTTACCACCCTCCACGTTTGGTTAAATTATGAGATTGATTATAATGGCTATTAGTGTTATATATTGACATTTTTGGTCATTTCTGATTTTATGTTTCTACACAGGTTGAAGTGTTGCATAAGATATTATAGAAGATGTTGGAACATCTCTCTGGAAGGACTTTCCGGAAAATTCTTTTTTATTCATTTTTATTTATTTTGTGCATATATTTCTTTATTCAAAAATCATCCAAACACATAAAAATGAATTTGAACGACAATAATGGTTGGCTGTGATGATATCCAAAATACAATTTGATATAGAAAGAGTTTGATTTCAAATCTACTTCTTGATTGTCTAATATTTTTTATCATTTTAATATTAAATCTCTCCTTGATTTTCTCTGATTTTTTTCTTTTGGGTATATTTTATCTCGCCAAGTATCTATCCATCAATCTTTCACTTATATTATTTTATGTTGTCTAGATTTATCCATTCCTATTTTATTATTATTACACCACATATAATTGATATCTTCATTTCCCTAATCATTGTAGATCTTTTATTGGAAGAGAACATCACAAACCTCCTCAATTGGTGAATCTCCATCAAACAATAATTCATGGTTCTTTCATGATCAAATAAGAAGAAAGCAAGTAGAAGTTTTACAAGATTAATGGAAAAACATATATAAATTAATATTGTCAAAGTGGGGCAACAGAGGAGAAAAGAATAGAAGAATCTTCACATTCTCTTCCATCATCATCATCACACGAGTGTTGTGTATAATTTCCAGCAAAACTAAATCCATGAAAAACTAGAAGATGTGGGTTAAGTTGCCAAATTTTTTTAAGTAAAGGGGACTAGCTTTACGACACCCCCCCCCCCCCCCCAGGATTATATATAAGATAAATTTTGCATTATTCAGAGTGATAGTCATAGTACCAAAACAATTAAAGCATAAACATTAATTATAAGAAGATCCACTGGATTAATTAATCATACCTGAAACGCACCCTTTTGACAATTCTAGTTCCATCTGCAAAGGCTTTAAGTGTTACATAAACACCCCGTTTATACTGTGTTTCCCACAAAGCCAAAACTTGATCAGTATCATCTGAGTTTCTGAATATAAAATCTTCAGAAAATGAAGAAGACCTCGAACTTGATGAACTGAAATCCGAGGATGCAGAGTTGATGCTCGGCTCTCTGGAGTCTTCATGGCAGAGCTGCCAAAGCTCCTCTCTCCGTATCACAGCTGCTACCAGCCTCTCCCAGTTATCGTAGTTCTTAGACATCTATTCATCTATCATCTCTCTCTGCATCCAAAACCAGTTGCCCTATATTTTCTGTTGAATAAGATTTCTTCTTGTTCTTGTTAGAGGTCTCTTTCACACAAAACTCCAATTGAAAACGATATATATATATATGATATCTATTCGTTCTTGTAATAGCTGTTGTAAAACACCATTTTATCCTTCACTAATTTTTTTCAATTTTGGAAATGTCAAACGGCTAGACGTACTTTGTCTTTTTTGTTGTTCTCGTTATGCTTATCGTGGTTGTCAATAGGAAATTGCTTTTTACTTTCTTTCTTTTTTTTTTTTTTTTTTTTTGAGATATTGCATATTTGGTTCTGGGCAAAATAATTGTTACTTTTTTAACAATTTTTCTATTGGAAGACCGAAATAATCTTATGGTTATATATAATGCATAATAACCACGATAATTTATATAAGTGATACATGATATGATCCAAATAGATGTTACACAACATAACACTAATTAATTTACATATTAAACAACATATTTTTGAAGGGAATTAGACTGTTCTTCACGGAATTAGTTAAATGTTATAGCAACTTTGTTTCCAAACTTATGATTTTTTTTATCCTTGGAGGAAGTTAAAGTCTGCCCTTCACGATTTTCACACAAGATTTTGTTTTACACTTAACATTATATCTTTAATTTTAAAATAATCATCACCCATTACATATATTAAATAATATGCTAATTAATATGTAGAGTGTATTCGATATTTTAAAATATAAAATATATCACCAAATATAAAAAAGAATTTGAACTTATAATTCTAGACGCAAATGGGGTTTTTCTTACAATTCCAGGACACTTATTGCTAGAAGCCTAGAAATTAGGGAAATCTGACAAGTTAAGTTGACGTGGCACAAATTCCTTGTAATATTGGTGACTTAGAATTTTAAAACAAATATATATATACACACATAGATACATATATTCTAAAATCACCAAGTAATTTTAAAAAGTACAACTTAAAATTCTTGAATGATTCTTTTATGCATCAATTGTATAGATTTAGGATCCGTACTATTGATACTCTGTTTGAATCCGTCAATATTTATATATGTTTTTTTTTAAGATTCGTTAATATTAATATAATTTTTTTTTTAAACCTTGTTATATAAAGGTGTCACTAATATTATATAAATATATCATTATTGTTGGGAGAATCAACAGATTTCACTTTTACTCTCATGATGACTCGAATTAAGGACATATGCTAAGGTAGCGAATGTCTTTTACCACTAGGTTATACATAAAAGTATTATTTCATCTAAATAAATGTATTAGTTAATTTTAATTGAAACTCAAATCCACAGAACTTATATATAAGTTTTTTTTTTGGCTAAAACCTCGCTACATAAAGGTAACAATAATATTATAATATTATACATAAATGTATCATTTCATCTACATAAAGATATTATTTTATTTTAATTAAAATATAACGTAAGAGTATTACTTATATCAAATAAAGATGTAATATCACAAGAATTTAAAATATACAAATTAAATGAATTGTTAAATTGAGAGTTTATGAATTAATGTTGGTTTTATAATTAAAAATATTTATACGTAGATGTACGCCCAATAGATTATTTCAAGCCCATTAAATAAAAAAATATAAGTTTTATGAACCTAATCAAACTTTAGCTATGTCTTTGAGAAATAGGAATCCTTCATTTGATTGTTCTAAAACCCTACATTAAATACAAACTTGATTTTTCCAACTTAATAAAATCATCATTTTTCATACTTAGTTAGCCAAAAAAAAAAATTGGTGTCATC
The DNA here is from genome assembly GCA_028654395.1 of Scutellaria barbata. Taxonomy (NCBI): domain Eukaryota; kingdom Viridiplantae; phylum Streptophyta; class Magnoliopsida; order Lamiales; family Lamiaceae; genus Scutellaria; species Scutellaria barbata. The sequence continues at coordinate 8,570,561 of CM053650.1, forward strand.
ATCATATCTTGATTTTACAAAAATCATTGGTATTCATATTCTTTCCGATTCAAAATTTCAAATTCGAATTTGTACACCTCTAGTTTTTAAGAAATTATAGTATGTTGTTCCTCTTGATTAGTTTTTAATATACAGTAAAACTTTCAAGCATGTCGAAGTTTTAAGCTTTTAATATGAATTTTTTATCCTTGAGCGCAATAATCAAGACGTTAATGTTTCTGATTTAAAAATTTTAAATAAATATGTATACGACTTATAATTTTATGAAATTTTAATATGTTATAAGATAATATAATTTGGTCTTCTCTAAATATTTCATGTTAATACAAGTCATAATTTATTTTATACTAATTTCATGTCAAAATTATTTAAATAATATATAAATATTATATAAATCTTAACAATAATATAAGAAAATATAAATTAGTTCACTGAAATTTGAATATAACTTTAAATGCTTTCAGAAAAATATCATATATAATATTAATTGATATATAAAAAAAATAGTAAAATTATAAAAAAAAAAATCAATATAATAAAAATAATATATAATATTTGTAAAATATATTTATAAATTATGTGAAATTCCATAAAAATTTCTTTATATTTTTTAAAAATCTAAATGATATCTAATTTTCAAGGCAACATTAGAAAATAGGATTTTTAAATTTATATATTGTGGGTCTTGTCAACCAGACAAAAAAATTACCTGTCAGCTATCACGAAATTAAAAAATATAAAAAAAAATTGAAAATCATATATATAAAACAAGTATATATTGCGTTTTATTAGTTTTTAGATTTTTTAAAGAACTTATTTAATGAAAGGCTCACATCGCTTACCAACAAAATAAAAAATCACATATCAACTGTCATATCTATATGACAATTTAAAGGTGATAATAAACCAAAATTTAAATTTGTTAAAAATGAAATTTTTCATGGCTTTTTTTTTTTTGGAAAACATCTCACTGTTGATACTATTTCCAGGAAAAAGACATTTTTTCGTAGAGATCATTGGATTTCTCCTCCTAATAAAAAATAAATTAAGAATTGATCATTTTTATGAAAAAAAGAAAATGGAGTTCGTACTTCCATTGGTGATTGTTAGATCGAAGGAATAACTTATAAAAATAATAAAGAGTTGGTCTCCTATGTAATTGGTGCACTGTGTAATCAGGTTGATTTGGATTCATAGTTTTTTTTTTTATACATATGTTGATTTTTATGTTATATTAATGTGACATTTATATATAAATATCATAATTTTTATAATATGTAGTATTTTAACTTTAAAAAAATAAGAAGAATTTTAACACAATTTGTAAATATATACATTTATGTGTCATATATTTATGTGATATTATTTATATCTTTATATTATATAATCAAATATTTATATATATATATATATAAGTACAACTAACATAATTAAAATATATGACTAAATAACTATAATTAAAAGGTGTAAAAGGTATTACATATTTATGTAATATAATGTAAAGATATAAATATCATAACATAAATGTATGAATGTTATAACTAAAATAAATATATACATATTTTTTCAAAAAATACAGAAAATAAACCTAAGTTGGTGAGCTTCCTCACTAAGATGCGTAGAGGCGCTTGACGTGTACCAACACATAGAAACGTATGTCGAATCATTCCGAATTACATGAATTTAGATACAATTTGCATATAAGTTTTTATGAATAATAAATAATGTGGTGGGGGTGTTTGACTTGGCAAAAATCAAAATGGTTGAGTAGAAAATCAAAAAAAGTCGTACACATGCATATGTTGTCTTCTTTCCCCTCACACACCGCCGTTCTTGGAGATCTAAACTCACCATCCAATTGCATTCTCATGTTAAATAAACAGGATATGTTTAATTAAATAGTAAATGTTAAAATAATTACTAACATTAGTCGATATTAATTAATGTTTATCTATCAATTATCACTAACATAATTTTAATAAAAGGCTAAAGATATTTAATAAAAAAATGATAAAATATCCATTGTAAGCAACTCTTAATATATCCACCGATAACGTGTAATATTCTCATCCCTTTATTATATAAAAAGTAAAATTAATAAATATTTTAAATTTTTGATATATTAATCATAAACACATTTTAATATATTTACAGTGGATAAGGTAATAACACCAAATATTTAATATAGAGAAGTGAAATATGCCATCATAACTAAAATTCATTCCTACTTATATGTGGCCTTATCAGATTTAAAAAAATTTAATCTTATTTTACGGCCACTTGAATTAAATAAAAAATAAAAAAATAAAGTAGGTGATTGGCACATGATTGATTGGAGTAGATGGGGATTAATTGAAGCATATGGACTTCCATACCGACCTTCACTTGTCTGTCATTCCCACGTGCTCTCCTCATTTGCGCTCATATTAAAATTCTCAATGCCTATGTTACTTGAAATATTTTTGACTCTGTACCTAATCAATCATCCCTCATTGTGTTTTTATTTATTTTATAGTTTATAGAATGTATAAATAATTAAGAAATTTTATTGGAGAAAATGTGAAGAAAATAACCACCAACATTTATATATTATTACACAAGTTTCTAATATTAATTAAGGATATTTTAGATAAATTAATTCTACAAATATAGAAAATAACTATAATTTTGGATAGATAGAAATATATATTGTACTGTTTTTTATGGGATAAATGTATTAATTTTGTATAATACAATTTTTTGTAAGTACAAAATAAATTTATTTAATTATATGGTAATTACTCATATAATATATATATATATAAGAATAAATACTCTAAGAAATATTTTTATACTTTATATATAAACCAACAATATGTAAGAAAAAATACTTTAACTATTTATCAAATATAAAAGGTAATAAATTAGCATTGGTTAATAATAATTATTGGCAATGATTGATGATAAAAAGAAGGTAATTTTGTGTCTGAGACATCTTATAGATCTCATTTTGGGATTCTATTCCAAATTCGTGTTTCATCTTATATTTCATAACTTTTAATTCATGTCATGTATCCATCCAGTGTAAAGATGACATCATCAATTTACACATGGCATGAATTAAAAGCTATGGAACAGTGTTTTCATAACCGAACCGTGGCCAAACCGGCCTGGCCACCGGTTCAACCGTTTCATAACCGAACCGTGGCCAAACCGGCCTGACCACCAGTTCACGGTTCAACCGGTCGGATCGGTTGAACCGGTGGTTCAATCGGTAAAATGATCTTTGTCTATTTTTTTTAATATTAGTTATGTTACATTAAAAAAGTTATATACTTATATGATTCATATTAAAATAAATATGATAAAGTTATAAAATGTCAAATTACATACCCCATAATCCATAATGAAGTCTCAAACTAAAAATTAAAATATTAAATACTAAAATTTAAGATAGATAAAATGACAAAGTAAAATATTGTAAATCTTGATGATCATATCACATCATCTCCTTCAACCATTTTTGCCACAATTCGTTCCTCATTCCCTTTTTCGATGTCTTCCAAAATGATGCACCTCACTTCCAATATTGAAATATCTATATATTAATATTTAACTTTTGTAGAACTTGTCGATATTAACGACATCAATTATATCAGTATTTAATTTTTTTTAGAACTTGTCGATATTAACGACTAAATATTTAATTTTTTTATAACTTATCGATATTAACGACATAAATCATATATATTATTGAAATATTTATATATTGAAAACGAACTCAGGCCAATATTACATACATCTATCCAATGTTTCTTAGAACTTTCATAGCCAAAAAAAAAAAAAAAACTGATTTTCCGGTTATAACCGGTTCTTTTCGGTTTAACCAAAAAAATGGTTAATTGGGTGTAACCGAACCGATTTTCTTGCCGGTTCCCGGTTGAACCGGTTGAACCGACCGATCCGATCCGGTTATGAAAACACTACTATGAAATATAAGATGAAACACCAACTTGGAATAGAGGATCATAATCCCTCATTTTATAAGATGAGTTGGGTTGATTCAGTCAATATCTTGGTCAAAGTATTATCAATCTTGACAACACAAATCAACTAATATTTTTTTATATATAAGGAAGTATTTTTTGTAATATATATATATATATATATATATATATATATATATATATATATATATATTATATCTCACAAAAACTTTTATACACACCTAATACATGAATCTTAAATCCATATACTCATCCCAACCTAACCCGTTACGCGTTATGACGCGTCGCCACATGTTTGGGTATTCGTGTCCAAACTCTCTCCAGTGTGTTATATATATTTTTGTTATATTAGTCATACATTTATATTGTATTAGTCATATCTTTTTAGTAATGATAGTTGTACATTAATTAACATTTGTTTAGACAGACATTAATATATTTCATACATTTAAAGTAATATCGCATAAAGATATATTTATACAAATTGTGCTGAAATTGATTTTTTTTAAGTTAAAATATTATGTAAAGATTATGGTATTTGTATATAAAGATATGACAAATATAACATAGATGTATAACTAATATAGTATAAAAATCAACAGAAAAAAAAATTACGATTCAAATCGGATTTGGGCCGACCCGAGTGCACCATGCACTAGGTGCACATGAAACCTACTCGTAGTATTTTTTTGTGTGTATAAAGTAATCATTTTGAGAAATTGTAATTTGACGAGTAATATCATGTAATATTTATACGTATGTCGGGTTATATTTTCATGCGTATAAACTAATACGTTTATGTGTATCATGTAATACAATTGAAAGATTATAATTTTATAAGTAAGATTATGTACTCTCTCCATCCCACAAAGATAGGCCTATTTCTATTTTCACACAAATTTAAGAAAATATTTGAAGTACCAATTATACCCTTATCTTTCATTAATTCTAACATTGAATGTAACATTTTCTTATTTCAAAAAGTAAATAGAGAGTTGTAGTGTGCTAATTTAATATATATTTAATCAAGAGAATATATGAAATTATAAATTAAAAATCATATTAATATAATAATAAGTCTATTTTTGTGGGACAGACGGAAATAGTATACAAGTCTATCTTTATGGGATAGAGGGGGTAATATTTTGTTTATATAAGATAATATTTGTATGTGTAGTGGGTAATACTTTTACAAGTAATATTTTTATAGGTTAAATATCATTTTCCAACCTGTATTGTACCGATTTTTTCACTTTGGAACCTAAACTAATTTTTTTTTAATCACAACTCGTATTATACAATTTTTTCAATCTTGCAACATCCGACAACAATTCCAGCCAAAAAAAGCACACATGATACACACATGCGGAGTTGGAGGATGTTTTGTCATTTTGCTTTTAAGACATTATAATAAAATTAGGTGTTGCAACTAATTTTCTGTCACGTTCTAAGTTTTATAACACTTTTGAAATATAAAACTCTGAAAAATATGACAATTTTTTTTTCAAGCTAACAAATAACAAAATAACAAAAACAACATATCATCAGCAACACCTCATCTATACCAGAGTATAAACCAATATTTTATACCAAACTGTCATCAGAGTTCTCTTAAACCAAACATATAACATTATGGCGCAACGATTATAAACATATCCAAAAAATTTGAACAAAACCAACATGGTCAAAAGCAAAATAAGCCCAAGTTTTAGCCCCGCAGGTCGTCATCCATGTACACCGTCCCAAAACACCGTTGGAGCTCCAAAACATGCTAGCAAGTCCCAAAAGCTCATCAAACGTTGTCATGCTCACCTACAATGCATAAACTAGGTGAGCTAAAGCTCAGTAAGCAGAAATCATGCATGCACTGTCATACAAATGACTGTAAGGACTTTAAGAATAACGTGAATGCATGACTTTGATATCTTTTAGTATGTTGGGCCCTTGACCCGTCTACAGTACATCGGAAAGGAGCTAGCTCAATAATCTCTGTACTTTACTTTGCTTTGTTTTAAAGTCATGTTTATAGCCCAATATCTTCGAACCATAACCACGGCTCGCATGCCACACAGGCACACTTTTACTTTGCTTTAAAGTCATGTTTATGGCCCAATATCTTCAAACCATAACCACGGCTCGCATGCCACACATGCACACTTTTACTTTTAAGCCATATCCATGCCTCACATGTCACCGGCCTCGCATGTCACCGGCCTCGATGTACTAGTAGCGGTCAACTTTGCTTTAACTTTATTTCTTTGTATGATCATGATGTACATACAGACTCATCATGTCTTCTATGCATATACCTATCTATGCTCATGAATGAGATGTACAAAATTCAATGCTTACGTATCATCTTTAATTACACATAAAAACTAATCACCAAAATCAAGAAGCGCAAATTCACTATTATCATATAATGCAAGTAAACACGTAAAATACTATGTTTATGCATTGTAGTTGCAAATGAATTTCTACTTACCTTATCTTGTAAAATGGTTATTCTCACTTCTCGTCTCTTTTGTGTCAATACCACTAAACCAAAAAATAATGTATAAACTGTTATATCAAATCAATGACAATTATATTAAACTAAAGTAACTTCTAATAACCTAAAACATCTTTTATTTGGATTTAATAATATTAATTTTAGTTATTATAATGATTGTAACATAAAGAATATTAAATAAAATTAAATCTATAAACTAGTTTTTCACCTCAATTTCAACTCAAAATCAGTCTATATTTAAAAATATATCAAATATTATAGACTTCATAAAATAATTTCATATTTTTAAAGAATTTAAACAACATGTTGAAGTATAACATATAAAAATATCAACTAAAACTAAGCTTTACATAATTAGTTATGAATTTTCGAAGTTTGCTGAAAACAGGGTACTTTATAAGGTGAAACATGTTTTCTTGTAAACATTCTCATAAATTGTACAAGGCTTCAAAATTTATAAGGTAAATTACTACATCTCTATCAGAACTGGTACTAAAATATAGTTAAATATGGCATATATATATGGTTGCAATAATTAGTTATGATATTTAGAACAAGACCGAAAACAGGACATGACCAACACAGAAAACCAACTATATTGTAAAATTCGGCATAAATCGTACAAAACTCCAAAAATTGCATACTAAATTTCTGTACGTACCTAAGAAATGGTTCTAAAACATGGTAAAAGATCATATATAAATTCGAATTATAAAGTTCAGAAATATAATTTGATTCGGACTCAAAAACAAGACCAAAAACTGTCTCTGAACAGCTTATCTTAGAAAAATCATATAAAATCGATTTTAACTCCAAATCTTCTGAAATTTGATACACATATTCTACACTTCATATACTAGATTATGTTAAAAGAGTTTAGCTTAAATCAATTCCTACATCACCCAGAATATTTCGGAACAGAGATGCAGAATATGAAACAGAGGAATTCTATCACTGAACAGGGCCACGTTTGAAAAATCATAATAAATCGAATTTATGTCCAAAAATTCTGAAATTTAACAGATATGTTCTTCAATTCATATATTAAAACTTGGCCAAAGGGTTTAGTCAAAATCAATTCCTATAAACCTACGAATGTTTTAGTCAAAACACATGCATACACTATTTTGCATATTCAAGTAAATGAAATATATAAAATTCTAAACCTAATGCCAAAGAACATCTTTGGATCTTCTAAAATATATGCAATAAGTAAGAAAACATCAAACTTCAAAGAAGAAATTAAAAGATTTAAGCCAAAGTACCTTCAAAATCAAAAACAAGAGGTGTGTTCTTCCTTTTTCTTTTGAGATTGTGTTCTTTCTTCTTCTTGCTAACATCCCATACCTTTTTTTTTTCTTTCCTTTGATTCATCATATCATATTATATATTAGAGGGTGTAGCTCATGAAATAGGAGGTGACTTTTAGGTATTAGGATGTAGGAGAAGGTTCTTTCATAGATTAATAAGGCTTGCTAATTCAAGTTGCATAAATATCTTCATTTCCTTTTCCTTTCATTCTTTGTTTTTTTTTTCTTATATAATATATATATGTACAATACCTATTTTATTGTTTCTTATATGTATTTATAACACACGGCACTTCTCTCTCTCTCTCTCTCTCTCTCTCTATATATATATATATATATATATTACTAAGCACTAATTATTAATCATACTTCTTTCATATTATATAAACATATATACTGCTATTATTTATGTGGACGTACATGTAATATATATATACATATAAAATCAAATTTAAATTTATTTTCTTTCTATTATTTACACTATTATTAATTAAATAATTTAAATTATGCACTTAAACATTACTAGAGTCTCAAACAATTATGATAGAATTTCTCAACACTAATCATGTAGGAGAAAAATAATTTAATATTTGGAAGCAAAATATAATCATGCAAGGTCACAAGTAGCACATAAACAATAAGAAATGCATATGATGCATGAAGTGTATTGGTCAATAGGTAATGGGGTCTCGGGTCTCACATTTTCAATGATAAAAAAAAACACATAAATATTTTGGATTTGTGGCTAATTTTAGGAATGGCGAATGATTTATGATTAATGTTGATTTTTGGGGTGAATCAATTAATTAAAGAGAAAATGATAAAAATATCCTCCAACTGCGTATGTGCAAATCACATGTACACCTTTTGCCCGGAATTTACTTTGATGTTAGAGTTCATAAAATTGAAAAAAAAAAAACATATAGTATAGATTGTGTCATTCCCCGAAAAGGGAGAGGCGAGGAAGAAAAGAAAATATTACATAGTTTAGGTTCCAAAGTAAAAAAAAAAAGTGTATTGTACAAGTTGGAAAATAATATTAATCATATTTATATAATGTAATATTTTGTATATATCATGTAAAAGTTTAATTTTATTTGTATTATGTAATACTTTCAAAAATATTACATAATACACATAAAAATATTTATATAATATATAAAGTATAATTTATCATATTAATCGACTTGTGGCTGTTTTGACCGGATGTTCATTGATATGACTTGTACGATCCGACCCATCTCACAAAATGGGATATATTAGATGATTTCACGGAATTAATGAGATCTATAACATGATCTTACACAAGCCCTATCTTGAGAGAAATAATTGATATTAATAGTGCTTAACACAAAAGGAGAAAATAAATGCAAGTTGAATTTATATAAATTTAGCCATTGTAATTTTTCAAGCAAGATCTTGTATCTTTGATTTTTATTTGATATTTCAAAATAATCATCACATATTAGGTATAAAGATGACATCATTAATTTATATATGATGTAAATTAAAAATAATAAAATATAAAATGAAATCTCAAATTAAAATAAAGGATTTAGTTAGGGGATTATTGGCTAATCAACCATTGTAAATACAATAAAGTTAGCTAACCAATTCACTTTTATCAGATTTTCTTTAGGAGGAAAGTCCCAAAAATACCCATTTTTATAAATCTTACTTCCAAAATACCCATAAATATAACATATAAGCCCAAAATACTTATTTTTGGTAAAAAGACCAAAATGTCCTTTGACATCCCATAAAAATTATTATTTAATTATTGAGAATTGCTATTGTCACTCCAAATTTGTTATTTCCAAATCAATTTGCTAAGTCACATTTATTAAAATCGAATATAATTATCTTGGTATATCGACTGGAAACCACTACGTATCCAATGCTATACTCGTGGTTTCACTTGTATAGTGGATCAATGCGGTATAACAATGTCACGTACTGAGTGATTATTATTTGGAAACAAAATTAATAGAATTTTTCCATGATTTATATTTATTGAGATCCAATGCACGAAATGGTATCAGAGCCAAGTTTTATTGAAGATATAAATTAAATTATTTGTACAATATTATTTTTTTTATGCCTAACGGGAGGAGAAAATCAAGAAAATGTATCCGAAAAACTTTCGAGATATAACAAGTGCAGGATTTCATTAAATGACATCCAGCAAAGATTGGAACATAATTGTTCCAAACACATCTAAGGTCACACAAGATCTTAGGAAAGTCCAGAAGACCATCATATACTATGGTGGACAGATAGAGAAGATTTGCCGATCTCTATCCGAGATCCACCAAGAAGTTTCAGATCTGAAAAAAAAATTACAGATCTAAAAGGAAGGTTACCAAGGAGAACAGGTAGATCGATGAACGAACGTTTCAAAAATACGTTTGGAGATAAACTAAGTATTCCCAAAGAAAAGGCTACGGAAATCCCGATGTCTAAAAGCTATAAGGAACTCATACTCGACATCATCCGACAAGTTGATGGAGGTCTCAAGAGTTGATATCTCGAAATTAATCGAATCACTTTCCAATTTAGGAATAGTGGATTTGGTTAATCTCAAGATGAATGATCATATTTCCAAACAAGAAGAAGGGAGTACGAGTGCTGAAACACCCGTTCCCCAACAACCACAAGAACCATGGAAACATGATCAAGTCGACTATAGTGCATTTATGGCTCGACAAAAGAGACATCATGATGGAATAAGACAGCATCTAATAGCCATTGGGCAAAAATGATGCTAGAACCAATACATCCATTCGGGTTGATGCTTACAACCGACATCATCAATTTCAAGAACATGGAAATTTTGATCGATGAATAGATGGCATCCTTAAAGGTTGCTTCGTCAGTGTTGGACATTGACAAAGAACACTTTATCAAACTTATTGAAAATAGTTTGTAAGGTTCAACCAAGAAAGCATGGGATAGTACAGAGGTTCATATCAAAGAAGAGATCGGATCAGGAGATGATATCTTTTCAATCATCGAGAAGATCGGTCATTTACTCAAAGTATACTTCATCGAAGATTGATACTTTGATGAGAGACAAGAAGAAAAGAAGCGAGAATATACAAAAACTTTGTATGCTCTCGAGTTAAGAAGTATATGTTATGCGGATAAATACATATATTGGTACCGCAAATATTACTTCCAAGCTCAGATACCACTGAAGGTTGCAATAGAAATGTTCTTTGTAAAAATATGCAGCCCATGGAGAGAGATACTTATACAAACCTATGAGGTACCTCCAGGAAGGGTTGATTCAGTGGCAAGAAGGATGTCTTTTCTAAAGGACAGCATAAGAGAATGGTGTCACTAAGCGGCACTACATAAGAACAAGAAAAAACTAAGAGGATTGGTAAAAAAGACTCCTCTTTGTTGCAACAATAATGATTTTCTAAGTATTATTGGAGAACCAAGTCGTGAAAGACAGGACAAAAGAAAGAAACACTTCAAAAGATAGTTTCGATCTAAGTCCGGAGGATCATACAGAAGATCTTCCAATCAAGGGAGATCATGGTGGTCCAAATCAAATACTAAATCTTACAAATCTGATCAAAAGTCGGGTCCTTCCAGATTTTCTTTACAAGGATCTAGATCCGCGTGGAAATCAACAGGAGGAATGACCAGAAAGAGAACTTTCAAATGGCTCATACTCGTACCAATGAAAGTTTTAAAGATTACAACTGCTGGACGTGCGGTGTGAGAGGTCATATTTCGCCCGATTGCCCATAGAAGCAAAAGGAAGTACGCCAGTTTGAGCCAACAGAAGACATCCTTGATGCAGTATTCTACGGTGATTTGGTGCCCGTTTATAAGTTCGAGGATATCTCTTCAGATGAAGACATCTATGAAGAAGAGTTCGAATCTGATTTAGAAGGTTCCTATGGATCATTTACAGAATCAGACAAGTAACCACAACGAACAGGAAGATAGACTCCAAACATCGGAAAGTCTATCAGAATTCTTTTCAATAATGACCATCTCAAACAAGACGATGGAAAGGATCATGCGACAAGATTCAACATTAAGTCCATACACCGGATTTAAGATTGGAGGTCTTAATCAAATCTGTGACCAGATTTGGCTAAGACAACGCAAGCACCATATCATCTATCGAGTAAACTCAAGTGAGTTTTCGATTTCCATGGAATTAACCGGTAATATAGTTGATATGCAGCTTATTTCAAAAGAAGAAATTCTTGAGGAACTGAGCCATATCAAAAAAGAAGTAGCGGTTACTATGAAATGGATTCATATTGGAGCTATTGAAGTGGTGATTAAGGCTACCTTCAAAGAAGGAATTGATTCTAAATTACATTTATCTGTTATGGATAAAAGAATTAATAATTTACGAGATAGTGGTAGGTAATTTGTATGCTGGCAAACTTATGTTTGACATTCATCCTAGGATTGCATACAATCTAGCTGACCATGATTTCAGTAGAGTCTTAACCCTTCATCAGCATTTTAAAAGAATTGATTTAATGAGAGAAGATAATAGACCATATTCTATCACGTATAGAATTGCTTATGCGCTTTCCAACACCCATCACTCAGATATATTTCTTAGGAAAGAGTATATAGAGATTCCTAAAATTTTCAAGGAATTTGCTAAAGTAATGACACTAGAACCCATCCAGATACCAAGGTTAGGTGGTGTTAATTTGCTAATCAAAGATCATCCAATTTTAACTAATAGATCATTAAGGTTTGATTTTGAGATTAGTAATAGGTTGTCCTTTTCCGAAGATATGATTCTAAGCCTAAAAGGAAAAGAACCAAATGAGGATTTTAATCCATAAAAGATTAGGGTAAAAAATGTTAACATAAAATGCCCTGATGAATGGAAAGAAATCCATATTATTTTTGATATATCTGATGCGGATAATTTATTTTCTTGTGATGAGATATATCATTTACAATAATTGAGTGTTAATAGCTATGAAGGCATGTTAGAAATAGCAAGCTATCAAGTATCTGTTACAGGTAGTGCAGGTAGAACTAAAGGTTCTATGACCCTTGGTCTAAGTTTCCTTGAGGAACATAAACCATGGGGAAGAAAGGGAAAATGGATGGAGTTCAAACTTGATGGACATACAATCAGGGTAGAATGAAGAAACCATTTTCTATTTAATAAGTCAGGATTGCGTATAGAGGAAGAGATTGAAGATCTCTTAAAAGAAAGAGATGAGTTGTTAGACATTATGAGAAATATGCAAAGACAAGGCCTAACTCATCATATGCAAGATGTGATAAGATTGCAAGAGGTGGCGTTTAAGTTTAATCAAACAAACTATATATAGCCATGTTAGAATCCTGAAAAAACATGAAAAAATATCCAGACGATCCAGACGATTCTGAATGACGAGTGTTTTCTCCATATATATATCCGTTGAGATATTATATGATCAATATAAGATGGAGTACTTTGCAGCTTATATTGATTCAGGCTCAGGTATTTACACAGCAAAGCCAGGAGTTTTTCCTAGGGAATTGGTGGAAACTCTACCTCATATTGCAGGAAGGGATTTCTCCCAAAAGATTCTAATACTCAATAAGGGTATTTGAGAATCAAGAATAATGATCGGAGGTGCATTTGATACCCCTTGGTATAAAGTAAAAATGTCACTCATCTATATTCATGATACAGGTGCTGATATTTTATTAGGTAATAATTTTATCCAAACATTTGCAAAATATGAGCAGGATAATCACAAGAACCTGTTAACCTTTACTACTAACTGTGGTAGATTGATACAAGTCTTGCGGTGAGAGAAAGCTTTTAATAAGATAATGCCTATTAATTTTCACAGCAAACGTGGTGATAATGATGTCAAGTTAACTCATCCTAAGATGCAGGATAAGAGGAAATTTGGAGAAGTTCTTTTGTCATATAGACAAGAGGGAATGGAGGACGCACATGAAGAAGCAATTCAGTTTCTAAAAAATGTCTTGCAAGAAGGACCACATCAGTTTGACATTGATGAGGAAAGTTTACTTTCCCTTGAAAATGTTAAAAGGCTAATTCAGAGGAATTTCAATGAAAATCATTTAGCTTGGTGAGACAAAAACCAGATTGAAGCAACACTAAAGGTAAAAGAATAATATCGATATGAGTTGGTTCGATACAAGTCGATTCAGATGAATATTGAAGATCGAAAAGATATGCAGAAGATTATTAAAGAGCATATCGATCTCAATCTGATCGAAGCAGGTATTTCTCCCTATAGTAGTCCTGAGTTTTTGGTAAGAAACCATAGTGAAATAAAGAGGGGAAAAACAAGGTTAGTAATTAACTATCAAGGTATTAATAAGATTACTGAATTTGATGGTTATTACATTCCAACTAGAGAACACTTAATCGATTGCATTAAGGGATCAAAAGTGTTTTCGAAATTTGATTGTAAGTCTGGATTCTACCAGATTAAGTTAGAAAAAGAGTCAAAAAAATTAACTGTTTCTTCTACACCTCAAGGTCAGTATATCTGGAATGTATTTCCTATGGGACTTGCAAATGCACCCCAGATATACCAAAGAAAAAGATAGATAATCTTTTCAAAGATTATTTTGAGTTTATGTTTGTCTACATAGACGACATTTAATTGCCTCTAAAAATATGAAAGATCATTTGAAGCATCTTGAGATATTTTCTGAAGCATGTCATAAAGAAGGATTAGTACTTTTTGAAAAGAAGACAATAATCGCGGTTAATAGAATCAAATTTCTCGGTGTTATTATTGACCATGCAGGTATGGAACTTCAGGAACACATTGTGAAGAAAATTCGTAATTTTTCAGATGTTCTTAAGGATAAAAAGCAGCTTCAAAGCTTCTTAGGCGTGTTTAATTTTACAGGTTCATTTATCAAGGATCTAGCAAAATATCGCAAGGATTTTCGTCCTTTATTACAAAAGAATGAAGAGACCAAATGGAAATGGGAAGACATTCATTCCCAACGGGTTCGAGAGTTAAAACAGATTTGCAGTAACCTGCCGAAACTCGCAATTTCTCAAGATGAGGATCAGTTAGTTGTCTAGACAGATGCTAACGATTTTCAATGGGCAGCAGTGCTCATGAAAAAAAGGGCTACCGGTGAAGAGTCATGTAGATATACAGGAGGGTTGTTTACAGAACAATAAGCCAGAATCTGGCATATTAATGAGAAAGAATTATTTACAGTTTGGAAGGAGTTTAAAAAATGGTCTTTATTCTTATTAGCAAAAGAATTTACTTTAAAAGTTGATAATACAAATGTAAAAGTTTTTTTGAAAAATAAACTTGAATCAAAAATAAAAAAAAGCTTGTAATTATCAGGTGGCAAGCTGAATGTCAATATTATTTATTTGATATTGTTATTGTGAAATTTAATGAGAATGTTCTTGCTGATTTCTTAACGAGAGATGGATATCCTTGTAACGGATTCCATCACGGTGAGAACGAGATACCTTAGGGAAAACCTTGAGGAGCTGGACAAGGTATTTGGTTTGCTAAGGACTTGTGCCGAAGCAGCCTCATATGTTTAGAAGGTAGATTTAGACGCGGTCCACAAAGCCATACGAGCTTCAAAGGTAGCACAGGCCCATTTATGGGATGCGCTAGAGAAACCATTTCTCAAAGCGGGTTCACCATCGGTAACCCAAAAGGAATTATACGAGAAAGATTCATCATCGATGAGCAAACATGGTGTTTTTATACCCGAGGCAGGCCATCCTGTAGACAAATGTTTTTCATCAGATTCTGGTAAAATGGCTGACAAAGCCAATATAAGTGAACTATCGGACTCCGATAGAAAAATTAATTCGGAAAATCAGGAAATAATTCTAGACAACCCGAGTCAACCTAGCATCTCTGGGATTAAAGAGGGAGAGGTTAATCTAAGACCACAAACCGGTCCTAAACAGATTAACACTAATCAAGTTGTTTCTCCTTTTCAGGTTTACGAAAGAATATGGGAGAAATTGGTTACAAGAAATGAGATCAATTCAGGTAAAATTACTGTCGATTGGTCTGGAAAGTATGCAAGACTTTGGATGCTCCCGGATGTAAACCCACAAGACGTTAGGGAATGGTTTAACTTCGAAGTCATTGCTTCGGTATTCATGACCGCTCCTAGCTTTTCAGAAATTTCAAAATTACTGGAATGGATATCAACTGCAATGCATGATTCATGACAGAATAACCCACATTTGGGTAGAAGCAATACACTGGAGCTAAAGATTATCTCAGCCGCTCCAAAGATTACAGGCAAAGGGTCTCACCCAATTTTCCAATTTATAAAACTACAGAGACCAGACATGGTGGCGTACAACAGAGTTAAAACACCACCATCAAATAATCCTTTAGTAGTCACCCTCACCGAGGAAGAAATATCTACAAGACGAGTTTGGGGATTATGGGTCTGTCTTATTGAGATTGACAAAGTAAAGTACCCGTTCAAGATTTTTCAAAATTTTGTGAATGGGTCTTTCCTGTTAAATTCAATGACAGCAAACACAACCAAATTTGCTGAGAGCCTCTTCGAAAATAAGAGGAATTTAATCTAGGAAAACAAGGTTCCTGCAACGAAACAAATAAGGAAAAAGATATGTAATATGATACATATCGGAAGGTGGGAAGAAAGAATATGTTCTTACTGCCAAGTATAGGAAAAACCTTTGTTTAGACAAGGTTTCAAGACTAAACAAGATAAACCCGATTTCCTGAAAAACAAGGGAAAGAGGAAGGGTTTTTAGACAATAAAAACCAAAAATGTAATAAAAGGAAACGAGACTAATGGACTCGATAGTAGACAAGTTGTATTGTATTCTTAAAAATGTAATAGATAGGAATACAGTATAAAGGGTTCAATACAAACCTTATACAGGTTCAAAGGGTTCTAAGGGATCTTTCTTGGCCCTATCAAGCACTTGACATTTCCATCAGACAAGGTGTAGTGGATGACCCTACCATTTTGAAGAATCCACAACCGATGAAAGACGATGGCCAAAAAAATAAAAATGGAGGACCCCTCCACTAATTAAAGATTCGTTGCCGACGTAAAAGGACAACGAAACCACCAAGATAGACACTAAATGGTGGAAGACCTACTTACCTAATGGTGGGTGGAAAATTAAAGAAGGTCGACCCCATGCCCACTAACCAAGTGGAGAACAAGTTGGCAAGGCAATAATAGATCCACACAGGAGTACATTGGCGCCTATAAAAGGAGGCATTCGGCCTTAGAAGAGGGTTATCGAAATCACATAACACTTCTCTCTTTTTAAGCTTCAAGAAATCTTCTCTCTAAAGTTGTAATAGTTTAGCTTTCAAGTTTTCCTGTTCATGGGGGTTTCCCTTTTTCGAGTATTAGCCATGATAGGCTAAAACAAATTTCTCATCCAATGACGGAGAAAATTATTATTGTAAAATAGTTTAGTTTATTCTTCAATAAACAAGGTTTTTGCTTTCCGACATACTTTCCAAAAATTTATATTTTTGAGAAAAAATTCATTCAGCAATGAGTCTCCCCGAGATCCCCTTAAAGGCAGGTGGCCATTGAGAAAGGTCTGGGTTCTCAAGAGGATCGATTTAGAATCATAGACTGCGGGCGAGTGGTTGGATTTTTGATCCGTAAAACTTGAACTGATATCCAGGAGAACACAAGAGACAAAGGCAGGATATGATTTAAACTCAATTTGATTTTATTTTATGGAAGTATGTTGGGCCTGATATTGATCAGAGGGCTAATCTGAATCTAATAAATATAAGTGTGGAAAGATGAAAAAATGACTAATGGCAAAGATGGTATTTTGGTTAATAATAAAAGTTAACAAGGGTAGCATAGTAATTTTTTAAAAAAAATGGGTAGAAATGGATGTTTTGTTATATTTAAGGATATATTGGGATGTGTTGTTATTTTTATGGGTAGAATGAGATGTTATATGAAAATGGGTATAAAGGAATAATATCCCTTTTCTTTAATTGTAAAAGAAAAAAAAGTCAACTCTCAGGCGAGAAAAATAGTCACCTGACTCACCCATGAAAGAGAAATGATGAGTTCAACTTTGTATTGACTGAGTCAATTTATCAACACCGATACAGATACCCACAGCTAGTTATTTAAAAATTGATATATTATATATACATTAGACTTTTTTTTATTTTAAATTAAACTGTTTCAACTCTCAAATAATTATTTAAATTTTAATTATCTTATCGCCTAATTTTTAACATATGACGTTAAATGTCATTATATAAATATTACACACGCATGATATGTATTAAAGACAATAAGATACTAAAACGAAATAAGATACTAAAATGAAATATATATGAATTGAAATAGAATCTAAATATATTTATACCAAGCCATATTTCTCATTTACTCAATCTCACATATTACAGCTATACTCCAATAATATATATATATATATTTATAGTACTGCTATTCCTTGTTCATGCATGCAATTTGCAGTACAAATATTATATAAAAAGCGTCTCTATCTAAGTTATTATACACATATCATACATCTACATCTATATCTATATCTACATCTATATATATATATATATAGAGAGAGAGAGAGAGGGTTGAGAAAGGAAGGAAGGAAAATGGAGAAGTATGAGTTGGTGAAAAATTTAGGAGCAGGAAATTTTGGAGTAGCAAGGCTCTTAAGGCACAAAGAAACCAAGGAGCTTGTTGCTATGAAATATATTGAGCGTGGACACAAGGTATATATATATATATATATATATATATATATATATATATATATATATATATATATATTCATGTTTTCTTTTTTTCTTCTTTTTTTTTTTCTGATTAATTATTTTTTATCATTGCAGATTGATGAAAATGTAGCCAGAGAGATTATAAATCACAGATCCCTTCGCCATCCCAATATTATTCGTTTCAAAGAGGTTAATCTAATATATTTCTGAGAAAATATACAATTTAAGTTCTTTATATCTATGGTCTTGATCATCTTTTTGCTCACTTGAGTTCAACTTTTGTGCAAACTACTGATCTGTAGCTTCAAATAAAAAGGATCAGATATGCGCAAAGTTAAAATCAAAAGTATTAATTATTTTTGTATTTCTTGATATTAGTGCATTAAAAATGAGCAAGATCATATATACTTGAATGTTCAAATTCGTAACATTTTCCTAATTTTTTTTTTATTATATATAATTTGATATGTAATTAATGAAATAGGTGGTTTTGACACCAACACATTTAGCAATAGTGATGGAGTATGCAGCTGGTGGAGAACTATTTGATCGAATCTGCACTGCTGGTAGATTTAGTGAAGATGAGGTCCCACTCTTTTCTCCAATTTTTTATTTATTTTAAATTTGATATTTCTATTCATTATCATTAAATTTTTTTTTTTTTAATAACTAAATTTTTATATCCTTAACAACATTATTAGGCAAGGTACTTCTTCCAGCAGTTGATTTCTGGAGTCTGCTTCTGCCACTCCATGGTGTGTTTAATTAATGCTTACCTATACTTTATTAATTCATATGTGTTGATTATATCTATGTTTGACTCGATTAATTATTATTGATTTATATATTATCTTGGGCTGATCATAATTATTGATAATATTTGAATATGCAGCAAATATGCCATCGAGATTTGAAATTGGAAAATACTTTGTTAGATGGAAGCCCAGCACCTCGCCTCAAA
This sequence comes from Scutellaria barbata, assembly GCA_028654395.1. Lineage (NCBI taxonomy): Eukaryota > Viridiplantae > Streptophyta > Magnoliopsida > Lamiales > Lamiaceae > Scutellaria > Scutellaria barbata. The sequence goes on from CM053650.1 coordinate 8,590,072, forward strand.
ATCTGTGACTTTGGCTACTCCAAGGTTTTTTACTTTTGAAAATATGTTTTTTTTAAAGTAATTAATGTGCTTATTAGTTTTTGAGTTCATTTTTAAATTACAATTGGTGTGAAATAATAATGTGAAAAATAATAATAAATGTGGAAATATGAACAGTCATCGGTGTTGCACTCAAGACCTAAGTCAACGGTAGGAACACCCGCCTATATTGCCCCTGAAGTACTCTCTCGTCGAGAATACGATGGAAAGGTATGTTATTTTTCGATCTCAATCTTCTATTATATTTTCTAAGATAATTAGTCATTTAAAAGCCCCAAATTTGCGAGTAAAGTGCCATCTCGTGTAACTATTTTTTAAGACTAGTAATTAAATTTTTTGAATTAGTGTATGATTAGCTAGTTTTGAATAAAGCTAAGGTTGTGTTTTGCGTGGGAGGATTTGAAAAAATCAATACTAGTAAATATATCGATGGTAATTGGATATATATAAATTAAAAAAATATGACATTTATTTTGAACTAAAGTTTTAATAATATGAGTGAATTTTGAGTTCACTCTAACTTGAGTTTGTGAAATTCATTCAACACAACCCAAAGTTATAGTACTAATCATCTATACAGAACTGATATTACATCATTAATATTTGTTCTACTAATAACTAACTAAAAGCTGTAGTAAGTGTTAAACCATATTAATTATTTTAATTTCTTGTAATATAGTTATCTTTCATTTATACATAAAACTCACACAGGATATTCATTTTAGTGTGCATATAATAAAGGATAGATTTTACATTCATTTACTCATCAAAGATACATAAATAAGTAATTTAATTTATTATATGCAGTTGGCGGATGTATGGTCTTGTGGAGTGACCCTATATGTGATGCTGGTGGGGGCTTACCCTTTTGAAGATCCAAAGGACCCCAAGAATTTCAGAAAAACTATTTCTGTAAGTATTTTTAATTACTATTTATAAATTAATAATATCAACCTATTAACATCATATCATATGTGCAGAGAATTATGGCAGCTCAATACAAAATTCCAGACTATGTGTATATCTCTCAAGATTGCAGGCACCTACTATCCCGTATTTTTGTCGCCACTTCTTCCCGGGTATGTCTATGGCAATCAATTCGGAATAAGAAATGTAAAACTGACTATAATATAAGATCTTATGCATATATACTATAATATGCTTTCTTTTTCGTTTATAGTCACCTGTGAAAGGAAATATATATATATATATATATATATATATATATATATATATATATATATATTATAGTTTCCTTTCTGAAATAACGTGCAATTTATGCAGAGAATCAATATAAAAGAGATAAAGAGTCATCCATGGTTCTTGAAGAACTTGCCAAGGGAACTTAAAGATGCCAATCAAGCAGTATACTACCAGAAAGACAACCCTAGCTTTTCAGTACTTCAGAGCACTGATGAGATCATGAAAATCGTAAATGAAGCACAAAAACTCCCTTCCTCATCCAGGCCCGTTGCTGGCTTCAGATGGGGGGGAGACGAAGACAATGAAGAAGAGCCAATTGAGGAGGAGGAGGAAGAAATTGAAGAAGAAGATGATGATGAAGAAGATTATTATGAAATGCAAGTGAAGCAAGTTCATGCAAGTGGGGAGTTTCATCTCAAGTAATTATAAAACTTCTATTAATATTGTTTTGTTTATTTTAACTTTTCTAACAAAGCTAAAATGTTGTGTATGTTATGTTTTATGATTTTAGTTACAATACTCACGAAGTTATAAGTATTTGGTTTATTATAGTATTTTATAAAAGATTATCCCTTTCGAAAATGTTATTTGCAAATTTATGACTCTCGACGTATTTATGAAGTCAAACATATTTCCCCAAGTTGACCTCCGATTTGTGAATTATGAATTGTGGTTAACTCATCTCATTGAATTAGATTCATCATACGATCCATAACCATAAGAGTTCTGCTCGTACGTAAATGGATATGCAACTAAAAAACATGTAAGAAAACAATTAATAAGAGTTGGATTACTTGAAAGAGAAACTCATATAAACATTTGGGAGAAGAAAACATAGAACATGAAGTTCTCGTCTAAATAAGTGTCATCAATATGTATAAAACATATTCATAATCTTCCTTACTACAACTTCAAATCTTATCTCTGACAATTAATCAACAATTCCAAGTGTACTCGCCAGAGTACAGAAGGAGCAGGCGCCCAGTCTATCGTTATTCAGTATCAAAAATTGAGAAGAAAGAAGAACGAGATAGCATGAGAAGAAAACTCTGCTATCCATTTTGTATACAGGTTATAAATCTTCCCAACTTTGTCATTTCTTTCTTCTCTTAACTCCTTATATCTCTCATTTAGCACTGAAGCCATTGATGGATTGAGATATGAGCCTAAGTTCCAGAGGTGGATATCTTCTATATGGATACGACCAGTATAAATCTACGACATTTTCATCTTCAACCATTTTCCTCCAACTTTTTCAGTAGCTTTTTTTTTAACTATACCCATATATTTATATATGTGAATCGAGAATGCAGGTATGGAGAGGACGAACAGAAACAGGTGAGTGAGATTGCTTTGTTACCAAAATAAGGGTAATATTCCCCATTGATGCAGAAAACCTTTGCCAGTGGTGACCTCAAGCACCAAGAGAACAAGAACGGCAAGCATGGCAGCTCGTCCGTTCCATGTTTCAGCACTTTTTGTCCAACCCCATTGCCAAACCACCACTGGGGGAGGCAGCTCCCTACGCTGTGAATCGTATGCTGCCAATAGCTCTTCTACACTTCCAAGTGGGACTAATGACTGCATATGACACATCATAAACGCCTTTTAGATTTTGACAGCCATAATATACAGCAGGATAATAACCAGAAACGGAAAGAAAACTGGAGAAGTAAACAGTGATATTATCGTCTTGCTTTGCGCTCGTTCTGATTATGGCTTTGAAACATAGATCAAGGAAACAAATCTGTTTAACTTCATAATCATTGAACTTTTGTCTACTTGTAATAGAGGTAGTTGAGTATTGCTCCAGCATGTTTTGAACAAGAAATGCAGACATTACTAAGAATAAAAATTAATAATCTTAATTACCTGTCGAGCTTCAAGATTTGAGACAGCCATTGCTCCAACATATGGAAGACTTTCAATTACTGCATCAGCCAAATCTGATATAAAAGTAGGTTCACAACCAAGTGCAGGAACTCGTCCCCATTTTTCTATGCCAGATTTTAGAGCCAATTCCTTGTACTCAACATCCATTTCCTCCAATGTTTCTATATGTTCACTAACAAAACTGTGGTAAAAATGAAGGAAAAACATGTGAATAACCAATATTTACAGTTCAATCTGCTAAGTAATGCAGAGGAAGGAGACCACAAATCATGTAACTTTCCCACACCACCTTTCACCAACAAAAATATAAGGAGAAGTACAAAGTCTAAAAAAAATTGCAAAATATTATGGCCAAAATGGTGGTATCCATAACCATTCTGTCTCACCTAATTGGGACAGCTAGAAGACTTTTCACTCCTTTTTGTCCAAGCTCTACGATTGTTTCATCTGTATAGGGTTTCAACCATTCTACTGGTCCAACTCTGCTCTGTACCAGATTAGGAAAACCAAATTAAGTTAGAGAAGAACCACACTTTTAACACTTTGGGAAACAAAGAAAAACAGAGAACTAACTACAAAAAACTAGTACAATAATAAATCAAAAATATGAAGTTGAATTTGTTGTAGTAACATCACAGTCAGAGGACTAAATCACAGAAGCATTTGTAACATGAGTGAGTTGTAAAGCCAGAGAGGAAATGGATTCTTCTGGAGAACTTTTTCATCCTAAGATCTGCAATGGAAGCTAAAATATATGAAGCTACAAAAACTTTAAAAAACATTTCAACAAGATTCCATCAGGTTAGGTAAAAGAAGAACAGAGAGCAGTGGTTGCAGCACTCTATGGTGAACAAGAAGAAAAATAAGATATATAAGAGAAAGAGAGAGAGAGAGAACGTAAGACACGAAACAAAATTCAACAGATTCTGATAAAAGACAAATAGACAAGAAATGCTAGCGTGCACAATCATGCATCATAACTGATCAATTCTACAACAGATCTTAATGAACAAACATTTTACTGAACTATTCTATCCTATCGGGCCAAAAATCTATCTGCCAACTAATATCCAACAAAATTTTCTCACTTAAAGAAGATGTGACCTGAAGTAAAAGTAGGATACTCATTCACATGCACGAACATTTACCATCCCTAGGTTCAATGAGTTATCATTTTTACTAGTTAGGAATATGAGTGCCCAAAACCTTCATATGTACTTAGTTTTCATTGATTTGACATGGAAGATGTTTACCACATTGGCAATAAAACTGTGTTATATGGAAATACACTGAAGGATATGATAGTGTTATTACAATGCCATTTCATCCCAATTTCAATGGGCTGTATGGTCCATAGATCCATGGCAATGCACCACATCAGGTGCAGAAAAGACCTGACGAGTTGGCAACTACAGAAGTGTTCTTCTGACAAAGAGACTACTTTAGTCAATCTTGTTCCTTTCTGGCTGTGTAACTCACTCATAAGAACTATTTCACAAGAGTATCTTAATGATTCAGATGCTAAAAGCATGTATTAACTAATTGAAAACAAGAGATCAATAAATTAGTTGATCAATAATGCAGGGACAAAACAAGAGATCAATAATGCACAAAATGAACTTCATTGGTTCCATGGATGCATGTTGAACTCAAATCATATCAGATCCCATGAATAGCAAAACATGCGGGGAAAATGCAGGGACAAAAAAAGAAGGAAAAAGGAGAATATCAGACAATTGAATTTAGAATAAGGGCGCTAAAAGCTAAGACCCAGGTTATTAGTTTGGGTAGCAAAATATCATGATGAAGAAGTGGAGTTGGAGAACCAATGTGATGCAATCAGTTCATGGACATTGACATGAGAAGACATAATACCTGATAGGCAAGGGTATATCCATTATGTACCCTTCTCTTTTCTAGTTCTTCCATGATTAAGTCGACACACTCCTCCATCTCAGCCTTGTATGGATCACCAGCTTCTTCCACATATGCAAGTGGTACTCCATGAGCACTAAAGAAAATCATCACCTGTGATAACAAGTATTATCAAATGAAGGAGAAGGAATACTCAATCAAACCAACTACATTGGATTTCTGGAGCTTCTCATTCAATCAAGTAAGTATTAGTAAGAAACAATTTGAGCATTGTTCAGCAAAAGGAACTTCTCGTTCAATTATGTAATAACATGTAAAAAACAATCTGAGCCGTGGGCAGCAACATTGAATGTATCATATAAAACCTCCACTGAGGATGTTACCTCCTCAGGGGAGTCAAATTTTCCCAACTCCTTTTGAATCAAATCCGCCATGGCTTTTGTATATCCTTCCCGCTGGTACCAGGAAGGAATTACAGTGTGCTGCATGTTGACTAGGTATTCATCCTCCCTAAAATAGAACAAATTATCATGAAACAGGATTTCACCAACCACTACAGACTCCAATAGTGAGTTCCATATCCAGACAGATGCACCTGAATATACTCTCCAGTAGGCGAAGGCTTGAACCACTTGTTGAGATTGAGAACTGAGGGTAGAGAGGAAGCACAACAAGTTTTGTAATTCCATCTCGTTTGATCTAGATAAATGAGAAGTAAAATAAATTTGAAATTAGACTACTGGCTAATGTCCATATTGAATACAGAAATTTTAGAAGAAACAGAGGGAGACCTGATTACTGATTCATCTTCTCTATATTTATAAAAAGATTACACATCACAATGAAAATCAATAAGTACTAGTAATTATTAAGTTCTTAACTCAAATTAACTAAATACCAATAAAGAATCTGATATATTTTACTGAGGGAACAAAAACTACATATATGAACCAGCATAAGAACTTATAAGAAAGATATATACTCTACAGATTACATGCTGCTGTCAAGATCCCAACAGTAAAGTGCATGACTTGTTTTCTGTCTCCTAAAACTTTACAGCCCTCAAGCTAATGAGAAGAAAAGTAAACTGGATATCTATAGTATGTTTGAATTTTTATTGCTCTTTCTCCCTAACCCACTAAGCTCACGACAAAAGCACATCTCCAAGAATTAAGTGAGCACCTTGACCCAAAGGATTAATTAATCAACAAGTCATGAAACCACTTATCAGCTGCTGTAAGCTAAGAGGGCCTATAAAAAAGTACGATACATGTACTTATTAAATTCATACCATGCTCATATGAGTACCTGTTCAATAGCTTCTTCAGTAAATGGATGCCAGTAGCGCATACCAACATACACTTTTGCTGGGACGTTCTTTTCACATAGTGCCTTTCTCAACTCCGCAGCCTTGAGACAACAATATGGTCCAGTTTTATTGGACAGAATAGATATGAGCAATATCAGTAACCCAAATGAATTTAATATCATAATACCTCATGCACCACTACAGGTTGAGTTTAGGATGTAAGCAAGTTGACAAACTAAGAAAGAACCAAGCCAACTTGTACCCTCTGTCAAAGATTATATCAAATATGTTCTAAAAGTTGAACTGATTGACTGCTCCAGAAGAAGGAAAAAGTTTAAAGAAGAGACTTCAATACTCCAACCAGGTACTACTATTCTCCTATTTTCCAACATGTACAATCCCTAATGACAGGAAACAGAGTATTTGATACATCAAAAAAATTCCTGCATATAGCAAATTATGTTTCATTTCCGCGTCTATCATATACCGACCTTTGTCAATTTATGACTGATAATCTATTATTGAAAATAGAAGTACCAGTTTCATATTTTGGTATTTATAAAGCATTAATGAGAAATCAAATCGCAATGTTGATCCAATCCTATTTTAAGCCCAAAAAACATATTACATAGACTATCAAAATTTAGGCAAAGATTTTGCATTAACTTTGATAAGATCATACCTGAGCATCAGTAATACGACGCAGCGGAGAACCACCACCAATTGAAGCATATCCTTCTTTGCTCTTTGGGGATCTAACAACAGATACGAATTGTGCCAAAGGCTTTTGAAGAAAGCGAAACAATCTTGGCAATCGAATGATATCCTACTTCCCAATACGCGAAAACAATAAACAACAAAAAATTGTAAATAAATTTCTACAAATTTAGCAACAAAATTAAGAGAATAACCAAACCAAGAGACTAACTGGATCTGCAAAAAGATTAAACAAGAATGGTTGCACATCATCCAGAGTCTCAGGACCTCCAAGGTTCAACAATAATACTCCAATCTTTTCATTAGCAACAAGTGCAGTGGTGTAGGCATCTTGAGAGCCAGAGGTGACCAGCGCTCCTAACTGCGGTGAATGACTGATTGATCGCTCTGAAAATAGAGACGGTGTCTTGAGCCACCTGGAGGGGTATCTTGCAATCAAGGATGTTTTCAATAGATTAGAATTGGCAAAAGCCTCCAGTTGCACCCTTATGCAAGGACATGCCCCCTGAGGGGAGACTTTGCCTCGTGGTGATAGTCTGTGGAAAAAAGCAGCTTATAGCATCAGAATTTACATTATTGTTATATTACACACCACAAAACAAGGCAAACAAAGGCAACAAACTATATGTTAAGTTTATCGCACTCTGCATCATAATATCACCTTAGATAATCCAAGCCTTCACCTCATTGATGAGTACAATTTTTCTGAAGACAAAGACAGTTTCAAATTCTCTGTACTAGCAACTATGTCAAAATGGAAAGAATCTATCTACAGGTTATCATTCATCCCTCTAGAGTCATTGATGAGCCTAAAATCTTAAGAGCAATGTACCCAAGACTTTTTGTTACCACCAAAATAAATGGGGAGTAAATTGCCACTAGAATCTCCTCCAAAAAAAAAAAAAAAAAAGCATTGTCACATCTTCAACAGTCTTTCAATTAGGTTGGCCCCAATTTCTCTCAACTCGAGTTACAATACAACCAGATGAAAGCATTAGAGCATCAAATGGTAGAATTGGCTCAAAGTCAAAAGGAAGCTATAGCAGGAATTGTAGACTTCCCTTATAACCTTTCTTACTTCTCTTATAAAGTTGAACTCCTTAGGTATCAAGGGAGGTTATATGTTGGCAGCAGCATTGATCTCAGGAAGGAAGAAGTGGAGTATATGCAGTCTTCATCTACAAGAGGACTCTGGAGATGTGACTACAGTACAAAGAATCAGCAGTTTATTTTGGAGGCCAAATCTGAAGCCATTAGTTCATTAGTGGCTTTCTAGCTTCCAATTCAGATATTAACTCAGGCCTTTACAGAACATCACCATAGATTATATTTAGCAGCTTCCAAACTCTCCACAGGTAAGGATACATTCTGGGCCCAGTGGATATATTTACAAAGTATGCTCTTTTCACTGCATTGTATCATCCATTCCCTGCTCTCCAACTACCTCATCTCTCCAGGATAACATCCAGAAGCCTCATGGTCTCCCTAGTGGCATAGTGTCAAACAAGGATTTTTCACAAGCCAATTCTGGCAACAACCTTTTAAGTCTCTAGGATTACATCATCACTTAAGCACCTTGAACCAATTATCATCCTAAAAACAAATGGTCCAAGTAAGCAAGTAAATGAAGTCCTGGAGAATTATCTCGGATGCATGTGTGGAACCAGCCATAGGCAGTGGGTACATTGGCTGCCTACTTAGGTGCAAGGGGTTTGGTATCTTTGGCAAATAGCAGCTGGAAACCATGCAGGCTGGGACTTTAAAAAGGGCAGAAACACTATCCCACCAAACTCAGTTTTCCTATACGCATATCAACCAAAACAATTTTAGATAGTTACACCATCGTTAGAGTGTAAGTGATAGTCAGAGTCTGCAGGAAGATAACTGCAATTTTCATTTTTAAATGGTAAATTGAGATCTCTACAGGTCAATTTTTGAGCCCATGAATGAAACTTTTTTAATCTCTCTCTCTCTCCCCAACCCACCCTCCAAGGATCGCAGCTGCTACTCCTTTTCTTTAAACCCTAATTTTTCCCTCACCTAAAAAGAGAATAATTCGTGACATTGAACTAAAACATTTCTACAAAACGCAAACCCATTTGCATGCTATATATAGAACCCACAAAATCGAAAGCTTAACAAAAACATAGCAACCCATTAATTAACACAAAACTCACACACTGTATAACACTCAGTAACAGTGAAAAGGCAAAAACAAACATCGTTCCTACAAGAAAAATGAGTACTTACAGAGATGGAGAAGGAGCTTGAATTCGAACATTCATTGACTGATTCATCTCTGAGCAGAAACAGAGATTTAATTTTGAAAAAAAAATAAATTATGGAAATAGATTCTGCTTCTTCTTGGAGGTGAAAAGAACTTGACAGTCTTCGGTAGTTGAGCACTGGCTATTTTGTTTGTGTCCTTACATTGCGCCACGTGTTTCACCGATTATCCTTCCTTCTCAACGCTCAATGAAAACCATTGAATGTAAATAATGAGGACTTCAGATGTCTGATAAGTGATAACTGATAATATCTATTGCCTATATAAAAATATGGATATTTCTTATAAAATATGGATTGTTCAATATATTATTATTTAAGGTTATAACAGTAATTTAGAATTTTCATACTTAAATAATTTTATATTAAAATTCTATTATAATTAGAACTCTAATATAAAAGTGTTATATATACAATATTTGTATTATTTCTTTCTTTAATTTGAATTGATTTCCACGTGCGTTGCACGTGCTCTAAAACTCGTAACTTCATAAAACCATATTCATTTTTTCTTTTTCTTTTTTTTTCTTTTTTTTTTTAGGAAATTTAAAGAATTTTTGAGAGAATTTATACTTTATAAACACCAGACTCATAAATACTGTATGAATAACATTCTTACTAGACCGGCCTGCGGATTATTCAGTGACACGTGTTAATTTATAATATGCGCTTTATAAATTATATGCCTTATTATATGGTTTAAAATTACAAGTAAATTATATTTAAATATTATATATTCTGATTTTTATTTGAATATATAAATATGATTTTTGACTTGGTTTGACTCAACTTCATAGTGGTATGTTTAACACAGATATTGATGGGATGATGTTTGTTTTAATTATTATAAATAAGTACCTAAAATCTTGCTGGAATCGAGGAATGTATTGATAGAATAATAATGGTTGATAAAGTTTTATATTTTGTTGCTATTTTTAGAAAAAGTTAAAATATTATGAATTTCATCGTTAAAGATGTCTTTTTTTAGTGTGACAAAATATTAATTTGCCAAATTAGTTGATTGAATAAGTGATCATAATCATGATACTGATCCCACGTATATGTTTATATTTAGTGGCAATTTGAACTAATTTGTCACAAATTCAATTATAGACAATTTTTAAAAGACGGGCATATTATAATTTATGACAGCTTTTATTGTTTCACTTATCCATTTTATATAAATAAAATAATGGTTCGCTGTTACTTAGTTGACTTGATAAGTAATTAAGAAAATTAGTTATCTATGAAGCAATTTTACTAGAGGCAAAATTAACTAAATTTTAATTACATCCCAAAATAAAATAAAACAACGGATTGAACTTGGTGTTGTCTAATAATGTTGCCCCCAATTACTCAAGTCTCAAATTAAATTAAAATCCCCAATTGAAAACCTATCCACACTCAATGTACTTTAATTTTGAGAGTAAATATCTTGATTGAGGCTAATTTAACGCATTTAATTGTTTAATGTTCATTACTACAATTATATAGTATCATTAAGGGCACTACAAATTAAATGCTTGTGTATAATTAATTATCAATGATTACACTTGAAATAATATTATTTTTTATAACAGAGTTTAATAATGCAAAATAAAAGACAGAAAATGGTAATTTTTATATTTATTTATTTGACTGCGTTTTTCCATTTTCTCAATTCGCTATTTCAATTCTTAATTAATTGGATTTCAAGAAATTTGATTCAGATTTCACATACTAATTCCAATAATGTACTTACCAAGTGAATTTCATAAAAATATAGAAGAAATGCCTCCTCACCTATTGATGCAGGTAAAAGCATAATCACATAATCAATATCAGTTGATTCTAAGAATATTTAGAAAACAATAATAATTTATAAAAAAAAAAAACACTCCAATTTCTTATGTCATAAATCAACCATATGAAATAATAAAGAAAACTCCTATATTCAAAACCTAGAATCCTAAAACTTGAAAAAACAAGACTTCAAGAGAAACTAAAATTACTTACTAATAAATCATTATAAAGTAAAATTATGTCCTAATAATGACACTAAATTAACATTAAAATATTAATAACATAAAATCTATTTAATATTATAATCTCCATCGCTTATCCTTTATCTACTGCCAATTTCTATTGTTTATAGAATTCTTTCCCTTTTATTACCACCAAAACCCAACCCCCCCCACCCCCCAACCGATAGATACATACAAGGGAATGCAAATTCTTTACAGTAAAAACCAAATAAAGGATAAAATAATTCTTTACAACAAAAACCAAATAATTGATAAATACACATATATATAGCTATGGTCAGTAGGCAACAACCTGCTAAAGAAAACTCAAGTTCACCGTTTTACTATAAACCTCAAAGTTTAACATAGAAAAACTATTACCCACTTTAATATTATGAAGACTTAAACTTGTAAAACAGTTAACTTCCTATAAATCACATATTTCGGCTGAAGAACTCGGCTACAAAACACCACTTACAATCCGCAATTCAAAGCAAACCGGAGGCGATCAACTCAAAGCTCGATAGGAAATCCCACATCCAACCAACTCACAAACATGTTCAAGAGCAATAGCACCATACCTCAGTCACTAAAATCTGTGCTTCCACTGTGCGAGCTACTGGCAGTTCTACTGTGTAACGAGAGGCTTCTCATGTGGCCATTAAGAGTCGAGCCATCTGCCTTGTTCTCCTTAAAGAACTTTTCTCGCTCAACATGTTTAGCAGGTGGTGGAGGGATTACAACAGCCGGTTTACCTACATTCGTTTCCTGATTCAATGCTATAGGTAATGGCTTAATGGTTTCTTGCTTAGGTTCTATATTTGGCCTCAGTATAGCTTCCTGTTGACGTTCCACGGTTAGTGGCCTTATGAGTGGTCGGTGTAACATTTCCCCAGGAAGAGGGAGGCCCATCAAGCCCACTGGTCGATCTATCTGGTACTCATCATCTTCAGGTCGTACACACGCTTTTCCTTTCCTTATCCTGTGCATCAGAGGAAGTAAGTAGCTCCATTGGAAGAAATGATGACAAAATATGGCCACGAAACAATTTGCTACTAGTATCTAGGGAATATTGACTGGGATCATTAAAAAGAGCTAATTCCAGATAATATCTGTTTCTTGAGTGTGGAGCATGCTAAGTTTGAGTTTCTTCCATTAATGACTGGAGTAACTGAATTAATCTATATGCATACCGTCGAAAAAGTTGTTCAGCCTCTTCTTCTTCTTCCTCTTCTTGTTGTTCAAGGCCAATGTGATTTGAAATGGACATTGTCCTACCAGCTAGAAGAGCATCATGCCTCTGGAGCACTCTTTCAAGCTGCTCGTTAAGCTCAACAGCTCGTGTAACTACTTTTTCGTCCCTATAAGAAATGAATGACTTGAGTTTTTAAGAATACAAATCACTGTTAACTTGTAATGAACCGCTGAAATCAACAGAAAATGTGCTGCCTCAAACGATCCTAGATATCTTGTCAAGATGTTGCAAATAGTGCTAGCAAAGCAGTAACTAAGAAGGTTTAAGAGTTGATGTCACTAGTATGAAGGCAACAACAGAATATAAATCTATGTTTGCTGCCACAAATGGGTCGTTGAAAGTTGGATTTAGGTTCCATAGCCAACAAGATTTCTATCAGTGAAAGCATTACTCACCTAGAAGTAACTGCCAGATGCATTACTCGTTGCTTTTGAAACGAACACTGTTCCACAAGATCTAGGGTAAACTCGTCCTTTGCTCCCTAGAAGAACAAAAGTAGGATCAATAATGAAGCTAGTAAAATTAAAAAAAGATATTTCAAAAATCCTAAATACAGTTTGGAAGTCAATCATCAGATATCTTTTAATTTTGAAATGGACAAAAACATAAGGCACCACAATTCTAGTTTTTTCTTTTCCAAACTTTAAACTATTCTATTAGTGTGTGGTTAAATTGCCATTATTATACATGTAAATTGAATATACTTTTTCTTATATCCTGAGAACATAAGATGTAATGTGCATGCCTTAATTACCCATTCATAACTGTTCAGCTCGTTTGGGTATATTTATTGCTCTTGCACATGTCTCTCATATGCTTCCAATATTTTTTAGGTCATCACTTTACAAAGTTCTATAGTAATGACATAGAAACTGCAATGAAAACTTTATTCTATGTATGTGGGTCTTTTTATTCAACCAAAAGAAAGTAAAATCTTCATCTCAACAACTAGAATTTTGTAATTCCCCCATTAAACCAACTCCCTGGTTGATATAACTATCCAGCTATCTATCATTGAGGCATTGCAAGTTAAGATATTTGACACCATCCTCGTCAATAGAAGAAGAAATATTACAACAGTAAATACCTCAGGATGCTGAGTATCGATAGTATTAAGGACATCCCTCAATACCTCCAACGCAGTTCCAGCTTTCTGCAGAATACTGTAGCAAAATAGTGATTGATTCAATTGAAAGAAGAAAACAACAGCGTGAAAGAAAACGTTATAAAATTGTGTTTCTTTCTTCAGCATATTAATGTAACATGCACTACATTGTAGCAAAAATGATACCTAGATTCAGAAACAGTATTGTTCTGTGCTTGTGGCGCATTTCTTTCACATTGAGGAGCAGCTGACTTCTTATCAGGTGGACCATGCTTATCCACGGGTGTACTAGAATGAGGCTTTGGGATGTCATGAGGCCTCTGAGAAAATTGCACTCCAGCACTCTGGACGATAGTATTTAATTTTACCACTTGTGTAAAGAAATTATATAAACACGAAAATACAAACACTAAGGATTGCCCAATGGTTGAAAACATATAAAATTGGAAAACAGGATATCTGCATAACATAAAGGGCATATTACAACAAAGTAATTATTTAACCTAATCAGATACTGAATTGATATCATTCATCCAAGAGAACAAGTATTTCCTTTTGGTGGATCTTATCATAAAAGGTATGGCAACATGGATTACACACTGTGTCATCAACTCATATAGAAGATTTGGGTTCACTTCAGTGGCAGTAGAAAAAGTGAGAATCTAAAGGTGATGCAGGGAACAAATTCAATGGGTAATTACCAAAATTAACTTTATCCACAGTTATGTCGTGGCAAATCATATAATAAGCAATAGTACCTACCACCAATTCATAGTATGATGAATAATATTGAGGAAACCTCCCAGAAGCACCACCAACCGATGTTTGAGCTGCATCTAATAACAGAAAAATCTTTTCGCGTACAGGGAGTTCTGACTGTAACACGGGATCGGAACATAATTAATGTCTGTAATCATACAAGAATCATGAAACAGAATCGGAAAAGTTTCTCACCTTTTTCTTAACTATTTTCACAAGTATGGGCAGAACCCCTGTATCTATAACTTGCTTATGTACCGGATCCCCGATATTATTCATCAACATCTCCAGCAACTGTAAATGAAATGGTTTTGGAGCAACATGAAGAAAATCAAGTTTGACATGCTAATGTCACAAAAAGAAAATCCTCCACTGGCGATAAAGTGAATTAGCTTAAAATTTAGGTCTCACCGATACAGAAAAGAGTAGAGTGTTTGCGTTTTTGCTTCCCAAGCGCTTCTTAATAGCTTTCACAACATCTTTAGCTAGTCTGCATTGTTGAAACACAAATTACCGGTAAAATGTATAGCTTTGGCAGTATGTAGACACATTGCTGCTATTAAATCACAAAACACCAGTGATCTTTATATCCTTTGATGTAATCTACTTAACAACTTTTTTTACTTATATAACAATGAAATTGAAGAAAAGAACAAACTAAGCTTTATCCTACTACATGGGTGGCTATATGGTCTAGAACGTAACTTATTTATCACTGATCAATCAAGCCAGAACAGGACAAAAGAAGAAACCAAAAAAAAATTTCACAACCTTCCACGACAGAATGAAATAAAGACCAGAAAATATAAAACATCAACCCAAAAAAGGTATTTTGTCCACAAATAAAACATCAACATACGGTAAAAGGTAGTAGAAGTTACCGATGATCACGTGCAACTAGTTCACAAATCTCTATATTTTTTGTCCAATCCATTTCAGTAAGTTTGTCGCTTGTTGCAGCATTGACAAGTTCAAAAGCCATATTTGTGATACCTCCTGAAAAGATATATCATATTTCATCATGCCAAAAAATCTTGTTATGCTTTCACAGAAAGCACAAAACTATTCTAGGCTACCAATCAACAGCTTGCAGGTTTATCAAGTCATTGTTAACATTTTTCACATACTAAAACCCGCTGCTGAAACTTTCCCATCAACAATAACATTATACTCGCAGCTTATCAAGAAAAATATATCTTTCTTTTTCAGGCAAGGAAGTAAATATAGGCAAGAAAGTGATAATTCAAGATCATCAAGTGCATCATCTTTGGAACATGTCCCAAATTTGCAGTAAATAACACGTGCAAAACATCCGAAAAAAGTTAGCTACAACCAAGAATGAGCACCAAGAATGCATTTCCAGATGGTAGAGATGCTTTTAATTTATTGTCATGTTTCAGCCTTCAAATTTCATCCTCCATCTAATCTACCATCGTCCAAAAACACACTCATTCTTCTCAACTTTAACCAAATATGCAGAATAACTCTAAAGGGGCTCAAGATGGTTCCAAGACTAGCAATTAGAGCAAGATAAAAAAAACCTACACAGGGGGAGGGAGACTAGCATCCATCAGTACATAGCCTCTAAAATAGTTTGTGGTGACAAACAATCAATGCATTCTCATTCTCAAGCAACTGCAAACTTGAAGAACCAAATTAATCACCTATTAACCATACACCTTTGCAAATAATTTTACAAATTTCAAAAAAATCACAAGAAAATACACCTTATTCGTTTATCCGTTTCCATTTAGCCACTCATCACCAAAAATCAAAACCCACCAAAAAAAAAAAAAAAGAAAAAGGAAAAGGGTTTTCCATTTGACACCCATTTAGCTTTAGATCTCTGGCAACATCCAACCAAACTCTTCAATTCTTCACAAAACAAAACCAAAATGCACACATCTTCATCGCAACTAAAAAAATCACTCAATCAATCACAATTAAAAGAAGAAGAAGACACTCAAAACAATTTAGTGAAAATCATCGAGAAAGAAAAAAACCCACCTGGGAAAACCAGCAAGAGAGCAAAACCAGCAGCCTCAGCTCTCCAATATGTACGTATGTATAGCTGTAATCATTCAGGACACGTATAAACAACTGTATACCAATGTGTATCGATCATCAAGAAAGGAGTATTAAATTGAGATTCTCTGCTAACTGTATTTTTCTTTTCTTTTTTTCTCTTTTCGCTTTAGGGGAAGGGCCTTTATATTCTTTCAATAATTTTAACTTTTTCCAAACAACTAAATTTTATTGATCTAATCAGAATGATAATAACAACAGCTAATTCAGAATCTGTGTTTTGGAGTTCTTTCTTAATCTACTCGCTGTGTCTTTTTTCGATCAATAGCGGCACCAATTGATAATAATTTGCTACCGCCACACCACTCATTGTTTTTAGGACGAAAATACCCCTGAAAGGACTCGATCAATCAAGATTGTTTTTCTTTCATCTTACTGTCTAAATTTTATAGATAAATTTGTCCGTCCCAAAACATGCTTGATTTGAGATTATCATGATATGAATCAAACATAAAGTATTCAATTGTATCATATATATTTTCTCCAATAACATAACATAAATGATATAAAAGGAACTCAAAAATTCAAAAGATGTCAAACTAACAATAATAAAAATAAAATAATATATTTTTATTTAAAATGATATTTTAACGTGATTTTACTTTTAATAAAGTCCATATATTAACTTGGTTGCATCTCAACATTCAAAAATAGATAATATGATGATAACACGATATCATAAAGTTGGTATTTTGAAATCAATATATAAATATAATGACAATGATATTTATTTGTATTTATCTATTTGAAATTAACGTCTCAAAATCTGAATAGATCAAATATCTATAAGTTTTCGTGACATTGTCATTAGTTAAAAAAAATTCTATATTTAAAGATGAGTTTCCCCTAATTTACATAAATTTGTACTTTCTTTTTCCTTGATAGAACACATGCAACATGTTTTAAATAGCTATATTAATTTACATAAATTTATACTTTCTTTTTGCTTGATAGAACACATGCAGCATGTTTTAAATAACTATACTAATATACATGTGATGTATATTAAAATTATGGAATTAAAGATAATATATGATTTGCTAGATATATGGTGTTTGATGATCAAATATAATAATTTAGATGTTTTGTTTCAGATTGGAATTATTGGCTTATTCCCATTGTATCATGATTCCATGAATTTTCTTCATTCCATGCACTTCACTTAAATGGTTATTATGTTCAAAATCAATGAATAACAGGAGAAAAATAAAATAAATTAATTAATAAACTTTGAGAAATCAAACGAAATGGATGTTATTATGTTGACTGTCAAATTAAAATGATAATAGAAATTATT
The DNA here is from genome assembly GCA_028654395.1 of Scutellaria barbata. Classification (NCBI taxonomy): domain Eukaryota; kingdom Viridiplantae; phylum Streptophyta; class Magnoliopsida; order Lamiales; family Lamiaceae; genus Scutellaria; species Scutellaria barbata. The sequence continues at coordinate 8,607,898 of CM053650.1, forward strand.
ATTTTGAGCCAATTAAGGGCATTGAGGTAGTTTCAAAGTAAAAAACCATAAACTGAAACTGAAGTGCATCTCTAACTTGCTTCTTGGGTACATGCATACAACCCAGTATTAGAAAAAGGTTCTACAGTCACAGGACGGTGATATAACCTTGGGAGCCGTGCAAACCGCAAAAGCGACGTGGCAGAAGATGAGTGGTTGTTGAGAAAACAACACAACACAAGGGGCACAGATTAAAAGGCAATGCCCCGAATGATTGCTCCCCATGTGTCCTTATGGGACCAGCGAGTGATGAATTAAATCCTACTCGCGGAGCGTGTGGCTTATCCACGAAGGAAAGGCAGCCCAAGGGCCGAGGGCCCACCGGCCCAACAATCCGTAACTACCTTTTTGATGGATTTCGTGGGCTACGTGTTTGTTTTGATTGGAATATGAATAGATGTGACTTCTAAGGCTTTGGGCTAAGAATTTGTTGGTTTGGATTTGGGACGGATAAATCATCGTCGTAGAAAAGTTCCATAAATACAACAAAATCAAGTAGTCAATTATATTTCTACAAAAAATGAGAGTTTTTTTTTTCTTAAATAGAAAAATAAAAAATATTTTCTTTATTAAAGAAAAAAATGTCACTACAGATTCAGTAACTTTACGCGATACATGTATTTTGTAAGATATTATATTATATAATTCTATTAAAAAATACATATCGTGTAACATCCGATTTAAAACCGATTTTATTATTTTTTTAAGGATAATTTTGTCAATTTTTTTAATTTGTGGTATAAAAGTAACAAAACTATCATTTATGATTGTTGGACCAGCCGACCCGAGCTAAACCCGGTTACTAAACCTGGCCGGCAATGGAGACGATCCGATTAACTCATAATTCAAACATGTCAATACAACCCGGCCAGGAAATTTGTCCTAAACGGCTCTTAGACGACCTAACCAAAACCATTCTTGTGATATGTCTGAAGGTTCTGGCCGAGTAGGACAGATTATGTCGAGCAGGATGTTGGCAATCGCCGAGAGATCGTGAGGAAGTTACAACCACCCAATTCCTAGAAAATAGGCTAAAAATAGGGGAGTAGTGGGCATATCCCTACTACTCGAGCTCTTTCCTACTTATAAATAGATGTAATTTCAACTTGTAAAGAGTTTGAATTTCAATTATATTAAGCACTAAAGAGGTCATTTCTCTAAAGCAATTACATACAATCCTGCCCAGTCACTCAAAACCGATCAGGATCAGCAGACCTAATTTACCCGAGTAGGCTCCGGGTCAGTATTTTCTACACCTATTTTCATACTTTTCCAACCCATTTTCATCCAATTCTTACAAATCTAATCCGTATTTGATAATTTTTGAGTGTTCGACTAGGAATTAATCAATTACAAATTTCGACGTCAATATTTTGGCACTAGAAGGAAGGGGAAATTCATACACACGAACGTAACTCCGAAATTTAACATGAGCAACGACGAACACAACATAACTCCTGAATCCCAGGCTCCTCTCTCTCAGCCTGGCGATTCCAGCCGTCTACGACCAGCTGCCGTGGAGGGGATCGTTCAAACGACTCCCAATACTCTGGAGACTCCTCAAACGCCCATGTTCGTAAGTGAGATTCGGGCCATTATGGCCCAACTGAATGAGCGGCTGAAAGAGGCCGAGCAAAGGGAGAAGACCAGAGTGGTTAATGGCCTACTGGAGGATTTTGAGTCCTCAGACGAACCCAGGCGGAGGTGGAACTTGGGAAAATAAATAGCGGATGAGCAGGAGCCGATGAGGAGCCCATCCTCTGTACGAGCTCGAACAGAATATCGAGTCCATCCAGACCGAGCAGAGAGACGGTTTGCCCAAGATAATATTGGGCCAGCCTCGACATTGGAGGCTCGGAGGCCAGACAGGCTTCCAGAGAAAAGAGGTGAGGCTCCGTAGCCTCACGAGGAGAGTACCGACCACAATCTTCGGTACTCAGAGTAGGTAGAGAAGCAAGAGCTCAAGAAGCGACTGGCCGATATTCAGGCCAGATTCAACAAGGGGGGCTGGAAGAGGGTCACCCATTTTGCAGAACATATCTCCACCATGGCCACTCCGACCAAGTTTAAAATGTCACATATCGGTCAGTATAATGGCGAGACCGACCCGAGCACGCACCTAGACAAATACTCATCCTGGATGGAGCTGCTAGGGATTGGAGGAGAACTCATGTACAAGGCCTTCCCGCTCACCTTGGGAGACCGAGCACAGAGGTGGTTTCGTTTTCTCCCAGACTCTTCGATTGGAGGATGGGATGAGCTGGCTGAGCTGTTTCTGACACAATTTATGGGGTCAAGGATGAGGTCTACCCCGAAGGAAAGATTGGTCAATGTGAGGCAGGAGAAGGTTGAGCCTCTAAAGTGATACCTGGACCAGTTGAATAAGTTAGTCCTGAAAATTGAGTAGGTGTTAGATGACGCCATTCTGATGGTCGTCATGGCCGGGCTGAGGTCTCGAGCCAGATTTTGGTGGTCCGTACATGAGGAGGGGCCGAAGACTTACCATGACTTCCTGACCCCGAGTAGAGCGCTACATCGGGACAGAGAATGCCATCCCAGATGATAAACCATCCGAAAGAGAGAGGAGGCCTGAACGGCGAGAAGAAAATAGGGAAGAGAGGAGGAAACCTATGAAGCCGTTCAGGTCGGCTGCCAACTTCAGGACCTTCTAACCTGGAGGCCCCAGTCAGTTAACCAAAATCCTCACGGTGATCCCGTCACAGGTCCTTACGGAGATTAAGGACAAGAACCTATTGCCCGAGTCACGGCCACTAAGGGCCAACCCGATCCGTCTTAACCAAAACAAATATTGCAAGCACCATAAGGCGAAGGGCCATGATACTGACAAGTGTTGGGCACTTCTGGCCGAGCTGATGAAGCTTATTGATCAGGGCCATTTAAAGAAGTATGTGAAAGGGCAGGAGCAGCAAGGTCAGGGACAGCAGCAAGCACTGCCTCTACCTCCACCAATCAGGGCTGCTCGTGAAATTCTCACCCTTGTCAATAACAACTTTGACGAGCAGCGGGGTTCCAAAAGAGCCCGAAAAGAGCAGGTCAGGGAGGTCAGGAACGCATATCAGAGGTGCGTTCCACCAAGAACGGAGCCCCGCCATGCACCTATCTTCTTCACTGAGCTGGACAGTGAAGAGATAGCCTACCCTCACAGTGATACCTTAGTGGTGTAACTCAACATCTGCAGGATCATGGTACATAGGGTAATGGTCGACACAGGCGCTTATGCCAACGTACTCTACTTGAGCACGTTCAAGCGGATGGGGTTTCATGAATCCCAACTCGTGCCTTCCTTCGACATGATTCAGGGCTTCGGAGGAATGAGGACCAGGGTGCTCGGGAAATGCAAGCTAAAGGTCCTGTTCGGATCTGGTGACCGGGAAGTCTTCACAACAACGGAGTTTAAGGCGGTGGACTTGAACTCCCAATATAATGCAATATAGAACAGGCCACTCTTGGCCAAGCTGAAAGCGGTGGTCTCCATCTACCACCTTGCCCTTAAATTCCCAATGGGCGATGAAGTGTACGTTGTGAAGGGGAACCAGCTAGCAGCCTGAGAAACTGAAATGGGGCTGTGTTCGAAAGAGCTCAACCAGATCGAGCACGCCTAGGTCGGCTCGGATGATGAATAGATGAGGATGTTTTCGAGAATACTGTCCTCGAAGTTGTCGAGCTAGATCAGGCTAATATGAAGGTAGATGAGGAACCTCTACAACCGGAAGTTTTACCTGAATTGTCAATCAGCTCAACATTTGAGGTTGGGTCTTCCTCGAACACAACCGGCCAGAGCAGCGGGGGAGAAGTAACTATGAAAGAGCAACAGCCCGAGGAGGAATGAGGATCCCAGAAGGAATGGCCCACAGAAAAGGGCTGCACCTGTTGAGGAGTTGGATCTCATTAAATTGGATCCAAGCAGGCCAGACTTGGAGCTGCGTGTGGGCAGAGAGCTATAGGAGCCCTTCCGAACTGAGCTAATTTCTTTTTTACAGGATAATACTGATGTCTTCATATGGGCTCATAAGACATGGAAGACATCTGGCCAGAAAATGTTTGTCATCACCTCAACATAGATCCTGCCGCTCAGCCAGTAGCTCAGAAGAGGCAGAGGCTCGCCTGGAAAGATATGAGGGGCTGGAGCTGGAAGTACAAAGACTGCTGGGGTACCGTTTCATCAGAGAGACCAAGTACGCAACCTAGGTCTCCAATCCCGTCCTGGTCAGAAAATCGAATGGATCCTGGAGCTTATGCATGGACTTCGCTGATTTAAACAAAGCATGCCCGAAGGATTGCTTTCATTTACCTAATATTGACTAGCTCGTTGACAATACTGCCGATCACGAGCTCATGAGTTTCATGGATGCATACTCAGGCTATCACCAAATACCGATGGCCGAGCAGGACTAGGTCCATACCACATTCATCATCGACTGGGCACAATATTGCTACACTATGATGTTGTTTGAGTTGAAAAATGTGGGGGCAACTTATCATGGTGAACAAAATGTTCGCCGTCCAAATCGAGAAGACAATGGAGGTCTACGTGGACGACATGCTCGTCAAGTCCAAGGAAAAAATCGACCACGTAGGCCATCTGGCAGAAATGTTCAACATCCTGAGGAGGTATAGGATAAAGTTGAACCCAAAGAAGTGCTCATTTGGGGTCGGCTCGGGAAAGTTCCTCGGATACATGGTGAGCCAAAGAGGAATTGAGGCCAATCCTGAGAAGATTCAGGCCATTATGAACCTAACCCCACCGAGGCGAATTAAAGACGTCCAGAGTCTGACAGGAAAGGTTGTGGCCTTTAATCGTTTATCTCCAGATCCACCAACAAGTGTCGGCCGTTCTTTAATCTCATCATAAAAAATTCCTAATTTGAATGGAACAGTGAGTGCCAATCGGCACTAGATGAGTTAAAGAAGGCTCTGATGGAGGCCCCGGTCCTGGCCAAACCTCAGTCTGGTGAAAAGTTGCAGCTCTACCTGGTAGTGTCCGAATATGCAGTGAGTTCTGTACTGGTCCGAGCAGAACAAAAGGCTCAGCAACCTGTCTATTATGTGAGCCAGTCACTGCATGATGCCGAGCTCCGCTACCCGATCATGGAGAAGTTGGCCTACGCGCTGATCATCTCGACCCGAAAGTTGCGCTCATACTTCTTGGCGTATCAAGTAGAGGTACTAACCAATTTTCCTCTGAAGCAGGTACTTGGCCTCCCAAATGCTTCCGGGAGATTGTTGAAATGGGCAGTCGAGATCGGACAATACGACATCCATTATGCCCCTAGAACGGCAATTAAGGGCTAAACCCTTGCTGATTTTATTGCTGAATTTACCCCAATTCTCATCATTCGGGAAGAACAGATAGAAAAGCCCTGGAGGATGTATGTGGACGGGTCATCGACTGCTCACTGCGCCGGGGCTGGAATTGTACTGGTCAGCCCCACAAACAAGTACTTCTACTCTACTTTGCGTTTTAAATTCCCTATTACAAACAATGAAGTCGAGTATGAAGCACTCTTAGCCAGCCTGGACATGGCGAAGCAATTTGGGGTGGAAGACTTGGAGGTTTTCAGTGATTTCCTCCTGGTGGTAAACCAAATCTCTGGCGAGTACGTGGCCAGAGAAGAGCAGATGGCTAGATATTTGAGGTCAGTTGAGTTGGCCTTTGTAGGGTTCAAATGGATCCAAGCCGAGCAAATACCGCGCAGTAAAAACATGCAAGTTGACGTTCTTGCTCGATTGGCTACGAGTAAAGGAGCGGAGGACATCGGCTCGGTTAACATTGGTATCGTGGATAGCTCAGCCCTTGAACAGAAAGAAGTGTATGATATTGAACAGAATGTGAGTTTGGATGACCCCAATCATCCAATACTTGAAAGGGGGGAAGATGCCCACCGATCAGGGCGAGGCAAGAAAGCTACGGATCCGAGCTGCTAGATATACCATCCAAAATTGAGTGTTGTACAAAAGAGGTTTCTCTCGTCCTCTTCTAAGGTGTGTAGATGAAGATGAGGTCAAATACATATTAGCAGAGGTCCACGAAACGTGTGCGACAATCATTCGGGAGACCAATCATTCGATAATCACAGTAATATCTTAATTGTAATTCTAACATATAAAAAATATCAAAACAAATATAAGATCATAATTTTTTATAAAAATTGATTTAAATCCTAAATCTAAACTAACACATCTCACCCACATTCGATTGGATTGAATTAGTTGTTGTGAAAAGCTTTATAGTCAATATCTCAGTCACCATGCATCAATCTAGTCTATTCAATTTTAATTAGGGTGGGATTATCCCACCCTAAGATTTTCTAAACACATTTCATTTTTTTATTTTAATTAAAAAAATAAAATTTTAATAAAATTCCAATTATATCCTTAAATTAAAAAAAAAATTAAAACCCTTCTCATTCCTCCTCTCCCTCCTGCGTCCTTTCCCTTTTTTTTTCCTTTCATTTTTTTTATTTTTTTATTCTTTAAGTTTTAAAAAAATAACATTATAATATAATTAAATATTATTTCATGGGTCAATTAAATATAAAAATCATATGAACATCATATAAAAATTGTATAAAAAAAATAAAAAAAAAATGAATCAAATCTGAGATCCTGTTCGACTCTGGTTGACCGAGCACATAGAGGTGTGTTCGGCCACTAGGCGTCGAACATGTCGAACACACAAATGTGTGTTCAACCACCAGGCATCGAGCATGTTCTAGTGTGCTCAATGCCTGGTGACCGAACATACCTTTGTGTGTTCAACCAATCTGGGTCGAACGAGATCCTCAGAATTATTCACTTTTTTTGTTTTTTTAAGATTTCATACGATTATTACATATTTTATTAACTCGTAAAATGATTTTAAATCATATTCTTATGTTGTTCCTTAGGTCTTACCGTTAAAAAGTTAGAGAAATGAAAAAAAGAAAAAAGAAAAAGGGAGAACCAGATGTAAGGAGAGAGGGAAAAGAGAGAATTTTTAAATTCAAATATTAAAAGGCTGGGGTGTGCTTACAAATTTATGAGGTGCAAATAGTCCCACCCTTTTAATTATATTTACTTCAAAATTATTATTTTGACTTTAAATATTATTTATGCTTGAGAAATATTACCTGTTACATTAGAACTAATACTTTAATATGAGTAAATATTAATTTTGTTGTTGTGAAAATGTATAATATTAATTATTAAATCAGTTCATATTTATTATAATATTACTTCAAGTTTTTACAAAATCATGTATTAGTTATTTACATAATTAATATTTTTAGAAGCATTAGTTACTTTCTTTTACCTTGGGTAAATGTTATTTTCAGGTAAATGAAATTATTTTTTGAATTGATTGTATCACATTGACCAATGTGGCTTGCTTTAACCCACGTTGACTAATCAATTGAGTTCAATACGGGGCTTTGTCTAACGAATCTTCACTCACATATTAAGATCATTGATAATCTAACAAATAAGTTCTTGTTGTTAAGCTTTATTGAACAAAATATTATGTTTTTCTTTAGAAGAAAAATCCATGTTTGCTCTTTATTTGATCATCTATTAAGTTTAATACGAGAGAATTTCAACAGTCTCCAAGTTGAATTGTATGAAATTTCTCCATCTTCCTCTCTCTTCCTATTTATTGAGTTTGTACTTAATTTTCGTATTTTATTAACACGAAAAATCATAAGAAATAATTTCATGAATACATTCAAATTGATTCATTTATTGTCAATTTACATCATGGATGTTGCCCGCCCAAGTGGTAAAAAATTGAAATAATACGTTGGTCGACGTTGAAATTTGTAATTAGTTAATTCCTAATCTAACACTCAAATTAAGTAAATTCAGATTAAAATAAAGCAAATCGGATAAGAAAATCAATTAGAAAGTCAAAACACTGGCCCGGAGCTTACTCAGGCAATTTAGCTCGGCTGATCCTGGTCGGTTTATTGTGGCCGGCCAGAATAGTATGTAATTTATAGTAGAGAAATGAGCTCTCTAGTGTTTGAATACAAAAGTGTTCGAACCCTCTATAAGTTGAAAATTCTACTATTTATAGATTAGAAAGAGCACGAGTAGTGAGGATCATGCCCACTACTTCCTTAATCTTCACCTACTTGTAAGGGAGTGGACGTTTAAGTCAACCCCACTATTTATTGGGAATATCTTGTTCGGCACACTCTGGTCGGGCCGGTCATGTCCCGTTGGAACCGCCATGGAATCAATCCTGGTCGGATCGTCTAACCACCGTCCAAGTATAGTGATCTGGTCGGGTCATCAGGGTATCTGCCCAATGAGTTATTCGGATTGGACTCTTGGAGGCCACATTTGTAATCCGGTTAGCTCGGGTTAGGGGGTCCAACAATAGCCCCTTAAGTCGTGAGAGAAACTCATTCTGTCGGGACCTAACCGAACTTCGTCAGCTGAGCCGAGCTCAATATAGATCGAACATGACAAGACATAATTCAATCCTCAGGTCGGACACGTGTCACCATCTGGTGAGAAAGAAGCCGAAGCGTCGCTGAATCCTAGCCGTCTGATCAGCCACATGTCCTCTCTTGACAGGAGGAAGTTGATAAGTCGCATACTCCTTATAAATAGGGGCGTCTTCTCTTCACTTTCCTTTTCACGAGCTTAAAACTGTTGGAGATTTTCTTTTAGAACACCGAGCTGATTTAGCCGAAGAGAGTTAACCGGAAGGCCTTGCACATTAATTCCTTCCCTATCCCCTGGAACTCAATCCAGGACGAGTACTTATCTAGATGAGTGCTCGGATCGGTCTCTCCGTTGTATTGGCCAATTGGGGGCATCTTGAACTTCGCTGGGTGGCCATTGTAGAGATAACTTCGCTGGGTCTCTCTGTTTCTCCCTTCATCGTTCATTGCACATTTTTGAAGTTTTTTGTTTGTTTTGTGTAATAGCCCCCTTCTTCTAGCGCTAAAATATTGACGTCGAAATTTGTAATTGGTTAATTCCTAATATAACACTCAAATTAAGTAAATTTGGATTAAAATGAAGCAAATCGGATAAGAAAATCAACTAAAAAGTGCACAAAACACTGGCCCGAAGCCTACTCGGATAATTTAGCTCGGCTGATCCTGGTCGGTTTATTATGGCCGGCCAGAATCATATGTAATTTATAGTAGAGAAATGAACTCTCTCGTGCTTGAATACAAAAGTATTTGAACCTTCTATAAGTTGAAAATTCTACTATTTATAAACTAGGAAGAATACGAATAGTGGGGATTATGCCCACTACTTCCTTGATTTTCGCCTACTTTTAAGGGAGTGGACAGTTAAGTCTACCCCACTATCTATTGGGAATATCCTGGTCGGCCCGATCATGTCTCGTTGGAACCGCCATGGAATCGATCCTGATTGGATCGCCTAACCACCATCCAAATGCAATAATCTGGCCGGGTCATCCGGGTATATTGCCATCTTTGTAATCCGGTTAGCTCGGATCCGGGGGTCCAACAACATTGAATTGCAAAAACTGAATATATTGTAATTTTGTAATTAAAAAATAATGAATACATTACAAATTTTATAAATAAAAATAATAATGAGTATTTTGTTGCAATTAATTCCTCTAGTTTTTGTGATAATAGTATCCGCATCATATTTAAAAAGTCAAATAATTAAAAAAAATCCAAAGTTCTTTTCATTTGTTTTTTAATATGGTCAATTCTTTTATTTTAGCCAATTTATTCATAATTTAAAAAATTATTTATTAATATAATTAAATTAAAATTTGAGTCAAAATTCACATGACACAAGCTATTTGACCCCACTCCACATAACTATTTGGCTACATCATAAATGCATGCTTTCATTTCTCTTTTTCCTCTTTCACTTTCTCTTCTTCTTCCCAGTGCATTTCTCTCTTCTTCTTTTTAACTTTTTTTTTTTAAATTGCAAACTAAACATTAATTAATATCTAAATTTGCAAGAGAATTTGTAATCAACAGTATTTATTGACAATTACTACAAGATCGACCCTTTTGAGGATCCAACAAACGACACACGAACGTTGTTGGCGGCGGCACCACCTCCATCATTTTGAACTGTATCTTTCACGGTCGACGAAAGTAAAAACTTATTAAGTAACTTAAAAATGCAGTTTTTATATACTTAGACGAAAACGGCGTGCAATTGAAAGCTCAAGTCCAATGCATCGACGTCGTTTTCTTCCTTCCTTTGTTGTTGCAGTTGGTATCATGTATTGATAATAAGTTATCTCTTGTAGGAAAAGAAAAAATTTGGTGGACTCAAGCATTGAAATCTTTGTTTTGGCTAAAATAACAATTAATTTTTCAAATCATAAATGAATTGACAAAAACAAAAAAATTGATCAAAATAGCAATAACCCAAAAAAATTTGGATTTTTTTGCTATTTGATCTATTAAAAAGTATATTCCTACCTGTGGACTAAAGCTCAAGCTTGGACCTAAAATCAAAGCTATTTTGATTCATGAATTGCCTTGTAAGTTGTACGGCTTGGGAATAAAATCTAAGCTATTTTTGGGGTCCAAAATTAACACCAAGCATTTATCCGGGGTGGTGACTCATTTAAATTATGGGCATTGTTTTGATCCATTAATGTTTTAAACTAAAGTCCATTTCAATTTTGTGTTTGTGTTTGGAGTTTCTCTTGGTTGAACATAAATTGGGACAAAGATGATTTTATTTTGGACTATAAATTTGAGCTCAGAGATTATTGAAGCATAATGCTTTTTATGAGCCCTAACTAAATTATGATTTAGGACCAACCAAATGGGTTAATCATGATTTTGGATTCAATTTTTGGAAGTTATGAATAAAGTTTAGGGTGGTAAGAGTATTGGACTCAACTAGTTGGACTGATACAATTTTAGATTTTAAAATCCAATAAGGTTAAAGTCTAATAAAAATTTGTTGAAATTTCTAAGTCCAAATGGAAGTTGAAAATAAGAGTAAAATATTGTTGATATTTGTGAAAACACATTGATATATAGTTTGAATTTAAATATAGGTGAAAGTATAAAATTTTGTCCATGAAACTTGGACTTGAAGAAGAAGCAACAATGACTTATCGTTACTGCTCTAGTCTTTTATTGGGAATTCATTTGAAATTTTATTTCTGGAATTAGATTATAAGTGGATTTATTGTAACACACCCATAACCTGGGAATCATGTATTAAGTAGCCATACAAAGCGTAGCCAAAGTATGGTATGTAAAATTATCGATAAATTTCAGGATTATTCTCAAGAAAAAGTCAAGTAACTCGAAAGACTTGGGTTGGCGAGAATTTGGTACTCAAAAAAATGAGTTGTCGTCACTCCATCAGGACCATCGTTGCCTTCAACACACATTATTGAGAAATTCAAATGTTCGATGAGCCATCGAACATACCCGATGTTGGACGTCACCCGCTCAAGCACCGAATCGATGCAACTCATCTTAATCCATCACAAAATAAATTTTGTTCATAAATACTCTAAAATGTGAAGTGATTAGTACTTAAAACTAAATAAGTACTAGAAATACATCTTTTACAAGTTAGATATATCCATTAATTGAAAATTATGTTGCACGACTTATATAATATATAATAATCATAAAATTTTAATGTAATTGTATGTAATATTAATTTGAAATTTATAATATTTTTAGTATTTATATTAATACGAATTTATATTTTAAATTTTAATATATCTTATTTTGAATAAGTGCAATTAGTAATAGAGTAGGCTATATACACCTCACCTTATAAATACATTCACTTAAAAATATTTAATATTATCAAATTTCTAAATACACCTCAAATATTACTATTTCACCCTTATGATTATACAACACATAATTAAATAAATAATAATAATAAATGTATTTATACCATTTTAATATATTTTTATTTTTAGTAAAGTGTGTTTAGTAATGTTATGGGAATGTATAGACCCATCATTAATGATATTACAAATATAAAATCATATGATAACATACAAATTTAAAAATATTATAGTATATAATAGCCGCACCTTTTCAGTCTCCTCTTGATCGAATTTTTGAATTTTCCATTAATCGGAATCTCTCTTCAATTCTCTCTCTGATCGAATTCTTCTCCGATTTCGCACTGTGATAAATCTCAATGAACTGCGAAGTTTGCCAACTCAAAGAGCTCGTATGTAATTTTTCTCTTCACGATTTGCCTTGTATCTATATGTTGTATATACCCGTACGATTAACTGAGTCTGAAATTTTTAAAAAAAATTTCGTACTGATTTAGGATGTTGAACACTTCGAGATACGTGAAGTTCTTCGATGTAAGTTTGCTTCCGTTTCGTCTTTTTATATTTTCTTTGATTGTTTATTAGTGATGAATTATTCGTCGATTTCTGTTTTTACTTGGTTGTGCAATTGAGCTTCGACACAGATTACTTGCTGTAGCGATTTTTGATCGTCTTCTGTTATTAGATTTTTATAGGTTAGGTTTCGATGTTTATATTAATATTTATGAGACAGTGAGATGTTTTTTCCTGTTTTTTTTTTTTTTTTTGGGTATAAAATACCCTTAATTTCTATCATCAGTCTGTATTAATTGAGGAAGTTATATTTACAGTGCAGATTCACTGCATGAAGAAGTTAACACTTTTTATTTTTTAAATTTACTAAACTTCAGTTGCCTAGAATTAGAATGGTGTTGTTGGTAAGAATGCTAATTGGGCGAATTGCAGGCATTCTTCACACTATATTGTTTCATAGAGCTTTAGGGCTAGTGCGCCCGAAAGACATTGATTTGGAGCTTTTTGAGATTACATATGTAAGTAAATTTCCGATTTCATAAATTTCTTGCAGATAATTTTCTTAGATTCCCAGTGTCATATTTGTTTACCATATCAAAATTATTATTGCTTAATTGTTTGGTTCAAGTATTTTCTTTTGCTATGTTCAGCTTCAAAAGTGTGATTTTATTTCTAAAGTACCCATTATGTCTCATTTTCTGTAAGGCATTAATATGTTTAGAAAGCTGAAACAACCGTCTGAAACAATAAAGAAAACTCATTTATATACTCGTATTCAAAACCTAGAATCCTAAAACTTAGATAAATAAGACTACTAGAGAAACTATATTTACTTTCTAATAAATAACTTGGAAATACAAGATTTTTAGAGAAATTAAATTTACTTCCTCACAACGATACTAAATTAACATAAAAATAATAACATTAAAATCTATCCAATCTCCGTTATTCTGTTGGGCGAATTGAAAGGAAAATTAGGTGAATTAGTAGGCATGAAGAATAAACGGCAAACCATGGCGGGGCATGTGGAATAATAGACAAGAAAATGAGTTGGGTACCATCATCAATATTGAGTAAACAAAAAGGATCAAAAGGTGCTCGACTTTTGTAAACCACTGAATACTCTTCTTATATGACCTCATTGGACTTGCTCGTCCATATAGGCAGCTGCTGTATGTTTGTTAAATTTGTCACATGTGATACGTCCTTAATCTTAAGATGTTTCTTTTCAAGTCTGTCCTCGTCAACCTTTTCCCTCTCGTCATTCTTGTCATCCTCATCAAAGGTGTAGTGGTCTGGCTCTTCTTCCATTTCATTAAAAATCTAATCTCCATCAAAAACTTCATCAACAACTCCTGAATATTTATAACATAAAATAATCGTCTGAAACAATAAAGGAAACCTCCATATACACTAGTATTCGCAACCTAGAATCCTAAGACTTGGTAATTCTTCTAGAGAAACTAAAATTACTTCCTAATAAGTATGTTGGAAAAACAAGACTTTTATAGATACTAAAATTACTTTCTATTTCCTAATAATGACACTAAATTAACATAAAAATATTAATAACATTAAAATCTACCTCTCCATAAATCTATCTAATCTGCATCACTAGGTCCTGGTTAAGCTCAGGTCAAAGTTGGGAAGTTGGATTATGTTTTTCGTGTTGGGTTGCAAATCTTCAGGGGCCATTGTTTGAAGGATAAATTATATGTTGTTGGCTACTTGGCTAGTTGTAGCAGCATTCCTTCTCATGCATTTGCTAGTGGCTTCATTGTTCTCTGTCAAATGTTTGCCTTTATGTGTATTGGTAAGAAGCTTGATAATCTTTGTTATACTGCTTCCATCATTTCATTTCATGGGTCAATGCATCTCATGTCACAAGCCAGCATTTCTTCTCACATGATGGCCTGGCTGTTCTCCAACGCCTCTATTTGTGTATCTATTGGTGTCACCATGGTTGTAACAGCAGGTCTGACCAAATTGATGGAGTTAAAATTCAATATGATTAGTTAAGAAAATGATCAAATAGTAGTATTATAAAGGAAGGAAAGATAACAAGAGATCTAAGAGTGATCTCTCCAGCAAGATGATTCTTTGCTCCTTAAATGATAACCACTGCCTGCCCCTCTCTGCTAATGATGGTGTTATCTATAGGCTAATACCTAAATGCAAAATAGGTAAGAAGATAACTCTACTTAATTAGAGATCCCATACTCGTGGTGATCAGATCTCCTAATTTATACCAATCTTAGATCCCAAAAGTTATGCTAATTGGACCCCTGATTTTTTTCCTTTGATTGCTCTTCCATCTCGAGTAGACTATCCAATTCCCAAGTTCCCGCTTTCCTTTTTCTTTATTATTTACAACCCATTTGATTAGGATGTCATTAAAGTTTTTCAAAATGCATGCATATATGTACTTAAAAATATGTTTTTCTTAATGATCCAGGTCTCTAACTTATGCCTATTTGGGATGTGACATTAAATCTCTTCTTTACTTGTACCATGCTTGACTTCTTTTGATATCTATATATGCAGGTGCAATGTGGTGACCTTGAACTTGAGAGAAAAATTGATGAGAAGATCGACCAATTCATAGATAGGGTGGAGAAGCACCCCAACAAGAAAAATCAGGTCCATTAATTCGACAATCTTTTAGTTTTTTCACTTGTTCAATCATTGTCAGTTTTTTTCTTCTCTTAAAAGATCATGTCCATGTTATGTATTAGGCTTAATATGTACTGCTTGTAAAACATAAAGAAGGTGGTACTGAGAGGTCTGGTTGGAACTTGTTAAAAATGGCTTCGTCTTACTTTTCAAAATCTATAAGTAAAACACGCTTCACTAAGTTTTATATTTTTCTTAGTCCTGATATTGCACTAAATAAACAAGCATGCTTCTCCGAGTTCCATTTTTTCTTAGTCCTGTTATTGCATGCTTTGTTCATATTCATTAACAATGTTTAGTGTTGCAGATATGTTTATCCTTCTATGAGGTCAAGAACAAACAGCCTACATGGTTCACTAATAAAGTTGAACGCCTGTACTGGGAACAATGGTATATCAATTTGAATGTGGCGCAGCAATCAAAAGGACATTCTGGAAAGTCCTATTCCTCCAAAATATTAGTTGACCCTGGAGGTATTCTGTTCTGTGTTATAGCACTCATTACTGCTTCATAATTTATCGGCGCACATAGTGTTTTAACTTTATTCTGTGCATGTCTTTTGATACTGCAGCTGAGGCAAGGACTGCTCGGCGTGCAGCACTTGAAGCTTCGCTTCGTGATGTTCTGTTTCAGATAATTAGATTTGTGAATGAAAAGAAAGACCATATTCCTCCAGTACCAAACTTTGAAGGTGTCTCATTTCCCTATGAAATTACCATCTCAAGGTAATCTCTGCTTTTGTCATATGTTTGCAGTGATTCAAACTTGTAGAGTTATATACTAGCATACTATTGTTCTATTGTTTTTCAACTATTCATTTCAAAATGAATTCCTATATGGTGCTTTACTCTACAACATTATGAGTCATATCTATTCCTTTCAAACTGCAGATGATTTTAGCATATTTGTACCTATATTCCTTTAAGTAACTTGCACTGCATGTTTGGACAAGTTCTCCCTTTCGCCAATGTGATGATATCATCGTTCATGCGATCAGGATTTATAGTTTTTCTTTTTATTGCATGGTGGTGGTGTCATAAAACTTCAAATATTTATGAATTTTTGTGTGATAAGATGCCTTTTATGATGATATCAGACATTTTATTTTGAATTTATTACAAGAAAAAGAAAAAAGAGTTAACAATTAAGATTGACTAAATTTGATTGGTGAGGGGAAAAAAAAGAATTAGGAGGGAAAAGAAAATAAATGTGTTGACTAGACGAGGAATATTTACCTTCACGTTATCTTCAGTTTGGGGCTAATTTGGTCATATTCCCAATCACACCATGATGATTGCCCCACCCTCTCATGCTCAATAAATTTGTTAGAGCTATGTTGAAGCATTTAGGAGTTTCTGTTATGAGAACAGAAAAGGAATACCACCAACAGCAGTCTTGTCCTTTGACTTGAGACAGTTGTTTCCGAGTAAATCTTAGTTATTTAATTTTTACATAATTATATTTGCTCAAGAGTGATAAATATACCAGTTATCAGGTACCTTAGTTAAAAATTTCCTTATTGCAAATGATACATTAGCTTAGAAGGTGTTTGGGTCAGCTTAAGCTCCTTAAAACATCTTAAGGACCTTAGAATATGTTTTAAGGAGCTTATAAGCTCCTCAAAAGTGTTTGACTAAGTTTTAAAAATAAGATCTTATTTTCGGAGCTTATAAGATGTCGGGAGCTTATAAGCTCTTTTTTGAAGAGTAAGGGAATCCCAACTTATTTCTACCAACTTATTTCTAAAAGAAGAACCTATTTTTTAAAACACCTTCAAATTTGATCATTGAAATTACATAAATGCCATCACTAATTTCTTATAAGCTTCACTATCTTATTTATCCAAATACTTCAACAACTTATTTTAAACTTAAATTAAACATGTTACTAGTAATATCTTGCACCTATTATAAGATGCAATAGCTTATAAGCTCTAAAAATAAGCTCAGCCAAAACACCCCCTTTATCCAACTTGTGCTTCTGCGTATATTCATCATTATGAAGGTATATTAGATGCTTTTGTTTGGTGTCAGTTAACTGTATCATCAGATACCAAGATTGCTTTAAGATTTTTAGTCAGACTAGGAAATTCCTGAATAAAACGTGACATGCAACAAAATAAGAAAAGACCATTGTTGTAATTTCTGTCCTAGTGATTGCCATCATACAGGTCATAAAAACACACTTGTTCTGTAAAATAAATATTCGTTTAGTGATAAAGTGAAGGTCTCTGGTACGATCAACACTAATTGGCCATATGATTGATGGATACGTGAGATTTGTGCTGAGAAAGTATGATCACCATCTCTTTCAATGTTATTGCTATTTTTTTGTCCTCTTAGATGTAGCTGAAGCCAAGTATAAAGCTGCTAAGTTATGTAGTGCCTTGTTTCAGTTCATCGGATTCTGCATTTGGGATGGAAATGTTCAAGAGGATGCTCCAAACGGGGCATCCTACAATGCTTAGCTGACCGTCGCACTGCATTGGAATTCGTCTTCAGCTCTCTGTTATGCTTTCAACTTGTTCCTTGCCTGTGAAGATCATATGCTATATCTTGTATATATTAGAGCTGAATCAGCTACTTTATATTGAGTTTCTCGATACATTATGCTATGACTTTTCGTTGGATTTTAAAGTTTATTTATAGGAATGAAGGCTCTGCAAATAACCAACTTGGTTTCATTGTTCATTAAAGTTAGGTGTAGTATTTATTGCAATGTCCAAACGTATTGCAACTATCAGGCTTTGTTTGGGGACATTTATTCTGTGGGCTATATCCATCCACCAAACATTTATTCTGTGATGTATAGATGACATAGATGACGATGCTCATGACCATCGTGATCTAAGCACATGTTGTTGGGAAAAAAACAAAAAAACTCAAAAATAGATTATGAGGCTCAACTTAGATCATGATAGTGTTTGAGCATCGTTTTTTTCCTAACAACTCAGATAACAATGCTCATTTTAGATTACGGTGGTGTTTGAGCATCGTTTTTTCCCAATGACTCAGATAACGATGCTCAGTTTAGATCACAATGATGTTTGAGCATTGTAATCTTTTCTTGATATAAATTTTTGTGTTTTTCACAACACTACATTTCAAAGGTCACCGTCGTCATCGTCATTATCTCAATGTGGTGGATGGGTAGAAATTTTGAGCGAAGGAGTTGTGGTGGGTGGAGAAGATCTTTTCATTCTAAATTTTCCCAAAATTCAAATTGAAGGGTACTAAATTAATTTGGTCTTCTATTAGGATAAAATTCATATTTCTTTAAGGAGTGAGTATTTTTCATTTCACCTTTATATATTGGGTAGAAACAAAAAAAAAAAAAAAAAAACTAAACAAAACTTTATAAATGAATTTAATTAAATAATAACGAATTAGTACAAATAATTGTCAACAAGTAGTGTCCTTTCATTTAATATTTAAACATATATATATATATATAGAGAGAGAGAGAGAGAGAGAGAGAGAGAGAGAGAGAGAGAGAGAGAGAGAATATATTGGTTAATTTGCACTAGTACTTAACACAAGATTCTCCATAATGTAGAGAGAGAGAGAGAGAGAGAGAGAGAGAGAGAGAGAATATTGGTTAATTTGCACTAGTACTTAACACAAGATTCTCCATAATGTATTGTTGTACCAACGATCTGACCTAGGTCAAAAGGCTCAATAAGAGACCAAAATGCATGATTTGACTAGTTAGGAGAAACTGACCTCAATTAACCAAGTAAAGACCGATCAAATTATGTAATAGAGCCAGACTTGTGTTGACGAGTTGTGGGATCGATCTGATCTGACCTAACCTAAGAAGTGATTATTAAATGCAACTATTATGGTGTGCCGAATTGACCTTACACATTTAATCATGGTGACCCGAGCATAAAATTTTGAAGGAGACTAGGTTCAAGTAGGTATCGACCAAGATCTGTTGAGCCAACCAGAGGCCTACATCCTCACTACCTTCATTCTTCCCAACTATATTTTGCAAATCGACAGGTTCATTTTAGGACTACAATCAATCTCAAGCAAAATTCAGATAAGGAAGTAAATACAAATAAAATCATATCCGATTTGATTAGATTTATAGCCCTAAAATCATGCTAAAGGATCTACTTACCAAAATCATGCTACGCTATAAATAAGGCATCAATTCAACTGATAAATGATTCGAAATTATTGTATTCAAACATTTATTAAATAGCACCAAAACATACTTTCGTTCTAATCAAATAGATTTGATTGTCCAGGATAACCTGAGCTCTATTACACAACCTTATTTATCTTATTTTCAGCAACATTTACATATCAACATTAATAATTCTATAAAATTGTATTAAAAAAAATTATACTATAACAAAAGGTGAATCTTATATATAGTTAATTCTAAATAATAAGTAAACACATAATAATTTCAAGAAGAATAAATTGTCGTGCACAATTGTATTTTATATAGTTGATATAAAAATTTCATGAATAATTATATTTCCTGATGTTGATGTATTTATCTAGCGATTTTGAAGTATTATTGTAACTATGTAAGAAATCATGAAGAGGTTAGGAACAAGAAATTTTATATTAGTTAAAAAGCTAAATTAATGTAATCATAAATATTTAGAATATGGACAATTTGTATGGATATAGTTAATCTATTTCTAGGAGAAAAACATTTAACCACAAATTGATATGTGTAATCTTGGATTTTTCTTTAGAATATACTAGTAAAAACCCATGTGATACACAGCATTTATCAAAATTCATATAATTAGAAGACACAGTATATTAAGGGTTTTTTTTTTTTTTTTTTTTCCAAATACGTATTAACATAACTTAACATCACATATTTTATTAATATTTTATTTTATGTATTAATGTTATCTATCAACAACTTTTTTCTTGAATTTACTAATTTTATTACGTCCTTTTTTTTTTTTTAATAATCACATGACATAAAAAGTATTTGTAATTTCAATTTATATACATAATTTTCTTATTCATAATATATATGAATATATTTTTTTCTATCTTTGATGATTATATACATAGAATATTACTATAATCTTTTAAATTGATATTGTATGTTGCTGTTAAGTTAAAATCGTGAGTGCACAAATTTGATCTTCCCTAATTTTATTTGTTTCAAAAATTTAAGTCTATTTTATGTATAATAAATAAGATAATATTAATGAATAAAATATTAAATAATATTTATTTTTCTATTTGAACATAAATAAAGTACGTTAATATTGATCATAATTGATTGAAAACTAACAATTTAATAGTTAATAATTTATTTAATTGAATGTTCATCGATATAAAATATAAACTTAAACATAATTTAAATTGAGGTTCTAATTTGAGAAGGAAATAAAAAAATCAATAAAAAAATAACACATGTCCTTAGATGGTTTTCATTTAGTATATACTGCCACGATCAATTATCAATCTTTAGAAGCCTAACCATTGCTGGTGTGAATGGATGCTTTAGTACTACCATCTACCCCTTTTTATCCACCATCAACGATACTCTTATTGAATTGAATCCTCTATTTTAATTTGGTTTTTTAATTTCTATTTTATTGTTTTTAATTCATACTATGTGTAAATTAGTGATGTCATCTTTACACTTGTAGTGTGGTAGTTATTTTGAAATACCAAATGAAACACCGATATAGAATAAAAAATCTTGTTTGCATTCTCAGCATTGTAGGACGTGTCGTCCCACTGTTGACACGAAAACCTTGCTACTATGTTGTGTTTTATAAGAGTGGGTGTGACCATCTATTGTCATCATCGATCATTAACAACTACTGTTGATCGATGATGTTCTTCTCCACCATTTCTCCATAGACATGCATTCGTGATGCTATAACATACATAACTTGTTTGATTTCTGCATCAACAATGTTGTCAATGCATATGTAATTTTTTTTTTTAATTAAAGAAAAAAAACCTTTTTTATATCATGTATTTCACACTTAATAAATGGAGAAGATTAAATTAAATATTATTCTAATGCTCAATTATATATATATATATATATATATATATATCTTTATGCTTGTTGTGATATGATAATTATTCAATATACTATAATTGAATACGCTTTTTAGCTTTCCATTTGGTTGTAACATTTAATAAGTGAATAGCCAACCTTCGTTGCTTACGTTGGAAATTTGAATTTTAACTTGATTTGATCGAATGGTTAATTATATACACAATATTTAATTATATAAGTGCTTTAGGAAAAATAGGAGCAATTCGTATTCATTAATCAAATTGGGTTCAAGTATTTCTTTATATCACTTCAACAGTTCATGTTAAGATACGAAAAATATATAATTTGGAAAATCTAATAAGCAAATGAATACTAATTTAATTTTTGTTTATCAATTTCTTGAACCCATGGGTATTCCTATATATATTTGTCCCGTCCTATAGATATATGAAATAATTGATTAGATTTAAGTGATTATATTTTTTTCTGATTAGAGTGTCTCCACGGTCAAAAACGAATTAGGTTTAAAAACTACATCATGCATATCCATGCAATTGTTCAATTGAAAGATTCCAGCAATCTAACAACCTCAGCTTCCAAAACTCCAAGAATTCCATACCTCATGTTCATCCTACATGACATAATTTTTTTGGATCGAATCACGGATCATAGCTCCGAACCCAGTAGCCTGTTGATCATTAAACTTATTTTAGTTTTTAACTGATACTGAAAGGGTTTGAGTGTCTACTTTTTCGGTTTCAAAAATTCGTAGAAATAAAATAGAGTTCAAAACAGAAAGGTGTACATGGTATATAAATGGCTTATAACCATGCTTCTCCATTTTTCCTCATTGCTCTCATCTCTCCGGCACCTCCACCGGAATCTGCCTCCGGGCACCCGTAAACCTGGACTGCAACACATGACTTTTAGGTCATGATACAGTAAGGATTAGACCATGCACCACTGATGTGAATGGGCGCTTTAATTTTACTGTTATCTATAACTTATTAGGGTTTAATTCCTTGATCATCATCGCGTTCCATGCATCGTCACCGTTAGTCTTCCACTCACCGTTTTATCTGCCGTTAATCGCCTCCTAAAATAACCGTTGATACAAACGAATGCTACAGTGGTAGCCATTTTCTTTCTGAGGCGATTCTAATTGCCATCATCATTAACGTGTTCAACTGTTGATCGATGATATATACAAGCATATATATATATATATAATATAGTAGTTTGGAGGACTTTGAATAAGTAGCTAGCAAGCAAGCATGAATGTTTTGTATCATGCAGAGGAATAACTGTTTCGACTTATTTTGTTCATTAATTCCTGCATCATGACTTGACATTTTAAATTGTATTATTTACTTCACACTTGAATAATGGCAAAGATATGAAAGTTAAATCTTAATCTAGTACTCAATCAAATATAGTATTTTTAATTGAAAAAATAATTTCAAAACTTTTCATACCTTTTCTATTTAAGTCAATTGTTTTAAAATTGTTAGTTTTGACTATAACTAGATCAATTAATTGAGTTCAATTTTAACCCATTGATGATTTTGGTCAAAATTTTGATTATATGATCGATAATGTAAATAGAGTAGGTTAACACACATGGTTAATCAGTTTTGATTAATTTTAAGTGATGTATCATCTACATTGACATCCACATCAATATATAATAATTTAATTTTGACCAAAATCATAAATTAACAATTTTAAAATAATTGGTTAAAATAGAAAACACAATTGTTTCTATACATCAGGTGCACGGATCTTAAATCCGTGCAACCGGGTCAACCCGCCCAAAAATGTCTTTCACGCGCCCCCACGCGGATCCAGGTTAAACTGGACCCGACCCGACCCGCGTGCTCAGTTGCATGGGTCATGATCCATGCAATTGGGCACGCGGGTCGGATCCGGTTTAATCCGGATTCACGCCCTTTTTTATTTATTTATAATTTATGTCATAACCTTTATGTTGTAATAATATAACCTTTATGTTGTAATAGTGTAACCTTTATGTACAAATTTCATAACCTTTTCACTAAATGACTTATACTTTTTTCACTATAAAAATTCATGCAATATAACTCAAACCTTTATATTGTAATAATATAACATTTATGTTGTAATAGTATAACCTTTATGTACAGATTTTATAACCTTTTCAATAAATAACTTATAGTTTTTTCACTATAAAAATTCAATATAGCCGAAACCTTTATGTTGTAATGATATAACCTTTATACTGTAATACTATAACCTTTATGTACAAATTTCATAACCTTTTCAGTTAATAACTTATACTTTTTTCACTACTCAGCATTGCAAAAGGTTATGTGCATATAACTAAAAGGTTGAGTTCGCTAAACTAAAAGGCTAAGTTCGCTAAACTAAAAGGTTATGCCAATATACAACAGAACTAGAATTTGAGTTAGGGTTTGGACGCGTGGGGGCGCGTGAAAGACATTTTTGGGCGGGTTGACCCGGTTGCACGGATCTAGGATCCGTGCACCTGGTGTATAGAAACAATTGTGAAAGTTGTTTGGATTTTTTTTTTTTTTTTGCAATAAAGATTCATTTAATTATTTATATTAGATATCCTTTCCAAATATATATATATATATATGTTTATACTAGTTGGTCATGATATATTTATATACTAGCATATATACACAGGTTAAAAAATCTAACATTTTTAATAATATTATTATATTGAAACATATTTATATTTATTTTCTACCTATAGTACATTTGTTGAATATTGATGATAATATAATTTGATTAATATATTACTTAATTATTTATGTTGTATTTGTAAATGAACATCAATAATTTTATTTATTGTATTAAAATAATTAAAATTGTTATGTCTATAATATATTATTCAATCGATCCTCCCACCATTTCTCAAATTTTTTATTACATTTTTTATAATACAATTTTAAATATTAAAGTTTAGAAAGATAACCACTTAATGTTCGTTCAATTATATGACCAAAAAACAAAAGTCAAAATCAAAATTTCTCAAATAATTTCCATAGCTTATTTAAAAAAAAATCAATTTCATTAATATTTAGGTTTGGAGGTTACAATAATATTTTAAGCCATACCATCTTTATTTAGTTTTTTTTTTTCAAATTTTCTCTAATATTTTTAAATTAAAACCAGATTATAATATATAAATAATTTTGAGATTTTTTTTATTATGCCACATGTGCCCGAGCAATTGTACTTATATGTATGTGTATATATATGTAAAATATATTATTTAGTTTTTGTATATTTAAGATCATAAATTATTATTCTTATTATTAGTATTTAATTTACATAATTAGTTGACTTTTAAAAAAATTAAGTTTTTAAATCACATGAATTCACCAATTTACTAAAAGTTGACATAAAACTATTATTGTTGGTCCTAAGTGATATAAGGTTAAGAGAGGGTGAATTAACCTTATCAAATTTTGTAAACTTTGACTTAAGAAAATATAAGTCTCTTAGGTAGCAGATAGCTACCAAGCTTACCGTGGGAAGATGAGGTTACTGCTTCTTAACAGTGACCGTGGGACTTCAAAATAGAGTTAATGCACAACGAAAAATACTTAGAAATATGTTTTTTGAAAAGCTTGCTCGAATGCGATATGCTAGAATGATAGAAAAATATACAAAAAGCTTATAAAACAGATAACATCATATATAAAAGTTCAAGGGTAGAGTAATCTCTCTATGTCCTCTTTACTCCTTCTCAAAGAGGAACTTTGTTAAGATGGTTTGATTTACAGAGACTCAGCTAAGACAAACTTGATCCTAAAAAAACTATCAGCTTTAGCCACACAGGTAGTTGCAAGTGACAAAAGCTACAATTCTCACAGGATTCCTACTCTTTTTATCAGAGAGCGAACTACACTTAGCAGGAACAACCTCCACTAAGTGACTCCTAAAACAATCTATTATAAAGAAAGGATTTCTTCAACTGTAGGGGACAACAAGCTCTCGAACTTGGAATTCAATAGGTAGCTGGCTTGCTGTATAATAGATTGAGTGACTGAAATAGGTAGCTTGAGAGTGTTGAATATTTGAAGGCTTAAGAGTATAAGCTCATGATCAGTATGTTTCAGTTGTTGTTTCTGGTGCACTCAACTTCTATTTATAGACATAAGAAATTTGCCCGTTGAAAGAGACAACTTCCTCGATAGTGAGGTGTCTTGCAGTGATTGGTTTGTACATGATCTTATGACAATTCTGGTACACCGTTGCCACTGCGTCTCTGTTCCTCTGCAACACTAATCTTTTATCCTTTTGATTCCTCTAATTGGTGATCTCTGATTGGTTTATATTAGAGTATTTTTATTGGTAACTCAAAACGCACTAACTTTGAGGTAACTGTTAGTTCAAGTCAAATTGCTGCTTTATCGTCCGACGTGACTAGCTTCCTTTTGCTCAGGATGCTTTCAGCTAGCTCATTATATTCTTTCATAGTCGATTTTTCTTCTTATTATTGCTCTGCAGCGACCTTTATAACGTGCTGCAGTGACTTTTAAATATGTTAATACCAATTGTTAATATTGTATATGGTTATATAAAGCATTTAATTGTAATTTTCAAATTCATAATGAATAAATAATTGATGAAAAATTATTATACACGTACATTCATTCTCACTATATTGACTAAATTGAGTGATAATAATAAATAACAATACAAATAATTAAAAAGTACACTTAGAGTTGAGGAGAGAGAACTTTTATTTCTGGAATTACATGGGGCACAATGGTTGTTTCTGTATATAATAAAAGATTAAAAATTAAAAGATGAGTGTGTAAAGAAAAACCTCGAATGACCTTA
The DNA here is from genome assembly GCA_028654395.1 of Scutellaria barbata. Classification (NCBI taxonomy): domain Eukaryota; kingdom Viridiplantae; phylum Streptophyta; class Magnoliopsida; order Lamiales; family Lamiaceae; genus Scutellaria; species Scutellaria barbata. The sequence goes on from CM053650.1 coordinate 8,633,768, forward strand.
GATGGAATGATTAACTTTTACAATTATATTTTTGAAAGGGTAAGTGTGCAAATATGTATATTTAAGGTTGTTGTTGAGGTGTAAATGTGTCATTATTCGGTTTTTAGTGTAAATATATTCTTAACGTTTAAATTAAGGTGTAAATTGACCACGATCTTCTTTCTATGGATATGTTATTCACATTCTTCAAGTGTAATTATTATCATTATCATTATCATTATCATTATCATTATCATTATCATTATCATTATCATTATTATTATTATTATTATTATTATTATTAATTTGTAAAATATGTATTGTATTATGTGAAGTAGTTAATTATTTGTTTTGAAATATTCTAAATCAATTTTAAATTGTATTGATTAATTTTACTAAGGATTTTTTTTTTGGAAAGTCAAGACTACATTTTATAATAAAATTTGAAAAAAAAAAACAAATATGACATTTCTTCCCTAGTAGACACTACCTTTAAATAAAAATTAAATAGTATATAAATGAATCTCTTTCTTTTTTCTTTTTGATATTATATATGAAAACAAATAACAAACAACAAGCATAATATCCTATTCCAAAAATCCAAAACAATTTACTATGTAAGAATGGTAACATATAAGGTTTCGATTTTCAAAATTAATAAATTGAGTATATAATTGTTAGTAAAATTGCCTGTATGAATCTTTCTTCCCAAAATAATCCAAACTGAAAAACCCTAAGCTGCAAAAAAAAAAAGAAGAACAAATAAGAAGACAAAGAACACACAAAAATTTTATAGTGGTTCAATTCAGATTGAGTCTACATTCACTTGCGAATAAGAACCCTTTATTAATTCAAGAATCGAAACAAAAATCGAGTGCAAATTGAAGCTTTTCGCACATTAGGGTTTCTATTGCAAATCAAGAACCCTAATCTCTCAATCTCACGATTTTCTGGAAATTTTCTTAATTAATCAGAATCAAGTATGCAACTATAGATATAACTGAGAACCCCTCAACCAATTCCAAGAAATCACAGCTGAAACACGACGATTTCTTGATTTCCCAAGTTGAGCCCTAACTAAGCTAACTCCCGATTTTAAGCAGTTATAACAGAACAACCGCCTTGACTCGGTTTCAGCCCTTTAGCCACAACTACTCCGGTTCGACTCCGGTTCAGATGGTTCTCATTCAGTTCAACATAACCCAAACTTGGTTCCATCATCTTTATTCCAATTCTGAGTTAACCCCTCATCAAATCTCCACCTTAACTCTGAATTTCAATAAGAATTCTTGTTCGTAAATACATAACACTTAAGCTTGTACAAATTTCCAGTTGATCATATTTATCAACTGATTGCAATATCCAAACTTGGTTCCTGGCAATTGTTGGTCCCAAGTGGTGTTTGAGGTTCAGAGGGGGGATGAATGAACCTTGGTCGATTTTACAAATCTTTTATAAACTTACTGTTCTGCAGGCTACTTGAACTTGCAGCACCAATCAGTTACTGCTTACAATACTAATATGCAGTGCTGCACGCTGTAACTTAGAGTTTTTATATGCAGCGAAAAATATATTTTTGATACAAGACTGATTTTCTCAAATATGATCCTTTTGAAGATGTTTTATGCTTATGACAGATAGATATATAAGATAAAGAACAGATATAAAAAATAATAAAACACTTATGGTTTATAGTAGTTCGAATGTGGTGTAATCCTTCTACGTCTACTCTACTGCTACCTCGAGTAGGAACTTTGTTAAGCAAGATTGGTTTACAAGACACTTCTAACAATCTATCAACTTACAAAGCTAAACACCTACTAGAACCCAGTGTACACACAACAACTGTAAGTTCTAAAGGCAACCCACACAGGGTTTTACACTCCCACACAGGGAATTGCCTAACAACTAGACAACAATACAAACAGCAAGGATAAATCCTATCAACTGTTCGACACCTAAAACAACCTAAGCACACAACAACAAGGTTAAAAGTATATAAAATTGTTCTTCAACTGGTGTGGTGAAGTGAGCTTCTAAATCCTTCAAAGGATCTTTTAGCTTGAACTTGGTTCACTTCACTGAGGTCGAGTGACTGAAACTATAGAGAATGCTTGAGAGAGTATAACTTGAATGCTTGGTCTTTTTTGCATAAATGTTTCAGTAATCAACTTCAGGGTTGCTCGTCTTCTATTTATACTTGTAGAAAGATATCCGTTGAAGGAGATATCTCTCTTTTAAATTTAAGCATACTTGATCAAAGGTATGGCTTACATTTAATGTGACTTGACTTTCCCTTTCAGAGCATTTAATGCGGTGGTTGTGGCTCGTAGCTTTCTGCAGCACGTCAGTCCACATGTCATCTTGGCATTGGCTCATTGTCTGTAACTTTGATCTTCTCTGGAACGACTCTATTTATTCTTGTTTGGTTCTTCGTTCCTCATACTGCATTTATCATTCCTCGGATTATAGGATACTTATTCTTTTTGTCATAAGCGCTGTTAGCTAATTATTCAGTAAGCTTTGCACTGTATCCCAGGTCTGCTTGCAGCTGTTCGTTCTTTACAGTGCTGTTGTAACTTGACCTTCTTACAGTAGTTTCATATAGTACTACTGTATCTTTTCTTATAGTATCTTTGTAGCCTTCTCTTGCAGTATTCCTACAGCCTTTTCTTGCAGCGTTGCTGCATGTCGTTCCTACTTACTTGCTGCATTTACTGTATCTGCCTTCTTGCAGTATTGGTGTATCTGCTTTCTTGCAGCAGCTTCATTCTGAATTTTCTCGATGCAGCATTATCTAATTGAATTCCTTTATCTTTCAGCACCTATAACTAGACTCAATCTTAGTCTATGTTTTCACTTAAACATTGTGAAAAATGGGGTACTCAAACTTCCTATTATATATATGGTTTGTCTCATCAAAATCTAAACATTGAAATCTCAATAGTAATATCTTGGTAAGCATATCTGCTGGATTGTCTGCAGTCCCTATTTTCCTTTCTTCCACCTCACCCTTATCAATTAAGTTTCTGACAAAGTGCAACTTTATATCAACATGCTTGTATTTGCTGTCGAACATTTGATGCTTGGTCAGGTGTAAGACATTTTGGTTGTCACACATTATAGGTACTCTTCCCTATTTGATCCCCAATTCTTTTAGAATCCCCTTCAACTATACAACCTTCTTCACTGCTTCTGACATGGCTACAAACTCAGTCTCAGTGGTGGATAAGGCTACAATAGATTGTTGCATAGTCTTTCAACTTATAGTTGTTTCCTAAAGAGTAAAGACATATCCAGTAGTTGATTTCCTAGTGTCTGGATTCCCAGCAAAATCTGAATCAACAAAACCTTGAAGTATGCATTCACTACCAGCTTGTTTCCTAAACATTAGCCCCAAGTTGATTAATCCTTTCAAGTATCTGAGCAACCATTTTACTCCTTCCCAATGCATCCTCCCCGAATTAGCCATAAATCTGCTGACTTTACTCATGGCAAAAGATATATCCGGCCTACTGCATACCAATTTATACATCATGCTCCCAACAACATTTGCATATGACACTTTCATCATATCTTTTATTTCTTGTTATGAAACAGGTTGATAAGTAACTGTCATTTGATATTGAAGGTGTACTTACTGACTTAGATTCATGTATTTGATATTTCTACAGAAGCTTGGAAATGTAATCAGACTGATATAAGAACACTAATCCAAGTTTTCTATCCATTTTTTATATTCATTCCAAGCATTCTCCTTGCTTCACCTAAGTCTTTCATTTCAAACTGAGAGGCCAACTTATTTTTCAAGGCATTGATCCTGACTAAACTTTTCCCAGCTAGCAACATGTCATCAACATATAACAGCAAATAAGTATAAACTGATCTCCATTCCTTTTCTATGTAAATGTAGCTGTCATAATTGCACCTTTCCAAACCAATACTTGTCATGAAGCTATCAAACTTCTTATACCATTGTCTGGGGCTTTGTTTCAAGCCATACAAAGACCTTTTCAGTAAACAAACCTTTCCTTCATCTTCTAGAAGAACAAAACGTTCGGGTTACTGCATAAACAAAGTTTTTTTTAGATCCATGCAGGAAGACAGTCTTAACATCCAATAGATGTAATTTCATGTTTTCTTGAGCCACTAAAGCAAGTAAAATTCTGATAGACACATGCTTTACCACTGGTTAAAAAACTTCATTATAATCAATCCCTTCCTTTTGTGTGTAACCTTTGGCTACTAACCTAGCCTTGAATCTGATGTTTTCAGTACCAGAAACTTCTAATTTCCTTTTGAAAATCCATTTACAACCAATAATCTTCCCATCCTTTAGTTTCTCCACCAAAATCCAAGTCTTATTTTTCTGTAAAGATAGAAACTCCTCATTTATAGCTTGCAGCCACTTTTCTTTGTTTTCTGAACTTATTGCTTCCCTATAGGTCTTTGGCTCCTCTTGATCTAACTCCATGGCAGCTAGAAATGCATAGTTAACCACATCAGCTTCTCCATATCTTGCTGGAGCTTTAATTCTTCTTCTGGTTCTATCTCTAGCCAGGTTATAATTTGTAAGATCCTCTTCCTCCTGGTTTTCTCCTTGATCAGATTCATCCCTAGTTAACTCTCCTTGATCAGATTCATCCCCAGTAACACCTCTTCCTGGCCTGTACTTTACTGATTAAAATCTGAGTTTAGCTCTATTTGATTCTTTTGATGCTCAGAACTTGATCCTTCAGTATGTTCCACCTAAAGCTCTATTAATTATGCCCTTCTATATCCCATAATATCTTTCTTGAAGGTAACATCCCTACTTACAAAACATCTAGGATTCCTGGGTTCCACACTCCAAAGCTTATATCCTTTGATACAATTAGGGTAACCTATAAACACATATTTCACAGCCCTAGGTTCAAGTTTGTCTCTTTTGGTGTGAGCATATACTAAGCAACCAAACACCTTTAGGTGAGAGTAATTTGGTTTTTTCGAGTACCAAACCTCATTTGGCGATTTGAATTCCACAGAGGATGAAGGACTCCTATTTATCAGATAGGCTGCAGTGGCTAAGGTTTCACCCCAAAATGTCTTTAAAAGTCCCGAGTCTAGAAGCATGCACCTTACCCTCTCAATTAAAGTTCGATTCATCTTTTCTGCTATACCATTTTGCTGTGGAGTATAAGTTGTAGTTCTGTATCTGATAATTCCTTTTACTTTGCAACACTCCTGAAAATCATCTGATAGGTACTCCAATCCATTATCTGTTCTCAAATATCTCAGCCTTTTTCTAGTTAAATTCTCCTACAAAGTCAGCCATTCCTTGAACTTCTCAAAAGCTTCACTCTTATACTTTAGAATGTATATCCACACCTTTCTTGAAAAGTCATCTATGAAGGTTATGTAATACCTCCCTCTTCTCATGGTTTCTGTCCTTGAAGGGCCCCATATATCCGAGTGAACATATTCAAAAATGCTAGAAGTAGTATGCTTACCTTTTGGGAATAGAGTTCTAGTTGATTTTCCCAACACACAATATTCATAATCCTGAGCTGCTGGATTTAACACAATCCACAGCAGCTTTTGCTTGGATAATTCCATCAGTCCCTTATGCCCTATATGGCCCATCATTTTAGCTTTAAGTACCACACCTGCTTCACTTGAGAAAGTAGTTCCACACAACAAGTATAGGCTATTCGATTTCCTACCTTTTAGTACCAATTTCCCATCCTTAGTTACAATGATATGTTCCTTCTGTGTGTGAAACTCACATTCAGTAGCATTAAATAGTCCAAGAAAGATTAAATTTCTTTTAAGATTTGGAATATAACTGATCTTGGTTAAAGTCTTTACTGATCCATCATGTAATTTTAATTGGATCATTCTCTTTCCCTTTACTTTGCAGGTATGGTCATCACCTAGGAGCACTGATCCTCCATCTTCTAGCTTGAGATTAAGGAACCATGACTTGATGGGGTATATATGGAAGGAACACCCCGAGTCCAGAACCCATTCTTCCTGAACTTGTGTATTGACAACACATAACATATAAGCTCCAGCGAATGTTTGCTGTTCTTAAGCTATGGCCGCTTGTTGTGTGTTTTGTGGTGCTTTCTTTTTCTTTTTCGGACAATTTTTGTTTAAATGGCCAGGCTTGTGACAAGCATAACACTTCCTCATTTCAATTTTATCTTGATTTCCATTTGAACTAGATCCAAAGTTCTTGTTTTGATTCTTGAATCTTGCTTGATTTTGCTTGTTATTATTTTTGAACTTCAAGTACAGGCCTTCCCCAATACTTTGTGATTTTCCTTCAGCATCACCTGACAGAGCTCTTGATTTAATGGTTATCATCACTGATTCGAGAGTCATGGCAATTACTCTACCATATATCAGCGCATCTTTGAAAGATTGGTATGACTTAGGAAGTGAATTTAACAGAAGAAGTGCCACATCCTCATCCTTTTGCTTTTCATCAATGTTGGCTAAGTCATCTACTAATTTTTTGAATTCATCAAGTTTTTCAAGGATCTTTCTTTCATCCACTATTTTGAATGATATCAGCTTTTGTTTCAAGAAAAGTCGATTTGCAAGAGACTTCATCTGATAAAGCGATTCCAACTTCCTCCAGACATCTAATGCAGTTTTCTCTTGATAAACCCCTCTTAATGCCTTATCTGCAAGACATAAGATAATGGAACTCCTTGTTTTTCTGTGGATCTTAAGTTTCTCCCTTCTTGCTTTGGATGATTCAGCTTCATCTCTCTCTGAAGATTTTGACCCATATGCTACTTCTGATATAACATCTTCCCACTCTTGTTGTATAAAAATGGCATCCATTTTTGCTTTATATAGAGTAAAATCACCGGTGCCAGAAAATTTCTCGACATCCATCTTCATAGATCCCATCTTGGTGAATACAATACAAAGACTTTCCACAAACGGCGCCACTTGTTAGTAAAATAGCCTGTATGAATCTTTTTCCTAAAATAATCTAAACTGAAAAACCCTAAGTTGCAAAAGAATTGAGAACAAATAAGAAGACAAAGAACACATAAATTTTATAGTGGTTCAACTCAGATTAAGTCTACATCCACTTGCGAACAAGAGCCCTTTATTAATTCAAGAATCGAAACAAAAATCGAGTACAAATTGAAGCTTTTCGCACATTAGGGTTTCTATTGCAAATCAAGAACCCTAATCTCTCAATCTCACGATTTTCTGGAAATTTTCTTAATTAATCAGAATCAAGTGTGCAACTATATATATAACTGAGAACCCTCAACCAATTCCAAGAAATCACAGTTGAAACACGATGATTTCTTGATGTCCCAAGTCGAGCCCTAACTAAGCTAACTCCCGATTTTAAGCAGTTATAACAGAACAACCGTCTTGACTCAATTTCAGCCCTTCAGCCATAGCTATTCCGATTCGACTCCAGTTCAGATGGTTCTCATCTGGTTCAACATAACCCGAACCCGATTCCATCACCTTTACTCCAATTCTAAGTTAACCCCTCATCAATAATTTTTAAAAATAATTAAATGCAATGTTTTATCGATATAAAATTTATTTTAAAATTTCAAATTGATTTAGGGTTAGAAATATTTCAATACAAATAACTAATTACTCAATGGAAATATTTATAAATAAAAGCTTATGTTGGAAGAATGTAAATTATTGGACCATCCGACCCGAGCTAGAACCGATTGTTGAGCGTGGTTGGTCTACAGTGTTAATTTCCCGAAGTCTGATTTTGACTAGTGAACTTACCCATCTAACCCGGCTAGGATGTGTGACCTGGATGGCATTCGAATGACTCAGCCAGGACCATTCCCCTAACGGATCCTATTGGACAGTGCCGAGCAGGACAGGATATACCGAGCAGGATGTCTTCAACCGCTAGGAGATCGTGGGGGAGTTAAACCATCTACTTCCTATAAAATAGGTTAAAAACAGGGGTGTAGTGGGCATGATCCCTACTACTCAAGCCCTTCCCTAGATTAAATAGATGTAATTTCAACTTGTAAATGGTTCAAACATTTTATTGAACTAAGTACTAAAAAACTGATTTCTCTATGTATATTACATACGATCCTGCCCGGTCACTAAAACCCATCCAGGATCAGCCGAGCTAAATTGCCCGAGTAGGCTTCAGGTCATACTTTTCCAACTCATTTTTATCCAATTCTCATAAATTTAATCCTTATTTGATAATTTTCGAGTGTTCGACTAGAAATTAACCAATTACAAATTCCGACGTCAATATTTTCAATATGAGCAACGACGAACACAATACCACTCCGAAATCCCAGGCTTCTCTCTTTCAGCCTGGCGATTCCAGTTGTTCACGACCAGTTATCGTTGAGGGGGTCATTTACACGGCTCCCATCACTTTGGAGACTCTCGAATGCCCATGTCCGCGAGTGAGATTCGGGTCATTATGGCCCAACAGAATGAGCGGCTGAAAGAGACCGAACAGAGAGAAAATATCAGAGCGGCCAATGGCCTACTAGAGGATTTTGAGTCCTCAAGCAAGCCAGGTGAAGACGGAACCTGAAAAAAAGAATAGCGGGGGACCAGAAATCGAGGAGGAGCCCATTTCCTGTACGAACTCGGACAGAATACAGGGTCCATCTAGACCGAGCAGGAAAATGGACAGAGAGACGATATGCCCTGGATAACATTGGGCCGGCCTCGGCATTGGAGATGAGGAGGCCAGAAAGGCTTCCAGAGGAAAGAAGTGAGGCCCCGCAGCTCATGAGAAGAGTACTGGCCACAATCTCCGGTACTCAAAGTAGACGAAAGAGCAAGAGCTCAAGAAGCGACTGACAGATATTCAGGCTAGACGAAACAAAGAGGGCTGAAAAAGGGCCACCCTTTTCGTAGAACAAATCTCCACCCTGGCCACTTCGGCCAAGTTTAAAAAACCACTTATTGGTCAGTATCATGGTGAGACCGACCCGAGCACACATCTGGACAAATACTCGTCCTGGATGGAGCTCCAAGGAATTGAAGAAAACTCATGTGCAAGGCCTTCCCGCTCACTTTGGGAGACCGAGTATAGAGGTGGTTCCACTCCCTCCCAGACTCCTCGATTGGAGGATGGGATGAATTGGCTGAATTGTTTCTGACACAGTTCATGGGGTCAAGGATGAGGTCGACCTTGAAGGAGAGGTTGGTCAACGTGAGGCAGGAGAAAGTTGGGCCTCTGAAATCATACTTGGACCGTTTCAACAAGGTGGTCTTTGAGATGAAGCAGGTGTTAGATGATGTCATTCTGATGGTCGTCATGGCCGGGCTAAGGCCCCGAACCAGGTTCTGGTGGTCTGTATATAAGGAGGGGCCGAAGACTTACTGACCCGAGTAGAGCGCTATATCGGAGCAGAGAAGGCCATTTTATCATCTTCCGAAAGAGAGAGGAAGCCTGAACGGCAAGAAGAGAAGAGGGAAGAGAGGAGGAAACCAATAAAGCCGTTCAGGTCGGCTGCTAATTTCAGGTCTTCCAGCCTGGAGGGCCCAGCCAGGTAACCAAAATCCTCACGGTTACCTCCTCATAGGTTCTTATTGAGATTAAGAACAAGAACATGCTGCCCAAGCCGAGGCCCCTAAGAGCCGACCCGGCCCGCTTTAACCAGAACAAATACTGCAAGTACCATAAGACGAAGGGCCATGATACTGACAAGTGCTGGGCATTTTTGGCCAAGCTGATGAAGCTAATTGATCAGGGCCATTTAAAGAAGTATGTGAAGAGCTAGGGACAGTAGGGCCAGGGGCAACAGCAAGTGCTGCCTCCACCTCCACTAACCGGTGCTGCTCGTGAAATTCTAACACTTGTCAATAATAGTTTCGGCGAGCAGCGGGGCTTCAAACAGGCCCGAAAAGAACATATCAGAGAGGTCAGGAACGCTTATCAAAGGTGCGTTCCACCTAGGGTAGAGCCCCGCCACGCACCTATCTTCTTCATTGAGCTGGACAATGAAGGGATAGCCTACCCCCACAGTGATAGCTTAGTGGTGTCACTCAATATCTGCAGGACCATGGTGCATAGGGTTATGGTCGAGATAGGCGCTTATGCTAATGTGCTCTACTTGAGCACTTTCAAGCGGATGGGGTTTCATGAATCTCAGCTCGTGCCTTCCTCCGACACGATTCAGGACTTTGGAGAAATGAGGACCAGAGTGCTCGGGACGTGTGAGCTGAAGGTCCTATTCGAGACTGGTGACCAAGAAGTCTTCACAACAATAGAGTTCAAAATGGTGGACTTGAACTCCTAATACAATGTCATTTGGGATCGGCCACTCCTGGCCAAGCTAAGGACGGTGGTCTCTATTTACCACCTCACCCTCAAGTTCCCAGTTGGCGATGAAGTGTACGTTGTAAAGGGAAACCAGCTGGCAGCTCGAGAAACTGACATGGGGCTGCGTTCAAGAGAGCTTAATCAAATTGAGCCCGTCTAGGCCGGCTCGAATGATGAACTGATGGATGACGTCTTCGAGAATACCATCCTCGAGGTTGCCGAGCTCGGCCAAGATAGTATGGAGGTGGATGAGGAACCTTCACATCCGGTAATTATACCCGAATTGCCAATTAACTCAACCTTTGAGATTGGGTCCTCCTCGGGCACAGGCACCGACAGAGAAACAACTATGGAAGAGCAACAACCCGAGGAAGAATGAGGATCCTTAGATCCTCGGAGGGATGGCTTACAGAAAAGGGCAGCGCCTATTGAGGAGTTGGATCTCATAAAATTAGATCCGAGCAGGCCAGACTTGGAGCTGTGTATTGGCAGAGAGCTGAAGGACCCCTTCCGAGCCGAGCTAATATCTTTTTTGCAGGATAATACTGATGTCTTTGCATGGGCTCACACAGATATATAGATCCTGCCACTTAGCCAATAGCTCAGAAGAGATGGAGGCTCAGCCAGGAGAGATATGAGGGTTGGAGTTGGAGGTACAAAGGTTGCTGGGGTATCGTTTCATCAAGGAGACCAAGTGCACAACCTGGGTCTCTAACCCCATCCTGGTCAGGAAACCAAATGGATCCTGGAGGCTTTGCGTGGACTTCACTGACTTAAATAAAGCCTGCCCAAAGGATTGCTTTCCTTTACCTAACATCGATCAGTTCGTCGATACTACCGTCGACCATGAGCTCATGAGCTTCATGGATGCATACTCCGGCTATCACCAGATATTGATGGCCGAGCAGGACCAGGTCCACACCACGTTCATCACCGACTGGGCATAATATTGCTATACTATGATGCCTTTCGGATTGAAGAATGTGGGGGCAACTTACTAGAGGTTGGTGAACAAAATGTTCACTGCCCAGATTGGGAAAACAATGGAAGTCTACATGGACGACATGCTCGTCAGATCTAGGAAAAAAGCCGACCATGTAGGCCATCTTTCAGAAATGTTCGACATCCTGAGGAGGTACAAGATGAAGTTGAACCTAAAGAAGTGCTCCTTTGGGGTTGGCTCGGGAAAGTTCCTCGAATACATGATGAGCCAGAGAGGAATTGAGGCCAATCTTGAAAAGATCCAGACTATCATGAACCTGACTCCACCAAGGCGGATCAAGGACGTCCAGAGCCTGACAGGGAAGGTGGAGGCCCTTAATCAGTTTATCTCCAGGTCCATCGATAAATACCGGCCATTCTTTAATCTAATCAGAAAAATTGTCAATTCGAATGGAACAGTGAGTGCCAGTCGGCACTGGACAAGTTGAAGAAAGCTCTGATGGAGGCCTTGATCCTGGCTAAGCCTCAGTCGGGTGAGAAGTTGCAGCTCTACCTGGCAGTGTTAAAATATGTAGTAAGTTCTGTGCTGGTCCAAGCAGAACAGAAGGCTCAACAACCTATTTATTACATGTGCCAATCATTGTATGATGACGAGCTCCGTTACCCAGTCATGGAGAAGTTGGCCTACGCCCTGATCATCTCGACCCGGAAGCTGCGCCCATACTTCTTGGTGCATCAGGTAGAAGTACTAACCAATTTCCCTCTGAAACAGGTACTTGGCCGCCCAGATGGTTTCGGGAGATTGTTGAAATGGACAGTAGAGCTCGGGCAGTATGACGTCCATTATGCCCCCAGGACGGTAATTAAGGGCCAGACCCTTGTTGATTTTATTGCTAAGTTCACACCGACTTTTATCATCTGAGAAGAACGAATCGAGAAGCCCTAGAGGATGTATGTGGATGGGTCGTCGACTGCTCACTGTGTCGGGACTGGAATTGTATTGGTCAGCCCCACAAACAAGTACTTCTGCTCAATTTTACATTTAAAATTCCCTACTACAAACAATGAAGCCGAGTATGAAGTGTTATTGGCTGGCCTGGACATGGCGAAACAGTTTGGGGTAGAAGACTTGGAAGTTTTCAGTGACTCCCTCCTAGTGGTAAACTAAATCTCCGGAGAGTACGTGGCCAGAGAAGAGCAAATAGCTAGATATTTGAAGTCAGTTGAGTTGGCCTCTGCAGAATTTAGATGTATTCGAGCCGAGCAAATACCGCACAGTAAGAGCACCTAAGTTGATGCACTTGCTCGATTGGCCACAAGTAAGGGAGTAGAGGATATCAGTTCAGTTAATATTGGTACCGTAGACAGCTCGGCCCTGGAGCAGAAAAAAGTTTACGACATTGAGCAGAAGATGACTTGGATGACCCCGATAATCCAATACTTGAAAGGGGAGAAGATGCCCGCCGACCAGGATGAGGTAAAAAAGTTGAGGATCCGAGCTGCCCGATATACCATCCAGGATGGAGTGTTGTATAAAAGAGGGTTCTCTCTCCACTTCTAAGGTGTCTGGATGAAGACGAGGCCAAGTACATATTAGCAAAGGTCCATGAAGGCGTGTGCGGCAATCATTCTGGAGGACAGTCATTGGCCTACAAGATTATCAGGCAAGGTTTATTTTTGGCCAAGTCTGAAGAAAGATGCGATTGATTTTTTTAGGAAATGTGATCGATGCCACCACTCATTCGAGCACCTTCGGAGGATCTCAACTCGATCATGGCCCCATAGTCTTTCGCGAAGTGGGGGATCAATCTGATCAGCCCAATGCCAACTGATCGAGGAGGAGTGAGGTTCACAATAGTTACCGTCGACTATTTCACCAAGTGGGTAAGATCGAACCCCTAGCACGGATAACCTAGCTAAAAATCACAAATTTCATCTGAAAGTCCATCATTTGCCGATTGAAGGTTCCGTACTCTATCATTATAGATAATGGATGGCAGTTTGATGCAGAGGACCTGAAGACATTCTGTGAGAACTTTTGGAATCAAAAATTTGTTCTCCACTCCATATCATCCTCAAGGGAATGGCCAGGTCGAGGTCGTAAACAAGATCATTAAACATATTCTGAAGGCCAAACTCGAGGAGTCAAAAGGGGCTTGGGCAGATGAACTTCCCGAGGTTCTCTAGGCTTACAGAACGACGACCAGAACTGCAATAGAAGAAATGCCATTCTCTTTGGCTTTTGGGTCCGAAACCGTCATCCCGATAGAGCTCGGCTTCCTGACCTAGAGGGTGAACAACTATCAGGATGAACGAAACACAAAGGCCCTGACGGCCAGCCTTGACCTGGTGGAGGAAAGAAGGATCGATGTCGATGTGAAAAATTCCATCTACAAACAGAGAAGTGTAAGGTACTATAACTTCAAGGTCCGAGCACGAACATTTGAGGTCAGAGACCTTGTCCTCAAAAATGTTCTGCAACAAACGGATCCCTAGGCCACAACTGGAAAGGACCATACAAGATCAGCCGAATCCTGGCCAGAGGTGCTTACGAGCTAGCCCATCTCAATGATGAAGTGATGTCCAAGTCATGGAACGTCGAGCACCTAAAGAAATATTACCACTGGCCGGCTAGGGCTTTCATTGTAATTACACTGTAAATTTTTACATTCATTCTGATTAATGAAGTTATGTTCTAACTTGTTAATTGTTAAAAGGCTACGGCCTCATCCGAGCCGCCCAGGTCGGATGAAACAGTAAGACTTCGACCCATAATAAGGCTACGGCCTCATCCGAGCCATCCAGGCAGGATGGAACAGTAAGGATTCGGCCCACCAAGGCTTCAGCTCACAATAAGGCTACGGCCTCATTCGAGTCGCCCATGCTAGATGGAACAGTAAGGCTTCGGCCAAAAAAGGCTTTGGCCCAAAGTAAGAAAAGATTTCAACCGAGCCGACCATAGAAAACTGGGGCTGCGGCTATAATTAGGTCGGTTAACTTGGAATTAAGTCTTAGTCGGCCAACATATTGAACCTTGCAAAGTATTTGCATAAGAAAAGTTGAGCCAGCTTAATAACATTTTAAGATGAGCATGAGATAAAAATTATAAAAGGGCCAGTCAGAGCCGAACAGGATAAATAAGCCGGTCAAGTAATATGCCGAGCTGAGTAACCCCATTTTTAATTGACATGAATCGAGCCGTTCAGGTAAAGTTACCGAGCTAATAGAGTTATAAACAAAAAGTTAACTTGAGAAGCTGAGCCGAGCAAGTTGAATAATAATTGTATTCACATCAAAAAGCTGGTTTGGAGGCCAGCACCTCGTACAAAAAGGCCAATCGGCTTGAACATAAATAAAGCAAAAAAGAAAGTCTTTACAAGTATTTGGCTACTAAAGAGCCACTACATCAACCTGGTCGCCCCCAACCTCCTCAGCCATCCCGACCTCTTCATCGTGGTCACCTGTCGTACTACTGGTCATATTAAAATCTGGATCAAACATCAGCTTGATCGGAGGCGCTAGTCGGAAAAAGTGATCCGACCTAGGCGGCAGATACCCGGGCAGATCACTCATCATCCGCAAGTGTTGGTCCCAAGTGGTGTCTGAGGTTCAGAGGGGGGGTGAATGAACCTTGGTCGATTTTACAAATCAATGAAAAACTTTTCTGCTCTGCAAGTTACTTGAACTTGCAGCGTCAGATTGTTACTACTTACAGCACTAGGATACAGTGCTGCACGCTGTAACTTAGAGTTTTATACGCAGTAGAAAAATAACTTTTATAACTCAAGATTGATTTTCTCAAATATGCTTCTATCAGAAAATGTATTATGTATATAAGATAAACAAGAAATAGAAGATTAAAGCACAGATAAAAAATAATAAACACTTATGGCCTATAGTGGTTTGAATGTGGTGTAATCCTTCTACGTCCACTCTACTGCTCCTCGAGCAGGAACTTTGTTAAGCAAGATTGAATTACAGGACACCCCTAACAATCTATCAACTTCACAAAGTAACCACCTACTGAAGTCCAGCGTCCACACAGCAACTGCAAACTTTAAAGGCTAACCCACACAGGGTTCTACACTCCCACACCGGGAAGCTGCCTAACCTAGACAACTATACAAATAGCAAGGATTTCTCCTATCAACTATTTGACACCACTAAAACAACCTACGCACACAGCAACAAGGTTAAAAGTATATTGTTTGTTTCTTCAACTGGTGCTTCGAAGTGAGCTTCTGAATCCTTGAGAAATCTTTCAACTTGAATTTGCTTCACTTCTTGAGGTTGAGTGACTGAAACTGATAGAGACTTAAATACTTGGTTCTTGAAAGTTTTAACAATTTTGCACAAATGTTTCAGTTACAGTAACCATCTTCAGTTCTTCTCATCCTCTATTTATACTTGTAGGAGAAGATGTCCGTTGAAGGAGACATCTCTCTTTTTGAATTTGAAGTAGTCTGACCAAAGACATGGTTTGCATTTAATGCGACTTGACTTTCTCTTTCAGAGCATTTAATGCGGCAGTTGCGGCTCGCAGCTTTCTGCAGCGCGTCAGTCCACGTGGCATCTTCGTATTGGCTCCGTGTCTGCAACTTTGATCTTCTTTGGAACGACTCTATTTATTCTTGCTTGAATCTTCGTTCCTCGTACTGCATTTATCCTTCCTATGATTGTAAGATACTCTTTGTTGTAAATTGCGCTGATTGACTTGACTGGACTGTAAGCTTTGCACTATATCCTAGGTCTTTATGCAACTGATTCTTTCGTGCAGCGCTGCAGCAACCTGGTTGCAGTATCTTTGAGCAGAGCTGCTGCATCTTTTTCTTGCAGCACTCATGTATGTCATTCCTTCTTACTTCACTGTAGATTTGTCTTGTTACAGCAATGTTGTATCCTGCCTTTTTGCAGCGATGTTATATCATACCTTCTTGCAGTGATATCTTTTCTGAACGACTTAGATGCAGCTTTATCCTTGTCAATCCTCCATTTCTCAGCTCTTAAACCTAGACTCAACCTAGTCTATATATTCACTTAAACATCGTGAAAAATGGGGTACTCAAAACTTCCTATTACATATATGAATTTCTCCCATTTCTAGCATATATGAATTTTTCCTTGGAGCTGTCTCTTCAGGTGGCTCTTTCAACTTCCTGGTGTCACAGTGTGGTTCATCAAACACCACGTGAATAGATTCTTCAACCACCAGGGTTCTTTTGTTGAATACCCTAAAGGCTCTGCTTACAGTAGAGTAACCTAGAAATACTCCTTCGTCTGATTTAGCATCAAACGTTTTTAGATGCTCCTTTTCATTATTGAGAACATAACACCTACATCCAAAGATATGCAGATAAGAGATATTTGGAGTATATCCATTCCAGATTTCATAAGGAGTTTCGTCTAGATCCTTGATGATTAGACATCTATTCTGTGTGTAGCAAGCAGTATTCGTTGCTTCAGCCCAAAATCTCTTAGGTACTTCTGCTTCTGCTATCACTGTCCTTACTGCTTCCTTGAGGGTTTATTCCTCCTTTCAGCTACACCGTTCTGCTGAGATGTTCTTGCAGCAGAGTATTCATATCGAATACCATTATCAGAACATAATTTCTTAATGAATTTGTTTGTGAACTCAGTTCCTCTGTCTGATCTAATCTTCACAATACTCAAGCTCTTTTCATTCTGGATTTTCTTCATGAGATCAGGTAGCTTGTCTTGAGTTTCTGATTTCTTTGCAAGGAAGATCGTCCATGTGTATCTAGAGTAGTCATTTACAACTACAAGAGAGTACTTCTTCCCACTCAAGCTTACTGGTTCTACTGGTTCAAAAAGGTCCATGTGTAGAAGATCTAAGATCCTGTGAGATGACTTTTGAGACTTGTCTTTGAATGAGCTCTTAACTTGTTTTCCTTTCTGACAAGCTCCACAGATATTTTCCTTCTTGTATGCTACGTCTGATAATCCTCTTACAAGGCCTTTCCTTGCTAGCTTGTTGATAGTCTTGAAGTTCAGATGGCTTAACCTCTTGTGCCACAGACAGCTCAGCTCTGGTGGACTCTTCACAATGAAGCATGTAGGTTGAGTAGAGGAGTTCCAATCAGCTAGATAAATGTTTCATCTCCTTATTCCTGTAAGCTTGACTTCATTTGAGGTGCTGTCTTTGATTAAGCATTTGTTGAGGTTGAATTCCACTGTGTATCCTTTGTCACAGAATTGACTGATGCTCAGAAGGTTGTATCTGAGTCCTTTTACATAGGATACATCCTTGATTTTTATGTTTCCTTTAACTAGGCATCCACTTCCTTTTGTGCTTCCTTTGGAATCATCTCCAAAGATGACATTTGGTCCTTTACATTCTTGGAAGTCTTTCAGAGAATCTTTACTGCCTGTCATGTGCCTTGAGTAGCCGCTGTCAATATACCATACATCACTACTGCAATCTGGCACTGAAACCTGTAACAAATTCAGACAGATTTAGGTACCCATATCTATACGGGTTCTTTGGGGTTAGTTGCTTTGGAAACCCGAACTTTCTTAACAGTCGCTATATTGCTGTAAGATTTGTTGGTTCTCTGAGTATATGCAGTTCTACTTTTGAACTGTTGGTTAAATGTGTGTGCAGAGCTAAAGAATGTGTTACCAACACTTTTGTGGTGTGGTCTTCCACCATACTTCCCTAGAGTATATCATTTTTGAGGTTTAGACATGTAAGTCTTAGTATAGATGGGAAAGTTTCTTCTGTGCTGCAACTTAGTTGGTTGCTGCATCCTCTTGCTGCATATAGCAGATGACTTCTGCTGCAGCCAGTTCTTAGATGCAGGCTTACTTCCTGCAGTTGAGCTTTGGGGTTTCTTCTTTTTATCCATCATTGCTGTTTTGTTCAAGATCTTCATAGTCACTTAGTAACTTATTCTCCATTGGGGTTTCAGCTTGAACAAACTTTACAGCCTTGGATGTGCTTGTTGTATCCTGAGAGGTGTGATTTCTGTAACCTATACCTGATTTTTCAAAAGGGTTTCTGTTTTGATTTATGCAATCTCTTGCGTCCTTTGATGATTTAGTGAAAGTGCTTATCGTGGACTACAAGCTTTCCTTCTCAGATTTTAGCTTAGTGATCAGCAGATTTAATCTAGAGACCTCTTGTTGCAGCTTACTACACTTTGAGTTATCAGACTCTCGTGCAGCGAGCATTTTGGCAATGTCAATATTCTTGCTCTTGAGGATCTCATTGTCGATTCTTAGGTTCTCATTTTCAACCTTCAGTTCCTCATGAATTGAGTTGATCTGCTCGAAATCACTCATGATCCTTTTTAAGGAGTGGATCATGTTCAGGTCCTCACTTTTTGGTATGGACAACGGTTGATAGATTACCTCATCTTCTTCGATGTCCTCATAATCTTTAGCCATCAGGCATATCAGCGCTTCTTCATTAGAAGATAAGGTTTCAGTGTCGCTGTCAGAGGATTTTGCAGCTTTCAGTACTTCCTTCGGAATTATTGTATCCTTGGCTTTTTCCATCTCTCCTATGAGAGCTCGAAGTTTGTGTCTTTCCTCTCTTCTTTTATCTCTCCTCTGCTCTCTTTCTCCTTCAGGATACTTGTGCACTGTTGGATATTGACAGTTTCTTGCATAGTGCCCTGGTTTCCTACAGTTATAACACAAGTCAACATTGCTTGTATTTGATTGTGGAGAAGAGGATACCTGAGGAAGTGGATGACTTTTTCTGAAGTCATTCCTCTTGCTGAGGTTGATGTTGCCGCTATTGTTGTTGTTCTTCATGAACCTTCTAAATTTCTTCAGAAGTAGAGCCATATCCTCTTCAGCAACTTCTGTTGTATCTTCAAACTGTTTACTGCAACTAGCGGTTGCTGTATCCTTGGTTCCTCTGGCAGTCAGCGCTATAACTTTGGAGCTCGACTCTTCAGACTCCTTTTCCCGTCTGTTGATGTCAAATGTTTTGAGGTCGGAGAATAGGTCGAATGTGCTCATAGACTTCAAGTCCATGGATACTCTCATTGCAGTGGTTTTGCTATCCCATTCCGCGGGTAGGGCTCTCAATACCTTCATGTTTTTCTCCTTTTGAGTGTAGTGTTTGCCCAGAGCTTCTAGTTCGTTCACTATGGATGTGAATCTCAAGTTTAGTTGCTCAAGAGTCTCTTCATTTTTCATTTCAAAAAGCTCGAATAGTTTGGTGAGCTCAATCCCTTCACATATTTGCTCCAGCTTTTCCCATATTTCTTTGGATGTTCTGCAAGTTTTGACCTTGCTGAAGGTGCCTTTATCCAAAATGATGAATAGAGCATTTTTTGCCACATTATCCAAGTTAGCTCTCTTCATATCTTCATTGTTCCATTCAAGTCTTGGTTTGACTAGGAAGTTTGGTGGTGGAGGTGCTCCTTCTTCTAACTCTCTACCTAGCATATGTTTTATTTTTGTGGGGATTATTGGTCCTTCAGTAATGACCGTCCACATTTCGTCATTCATGACTGATAGATGTGTCTGCATTGTTATCTTCCAATCATCATATTCTTCTATGGAAAACCTAGGTAACTTGTGATTAGAGGAATCTATGATATGCTATAAGAATGAGTTTAGATGCAGAGAAAACAGTGAGACAAAGGTGGATTTGGGTAGGTGACCAGATAAGTTGGCTTTTAACCCAACTCGCTTTGATACCACTTGTTGGTCCCAAGTGGTGTCCGAGGTTCAGAAGGGGGAGTGAATGAACCTTGGTCGATTTTACAAATCAACGAAAAACTTTTCTGCTTGCAGCGTCAAATTGTTACTGCTTACAGCACTAAGATACAGTGCTGCACGCTGTAACTTAGAGTTTCATACGCAGCGGAAAAATAACTTTTATAACTCAAGGCTGATTTTCTCAAATATGCTTCTATCAGAAAACGTTTTATGCTTATGAGATAAACAAGAAATATAAGATTAAAGCACAGATAAAAAGCAATAAACACTTATGGCTTATAGTGGTTCGAATGTGGTGTAATCCTTCTACGTCCACTCTACTGCTCCTCGAGCAGGAACTTTGTTAAGCAAGATTGAATTACAGGACACCCCTAACAATCTATCAACTTCACAAAGTAACCACCTACTGAAGTCCAGCGTCCACACAGCAACTGTAAACTTCAAAGGCTAACCCACACAGGGTTCTACACTCCCACACAGGGAAGCTGCCTAACCTAGACAACTATACAAATAGCAAGGATTTCTCCTATCAACTATTTGACACCACTAAAACAACCTACGCACACAGCAATAAGGTTAAAAGTATATTATTTGTTTCTTCAACTGGTGCTTCGAAGTGAGCTTCTGAATCCTTGAGAAATCTTTCAGCTTGAATTTGCTTCACTTCTTGAGGTTGAGTGACTGAAACTGATAGAGACTTAAATACTTGGTTCTTGAAAGTTTTAACAATTTTGCACAAATGTTTCAGTTACAGTAACCATCTTCAGTTCTTCTCATCCTCTATTTATACTTGTAGGAGAAGATGTCCGTTGAAGGAGACATCTCTCTTTTTGAATTTGAAGTAGTCTGACCAAAGACATGGTTTGCATTTAATACGACTTGACTTTCTCTTTCAGAGCATTTAATGCGGCAGTTGCGGCTCGCAGCTTTCTGCAGCACGTCAGTCCACGTGGCATCTTCGTATTGGCTCCGTGTCTGCAACTTTGATCTTCTTTGGAACGACTCTATTTATTCTTGCTTGAATCTTCGTTCCTCGTACTGCATTTATCCTTCCTATGATTGTAAGATACTCTTTGTTGTAAATTGCGCTGATTGACTTGACTGGACTGTAAGCTTTGCACTATATCCTAGGTCTTTATGCAGCTGATTCTTTCGTGCAGCGCTGCAGCAACCTGGTTGCAGTATCTTTGAGCAGAGCTGCTGCATCTTTTTCTTGTAGCACTCATGTATGTCATTTCTTCTTACTTCACTGTAGTTTTGTCTTGTTACAGCAATGTTGTATCCTGCCTTTTTACAGCGATGTTATATCATACCTTCTTGCAGTGATATCTTTTATGAACGACTTAGATGCAGTTTTATCCTTGTCAATCCTCCATTTCTCAGCTCTTAAACCTAGACTCAACCTAGTCTATATATTCACTTAAACATCGTGAAAAATGGGGTACTCAAAACTTTCTATTACATATATGATTTGTCTCATCAACATCTAAACATTGAAATCCTAACAGCAAGTAGTAGTCCGGAAGGGGCTGCTTCTCCACATATCCGCCAGGGCTGCCATAAGAGGGCGGTCGCCAAGTTTCTCCTTCCGGGCAACATTGATTACATCGATGAAGATGAAAATATAACCTAACACCCCCTCATATTTGCACTCGGTCGAAGCCTTGTACTCGTGGACAACAGAGACTTTGACCACCAGGATAGCCCGGACAGCTTTCAAATCGGCCTTAGCAGCTTCCAACTCCACCACAACCCGGATATGACTCACGGTGAGGTTGGTCAACCGCTGGCGGTCTAGTTCAGCAGCCTTGGTGGTCTGGGCCAGCAACTCTTAGGCGGAGGCCACCTGCCCCTTCAGCATCTCTTTCTCCTCGATCGCGGAGACGAGCTCACACCTCTTCTCTCGTAGCTCTGTCTTCTTTGCCTTATACTTCTCGAGCTTGTCAAGATGAATGAGATGAGCCCGTCATGAAAAGACAAAAGCCTGGGCTTGGAGAACGGATGTGCAAACATCCATATCGACGCCAGACATCTGTCCGACGTACTTCTCCAGCTCCTCCGTCGACGCCTTGACAGGGGCTTCCATGGTCGGCTTGATCCCAGGCAGAAGGGTCTTCATCAAATCCGTGCTTGGCAGCTGAGCACATGTGAAGCTAATCTGGAAGGGAGGCCTCCGCCCGAGGAACTCTTTTGACCCCTCGATCCTGATAAGGTCCCATCCACATATTTGACCGAGCCGACCATCGGAGTCTCTAATTCCCATACATCGATAGGAAAGATGATAGTGACCTCCTAAGGGCCGGAGGGCTAAGTAGCAGTAGTCGGCCTTGGGTGTTTGGCCGGTGGAGAGCACTAGGGAGAACATTGAAGAGGCACCCCTCGTCCAGAAGTAATGATAAGGACCGGGGGCTCCAGACCACGTCCCTTTCCTCGACCTGGAATCCTAGTCGGCTGTCCCGACCTCCTAGCTTGCTAGGATCGAAGGTGGATACGCTCAGTAGGATCCATTTGGATAGGTAGATCGTCTCGGGGGAGGATGGCTACAAGAAAGTTACCAAGTATTAAAATAGATATGCAATGGCCAGACAGAAAACTGAGCAAGAGATTAATAGCTACCATGAAAGTTGTTGGGGATTGAAACGAAAGAAAAGATTAGGCCGGCCCGATCAAACCGATCTTCAGTCAGAAGGGCCTTGAAGGTTTGCCTCTTCAGGTCGGTGTTATTCTTAAAAAAACGGACCTTTCTTGAAAAGTTCGTACCGATCAAAAGAGCTTGAGGTGAGATCTCTGTAAAACAAAGAAATATTGTAATATCAGAAGGCCGACCAGATTAGAAAAATGTAAATATATACCAATAGCCAGCCCAAAATATGTAAGACAAGGTATCCTCTAGGACGGATCCTCATCGGTCGGCCCGGAACTCATTCAATCTCCGTCAACCCAAAACCATTTGATCTTCCAATCCTTAACAGAGGACAAAAGACCTTTGACAAGCTGGGACCAGAGTGGTTGGGGAGAAGTGTAATAAAAATGGTTCTTCATCCTCGGAATCAGCTTTATAGTGAGCAGCCAGGCCAGTTCCTAGGAACTTGAAACCCCAAGCTGGAAGAAGTGGAAGATGACGAGTAGCCCCAGAATGGATGACCAACTGTTTGGGTGGAACTGGCCAGAGGCGATTCCCAGAGACGGAGATAGTGAGGCACGGAGCTAAGGAAAAGCGCAGGCCGCCCTCAAGGGCCCGAAAATTGATGGTCACGCACCCGGTGGGTGGCTTATCCATCTTCTCATCGGGCCGGGGAACATCGAAGGTGGTTTCCCAGGGAATATTAAATAAAGCGTGTCAGCGGTCCAGCTCGGCCTTAGTGGCGATGGACGGCCACGCCATGGCCTTGAAATCCTCCGAGGGCTGCTCGGTCTTCCTATACCTCCGCCTGATGGGCACCTCGGTGGGAATGCTAGGAGTCGAGATTAATAGGCCGGCCTCCTCCGCTGATGCAGGAGTCGGGCTCTTGATCTCCTCATTAGATGAAGAGGTAGATCCTAGGGGCAATCTTCTCGAGCTGTACTCCAGCTCCTCGGATCCATTTTGGCTGTAGTCTCAGACCGAACCGCTGGTAGAAGATCCATTTGATGATATATTGACAGAAGTATTACCTAAATAAAGACGATGGATTCTTGTCGATTAATTCTCTTTGGTTACTTTAGCTCGGTGCTCTCAAAAAGAATTTCTAAGCTCGTGAAACAAATGGAGAGGAGACGTCCCTATTTATAAAAAGAGCACGATCGTTCGACTTTCCTCCTGCCAGAGGTAACACGTGGCATAACGTACGGCTATGATCCAGTGACTCTTCGACTTCTATTCCCTCAGATAAGGACACGTGTCCAGGTCATAAGCATACCTATCATGGTCAGTTTATACTCAAGTCGGCTCGGTCTTAGCCGGCCAGGTTAGATAATGTCGGAAGTAAAAATTTATGACCGAGCCGACCAGAAGGGTTTTGATCGGATGAACCATGTTGTGCCACAAGTACAGAACTATGAATATAAGTCGGTCGGATAAATATAATTAAATTCAAAATACTGATTTAGAGGCTAGAACCTCCTAACAAAAGGCCGACTGGCCACCCAAGAAATTTAAAAAAATATATATACAATTTTTATCCTTCAGTCATCAGCACTGATCTTGATCACCTCATCTTCAACCCTGGCCGGTCGAGCACTCTCAACCTGCTCGACATTAGGAATATCCTCCATTCTAAGATCTGGGTTGGACATGAGCTGAATAGGAGGAGTTGGCTGCAAGAGGTGGTCTGAACTAGGAGGAAGATAACCAGGCAAATCATCCATCAGATCCAAGTAATACTTGGGAAGAGGATTCTTTTATAAGTAGTCGGCCAGCGTGGTCCTAAATGGACGCCCATCAAGCCCCGCCTTCCTCACCACCTCAATGTTGTCCATAAAAGTGAAAAGGTAGGCCAGTATGTCATCGTACTTACATTCTTTGGAATCTTTATGCTTTTGTACGACGGCTACCTCATCCAGTTGGCCAGTTCTTGCAACCAGCAACTCGGCCCGCACTGCCTCCAACTCGGTGTGTGAGGCCTCCAAATTAGCCGTGAGTCTGGCCTTTTCAACGGTTATATCCGACAACCGTTGGCGATCCAACTCAGTTGACTTTATGGGCTTGGCCAGAAAGTTCTGTGAGGAGGCTAGCTGAACTTGGAGGGTTTTTTTCTCTTCAGCGGCAGCTGCGAGCTCGGCTCGTCATTCATGAAGCTCCACCTCCTGCGCATCATACTTCCTCTGCTGGTCGAGGTGCTTTAGATATGCTTGCTAAGTGAAGATGGAGGCCTGAGCTTGAAGCACAAACAAGCAGACGTCCATATCTGCTGCAGTCATTTTACCGGCATATCCTTCCAACTCCTCCATCCAGGCCTTTATTGAAGCTTTTATGGCCAACTCGACCCCGGGAGAAAGTTTTTTCATCAAATCAGCACTCGGCATCTAAGCACGAGAATAACTGATTTGGAAGGGCGGCATCCGTCCAAGAAATTCTTTAAAGCTTTCTACCTTCTCGGGATCCCAGCCACAAATGCTAACCGAACCGGTCAAAGAAGATTCGGAAGACCACACCCCCGATGGAGCCACGATGGTAACACCGGGGCTTCTGATGGGTTGCTCGGTAGGAGCTGACCTGGCCTCTTTGCTGATGGGCCAGTTGGTTCTTGGCTCGGCAGCACTGTTTCCGACACCTGGGTCTCACGACCTTGTCTCTTTTCAACCGCCTGATATGCTCAATTGGGTCCATCCTAGGAAGTAGGCCTTCGCGAGGGAGGACGACTACGAAAAGATTATTTAGCGAATGAATCAATCGAGCATAAAGGTGATGTAATAGTTTAAAACTTTTTACGAAAATCTACAAGGATACAAGTGAAATGAAAGGTCAGGTCGGCTTGGGCAAGCTGATGTTCTGTAATCAAGTCCTTGAACGTTCGTCGCTTTGAGCCGACATTATCTCGCAAGAAATAGATTTCATGGGAAAAGTCTTCGCCGATCAGGAGATTTTTGGACGGCACCTCTACAAAATAGAAAAATATTAAAACATCAGAAGAGACGGCCAAGAAATTATAAACGTATACCTTCTGCAGACCCGAAGCCAGTGGGGCAAGACATTCTCGAGGAGAAGTCATGATCGTTCTACCCGGGGCTCTTCCAATCCCCTCCAACTCAAAACCATTTGCTCTTCCAATCTTTAACTGACTATGGAAGGCCATGGATCAATTAGGGTCGGAGCGCCTGTTCACTAATTTCTTTTAGCTATCCCGCAAGTGTACGGTGTAGATTGCAGAAACGGTAAGCAAGGTCGATCCCACAGAGACTATCGATTCAGGAAATCACTAACTACCCAAATTCTATTCACAATTCTATCTAGGGAAATCAAATATCATGAATTGCAATTAAATTAATAAACTAACAATTACGAAGGTACAATTCACTTAAAGTTGACAGAAATCTGAGACAGGTTCTGGGACATGCTTTCATCTAATTCTCATTAAGACATCACTTTAATCAATCCAAGTTCATTAATCAATCATCCTATATGAGCAATCACACATATCAATTAATCGCTCTCCCGAGTCAATTAATCAGTTGATTATTATGCTATCAGAGGTATCCCTACTCAATCTGATAAAAACATAACTCCCAAAAACACCCAAGATTGATATCTCATCACATAAATTCCTTAATCTCCCGATCTAAGTCTTTTATGTGTCATGTGTTTATTCTTCCATAATTAAATCTCATCTCCTGAATTTTGATTCAATTATTAAAACATGCTCAATTATCGGCCAAATAATCAAACAAACAATCAATTCATAAACCCACAAATAAGATGAAAGATTAAGAACATTGAAATAAATCAAAGATCCATCAGGATTCGAATTAAACTACTAACAAGCCCTAGAAACCCTAAAAAGAATTAGCTAGACATGATCATCGTCAAACTCATAGACAAGATTAACAATATCATCTCTTAAATGAAAAACTAACGAGAGAAGAAAGATTCAACTCGAATCGCCAACGATCTTCCGATTCCTTCGGCTCTTCTCCGTCTTCTCCTCCGTCTCCCTCTTTCTATCTCTCTCTATGTGTATTTCTATCTCTAATTGCCAATCTCCTCTTTTTTCGTTTCTTGGGGTCTTTTATATCCATTGAAGAATGAAATCTCGCCAAAATAACAGAATTTGCTGATCGCCCGGACACAACCGTGCTATACGGCAGGTCGTGCTACACCCTTCAGTGATCTGGCACGGTCGACCGTGCCATGGGGCACGGTCGTGCTATACCGTTCAGGCCCAAATCCGTCGCGCACGGTCGTGCGCGCCTCCTTCTTCTTGTGCACGGTCCGATCGTGCTATTAAGCACGATCGTGCTTTCCTTCTTGGCCATTTCGCTCAAAACTTGCACTTTTTCTCGTTAAAATCATGAAACTAAACACAAACCCGTCAAATGCATCTTATATACAAATAATCACAATAATCACCATAAAAACGTAGCTAACACATTCAAATGAATACATAAACCTACGCACAAATAGGTGAAAATTGGCACTTATCAGCGCCCGAGGTGAAATGTAGTAAAAATGATTTCTCATTCCGGGTATAAGCTTGATAATGAATAGCCAAGCTAGCTCTTGAGGACTAGGGATTCCAAGGTTGTAGCTATGAAAGAGCACGAGCACACTCAGTATGGATGACCAACTATTCGGGTGGAGTTAGCCAGGTGCTATTTCCCAGTGCCAGAGGTAGCGAGTCAGGCAAGGTGCCATAGAAAATCGCAGCCCTCCCACTAGAGCTTGGAGACTTATGGCAACACAATCTTTGAATGGCTTATTCATACGCTCCTCGGGTCGGGAAACGATGAAGGAGACTCCTAAGGGGACATTAAAGAGGGACTGCCATTGGTCCAACTCAAGCTGGGTGACAACAGAAGGCCAACCCATTGCTTTTGACTCCCTAGAAGGTGACCTAGCTCGGTGGTCTCGCTGTTGTCCGATGGGGATTCTGGTGGGGATTTTGGCAGGCATTGATCCAGATGGACCAACCCCCTCGGTAACCATAAAGGTCAATCCCCTGACCTCCATGTTGAGAGAGCTAGACCCAAAATCCAAATTGGTCGATCTACTTGACATAATTGTAAGGGAAAAGTAAATTACCTTATCAATGGGTAGATGGTTCCTTCTCTTTGATTGATTCAGCACGGAAGATCGTGATCGGTTAATTGTACTTGGAATAGATAATAATTGCCTGGAGTTTTAGGTTCATGAAAAGCTAATTGAAAGAGAAACGCCCCTATATATAGACGAAGCGCGACCCTTCAACTTCCAACCTACATGATACAGACACGTGGACGATCAAGCGGGCGTGAAGCCTCTTTCACTCGACCAGATGACGACATGTGTCTGCATTAAGACTCAATCCTACTTGTCAGACTTCTATTCTGCTCGGCTCGGCTTACGGAAAGTGGTTAGGTCCCGACAGAAATAGTTTCTCCCATGACCTAAAGGGCTATTGTTGGATCATCTGACCCGAGCTAAAACCGATTGTTGAGCCTGGCTGGTCTACAGTGTTAATTTCCCGAAGTCTGATTTTGACCAGTGAACTTACCCATCTAACCCGGCCAGGATGTGCGACTTGGACGGCATTCGAATGACTCAGCCAGGACCATTCCCCTAACGGATTCTAGGGGACAGTGCTGAGCAGGACAGGATATGTCGAACAGGATGTCTTCAACCACTAGGAGATCGTGGGGGAGTTAAACCACCCACTTCCTAAAAAATAGGCTAAAAACAGGGGAGCAGTGGGCATGATCCCCACTACTCAAGCCCTTCCCTAGCTATAAATAGATGTAATTTCAACTTGTAAATGGTTCGAACATTTCATTGTACTAAGCACTAGAGAGCTAATTTCTTTACGTATATTACATATGATCCTGCCCGATCACTAAAAACCGTCCAGGATCAACCAAGCTAAATTACCCGAGTAGGCTTCGGGTCAGTGTTTTCTACACCCATTTTTATACTTTTCTAACTCATTTTTATCCAATTCTCATAAATTTAATCCCTATTTGATAATTTTCAAGTGTTCGACTCGAAATTAACTAATTACAAATTCCGACATCAATATAAATAAAATTAAAAAGAAATCATAAAATGAAGATTGTGAAAGTTGCACAATAATATAAACACGTGTGGTATATTTGCACCATAACTTAATTAAACATTGGGATTAGTGTTTTTTTTTTTAAAATATTTACACCCCATCATAAAACTTTAATGATTATCTGTCTTTGCCCTTTTTTAAAAGGGATAGCAGCAAAATGTACCCAATTTCAATATAACATATACCAAAATACCCACTTTCTTATAATAATATCACTTTCTACCCAATTCTTGTAATTTTACCACATTACTTTTGTTGACCTTTACTAATTACAAAAACCCCAAACCTTTCATTAGCCAATTAAAACTTCCAATCCAATATATATAAATTTGATCCGAATTAATTCTTTTCTGATTCTGATAATCAGGCCCAACATGCTTTCGTTAAATAAAATAATACTGAGTTATAAATCATATATCGTCTTTGTCTCTTAATTCTCTTAGATCTCTGTTTAGATTTTACGGATCAAATGATCCAACCACTCGCCCGCAGTCTATGGTTCTAAACCGATCTTCTTGAGAACCCAGATCGCAACCCTTCTCAATGGCCACCTGTCTTTAAGGGGATCACAAGGAGACTCACTGCTGGATGACTCTTTACTCGGTAATATAAATTTTCTGGACACATGTTGAAGGCAAAAACTTCTTTTTCTTATTGAAGAAATAAATAAAACTATATTATAATATATTATTCTCTTCCTATGGAGGAGAAAGCTTGTTTAGCCACTTAT
This sequence comes from Scutellaria barbata, assembly GCA_028654395.1. Classification (NCBI taxonomy): domain Eukaryota; kingdom Viridiplantae; phylum Streptophyta; class Magnoliopsida; order Lamiales; family Lamiaceae; genus Scutellaria; species Scutellaria barbata. The sequence goes on from CM053650.1 coordinate 8,663,133, forward strand.
GGCTTAAACTCGAAAAGGGAAAATCCCCATGAACAGGAAAGCTTGAAAGCTTAACTATTACAACTTAAAAGAAGATTTCTAAAGAGAAGTGTTGTGAGAATTCGATGATCTTCTTCTGAGGCCCAATGCCTCCTTTTATAGGCGTAAATGTGCTCCTGTGTGGATTCATTATTGCCTTGCCAGCTTGCTTTCCACTTGGTTAGTGGGTATGGGGTCAACCTTCTTTACTTTTCCATCCACGGGTAGGTAAGTGCACCTTCCACCATTTATTATCGAGTTAGGTGGTCTCGTTGTCCTTTTGCGTCGGCAACGAATTTTTTGCTGAGTGGAGGGGTCATCCACTTTCGTCTTTTAGTTCGGGATGCTAATTCTTCAAAGGTGGCGGGACCGGCTACTGTCTTTTGTCTGGAATTAACATCCTACGCTTATTACAATATATTCCTATATTATTACATTCGTAGAATACATGTATACTTGTGATTTATCGAGTTTTAGTCTAAACTCATTTTCTCTTATTACATTTTTTGGTTTTATTGTCTAAAAACCCTTCAATTTTCCCTTTTTTTTGGAAAATCGGGTTTATCTTGTTTGACCTTGACACCCTGTCCAAATAAGGATTTCTCCAGTGTTTGACAGTAAGAATAAAGTCTTTCTTCCCACCTTCCAATATGTATTATATTACATATCTTTTTTCTTGTTTGTTCCGTCGCTGGATCCTTGTTTTCCCAAATTAATTTCCTCTTATTTTCAAAGAGGCTTTCTGCAAACCTAGTTGTGTTTCATGTCATTGAATTTCATGTCATTGAATTTAACAGGAAAGACTCATTCACAGAATTTTGGAAAATCTTGAATGGGTACTTTACTTTGTCCATCTCAGTAAGATAGACTCATAATCCCCAAGCTCGCCTTGTAGATATTTATTTCTCGGTAAGGGCGACTACTAAAGGATTATTTGATGGTGGTGCTTTGGTTCTGTTGGACGTCACCATGTCTGGTCTCTGTAGTTTTATGAATTGGAAAACTGAATGAGACCCTTTGCCTGTAATTTCTGGAGCGGTTGAGATAATCTTTAGCTCCAGGGTATTTTCTGTACCCAAATGAGGGTTATTCTGTCATGAATCTTGCACAGCAGTTGAAATTCATTCCGGTAATTTTGAAATTTTCAGAAAACTAGGTGCAGTTGTGAATATCGTGTAAACTTAACATGAACAATACAATATAATCCCATAGTTCAACATGGATCTTAGAACTTCATGATTTCCACATTCATGTTTAAGAAAGTATAATTGGAAAACTAACCTTGTGTAGTCATCTTGAATGACTTCTTCTTCTCAAGAAAACGGTTTCTCCCTCCTGACCTTTACGTTTCATACAGAATTAGATTTGAGTGATAGAATAATATATTTCTCTGTATTCTTTTATAGGTAGAGAGAGGACCAATTTTTTCTGAAAGATTGTTCCCATAACTGTTTTGAGAAACTTCCTCCTCCCACGTTCTATCAACGTGCAGAAAGAAACAGAAAACTTAATCTTAATATTTATCCATTTAAACCTTATATCAGATATTTAAAATACCATGATTTAAATAATCTATTGTGTCAATTATGCGGCACGTGGACCACAATATCTTACATATCGAAGCAATGGCTCCGAAGTTAAACCATTCCCTAACGTCATGTGGGTTTACACCCGGAAGCATTCAAAGTCTTGGATACTTTCCAAACCAATCAGTAGTAATTTTTCCTGGATTGATCTCATTTCTTGTAACCAATTTCTCCCATGTTCTTTGGTAAACCTGAAACGGAGAAATAGTTTATGGGCCAGTCTGTGGCCTTAGGTTAACCTCTCTCTCTTTTACCCCAAAAGTGCTGGATTAACTCGGGTTGCCTGGAATTGCTTCCTGACTTTTCGAATTAATATTTTTATCGAAGTCCGATAAAACATTCGATTCGGCATTATCAACATTTTCTTCGGTATCCGATGAAAAATACTTGTCAGCAGGATGTCCTACTTCGGGTATAAAAGTACCCTGCTTGTTCATCGATGATGAACCTTTCTCTTGTATTTCTTTCTTGATCACCGATGATGAATATGCCTTGTGTAGAGGTCTTTCTAATGCATTCCATAAATGACAGTTAGAGGTTATTGCTGCTTGTAGGGTTTTTTGGACTTTGTCCAAATCCGCATTTTGTACATATGCAGCTGCTTCGACTCGTGTCCTAAGCAACTCAAATGCCTTGTAAAGTTCATCAAGGTTTTTCCTGAGGTGTCTTGCTCGTATCGTGATGGAATCCACCTCAAGGATGTCCATCCCTTGTCAAGAAATCTGCAAGAACATTCTCATTAGATTTCACAATGACAATATCAAATAAATAATATTGACATTCTGTTTGCCACCTGATAATACGAGCTTTTTCGATTTTTGATTCAAGTTTATTTTTCAAAAAAGCTTTTACATTGTATTATCAACTTTTAAAGTGAATTCTTTTGCTAATAAAAATAAAGGCCATTTTTTAAATGTCTTCCAAACCGCAAAGAATTCTTTCTCGTTAATATGCCAGACTCTGGCTTGTTGTTCTGTAAACAACCCTCTTGTGTATCTACATGGTTCTTCACCAGTAGCTGTCTTGCTCATGAGCACTGCTGCCCATCGAAAGTCATTAGCATCTATGTAGACAACTAACTGATCCTCATCTTGAGGAATTACGAGTTTCGGCAGGTTACTACAAACCTGTTTTAACTCTCGGACATGTTGGGAATAGATGTCTTCTCATTTCCATTTGGTCTTCTTATCCTTTTGTAATAAAGGACGGAAATCCTTGTGATATTTTGCTAAGTCCTTGATAAACGAACCTACAAAATTAATCACTCCCAAGAAGCTTTGAAGGTGCTTCTTATCTTTAAGAACATTTGGAAAATTACGGATTTTCTCCACAATGTGTTCTTGTAGTTCCATATCTGCATGGTCAATAATGACACCGAGAAACTCAATTCTATTAACCGTAATTATTGTCTTCTTTTCAGAAAGCACTAATCCTTCTTTATGACATACTTTTGAAAATATTTCAAGATACTTTAAATGATCTTTCATATTTTTAGATACAATCAAAATATCGTCTATGTAAACAAACATAAACATAAAATAATCTTTGAAAAGAGTATCCATCTTTTGTTGGTATATTTAGGATGCATTTGTAAGACCCATAGGAAGTACATTTCAGATATACTGACCTTGTGGTGTAAAAAAAGTCGTTAATTTCTTTGAATCTTTTTCTAGCTTGATCTGGTAGAATCCATACTTAAAATCAAATTTCGAAAACACTTTTGATCCTTTAATGCAATCAATTAAGTGTTCTCTACTTGGAACGTAATAACCATCAAATTCAGTAATCTTATTAATACTTTGATAGTTAATTACTAACCTTATTTTTCCTCTCTTTATTTCACCATGGTTTCTTACCAAAAACTCAGGGCTACTATAAGGAGAAATACCTGCTTCGATCAGATTGAGATCGATATGCTCTTTTATAGTCTTTTGCATATCCTTTCGATCTTCAGTGTTCATCTGAATCGACTTATATCGAACCAACTCGTATCGGTATTGTTCTTTTACCTTTAGGGTTGCTTCGATCTAGTTTTTGTCCCACCAATTTAAAGGATTCTCATTGAAATTCCTTTGGATTAGCCTTTTGACATTTTCAAGGGAAAGTAAACTTTCCTCATCCATATCAATATGGGGTGGTCCTTCTTGCAAGACATTTTTTAGAAACTGAATCGCTTCTTCATGTCCCTCTTCCATTTCCTCTTGTCTATAAGACAAAAGAGCTTCTCCAAATTTCCTCTTATCCTGCATTTTAGAATGAGTCAACTTGGCTTCATTATCACTACATTTGCTGTGAAAATTAATAGGCATTATCCTATTAAAAGCTTTCTCTCGCCGCAAAACCTGTATCAAACTACCACAGTTAGTAGTAAAGGTTAACAGGTTCTTGTGATTATCTTGCTCATATTTTGCAAATGTTTGGATAAAATTATTACCCAACAAAATATCAGCACATGTATCATGAATATAGATAGGTGGCATTCTTACTTTATACCAAGGGGTATCAAATGCACCTCTGATCATTATTCTTGATTCTCGAATACCCTTATTGAGTATTAGGATCTTCTGGGAGAATCCCTTCCTATAATAAGAGGTAATTTTTCCACTATTTTACTGGGAAAAACTCCTGACTTTGCTGTGCAAATGCCTGAACCTGAGTTAATATAAGCTGTAAAATACTCTGTCTTATATTGATCATATAATATCCCAACGGATATATATATGGAGAAAATACTCGTCATTCAAAGTCGTTTGGATCGTCTGGATATTTTTTCATATTTTTCCAGGATTCCAACATGTTTATCATTGAGCTTATTAAATTATGCTCATAGGCCAGCTCTTATAATCTTATCACATCTTGTATTTGATGAGTTTGACCATTTCTTCGCATATTCCTCATAAGGTCTAACAACTTATCTTTCTCTTTTCTGAGATCTTTGATCTCTTCGTTTATACGCAAACCTGTCATATAAACTGGTTTTATTCTACCCTGATTGTATGTCCATCAAGGTCGAACTCTATCCATTTTCCTTTTCTTCCCCAAGGTTTGTATCCTCAAGGAAACTTAGACCAAGGGTCATAACACCATCAGTTATACATGCACTTCTTGTAACAGATACTTCATAACCTGGTATGTTTAACAAGCCTTCACATCTATTTACACTTGGTTGCTGTAAATGATATATCTCATTACAAGGAAACAAATTATCAACTTTAGATATATCAAAAACAACCTGGATTTCTTTCCAACCATCAGAGCAGTTTGTTTTAACATTTCTTACCCTAATCTGTTGTGGATAAAAATCCTCATATGGTTCTTTTCCTTTTAGGCTTAGAATCCTATCTTCGGAAAAAGGCATCATGTTACTAATCTCAGAATCAAACTTTGATGATTTATTTAAAATCGGATGATCTTTAATTAGTATATTAACACCACCTATCTTAGGTATCTAGATAGGGTTTGGTGTCATAACCTTGGAAAATTCCTTGAAAATTCTAGAAATTTCTATATACTCTTTCCTAAGAAATATATCCGAATGATGTGTATTGGAAAGCACATATGCAATTTTGTACGTGATAGAATATGGTCTATTACCCCTTTTCATTAAATCAATTCTCTTAAAGTCCTTATGAAGGGTTAAGACTCTACTGAAATCTTGGTCAGTTAGGTTGTATGCAATCCTAGGATGGATATTAAACATGAGTTTTCCTGCATACAAATTACCTACCATTGTCCTAAGACAACTATCTCGCAAATTATTGATTCTTCTATCCATTACAGATAAATGTAATTCAGAATCAATACTTTCTTTAAAGGTAGCTTTAATTACTATTTCAATAGTTCCAATATGAATCCATTTCATAGTAACTGCTACTTCTTCTTTGATATGACTTAGTGCCTCAAGAATTTCTTCTTTTGGGATAAGCTGCATATTAACTTTATTACCGATTAATTCCATAGGAATTGAAAACTCACCTGAGTTCACCCGATAAATTATATGGTGCTTGCGCTGTCCTAACCCGATCTAGTTACAAATTTGATTAAGACTTCCAATCCTAAATCCGTCAAATGGATTCAAGATTGAGTCTTGTCGCATGATTCTCTCCATCGTCTTGTTTGAGATCCTCATTCTTGAAAAAAATCCTGATAGACTTTCCGAGATTTGAAGTCTATCTCCCTGTTCGTCGTGTCTACTTGTCTGATTCTGTAGATGATCCATAGGATCCTTCTGAATCAGATTCGAACTCTTCTTCATAGATGTTTTCATCTGAAGAGATGTCCTCAAACTTGTAAACGGGCACCAAATCCCTATAGTAGACTGCATCAAGGATGTCATCTGTTTGCTCAAACTGGCACACATCTTTTTGCTTCTGTGGGTAATCGAGCAAAATATGTCCTCTCGCACTGCACGTCCAGTAGTTGCAATCTTTGAAACTTTCATTTGTACGAGTATGAGCTCGTTTGAAAGTTCTCCTTCTGGTTGTTCCTCATATTGACTTCCCTATGGATCTAGATTCTTGTGAAGGAAACCTGGAAGGACCAGACTTTTGACCAAATTTATAAGATCTAGTCTTTGATTTGGACCACCATGATCTTCCTTGATTGGAATGTCTCATGTATGACCCTCCGGACTTAGATTGAAATCTTCTTCTGAAGTGTTTCTTTTTTTTCCATGTCTTTTGCGACTTGGTTCTTCAATAATCCTTGGAAAATCATTATTGTTGCAACAAATATGAGTCTTTTTTACCAATCCTCTTAGTTTTTTCTTGTTCTTTTGTTGTGTCGCTTGATGACACCATTCTCTTAGACTGTCCTTTAAAAAGGACATTCTTTTGGCCACTGAATGGATTCTTCCTGGAGGCACCTTATATGTTTGTATAAGCATCTCTCTCCATGGGTTGCATATTTTTGCAAAGAATAATTATGTTGCAACATTCAGTGGTATTAGAACTTGGAAGTAATATTTGAGGAACCAATAAATGTATTCATCCGCATAACATATACTTCTTAATTCGAGAGCATACAAGGCTTGTGTATATTCTCGCTTCTTTTCTTCTTTTCTTTCATCAAAGTATCCATCTCCGATGAAGAATAATTTGAGCAATTGACTGATATTTTCGATAATTTCATAAATATTATCTCTGAATCCGATCTTCTTTGATATGGGCCTCCATGCTGTTCCATGTTTTCTTAGTTGAACCTTGCAAACAATTTTCAATTAGTTTGCTGAATTGATCTCATTCAATGTCCATCGCTGACGCAGCAACCTTTAAGGATGTCATCCATTCATCGATCAAAGTCTTCATATTTCTGAAATCGATGATATCGGTTGTGAGCATCAACCCGAACGGATGTGTTGGTTCTAGCATCGTTTTCGCCCAAGGGCTATTTGATGTGGCCTGATTCCCTTCTGGTCGTCCCTTTTGTCGTGCCTTGAATGCACTATAGTCGACTCGATCATATTTCCACGATTCTTGTGGTTGTTGGGGGATGGGTATTTCAGCACTCGTGCTCCCTTCCTCCTATTTGAAAATATGATCATTCATCTTGAGATTAATCAGATCCACAATTCCTAGATTGGAAAGTGATTCGGTTAATTTCGAGATATCTACTCTTGAGACCTCCATCAAACTTGTCAAATGATGTCGAGCAAGACATCCTCGTAGCTTTTAGACTTCGGGACTTCCGTAGTCTTTCCTTTGGGAATGTTTGGTTTGTCTCCGAACGCATCTTTGAATCTTTCATTCATCGATCTACCTGTTCCCCTGGGTAACCTTCTTTTCAAATCTATAATTTCTTTTTTCAGATCTAAAACTTCTTGTTGGATCTCGGATAGAGATCGGCACATCTTCCCCATCTGTCCACCATAGTATATGATGGTCTTTTGGACTTCCCTAAGGTCTTGTGTGATCTTAGATGTGTCTGTAACAATTATGTTCCAATCTTTGCTGGATGTCATTGAAATACTGCACTTGTTTTATCTCGAAAATAATTTCGGATACATTTTTTCTTAATTTTCTCCTCTCGTTAGGCATAGAAAATTCAATATTGTAAATAAGTTTAATTTATTTCTTCAATAAATCCCGAGACTCTAATACCATTTTTCGAAGGATCGCATCTGTAATCAAATAAATATGTGGATTGGTTTTTTCTTTAAATATCCCAAATATTAGTGAATACATGACAATTGTTATACCTTTCAAATCAGATCACAAGTATAAATACGAGTGTTTTTTAGGGCACGAGAGAGGTTTCCAGCCATTATATCCGAACTAAAAATTAAGGATATAAAACATGATTTTATGAAAATGGTTTGGCAATAATAAAATTGGAGTGACAAAAACACATTCCATGTGGGGCCTTAGGGTGTTGACTTGATTTTGGGTAGTTTGAGGTATTATTATAGTATATTGAGTAGTTTGGTTTTTTGTTATAAATTTTTGAATAATATTAGTTATTATCCCTTTTTAAAATCTATAATATTAATATGAAATATACGTATTAACTAATGTAAATAAAAATATTAACAACTATGTGTTAAATAAATTGATCGGATGATGACTGAGACGTTAAATGAGTCAAGCCAACCTCTTTTACAAAATAAAATTCATAAAACCATTTTATATGAAAGTTTGTATCAAAATTATTCATTACATGTAATAATTAAGAGTGGGACTATACACACATCATCCATTTTAAACATATTTCATTAAAAATAAATTACAAATAAATATTTATTAAAAGACATAAATTCCCTTATTATATTATTTATTTAATTTTATGAGTATATAATAATAAAATTATAATCTTATGCGATGTGTTTAGAAATTTAATAATATTAAATATTTTAAAGTGAATGTATATTGTAATCGGGATGCAATTAATAATAGGTGGGTTATGTATAACCTGACCCAATAATTAAAATAAAATATTAAATAAATATGAGTTGTATTTGTATATAATTATTGTATGGATTTTAGATTAATATAAATTTTTTTCCTAATTTTTATATTGTTTTAATTATACCTTTATATTATATTAAACATATATTTATATAATATTTTAACTTAAAAGATAAACTTTCATTTTGAAAAAAAATCCCTAATTTCGACCAAAAAACCCTAATTCCAACACAAAAGTACATATATACATTTATGTACCTTTAAGTAATATTACTCATTACCTTTATATGATACATAAAGATACAACTAACATAATTAAAAAATATGACTAAAATAACATAAAGATATTTTTAACATATTGTAAATATATACTTAACATAACAAAAAAACTTTAAAGATATGTTTAACATGATATAAATGTATATTTAACATAACATAAATTATGTTTAATATAATATAAATGTCTTAAATGTATAACTAACATAATATAAATGTATAGTACCTGTAGTGAATTTGGGTGGGTTTGAGCACACCTATCCTAAAATGGCGCGTGAGTCGAATCATGTACGAATTTATGATTTATACAACAATTACACATAAATTTTTGTAAGTAAATATATTATACGTGAAAACAAGTGTGAATTGCATGAAATAATATATGAACCAGATCGAATCAATTATACGCATTTATAATTCGTACATCAATAACACATAACCTTCTTTTTGAATAAATATATAGTAAAATTGATGATCTTGAATGAAACGGCAACTAATAAAATACTCAAATTTAAGGATAAAGATTGACCAGCTAGAGCACCAGCAGTGCTACTTGCCTATATAACAATGCCTTTTCATCTCTCTTTCCACAATTCCCCCATTTGTTTTTAAAACCAGAGTCCAAATTGCACGAACTGTATTGACCCATGGCATTTTACCGGAGCTCCATTCTACTCCGCAAGGCGATCACCAGCCGCCGTACAGCCGCCGTTTACTCTTCCTACAGTTCTCTGATCTACGGTTCTCCCAATTGCTCTGATCGCCGGAGATGCTATTCAAGCTTAGACTCGGGCAGTAAAGGTACAACCATGGCAGCGGCGGGGTACCACATCAACAACGAGCCTTCCCATATGAAAGGAGCTGTGTTCTGGGAAATGAATAAACCCCTCACTTTTGAAGATTTTAACATGCCTCGCCCCAAGGCCAATGAAATTCTAATCAAAACCAAGGGTAATTTTGTTGAGTTTCAGTTTAGTTTTAGATGATGTGCATTATTCTGTAAAGGTTGTACCTTTCTGTTCGTAAAGGAAATATACAGAACGCAGATGGTAAATAAGATGATCAAGTAACACGAAGTATAATTTTCTGTAGAATCATGATAAAGTTGTTTGCTTAATGTTCATTGTAGCTGGATTTAGTAGAGTTTTACTTTGGTTTTAGTTGTTGTGCGATATGCTGTAAAGCTTGTACTTTATGAACATTAAGGAAATATAGTCAACGCTGATGGTAAAGACGATGACCAAGTGAAGTGAAGTCTTGTGTGCTATTAAATCATGATAAAGTTGTTAACTTTATGTCTATTGTAGTTTAATTTACTAGTGTTTCAATATGGTTTGGTTGTTGTGCATTATGCTGTAAAGCTTGTACCTTTCTGTATATGCAGATGGTTAAGGAAATGAGCAAAGTGAAGCTAAGTCTTATTTGCTATAGAATTATGCTAAAGTTGTTAACTTCCATGTTCAGGAAATCCTTTTTTGTGACTTTTGACTTGATTTTCAATGGTGATTGGAAAAAGAATGACGTTATTTGCCTTTACCTTTTTGTATGTTTATTATGTTAAACTGTTTTTATAAATTGAATCAACTAAAATCACCAATGTAGTCGAAATTTGAAGTATAATGAGTGCTCCTTTGGGCTTTTCTTTAGCATTTACCTGATTGTGTTTTTGAATTGTGTTTGCATAATGCAGCCTGTGGAGTTTGTCACTCTGATCTGCATGTGATGAAAGGTGAGCTTCCCTTTGCCAGCCCCTGTGTTGTTGGGCATGAGATTACTGGTGAGGTTGTTGAACATGGGTCACTCACTGACAGTAGAATTACTGAAAGGTTAGATAAGCTGTTGAAATTTAGAAAAAGAAAAAATAATTTCTTTTGTCTTATGTTGGATACAGAAGTTATATAGTTTTTTACTTAAATTTCAGATTTCCTATTGGATCTCAAGTGGTTGGGGCTTTTATTATGCCTTGCGGAAGTTGTTTCTACTGCTCTAAGGCAAGGATATCAAGACTTGTCATTTGAATTTTCACCTACATTTAAGGTTCTAATTTGAGTCATTTACGATGTTTACATAGCTTTTTGACTACATTATGCCTTGCATGAAAACAGGGTCAAGATGACTTATGTGAGCCTTTTTTTGCTTATAATCGAGCGAAAGGGACACTTTATGATGGTGAAACAAGGCTATTTCTCCGAGGCAGTGGTACATTTCTAATGAAGTTCTCTTCTTTAGAGGACATTATTGAACCATCATAGGTGCAGCTATTTGTGCAACATTACGTAATGCAAATTCTACTGAGCATATCATTATTCCATACAGGGGCAGTCCCTCCTTATAGATTGGGGGTTAAATAAGCCCGTCAAGATTAAATATCTAGTCTGGACCTGATTCCACACACACACTCATTCTGATACATGAATCGTTTCCTAATTATATTTGGTTAGATTACCTCTGATATTCTACTTTTATCTACTACCTTTAGATAAAATATCTATAATTTTCTAAACTCATCTACAATGAAATGCTGATGATCATACTTTATCAATAGAGATATTTTTTTATAGAAATAAAAGATTTAGGTTTCAAATGTAGCAAAGTGGAAACCATGTTTATAAAACTTGTGATGATTTTTAATGTTTTGATTAATGTATATGTTTGGTGTTCTGCTTATTTTTGGGACAAATTGGTGTTGCATTCATGAATTTTCTTGACAATAAGGACTTGGGTCCTGTAGATACAATTTCAGAATGTGAGGTTGTTAAAAAGTAGTTTTATTTATCTAGACTCACTCACATTGTGTTGAGTAGATACTTGGAAAATTTGATTAGAAAATGTTATTACTTTGATTGTAAACCTAGTAAGACTCCCATAGATCATCACTGTAAAGTGTTTCCCAATAATAGATTACATGTAAATCAAAAGGGTGCTCTAAAATCATAGTTTGTTTGACGGTAATGAATTATACTAGACCACACATCTGAACTCTTGCACTGTTCTTGAACATAGATTTTAAGATGTTTGAAGTGTACACTACATTATGGGTTGCATTATAATTGGACTGTACCTATTATAGAATGCATAATGATGCAAATAGTGCATCAATAAGGTGAGTTCGAAATCAATTTATGGTTGGTGCTATTGTATCAAAAAAGAATCATGCCTTGATTTATTTTCCATGGAAATCTGTTGTTTTATCTCTAGCTAGCAAAGATATATAGTGGATGAAAAGGTTTTTAAGGTGATACCTTTTGTTGAAGCTCCTAGAGGATCTATCAGATAATTTTGTTGTAATATTACTGCTATTCAAAATGCCATCAATGAACAATGCGTGGCATTAGTGAGCATATTATCATGAGGTGTAGTAAGAGAAGGAGTTCGGTTAATAAGGTAAAGTATCACTAGTTGTTAAGCAAAGCTTGATGCTTATAAGCATCTGCAATTATTCTTCCAGTTTTATGAACCTGTCACGATTGATCAACCACTAACTTCTAATTTCTAGTATTGTTGATGTAAATTCATGCCTACTCACTCAATTATTAGATATTTTTGGTCTCTTATATGCTGGTTCTGCAGGCAAGCCAGTTTATATGTACAGCATGGGAGGTCTTGCTGAGTACTGTGTGGTACCAGCACATGGATTGACTGTTCTGCCCAACACATTACCTTACACAGAATCTGCTATACTGGGATGTGCAATTTTTACTGCCTATGGGGCTATGACTCATGCTGCTCAGGTGCATCTTGGTGATGCCATTGCCGTGATTGGCTTGGGGGGTGTTGGCTCAAGGTAATAACTAAACAAATTCTAGTTAAAGTCTAAATCTTCATAACAAACAAAGAGAGGGTATCAAACATTAACACTTTTATGACTTGTATAACAATATCATACACAAAGCACCTGAAGCATGTATTGGTTTATTAATATTCTAGGTCAACGATATAAAGCAGGACTTCTTTTCCATGTATTTTTCATATCTTTTGAACCGATATTTATTTGTGAATCGCAAATGTTTGAACTTGTTACTGCAGTTACTGTTGCCCTCCCTTTGAGAGTGAATTCTCATGTAGTTCATCATTAATATTTACGTTTATGTCCGTGGATGCTATACTAGTCTTCCCCATAATTTTAATTCAAAAAGTCACACAGTTGTGTGCAGATAGCAAGGGCATCTGGGGCTTCCAAGATCATTGCTGTGGATGTTCAAGATGACAAACTCGAGAAAGCCAAGACACTTGGAGCCACTCATGCTATAAATGCACGAAAGGAGGATGCTGTTTCCAAGATTAAGGTACACGCTTGATAATCTTAAGTTTTAAACTATGCATGAAGGTAATGATAGTTTAGGACTCTTGACCCTTGGGTGTCGAAATGTTTAAACAGGAGCTTACAGGAGGAAAGGGTGTGGACATAGCCGTGGAAGCGTTAGGAAGGACACAAACATTTTCACAATGCTTTCAAAGCGTTCGTGATGGAGGTAAAGCTGTGATGATTGGGCTCACGCTCTCTGGTGCCAAAGGAGAAGTTGATATAAACCATTTGGTTCGTAGACAGGTGGGTCTTCGTCTTTTAAATCAACCTCGTTTCTTGAGTCAAGAACCAACTGATCCTCAATTCGTTTGCAGATTAAAGTAATAGGGTCGTACGGAGGAAGGGCGAGACAAGACCTTCCGAAATTAGTGGAGTTGGCAGAGACAGGCATTTTTAATCTGGAGACTGCAGTTTCAAGAAAGTATAAATTTGAAGAGGCAGCAGAGGCATATAAACACCTTGATCAGGGAAGTATTCTGGGCCGTGCTGTGGTTGAGATCATGTAATCTAGGCCGTCCATTTACCTTTTCCAAAATTTTAAGGGTTTGTTTTGTTTTCATCTCAAATGAAAATTCCCAATCTTTCCTCGAACACCAAATCATGTTTGTTGTATCTACTTCAATTTTCAAATTAATTAATGCATTTGAAATTGAAAATGTAAAATGAGTTATACCAGTGTCAAAAGGGTGGGGCAATTAACAATTCAATACCCTCATTTTTATGAAAACACACCCCATAATGTTTAGACAAAAATGATCTTGTACAAATTGACTAAATATTTACTCTTTTATATAAAAAAAAAAATGAAAATAAAATCACATTCGTCATATTTAAACCCTTGTTCTTTCATATTTCAATTGAATAAGCATCTAAATTCTACTCTTTGACTCCACTAACCCTAATTAATTCTAACATCTTGAATTAGTTCTAAAGAACAAAAGAAATCAACAATGGACCACAAGACAATTAGAGAATTTCTTCACATGTAGCTTATTCATATTAGGTTTTAGACCTTTTCTATCATGCAAAAACCAGTAGAGAACCGCATTGTGTTTCAGACCGTTCAAAATAAATAGATCTAAATAAACAAATTCAAATTTTTACAAATTATGTCAAAACATATAGAAACCTAATTTTTGGTCTAAAAATTATCTAAAGATACGTAAAAAATTCAAGTAATTTTGTAATGACCAAATAAAAATGCACATAGATGTGAAACTCAAATTTTGAAAATTAATATTTGCCAGTCGGTTATCGCCTTCCTTCGAACCCCATATAGCCTCCACGAATTACTATAATTCATGACTGTAGAAGTATAAAATAAGAGGTGATAACAATAAACAATAACTATATGCTTTTGGTTTCAAACCAAGCAAAACGTGATAACAAGAAAAATAATTATAATTTCAATTTTATTTAAAATGATTCAGATCTTAATTTATAATATTGAGATTTTAATTAGTGAAATTTTGGTATTTTTAACTTAATTTTGAATTAATCATATTAATTTAATAATTATATACATTAGTTTGCCAGTAATTAGATTTTGTAAGGTAATCTAGATTTCTTTCTTTAAATGCATTTCAGATAAAAAAAAGGTTAAAATTTTGAAAATTTGACTAATTAATATAAGCTTTAGACTTTTATTTTTAATTAAAAAATTTTTTTTGATTGGTGGATTTAATTTAATTTAATTTCAATTTTTGTTAATTATATATTCGTTACATAATTTTAATTTTAGTATTGTAAAAAATAATAATTAAACCTTGCTTTTCAAAGGAGTAGTGTAAAGAAAGGATTTGATGTATATTTTATTTTTCAATAGTAAGTTGGCAAATTGCAAATTAAACTAATGTTAGTTTGAGTGATAAATGCAACAAACTTTGGATGAATCTTAATCTTGGCGGAATGTTTCGTGAAGTGAATTGCAACTTTCACAAAATTTGGTTAGTGATTGACGACAAAGGAGTAGTTTATATATCTTCTTCCACAGTGTCAGAAATGAGTTGCACGCAAGTGCTAACTGATGTATGGATGTTTAGTTCCATACTTGGGTTGAGTCCGGTCGAATTCAACTCAAATTTGTGTTTTTTTTTTTTTATCTTGATTTTTATATTATTTTAGTCATATTTTTATGTTATTTCAAACATATTTTTATGTAATATTTTAATTTTAAAAAAATACCCTAATTTCCTTAAAAAAATATTAAGTTCGATTAAAACACATTAATTTCAACACAATTTATACATATATATACTTTTATGTGGTGTTACTCGTACCTTTAAATGATATTAGTCATATCTTTATGTAATACATAAAATGTATGACCAACATAACTAAAAGGTAAGTAATATTTGTCATACATTTATATAATACATAAAATGTATGACTAACATAATTACATGGTATGACTAATATGTTAAAGTATAGCTAAAAACCTTAAAGGTATGACTAACATAACATAAATGTATGTTTAAAATAACATAAAATTATATGTAACATAATATAAATGTATAGCATTTAAGAACAAATTTGGGTGAATTTTGACACACTCAGGAGCATGGGGAGTGTGCAAAGATGTGAGAGGCGTGTGAGTGGCATGTGGGCCGGGTCGGGTGTAGTGTATGGATCCTAGATCCATACACAAGTTACAATTTACACCAAAGTTTTTGCCAACAAAAATTTGTAATTATCCCTAATGTATTTATTAATTATTATCATAGCATTCTATTAAATAAGTGTGATTATAGACGAAGCAATTCAAGTTATTCGAAAGGGTAATCCGCATAGGGTTTATAATGTTTCTGGAATTTTAAGAAAGTATACAACTTTATGGTAAATGGCACAATATATATATACACTAAAAACATTGAACTGTAATCTATAAGTCAATTGAAAATAACAAATTATATGTTGCGAGTTTATTGCTGTGTACACATATTTGGTTTTGGTTGCTGATATTGTGTTTGTTTTAAAGAAATCCTGGGCTATTTCTATAATTCACGCTATTTTCCAATCGAAAGCTTAATCTTCTCCAAAGTAATAACGAGTTGGGAGAGTGAAGAAAATAAAGAATACATATTGGATGATCTAAACTGGAACCTTAATCAATCAAATCTGCATCTTGAACTACAAAGCTCGTGGTTTCTCCAAACCATCCTTCTTCTTCATGGTATATTTATCATCTTCCTTCCCTTTTATGTTTAAAAAACACATGTTTTTCTTTGATTTTTTCTGGTTAATTACCTGGGCTTTTTTTTTCCATGTTTGTCAAAAAGGCAAAAGCATACATGTTAAAAGGGAGGAAAAAGCTCAGATTTGATGCATAGACAATTCTCACTGCTGAGAATCAGTTAAAGAAAAAGAAGAAAATGCAACACATGCATGATTGAGAAAGATTGAACTTGAGAAGGGAATGTCATTCACATACACAAAAGATTCAAGCAATTATTAAAATTATCAAAATTTCCATCCAACGATGGCTGTTGAAGCCAATATTCCGAAAATTCCGTCCCAACAAAAGAATGTGCGCGGCTTTCAACTGGGATATAGAACAACTATCTACTGTATAATCCCAAACAAAGTCAATATCTGTCAACACAATTGCAATGATTCTATGCATTCAGGTTAGTTGCATTTCTGTACCTCTAATCAACAATACTTATAACTCCTTCCACTTGTTCACATACTTGAGGAACGCAAGTGTAGGGTTTTCCCCAGATGGGGCACGAATACGAGTAGATCTCCGAACCAGAGCATCTTCCGTTTCACTCGTTTGCAGTGCATCCTTTGATCTTTTCTTTATTTGCAAGCTGCATAATTCAATTTAGGAGGGAAAAGTTGAAAATTTTCACATGATAGTTTCAAGTAATTTAAAATACGTAGAGCATATATGTTCTTGGTATTTGACTTTTATGGCACATAATATTCATTCAAGATTCAGAGCCAAATAACAAGCACTCTGAACATTTTAATAGGAGAGAGATTGTAGTTAAGTGTAAAAATTCATTGACAGATGGTAAAATTCCCCAATTAATCCATTAGTAAATGTAATTGATTAAATTTCCAGGAATGTTCATAAAGAACAATCAATAAATATATTATAGGTACATAATTATTATACGTAATTAAAAAATATACATGTAACCTTCATTAAATAACAAATACAAAATCAATCTTCAAATGAACCAAAATCAAGAACAGCATCAGAAACTCAAATCAACCATAACAAGTTTTCTTCATTAAATTGACATATACAAAATCCAGCTTAAATCAACCAAAAACAAAAACGCATCAGAAACTCAGAACAACCATGACAACTTAGGAGAAATAAATTGAATGACTGACCATATTTTGTCATAAAATTTCTGCAACTGCTTCTTAAGAGCCTTCTCCCTTTCACCTTTCGTATTTAATGAGCCAACCAAAGCATCAAGCTGTTACAGGAGAGAGAGAATGTGAGAGAGAGAGAGAGATTTGCTTCAAGCAATACAAAGAAAGAAAAAGAAAAACCCAAATGTGCCAGAATAGGACATTATTTATACCTCATCCTTGGTCCGGTAATATCCCCACTGAGTGAAGTCAGAACTTTCAACGAATATTCTTCCATCACATCGAAAAAACCAATAAGTGCAATAATCTCGGTCTTTCCCTAATGAACTAGTGCGAATAATTCTCTTCTCAATCTCCCTTTCAAGAAATTGTTTCTGCATAAGGGATAGATAGTCAATGTATCAGTGCAGAATGCTGATATTAGGCCTACCTACTTCTATATTATTTTTTCCCTTCCTTCTCTAGGAGATATATAATACACACATAAACAGATGTTGGTACGATCATACACATAGGAAAGGGAGGGAGGGAGGGAGGGGGAGAGAGAGAGAGACAGAGACAGAGAGAGGCCCACCCTTTCTTCAGCACTCTTCATCTCTATTGATTCCTTAATTTCATTTTTCATCAATTTATGGATCTCCCTCTTAGATGGATGATTAGCATCTTCCGAGGAAAGGTTTGTTTCAATTTTCTGTTTCTTAGAACACTTTTTAGATGTGCCATCTCCTTGTTCATTCTCACTGTCAAGACAAAGATGGTAACAAGAGAAAAAGAATGGGAAATGTCACAACTAAACCACCTCATCGATCAATTCTTCCAACTAACATGACAAATTAACAAATTCCAACCTGTTTCCAGATGAATGTTTCTCTGGAATAACTCCATTTTGTATGCCTTCACCACCAGATTTCACTTTAAGGTTTTCTTTAACTTCCTTGCCATTAGAGTTAGACTTCCTAAGCTCCTTCTCTTCTCTCCTCTTTCTACCTTCATCAAGTGCTTCATCCCTCCGTGTAGCAGAAAGTGCCTGTCTTTCTTCAATATACTCATCCAACTTCTCCTTGACAGTATCTGTCTCTAGAGCCTGAGCAACCAGTTCACTGAAAATTGCCAGTTTCACATGAACCTCTAGCAAGCTATAATGACCTCGTTTAATGGTACTTATGTGTGTAGATAGTTCCGCAGTACAAATTGTTTCCAGGAAATCACAGAGATATTCAGTCCAAGTAATCTGTGTAATCTGAAATAGGCATAGACAAGTCAGTACTCCAAACAAGAAAAGGAAACTAAGATAAACATCAATCAACATTACGTGAAAAATAAATTATGCAGAATAGCATGATGTCAAATAGTTCACCTTTAGCTTCCTTTTTCTATTTGCAATGGTCATTGAGAACTTCACGTTGTCCTTTACAAGCAAGCGGAGAATAGCTGAACAAGATTCCACAATAAGCACAGGAGTGCTGTCTTTATAACATATGGAGTTCTCAAAGTCTTCAAGGGAGAAAGGAGATAGACTCAGCAGCCTGCCATAAGAAACACAAAAATCCCACACCATCAAGAGATCCCCGACACAATTCATAGGTACATTGAAATCCCTGCACAGGGAAGGCCTTTCTATCAGAAGTAGATCTTCTTCCGTAGGTTGCACCAGCAGGTCATCTATGGGATATTTAGTGGACTGATCTTCTGGGTGCTCACTCCCTGGAAAATGCAGGTAAAGAAGTAGAGAAAAAAACTCAGTTAAATACATGAGCATTTTAGACTAGGACTAAACATTAGTTTCCCGAAAGAATTGCAAACATACTAACTTCAAGCCCACCCTTCCCTACCTCCATTAACGGTGATTACAGCCAATGAGGGATCAGCTTTAAGTTTATTCCTCCGTGTATATACTTTGATCTCCTTTTTTTCACTCGCCACCTGTAGAGGAGTCATCAGAAACGCAATCGCTGATATAGACTTCTAAAAGAATTCAAAAGATATAAAGCTAACATACTTGCAAATTCACCACCGAGTTTTGCTTCTCTTCACTTCTTTTCCTCTTCCCATTACAAACTACAAGTCCATTTTGTAATGAAACTTTAATCTTCAGTGCTTCAGGAGGAGTAGTTGAAATTCCATGCTTTTTTGATATATTATCATGTAAAACCCAAGGGAGACTCCGATAAGTCGAATCTCTGATAAAAGACTTCAAAACCCGTTTGCTAAATGGTGGATTCTTCAATGTTAACTCATCGCTATTTACTAATGCCTTTTCACTCATTTTGTGGTCGCCACCAAGCCATTTAATTTCATATTGTTTTTTGTCAGCGGCCTCAATAACTTTTGTTATTTTGCACAGATGTAAACGGCCATCTTTTCTTCCATATAATTCAGAACCCTCGGGAAAGGGACCTAGCAACTTAGTAGCAATTGAGTCAACCAGATCTTTTAAATTCAGCATACCTGCCATAAAATATTATTATGATATATATTATAAGTAGGCAAATCCCCAGTTGAACGACAAATGTAAATAGAGCAACTACATTTCTTAAAATGTTTAATCATTCAAAAAATGAAATACAGATGATAAAAAATTAGTCCATGTAGCATAGAGTACATAGACCTTCAATAAATAAACACCATCCTAAATGAAACCATGCAAACATTATATGCACTAAATTTTGCATTTCAGATATAGGCATATAGCAGCCAACTTAAAAAATATAACGTAATGAACTAACTTCTCAGCAATGCCCCTACATCGATATAACTGATAGATGAAATGCCTTTACACAAATAAAGAAGACTCATATCTGCTTAACAAGAGGAGACAAATGGAAAGTCAGTTATAAAGCATTAGTTATATAACAACCACAGAGCAGCATGATCCCAGTAACAAAATAAGATATTAATCTGAGTCACCAACTTCTCGAAGTTTTCCTGAAATAAATAGCATCAATTTAAATAATCCATGTCTAATGCAATATTAAATCTTAATCTCCTTCATAAAATCTGGATATGCTGCCGCTCACAGCAAAAGCATCTATCCAGTCTCCATATCAAGGTAATGGACACAAATTAAAACTAAAACTAGGTAGCAGGAGTCATATAAAGAATCTTCATGTCTGTGGTAACAATAGCTCAAAGTCAAATTCAAGAGGGAGCAACCACGTGTGGACCTCTCACCAAGAAAACTGGCATTGACTATTTTTTGACAACGTGAACAGTTATAGACAAAGTTCAGCATCATTATTTCTTCTTTTTTATTTTCCCAGAAATTAATATATATTTGGACCAGCTGCCCATGTTTCAGATTGTATACATTGCTATAGTGTGAAGTGGGAAAGAAAAACATTAAACTGAAAAACAAAAAAAAGTTCATTTGATACAACAAAATTCCTTACACAGCAAGAGGTCAGGAAAGAGAAGTTCCAACACTTTCTAGTAAAAACTCAATGTAGGAGATACAAGTTCTCACATATCCATGTTCACCTCATAAAGATGAAACAAAAATGCAGAAAGAAGGAATTTCATAATTGATATTTGCAAGTTTTCCAACGTTTCAACACCAAATTTGGTTTTACTTAAAAAAAAAATGCAGTTGAGGTTCATACATCAATTGTGTTGCTCCGAAGCTACATTTGGTAATTCTTCAAGAATAATTTGGTTCAAAAGACTTTCATGGTAGTGATAGGAGGCTGGAAAAGGTTAGTGTAGAAAAATAGCAACTTGAAGAGGCTGATAAACCTCGTAAAACTAAGGACAAAAATTGGCAAGTGACGTTATCAAATAGGAAACGGTCTTTTTGAACTGCAACAATTAATGTTTTTTGTCGTCTACTTGGTATTCGTTATAAAGTGGTTTCAAATAGCTGTCCATAGACGTACTTTTTAAAAATGATCTCATTTTGAAACAAATCTAGCACGCTATTTATGGGATCTTGCTAATAATAAAGATATTTACTAATTATGTTTCACCAAACATGGAAATCATACACAAACCATAAGAAATGAACAACTATATGCCAAAAGGAAATCCACGACAACTTAATATTTTCTCGTTTTACTGATTAGGGTACCACAAAACAATTTCATCAATACTTCAGATAATTGCCATGTCTGTAACCCGTCCATTTACAGCTGGTCTTGCATTATAAGCAACAAAATAGCTACCAAAATGAACATCGTCAACAAGATGAGTTCTTACATTTACATGTATTTGAGAGTTCATGTAATTAGAGGACTTAACAAAAGTTGTAGTGGACTTACTGAATTGGACTTCACAAAGAATAGGAACTATATATTGGGCCGGAATATTTTGTATTCTTTTGGAAGCTTTTTCTTCCGAAACCATGGCTTCTTCGTAGGTTAAATTGCCCTTTCCTGTAGCTTTGCATGTCCAGACTCTCTTGTGATACAAGTTGATTCTCGTCAAATATTCACTATGACATTTAGGATCCAGGCATCATAAAACTGTTGAAAATAAAATTATACTTCAATGAGCATTTTGAGTTTGAATAGAAAAGGAATTTACTTATAATTCCTGAAGATTTCTTTCGTAAATCGAATTTGAAAGACGAGCTCTTCAGGGTCTAAATCATCAGGCTTCTCAACTAGGGCAAATGGCTTTCTTTTAAAAAGAGGCATGTTATCTTCCGCCACTAAATTCTTCAAATTTCAAGGTCATAACCTGTAAATAAGATGACAAGAACTTGGATCAGCGATAGGAAAAGAGAAGAACAGTAATGAACTAAGAATCAAAAGCACAAAAATCAGGAGAATCCAAAAAAAAAAAAAAAACAAAACAAAACAAAAAAAAAAAAAAAAACGAGAACCCACTATAAATTCGCCTCGAGAACGGGAAAGAAGGAGAGCACTGGTGAAAACAACACACCGACAACATCGACAACAGAAACCTAGTTCAAGAATTCGAGAGAAGAAAATAAACAAAAAAATTCCGAAAAAAAAAAAATATAAGCGAAATCCAATTTTGACTAATGGCACAACTCCATACAACAACACAGAAAAAGCAAATACAACAATTCTGCATGCATTGAAGCCGTAGCGAGTCAATGGCGGTCTTACAGAAAAATGCAACACAAAATTACAGCACATGATTTTCATTCAGTTCGGATAACATCAAAATTAACGAAAAAACATCCACATTGACACAAGTGACAAGCAAATTGATTTATTTCCCGCCAGGAGTTAATTTGAGAAAGGGAAGAGAGCAGAATCATACCGAGGAGACGAAATCATTAAGATTGAGGGGTTGATTGAGAGGGTTTTGATGGTGTGTGTGTAATGTGTGTGCGTATATTAGGAGGCGCAGAGAGAGAGAGAGAGAGAAGAGAGAGAGAGGCGGTGATGGTACGTTTTCTCGCCAGTAAAGACTGACGTGTTGGTGTTTGGCTCTCCCCTCTCTCATGGAATCCCCCTTCTAAGTTCTAACAATGCCTATTTATAGTGAATTCAATTCACACATTTTATAAATATTATTTTATAGTATAATACAAGAATCTTTTATATTATAATACCAATATTAATTTTTCGTGTATTTTTTATTATAGTACTTTGACACTTTAATGAATGATGTAATTCGTTTTTTGCGCCTAGTAATATGTAGCACTTGCATTCATGGTTTTAGCAACGTGTGTGATATATTTATTATTTTATTTATATATATAATATAAGTAAACACTTGTATGAGAATGCTTATGAATATAACATCATGAGATGAAATTTATTACTTAAAATCACAAGTCAATTTTATTTTGACAAATTAAAATGTATTTAAAGATAGTGAGGTTTAAGTTATTTTAAGATAGCCTTACCTACAATTGGACTGATGCATATATTATTTAATATATATCATCATAAAATTATCATAGTTTTCTTCGATGGTGTATGGTGTTGGTCTATATATGTTATGTATGTTGTCTTACAATTAAAGTTTACTTTTGTATCAAAATTTATTGGAGTGCTCTTGAAATGAATTTGATGTTAGTAGTTATTATATTAGTGTAACTGGATTTGAATAACTCTCTTGCATAGAATATTTAATTAAAAATAGATTAAGAAACACTATTGCTCTAAATGAAACACTTCATTAAGGTAGGAAACTTCCCAAATTGTTTGCCAACTACCATATCGAATGCACTTATTTATTGATATGTTTGGAGGGGGATTATGGGGATCGAGAAATTGTTTTAAGATATTTTGTAAAATAAGACTCTATAGCAGATGTCAAATTAATGTTAAAATAATGTATAATGATGTAATATTTTATTGTAAAAAAATGAATTGATATAAAAATGTGTATTTGATAATGATTAGATAATTAAGTATAGATAGTAATGATTGTGTTTATATTTTATAATCCAAATTTATATATGAAAATAAATATATTTTAAAATTATGAAATTCAAAATCTTTATCATGTGAGTCTATTTCCAAACCTATATGACTATAGATTGATTCGTTAAAGAAAAACTATTAAATTAAAAGGTATATGGTGGAATAAAAATGTACAACAAATGTAATATAAATAACTGTTTTATCCAATTTGTTGTTGAGAAACGAAAAAGAAAGAAATTTTTGAGTCGAGCTTAGTAAAAAAATTATTGGGTAAATTTTTTTATATTTTTAGATTCGTGTCGTCCGTTGGTCCTACCTTGATCATCATAAATAATTATAGATATATAATTTCATTTTCTCTCTCAAATTCACGTTATTTTTTTTTTCTTCTTCTTCTTCTTCTCAATCTCTTCGTCTCCTTCTTATCAATTTCTATATTATTCATCTTCTTTATCTTTTTATCATCATTTTTCTTCGAATAAAGAACAATCTTCTTCTTCTTCTATATTTTTTCGTTGGAAATTTCCCTCAATATTGTTGCTTTTTGTAGCAGCAGGCTTTGGAGATCTTTTGGGTTTCAATTCAACCACTATCTTTGGTTGGTGTTATCTTCTTTTGAGGGGTTTTTTGTTGCGATGTTGTGTTCAAACCAATTTCTCCATTTTCACCATTAGAATTGTTCTTTTTCTTTGGTGATGTTGAAATGTTAGGCAGATTAAAGATGACCGAGCTGATCAAAGATAATTTTCCAAGGACCAACTTGGCATTCAGCCAACTTATGAGAGATGAGCCGAGCCGACCTGAGGTTAATTAGTTCTGGTAGGCCGATCAATGTAGATCTGAAGATATGAAAAGCCTAGATGACTAAAGAATACTTATAATCTCATTTAACATAAAAACTTTGGTGTAATTAGTGCACAGATCTTAGGTCCATGCAACAGGCCCACACCGGCTCTTGCAAGCGTCCCTACACGTCTGGGTGGGTGCACTCAAAACCATACAAATTCGCTCTCAAGTGTCATACATTTATGTTATGTTAGTCATACATTTAGGGCTTTTATGTTATGTTAAATATATATATATTATATTAGTCATACCTTTTAATTATGTTAGTTAATATTATTTAAATGTATGACTAATACCACATAAAGGTATATATGTATGTATAAATTAGGGTTTTTTCACTACAATCAAGATTTTTTTGCCGAAATTAGGGTTTTTTAAGTTAAAGTATTACATAAAGGTATGCTTAATATAATATAAATGTATAACTAAAATAACATTAAAATCAGGACAAAACAAAAATATGCGGATTCGGGTTAGAATTGACCCGACTTGTATGAATCTAAGATCCATACACAAGTTACACACAAATCCAACTCCTTATCTAAAGAAGAGCTCAGTCCTTAGAAGTCCATTTCAAGAAGAGATCTTCAAGCTCAAGAAGGAAACAAATCCAAGATCAAATCAAATCTACTTAAGATAGTGATAAATCTATATTTTCTTTATCTAGACCTTAAAATCAAGGGGTTTAGTTCTTATTCCCCAAGTAATGTATTTTTAGGTCTATTATTATCATTTAAAGGGATCCCATTTTTTATTCGGATTCAAATCCAAAATTCATTGTAAAAGCGCAAATAGAGACAAAACATATACAAAAAATATTCTAATCGGCCAAAACAACCCAAACACAATTGATCGAGTAGGCATCAAGTATCGTCTTTATTTTTTTAATTACTTTATTCGCATTACTTCGATCTATTTCATCCAATTTAATTCGATTTATTTGGTGTTCGACCTTGTCCTGTATAAATTTTGACATCAACATTTTGATGCTAGAAGAAGGGGTATATTGCCATTAATAGATACATCCCCACTGAATATTCATCAATGACTGAAAACAATGCTTTAATCAATTTATCCGGCTCAAGAAGTTGGGGTTTCCTTTCAAAACGCTTTGATCTACCTGATCAAGTCTTAATCACTTCATTTAGCTCAAGAAATCTAATTTTCATGCTAAAATGCTTTACTCATCTAGAAAGCGCAACTCAAAGGAGGTAGACTAGAAGAAGCCTGATAGATGACAAGATTTTGGAATTGTTAGGAACGATTGTCTAGAAGAGGCTGGTTGGAGAAGGTCAACCAAAAATTAAAACTAAAGAGCCAAATCGGTAGCAAATTAGAGAGCAAGAAAAATTATGCATGCTCAATTATCAAGCCAACCAAAACAGAAAAGTTGAACTTGCTCCCAAGACGTCGTGCTCCATTATCGAGCCGACCAGAGAAAAATAAAAGGAATTGCTCTCAAGACGTCGTGCTCCATTATTAGTACACCTGAAAAATATCTATATGTAGCGCTCCATTACTGAGCCAACCAAAGAAAAATCAAGAGAATTGCTCTCAAGACATCGCAGCGAGTCGATTAGAGAAAAATCAAGGAAATTGCTCCTCAAGATGTCGTGCTCCAGTACAAAATTGACCAAAGAAAAATAAAATGAAATGCTCACCAAGGTGTTGTGCTCAATTACCAAGTTGACTAGAACAAGAAAAGTGGACTTGCTTCCTAAGATGTCGTGCTCAATTATCGAGATGACTAGAGTAGAAATCAGGGAAATTGCGTTCCAAGGTATCGCACTTCAATACCGAGCTGACAAGAACAAAATATATGGGCATGCTTCCCAAGGTGTTTGGCTTAGTAACCTTGTCAACCAAAGGAAAATGAGGAGAAATCACAAAAGCTTCGGCCCACCTAGGCCATGTCCACATCTGAGACTACTATACATGGGTGAAAGATAAGGGCTATGGCCAAACTCAAGTTGACTAGGCTTAGATGAAAAACAAAGGCTACGACCACATTTGAGCCGATCAAATTTGGTTGAAAGATAGAGGCTACGATCACATTCGAGCTGATCAAACTTGGGTGAAAGACAGAGGCTAAGACCACACCCAAGCCAACCAGACTTGAGTGAAAGACAGAGACTATGCCCAAACTCGAACTGACCGACTCAAGTGAAATTAGAGGCTATGGTCACATCTGATCCGATCAGGTTTGAACAAGAGAAATTATGTAATTATGTGCATGACAAAACTATAATGTCTTTCAAAACTTTTATGTTGTAATAACATAACATTTATGTTGTAATAGTATAACATTTTTTTTGTAATAATATAATCTTATATTATTTTTTAAGTACATAAAGATTATGATATTTGTACATAAAAGTTATACTAATATAATATAAAAGTTAAAATTACTATAATATAAAAGTTTCAATTATACTATATGAATTTTTATAATGAAAAAAGTCTAAGTTATTATGAAATCTGTACATAAAAATTATATTATTACAATATAAAGATTATGACATAAATTAAAAAAAAAATTAAAAATTTAGGCGCGGATCCCGATTGAACCACGACCACACACCTAATTACATGGATTATGATACATGCACTTAGTTCACACAAACACTACTCTTTTTAACACTTAAAAAAAACAAAGGTAAATTTGCAATCAATATATTATTCAAATTGTTCAATTCAAATCAACTACGATTTTTTAAATGCAATTCTGATGGATCCATGAAATAAGTGAAATTTTAATTGATATAAGGTATCATATAAATCGAAGTATAAATCCATAGTGAATAGAACATTCGTCTCACAAATTAATTACAAAATAATGGTTTAAATTTTTAATTTTCTTGCAGAATTGCTCAACATCATCAAAGTGAGATGATGTTATCTTCCTACCGCTGGGAAATCCTCAACCTCTCATTAAAATGCTAAATGTTTTAAGATTTGTTGCTAAAATTTATTTAGCCTTATTATAATCGTAAAATTAGGAAATTGCAACATATGCAAATTTTCAATTAAAAGTTGGATTTTCCTTTAAATCCTTTTTTTTTCTTTTTACAATGACAAGATCTATTACACATCTTCAACCGTGAGATGTGATGTTCGGATTCAAAATTCATTTATTTGAACCTAGAAACTGGCAATTAATATTTCCTAATTAACTTATGATTTGTTTTTAGAGTAGAACAGTCTTTAAATACTCTTTTAAAACTTTATTTTCATACTTGAATATTTTAATCTTGTTTTAGGGATTGTGTCCTTTATGTATGAAGATTGTTTGTTTCTTGTTTACCAGTTCCGTTTTAGTTAAGTAGTGATAAATATACTTTTCATGATTATGTAAGTAAGTCGAAAACTCATTGATATTTTGAATTTTGAATAAAAATTGTTATCATCTTATTACTTGGACAAATATTGATAAAATGATTGAAAGTAGATTATTTGTGTTTTTTATGCAATTATGGATAATAGAGTGACATGTTTAGAATATGATTGGACAAGTCCACGACTTATGTCCAAAAAAAAAGAGAAAAAAAAGACATGGACTCATGTTGTATTAGATCCTAATATATTTTTTTTTTTTAAATTGGGCATGCACATATGTATGTTTCGTTTAAATTATATTCTTATATTTTCATTTGCATAAATTGAACTTGTACGGGATAAAAAAGCTCGTTTAGTAGAGCTTCAAACATAGTCCATTAATTAATAGATTAATTCGGAGTCAAAAAAGGTAGAATTTTTCATTTTCTCTTTTTATTTATTTATTTATTGAATGTGATATTCAATTCTTTAAAAAAATGAGATTAAATAAACAACACTTAAATTGAATAAGAACAATCTAAACTATTAATCAAGAACTAATATTAAGTTTGTATCCACCAAACTAAACTGAAATTACTCATGAGTTTTGTAAAGGAAAAAAAAAACACCCATTTGCTACTCTTCAGTCTTGAAGATCACATTTATAAAAATAAAAAATAAAATGGAAATAGTTCAGGTGCTATGAATAAAGCTTAATCGCACAAATGCAATAGAGTCAATTAGCCTGTAAAATTTTTATACGTGGGCCTGACTTTGTCATTTACTTTATTATTATAACCCGGCCCAACAACTTTAATTACTAAAGCACCCCCCACAATCGGCTGCATTTGAATTTTGATATCATTTAAATGCTCATTTTTTTTAGTTTGAGGGTAAAAGTAAAAGTAATTTGGTGATAAGTGAATCTTCGAAACTGTTTCAAAAGTTTGGAGAATTTAAAAAGAAATTTCTTAAAAAGTTTGGAGAATTTAAAAAGAAAATTTCCAAAACTACTCTGTGAAATCAGTTCAGTTCAGTTCCTTCAAAAACTAGAGTATAACAGAATGTATCAGTTTGGATTTTGGAAATTCAAAATATTACAAGTTAAAATAAATATTTATTCAAATAAAATACAAAAAATAAATAAATTAAAACAATGTCGTTCAAGTTAAAGAAAGATGTTTATATTAAAATATACTTGTAATGACATCGTTTTGATGTAGATAATTTTTTTTTTTAAAGATTATACGACCTATGTGATGTCTTTATGTGAACACATGAACTCAGATCACCAAAAAAATAGACGCGTGATTTGAATTACAATAATGAATAAAAATCTTACAAAAATTAGGATTGTATTGCAACTTTTGAAAATGTGGTGATTTGTTTTGCAATTTGTCCTTTAAATTTATTTCAATAAATGAAGTTTATAACTTCTTTTTGCTAACTTTACAAAAATTAGGATTGTATTGCAACTTTTGAAATATGGTGATTTAGTTTGTGATTTGACTTTAAAATATATTTTTATTGAGAATAATGTGGCATCTGATATGACATGTGGACTGGTTATCGAATAATATAAATGTGGTCTAAATTGCAACTGTGAATAAAATCAATGACTTTTTTCTATTAAATTTTAAAGTGGGGATTAACTTCTAATTTTCTAAAAGTGATGATTTTTTATTTTTTTTTGCAATTTCACCTAAAATTAATTATTCTAGTATTATCATGAAAGCTCCTATAATTAATATTTATAGTTTTATTCTTTTCCAAGAATTATATGATATATAAACATGTTTTTATTTTTTAAAGCTTAATATATTATCATAAATTGTTCAGAACGACTCAAAGTTTATAGCATATTGTTAGACAATTCTTGATATCTATTATAATATTAAATTAAGTTTATTCAAAATTCAAAATACTAAAATCTAAAATATAAAGAAAGAAAACTCTCATTAGAAGATAATTTAAAACACAAGTAAACACTTGTTATTTGAAAGTATATTACATGAATGGACTTCCAACTTTACCCTTATTGAAAAGGAAATAACAAAAGGGACCTCTAGCCTTGTAAACATATATATATTATATACATGATGAGTTGATTGTTGTAAAAACCATAACATCACACACTATTCAAGAGTCTACATTTTTATCAGCAACTTCCAACAATTTCTCATTGCCAAGTCCATGAGCTATCAAAGTTTTACCAAACGAGGGCTCGTCCATTGGTGTCGTTTCATTGCCATCCGACTTTTCTGCATTGCTTTCTTCAAGAAGTGGTTCACAACTTGTCTGCTGATCCGATTCCTTAGAGGGTGAATGAGCAGGAGATCTGACGGATATCCTTGCAGCTCGGCCACCATTGGCTCTGGACTTGCACAGTGTTACCAAATGATTAAGCCATGTGAGGAGATCAAGAATATACCCTTCTGTTATCTGCTTCTTTGCATGGTGGAGTGTTTCAATTTGCATGACATCTATAGGCCCCACTGCCCTGTGATTTGATTCAGACCTGCACATAGAGATCATGTCTTTTTTTAAGGTAGAAATGTTTATGTAAGATAAATAAGGAGAGTAATGAATATCAATACTCACCCTGTGCTAACCCATTCGCCAACCCAACCAAAACCATGATGGGCTCTGTGTAAACAATCAAGAAAAGATGCTTAGGAAAGATATGTACTGGAGAGAACTGTATATAAGTGTACTGAAGGTTTCTTGATCTTACTTAGCTGTGTTTGTGGCGACAAGAACAAGCCAATGTAGTGTCTTTTCCATCTCAGCTTTGATTTCTGTCACTGTTAGCTGGAGAAATAAGAATGAAATTAATGTATCATTGAAAGCATAAACCAGTGATGATAATATGCGGCAACTATATTAGCAGCTATTAGGATAATAAACAGAAGAATATATACCTCCTTCTCGACATGAAAAGAATGCAGCTTTGATCGTAAAGAGTCTCGTATATTTGGTGGCAGGCTCTGATATAATGTCTCTCTGGCGTCTGGAGGCAGCGAAGTTGGACGTGCTACCTGATTACATGACAAACATCCTCATTCTATAGCAAGTATAAATGAAGAGGAAAAATATGGTTTTAACACAAATTATTCCAACATCCATATGTAATATTCTTCACAGAAAGACCCAAAAAAAGTTCATTAAATATAATAAGAGGCCATGGCAACAACTTCATACCCTCCAATTACAAGAATTGGGACTAAACAAGAAAATAAAAAATTAAATAAAATGGAAGTTGCAGGCAAAGATTACTCACAATTGCATCGATCAGCAAAATGATGTTGGCATAATGTAAAGCAAGGCCAGCAGGTCCTAACTTTTGCTGACTGCTGATGATTCCTTTTTCTGGTGTTTCACTGTCTCCTGGCAATCAAATAAGAAATCGATATATCATGAGGATAATGGTTATAGCTAAGAATTTCTTTGTTGAAACAGAACGATAAATTCCAGAGGAGTTAGATTAGGAACATGATCTTCTTAGTAGCTTGCAAGCCTATTCAAATGAAAAAAACACATCCATATAAAAGGACAAAAAATTAGAATGATGATCAAACTTCCCTTACATAAAAATACGGACTAAAATTTATATTATTCAGCCACTCTGCTAACATAAAATTTACGATAGAACTTATACCTGGATTGCCAAAGGTATGGTTTATTTCCTGATTGAGAAATAACACGGTATCCACGAGCTTCTCCATAACCTGTTCTTCAACATTAAACAGGTTTTTCTGTTAATTATCCTTACTACTTCATTAAGGGAAAAGGAAAATAAGAATGCATACCAAGTGATGGAAACATGTGAAGGGAACTAAATAAATAAACTTAAACTTTTGCCATGCATGTTGCATGCAAGAAGATAATTTATGAAAATATAATTAATTTATCATATCCATTTTTAATGTGATCTTGTAACCATTTTGTTATATTATCAAAATTGTGGTCATATTCTAATAAGTTTTCTTCTATAACTTTAGATATATTTGAAAAAACTGTGGTCAATAGACTGTTAACATCTCCCAAATTACATATATTTGGTTCAATGTATGTATATATCATTAGAATGAAATAAATAAAAATAAAAATCAATCTACAGAAGATTGAAAATGATCATAAACTAAGTTATTGAATATTCAAGACAATATACTATTTAGATAAGTAATTTTTTTTATAACTTATTATTATTGAAGTTTATCATTGCATCACATCATTTTCCATGTTTGACAAAAACTACTCATTCAGAATGATAACTCAAAACCTAAGTTAAGAAACCTATGTTAATTTAAAACATTTTTGCATTAGTTGATGACTTCCTTTGGCTATGCAACTTTATTTCAAGATTATTCCTAATCCCATCCCATAAATATCACCTTCGCGGATAATCAAAGTACGAATTGCCATAAGTCACTGAATATTTCCAACTCACTAACATGTGATCTTTTTTTTTTTTTTTTTGGCAAAAATAAGGAATTTGATTGCAACACCTTTTTCTTATGCTAGTTTGATTTTCTTTCATCCTCTTTACCCTATATTCTCCCAAAGTTTAAGTGTATAATAGTCATTATCTAATGTTCCTGAATTTTTGACAAACACTCCAAAACGACAATTCTTGTGGATTGGAGGGAGTACCTCTTCCATACTTCTAGACCACAATGACTTTTTCTTTAAGTTCTTCACTATTTTCTTTTGTCCTTTAATGTCTGAAGACAAAACATTGAGGCTGTTGTCTCTGTCTCCTACAATATACAGAAAAAAAAAAATAAGAAAGAAAGAAAAAAGAAAAGAACCACCATATAGTCAAATCATGTATCCTCTGGCACAACACATAGAGCAATATGTGTTTAGAAATAACAAGTGAGAAAATGACATGAACTATGATTTTCCACAGTCTTGGTCCAGAGTAATATAAAGAAGTCTGTGTTTTTAGATGGAAAAAGCAGCATCAGTTTGATTTTTGACCACCAAAGCTATATTTATATGACAGCAGAGAACATCTGTTAACCGCCCGAAATGTCAACTCATATAATTAAAATTTACCTAACAAAGGATGAGTATTAAAAGCAATAATAGAATAATTGAGTAGTAAGCCTCAATAGAGTTGTTGATACTCGATATAATGATAACCACAGAACGAACTTAGATATTATTACACCACATGCTAAGGTTTCTATGTTACTATAATTTCCACACTGCCATGGATATCTATGATGGATGATGCTTTCTTCCTTCATCTTTTTCAAGCTATTGTATATATCATTCTATATTCATCTACTTATTGAAGTGAAAACCAATAAGTCACTGAACTCTTTCATGAGTGGGAGGAAGATTATTGGCATACACGAACATAACATATCATCCCTCATCTGGCCAGTATGAGCCCAGTGCTTGTATCTATGTGTCTTATTGTATTAATAAGATGACCAAATCTATCGGTAAGATATAAGTGATAATCAGACAGGATTTTTGTTCCAGATGACTTTTGGGAGAAAAATCCACATTTTTGGAAAACGTTAAAAACAACATTATTCTTCAAGTGAAAATGTAGTTTCTTTTGTGTGCCATCATAGCAGAAGTTCATTAGGATATAACTGTCCTCCAGTCGATTATGTGCCTACAGGTATGGTGCTCAATGTCACTAGGATGAATGAATTAGTGAAAAACAACTATAAAGCTTTCTCTTTTGGAACATAAATCAATGTTTTTATATAGGGAAATAAAAGAGTATTCATGGGATAAGAACACATAATAACAAAAGCTACCTCTTTGCCCGGGATAGGATCTGATCTCCTCCAAACGCTTACGCTGATAATCTTGTTCAAGTTTTTCGAGTATATGCAGCTCCTGGTATAGCTCCTGTAGAAACAATATGTTGCATATTTTAATTTGTACTATTTTTGACAGCTTTTAGAAGGATGTCATTCATGCATATACTGATAAACGAAGGCACTACTGGTGGTAATTGTAAACATGCATTAAAGCTATGCATCCTTATCTTGCCAATTATTTCAAATCACAAGTTTAAAACACCGAAGAATCACAAACATCTGCAGAAATTTGTAATCCAGTAGTCAACAGAGTTAATTCTGATAAGAGTTATGGGAAGTAGAAAGGTGATCATTACCCCACTTTAAATGCCCAAAAATGTAAAGATTTTCCAGTTTTCTTTACTGAATACATAAAATAGAAATGCATAGTTAGACTGCTTATCCTCGGTCTATAAATACATTGATTTATTGCCATGCCTAGTCTTCAAATATGTAAGATGATGATTTTGATGAGTGATCACAGAAGAGAATAATATATGCCATCTTTATACCCCATTTCTTGAAATCAAAGTTAAAATAATATTTTCGACAACAAAAAAAAGCAGCAGAGAAAAAAGCAGGCTAACACTCGGTGATGCTGAGAGTCAAAACGCAACAAATTATGATAATAATGAAGAGGTAATACATACAGCAGTATGTTGAACAGAAGTCATAAGTTGCAGCATCACTGCTTCGGCTTTTTCCTTCAGCTGATTCTGAGGGGTACGGTTTCTGCTACGTCTGGAAAGTGAATGGCAGCCAATCAGTAAAAACAAATACTTCAAACACAAAAACACAGATAAAGATATATGGCCTCAGTAAGTTACTTCTCAAAGAACCGATCCAAGTTGTGCCACTGAGGATCTTTACAACGATTTCCAAAGCGGATTACTTCTCCTGCGAAAACCTTTAGCTCCTCCCTGTTTCCATTGAATGAAAATCATATTTTAACCTTCAAAAAGATTAGAAATTACATATACAATCCTGTAAAACTGCAGTGCCAACCTTTTGTCTGATGCAACAATCCCTAAAAGTTCCTCCATATCATCTGAGATCAATTTTTGAACACCTTCTTCAAGAAGCACCACTTCTTTCAGTTGTCGTATGCTTCTTTTGGAAAGTGATTGCATAAGGCTTGAACCTTTAACAATTGTATTGGCAACCTCGAATCCTAGAATAGAAAGTTCATTATTTTTATTTGCTGCTCCTGAAACAAATCCACCTTTTAGGTTCAAATTCGTCACACTACTCCCAAGCGTGTCTAAAACTTCTACTGCTCTTCCAAGTCCAGCACTGCCAGCTCTGCCTAATATAGAACCCACTTCTGAAACCTGCAAAGGTTTTGACCCGTAAGCTTAATGGGGTTAAGAATCACATTTACTGGGACAGTCTTAAAAATCACTTTGTACAGTTCTTGAAAATTTGTTCATACAGAAATTAGAAAAACTCTTAACAGAAACATTCAAATCACTCTCAAGAGGTCGAGCAGTAACCTCGTATTTATATTAATTCAACATACTACTTGTAGGAAAAATCAATTGTATTTACATTAATTCAACATACTATTTTCTAGGGCAAATTCAATTATTTTAACCATTTTTTTTTGTCCTTTTTCCTTTGTCTACTAAGTTTGGCTAGATGTTGAATCAAGTGTAGAGCCTCCCACTGACATTCATCTAATTCTGTAGAAAACAGAATATAAGGAATGAAGAGAGCATCAAACACTGTTTCGTTGAAATTAAAAATGTTGGAAAACAGCATGCCAACCCCATTAACAAGAAGCATGAGTGACATCTAAAGTAGGTATAGCAGATTTCATGCAGAGAGAAGAAATGACTGTAAGTTAAGAACTGAAACTGGTCTAGTTCATCTAATTAATAAAAGACTTTAAGAAAAGTACAAAAATACATCATCTTCTGTTACACAATTTAACAATTGGGATAAACAAGGATCTTAGGAGAACCCCAATGAAACCGGAAAAAAAAAAGAGAAAAAAAGAAAGCTGATTCTACATATTTTTTAATCTCAGTCCAAGAATTGCTTTCTATTATCATAAGCTCACAGACACTAGAGTTCATCACTGCCAAATATTTCCTTAAAAGGATCAATCATAAAGGGATTTTACTAAGCTGAGTCAGCTTGTCATGTTGCCCTCACCTCAGCATGTTCTCTTATTGTTGCAATGGATAGGCTTTGACAGCGGAGCAATTATTGGAGTATAATGTGGCAGAAAATGAATGCTAAAAGCTCTTAGGCAATATATCCGAAGATTCGTGTGAAGTAATAGAAACCAAACTATGCAAACAGGTTAAAAGAGTATTAATAAGATAGATGCAGAGAGCATCTAAGCATAATTCTCTATTCATCAATTATTCATTGAGCACCAGTGTTCAATAAAATGGCATCAAATTTTCCACTCGTTATAAATTGAAAATATATCCACATTCTTGAGCTCAAGCGACCTTGTTCCTCAAGTGTTTTCAGGAACATTAACCACCTAAAAACGGGTAAGTTCCCATTCGAGTGATGAGGCATAACCAATTGAAGTTTCTCTATTGTAATATCACACAAAATGTCAAATCAATACTTTACAACATATATGCGACCCAAAATAATTGTTGCATCCTAATCATGGGAAACAAGAAGAAGCAAACAATTCAACGTTGACCCTCATACCAAACAAAGAGAAGAAGAAGGGAATAGGCACCTTAGCAGACCTCGAGGATCTTGATTTCTGGTACAAACTCTTGTGATACCGCGGTATACCATCATAAAATTCATCATCACTGACATTTGAATATCGAGGCGACGATGATTTGGGGGATTCATTAGCTAGGACAGGCTTCTCAATCACAATGGACTCTATCTTAGTGCTATCATTTCTCTGCCTTTGTTGATACTGTTTCTCTAAATCTATGTTTTTCCCTGCATATGGATTTGATGCTGCAGCCTGCTGCTTTGAACACAGCCCTCCCATCTTTCTCTTTCTCTCTCTCTGTTATTTACCAGAAACCCAAGAGTTCAAATATCAGATGATCATAAAACACTCAAGAAAATCTCAATACCGAAAAAGGAAAAGAAAAATCACCAAAGAAAACTGAAAATATTAGCAAGAATGATCGGATATGAAATTATGAAAGAGAAGAAGAATAGTGGGAAAGATTGTGGTCATTGGGTTGGTAGTCACTAGTCAGAGAAATGAGAGAGGTGAGAAAATTGCAGGGAAGTAGCGAAGGCCCGCCAAAAATATTAATTGTTTATTTATCAGCAAAAAAGTAATTCATAACTCATTTAAGGTTATTGTAGTAATATTACTATTTACTACTGAGTACTGATTTGTGGTACTGTTTTGCAGAAACAATTTTACAACTTCTAGAAGGATTCGGTATTCAGCTAAGTCATAATTTAAAGTAAACTGGTTTAAAACATGAAATCCTTATTTTTCACTTATAAAATATATTTGAGAATCTTATTGTTGTTGTAGTGATAATGGAGGAGGAGAATTATGAAGTAGTGTGGGGGTGTTGGAAAGGCATTAGCTAAGCCTACCACCCGCTTTTGACTTGGAACCAGTCAAATTTTCTAACTAGCTGCTTAGCATTCAAAAATTATATTTAGCTTCTCCTCAACCAAAAACTAAAAATTATACATAGATATATGTATATCTATCTATATTACTATACAAATACAAATAATTTAAGTTTTATCCAATTTTTATAATGTCTGTTATAATCCTCCTTAATCATTAAATTAAATTAGAGTACTAATTAAAAAAAACTCTATATTTAAGTATAGTAAAGTAATTCAATACTTATTTTATTTTTCTATTTGACTATATAATCTTCAATATTTTGTATTTTAGACTAAAATTAGTTTCATATTAATATATATATATATATATATATATATATAAAGAGCTTTCCAATGATATATTATAAGCATATTTAAAAAAATTATACTATAAGATTAATATTTTTATTAAAGTATGGTATTATTAGAAATTATGTTCTTATGTTTTTTTTTCAAAATCCTATTTGTTTCTTTAAATATAAATATAGTGAAAAGAAAATAATAAACTTATAAAATCGAAAATATATTTTTGAACATTAATATTACTAATACAAAAATAATTTAAAATGAAAAATTGTAATTTATATATTATAGATTTTTGAACAAGTTTGAATTGCAATGTTGATTATTTCTTTCAAAATTTTATTCGTCTATGGTAATCTTGTATGAATGATAAGATTTTAGATGATTTTAAAAAGTATCATATATTATTTAAAAAGTAAAAAAATTGGAGGCAAAATATAAGTGTTTATATAAAATAATCAATAAAATATAATAAATAAAATTAAGAGGAAATAAAAATAAATAATCAGGAGACTTAGAAACTTTGGTTCAGACATTCAATCAAACTAAGAAAATTAATTATTATAGATGTAGATTTTATTAGAGTCATTGATAATGAGGATAAAACACAATTTTGGCTTGATTTTTGGATAGAAGGAGAGTGTTTGAGGGAGAAATTTAGTAGACTATTTAGGTTGAGTGGTCAAAAGGAGTCGTTAATTAGTGAGATGGGGTGTTGGGAGAATGAAGTGTGGGTGTGGGACTTCAAGTGGATACGTTTTTTATCGGCTAAAAAACTTGACATATTTCAATTGTTTCACTCTTTTTATTGGCAGGAATTCACCATAACATGGGAGAGAAGACCATTCGTCATGGAATCTCAGTGCGATGGTATATATTCAGTTAGCAAGACATACAAAATAATTTTTAGCAGGTAGGAGGCAATAGATGAAAACATTCCTGAAGAACAAACCTACAAAAAATTATGGAAGGGCAATAGATGACAACATTCCGGAGGAAAAAACTTATAAAAAATTATGGAAGAGTTGGACAATCAGGGAGGCATCAATCATGGCATGAAAACTAATAAAGGAGAAGATGACGATAATTGACAAATTGAAAAGGAGAGAGATGCATTTCAACTCTTTAGAAAAGATGTGTCAATTGTGCAAAGAAGAGGAGGAAAATATTAGACATCTTTTCTTTAATTGTAAGGTGACATCCTTAATTTGGTTCAAAATTTTTAATTGATTGGGGGTTTCAATGGGCCTTCATCAGATTCTGGCAATTCATTTCCTACAATTTAGTGAGAGTTTGGGGAGAGAAAATAAGGCTAAAGTGGGGGCATCTATTTGGATCGGAACAATTTAGAATATTTGGTCCTTGAAAAATGATGTTATTTTCAACAAAGCTTTAATTAATGTTGAAAAGGAGTATAGTAAAATTAAGATATATGTGTGGAATTGGATAAGTGCTAAGGATATGAGATTGTTAGATACGAACATTGGGAAATGGCTAGTAGAGTGAAGGAGCTACCTTGAATTTTTGTAATTCTCAAGTGTAATTTCGAGTTACAGTACCCTGATACTCTATTTGAATTCAATTTTTTTGTTCAAATATATATATATATATATATATATATATATATATATATATATATTGTAGGTGTAGATATTGTTAGACATGTCATAGAGAAAAATGAAGATTATGATATAAATATTATATTTTAAGAATAATAAAATAACAAAATATTCATTTTATTTTTCGATTTGATTAACATTACATTCCAAACTCTTCTTAAAATATTTACAGGTTTTGATTATTTTTCTTCTAAAATCTTAAATATCTCGACTCTATTGATTTAAAAAAAATAATATTTTGAAAGTAAAACACAAAGCTGATGACAATATATAAATATCTATATTAAAGAATCAATGATAAAAATATTAATAGGGATAAATGGAAATAAGATTAAATAATTATGGAAAGTAGAATTAGAATAAATGCAAAAAAAAAAAAGTAAAATATTAAACAAGATATTTTATAATATGTCATTGATTAAAATTTTAGAAATATAAAACTATCAAGAATCAAATGGAAAAGATAATTAAAAAGACAAAGATAATAACGTAATTTTAAAATTTTTATAAAAATATTTAATATTAGGGAAGGGTACAATGATATTTCTAAAATAACAACGATAAAATAAATCAAGAGATGTAACATAATTTAAGTATATAGTAAGAGTGTAAATGATTATGACGAAATAATAAAATATTGATAAACTTATAGAAAAAGTATGCTTAAAACTTTTAAGGAAATTCATATTCGTTCCCTAAAATATTATCCATTATGACATAGAAATGCATTGAAGAAAATTGAGATTACAAGTGCATTGAAGAAAATTGAGATTAAATGACTATGTAATCTACTTTTATATTTATAATTAACAAGACTACTAAAACCTATTAGGAATATCATTCCCAAAAAAAATGTTATTTGTAGATTATAGTCTTAATTTAGCAATAATAAATTACAAATATCAAATAAGAAGTTTGAAGAAAAACAATATAATAAAATTATTATATCTGTAAACATGGCTACAATAAAATATAATATATAAGATGTCATTTTATTAATCATAGACGTAATAACGAGATAAATATGATTTATAAATATTGATGATCTATAATTACAAATTATGTGGAGATTATTTAAGATATAACACCTATATTTAAATATATTGAAACAAAGAGGAGAGTGTCTTCTACACTTTATGAGCGCATATATAATATCTCTAAAATTAAAAGCAAAAATTTATAAATAATCATAATGCATGGTTTATTATATAAGATAGAGTGATTGATAGTAAATATAAATATAAACATAAAACTAAGAATGTAGAAATAAGAATGTTAGGATGGTGAGTAAAAACAATACATTAACTATGCAGGATAATATAACAATTGCATTAAAAAGAATATTGTAAGTGGTATCAAAAGACGAGAATGAATGACACATATAAAATGATTTTAAATGTACTTAAGAGACATTTAGATGCTCCTATTATATATAAATATAAGACAGACAAAAGCGCTTGTTTGAAATTTTTATAAAATATTTGACATTATAGAAAAATATAAGGATATTTATAAAATAACAATAAGATATGTGAGATGAGGCGGGTCGGATTGATCAATGTGGGATTATGTATTACGTTTGTGTGCATTAGGTAGTACTTTGATGTATATCATGTAATACTTATAAAAAATTATAATTTTGATAAATAATGTTATGTAGTATATGTATACAATACAAAAATATTATATGATATACATAAAACATTATCTAAAACGCACAAATTATAACATATTACACATCTCATCAGTGAGGGAAACTAATTGGTTCTGTATGTTTGTTAAGGATTGATATGATTTGACCCGCCTCATGAAATTCATAATACAAAAGTATTATCTGATATATATAAACATATTACATGTTTTCTATTTTGATCAAAGTATTTTGTTATAACATGACTCTCACAAAATGAAATCTGTGCGCAAGAATCTCTCAATAATAAAATATTGATGAACTTATTTTTGAAAAAAGATCATATTCAGTCTAGTGTCTATTGAGACATAAAAGTGACTTGATATTTAACCTATTTAATATTTTATGAAAACTAACAAATGCAATCAATTGATAAAAAAATTGTTGATATATTTATATAAAGATTAAGAAGATATAAGAAATTGTGTGGAGTACAAGAATTTTAAACTAATGAGTTATATCATATTGTGAAAAAAATTCAAAAAATGTAAGGTAGGTAACTAATATATTTGGTAAATAATTTATTGATTTGATGTCATGAAAGTATCCAATAAAAATTATATATTTAATAAAAAATATTGTATATAGCATATATT
Organism: Scutellaria barbata; assembly: GCA_028654395.1. NCBI lineage: Eukaryota > Viridiplantae > Streptophyta > Magnoliopsida > Lamiales > Lamiaceae > Scutellaria > Scutellaria barbata. The sequence goes on from CM053650.1 coordinate 8,704,661, forward strand.
ATATTTGAAAAATATATAGCATAGCTAATTGAGATATAATGTGGTGAGAATGAAAAATGAATAAAAATATGTAATTTGAAATTACGTATTCTATTTACTTTCCAAAAGAGACCTCTTTTTGTGTCCGAAACCCATAAAATTTAGATGAATTTCAGGAGCCAACAATAGAAGTCGGCTTAGTTAAGATATTTCCTAGGACTTAACTTTTTTTTAATGAGTTTGGGGGAGTGGAAGTGAGGGTAACAATAAGAATTAGAAAACTTGCGTGATTCGGGTTTCCTAGGACATACTTTGAACACAGATACGTGGAACAAGCAACAACGATTGAATTCAAATCGGGATCTCATAAATCAACCCATAAAAATATGAAGAGAAGAAGAGTATATATATAAAAAATATCAAAGAGATGTATAAAGATAACATTATAAGGACACAAAACGTATGTTATTTTCAAATAATATGATTTAATCGAGTAATGATAAATCATAAATGTCAAATTAGAAGTTTGGTATAAAAAAAATAAAGTTTTTTTTTTCTATAAATATAGTTAAAATGATGTTCTCCACTGATTGTGGGCATGCCTTAAAATGTCAACTGGGGTTAAAAACATTTTTCCATCCAAATTATACGCGATTTTATATTTTTTGGTATAAACTTGTAATGTTGCATTTTGCCATATGACTTTAAATTTGATGCATTTTATGGTATTAGACAAATCATAATCGTTGATTTAGGACACGTGTACGACTATGATTTATTCAATACCACAAAATGCAACAAATTTAAAGTTCATACGACAAAGTGTAACATTTCAAAGTTTATACAACAAAATATAAAATCACGTATAGTTCGAATGGAAAATTGTTATTAACCCTGAAATTAATGATTGTGTTAGATTTTTAACACACCGTGGATACATATATGCACACTGTGAGTATAGTAGCAGACCTGAACATAGTTAACATAAATATAAGATGTCACTTTAGTAATTATAGAATTAACAATGAGTTAAATGTGAAAATCAGTAATAATTAATGAACTATATGTATCTAATATTTTTGAAAAATTAATGATTTTTAATTGAAGAATATGTAAATATTTTTAAGATGTTACACATGTATGTGGGTGGTACCAAAAGACGAAAAAAAATTTCGGATGATATAACATGATTAAAATGGTTGAAACATGTGTTAAATACACCTTTAGATACTGAAAAAAGAAGATGTTGAAATTGAATTTTTCATATTGAAATTAAGGTTGCAAAATATTAGAGTAATCTGAAATGGGTGAAAAATAGTAAAAATGTAATTCAAAACATTAAATATTATGAAAAAAAAATTCAATTTTCGCACTAACAACGTATGCAAAACACAATTGTTAACTTTAACAATTTTGGAGGAAATGTTTAACATTTATTAAATCATACATATAAGTGGCATATGTCTTTAATCATAAATTTGAAAAAAACTTAAACTGTAAATATGATTAATAATTTAAGAAATAAAATAGTAATTTTTTTTTTTTACTTTGATGATAACATTTATGTATAAAATAATGTAATGTTCGTACTCCAATCGACCATATATAAATATACATAAACTCATTAATTGATGAGCATTTTATATGTGCAAAGCACATGTTATTTTTTTTTGGAAGTATACAAAATTTAAATAGTTTTTTTTAGATATAGAAATATAGTATGTATTATTTTTGTTATAAACATGTAAGCATATATAATTTATTGTACTTTAAATTTTCTAAAACTAGAATGTGAGTAATTATTTTTTGATAATTTTGAACTAATTCTTGGTTGAACTTAAATGAATTATTGTAGTGAATGAAATTCTTATATTTGAAAAAATAGTACTAAATAATGAATCATATAATTATAATATCTCACGTGCAACATTGTACGTGTGCTATAATATATATATATATATATATATATATATATATATATATATATATATATGGTATTATCATATTGAAAATTGGAGAAAAAATAGATGATGTTGTATTATTTTATTTTGAGAAGGTAAAGGTTTTTATTGAGACTTATAAAAAAAATTAATAAAGTTAAAAAAAAAAGTAATGTAGAGTTGTAGAATTCTACAAATCTGATAAATAACATGACTGATACATTGTATTTACCTATTTAATTTTTTAAAAATTTATTTCTTGTCTTAATTTTCTCATTATTTCTTTCTTGAATAGGTCTTGTGCGAGACCATCAGTAGTATATGTACATAATATAAAGGGCCAAGTTTAAAACTACCTCTTTTCATAATGCAAGAAATTTTTCTATCCCATTTTTATGAAAATAACTTTTTTACCCATAAAAATGGTTATTTTGCTAAAAATCATCACTTCAATCATGGACTGCCTTACACGATTAGAATCCTACCTACACGATTAGAATCATACCACGTGCAATCTCTATCACTTCAATATCAATGGCAGATGAAAATTTTAGGGCAAAGCTCAGATTTTATTGCTGAATTTGAAAATGTTTTGTGCGGCAATGGTTGGATCTGAGATGAGAATGAGGTTACAGGGAGATGGGAGAAAAAACGGTGGTGATTCTTGTCGGAGAGGATAAAAGAGTGGTAGATATCAGATGTGTGCTGACAAATTTATAGATTAGAGCAGAGATGGTGGAAGCTCGCACTTAAAGATGAAAGCATCGGGATAAGGTAAGAAAGTTGGAGAAGGGCTAATGAAGGTTTGTGTTATTAAAAGAGAAAGACAAGAGTTTCGGTTACAATATTTTATTTATTTTATTTTTGATTTCGCAATTTTGAGATGAAAGTATCGGGATAAGCTAAGAAGGTTGGAGAAGGCGAATGAAGGTGACTGAACTTGGAGGAGGGACAACAGTCTGTTCAAAGAAAGAGATAAGAGTTTGAGTTACAATTTTTTATTTTTTATTTCACAATTTTGAGTTATGAAGTGATTTTGAATTTGATTATTTGAATGTTGAGTGAATAATTGTGAAATTTCTTGAATTTTTTTATTTTGATAAATTGTGTTCTGATATATGTATCTTATGTGTACACGATAAATTATGTTCTGATATATGTACATGGAGTAGGTCTTGTGTGAGACCGTCTCACGAATCCCATTTCGTGAGACGGGTCGGATCGAACATAATAATTAAGTAATACTTTTATGTGTATTAGGTAATACTTTTCTGTATTTCAAGTAATACTTTGTGTTACATTATTTATTATATATGCAAAATACAAATGTATTACATGATACATAGAAAAGTATTACATAATATACACAAAAGTATTACATGTTGCATGAGGAGAAGAGAGCACCTGGAAGTCCTAGGATCCGTGTGTTTTTTAAGACCCGACCCAATTCGGGTCATATATCTTATAATACAAAAATATTACCTGATACACATAAAAGTATTACCCGATACACATAAAAGTATTACCCGATACACATAAAAGTATTACATATTTTTTTATACTTTGACTCAACTCAAAACAAAAGTATTACCTGATATACATAAAAGTATTACCTGATACATATAAAAGTATTGCATATTTTTCATATGGTCCAACTTAACTCAAAACACATCTTATAATATAAAGTATTACCTAATATATAGAAAAGTATTACGTAATACACTCAAAAGTATTACATAATTTCTTATGTTCGACCCGACCCGTCTCACAACATGGGATCAATGAGACGGTCTCACCCAAGACTTTGCCATGTACATGATAGATAAAATATGTATACGATATGTATCTTATTATATGGACACAGTAAATCGTGTCTGTTTAATATTTTGATAAATGTACATGACATGTATCTTACTGTGTACAAGATAAGTCGTGTTTATTTAATATTCTGATTTATATACACAGTAGGTATTTAGATATATATACACGATATATAAGATAGGTATAATATTATGATATATACACGATATATATACAATGTGTACACGATATGTATCTTATAACGTGTACGCGATTATAATATGTACACCTATGTATTTTACAATGTGTACATGATTATGACATGTATACGGTATATATCTGATAACGTGTACACGATTACACGATATATATTTTACAACGTGTACACGATATATATTTTACGGTAATTATAATCCAAGCTATAATCATATACAAGTTATGAATCGTGTACACGATATCTACATACAATCACATAAAAATTATGTACACGATAATCGTATATTTCATCAAATATACTCGTGTACAAAAAATCTAAAAAATCATATGGATTGGATTATGTTGAAATCTAAATCGATAGTATTTAAATATTTATTAAATCATAATTATATCCACATATCTCCATACATAAATATAAAAAAAAATCCCCAAATGGTAAAAGTCTCTAGATGGATTTGGTTATTCAAATTTTAGATAATTTTTCTCATACAGGGTTTTGGTTGAAGTTATTCAAATGTTAGATGATTTTTCCCAGGGTTTTGATTGAAGTATGTTAAATGATTTTCCCCACATATAGAGTTTTTTTTCTTCCCAAATATAGGGTTTTGGTTAAAGCGTTGTATTCAGATTTTCAAAATCTTTTTTTCCCAAAGAAATATATCTTTACCAGATAAATAATTTTTGAAATCTTTTAAATAAACAGATCTTTAATTTTTTTTACATGTTGTATTTGAAGAATAATTGTTAAAGACTCATGTCTATCGAAGACATTTGCAGAAAAATTTGATATAAAATATAATATAGTATATTTAGATTTAAATTTTAAATAAATGGACATGAAATATATTGTTAAGTTACCTTGAGAACAAATTGAACATTTTACCACCTAAATTGGAAAAAAAAAATAGTACATAAAAAGATAGGGCATAAAAATAAATTAGCTTATGAAAACGGATAAAGAGAGACATTTTCAAAAAGACAAATATCTCGATTCTTGTCATATATATGTGAAAGAGTATAAGATGCATTATGAATTATGATTAAAATAAGTTGATCTTCGAACTAATATTTCAAGTCAAATTCCAACACGTATAATAAAGATGATCGTGAGCAACTACAATGGAATCAGAGAAGAAACATATTTTCTAAATGGGTGGAACTATCCGCACCCCAATTTTTTCAAAGCACACCCCACAATTAAATAAATGAAAAGTAATTATTTATAAAATGTCTAAAAAGCCCTTGTGTACCAATATGAAGATAGATATCACTAAGCACACCCCGTATTTTCTAAACACACCCTATTTGCACAAATCAACCCCACTCAACTCTCATCTCCATTTCCATTTCCATTTGCAAGCTTGAAAGAAAAAAAAATTGGGTGTAGCAAGCAAATTTTGCCGTAGAAAATGTCAATGAAACGTGAAGACAATTGCGAAATGAGTAATGTAAGTTGATAAGTTCATTTTTTTACAGTTTTTAGCGATGTTTTTTGAGAAATCGAACTTTAGGGTTTTGCTTGAAAATTCTCGCTGGAGAGTCACGTTCGACTGCTTCAGGTCGAACAAAACGTAGAGTGTTCGATCTGAAGCAGCCGAACAAATCACTAGGCGTTCGACTCTCATGTTCGAACAAGACATGTAACGTTTGATCATGTCAGTTGAACGCATCACTAAGTGTTCGATCATGTCGGTTGAACGCAGCACTAAGTGTTCGACTATGTCGGTTTAACGAAGCCCTCAGTGTTCGAACAACATGGTCGAACAAGCCCTATATATTTCTTTCGTTTCGATCGAACGGGTCATGCTTCGTTCAGCCGTTTTGGTCGAATGAGATGTGATCTGTTCAGAGTATTTTTGAAGTATAATTTAACATTTAACATTTTACTTCTTCATTAATTAATAGAAAAATGGTTCGAAATCTACGGAATTGAGTGTGGTAAATCCCGGAGAGAAACCTCTGGAATCATGTAATGCCCTCTCAGCGGCTCCTACATCTTTACCAAGGAAGGTAAACATCAACACTGGGGTGGGGACTGGTGGCTCATTAGGCAACACAACCGGATGCCCCGTGACCGGAAATCCTGTTATCTGGCAAACATCATCTAGGGTGATGGTCATCTCCCCAAACAGCATGTGAAACTGTTGGTCTTCGGATGCCAACGCTCCATGAAGGCATATAGCAGGTTCTTGTTGGGTTTTTTGTAGGATATGAATCGTAAATCGTAGACCTTTAATCGGTTCATCTATCTCAACTAATCGTCAGGTTTAACTTCCAATTTCCACGACTCCAGCTTCGTCCTGTGGCATCAAAACTTGAGCACCTCGCGTTCTTCATTGAACCAAATTTTCGAAGCCACATGACATTTGAAACTCGGGATCAATTGAGGGTTAATGGGCCCCGTAGGAAATGGCCCCGTCAAAATCTCCTCAGCCTCCTCTGCAACGTCCTCATCTACATCCCCTTCCTCGTTAGCGTCGACGTCTTCATCTCTAGGCAACTCTTTCATAATCACTGCAACTTGTTGCTCTTGCTGCGGTTCGGAGGGTTGTGGAATCCAAGGATTTGTTGCCATCACTGAAGATTGTCCTTCTTCAGTACGTCGCTTTTTTTCAAAGGCCGTTGGTTGTTGCCTCCTCGTGTATATCTTATCTGCATAGAAACAAAAAAAATACATCAAATGATTTGTCTATGAAAAACACTATTATGCATGCTTTGCACAAACCGACTCAAGAAATCGACTCAAAAGATGCACCATTCGACCCATAGAACTCGAACAATGCTCAACACGTTCGACCCTCGAAGTCAAACAATGTTCATTCCGTTCGACCCGAGGAAGTCGCACAAGGCTCAGCCCGTTCGACCGAAGAAGTCGAACCACTCAAATCCTGTTCGACCGACAAAGTCAAACCATTACAAGGCCATTCGACCCTCACCGTCGAACCATCTTCATCTCGTTGGACCCTAGTGGTCGAACGGGCTTAACACACGCAAACAACCAGTTCCGAACGAGCCGTGCAGAATTATCGCAAATCGACCGAAAAATTCGATTCTACTTACGACAACACATACATACATACACAAATGCACACAATGTTTCATTTTGTACACAAAATTTGCAACTAATAACATATCTAAGCAAAAAATATGTATGGAGTTTCTTTCAACTACAACAACAAAGGAAAAGGGTTAATACTAACCTTGGTAGTCCATTGAGTTTGTTCGATTCTTTTGGTACGAAGCTTTCACGACGTGTTCGATTCTCGTGGCCGACGTCGTGGGTGTGATTCTCCTCTCCTTCTCCTTCTCTAAACCCTAATGTGTTGGGGGTGTTGGGGTGTGTTTGGAAATTTTATCACAAGTGAAGCGTGTGTGTAGTGGGGTGTGAGTGGAGTGGGGTGTGTGTTTTCATTTTAGGGCAAAGGGTAAAATTGGAATTGGGTGGAATATGTTTAAAGATTTATAAAAATTAAATTTCATTATATAGGGTGTTAATAGAAATTGGGATATGCTTAGAAAAGACTGGGGTGCGAATAGTCTCACCCTTTCTAAATTTGCCCAACTTAGAAGTGTAGGAGGAAGAGTCTGACCATTTTATAATACAAACTGATATCAAGACATCACATGTCATCTAACTAACGAGCTTTAACAATTTTATACAAATGTAAACCGTACATGATGCCACAAAAGTGAGATCCCAAATTAGGTATGAAACATTACAAATGTAGCACAACCTTATCCATATCGCAATAAGAGAAAAAAACACAACATACACATGAAACAAAAAAATCATATGCATCAAACAAAGTGATGATAATTTTGTCAAGACAGGAAATGATCTACACTTCATTAAAAACAGTGGCAATGGGCCCCAACTCATATGATTCTACCAAACCAGAAAAAGGACCACAAAGATTTTGGAGAGATGGGATTGGTGTTTATGCAAGAAATAATTTAATCTATAGAAAACATTATTGTGGTAAAGGTCATATTGCCAGAGGAATCATTACTGTACCATTTATGTTTATTAATGCATATCACGAAGGTCTGGAGAAATGCATCCCAGCAAAGGCTACACAATACACAATACACTATACACAATACACCTTGTACATACACTTACTCAATGAGCATCTTTTTACAATTCTGAATGGAGTTGAGATGAATCACTGCTACAGCTTTTCAAGTTGGATGAACTGCTGTTGAGTTGTCCCGATGGTGATAGTCTTGAAAGGATAAGGCGCACTATGTTCTCAGCTGCAACGGAGCTTGTTTCCATGCTGCTAGCTGCATTCTCAAATGCGTTAACATAGTATAGATGATTACCATCTAAAATAAATGGGGCAAATCTCTCAGGTGCCTGGTAATGAGGATAAGCACCCCAGTCAATTTTGATTGTCTCCACTCTCACACTGTAAATCAAAGGGTAAGAGAAATATAATAAGAAAACTGGAAAGGCCATCAGAGAGTTTGAATGTATCATGCTAGTTGTAAATCAATTTTGAAACCTAAGTGCTAGTTTTCAAACATTTGCAGTACAGGACTTCAACAACAAACTGGAGATAAAGAAAATGTGTGTATGGTAATTACATTGAGGATCTATATCTTGTGCACTTTTAGCAATCTAGTTTGGACATCAGATATAGCAGTGACCTAACAAATGTGCCTCAAGATGACTGGAATCGCTTACGGTTCAGCTTTAGGGTCACCTTTAGATGTTTTCTGATTATATACTTGGGGATTTGCACAGCTTTCTATTTTCCAACTCCAAGCCCAAAATTTCCTCCACCCAACACAATAAAGTGTATGTGGTAAATTCCATTTTTCACAAGTACTCTCCCTCATTATCACTTTATCCCTGTATATTCAATAGCATTAATCCACCACTATTATAGTAATAGTGCTCCAATTATCTTATTAGATGACCGAATTGCACTTCCCTAGTGGGTTTTGGTGTGGTTGACTTTGTGCTAAAGACACAAAAATGGCAGTTTGTTTTGGCTCATACATTAGCTCTAATCTGATGGAAATGCCTCCAAATTAAATTAGTGATTACCTAAAAATTTCATCCAGTAAGGCATCTGCCATAGGTTCACGAGAGAATATCTTGTAGGTCATATCTTTGTCATGTTGCTTAAGAATGCTGATGCTTGTGAATGGCAGATCAGTAGACTCGATCGTACCCACTAGTTCAGGGATATCCGATAGAATGTCCAGACCAAAATATACCTGATCAGAGCAAATCCTTAAATTAGAAAGATGGCTAGTATAAAAGTTCAGGACATGTTAGATCATGAATATTTGATATACTCACAGGATTTAACAGGCCTCTGACAAAAGTTGCATGTGTGTGCTGTAATTTTCTTGGGGGTATTGATATTTCAGGATTGAAAATAATATTTAATTCATCCAATGGTGTTGCAACCACAGTGACTTGACATTTGTAACTCTTTCCTTTCGTGGAGTTCAGCTCATAAACATCACCCAGGTCAGACACAGATTCTATTTCTTCATGAAGGTGCAGCTTAACATCAGAACGGTTGATTAATCCAGCAGCCATCTGCCAGTTCCCTCCTTCAACTGACCATAAACCGCCTCCAGATCCAGCCAAGGAAACTGTACCAGCAAGTCCACTGATGTTCACACTTTGTCCATAATTTATTCTTGTGATCACCTGCAGAAGCAAGAGAAATCTTGCATTCAGTTGAAAACAGCACTCAATAATTTTGAGTAAAAAATCACTTAACTTTGACCATCATGGGCACGAGGCAAAAGCCTAAGTCGGGACTTTCAAAGGGGATATGATCAGTTTGAACATACAGAAAAGGTCAATGCTATGTCTACTAGGACAACCCCCCCCCCCCTCCTGTTTATTTTACTTGGTAGGACAAACTGTTATAAGGACTTTTCTTTTTGGAGGTATGATGCGAAGGTTGTGAAATTCTAACAAGAAGCAAAACACATGTTTTTTAAGAGAGATATATGAAGTACTTCCAGAATTATTAGATCTCAAAAGGAGTTACCCCTATATTATAGAAGATATTTTGGGACATATCTTTTGTCCCCTATTAAACTATCAATTTAATTACTTTTAAGATATTGTATTAGTTGTTTAAACAACTACACATGGTCGTTTGTCTGATGGTATTCCTGAAAAATGTGGCAATCTAAAATAACTAATGGTTTACCTTTTCTCGTATAACAATTGCAGTGAGAGATATACATTTAGATGCATACTGAGAGCCATTCATATTTATATACGTTAAGGGATGTAGCAACTAGCAAGCATATATCTTAATTCTAAACTCTCTAGTTTTGTGTTGATTCTCAGTCTTCTATTCAGTATTTCCTCAGTTTTCATGCATCCTAAACTTGACTGTTACAGGTCTCTAATGAATCCAAGATAAACTATAATGAAAAATTAACTTGCCTTTTTTGAATTTGACAGCCTTCAATTTTCATTTTTATATTAAGTCACGCAAAAGGAGCTCAGGCAACAAGTTTTGGGTCTCTCTCATCCACTATGGATTCACCAACCACCCAGATCATGCAATTGGAGTACATCAACTGATAGTACCATAACCCAAGGAATATAGAGATTTGGTCATTGCCATTGCAAGCGTGTTTGCTTTGGGGTCAATCATGCAAGCATCATATAAAAGTGTGATTTTATTTTCTTTGTACTTGAAGACATAAGCAGCAGTTAAACAACTTCTCTCACAGAGTCACGGGTACACTAAAAGAACTTCCAGAAAAATAAAAAGTTACAGTCATCATCATAAATGCAGAATATTAATGTTTGGATTTTGAATGAGCAATAATGGCAGTTCTACAGAATATCAGCTGAAATGTCTTTCCAATAATCAAGATGCATTCCACATTCTCTAATGTCCATGGTAGAATATTTTTCTATTAGTGGCACAATCCAGCAAGGGCTGCATAAATTCAGGTTAATATTCAAAGAAACCAAACCAGATCCTGCAAATCTAAGTTGCAGACTGCATAAAACTCAAAGGGCCTGTTTCAAGAACCAACGTCATCCTAGATCAATTGATAAGTCTTTTCTAAAATTCTTGAGAGAGAAATGGAAGAAAAATGATCCAAAACCTACGCTTACTATGCACAAAGAACCAAGCATTGGAAACCAGAGGATACAAAAATTTGGCCTCTGTCAATCACTAAAATATGATCTTGGCATTTCTTGTTATTCTGAAAAATCTTTGGGGAAGGGTAATATTAAACTAACACATATAGTTAAAATTTTGCATTTTAATTTTTTTTATCTTCCTTGATATTTTTAGCTTTGAGCTATTACTTTTTTTCTTTCCCAAATGCTCTCAGCATGACTACCACCACACTTTATCTAGAAGTTATTATCTAACTAAAAAAAGAAAAGTTGAAATATAAAATAAGTTTATATTATATATATGAATCCAGTATACTTTTGCTTACAAATGCTTGAGGAAATTTTTGTAGCAGAGAATAAAAATAAAAGACATGCGAAAATTATCATTCAGAGGTTTAGATATCAAGAACTATATGACCTAATCTAGATCATAGATAGGGAAAAGCGGAAAGGGCAAAGGTGTCATTAAAACGGTACTTGAAAAATATTTAGACAATTATAAGTGCTCAAACTTCACACCAAGATACAGAAAAATGTGATCCAATACAACAATATCCATAAAACTACAGAATTTGAAAAACAATATACTATAGAAGTAAGAGTGACCCTTTCCATTTCAAAGTGACAATTACTTATCTACAATGCTTTATGCAGCTAATATTGCCTGAAAACTAGGTCAATGATAATATTCTATGGGCATAAATTGGCTACTTTATATGCCAAAATGGATGACTTTTTGCAAATGCACCCGATGGAAAGGGCGTGAAAGGTTCTTATCTATGGGCCTCTTGCTCAAACAAATTCAGTAATGGGAAAACCAAGGTTGATGATGTCTCTCCTATTTCTAATCTGCTGAATCATATTGCTATGCTAGTTGAGCTAGAGTCAAGATCCATATAAGTTTATAGCATTACAGCCTTTATTTGTAAGAAAGTCAATGTAAAATAACAAATAAATGTTTGAAGAGGAGATGCTAAAATGACAAGATGCGAGACAGATTTGAGGTGCATTGCCAAAATAAAGGCATAGCGACACGAAAGCAGAAGCAAATCCCAAGTTTTCCAAGCTGAAGGTCAATGATAGTTCATAATTAACAGCATATGAAAGAAAAGTTGAATCATAATCAACAAAGAGAATGATGAAAGAAATATGGCGCGTAATAAGCATAACAAGAGAGAGTTGAATATCTTACAGTTACAAGCTCTTCAATAAGTAAAGGAGACAATCCAACTTCCACCAATTCCTCTCCCAAAGCCCTTGTTGTCAGATTGTACAATCCAGCCCATTTAAGCATCCCCTCCACACTGTCAAACACAGGTCGGGATTCAAAACCTTCATAATAGCTCAAAAACTTATCAACTGTCGCCTGCAAATCATATGTGCAACCATATCACCAAAAGAACCTAAAACAATAAATTCTGAACTGATAGTATCACCACAGATTCTACTGAATCATCATCATACGAAAAGGACATGCTTAGACGTCATCATACTGGATAGATCTAAGCTGACGAGAATCCAACGTTTCTAACAGAAGCCATATGCTATAAGAGGCAAATTTTATTTGTATGAAAACACAAACATGTCTAACAGTGCACTTCAAATTTCCATCTCACTTATGGATGCAACAGCCAGCAAGAACAGCTATAACTAGTTTCACAGTCGCAATAATCTGCCAATCACACCTGGGGGGATAAATACAGTATCTGCTGTGAATTTACATAAGAACCAACCTCAACGAAGGTATTCATCCGCAACAGAGAAAAGACCCCGTATCTCAACATCATTCGGATCGTATTAGCAATCGACAACAAGCGCTGAACAATAGGCAGCTTGGAGCTCGTATTGAGCGTCCTGTAAACGAATTTATGGCCGTTCCAAATCCCCAAAGAGATGCAATCATCAGCGTGCGTAGGGTTTTTCACATTGAGGTTGAGGTATTTGGTGTAATTCAAGGCGTGGTAGTTCTTGGGGTGGAGAATGGAGCCGCCGGCCTCAAAAGTCTCGCCGGCGACGGTGACGGTGGCCATGCGGCCTCCAACGACGCCGTTTCGCTCGAAAATTGTGATCTTGTCAATTGTGTGGGGCGAGGAGTAGCGGCGGAGGAAGTGGGCGACGGAGGCGCCGCTGATGCCACTGCCGATTATGCAGACTGAGTGCGAGTGTGCGTGCAAGGAGTGTAGTGAGAGAAGGATCGTGGTACAGAACACGAAGCCTGTAATTTGAGTAAGATACTTGTTCATTCTGCCTTGATGCTTGTACGCAGCTGTATTTCGATTATCTGTGTCTGTTGGTTTTGGGAAATGGTGTTGGCGTTGGTGGTGATGAATGTTGACTTTTGAAATTCTGCAAATTTACCAATAATATATTTTTAACTTAGTTTCATTCATTCTCTTTTGCAAATACGATTTACAACTTTTTTTTTTGTCATTCAATTGTATCTATCAGAACAAATTCTAACAATAATTAACATTATTATATATATGTTGCCATGATTATTCTTCAAAGATAAATCTAGACATGATATATATATATATATATCTCAAAATTTGAGGGAATATCAATTTTATGTTAGTTAGAGTTAAATCGAGCAATAACATTTTAGCAGAAAATTCATAAAATTTATGAATTCAGTTCAAGAGTTCAAGTATGAATAATCATTTAACGGAGCAACTGATTTGCTTTGTTCATGGGCAAGTAAATGAGACAACTCATGCAATTGTCATTATGACATTTTTTTCCTTTGCTAGCCATTTTGTTTGAACAGAGCGTTCGGATTATATAGACACAGTCTTATGAATTTTTGCTCAAATATTGTCTATTTACTTTAACAAAACATATATAGACACACGTCTTATGAATTTTTGCTCAAATATTATCTATTTACTTTTATAACAAAACATATATAGACACACGTCTTATGAATATTTGCTCAAATATTGTTTATTTACTTTCATAACAAAAAAATAATTAGGACAATCATTTATTAGACAAGGAATAAATTGAAAGAGGCAGGCAATGCTTTTATTTGATATACACACAAATATATATATGCATCATCCTTCATCAACTTACAATTACTCTATGCTACTTAATATTTAATTCATCTATCTACATTCTCTTAAACCAATTGCTTCTTATGAGTGGAAATATAATTTCATGCTACTCACCAATCTTGGTTGAAACAATGGAGATGCCAGCTCTCGGAATAAATTTTTGTACATTTGCCATTAATTTGTCTATATGTTTTAACCTTAATTATATATATATATATATATATATATATGTATATGTATCGGAAAATTTACCCTATACACCTTCCATGAACACCTGATGTATACGATCAAAACGGGATGCATGCTTTTGGATACCAACAACACTTGACATTGGAGAATCTTTCATTTCTTTGATCGATTAGAAGTCTCTGTTTCTTGGAATCACCATGCAGTACTGATTCCGAAAACGATCTCGATCTTGAGGCCAATGGTTGCAGAATGCGGTGGTCGTGGCATTTCTCGACCACCTCGACATCCCACAACACCTTTTCCCGGGTTTTACTCCTGTGGGGAATATCATGTGTGATGGAGTTTCTCCAGGGCGGGAGCCCCCCATTGGGACGTAAAAAGTAGCCGTAAACGGATCTCAGCCTCACCTGCATCCCATCCCTAAGGGGCTCCCATTCCGTGGCCGAGTCACATTGACAAGGCCACGTTTGGACCACCTTTTTCCCCGTGACCCCGGGGAGAAAGGGGGTGCTGGAGGCCGTTAGGTATGTCCCAAAACAACTTTTGAGGCGGATGGAGTCTTTTCCTTGGACAAATTCTACTATCCAAACTGCATTCTTCGCGGACCCATCGTTGCCATGGCTGATGGTGACGCGATCTTCCTCGGCCATCAGATACCTATCCTTGTGGGTGATCAGCCTGATTGTCTTTGCCTTCAGGAAAAGATCCATCCTTTTATGATCATCAATAAAGATCAAGCAATGGATCAATTGATGATGTATGATGATGGCAAGATTATCCCTGTTTCATTCCATTACCAAAAGAGGAATCAATCAAAATTAGAAATGATAATCGTAACTAATAATAAAGAAATGTGAAAATATCATTTTTCCATGCATTACTTGTAATAAATCAATCAAACAAAAATGGTTCTTCTTCCTCCTCCTCCTTTGATTATTTATATATTGAGCCCCGGAAACCCCTTTCTCTCTCTCTCTCTCCCAAGAGCATAGAGAGAGAAAGTTGAGGGGCAGCAAGAATATGATGATGAGTTTAAAGCTGGGATAGATTTAATTTCAAGAAGAAGCTTTCACGCATGCACAGGGTTTTGAGGATGGAGGCCAAGATTTGTGAAGGGGCAATCTCTGATTAGCTGGTATTTATTACTACTCTCTAAAAATGTTATACGTGTATATTTCGTGTTAGTTAATTAGCATGCATTTCTTTTTATGGTACTATTTTTTCTTATTACAATTCGATATTACTTTAAATAGAGGGTATCCTACATTTTCGTTCATAACAGTTCACGGTTATCTTTGCCCTTTTTCTTTTTTTCTTTTTAATGCTATAACTAGTATAGGTCGCACAGATGGATGGGTATTAGAGTAAAAAATATTTTCTCATTTAAATTATATTGATTTTACATTTTTTGTATAAATTTTTAAATGTTGCATTTTACCATATGAATTTTAAATTTGATACATTTTACGGGACACAATTGTTTCTATACATCAGGTGCATGGATCCTAGATCCGTGCAATCGGGTCAACCCGACCCAAAAGTGTCTTTCACGCGCCTCCACGCGCGCCTCACGCGCCCCACGCGTTCAAACCCTAACTCAAATTCTAGTTCTGCTGTATATTGACATAACCTTTTAGTTTAGCGAACTTAACCTTTTAGTTCTATCCTTATAACCTTTTAGTGCACATAGGGGTGGAGATCGGACGGATCGAATAGGAAATAGGGTGTTTCGGAAAAATTCAAAAAAATTTCGGAAATGAAAAACAATTCCAATTTCCATCCAAAAATTTTCGGAAATGTGAAATCCAATCCGATTTCAGAAATTTCGGAAATTTCGGAATTTTTTTCGGAAATTTTCGAAATTTTTTGGAATTTTCAAAAATTAAAAAATTCAGAAATTTTCGGAAAATTTCAGAAATTTTTCGGAAATTTTCGGAATTTTTTCCGGAATTTTCAAAAATTAAAAAATTCAGAAATTTTCGAAATTAATTAGTTGGTCTATTATCTATATAGCATTTTTTAATATCCTAAGAAATAATACGACCTCGAATCTGATATTCCAAGCATTTAACATCAATATAATATCTACCAAAGACATGAGAGATTAATTATTATGTTCATGTACAATATTCATATAAAACACATGATAGACAATACACAAAAATACAGCCCTGTTAGTAGTAAAAGTTAACAAATCATACTAAGAATCATTGACAGTAGATAAATACATATTCATATAAATTTTTATAGTTTTTGAGTTATATTTTATATTTAATATATACTATAGTATACTATAATATAAAATAAAACTATAAAATTTATATGAATAATATATATTAATAGTATAAAATAAAACTATAAAACTATATTATAAACTATATTATCATTTTGTAAGTAATTATACTTATTAATTCATATTTATTAAGTTATTTTTTCTTTTAGAAAGCTCAAATCAAATGAATATTTGAATCTATATTATGATTTATGATAATGCTTTGTTCGAAATTTTTCGATATTTAAAATACTTGTTTTATAATTTGTATAATTTTCTTTGTCATTATTCCTATTATATAACATGTTATCATTTTTAATGAAATTTATAATATATTTACCTTTAAAATTAGATATTCACTTTTTATTTTATATAATATATGGTATATAGTATAAAGTATTCTTTTATAGTATATAGTATAAAGTATATAGTATATAGTATGTAGTATATAGTATGCAGTATATAATATAGTATAATTCTAAAACTACAGTATAAACTATAGTATATAGTATAAAATAAAATTATAGTATAAACTGTACTATATACATAAAGTATATATTATATATAGCATAAAGTATATAATATAATATAATTAAAAAACTACAGTATAAACTATAATATATAGTATATATTATAAAATAATACTAAAAAACTCTAATATAAACTATAGACTATAGTATATAATATATTTATATACTATCATATAGTATAAAGTATATAAAATATATTATATAGTATATAGTATTATAAAGTATATTATAATATGTATATTTATAGTTACACATAGTATATAGTATATAAAATATATTATATAGAATATATGTATATTTATATTTACATTTAATAAATGTATATAAAATATATTATATTATATATAGTATATTGTTGTATATAGTATTCTTCTATAGAAAATAGTATATAGTATAAAATGTTTAAATTATTTTCAACAATTACTATTGGTTTCATGGTAAGTTTCACACTTTGAATGTGAGAGGTCGTGTGTTTGATTCTCAAATGCCTTTACTAACTACATTTTATAAATTTTCGGAAATTTCGGATGAATTTCGGAAATCGGATCGGAATTTCGGATCTTATGAAATTTGTACATAAAGGTTATAGTATTACAATATAAAGGTTATATCATTACAACATAAAAGTTTCGGCTATATTGAATTTTTATAGTGAAAAAACTATAAGTTATTTATTGAAAAGGTTATGAAATCTGTACATAAAGGTTATACTATTACAACATAAATGTTATATTATTACAACATAAATGTTTGGGTTATATTGCATGAATTTTTATAGTGAAAAAAGTATAAGTCATTCAGTGAAAATGTTATGAAATCTGTACATAAAGGTTACACTATTACAACATAAATGTTATATTATTACAATATAAAGGTTATGACATAAATTATAAAAAAAAAAAAAAAGACGCGGATCCGGGTTAAACTGGACCCGACCCGACCCGTATGCCCAATTGCATGAATCATGACTCATGCACCTGGTGCACACAAACACTACTCTTTATGGTATTAGATAAATCCCAATAGTTGATTTAGGATATTTGTACGGCTATGATTTGTTCAATACCGTAAAATGCAATAAATTTAAAGCTCATATGACAAAGTGCAATATTTCAAAGTTTATATAAAATAGTATAAAATCACGTATAGTTCGAATGGAAAAATGATATTAATCCTAAAAATTATTATTTTAATGTTTTGATATGAAAATATTGAAAAAATTTAATAATTTTTTTACACTAATTCCAATTTAATATGTTACTGTGTGATGTCCATTCTTATTCAACTCGTAGCGTGAAAAAACACTTTTTTGTTGCATTTTTTATATTTGTTCTCTTTTTAGCTATTATGGTCTGTACCGACCTTGTTACTGAATATGATGATATAACTCTAATGAACATAAAACGATTTAATTTTGTTGTATCGCACGGGATGGTATGACGTGTTTTGAATGATATTACCTGAGTTTTGGATATAGTTACGAATTACGACTTAATTGTGTAAATAAAATGATTCATTTCTATTGATATGAGATAAAATGTTACGATTTAAATTGTATGTGATAAGGATGAGAAACTAGAATGAATTGTCAAACTTTGTTTTAAAAAATGAATTTTAAGTAGTGATTGAAAAATAACTTTTCGTGCAATAAATGATTACAAATGAAACCAATTTCTTTTTCTTTCTATTATCATATTTGGATGACAGAAACCTAGAAAGTATATAGAAAAGAAGATAATCATCAAAGTAAACAAAAAACAAAAAAGATTTTTTTTGACTAATTTTTTTTAAATTTTGATTGAAAAACAAATCAGAAAATGACTTTAGATTACAAAGTGAAAAATTCATAGATTTGATTTGAAGTGTTATGAATTTAAGCGCAATTATGGAGAAATGATATGAATGAAAAATAGCGAATACAAATTTGTTGACCCAATTCGTCAAGAATATTATATTTGGGGCATTACCAAGCCAATAGATTTACTAGAATTTTGTGATAAATAAATATAATTAGTCAAATGATTATTTATAGCCAAAATAAGACCGTAGCCCTAAAAGCCTATTAAGAGGCCCAATAAGTTGGATCGTTCTGATTGTGGACATTATATAGACGATCAGACTTCATAACCCAACAATCTCCCACTTGGATATTGACTTCAAATGTAACTTGTCATTCTTCATCTCATCAATAATTCACTGACAGTAGTGTCAAGCCTTCATCTCAATTTCCAAAGCTAGTTGAAACCATGCATAGCTTCAACTTCTTAAGGCCACAACCTTAGTCAATATATCAGCAGGATTCTGATCACTTCCCCGAATCTTCATAAGCTGCAAAACCTTATTCTCCATGAGATAATGAATGGAATAGTATCTCAACTCGATGTGCTTTGATCTCGAGTGAAAAGCTGGATTTTTTGCTAAGTGAATATCACACTAATTATCACTGTAGAGAATATTATCCTTCTGCTCCTTCTTCAATTCAAAACAGCCACACTATCTCTTTGCTAGCCTCAATCATTGCTATATACTCTGCTTCTGCAGTGGACTGTGCAACGATCTTCTACGACTTAAAAGCCCAAGAAATTGTTGTACCACTAAGAGTGTAGACATACCCAGTTGAACTTTGTAAGCCAACTTGGGTATTGAGTATTTACTTAGATTTAGAGCCCAATTCGATAGTTACAATTCCGGAAAAGAGTCAAATTTTTAGGGGGAGAGATACTATTTCACCAATCGAGTCACAGGTATCTAACATGTTCATACCTTACGATTTTCCATAAAGTGGTGATGAAACGTATAACTTGTACAAATCTTTCCATTTTCCAAGTCGATATGATCCATTCGTTCGTAGAACTATTTACTTGATCGCAGACATGTTTGTACTTCTCCTTCTGTCAAGATCACTTGATGCTAAATACGCATTAACATACCCTGCCAATTCAACACTTTTGCTTTTAAAACATAAGGCCTTCTCTGCAGTACCTCTCAAGTAAAGGATCCATTTTACTGCCTCCTAATGTTGCTTTCTCGGGTTACCCATAAACCGACTGACTACTCCTATCGCATGTGCAATGTCAGGTCTTGTGCACATTATAACATACATTAGATTGCCAATTGCTGAAGCATATGAAGTTTTCTTCATATGGGCTCGCTTTTCTTCACTGGCTACCTAAAGGGACACGAACTTACTTTGCTTCTTCCATACTGAACCTCTTCAAAACCTTCTTGATATATTCCGCCTGTCTGCCACCCTATCATGCTTAATGTGCATATCTAGAATTTGCTTAGCCTTTCCAAGGCCCTTTATAGCAAACCGATTAGACAATTGCTTCTCGAGCACTAAAACCTGTTATCAACATGTCATAAACATATAATAATAGAATGATATAGTTGTTGTCGTATCTCTTGAAATGGCAACAATGATCAGCCTTGCATCTATAGGATTCAATCTCATGCATGAATTCATCAAACTTCTTGTACCAATGTAATGGAGCTTGTTTTAGACCATACAAGCTCTTCTTCAATTTACAAACAAGCTCATGTTTCCCCTCTGACAAGTATCCCTCTAGTTGCTCCATGTAAACATTCTGTAACATCCTCGACCAAAACATACACATCATTGGGCATTCATTTCACGCATCATATGCATTTCGTATTATTTATATGCTCATAGGTAATTAGTGTTGAGAAACCCCTATTATAATTAATGGAAACTAGCGTAATCTTCGAGTACATAATATAAATTATTTGATTAATGATGATATAAATTATGTTGAATTTTGCAAAGAAAATAAATCTAAATTATATATACATATAAACCTAAACCATATATGTTAATATATATATATATATATATATAAGAGTTGCAGTAACACATATATATAAAAGTATGCAAAAGTAAGTATAATATTATTATATATATATACATGTGAAGCATGCAAGTTAGTCGTAGTATGCATATATATATGTATATATATAAAGGATAGGTTAGCTAATATTATAATATATTAGCATATGTATATGAAAATAAGAAAAGAAAAGTCTTCACCCTTCCACTTGGAGTCTTCTTATTTATCTATATATATATCCCTCCCTCTCTCTAGTCTTAGTTATTAAGAAAGATAAGAACAAAGTAGAGGTAAAGAAGAAATAGAAGAAGAGAAGAAAAAGAAAGAAAAAGAAGGGTAGCAACAAAGGTGAGACGAGAAGGAGAAGAAGAAGGAGAAAAAGAGAGCGCGGGCTGTAGAACGAGAGGAGGAAGCAGAGTGACGAACAAATCGCTTATCCAAGCCGGGTGAGTGTAAACCATATATGTGACTTATATGCTATGTGATTTATACGCAATTGGATGCCATTTATATGAAATGTTTGTTATGTGAGTATAAATCGTATATGTGAATTATACGCAATGTGACGTGATTTATATACAAAGTTTGTTATATGTGATCTATAAGAAATATGTATTTATATGAATTGTCATTGAATCAAAGGATATATTGGTAAATGTATATCGGATTATATGTTCAGAATGATTGATATGTTGTATTACATATGGCATGAAATTAAAAGGTCTGTGACTGTCTTGCTATGGATCTGTATACACAGTGGAGACCTTCGGGTCAAATTCATATTGGAGACCTACGGGTCTATAGCACAGTGGAGACCTTCGAGTCATAATCATATTGGAGACCTACGGGTCTATAGTACAATGGCATATTGGAAATCCCGGGATAGATCCAAGTTTGAGCAGTTTACAGAATAATAAACTGGACATAGTGGCATTTGCACATATATGATTATATTGTTGATTAATGATTAATGATTGTTAATTATTTGTTATTTAATTAAAGTAATGGTTTATATTCACTGAGTTGCGACTCATAAAAATCGCATATTTTTTTTTAGGTTCGATAACTCTTTTGACGTGGATTGTATATATAAATATCACGCTATACTAGGTCTCCCTCATTTTGCATTTTGGAACGCATGTATCATGTTTGTATTTAATATGTATTACAATGGGATTCTGGTTATGTGATATAATCTTATACGATATTAGTCGTTAAATAATATTTTTATGCTTATATGGATAAATGAAACGTCAGTATAATTTGCCTACATGATAAATATTAAATTGAGAGATATACGTCATAGGGGTATAGGGTGTTACGCATTCTCCTCCAGATCACCGTGAAGGAAGACTAATAAGTGCCATGTTTCACGTATTTTTGCGTATGTTTATGTATTCATTTGAATATGTTAGATACGTTTTTATGGTGATTTCTGAGATTATTCTTGTATAAGATGCATTTGACGAGTTTGTGCTTAGTTTCATGATTTTAATGAGGAAAAGTGCAAGTTTCAAGCGTAATTGATGATCAGAAGAAGAGGACCGTACTGCACAGCATGGCCAGACCGTGCCAGACAGAGAAGCGAGGCTGGATAATGGGGCACGACCATGCCGTGTAGCACGATTGTGCCCAACTTGAACGGTGAATTCTAGAGAAGTTTGTTTTCTTGGCGTAATTTCATCTCTTACTTCATTGAGAAGACTCCTTAAGCAATATAAATACTAACTAGGAGAGAGAAAAGAGGAAGAAGCACTGAGAGAGAAGAAGAAGAATTCAAGAAACCAAAGAAGCACTAGATCATCATGGACAGGAGTTTTTAATCTTTCCTCTCATGTTAGTTTTTAGTAGATATGATATTTCCAATCTTATCTATGAGTTTGTTGATAATCATGTCTAGCTAATTTTCTAGGGTTTCTAGGGCTTGTTAGTAATTTAATTCGAATCTTGATGGATCTTTAATTTCAATTCAATTTTCATGATCATTTATCTTATTTGTGTGTTTATGAGTTGATTGTTAGTTTGATTATCTGACCAGTAATTAAGCATGTTTTGGTAATTAAATCAAAATTCGGGAGATGAGATTTAATTATAGAAGAATAAACACATGACACATAAAAATACTTAGATCGGGAGATATTAAGGAATTTATGTGATGAGAAATCAATCTTGGGCACTTTTGGGAGTTGTTATGTTCCAATCAGATTGAGTAGAGATACCTCTGATGACATAATAATCAATCGATTAACTAACTCGGGAGAGCTGTTAATTAGATATATGTGATTGCTCATATAGGATGATTGATTAATGAACTTGAATTGGTTAAAGTGATATTTTGATGAGAATTAGATGAAAGCATGTTCTAGAACCTGTCTTAGATATCTGTGATTCTTGAGTGAATTTACCTACGTAATTACCATTTCTTGCAATTTATGAGATTTGATTTTCCTAGATAAGATTGAGAACTGAATTTAAATAGTTAGTTGTTGCTTAGATAGATAGTCTCTGTGGGATCGACCTTGCTCACCACTTCTGCACTCTACACCGTACACTTGCGGGAGTAGCTAAAAGAAATTAGTGAACAAAGACCGTCTTAATATCCATCTGCTTTAATATTAAGTTTTCTGCAGTTACTATACTCAAAACTAACCGAATGGTGATTCATTTAACAATAGGAGTAAAGACGTCGGTATAATCAATACCATAGTTTTGCTCAAACTCTTTCACAACCAGCCTTACCTTGTAACGCTTGCTTCCATCAGTCTCCTCTTTAATTCTGTAAACCCACTTGTTATGCAAGACCTTTTTTCTTTTAGGACGCTTAATTAGTTCCCAAGTTTCATTAGCCTTCAATGAATTCATCTCATCATCCATCACAATTTTCCACTTGCTCACGTGTTCACTATGTATAGCATCATAACATCCAGGCTCACCATCGTCAGTTAATAATAAGTAATGAAGAGAAAGTGAATACCTATCCGGTGACTTATGTATTCTGGTGGACCTTCACAGTGGAATTATTGGTTGTGGTGTATGTGCTTCCTCGTCAAAAACCACTTCATCATCATGAGCCACCTTGCTCCTATCCGAGTTTGAAATGTCTAACTCGACAACCTGATTCTTCGAACCAACAGATTCAGATACACCCGACCTGTTTTTGTACAATATCTACTCATTAAATATGACATCTCGACTATGGATTACTTTTCGATTCTGCTCATCCCAAAACCGATAGCCAAATTTATCACCACCATATCCAATAAATGTACACCTAACAGATTTAGCATCCAACTTACTTCTATCAACAACATCAATATGAAAATATAATACACAACTAAATACTCGAAAAAAAGACAGATTCATCTTTTTACCACTCTAGGCCTCTTCCGTTATATTATTTTCCAAGAAAGTTGAGGGTCCTTTGTTTATCGAAAAAGCTGCAGTGTTAACTGCATCTGCCCAAAACATCTTTGGTAGCCCACACTTCAATCTCGTACTTTTAGCACATTCACATAAGGTTATGTTCATACATTCTACAACATCATTCTACTAAGCGGTTCCTTTCATAGTTTTCTCCATGTGAATTCTATTCGCTGCACAGAATTCTTTGAACTCACGAAGCTCGTACTCTCCACCATTATCAGATCTCAAACACTTCACCTTATAAGACTCGTCTCAGTTTCTACAAGAACCTTCTACTTCTTTAAAACATCAGAGGCATCAGACTTATTTTTCAGAAAATAAACTCATACCTTTCTCATGGAATCATCAATAAATATCATGTAATATGATGCTCCACCAAGGGATGTCACCGATGTTGAACTAACTTCAATTTCTCTTTGTTGAAAGTTCTACCTCCTTTCAAAAAACTCACTCTTTTATATTTTTTGAATACATAGTCCTCACACAACTCGATTTCAACTGTCTTGAGGCCTGGCAACTTACCCTTCGAACACAACACTTTTATCCCCTTCTCACTCATGTGGCAAATATGATAATGCCACAAATCTACATCATTCTTTGCATATACAAGAATGTTGTCCCGGGTGTTACCTGTCATATACAACTCCTTTGGATATCTTCCACGTATTACAGATAAAGGTCACAGAGCAACCTTTATCGTTAAGCTGCCCAACTAAGAGTAAGTTCCTCTTCAATCCAATAAATGACTCACATCTTACACCTTCAAATTAGTTTCATTCGGTGCCTTGATCGAAACATCCTCCTTTCCCATGATTTCCAAAGGCTCATCATCAGTAAGATAAATCTTTCCAAAATCTCCAAAAGTGTAACATTTCATTACATCAACACTGATATACAAATGAAACGATGCTCCAGAATCTAACACCCAAGATTCTAATAGACTGCTTATGTTCAGGATAATTATATCAGCATTCTCTTCAGTAGTTGCGTTTGTTAATTTGTTACAATGCTCAAGCTCTTCTCATTTTGAATCTTCTTCATGAGGTCAGGTAGCTTGTTCTGAGTTTCTGATTTCTTAGCAAGAAATATGGTCCAGGTGTATTTGGAGTAGTCATCTACTACCACAAGGGAGTACTTCTTCCCACTTATGCTCACTGGTTCTACTGGTCCAAAGAGGTCCATATGTAGAAGGTATAGAAAATCCTGTGAGATGACTTCTGTAACTTGTCCTTGAATGAGCTTTTCGCTTGTTTTCCTTTTTGACAAGCTCCACAAATATTCTCTTTCTTGTATGCCACATCTGGCAGTTCTCTTACAAGGCCTTTTCTTGCTAGCTTGTTTATTGTCTTGAAGTTCAGGTGACTCAGCCTTTTGTGTATAGCCAACTCAGCTCTGGTGGACTTTTTACAATGAAACATGTTGGTTGAATAGAAGAGTTCCAATCTGCAAGATATATGTTTTCTCTTCTTGTTCCTGTAAGCTTGACTTCATTTGATGTGTTGTCCTTGATTAGTCACTTGTTGAGGTTGAACTCCACTTTGTATCCTTTGTCACAAAACTGACTGATGCTCAGCAGGTTATATCTGAGACTTTTCACATAGGATACATCTTTGATCTGTATATTTCCTTTGATCGGGCTTCCAATTCCTTTTGTGCTTCCTTTGGAATCATCTCCAAAGATGACCTTCGGTCCTTTGCATTCTTAAAAGTTTTTTAAGGCATCTTTGTTGCCTATCATGTGCCTTTGAGCAGCCACTGTCTATATACCATACATCACCACTGCATCCTGGCACTGAAACCTGCAACAAATTTAATTAGATTTAGGTACCCATTTCTGTAAGGGTCCTTTTGGGTTAGTTGCTTTTGGAACCCATACTTTCTTAACAGTCAATACTTTATTGTAAGATTTGTTGGTTCCACTTCTGTAGGCAGTTTTGTTTTTAAATTGCTTGTTAATAGTGTGTGCAGAAACTAAATATGTGTTACCAGCACTCTTGTGGTGTGGTCTTCCACCAAACTTTCCTGGAGTATATCCTCCTTTAGGTTTAGACATATAAGTCTTAGTATTGGTGGGAAAATATCTTCTATGCTGTAACTTTGTGGGTTGCTGTATCTTTTTGCTGCTTACAGTAGATGGTTTTTGCTGTAGCCAGCTCTTAGATATAGGCTTACTTCCTGCAGCTGAGCATTGGGGCTTCTTCCCCTTATCCATCGGTGCTGATTTGTTCAAGATCTTTTGTGAGTTATATAATAACTCATTCTTCATTAAAGTTTCAGCTTAAACAAATACATCAGTCTTAGATGGACTTGTTATATACTGAGAGGTGTGAGTGCTATATCTTAAGCCCAATTTTTCAAATGGACTTCTGTTTTGACTTACGCACTCACTTGCATCCTTAGCTGATTTGCTAAATATTTTGATTGTGGATTGCAAGCTCTCCTTCTCATCTTTTAGATTAGTGACCAGCAGATTTAGTCTTGAGACCTCCTTTCGTAGCTTGCTGCATCTAGACCTATCAGACTCACACGTAGCTAGCATTTTAGCAATGTCGATGTTCTTACTTCTGAGGATCTCCTTATCAATTCTAAGGTTATCATTCTCAACCTTTAGCTTCTCATGGGTTGAGTTAATCTGTACGAAGTCACTCATGATCCTTTTTAAAGAGTGGATCATGTTCAACTCCTCTTTTCCAGGTATGGACAACGGTTAATATGTTATCTCATCTTCTTCGCTGTCCT
Source organism: Scutellaria barbata (assembly GCA_028654395.1). NCBI lineage: Eukaryota > Viridiplantae > Streptophyta > Magnoliopsida > Lamiales > Lamiaceae > Scutellaria > Scutellaria barbata. The sequence continues at coordinate 8,731,779 of CM053650.1, forward strand.
CACAGTCTTTTGCCATCCGGCAAATCAATACTTCTTTATCAGAGGATGAGGTTTTAGTGTCCCTGTCAGAAGATTTAGCAGCTTTCCGCATCTTCTTTGAGACTGTTGTATCCTTTACTTTTTCCATCTCTCCAATGAGAGCTCGAAGTTTGTGTCTGTCCTCTCTTCTCTTTTCTCTCATATGTTCTCTCTCTTCTTTAGGGTACTTATGTACAGTTGGATGTGGACAGCTTCTAGCGTAGTGTCCAGGCTTCCTGCAATTATATCATAATTCAAGATTGTTTGAATTTGATTGTGGAGAAGAAGATACCTGGGGAGGTGGATGACTTCTTCTGAAGTCATTCTTCTTGTTGAGGTTGTTGTTGCTCTTCATGAATCTTCTAAATTTCTTTAGAAGAAGAGCCATATCCTCTTCAGCATCCTCTGCTATAACCTCAGATTGCTTACTACAACTGGTAGTTGCTGTATCCTTTGAGCTTCTGGCAGTCAGTGTAGTAACTTTGGAACTCGATTCTTCCACCTCATTTTTCCGTCTGTTGATGTCATATTCAAATGCTTTGAGGTCGGAGAATAGATTAAATGTACTCATGAATTTCAAATCCATGGATATTCTCATGGCGGTGGTCTTGCTATCCCATTCCGCTGGCAGGGCTCTCAACACTTTCATATTCTTTTCTTTCTGAGTGTAATGCTTACCCAGAGCTTCTAGTTCATTCACGATAAACGTGAATCTTAAATCTAGTTGCTCAAGAGTCTCTTCATTCTTCTTCTCGAAGAGCTAGAATAGTTGGGTGGCGTTGGAGATCTTGTTATCCTTAGTGAGTTCTGTGCCCTCACATATCTGTTCCAACTTTTCCCATATTTTCTTGGACGTTCTGTAAGTTTTAACTTTGTTGAATGTGTCTTTGTCCAAGGTGATGAACATAGCATTTTTTGCTACATTGTCTAAGTTGGTTCTTTTCCTGTCTTCGTTGTTCCATTCTTACCTCGGCTTGATCAGAAAGTTAGGTGGCGAAGGTGCTCCTTCCTCCATCTCTCTTCCAAGCATAGGATTCACCTTTGTGAAGATGATCGGTCCTTCTGTGATGACCGTCCACATCTCATCATTCATCGCTGAAAGATATGTCTGCATTCTTATTTTCCAATCGTCATATTCCTCTATGAAAAACATGGGTAATTATGATTAGAGGAATCCATGGTATGCTATAAGAATGAGATTTTAAAGGATGCAGAGAAAACAACGAGACTTAGGTGGATTTGAGTAGGTGACAAGATAAGTTGGCTTTTAACCCAACTAGATCTGATACCATTTATTGGTCCTCAGTGGTATTCGAGGTTCAGAGGGAGGTGAATGAATCTTGGTCGTTTTTTGAAAATTCTTTACAAACTTACTGTTCTGCAAGTTACTTGAACTTGCAACGCCAGTCAGTTACTGCTTACAACACTAGTATGCAGTGCTGCGCACTGTAACTTAGAGTTTTTATACGCAGTGGAAAATATATTTTTAACACAAGACTGGTTTTCTCAAATATGCTCATTTTGAAGATGTTTTATGCTTATGACAGGTATATATAAAATAAAGTACAAATATGAAAAGCGATAAAACACTTATGGTTTATAGTGGTTCGAAGGTAGTATAATCCTTCTACGTCCATTCTACTCCTACCTCGAGCAGGAACTTTGTTAAGCAAGATTGAATTACAGGACACTACTAACAATCTATCAACTCAACAAGCTAACACCTACTAAAATCAGCGTACACATAGCAACTGCAAGTTCTAAAGGCAAACCCACACAGAAAATTGTCTATCAACTGGACAACTTATACAAATAGTAAGGATAAATCCTATCAACTATTCGACACCTAAAACAACCTAAGCACATAGCAATAAGGTTAAAGTATATAAAGGTTTCTTCAATTGGTGTGGTGAAGTGGGCTTCTGAATCCTTCGATGGATCTTTCAGGTTAAACTTTGTTCACTTCATTGAGGTCGAGTAACTGAAACTGTAGAGATGCTTGAGAGAGTATAACTTTGAATGCTTGGACTTTTTAGCGTAAATGTTTCAGTAGTCAGCTTCAGGGTTGCTCGTCCGCTATTCGTACTTGTAAAAAGATATCCGTTGAAGGAGATATCTCTCATTTGAATTTAAACGTACTTGATTAAAGGTATGACTCACATTTAATGCGACTTGACTTTTCCTTTCAAAGCATTTAATGCAGTGGTTGTGGCTCGCAAATTTCTGCAGCCCGTCAATCCACGTGTCGTCTTAACATTGGCTCCGTGTCTGAAACTTTGATCTTTTCTGGAACGGCTCTATTTATTCTTATTTGGATCTTCCTTCTTCGTACTGCATTTATTCTTTCTCGGATTGCAGGATACTGGTTCTGTTTGTCATAACGCTGTTGGTTGATTCTTCATCAAGTTAAACACTTTGCGCTGTATCCTAGGCCTTCTTGCAGCTGTTCGTTCTTTATAGTGCTGCTGTAACTTGACCTTTTTGTAGTATTACTTTGTATAGTACTGTTGTATCTTTTTTTTGCAGTATTTTTGTAGCCATTTCTTGCAGTAGCGCTGCCTGCCGTTCTTACTTATTGTATTGCTGTATTTACTTCTTGCTGCAACTTCATTCTTTAAATTCTTGATACAGCACGATCCATTAGAGTTTTTCCATCTTTCAGCACCTATACCTACACTCAATCCTAATCTATGCTTTCACTTAAACATTGTAAAAAATGGGGTACTTAAAATTTCTATTACATTATGGTCTGTTTCATCACAATCTATACATTGAAATCCCAACAAATACCTTTCAAATTTATGTTGTAATAGTATAACCTTTATATTGTAATAATATAACTTTATGTTATTCTTTAAGTATATAAAGATTATGATATTTGTACATAAATTTTATACTAATACACCATAAAGATTAAATTATTATAACATAAAGGTTTCAGTTATACTATATGAATTTTTATAGTGTAAAAAGTTTAAGTTATTCACTGAAATGTAATAAATTTGTATATAAAGATTGTACTATTACAACATAAAGGTTGCGACATAAATAAATAAAAAAATTTGGCGCTGATCCGGGCTGAAACGAAACCCGACCCAACTTACAAGCCTAGTTATATGAATTATAATTCATGTACTTGGTTCACACAAACATTACTCATTTTTTAATAAACTTGGGGGAGTGGGAGAGAGAAGAGAGACAAAAAAGAACTAATTATCTTGGGTGAATACTTGTATATTAATAGATAATGATATTTATTTTCACTAGCTTAGTTAAAAAATACTATATATATAAAGTTATGTTATCTTGATCAATAATATAAAAATTGATTAAAATAACAATTTTAGTAAACGTTGTGATTTTTCCATCAATTAACTATACTCAAAATAACACGTTTACCTTTAAACTAGTTGGAATTTTCGGAGTCTATAAGGTTTTTCTACACTTAGAAATCTATGATGTGGTCCAAATTCTTATTATCTTCTCAACATTCATTTATTTGAGAATATTGAATGATGTGAGATTTAAAGTGACAATTCTAGTATCTAATTTTATATAAATTATAATGTTAGTACTTACCCAAATTTAAAATAACATAATATCGAATTGATCCAAATTTCTAACTAATTAACAGGTATCAGGTAATACTTTTGTAGAGTTTATTATTTTTTTGCCACGTAATTTAGGGAGTCTAAACAGTTTTGGACATTAATTTTTTGGGCTGGCAATTTAGGATTTTAATTTTACGAGCTTCGTGAATTTTACCCAATTTCAACCCGAATCACTCAATTATGTCAAAATCGCACGTGATGCCCTTAATTTCGGGCTATTCGGCACAATTAACTCAATTTGCTTATGTATAATATAATTGTATAAGTGGCAATCTAGATGACATTATAACATCACATCATCGCCACATAAGATTAAAAAAAGGAAATTTAAAAAAAATCTAAGAATTGGAAATAAATAAATAAATAAATACAAACAAAAATAAAATAGAAACATAAAAAATAAAAATTTGGGTGGCTGCAACATCTCCACCCTACTCCTCCCCTCTTGCCGCCGACAGAAAAAGATGAAAACAACGGTTGTTGCTCAATAGTACGATAGTGGCCGTGGATTTACTTGTGATCTGATTGAGGGAGAGATCAGAAAATCTCACCGGAGAGAGGGCGGCAAGACTCGATTGGAAGATGGAAACGGAGGGAGAGCTTGACAACATTAATAAAAGAGCAGCGTTGTCCTTGTTTCTCCAGCGAAACTCCTAGGCTTTCTTCATGAGGAAGTTGAGGTAGGAATCGAGCACCAGATCAGTGAGACTCACTGGAGAGAGGGGGTTTTCCATGGAGTGGTGTTGTGTGTAGAAAACCAGCATATCAGAAGGACTCGTCGGAGTGAAGGGGTTCGCCGATGTTGCTGTGTGAATGAGTGGCGGCGGTGAGATGAGGTGGTGGCGGTCGGAAGTGAAGATGGTGGTGGAGAAATAACGGTAGAGTTCGCTATAGTTCACCGTCGTGCCATCCACCTCCACCATCATGTGGTCGCTACCGCACAACTTCTCTTCCTCTCAAGATCTTTCCAACTGTCTCCAGTTTACAACGAAGATGAAGACGAATGTTGTGATTTTTCAATTTTTGATTTTTAATTTTTTTTATTATTTTTCCATTTTTTTAATGTTTTGCTGCTGTTAATTCTTTTTTGTATGATTTTTTTAAATTTTTTTTTATTTTTTTAATTAAAAAAATAAAATTAGAAATTAAAAGCTAAATCAGCAAATTGGCCCTGAAAAACCCAAAATTAAGGGCATCACGTGTGATTTTAGCCCAATTGAGTGATTCAGACTGAAATTGGGTAAAATTCGTGAAACCCGCAAAATTAAAGTCATAAATTGTCAGACCCCCTAAATTACAGGGTAAAAAAAGTAATAAACTCTATTTTTGTATTATATTGTGTAGTATGTGTAAATAATATAAATTTAAGTATTACCTAATATATAGAAAAATATTATATGAGAAAGAAAAAAAGGCGCAAGCTAGAGACAAGGGGGCGAAGATGTAGCGCCCAGAACAAAAATGAAGCATAATTGGTTAATTAAATAAGTAAACCCTTAATTAAAATATCTTATGTGCATTAATTCTTGAGTGTTTAATTTAATTACATGTGTTTTAGATACGTGTTTAACAACCGATTTTAAATGGATAAAATTTATAGACATGAAACATAGAATATTTTTATACCATTAGATGCGTAATGGAAAAACGACAAGATAGAAATGAACTAGAGGTCAATCGAACACCCGTAGCTCAAACGGCGAAGAAAAGGACAAAATACGGAGTTTCGGAAAAACGAGGAATGGAATCGTGATGAACAGTAACCGACATCTTATCATGAACAGTGACCTACCTAAATGAACAGTAACCTACCCTATCATGAATAATAACTTTTCTAATTTCTATAAATAGGTCGTCATTCGATTTCATTTCCACAGTTTCTTTGAACGAACCAAAAAGCGCTGAACACACGTAAGTCTCTCTCTCCTCTCTCTTTCTCTCTCCTATTTTTATTCTGTTTCCGAAAAATTTCAAACTCCTTGGTTTCGACCAATTTTCACACACAATGTAGCCCTCGACGACATGAATCTAGGACAACTTTTGGATTTCGATTTCGATTTTGATTTTCCGTTCGTCGGAAAATGACGAAAAATGATCTCCAAACCCTAAACCCTTACTTCTTACCACATTTTCTCTCTCCTGTTTTCTCTCTCTCTCTCTTCTTCTTCTCATGGTTGCAGGCATCGGAGGGCCTACCGGGGTTGTGGGCTAGCCATTTGAGCGGCGGAGCTGAAAAGGGTGAGGTTTGGTTTTGTATATGCGTGTGTGACGAAGGATGTTTGTGGCTATTTTTCTGGAACTATTCATGTCGGAATCAGGTGAGGGATGCTCGAAGGTGGTAGCCGGCGGTGCAGGCTAGTAGGGGGACTAAGTGACGACGGCACAGGGCAGCGCCGCCGCAGCTGGTGGCGCTGGGAAATAGGCTGATTGAGCAGGGTCGACGTTGAGAGGCCTGGGCGCGAACCTGCCCCCACTGCCGAGAAAACTTGGCAGTTGTCGAGAGCCCGTTCCCCCGCTACCGAGAAAACTTGGCAGCTACCAGGAGACGTCGGGGTTTTTTCTCCCGTCATCAGGAACGCGTGCGACGCCGTATTTTTGATTTGATTTTTGATCCAAATCTCATTTTCTTTTCATCGTACTTTATCATCAAGTCATCACCAACGAGATATCGTTGACCGGGGGTCGTGGGTCCCGGTCAAAGTCCCTTTGACCAAATTATCAAAATATCCCTCAATCTTAAAACGCTCCGTTCGAGCTCGTTTCAACTCCGATCGAGTTCATTCTTTTTTTTTATGATCCAAAATTCATTCTCTTTCATCTCAGCCTTATAAATTGATCTTTCCCTCTTGTTTCTGCAACCTCAATAATGAGGCCTTCTGTTCCGATCCGTCTCATCTCAATCGATAATATCATTTCCGATGTTGGTTTAATATTTAATTATATTTAATAAAGATCTAAGTAAACACCGTAAATTATGTAGGCTACTTGTTGGATTGAAACCTTGAGATACGTGATCTTTGACACTTGCTGCTCATGTGGTAACCAACGAACAAGGTGGAGGTAATTTCTAACTCTTTATCTGTTCACAATTTTCCCTATTCCAAGCATGATTGAGGAATACTAAATGTTGTGATTATACTTGCTGTGACATACTTATTACTGTGAGGGGTGGGCCCGCTGAGGCGCCCCTTCATGCATTCGTCCCTTACCTCCATTCTTCTATGAAATGTTTGGTGGTCCTTGAAATGCACAATCAGTATTTGAGATCGTTTATAGGATAAGACGGGCGATGCCAGCACCTATTCGTCCCTTACCATTTCTAATATCTACTGTGCATATTTCGTGTTATGTTCCGTGATGATTATACGTATTCTGATTTAAATATCTGTCGAATGTTAAGATGCGGATTTTATCTCCACGAGTGTATTCAACGCACTCATCCCTTATTCTACAATTCACATTATAAGCGGTGATGAGCATGTCGAACCCTAGAAGAAGAAAGGAGGTGCTATATAAATATTTTTGGATCTGTAATTATTTTAATATGATGTTTCTTAAACATTCTCTTTATAAAGCAATGTTGTAAGAAATACATGTTTGGTGGTTATGATTACGTGTATTTGGGATATGAGATCCTGATGATATTTCCGCTGTGAATATTATGTTAAATCGGTTGAAACCGATGGTTGATATGTAATATATTCTGTTCGTCTCCTACTTTTTTTCTTCTTGCACGCCCGTGTGGAAAACTCTAATAAATTTTATGAAAGAAAATAGAGCGTGACATAAGATCCATAGATTGTTTATAGGACCTGATCCGAAACAATTTGTGTCATGTATCTACAAAAGTATTATCTAATATATATATATATATATTATATAAAAGTATTACCTGATATATATAAAAATATTATATATTTTCTTATAGTTTGAACAAATCAAAAATACATCTTATTATAATATAATAGTAGTATATAATATATTAAAAAATATTATTTGATGTATACAAAAATATAACATAAGTTTTATATCCAATTCAATCGAATCCAATCCATTTCACTAAATGGGATTTGTAAGAAGATTTTATCCAAAATTTTGCCTTAACTGATAACGTGTATTGCTACGTAGGATGGAGTTGGTTGGAATATTCGAAGAAACATTAAGAAGAAAATTGGTTTTAATTTTATTTATTATGAAGGGCCAATTTTCTTTAACTAGAATTAGTGTTGCAGACCATGTTTGTGGAAAGACAATTTTAGCCTTGATGTCACAACTTCTGCTGCCTCGAGTCAAAATTTATATATATAAAAAAAGATACTAACTCAATTTTTCCAAATTCTTTAAATAATAATCTATATATATAAAAAAAGGTTTTGGCTCTCTTAAATGTTGATAAGTGGCACTCTCTAAAGATGCTACCTCAATTTTTTCAAATTCTCACAAGATTTTGTTTTCTTTAAGTTTTATGACTTGAAAAACAAGAACTGATGAAATTGAAGAAAAACCAATTTGAGGGAACTCATAAGGAGCTATCAATGTTAACTTAACTTCATTGCGATGGAAATAGAGATTAGATATATTTGATAAAAATTTTGATAGATTTTATTATAATTAATATCTTTATGATTGATTTTATATTTTAAGATCTTAGGTTTATGTTAGTATAAATATAAGTTATTTTTATTATCCTAGAGAGTTGATTGATTTAAGAAATAAGAAAAGTGAGTTTTCTCTAAATGTTACACCTGCTATTCTCAAAATCAACGAATTTCACAAGTCATTTTTCAAGCATCGACTCTCAACCAACTAGCAAGGAGTAACAACGGTCGCACAAAGATTTGGTTGAGAATCCTTTGGGTGAAGTAGAGTATGTAAGTAACCTATTAAAATAGAGGAAAATAATTTTACTATATTTATTAACAAAAAAAATATTTTTACTCTTATTGTAAAATGTAAAATATTGGGTTAAAGTATAGGTTCAAGATTCTCGTCAATGATACTATTTTTAAGAATATAGATTTTTTTATTTTAATCTAATTTATAAAAAAAAACAACATAAAAATACATTATATATGTATATATATAGCTATATATGTGGATAATTTGGTTCTTTTACAGCAGTTTAGTAAGTTGGACGAATTGAAAAATAGTTAATTTGTTTTATTGATCCTTTATTCTTTTTGATTTTCCTCATGCAATTGACTATTTTATTTGTATATTGAAGTAAAATTGAACTCGATAATGTTTTCAATCCATTGTAATTAATATATTCATATGAGAATTATATTCATTTTATCCAAAATGTATTCAACTCGTGATTTAAATATAATACACTTTAATATAATTGAGAAAGAAAATTATCTTCTACTAATTTCTTCATTTATATATTCAATAAAAAATATAAAATGAAAAAATACAAATAACATGAAAAAAAAGAAAAGGAAGGAATAGAAGCTCGTGCGTTGCACGGGTTCCTAATCTAGTCGGAAGAGTAAATTACATTTTTGATACCCAAAGTATACCCCTATTTCACTTTAGTACCCCATTTTTACGAATTTCAATTTTGGTACCTAATGTTTCTAAATATTTCAATTTGGATACAAGCAAACTGGTTTTCAAAACCAATATCATTATCCAACAATGTCAAGAACCACTCCCAAACCTCCTTAGTTTCATTCTCCACAATTGAATAAGCAATAGGGAACATATTGTTGTTGGGATCAATCCCAATAGCAGTCAACAACTGACCACTTTGTTGCTCTTTTAGAAAACAACCATCAACTCCAATAACTTTCCTATAATGTTTGAACCCCCTGTTTGCATGCCTCCAAGCAGATATAAAACCTAAGAAATTGAGGATCTTTTTCTACATCAGTACACTTCAGCACAACAGATGATCCAGGATTTGTTCTAAGCAATTCTTCACAATAATCCCTAATTTTGCTAAACTACTCTTTCAAAGTCCCCTCTATCAGTTTCATTGCTTTCTTTCTTCCTCTAAATGCCTTCATTTTAGAGATGTTGGCTTTCAACTTGGTGCAAAGTTCATTCCTAAACTCATTGGTTCCTAACTTGGGATTGTCTTTGAATTTTTTCATGAAGTGTTTTCCTATCCAAGAAGATTTAATGCTAGGATTGTTATAATTCCATGAATGCCATGACCTATCATTTTGCATTGGTGATACAAGGATATACCACCCACATCCATCTTTCTTGCATATTGCTTTCAACCTTGTATTATCATTGTGTTTAAACTTATAAAACAATCCCCTCTTAACACAATAAGTATCTATAGCTTCTTTAGCTTCTTTTTTGGTGCTAAAAATAAGGCATACCCTCAAGTTTGGTTTTCTACCCTCTGTCCTAGGGTTAAACTTAGGATATTTAGGCATATCTTCTTCATCAGACCCTTGAATGCTTTCAAACTCATCACTGCTATCTATCATTTTCACATTATTCTTTTCAATCATAGCAGATATCTCATCACTCATATATTTGTTTTTCATCTTTCCATCACTACTTGAAAGACCATAAAATTCAACATCATAATCAACATATTTTTCATAAAACCTATCATTCTCTTCCATATCATAATCACTATCAACTAATGCATCTTCATCATCTGAGTCATCTGGGGTTTCACTTTCATCATTATTGTTTTCAGATGTAGATATATCATCTAAAAAAGTAAAATCAGTTACAGGGTCCATAGAAGCCTCACCAACATCTGTAGGTATATCAATATGCTCTAAATATATTGTTGGGATTTCAGTGTTTAGATTTTGATGAGACAAACTAATCATGTAATAGGAAGTTTTGAGTACCCCATTTTCACATTGTTTCAGTGAATAAATAGACTAGAATTGAGTCTTGAGTCAAGGATTGAAATGGAGGTTAAAAGAGGATAAAGCTGCATCTAAGCTTTAAAGGAAGATATCGCTGCAAGAAGGCAGGATACAGTATCGCTGCATAAAGGCAGGATACAGCATTGCTGGAAGAAGAAAGGAACAGCAAAGCATAAATAAGGCTGTACTTCAATACAGCAAAACGAGAAAGAACGGCGTGCAACAACGCTGCAAGAAAAGGATACAGGAGTACTGTTAGAACGTAGTTACAGCAGCACTGCCAGATGATACTGCAATCAGGTCTAAATACAACAGCACTGAAAGAATGCATCAGCTGCACAAGGACCAAGGATACAGCGCAGACTTACAGGACAGTTAAGTAATACAGCGCCAACTACAAGACGAAGTATCCTGCAAATCCCAGGAAGGATAAATGCAGTACGAGGAACGGAGATCCAAGCAGGGACAATAGAGCCGTTCAAGAAAAAGTCAAAGTAGCAGACACGGAGCCAATAAGAAGATGCCACATGGACTGACGCGCCGCAGAAAGCTGCGAGCCGCAACTGCCGCATTAAATGCTCCGAAAGGAAAAGTCAAGTCGCATTAAATGCAAACCATACTTTGGACAGACTAATTCAAATTCAAAAGAGGGATGTCTCCTTCAACGGACATCTTCTCCTACAAGTATAAATAGAGGTCGAGGAGCACTGAAGCTGGTTACTGTTACTGAGATCTAAAATTTCATACGCAAAAAACTCAAAGCTTACAAGATTTAAATATTCAAAGTCTACGATCAGTTTCAGTCACTCAACCTATCGAAGTGAAGCAAGTTCAAGCTGAAAGTTTCCTACGGATTCAGAAGCTCACTTCGAAGCACAAGTTGAAGAAAACCTTTTTATCTTTTTAACCTTGTTGCTGTGTGCTTAGGTTGTTTTAGTGGTGTTAAGCAGTTGATATGAGAGATCCTTGCTGTTTGTTTAGTTGTCTAAGTGTTAGGCAGCTTCCCTGTGTGGGAGTATAGAACCCTGTGTGGGTTAGCCTTTGAAGTTTGCAGTTGCTGTGTGTACGCTGGACTTCAGTAGGTGGTTTGCTTTGTTAAGTTGATAGGTACCCAAATTGAAATATTTAGAAACATTAGGTACCAAAGTTGAAACTCGTGAAAACGGGGGTACTAAAGTGAAATAGAGGTATACTTTGGGTATCAAAAATGTAATTTACCCTTTGTATATATAAAAAAGACTTTGACTCTTTTAAATGTTGACAAGTGGGACTCTATTTTAATGACATGTCAACTTTCTTTGGTTCTCTTAAATGTTGACAAGTGGGGCTCTATTTGAATGACACGTCAACTTTTCCAATGGAATTAATTAGAAATTAAAATTCATAAACACATACATCAATAATAAATGAAAAAAGAAACCTATAGATATATATTAAAATTATGAAATTTTGAAAAATAATTCGTCACCCAAAGTAAAATATGATATTTATTTAACTACAGTAAAAAAAAAAACTTTTAAGAAGTTATCTAATAAAAATAAACATTTTTGAAATAATTTTTTTTACGTATTTAAGTGCATTTAGTATTCTATTTTAGAACTTCAATCATTTATCTGGTATATCTTAAAATGAATTGATAAAATGTAAATGTGGTTCAAACTCTACATATCAACTCACAGATTATGGTATCACATACCTAATTATAATTTGTAACTTATTAATAAATCTAAACCCAAATTTTAGATTTACTTGGATACATTAAATAATACATTAAGTTTAATTTTACTCCCTACTTTTCCAAATTTGGGTTTCACATACACAACGTTTTTAGATTTGTAATCACATTATTTTAATTTTCGTTTATATTTAATCTTTTCAAAATAAGAAGAAAATTATATGAAGACAAAACAACAGGAGTAAATTTAAAATAGTAAAACCAATTAAATTGTAAACACATAATTAATTTATCGTTTGAAGGCATCGAAAAATTATTTATTGTACAATAAATATTTTCAAAGTCATGTGTATGTGTCTTCATTGAATATTAAGAGTATCTATAAATAAACATGTCAAAATATAAGTTTTTACAATTACATAACTTAGTATTATGTAATCAGACTTCGGTATGAATATTCTGAATTGGAAGATGAAATGAACCAACTGTGTATCTTTGGTTTTCGTCATTTTTATATTTATATATATAATATTATGATGTTCTTCTACTCCTTTTCGATTTAAAGTTCAAATTTACTTATATTAAAAGATCAATATATGGACAATTTATAGGGATTTAAATGGTAACTTTTTAAAATTATAAGGTTTATATGTTTAAATCGTATTGTTGCCCAGTTGTATCTCGTACGGATAAATGAAAGGTGAGGGTAGACTAATACTCATGGATGGACCATGGATGAAAAAAAAAATCTTCTCTTCGAAATGTAATGTGTATTTGTACCAAATAAATTTATTGATCAATATTGAAGATATGATTTAGCATCTTCAACATCGTGGGATAACATCATCAAATTCACTCATATTAAGTAGCAACAAAAATATCATCACAGACAATAATTACTTTCTCCACAATCTACAGATTAATTTACCAATGAGAAAAAGAAAAATTAATCTTACCAAAGTGTGCAAACTTTAACCATGGTGTAAAAAAGGAAGATAAATGGATACCTAATAGAAAAGAAACTAAAACATATTCATCACAAAAGATACGACTGGAAGCAAAACATAAAAAAACTACTCATTACTTTTGAAAGACATTTGTGAAAAACTACCACGATAATTAAATTAAATAAATTTTATATATGATAAACTATTTGATCATTTTTACAAAAATTCAAAAATCAGCCAAAATAAAAAAAAATGGCAAAACAAAAAACTACAATATATATACATAGAATAACAAATATATAAAACATAAATAAACAACAAGTATAAATTATACGAATTATGAAGCCCGTGCAATGTATGAGTTCAAATCTAGTAACAAACAAAACTTAGGGCTTTTGTTAATTAAGAACATCAACCTCATTATTATTTAATAAAATGTTTTCTTAAAATTTCCTTAATTTGATAGTAAAAGAGTTTTCTTCCCCATTTCCACACCTCTCCATTTATTTGCAAAGTGCTTTCATTAAATTCTCAGAGTAAGAGGAAGAAATGGATGATTCTTCTTCTTCATCTCGAGACACCTTGTTGAGACTTTTGCATGAGATAATTCTGTTGATGAATTCAAATTTCACTGGACTCAGTCTCACCTTTCAATTGTTTACTGCTATGTCTCAAAATTCCACCTTTCTTCTGACTTTCAGCTACCCATCAACCATGCCAACAAAGTGAGCAAATTTGGGCACAATATACAATTGACATGTATCATGACATACTGCAATAAAGCTACAACCTAATACAGTTTCATTAAAGATCTGAAGTGCAAGACAAAAAAATATTTAATGCAACCTTAGACTTCATTTAATACAAGCTTTATATCTTTAAAGATGATTCAAATTCAAGAAAGTGTGCCTCCTTCAACAAACATATTCTTACTCCTATAAATAGAGGAATTGTCGATTGAAATTATTACAAAAATTCTAACACTCAAGCAAGAGGTCCTTCAATTCTGAAGTGTTCTCAAAGCTAAACAAGTTTTTGTTACTCAACCTCAGTCTTTGCTGAGTGTTTATATTGTCAAGTGTTTGGCAATAACTCTGTGTGGGTTATAGAGATCATATCTGGGTCAGCAATCTGTGTGAAGTCTGATAGGTGTTACTTCATTAGGATTGAGAGATTGTAAGGTTTTGTCCTCTAATCCAAACTTACTTAACAAAGTTACTCCTTGATAAAAAGTAGAGTGAATGTAAAAAAATTACACCATCTTCGAACCATTATAAAAAACCTTATGTGATTTATAGTTTTATATCTATCCTTTTACTGCATCTACATCTCACATCATACTGTATAAAGTTTGTCTAAAAGCTCATACTTGAAAAGATTTTCAAACGAATCCTTATCTGAAAAGTATTTATTCCGCTGAAAGAATTCTTAGTTACGGTAGACAGCCATAGTCAATAGCGTTAAAAACAGAGCTACTTTCTATCAAGGACAAAAAAATCGATTTCAGTGAAAATATCGGTACCCTAATTTTACGAAAATATCGGTATTGATATCGATATGGTGGAAATATCGAACATTTTAAAAAAAAAAATGAAAACTTTCTAAAAAAATTATATCTACTGGTTTATAGATTATTATAACTGACATTAATACATATATTGAACTTATAATTTCAAATTAAATGATATAACAAATATATAAATAAAATACTAAATAAATGTTGTTTGTTATGATAACATAACAAATTTTGTACAAAGTTAATACATGGACTAGTAGTAACTTGAACTCCTATGACGTTCAAATGAATCAAATGACATATTATCTTGATTTACACAATACTGATACCAACTTATGACATTAGGTCAATTTAGAGTGTAATTACGAAAATGCAATTCATACGTGCTTCTATCTATCAATTGAATCTTCAATTATAATTAAAAAACTAAAATTTTGTCTAAAGAGAAATTAGTGTTTATTATACTATTTGAACTATTGAAAATATAGATTATAACATAGCTTGAAGAAATAAAATATTTAGTAAAGTATTACAATTAACTAACTTTTAAATGATGAATCTTCTTGATTTTTGAAAGAGAATTTGTAGATTCTAATTTAAAAGAACTTGTAGATTATAATATAGTAGAAGAAATGTTATGTTGCATACTTGCATAGTGGAAACTATCACATTTATAACTAAGTTAGAAGATAAAATTTATTATAAAAAAAATCTATAAATGACCTTGTAAGGATAAGAAATTGGATTTTGTGATAGGTAATAATAATGAAGAGTATTATTAGGACATAGAACCTACACTTATAATAAAAAAACAAAATACGCCACAAAAATAAAAAAATAAAAAAAAATCAAATTTCTATCAACATTTACCGAAATCAATATATTGCTAATATTTCACCAATATATCAGCGATATATCAGCGAAATCCCATGAGAATGAGGCATTTTTCACCGAAATCTATATTTTACCGATATATCGCCAATATTTTACCCAAAAAAAAACTGCATCTCGTTATAATATCAGATCCATATTTATAGCAATATTTTGGCGATATATCGCTGAAATATCGCGATTTTTTCATCCTTGCTTTTTATGCTATAAGTTGTTCTAACTTACAGTATAGTAAGTTTGAAAGATTTATAAAAATAGATAGAGGTTCATTCACTTGCTCTAAACCTCTTAACTACTTGGGACGAACAATGTAAAAAATTATTTGTTTTCCTTAAAAATTGGCGTGATTCATTATAAAATTTTATTATAATTATGAGTAGCTCTCTCATATACCAGTTGTATGGACTTAGAATCCGTGCAATCGGTACCCAACCCAAATACACACAATGTGTGTATATATATTATTTTTATTTTGTTATTTCACCGAAACCTCACTATACAAAGATATGACTAATATTGTATAAATGTATCACACGTTATAAATAAAGATATTAGCTCATTTTAATTGAAATTTGGATCCACATATAATATATATATGTAAGTTTTTTTTTCATTGAAATCTAACATAAAAGTATTACTAGTAATAGGTAAATGTATTAAAAATATAACATAAACATACTAATAAATCAACATGAATGTATTAATGCATAATAAAAAGGTATTACATATATATGTAATATAATATAAATGTACAACTAATATAACATAATTCTATCACCATCATAACTAAAAAATATTACATGTTTGTGTAATAAAATGTAAAGGTACAACTAACATAGTATAAAAGTATTGTTGTCATAACTAAAATGTATTACATATTTGTTAGAACACAAACACGTGAGAGCGAGTTGGGCGCGGACATCTAGGCACGTGGGGGTACGTGGAGGTGCGTGGAACACATAAAAAGTGGTCTTCAGTCATCAAGTTGATTCGAATTGCATGTATGTAGGATTCATGCACCAGATATATAGAAATATTTATGTATATTTATTTGGGGAGAAAACAATTAACTATTTTTTTACCGAAATCAAAATCGAAAAGAAATTTACCAAAATTTGATCGAAATATTTTTGATTGTCGAACATTGTCTATTATGATTTCACCAAAATCAAAATTAAAATCAAAATATATTGAAATTTCGATGAAACGTTGATAAAATATTTACAAACCCTGTTTCTGTTTCAATGACCTAATTTTTAGCGAAATTTCGAAAAGAAATTCCCTGATTATTACTTATTAATATAGTGAAGAAAACTTGTGTTGGACCGATTTGAAAAAGTAAATTAAATATTTAATGAAATAATCATCATAATTTACTTTTGATGTGGTGCTTAATGTACATGTCTGCTGATTTTTTTTACCTAAAAAACCAATATTTTGGGTTTTATTTTCTGTTATTCATATTTTTCCTTTCAATATAATTCAAATTATCCTATAAATTAAACAAATTTTCACAAGGATTAACTGTCGAATAAATCACAACCTTTACTTAAATTGTCGTTTTAATAAAAAAATTCACTATTAATCAAAATAACAACATTATATATGTACTATGTTTTATTTTTTGTGACTAAAATCAATTTTGCAAAAGTTGTAAATTTTTAATAAGCTTAAGGGAGGGAAGGGAAGACAAACAAATTAGAAAATTTGGTGAAAAGTTGTATATTGATAGATATTTATTTTTTTCACTATTTTAGTCAAAAAAATATTACATAATTAATGTTATGTTATTTTGAACAACAATGAAAAATATGATTAAAATAACAATTTAAGTATTGTGCTTTTTTTTTTTTTTTTTTTTTTACAATTAACTCTTCTTAAAATAACTCTTTACCTTTATTTGAAATCCGTAGTCTATAAGGTTTTTCTACACTTTGAGATCTATTATGTGGTCCAAACTCTTATTTATCTTCTCAAGATTCATTTATTTGAGAATATTGAATGATATGAGATCTAAAGTCACAATTCTAGTATCTAATTTTATATAAATTATAATGTTAGGTACTTACCCGATTTTAGAATAACATAATATCTAACAACAAAATTTATATGCACCTAGATCCCCAATTTGGCCCAGTATGTAGATCGCTTCCACGCATGTCCACGAACAGTTACATCATAGTTGGTGTGCACCGCACACCACCTGAATTTTATATTTTAAAATATTATATATTTACTTTTAAGGTATCACACTGTTACCATTCAGGTATTAGTATAAAAATAGCTTTACTTTCTTCTTCTTCTTCTTCTTCTTTCTTCTTTCTCCTTCTTAATCTCTTTTATTATCAATTTATTATTCTTCTTATTTGTTTTGTACATTCTTCTTTTTCTCTATCTTTTTATTCTTATTCTTCTTTAAATTTCCATATGGAGTCATTTATGAGGATTTTTTCTTATTCCTCTTCTCTTTTACTCATTTTCATAGATTAGATAATTGATTTCAAATCACAAATTATTACAATAATTTTAAAACATTGAAAATCAATTATTTCAAACAATATGAAATCATGATTTGCTGATTTTGTGGAAGAAGATGAAACATTAGAAATTTTAAGGTATTTAATGAAGATATTAGTTGTATGTTCTTAAGGTATCACATAACTACGTATTACACATGTTCTTTCAAATATTACATAAATACTTTATAAGTGTATTACACATGTTTATTTCAGGTTTACTTTACCTTATAGATGTTACACATGTTCATTTCAAATATTACATAATTACTTTACAGATATTACACATGTTCATTTCAGGTATTACATAAATACCTTATATGCTGGGTTTGATCATTCTATTTCATCGATCCGGAGGTCGCGACTTACATATGTTCCTTTCAAATATTACATAAGTACCTTACAGGTATTAAACATGTTAATTTAAGGCATTAAACATGCCCAAGCAGTAACCTCAACTTTGCAATAAGCTCTCTAAGCTACCTACTAACCGAGACACTTATATTCTTTTGGAGAAAAATTTATAAAATTTGATAAGGTTAATTCAACCTCCCTCTTAACCTTATACAACTTGGGACCAACAAACTGCTGATTTTCTTGAGTTTGTAAAAACTTTGAATTGTTTTCTTAATATTTTAATATCTTATAGAGTTTTGCTAACTATATTAGTTATTGTCGCAAAAGTAGAAAGAAGTTTTTCAAAACTAAAATTGATAAAATCTTATTTGCATTTGATTATAATTAAATGAATTAAAAATTTTATGTAAAACACATGAGTTGGAAAATTTTGATCTTGAAAACTTTATTGATGATTTTGTTTCTCAAAATGTTTGGATATCTAGATATTTTCAATGATAATTTAAAAGTTATTTTCGTCTTTATGTTTTTACATATTGTATTTTTTTCAATTTTTTTATGGATAAATGAACATATTGAAACTTTATCTATTGGTAAAAAAAATTGCATGAAGATTTTGTTTTCTTATAAGGTTTTTAAATTATATTGTTTAAGTAAAAAAATTATTTTTTCTCCACAAGGCTTATTCTTTTCTATTTCGTTATAGGTCCCCAAAATATTAGGACCGATCCTGTATACACTTAGGTCGTGTTTGAACAAATCCAAATCTGCACCTTTTTTTCCCCCTTCTTTTATGACCTTTATACTATATTTATTCTACATTTATGTTATATTGATCATACATTTATGTGCAAATATCATAACTTTTATTTTTTACGCTTTTATAGTATGTTAGTCATACCTTTATGTTATATTAGTCATCTATTTATGTACAAATATCATAACCTTTATATAATACTTTAACTTAAAAAAAATCAATTTCGGCACAATTTGTACCTATATGCTTTCATGTAATATTACTTATACATTTATATCAATATAGTAATACTTTTGTGTAATATATAAAGGTACAACTAATATGACTAAAAAGTTAATATATCTGTTTAAAAACATGTTAAGGTACAACTAACATTACTAAAATATGACTAATATAATTAAAGTGTATGACTAACACTATTAAATGGTATGACTAACATAACATAAATGTATGACACCTGAGAAAAGTTTGAGCGAGTTTGTGTTGATGGTGCTTGAATACGCGTGGCGGCCGGGTCGACTCGAGTGCACGAACCCTAGATTCATGTACCAAATACACAAAAGTTTTTATCTTAATTTATTTACGAATGATTGGTTTGATGGAATGTGGTGAGAATGAAATCACCATTCTTACATTCATTCTTATTCCTTTCATTGATATTTTTTATAGGTGTGAATGGTGATTTCCACCGAAATTGATATTATCATGGATAAGTGATTAGCCATTCATTCTTACCCCATAACATTATATATTCATGTCTACAAGAGAATGAACGTTTTTCTATTAATTTTGATAATTATCATTATTAATTTATTTTATTTTCTCACAAGTTAACTTTCTAAAAATAAATTATTATATAAACTTGTGTAAGTAATATTAAATTAATTATAAAAATTATAAATGTTGATTAATAATTTAAAATTAATATAAAATAAAAATATAAAAATAGCAAAAAATAATAAAAATTAAATACTTAAATGTATAAAATTAATTAAGATATATAAAAATCATAAAAACATAAAAATAATATGAATATAATTTTAATAATACAAATAATTTTAGTTCTGATATAAGATTCATCT
This sequence comes from Scutellaria barbata, assembly GCA_028654395.1. Classification (NCBI taxonomy): domain Eukaryota; kingdom Viridiplantae; phylum Streptophyta; class Magnoliopsida; order Lamiales; family Lamiaceae; genus Scutellaria; species Scutellaria barbata. The sequence goes on from CM053650.1 coordinate 8,751,994, forward strand.
AAAGATATGTATATATTTTTTTTGTAAATACATACAAATAAGATAAATGAATATTAGTATAGATAATAGGTTATTAAAAAAGTATAAATAAAGTGTACTAAAATATTTTTTTTTAGCTAATATAGAATAAGATATTATAATTTTTTAATAATATAAAATTATATAAAATAATTAATAAAAATTATGATATTATATTGTTATTTAACTACTTTAAGAATATGTAAATAATATAAAAATAGTAAACTAATAATAAAATTTAAAAATAAAATATATAAATATACACAAAAACTTTTGTGCAACTTGTGTATGGATCCTAGATCCATACACAACAATTTGACCCGCTCCACGCGCCCTCCACACGTCCCCACGCGCTTGGGTGGGTGCGCTCAAACCCACCCAAAATTCGCTTCAGGTGTTTGACCTTTATGTTATGTTAAGTGTACCTTTATGTTATGTTAAGTATACCTTTATGTTATGTTAGTCATACCTTTAGGGCCTTTTATATTATATTAAGCATACCTTTATGCAAGTCTTTTACATTATATTAATTATACATTTATGCAACGTTAAGCATACATTTATACAACGTTAAGTATACATTTATGTTATGTTAAGCATACCTTTATGATTTTAATGTTATGTTAAGCATACTTTTAGGGTTATAATGTTATGTTAAACATACATTTATATTATGTTAAACATACATTTATGTTATATTAGTCATACCTTTTAATTATATTAGTTGTACCTTTATGTATTATATAAAAGTATGACTAATATTAATTAAAGGTATGCGTAATATTTATATAAAGGTATATATGTACAAATTAAGGTTTTTTTATGCTGAAATTATAAATTTTTCGTTAAAATTAGGGTTTTTTGCCAAAATTAGGGTTTTTTTGCCAAAATTAGTATTTTTTTTTAAAAGCTAAACTGTTACATAAAGGTATACTTAACATAATATAAAGGTACAACTAACACAACATAAAGGTCATGATAAAAAAAAAAAATGCGCTGATCCGGGTCTGATTCAGCCCGATCCGACCCGCGTTGCATGGATTTAAGATTCATGCAACAGTTACACACAAGTCCTTCTCATAAATATAATATACCTTTATATTAGTTACAATGATTAATTTTATGTAAAAAGAATTATTTTTAAATTTAAATATATCAAATAATTTAAGCTTGAGTGATATATTCAACATGAATAATAAAGAAATTATATTGGAAGGTAATTTGGTTAAATAAAAATTGATTTAATATTTATACATTTTATTTGTAATTATTAATCATAAAATATAACTATAATGATTACTTCATTCCTTTTTTAAAATATCAATTATTGAAACTAATATTTTTACATCATTCATTATTTTATCATCATTTCATCTTAAATTTATTTGATTCGCAACTAGTTCTATCAATCATACCAATCATGCATTAGTATTGCAGACCATATTTGTGGAAAGACACTTTTAGCCTTGATATCATAACTCTGCCGCCTCAAGTCAACATAACAAACAAAACTTAGGCGTTTAATTAATCAAGAAACATCAACCTCATTAGTAAAATATAAAAACAAATTTTAAAAATTTCCTTAATTTGATAGAAAAAAGAGTCTTTTTTCCCATTTCGATCGGCACTTCCACACCTCTCCATTTATTTGCAGAGTGCCTTCATTTAATTCTCAGAGTAAGAGGAAGAAATGGATGATTCTTCTTCTTCATCCTCCTCCTCTTCTCGAGACATCCTGTTGAGACTTTTCAATGAGATAATTCTGTGGAAGAAATATACAATTTCGGATAAATTCAAATTTCACTGGAACTGGTATCATCTTTCAGTTGTTTGCAGCTATGTGTCAACATTTCACATTCCTTCTGACTTTCTGCTAGCCATCAACTATGATAATTTGTTCGGTGATTCAGTTTGCCACTCTTTGCCTGCAAGTTGCATAAAATGCGCCAAAATTGTGGCGTCCTTCTCCCAAGAGCTTCGGCCATTCTTCCATGTCCGCACGCCACACCAGTTAGTTGAGGGGGAGCACAACCTCAAGGAAAATGAACTATTGGCTGCTTTTGTCGATTTCCTTCTCCGTTTACTGCGTCATGATACTGATTTTACCGATCGATTGAAGGATCAAATCCACGTGCTTCAGAAGGATCTGAGATTTCTTGTCACGGTTGTTGGGGATACGGTACTTGTAGATGATGAAGAAGAAGCTGTCCAAAATCTCTTGGAGGAATTCAAAGCAGTGGTGAATGAAGCTGGAGGTTTGGTGCATTCCTTGTTTTTCTCTGCAGTTCCAGTATTCGCAGCAATGGAGGAGGAATTTGGTGTTGTTTTAAAAGGTATCGGACTCTTGAGTGATAATGTCATCAAATTCTTAGATGTGCTGCCATCTATCAGCAAAGCTTGTGTAACCCCAAACACTTCTTCTGTTGATTCTCTTGTCATTGTTGATTCTCTGGTTTATCATCTCACGGATCTAATAAATGAGGAGGACAGTGTGATTGCTGATGTGAAGGATCAATTCAAATATCTCCATGGGAACCTAATCTTTTCACTCTTTTGTATCCGGGATATAGGGGGTGCATGTACTTCAGCGATTGGAGAACTAAAAGAACCTGTGATGCGAATGGGTGATGTAGCATGTGAAGCTGAGTATCTTATCCACTCTTATTTGGTTGGAGATGCTCCTCTCTTGTATTTCACCATCAGGCTCTCACATGTCATTGACAGGATTGAGCTTATTATGACAGGGCTCCGAGAAATCAAGAAAATTTATGGTGTTGGAGCCTTTGATCATGTTGCCAAGAGTTTCAGTGTGCAACCATCTTTACAAGCTAAGCCAATGTCCGAGGTCGAGGTTGATGCCATAACTGTTGGTTTTGCAGACAAGGAAGAAGATATTTTGGATCTAGTGGCACGAGGAACCAATCATCTCCAGATAGTTTCCATCTTTGGGATGCCTGGACTTGGTAAGACAACTTTAGCAAAGAAAGTCTACAATCATCCTTTAATTCAGTATAGGTTTGACAAAAGTGTATGGTGTGTTGTATCTCAAACATATCACATGATTGGTCTATTGATTGACATACTGGATAAATTAACAAGTAAGCAAGACAAAGATAGGATCCTCAATTCAGAATTAAAAGAAAGCTTGGTTCTACGAATATACAAAATTTTAAAGGGAAGAAGATACCTAATTATAATGGATGATATTTGGAGTACAAATGTGTGGGATGATTTACGAAGATGTTTCCCTGATGATGAGAATGGAAGCCGAATAGTATTCACCAGTAGGAATAAAGACCTGGCTCCACCTAATAGCATAATTTATGCACTTCCCTCTTTGTCAAATGATCAGTGTTGGGAGCTGTTAGAGAAGAAGGTGTTCCATAATAAACCTTGTCCTTCACAATTAATACAAATTGGTAAACAAATAGCAGTAAATTGCTTTGGACTACCACTTGCAGTTGTTGTAATAGCTGGAATCCTTTCAAATATGGACAAGGAAAAAACTACATGGACAAAAGTGAGAAGAAATTTGGCCTCATTTATGTACTCTGACCAAAACAATTCCTTGATGCAAATGTTGGAACTCAGCTACGAGCATTTACCAGATCACTTAAAGCCATGCTTTCTTTATTTCGGAGTTCAAACATCCACTGAGATCTCTGTTCGGAAGTTGATGAGGCTGTGGATTGCTGAAGGTTTCATACATAAAGAATGGAGAAAGAGCTTAGAGAAGGTGGCTGAAGAATATTTGAGTGATCTAATCAATACAAGTCTAGTGATGGTTTCCAAAAGAAGATCAGATGGTGGAGTCAAAGCTTGTGCTCTTCATGATCTACTACGTGACATGTGCTTGAAAAGATGTAAAGAAGAAAACTTCTTGAAACTAGTGTAAGTTCTCTTAGTAACTGAAAATTTATATCCCTTATGAGTTAAAATTGCTTGGGGTGTTACATCCTGAATGTTTATCACATCCTGTTTTTTTTCCCTCTTATTCAGTAACCAATCAATATATGTCAAAGGCCGTCGCATCCTATCATTAACTCCGAATTTGGTAAATTCTTTTGGGCAGCATCTTCGGTCCTTTCATGGTTATTATCCTTCAGAATCCCCATGTCCTTCAGAATCCCCATTCTATGTTATCAATATGAAATTACTCAGAGTCTTGAATTTCCATTCAAAGACGGATCCTCCTTCTTTGATTGGAACTGAATTTCTAATCCAGTTGAGATACTTGGTTGTTAGAGATTTTCCGGCATCTCTAGGCAGCCTTGTGAACCTTGAATTTCTTATTGTGTGTAAATCAACAGCCATACCCACAGTAATGTTGAAAATGAAGAAGTTGAGATATGTCAAGTTCATGGAACTAGCATCTTTTGAAGAAGATTGCAATAGCTCTCAAACCAATAACCTGGAGTTTGTCTCCAACATTGGTATCATGAGTCTCAAGGATGAAGAGATGTTGAAATGTTCGTCCCATCTTCGCACTCTCAAATGCACATGCAGACCAATATTGGAGGAGCATGGGGTGTATCGCTACCCTGATTACAGCTTTCTCACTCACCTGGAATCGCTCAATGTAACCGCCTTGTATGGATACGACCATGAGATATCTGAGATTAAACTTCCCATGAATATCAAAAAGCTGACTCTATCTGGCTTGCACTTGCCTTGGGGGAAAATGTCAATAATTGGGACGTTGCCAAAGCTTAAGGTTCTCAAGTTAGGAAATGATGCCTTTGTAGGGAATACATGGGAAACAAGAGATGGTGAGTTCGTGCAGCTCATATTCTTGAAACTGGAAACTAACCATCTGGTTGAATGGAATGTTGCCTCGAGCCAACATTTTCCCAACCTTCAAAACTTGGTGTTGCATTATTGCAGACATCTGCAAGAAATTCCTAGCCAAGTCGGAGAAGTTGGGGCTCTGCAATCAATTGAACTGAAAAGCTGTCCACAAGTTGTTGAGGAATCAGCCTTAAGCATTCAACAAGAACAACAGGACATGGGCAACGAAGAGCTTAGGGTCATCATAAGAAGGTGATCAATCATATTGTGTATATATATGAGCCCACCCCTTCCACTTTTTCTTTCATAAAAATGGCATGATCATCTAAAAGAATTTCTGATGAAAGGTACCCGCTAGCTGGTTCTTAATTTGGTTATACAAAGTACAATTACGCATGCTGAAATTCTTTTAGTTTTTAGTCATTGTTCATCACTAAATTATGCAGAGGTTCTTTTACATTACTTGCATCTTTCTTTATAGTAATTCTAAGTAGTATATATTGCCTCACTAGTTATAGAACCATCAATGAGTTGGTGGTGCAGCAGATCCATATGCAATCCTCTTGGAATTAAATATCAACTGAATATCTATTCATATGCATTTCTTTCATATTCATTGTTTTCTTCTGAATATAAGAGTAAATCTTTAGAAAATTTCTTCAGATTTCAGCTGTTTTAATTTTCCAATCATCTTCACTATTCATGACATTGTATTCTGGTAATCAGGTAAAAACCACAATGGACTAATATCCAGTAGAGAGATGACCCAATTTGTTTCTCTGCTCTTTCTCCATAGTTTTGCTTCGTTATAAGTGATTTTAGGAATCAGCTTCCTCTTCAACAATAATAATATCATTGGAAACAGCTCTTGTATAGGCTTTCTGGCTGATTTGATCACAAATCACCACTTTTAACTTTTAACGTTTCATGTACAATGTGGCTTTATCACCACCTCCAATTTTTTAATAATTTGGTGTATGATCGGACTCTCAAATTTCAATTGTTGTCTTGTAGGTTTTAGTTCAGAGGCACATGAATGGATTGCGAGGACGATTTTCAAATTTTGGATTCCATTTCAGCAATTAGAGCCAATGTCCAACCGTATGTGGAATTGTTAAAAGTTTGAAGACGATGATTCATAATGATAAAGTTGAAAGATCATACCGTAATTGAATATCGTTAGATGTGGGTAATTTGTTATGTAATTAACGCTTACATTAGTGTTATTCTTTTCAATCTTATATTTAAATGAACATGGTATTACTAGGGTGAGCATTTGTCATATTCGAAATTGAAAATCAAAACGAAATATGTGAAAATCGAATAACAATCGAATTCATACCGTCATAATATTTCGGTTGGTGCCAAAATTCGATCTAGGAAAAGCAAAGAATTTAAATTTGGGATTAAAGAACAAGGCAGTCATATTGGATTAGATTATCTAATTTGAATATCATGGACTAATGCAATGGAAACTAACCAATATTGGCAGGGTAGGAATGGGGGCACCGCACAATGTATAAAGAATCCTCAAGAAATTATAATTTAAAATACTTTTATTATAAAATATGAGAAATAAATTATGAAATATCTAAGTTTGAAAATTATTGTAAAACATTGTGGTTCGGTTTTCGATGCATCGGCCTTTCAACCGACTAAAAATTACAATCCAATTTTTCATTGAAAAATGAAATCGAAACCAAATAGAAATGTTCAAATATTGAACCAAAATGTTATTTCCTATTCGATTTGGTTCATTGTTTTGATTTTCTCTGAATTATGCTCACTCCTCCTAGGTATACTATAGTATAATGTTTTTAAGTAAATTTTCATTTAAATGTCAATTCAATGTAAGCGGTGTTCTAAATTCCATAACTTGATAAAATTGAGTAGGCGTCTAATGAAAATGTTTAGATCATGTAAAAGTGCACCAAAATCTTTATGTGACGAAATTTGTATTGTTTTTCTCCATGTCAAAAGAAATATACATCATTTAGAAGTGGAATTCAATCAAATCAGCACTCGTCCTTTTAAGTCACAAATATTAATGATATTAATTTTTGAATAAAATTTTCAGTTATGTCTACATAGATCAAAAGTTGGATTTAATTTGAAGTGAATCAGTGATTCATATGTCTATATCTATATCTATCTATATATATATCTATATCTATTATATACTACTATATAAGTATGAATAATTTAAGTTTCCTCCATTTTTCTTAATATCTATTTTAACTTTATTAAATTAACGAGGAGTCATATTTTTAAAAAACTCTCCATATCTAATATAAATTCCCTACTTAAAACAAACTTTATTTCATACCTAATGTAGACTCCCTAATGTAGTCCTATTTTAAAAAAACTCTCTATACCTAATGTAGACTTCCTACTTAAAACAAACTTTATTTCATGCCTATTTTAACCTTATTAAACTAATTTTGAGTCCTACTTTTAAAAAAAACTTCTCTAATTTGGAGTCCTAATTAATTTATCTATTTTTTCAATTACTTATTAAAATTTTGAGTGGGACTTGCGTACATAAGTTGCACGGATCAACAAAGATCCGACCCGACCCACCAGGTAAGGTATATATATGCTTTTTTTTTTAGTAACAAATGCCCTAATTACACAGCGGCTCTTCTCTCACACCTCCTCTCTCTCACAGCTCACAATCGTCTCATACCTCCTCTCTCTCAGCTCGCAATAAACTTCAATTTTCTCCATGAACGCCTGTTATTCCAACCTTCAAATTACAAACAAAATCATGGAAAGCGCAGGTAATAATCAATCTATTTATGCGATAGATATTGTGCAAATGACCTCAATCTCAAAGCAGAATTTCTCATTATGAAAAGGTTAACTGATACTGTGTTCTTAATCGTGTATCAAAGGTGAAACTACATCCAACCTTCAAATTGTTGATTTATCAAGTGGAGAAGATGAATTTTCCGATGCAGTTGATATTGTTTCTGAAATAAACCAATCTAAAGGTATGCTTATTCATATATAAAGGTATAGTTAACTATATATAAAGGTATTCTTAATAACACTTAAAGGTATACCTAATGAAATGCATTCACTGTGATTTATTATAGTTCTGTTTATAGAGGTATGCTTAATAACACTTAAAGGTCTCTTTATTTATACATAAATGTATAGTTAACCAAACGTAAAGGTTTTCTTATTTATACCTAATGAATATCTTCACTGTGACTTATTATATCTGTTTATAAAGGTATCCTTAATAACACTTAAATGTCTCTTTATTTAGACATAAAAGTATAGTTAACCAAACATAAAGGTTTAACTTGTAAAACTTTTTTTTTTTCAGATGACACAAATGAATTGCATGATCTAACTGGTTCGTTAATTGGATTAAAAAGGAAAACAATTGAGGACATGTACCAACTCTATTGTAAGCATGCTCGACTATTAGGATTTAGTATTCGTAAGTCTACCTCTAAATTCTTTAGAGGAGAAAAACTTATTGAGTTGGGCAAGTTGTTTGTATGCTCTTGTTCCGGATTAAAGAAATCACGTCCTATTACAACAATCAAGAGAAAAAAACTGCAATAACAAGAACAGATTGTAATGCATTAATGACTGTAAAGATGAATGATGAAGGAATGTATGAGGTGGTTAATCATGTCTTACTACATAATCATCCATTTACAAGAATTGGGTGGAATCATCTACACCGTTTAGAGAGAAGCATCACAAATGAAAAAGCTAAAACCATTGAGAATATGATCTCGACGGGAATGACTGCAACAAAATCTTTTTGTTATATGGTTTATGATGCTGGATGTGAAGATATTGTAAGACATACAATGAAAAATCATTTGAATTTTGTCAATCGTTTGAGAATGAAGGCCATTAAAGGTGGTGATGCTCAAATAGTTATCGATCTGATTCAAAAACAACAAGATGACAATGCTGATTTTTACTATAAGGTTAGATTAGATGATGAGGGAAGATTGAACAATATCTTTTGGAGAGATTCCATGATGAAAGAGGATTACAATATATACGGTAATGTTGTTGTATTTGACACAACATACAGAACAAACAAGTACAATTTAATTTGTGCTCCATTTGTTGGTGTAAATAATCATTGGAGGAATGTCATGCTCGGTTGTGCGTTTCTGACCGATGAAAAAACAGAGTCATTCGAATGGCTTTTTGAAGTATTTAAGAAGTCAATGGGAGGAAAATGTCCATTAACTTTATTTACTGATCAAGATTTGGCAATTGCAAATGCAATAGAGAAGGTATTATTCTAATCTCAGTAAAGATATCATAAACGTTGAATAAAGGTATTCTTAAATGTATTAAAAGGTATTGTTATTCTGACTATAAGATATTATTTGTTTTACAGGTTTTTCCTATAACAAGACATTGGCTATGTCTATGGCACCTTCAACAAAATGCAGTTAGCAGGTTCGCACAACTCAAGTGTGACAACTCGTTTAAAGATTCATTCAACAAGTGCTTGTTAGGATGTGACAATGAGAACGAGTTTGAGCATTGCTGGAAAAACATGATATCTATATACAAATTGGAAGCACATTCTTGGTTTGTAAGATTATACAATTTAAAATAAAAATGGTGTACTGCATTGAACAAAAACTTCTTTTCAGCGGGGATACGATCTTCACAACGAAGTGAAAGTACAAATCATGCTATTTCATTCAATGTCAATAAGACTACAAGCTTAACTCAATTCTACATAATTTTCAAGGAAACGATCAACAAATGGAGGAGCAAAGAACGCGAAGATGAATTTCATTCTTCAAGATGCATTCCTGTATTAGTTCTACCATTAATTGGATTGTTGAAGCATGCTTCCGAGGTATATACACTACCACTTTTTAGAAAATTTGAGGAAGAGTTTATCAATTGTATTTCAGCTACTTCCACAGTTATTGAAATTCAAGACAATACTGTGATTTATGATATTTCATATTTTGGAATTGACAAACATACCAACCGTGTGATTTTTGACAACAAAATGAACTTGATTGCTTGCACTTGCAACAAGTTTGAAAAGTTTGGTATGATGTGTTACCACTCATTGATAATACTTCATATCAACTCTATAGACAACATACCAGCTCCTTATATACTGAAAAGATGGACAAAACAAGCAAAATTATAGATTGGATAATTTTGAGGTTTCTACTACCAGTAGCCCAAACAAGTCTCGTGATTGTGTTCTTTGGAGATATGAGATGGCTAGAAAATATTACAATCTGATTTTGAAATGTGAAGACAATGAAGATGCAAGGAGAATACTTGAAGATGCTTATGACAGAAATTCTTCAAATGTTAATGGGATCACTTCAACAAAATCAGCAGATCTTGCTTGTTCCAATTCATCTAACATTGTCCTTGATCCTGCTCATTCAGTCACAAAGGGACGAAGATAGAGAATCAAGGGTCACTTTCAGAAGAAAAAAAAATCACAAAGAAAAAATAACAGCAAATGAATTTGGTTCTAAAGCACCAAATGCTCGTTTGTTTTAGGAATATGATCAAGACTGGTTTATCCTTGAAATTTGTATGATCTTTTACTTATGATAAACATACATTTACATCGTATTATTTATTCCTTTACGTTGAGTTAGTCATACTTAATAAATGTCTTGTATGTTTTGACTTATTAGAGTTCTATTTATAAAGGTATACTTAATAATACTTAAAGGTCTCCTTATTTAGACATAAAAGGTATAGATAACCCAACATAAAGGTTTTCTTATTTATACCTAATGAATGTCTTGTATATTCGACTTAATTATAATTGTTTATAAAGATATGTTTAATAATACATAAAGGTATTCTTAGTAACACTTGAAGGTATACCTAATGAATGTCTTCCATGTGCCTTATTATAGTTCTGTTTATAAAGGTATGCTTAATAATACTTAAAGGTCTCCTTATGTAGACATAAAGGTATAGTTAACCAAAGATAAAAGTGTTCTTATTTATACCTAATATATGTCTTATTATAGTTCAGTTTATAAATGTATGCTTAATAATACATAAAGGTATTTTTAATTACACTTAAAGGTATACCTAATGAATGTCTTCACTGTGACTTATTATAGCTGTTTATAAAGGTATGTTTAATGATAATTAAAGGTCTCCTTAATTAGATATAATGGTATAATTAACCAAACATAAAAGATAAAGAAACAGAAATACTAATATATATATATATATTGCAAAATGTATATACCTATCTACTGCAAAAACTACCATTTAAGCATACAAATGTAAATAGCCACCAACATTACAAAAACCATTATAAATTGTATATAACAACTCAAACTACCAACACAAAACTCTCATTTTCTCTTTCTTCTATATGTCTTGTTAGTTTCCAAGATAGATTTAGTCTTCTTCCACTACAAGAAAAATGCTAAACAACAACAACAATTTTACAACGGTTTTTCGAAAAACCGTTGTCGTAGACATCTTTTACAACGGTTTTCCGAAAAACCGTTGTCGTTGTGCGAAAAAAATGCACAACGACAACGGTTTTTTACAACGGTTTTTTTGTACCGTTGTCGTAGATGTCTACGACAACGGTTGGGACAACGGTTTTTTTTATACCGTTGTCGTTGTGCGAAAAAATTCGCACAACGACAACGGTTTTTTACAACGGTTATTAACCGTTGTCGTAGACATCTACGACAACGGTTGGCACAACGGTTTTTTTGTACCGTTGTCGTATATGTCTACGACAACGGTTAATAACCGTTGTAAAAAACCGTTGTCGTTGTGCGAATTTTTTCGCACAATGACAACGGTACAAAAAAAACCGTTGTTATAGACATCTACGACAACGGTTAATAACCGTTGTAAAAAACCGTTGTAAAAAATGAGAATTTTTGAAAGAAGTTAATAAAAGTAATGCATGTAGAATTTTAGCATATAAACATTAGTGGCCAAGTGGTTTCAGCTCAAACAAGGGGTCGCGAGTTCAAACCTCAAGCAACGCAAATTTATTCATGCTGACGTGGCGGGTGACATGGCGTTGACCCGATGCAGTGGCAGGTGACGTGGCGGATGGCGTGGCGCTAACGTGGCAGGTGACGTGGCATATTGCAACAACAGCTGACGTGGTAGATGACATGGCGTTGACCTAATGACGTGGCGCTGTCGTGGCAGGTGACGTGGCAGATTGCAACGACAGCATCTTCCACAACGGAAAAAATAGGTCTTCCACAACGGTTATTAACCGTTGTGGTAGACATCTTCCACAACGGTATAGGTCTTCCACAACGGTTATTAACCGTTGTGGTAGACATCTTCCACAACGGTTAATAACCGTTGTCGTAGACAGGGTCTACGACAACACCATCTTCCACAACGGTTGAAATCTGGCTACGACAACGGTTAATAATAACCGTTGTCGTTGTGCGTTTTTCTTGTTGTGTTCTTTATAAAATTTACATTTCTCTTCTCCTCCATCATCTGTTGGTTGATTATCCAGTAAGTTTTGCGCTATATCCTAGGTCTGCTTGCAGTTGTTAGCTCTTTACAGTGCTGCTGTAACTTGACCTTCTTACAGTAACTTCATACTGTACTGTTGTATCTTTTCTTATAGCACTCCTGTAGCCTTTTCTTGCAGCGTCACTGCATGTTGTTCCTACTTACTTGCTGCATTGTTGTATCTGTCTTCTTGCAGTATTGCTGTATCTGCTTTCTTGCAGTATTGTTGTATCTGCTTTCTTGCAGCAGCTTCATTCTGAATTTCTCGATGCAACATTGTTCATATGTATAACTTCATCTTTCAGCACCTATAACTAGACTCAATCCTAGTTTATGCTTTCACTTTAAACATTGTGAGAAATGGGATACACAAATTTCCTATTACATATTTGGTTTGACTCATCAAAATCTAAACATTGAAATTCCAACATCAATAAAACAAAATCAACTATTGATGTTCTTAAGTTTGTAAAAACTTTGGATTGTTTTCCTAACATTTTCATTTCTTATAGAATTTTGCTAACTATACTAGTTATTGTAGAATAATTATGAAGAAGTTTTCCAAAACTAAAATTGATAAAATCTTATTTGCATTCAATTACAACTCAAGAAAGATTAAATTAATTAATAATTTTAATTTATGCGTAAAACATGAGGTGTTGGAAAAAATTGATCTTGAAGACTTTATTAATGATTTTGCTTCTCAAAATGTTAGAAGATCTAGATATTTTCAATGATAATTTGAAAGTTATTTTTGTCTCTATGTTTGTATGTATTGCATTTTTTTTTCAATTTTTTTGATGGACAAATGAACATATTGAACCATTTGCACAATTTTTTGAATGAAGATTTTGTTTTCTTCTACTTTTAAGGTTTTTAAATTATATCGTTTAGGTAAAAATAAATATTTTTTTCTATAGGGCTCATTTTTTCTATTTTTCCATGGGCCCCTAAAATATCAAGATGGACCCTACATACACTTGGATTCGGTTCGGACAGACTCGGATATGTGCTTTTTTTTTTCTTCTTCTTCTATGACCTTTATATTATATTTGTCCTACATTTATATGATATTAGTCATACATTCATGTGAAAATACCATTACTTTTGTTATTTTTGCGCTTACCTTTATAATATGTTAGTCATACTTTTATGTACAAATATCATAACCTTCTATATAATATTTTAACTTAAAAAAATTAATTTCAGCATAATTTGTACATACATACCTTTATGTAATATTACTTATACCTTTATATCAACATAGTCATTTTTTATGTAATATATAAAAGTACAACTAATATTACTAAAGATATAACTAACATAACTAAAATGTATGACTAACACTACTAAATCTGAGAGTTGTTTGAGCGAGTTTGTGCTGATGGTGCATGGAAGAGTGTGGCGGCCAGGTCGACCTGAGTGCACTGATCCTAGATTCATGAATAAAATCACAATTCTTACCTTCATTCTTATCATTTGATTGATATATTTTATAGGTGTGGATGGTGATTTCCACTAAAATTGATATTACCATGGATAAGAGATTAGTCATTTCTTCTAACATCATGGTATTACATATTTATGTCTACAAGAAAATGAATGTTTTTTTTTATTAATTTTGACAATTATCATTATTTATTTTATTTTCTCACAAATTAACTTCTTAAAGATAAATTATTATATAAAATTGTGTAAATAATATTAAATTTTTTATAAAAAATATAAATATTGATTAATAATTTAAAATTAATATAAAATATAATATAAAAATAGTAAAAAATAATATACATAAATAGTATGAAATTAATTAATAAATATAAAACTCTTAAAAACATAAAGATAATATAAAGATAATTTTAATAATACAAATAATTTGAGTTCTGATATAAGATTTATCTAAAGATATGTATATAATTTTTTTACAAATACACTGTCAAGAAAAGATCTACCCTTTCAGGAACAAATGATCAGCAGAGAGAAAAATTCTTTATTTAGCTTTTTCGGATAAACGATCTATTTACTCTCTATTATTTGATTGACTACTACTTTATATTGGAATGGGTAAAGGGTCCTTTAGCATATTAATAAAATTACTTTATCTTGTGCGGATAGCTGGAGTGGAACCCGCATCTTCTCGTTAGCAAAGAAATAGGATAAATGAATATTAGTATAGATAATAGGTTATCAAAAAAGTACAAATAAAGTGTAACTAAAATATATATTTTAGAAGATATAGAATAAGATATTATTATTTTAATAATATAAAATAATTAATAAAAATGATATTATATTGTTATTTAACTACTTTAAGAATATGTAAATAATACAAAAAAATAGTAAACTAATAATAAAATTTAAAAATAAAATACATAAATATAATATACCTTTATATTACTTACAATAATTAATTGGGATAGAGTTTTAAATAGCCTACTCTACAAATAAAACATTCTTTTCTATCAAAGTTTTTAAAATTATTCCTTCATAGTCGGGAGAAAAAAAATTTGGACTATAATGCTCTTAATGAAATCAAATAAAAAGAATTAAAAAGAAATGAAGATAAAGGAAAACTCAATAAAACAAAACAAACACAATCTTTTCAAATGAATCCCTTATTCGTAAGAGTAGTGTTTGTGTGCATCAAGTGCATGAGTCATGATCCATATAATTGGGCACTTGGATCAGGTCGGGTCTGGTTTAACCCGAATCTGCTCCCAATTTTTTTTTAATTTATGTCATAACCTTTATGTTGTAATAATATAACATAACTTTTATGTTGTAATAGTATAACCTTTATGTATAGATTTCATAACATTTTCAGTGCATAACTTATACTTTTTTCACTATAAAAATTCATGTTATATAGTCGAAACCTTATGTTGTAATGATATAACCTTTATGTTGTAATAGAATAACATTTATGTGTAGATTTCATAACTTTTTCAGTAAATAACTTATAATTTTTCCATTATAAAAATTCATGTAATATAGCTGAAACCTTTATGTTGTAATAATATAACATTTCTGTATGGATTTCATTACATTTTCAATGAATAACTTATATTTTTTCACTATAAAAATTCAATATAACCAAAACCTTAATATTGTAATGATATAACATTTATGTTGTAATAGTATAACCTTTATGTACAATTTTCATAACCTTTTCAGTGAATAACTTATACTCTTTTCACTATATGTACTAATGGATTTGTCAAAGGGGTGTAGGAATTCCATCACTTTTGGTTGCCAATCAAGCCTTTCTTTTCAGGCTCACCTGGGAGTTCAGTTCGTAGAAGACCTCTTTCTTTATCTTTAGTGGATCGGTCTCGACCAGAAGAGTCTACTCCAACAGCCTATTTAGCTCGTTCTAAAGTTGCAAAAGGTTATGTGTATGTAACTAAAAGTTTATGAAGACAGAACTAAAATGTTAAGTTCGTTAAATTAAAAAGTTATGTCAATATAACAGCAGAACTAGGGTTTGGGCTAGGGTATGGACGCGTGTAGGCACGTGAGGCGCGCGTGGGACACGTGAAATACACTCTCGGGTCGGGTTGACCCTGTTACACGGATTTAGGATCGGTGCACTTGATGTATAGAAATAATTGTGTATTCCTAACACTTCTTCTTCCCCAAAAAATCCTCCCACACCTACTTGCTACTCGTCTTCCTTCCGCCGTCGGTCGCTGCTCATTGATCTACCCATCGCGCCACTGCTTACTGATCTACTCGTCTCGCCGCTCTACTTCCTCGGGTAAGTTTGGTATTTGTAATCTGAAAAAATGGATTCTTGAGATTAAGTCATGCAAAGATTTTCCTTATGTTCTGTATGTGAATTTCCTCACCATTATTTATTATTTATTGTATATTTGTATTGGATTGCAATTATCCTTCCACTACAAAGATATGTGTATATGTGTAGTCTTCCAATTTTATTTATTTATTTACTTATTGTGTGGGGTGTATTGGATTGGTGTGGTGTGGGTGGTGTCCTATATTTGCAGTTTCTGAAATAAAAGTGATTTATACACAAGGAATGCGTAAATTTAAACTGCCGCATGATTTTTGCATCCTTCTACAATTTTGTAACTTTGCATTTGTATTAAAGATACCTCTACAAACATTGTGTTTGCTGGTTATTGAAGAAATTGGAAAGTATCTGTATGAAGGCTTGCTTTTGTATATATGTTTGAATAGAACTCAGTTTTTTATTCTAGGGAAATACTTATCGGGGAAGGCAAACAAAATTCATGTTTGTTACTTTTTATTGCTAAACTTAGGCAAAGAATTCATTTTCCTTTGTGACAGTGATTTATTAGTTTGTGAGGTTTGTGTAGCAATTGATCTGGAGATCTATTGAAGCTTGGTATAAATAGCATGGTCTTGTTTGGTCTTATAGTTATTTATCAACTGAACTTGAAAGAATTTCTGAGACAGCTGTTGATTTGTCAAGTACCACTTTTATATCTATGAGAACTCAGAATTATCCAGGTCAAAGTTCTTGATTAGTGACTTTGATACTTGGTCGACTTATGTTGTTAGGAATAGGGAGTGATTTGTTTGTATGGTTGGATTTATTGTTTTTTCTGTGGATTTGTATCGCTAAATTTAAACTGAGTATTGATTGAGATATGTAAATATGATTTATTTGATATAAATCAAATTTACATTCAGTATAAATGTATTATTGTCGATCATGTTGTAATTGATGTAATTAGGGGTGGAGATTGGAAAGGAAATTTTCGATATCCGTCGAATTCGATCCGAAATTTTTCGATTTTGGAACGATATTTTTAATTCAAAATCCGAAAATCCGAATTCCGATTTTTTCGAAAATTTTTGGATGGAAATTGGAATTAGTTTTGAAATTTTTGGAAATTCCAAAATCCGATCCGAAATATTTCCGAAATTCAATTTTTGAAAATTTCGATTTCCGATCCGATTTCCGATTTATTTCTGAAATAATAGTATATAGTATTCTTCTATAGCAAATAGTATATAGTATAAAATGTTTGAATTATATTATATAATATAATATATTTTATATACATTTACTATATGTAAATATAAATATACATATTATAGTATATTTTATAATACTATATACTATATAATATATTTTATATACTTTATACTATGTGTAAATATAAATATACATATTATAATATACTTTATAATACTATATACTATATAATATATTTTATATACTTTATACTATATGATAGTATATAAATATATTATATACTATATGTATATAATATAGTTTATACTATAGTTTTATTTTATATTATATACTATAGTCTATAGTTTATACTGTAGTTTTTTAGTATTATTTTATAATATATACTATATACCATAGTTTATACTGTAGTATTTTAGGTCAGTATTATTTCTTAGGATATTAGAAAATGTAATATAGTTAATAGACCAACTAATTAATTTCGAAAAAAATTTAATTTCTGAAAATTTCGAAAAAAATTCCAAATATTTCCAACAAATTCCGAAAAAAATTCCGAAATTTCCGAAATCGGATTGCATTTCACATTTCCAAAATTTTTTGGATGGAAATTGGAATTGGTTTTTCATTTCCGAAATTTTTTGGAATTTTTTTGAAACACCCTATTTCCGATTCGATCCGTCCGATCTCCACCCCTAGATGTAATCGATGTATTGGTGGTGATACAAGTTTTTTTTGTGTAAATCTTAGTTTGCATATTATAAAATTATTTATTTTTATGTTTTGAAGATGAACTCATTCTATAGTGGCTTCTTAAATATCTGCAGGTACATATATCGGAAGCAGGGTGTCTAATGTTTTGGACAAACAAGCTTACACGGAAACACTAATTAATGATATGATTATACAAGTGAGAAAACACGATGTACTGCTAGATGCTTATGTAATATGATTAGTTATTATTTTTACCATTTTGATTGTACTGGTGTTAATTTTATTAAAAATTAATTTTGATGTTGTTCATGAGGTTTTTTTTTGGTTATAATATTGTTCAAATGGTGGGACATGATTTCAAATTAGTCCATAATTACTAATATTCGAAATAGGGTGTATGGTTTAATGAATATGGTGGTATGAGCTTTCAAATGATGGTATGATTTGTAATATTGATTGATATGAGATTATTGTATAGGTTTATATGGACTTTCAAATAATGGTACAAGTTGAAATATTGTGGTATTAAAAGCATGCTCAACAACATTTTTACAGTATTTTTTTATTATTGTCTTATTATTTGATGTGTAATTTGTAAACCACAAATAAACATGATACAAAATATAAAATATTTGAAACGTCACTTACAAGAATAACTTGTCTATAAACATCATCATCAATATCTTGTGCCTTTTCAGCGTTAAAGTGTATCAAATTGTTAATTACAAAAAATCTGGTAGGATTCACTTCAGGTTCAAGTTTCTCGACTCCAACGTCCCTCCACTGCAACTTCAATTCACCAAACTCAAGCATCCTACAATATTACGAAACAATATAACTTTTAAAATCATAAGATCATAACACAATCCAATTCTATTCAAAATAGAAATGTTGCATAATTTATCAACAATCCCATAATTTTTATAATACAATTTTTGGTTTCAAACAATCAAATCCAACAATTTAACCCAACATTCCTTGCAGCACACAATCCAATTCGAACATAGAGATCATTTACACACAAGCTCAAATAATGAATCTCCATATCTGCTATAGTATCATTTGAAAGGAAAACTAAGCTTTAATGCTCATAACATCAAAGAAATGGCTATATTGAGATTATTATTCTCTTATCATCTATTTTACAATAAAAAATCATGTCATATTACTATTTACTAAAACAAGTCAATATGCAAGATCTTTAGGCAACTATTTGTTTTTCTTTCTCTCTTTTCTTTTGTTAGAAAAAGAAAAATTAAAAATACATCTTAAAAATTTGTGAAAGGGGTTAAAAATCAACCACATTTCCAAAACTTTCCTTAAATTTTTCTGATACCATCATATAATTAAGCTCATATTAATCTTAAGTTAGCTAGTACCATTATATAATTAAGATCATACAAATCTATAATTTAGTTTGTACCACCATACAATTAAGCCCGTATCAACCTACAATTCACCATATACCATCATATAATTAAGTTTGTACCAACCTATAGTTCACCTCGTACCACATCATATAATTAAATCTCGTATCAATCTATAGTTTATATTGTATCATCATATAATTAAGCTCATACCAACCTTAAATTTAACTTATACTACCATATAATTAAGTCCGTGCCACCATATAATTAAATTTGTACCAACCTTAAGTTTAGCCTATACCACCATATAATTAAACTTATAATAAACTATAATTTAACTCGTACCACCATACAATTAAATTCGTACCAACTTATAGTTCACCATGTACCACCATATAATTAAAGTCTGTATCAACCTATAATTTAAAGCCCCTACCACCATATAATTAAGCTCGTATCAACATATAATTTAATTCATACCATCATATAATTATTAAGTCCATACCAACATATAATTGCACACTTACCATCAATTATCATCCCTTACCACCAATTAACAGCACATATCAACCTAAAATATTAAGCACGTACTAATCATTAATTTAGTTCGGACCACCATGTAATTAAGTTTGTATCAACTTTTAGTTTGGTTCGTACCATCTTATAATTATGTACCAAGCTTTAGTTTAATCCACACCACAATACAATTAATTCCTTACCAACAAATAGTACATCCAACACTACAATATAATTAAGAATTGGGGTTTCCACTAAAAAATTCCTTAATTTGATAGAAAAAAGAGTTTTTTTTCCCATTTCGATCGGCACTTCCACACCTCTCCATTTATTTGCAGAGTGCCTTCATTTAATTCTGAGTAAGAGGAAGAAATGGGTGATTCTTCTTCTTCATCCTCCTCCACTTCTCGAGACATCCTGTTGAGACTTTTCAATGAGATAATTCTGTGGAAGAAATATACAATTTCGGATAAATTCAAATTTCACTGGAATTGGTATCATCTTTCCGTTGTTTGCAGCTATGTGTCAACATTTCACATTCCTTCTGACTTTCTCCTAGCCATCAACTATGATAATTTGTTCGGTGATTCAGTTTGCCACTCTTTGCCTGCAAGTTGCATAAAATGCGCCAAAATTGTGGCGTCCTTCTCCCAAGAGCTTCGGCCATTCTTCCATGTCCGCACGCCACACCAGTTAGTTGAGGGGGAGCACAACCTCAAGGAAAATGAACTATTGGCTGCTTTTGTCGATTTCCTTCTCTGTTTACTAAGTCATGATACTGATTTTACCGATCGATTGAAGGATCAAATCCACGCGCTTCAGAAGGATCTGAGATTTCTTGTCACAGTTGTTGGGGATACAATACTTGTAGATGATGAGCACGAAGCAGTCCAGAATCTCTTGGAGGAATTCAAAGCAGTGGTGAATGAAGCTGGAGGTTTGGTGTATTCCTTGTTTTTCTCTGTATATCCATTATTGGCAGCAATGGAGGAGGAGCTTGGTGTTGTTTTAAAACGTATCAGACTCCTGAATGATAATGTCATCAAATTCTTAGATGTGCTGCCATCTACCAGCAAAGCTTATGTAACCCTAAACACTTCTTCTGTTGATTCTCTTGTGATCGTTGATTCTCTGGTTTATCATCTCGCGGATCTAATAAATGAGGAGGACAGTGTGATTGTTGATGTGAAGGATCAATTCAAATATCTCCATGGGAGCCTAATCTTTTCACTCTTCTGTATCCGGGTATAGGGAGTGTATGTACTTCAGCGATTGGAGAACTAAAAGAACCTGTGATGCGAATGGGTGATGTAGCATGTGAAGAGTATCTTATCCACTCTTATTTGGCTGGAGATGCTCATCTCGTGTATTTCACCATCAGGCTCTCACATGTCATTGACAGGATTGAGCTTCTTATGACAGGACTCCGAGAAATCAAGATAATGTATAGCATTGGAGCCTCTGATCATGCTGCCAAGAGTTTCAGTGTGCAAGCATCACTGCAAACTAAGCCAATGTCCGAGGTCGAGGTTGATGACATAACTGTTGGTTTTTCGGACAAGGAAGAAGATATTTTGGATCTAGTGGCACGAGGAACCAATCAACTCCAGATTGTTTCCATCTTTGGGATGCCTGGACTTGGTAAGACAACTTTAGCAAAGAAAGTCTACAACCATTCTTTAATTCAGTATAGGTTTGACAAAAGTGTGTGGTGTGTTGTTTCTCAAGCATACCATAGGAGTAGCCTATTAATGGACATTCTGTATAGATTAACAAGTAAACAAGACACATATGGGAAACTCGATTCAGAATTGGAAGAAAGTTTGGTTGAACGGATATACAAAATTTTAAAGGGAAGAAGATACCTAATTATAATGGATGATATTTGGAGTACAAATGTGTGGGATGATTTACGAAGATGTTTCCCTGATGATGAGAATGGAAGCCGAATAGTATTCACCAGTAGGAATAAAGATGTGGCTCCACCTAATAGCATAACATATGCACTTTCCTCTTTGTCAAATGAGCAGTGTTGGGAGCTGTTAGAGAAGAAGGTGTTCCATAATAAACCTTGTCCTTCACAACTAATACAAATTGGTAAACAAATAGCAGCTAATTGCTTTGGACTACCACTTGCAGTTGTTTTAATAGCTGGAATCCTTTCAACAATGGACAAGGAAGAAACTACATGGTCAAAAGTGAGGAAATTTGGCCTCATTTATTTACTCCGACCAAAACAATTCCATGATGCCAATGTTGGAACTTAGCTACGAGCATTTACCAGATCACTTAAAGCCATGCTTTCTTTATTTTGGAGTTCAACAATCCACTGAGATCTCTGTTCGGAAGTTGATGAGGCTGTGGATTGCTGAAGGATTCATACATAAAGAATGGAGAAAGAGCTTAGAGAATATAGCTGAAGAATATTTAAGAGATCTAATCAATAAAAGTTTAGTGATGGTTTCCAAAAGAAGATCAGATGGTGGAGTCAAAGCTTGTGCTGTTCATGATCTACTGCGTGACATGTGCTTGAAAAGATGTAAAGAAGAAAATTTCTTGAAACTGGAGTACGTTCTCTTAGTAACTCAAAATTTATATTCCCTCTGAGTTATTTTAGCTTGGGGTGTTACATCTTGAAAGATTATCACAACTTGTTATTTTTCCCTCTTATTCAGTAACCAATCATTATATGTCAAAGGCCATCGCGTCCTATTATTAGCTGGGAATTTGCAATATACTTTTGGGCAGCATCTTCGGTCCTTTCATGGTTATTATCGTTCAGAATACCCATTCTATGTTATCAATATGAAATTACTTAGAGTCTTGAATTTCTGTTCAGTGACTCATCCTCCTCGTTTGATTGGAACTGAATTTCTATTCCAGTTGAGATACTTGGTGGTTAGAGATTTTCCAGCATCTATAGGCAGCCTTGTGAACCTTGAATTTCTTATTGTGGGTGAATCAACAGTCATACCCTCAGTAATGGTGAAAATGAAGAAGTTGAGATATGTTAAAGTTCATGAAACTAGCATCTTTTGAAGATGATTGCAATAGCTCCCAAACCAATAACCTGGAGTTTGTCTCCAACATTGGTATCATGAGTCTCAAGGACGAAGAGATGTTGAAATGTTTGTCCCATCTCTGCACTCTCAAATGCACATGCAGACCAATATTGGTAGAGCAGGGGGTCTACCCTGATTACAGCTTTCTCACTCATCTGGAATCGCTCAATATAACCGCCTTGGATGGATACGACCATGAGATATATGAGATTAAACTTCCCATGAATATCAAAAAGCTGACTCTATCTGGCTTGCACTTGCCTTGGGGAAAAATGTCAATAATTGACATTGCCAAACCTTGAGGTTCTCAAGTTAGGATATAATGCCTTTGTAGGGAATACATGGGAAACAAGAGATGGTGAATTCGAGCAGCTCATATTCTTGAAACTGGTAACTGACTCTCTGGTTAAATGGAATGTTGCCTCGAGCCAACCATTTCCCAAGCTTCAAAAATTGGTGGTTGCAGACGTCTGCAAGAAATTCCAAGCCAAGTCGGAGAATTTGGGGCTTTACAATCAATTGAATTGAAAAGCTATCCACGACTAGTTGAGGAATCAGCCTTAAGCATTCAACAAGAACAACGGGACATGGGCAACGAAGAGCTTAGGGTCATCATCAGGAAGTGATTAATCATATTGCGTATACGTATGAGCCCACCCCTTCCACTTTTTCTTTCATAAAAATGGCATGATCATCTAAAAGAATTTCTGATGAAAAAGGTACCCGCTATCTGGTTCTTAAATTGGTTATACAAAGTACAATTATGCATGCCGAAATTCTTTTAGTTTTTAGTCATAGTTCATCACTAAATTATGCAGAGGTTCTTTTACATTACTTACATCTTTCTTTATGGTAATTCTTAGTAGTATATAGTGCCTCACCGGTTCTATATCCATTAATGATTTGGTGAAGCCGCAGATCCATTTGGAATTTAATATCAACTGAATATTTATTCATGTGCATTCTTTCAGAGTCAATGTTTTCTTCTGAAGATAAAAGAGTAAATCTCTAGAAAGTTTCTTCAGATTTCAGCTGTTTTAATTTTCCAATCATCTTCACTAGTCATGATATTGTATTCTGGTAATCAGGTAAAAACCACCATGTACTATATATCCAATTTGTTTCTCTGTTCTTTCTCCATGGTTTTGCTTCGTTTTAAGCGATTTTAGGAACTAGCTTCCTCTTCAACATAACAATATCATTGGAAGCAGCTCTTATATAGGCTTTCTGGGTTATTTTTATCTCAAATCACCACTTTTTAACTTTTAACGTTTCATTTACAATGTGGCTTTATCACCACCAATTTTTTAATAATTTGGTAAAGACTCTCAGATTTCAATTGTTGTCTTGTAGCCCAAAGTTTAGAGTCACATGAATGGATTACGAGGATAATTTTCAAATTTTGGACTCCATATTAGCAATTGGAGCCAATATCCAATTGTGTGTGGAACTGTTAAAAGTTTGAAGATGATGATTCATAATGATAAAGCCGAAAGATCATGCCGTAATTGAATAACATTAAATGTAGTAATTTGTCATGTAATTAATGCTTACATTAATGTTATTCTTTTCAATCTTTCACTTAAACGACCCCGGTATTCCTAGGGTGAGCAGTTGTCATATTTGAAATTGAAAACCAAAAAAGAAATATGTGAAAATCGAATGACAGGCGCCAAATTCGATCTAGGGAAAACAAAGAATTTAACTTTGTGACTCAAGAACAAGGCAATCATAATGGATTAGATTATCTAATTTGAATATCATGGACTAGTGTAATGGAAACTAAACAATATTGGCTAGATAGGAATGGGCGAACCGCAAATTGTATAAAGAATCATCAAGAACTTGTAATTTAAAATACTTTTATTATAAAATATGAGAAATAAATTATAAAATATCTAATTTTGAAAATTATAGTAAAACATTTTGGTTCGATTTTTGATGCTTCGGCCTTTCAACCGGCTGAAAATTGCAATCCAATTTTTCATTGAAAAATGAAATCGAAACCAAATAGAAATGTTCAAATATTGAACCAAAATGTTATTTCCTATTCGATTTGGTTCATTGTTTTGATTTTCTCTGAATTATGCTCACTCCTCCTAGGTATACTATAGTATAATGTTTTTAAGTAAATTTTCATTTAAATGTCAATTCAATGTAAGCGGTGTTCTAAATTCCATAACTTGATAAAATTGAATAGGCGTCTAATGAAAATGTTTAGATCATATAAGGGTAAAAATGCACCAAAATCTTTATGTGATAAATTTTTTATGTGTTTTTCTCCATGTTAAAAGAAATATACATCATTTACACGTGGAATTCAATAAAATCAGCACTCAACCTTTTAAGTCACAAATATTAATGATATTAATTTTTGTATAAAATTTTCAGTTATGTCTACATACATCAAAATTTGGACTTAATTTGAAGTGAATCAGTGATTCATAACTTTTTTTTTTAATCTTGTATGTATCAAAAATCAAAAGATAAAATACAAGGAGCAACCTATCATCGATATCAACAAACTAACTACCCAGTAAACAAGCTAACTAACTTAGCTGAGCTAAGAATAGTGTTAAAACGCAAAGCAGTAAGAAAATGCAAGCAAAAGGCGAGTGCGAGTTGAAATGACATCAACGCTTACTCCAGCTTGACTCCAGCGTGCATGTCAATGTGCAACCATCTCTTCGTCTAGAAGGAAGAATGTTGTTCGGCTTCAAATCACAATGCACGATTGGGAACGTATACCCATTTAAGACTTGAATTTTAGATTGAGTTCTCAATTCAAGACAAAAGTTCATATTATTTTTCTTTTTTATTTATATTTATAGATTTATTAATATTTTGGATAAATTAAGACAAATTAGTGCGCTTTAAAAATAATCTTCATTCAACTTGTCTTAATATATATGAAAAAAGAAAGAAAGAAAATATAGTTAATTCAATTCATAATATATAAATTATATTAAACTGATCAATATTAAAATCGATTTTATATACTTTTTTTATAAAATTAAGAAAATAAAGGAATCTTAATTTTTTGAATTGTGTTTATTATATAATAGCAGTGCACCCGTGCGATGCACGGGATTAAATATAAAAATTGTCTATTTTTTATATTGTT
Organism: Scutellaria barbata; assembly: GCA_028654395.1. Taxonomy (NCBI): domain Eukaryota; kingdom Viridiplantae; phylum Streptophyta; class Magnoliopsida; order Lamiales; family Lamiaceae; genus Scutellaria; species Scutellaria barbata. The sequence goes on from CM053650.1 coordinate 8,778,043, forward strand.
TATATTTATATTATTTTAATTTATATTTATAGTAATTAGACTGATTCAAGTTACGAAAAAACAAACAAAATAAATGGATTATCAAACTAAAGTAATTGATTAGTTGCATAATACGATAAAATGAGTGTAATATCAATGTATGTATCCGGGTAGTGCCTGAATTATCAAACTAAAGTAAATGATTAATTGCATAATATGATAAATTGAGTGTAATATCAATGTATGTATTCGAGCAGTGCACTTGTGCAATGCACAGGATTAAATATAAAAATTATCTATTTTATTATCATTATATCTATATTATTTTAATTTATATTTAGAGTTAATAGTTTGATCCAAGTTACCAAAAATTAAATTAAATAAAGAGGTTAATTGCGCGAAACCCCCTCGTGGTTTGAAAATTCGGCATGAAATCCCCCTGTGCTTTAAAAATTGCGCGAAACCCCCTTATGGTTTGTTAAATGTAGCCCGAAATCCGCAACTCTATTAATGTTAACGAAAGTGTTAAACACGCGCCTTTCATGCGATTTTTGGTATTTTTTTTCACTTTTGAGGGTGCATAAAGACCCATTTACCCTTCATTTCCTATATAAAAAGCTCCTTTTATTGCGAATGTTTTTTTACAATTGCACTCAAACTTGTTTTCTACACTAATAGGTATGTTTCTTTCTTTAACATCCGGTGTAAATAAAATAGAAGCACAAATATAATATCAATAAAATATGGTTATCACTACAATCACCCTGTGTTTATCATGAGTCAACAAAATATAACCATCACTGCAATCACTCTGTGTTTATCATGAGCCAACAAATAAATTGTTTACAAAATCTTTCCAAATAATAAAATTATAAGATTAACTGTTGATACCATCAACACAAAATAACTAATGAAATTCTACATATTGAGTATCTTGGTACCACTAACATGCAAAAAAATTCAAAAACAAAAAACACAGCCACTTCAGTTTTTTTTCTTAGATTTGGGTGCACTTGGATTTGATTGAGAATCTTTTGTTCATTTAGGTTGAGCTTGCTTTCTTGAAGCTTTAGCCTTTATGATCTGGGAGGATTCTCAACATCTGATCTTTGAGATTGTGATTGAGGCATCTACATAAATTAAGAACAAATTACTTACATATTAAAGATACATACCTTATCATAATTAAATATTCAACCAAAATTTTATAGCACATACATACCTTGTCATAATTAAACACCCAACTAAAATTTTGTTGCACATCATAGTTAAATATTTCTTCATGTGTAGGTTCAGTGGGGATCGATGGTTCAGTGGAGTCAGTAAACACCTTGTTGTTTAAATGTCATTCAATTAGAATACAAATCAAGAAAAACATAGAATAAGAAAACTTAATGATATTCATACTTGTTCTCTTTCTTTCTCTTACCTTGATGATTGACCTTGTTCATGATTTTGTTCATGATCTTGTTCTTGAGAAGGCAACTAACAGAAAATAAAAATATTATTATTTTCATCCTCGATATATTTAAATACATATTATAAAATTTATTTGTCGATATATTATTCAATTCATTTATTGATATCAATAAAATTAATGTAAGATAAAATTAGGAAGAAGTCGATACCTGAGAATTGTTACAGGTCCTTTTATTGTGACCTAACTTGCCACATTTATCACATGTTGTGGTTAAACCTTTCCTTGAGGCTTTCATTTGAGAATTTCTATCATTTCCATCCGCTTTTCTCTTCTTCTTAGGTCGGCCTCTTTTCATCCTCTATCTTTGAACAACAATTCCAAAAACCATTCCCAACTTTCTTGTTTCTCCACCTCCACATATGCTATGGCTATGGGAAGCATATTGTCATTACCATCTCTTCCTACCGCTGAGAGCAACTGTCCTACATATAATCCTTTCAAGAAACATCTATAATAGGTCTGCAACCACTCAAGAAAGCAATCTTCATAGCAGCCAAACATACATACATCCTCCTAAATTTTTGGGGACTCACCTCTTCATTTACCTTTACAACTAAAGAACTCACTGGATTGTGATGTTCAACAGTTACACAATAATCATACAATTTTGAATATTGTAACCCTACATCCACACTTAGCAAAGACAATGCATATTTTTTTGCTCTGAAAACTTTATAAATGCTACACTCCACACCACAAACTCTCTTAATTTTTTTTAATCCTTCCAAACTCTCATTGGGATTATCTCTTACTGCATCTAATACTCTTCTCCCAAGATACTTATAATCAGCTTGTGTATTCTCTGTTCGGTAAGCACATGTATGACCTCCTTTCATGTTTTTTATCATAAAAGTGTTGCTCTTCTGTATTGTAGATGCTCTCAAAGCCCAATCACATCCACTCTTGCATTGGGCCATTATCACTGTTTTCTCACATTTGGGGTATTTTAAATCAAATCCCTTTCTCACTGCCCAATCTTTCAAAACTTCTCTAAATCTTTCTCTATTTGCAAATTTCAACCCCACTGACAACTCAAAATTTCTCATGTCAATAAACTCATCCCATTCATCACTCTCATCTAACTTAACTGCATCATCTAACTCAACATCACTACACCAAACTTCATCTTCTCTTAATCCGGCTGCTTCCTTATTTGCTCTTTCCTTTGCTTTCTATTTTTTTTTTCCTTAATAAATTGTCGTGCCAACTTATAAATATTTCTTCCATGATCCTCAGTTTTATCAACAAATATATCATCATCATCCGGACCTTCTAAATCCTCAAACATCCAAGAAGGATTTTCAGACTGTTCCTTTGAATTTGAGTCATCCTCATCATGTATATAATTTGAATCATCACTTTCCGTACAACTAAGGTCAACATCATCTACTTCTACATCCATCCGGTCACCAAACTCAGCCCTATTTGTTCCTGTCTCATCCCTCCCAAATATATTTTCATCTCTCTATTCACCAAAACCAGCCATATTTGTTCATGCACCCATCCCAAACATATTTTCACCTGCGTCTTCTTCACCCAATTTTTCATTCTGTTCAATCTCAGGTTCCACACCCCTCTAACATATTCCAAAAGCCCAACATCTTTCAAACCAGAAGTATGATCAAGATCATCTACAATCAATGGAGTTGGATTATCCTCAAAATATAATGGAATGACGAATATCCCAACATATTCTCTCAACACTCCTAGCGAATCTAAATTTGTTTTAATTACTATTAAAGTTTTATCTGAAACCACCTCAGGCTTGCAACTATACATAGTAACTGAAGCTGCTTTACCATTAGTTTTTGAATATATATCTAACATATCTAGATAACATAATTTATCTCGATCGTCATGCGGACTAGCCATTCTCTATCCCCCAAAATATTTAATATTGGGGAGTCCCCACACAATTTCACCACCCACATAGACATCGAACATCACATCATCCATTATCCTACAATAATAAAAATAATAATAAATGTGGGGACCAAAACAATAAAATACAGGTATCAAAGAAAAGTTTCTAAACTAACACCAAATATAGCAGACAATGATAATTAAAATAATAAATACTTTAAAAATATTTATTCAAAAATAATAAACTATATCCTCAAATCTACCAGTATATCGATAAATATTGGGAATATAAATCTTATACCAGATGTGGAAGATACAAAATATAAATTTTATACCAAACGTGGAAGACACAGAAAATAAAAATCCTCAAAACATAAAAGTGAAATCAGAGAACAAAAATCATATACCAAATAACCTAGACAAGAAGAATATAAATCAACCTAATAAGTTAACTAAACCCTAGAAATAAACTCCAAATCTTTCTTCTATTTCTTTATTTATTTATTTATCTTTGGAAAACTTCACATTTTGAAGTTAACCCTAACAAAATCAACCCTATTAACAAATGATTAACATACTAAATTTGTAAGATTCAAACATACTTTATACCTGGATTCTCTTTATAGCAGAAATCACGATTGCAGTAAATTTATACTTGTTTACTTCTTTAATCGTCCACTTCAAGCAAATTTCTCAAAGAAATCGATCGATTTTAACATTTTTGTTTTGGGGAGAAAACCCTTGTTTCACTTACGCGCATTCTCTCTCTCTAATGAACTTTTTTTTAAAAATAAAGTCAACAGTCCAACTATATGTATGAAGGATATAATGGGAAATAAAGGTGAAAAATTAATACAGTTAGCTCTCTTTAGAAAAATGGGAGCGTCAGCTACGTTTAACAAACCACAAGGGGGTTTCGCGCAATTTCTAAAGCACATGGGGATTTCATGCCTAATTTTCAAACCACGAGGGGGTTTCGCACAATTATCCCTAAAATAAAGGGATTATCAAACTAAAGTAATTGATTTGATGCATAAAATGATAAATTGAGTGTAATGTTCATATTGTCGTTTACAAATTTTGAAATATTTCTTTGTAAATGACATTAGTGGCTCTATTGCTTTGTCCAACCTCTTTATCACATATCAAAATTTTGAATCCCTTACGGTTGGTGACTCTGGAAATTGCGACATAGAGTTGTCCATAACTAAAAATTGATTTTTAAAGATATAGACCAACATGACTTAGAGATTGATCCTGACTTTAGTTTATGGTCATTGCATATGATGCGATCAGTGGGAATTGTCTTCTTTGAAACTTGAACGGTAATCTCGTAGGTATTAAAACCTTTTTTCTGCATTTTCTTCGGACATTATCTTTGTCTGCAAGATATGATCTTCAAGTCTTGTGATAACCAACCTAGTACCATTACACAAATAGAGTGGATGATCAATATTTCTCAACAACATATAACTGGGATTCCAACCTTCAAGTTAAGTTGATGATTAGAAACAACCTAGTACCATTACACAAATCGAGTGGATGATCAATATTTCTCAACAACATATAACTGGGATTCCAACTTTCAAGTTAAGTTGATGATTGGGAACATGTGAACATCGTATTGTATTGAGAAATTCTGGTGTATGGATGTCTGCAATAGATCCACTCTCATATCCGACTTGCAAGGACTGTCTGAACACAAATACTACTTTTCATTTTTGTCATGTATTCATTTATTGAGTCCACAACATCGAGAGTGGGTGCTAAAATAGCACGACCTTGCAGATACGGTGTATCATCCACTATCTTTTCGAAATCTGGATATGTACTTTGAACTATCGTACCGATATGATATTCGAAACTCTTTAGTAAAATATCATCTAAAATCTCAATATCAACTACACAATCATTAGGACCTCCGATCGTTCTATTTCCAATGCTGGCTATCCACCTGGTAAACTTCTTCAACTCATCCGACTTAACATCTAAATCGAGATTTTGTAGTCTCATATTGTTTGTCAGCCTCAACACTTTACATTGTATCCACAAATACGAAGTATTTATTGTTGCGTTGACTATATCCTGTCTGCTGCCTTTTGGTACAACCGGTAGAGTCTGTCTGAAATCTCCTCCTAGAATAAAAGTTTTACCTCCAAAAGCGATATTTGAGCAATCAGATCTTGAAGGGGTCATTATGTCCCTAAGAGTTCTATCTAGAGTCTTGAAACAATGTTTTAGCATCATCAGTGCTTCATCCTAAATGATCAGTTTGCATCTGACCACCAACTCGGTAAGATCACTTCCTTGCTTGATATTACATGTAGAGTTCTCATGAAAATTTATTGGAATTTTGAATCTAGAATTGACTGTTCTTCCTCCGGACAGTAGCAACGAAGCAATACCACTCGAAGCAACATTTAAAATAATTTCTTTTTTCGATCTTAGAGATGCAGATAATGTCTTCCAAATGTAGGTTTTTCATAAATGAACTTATTTTGATAATTACTATATCCTTGAAGATTTGGCACTGGTATCGATGCAAAATCACTTAACCTCCTGCCATGATTACGCAACAACATATCAATCTCCAATAAAGTCAGATTCTTTATCTTAGTTTCCTCTAAATTCAAATCTGTAAAGGAATAAAATGAAATAATTGTATGGTTTTTTAGATATAACTAAATATAATTGTAATTAACAATTTGTAAGATTTTTTATTACCTTGATTTTTCATTAAATTTCTCCTTGTGTATAAGATATCTTCTGACAAATAGGACCAGCATTTCTTCCAAATGTCCTCGGGCCTACTGAAGCAATCTTTTGAAAGAAGGGTTATAAACAATTCTCGTAGTGAATGAGCAGATCCCCAATAACTTGCCTCAACAATACCATTAATATACTCTTTATAATCCTCAAACAATCCTAAGGCATAACAAGCATCACGATAAGTATCATACTGCACACAATTGATCTTTTTTATATCGTTGTACCATTTACAACCATAAACCACGTTTAGCAAACATCTAATGTAGTAAGAAACGCCTGTTCCAAGAGGTACGTAGTACATTCTTACTAAGGAGAAACCTCTCTACTTAGAATCCATTTCTTGAATCATTCTTCCAAACAAATTTTTGAGAAAATTCAACATATGTAAGAGGTTTTGCGAGGAACGGATACTTCTTGTTTGTCTTGAACCAAGCTAAAAACATACTATGGTGAACTAATGGTCGATCAATCACTGATTGGAGTGAATCTAAATCTTAAAAAATGATAGGCTGCTCGTTCGAAAGGTGAAATGATAGTCGCTCAATGGGAGGATCCTTGACTGAATCTCGTAACCAAATGTTCTCCAAATTGCCTCACATGGAGAGATATACCTACAGTCATAGCACAATTGGATCTCATCGACATTCCTGACAACATCATCTCCGTAAGATGTTTCATAAAAAGTTGTTGTAACATGATCGTGTCTTTTGTTCACGTACTTGAATAAGTACTTGATAGATCGAGATTGGTTATACCACTCAACGTTCATATGTCCGCTGTATTTCAATAAAAGATATTGATTATGTGGAACAATGAATCTATTATCCAGTGGAACTCCATTCTTCATAATTGTTCTTCAAATCCTGACGTTTGTATATTGGATATCCTTTATTATCCGTCCGTTGTGTCAAAAAATTGTTTTGAGATCCAGGCTCTTCTTTATGGTCTTAGGCTGGCTCTTCAGTTTTAGACCCCTCTTTACGTTGAGTTGGATGCCGAAGTTGTCGTTTCCCTTCTCCGTTCAGGCCGCCTTGGTCCTTGGCAGGTTCAGCACTCTCTCATCCAGATTTGGAACCTCCTCTCACAGATGCAGACTCAGATCTCCCACATCTTCCATGAGGGCAACCGCGCTGTAGACTTTCTTGCTCTCTTGGGCAGACAATCCCACGACCTTCATATCCTTCATTCGCATGATGCCCCACGTTTTTTGCTTTCTTTGGTGCGTATGGACCAGCTTGGGTACCCAAACTTTAGATTCAGATAGCTTGGGTTCCCAAACCGGGGTTTCTGATTGGCTTTTGCTTTTTTGGTTGCTTTTTTCCCTTTTTTTCCTATTATGGCCTTATATACATGGCCCTAGTATAGTTTATTTGGTTTTGTATAAACTCTCGTTCTTTTTTATATACAGGCTGGGGATGGTGTCTTAATCCCCCACCCGTGATGGGTGCTTTCTATTAAAAAAACAAATTGTTTTGAAAAGTATTTTGTACATAAATCATCCACCATGCAAGGAGAATTCTTATTTAAGATACCACATGGACCGTGCATCATGTAATCACGTATTGGAGCATAATATTTAGGATTGATTTCCTCATTTGGAATTTCAGTTGAAATAATTTGGTCTATGTCGTTGCTAGTAGGGTATTTGTCCTCTCTCGATAGAAAAAAAAAGAATGTGCGCATAAGGTAGATCTCTCTTTTGGTACTCAACAGTATGTATAACTGTATAGCAAAAGAGTTACGAACAATATTGTAAATGAAATTATAAACTACTTTAGTAGAAGAATTGTTGATAATAATTCACTACATTAATTATAAATAAATAATTTACCTGTAATAACATTACCGAAAACTTTATTATGACGTAAGTCTCTTATGAGATTGTCCAACTTCATTTTGAAGACCCTCACCACTATATCTGGACGATCGTCTGGTCTAAGATTTCTTTCTTTAACAAAACGATCAATTTTAGGCCATTTTGGATTGCAGGTGAATGTTATGGAAAGATCTAGATAATTGGCCCATCTGCAAATAGCCATGGCATCCTGATAGTTTTGTATCATAAAATGTGTTCCTCCAATGAAACTCGGTGGTAGCACAATTCTAAGGCCAATCATAGAAGGATCAGTCTCACCCCTAGTCAAGTCATCCGTCAAGCCACTGTACATCTAACATCGCAACTATTTTTGATGAGTTCGAATATACAACAATCTTGATGACTCAATCATGGTATATGTGTCGACCACGAATTATTATGTCAATCTTCTTGTGTAAAGTATTAGAGAAACCTCTCCTATCCTCACATGCAATCTGAAGGCAAAATATTCTCTCGAACTTATGTTTTTTCTACCTCTAGAGTTGTTACATCTCATATCAGAGAACAGAATGTCTTCCCTAAATCCATCTTCTCCGTAAGGGAATAGAAGTGGATACTGCAATCCTAGATATGACACATGTAACTCATTTATACGCTTCAGTTTTTTAGATCTGGTTTCCACTATTATGTCTCATTCTCCCATTGATTGATCAAAGTCACCCACAACTAATGCCACCACTTCCAAAACAGTTGGTAGATTGTAATTTCTTGGGTCCCCCATCCTTCTTTTGATAATTTTTAATCTAACATCTTCAGTTTTTTGTTGAAGTAACTTCTCCTTGGTCATTCTGAATGATTTGACCAATTGTTTTCATTCAACATTGATTTCAATTAGCCACAATTTCTTCGTGGAGATCTTTACTCTCTCCATTTTTTTTGAAAAAATAATTATAATTTATTAACTTTAAAATTAAAATATAATAAACTTAATATGAAATAGCTATCAAAATAAAAAATTGTTAACAACCATTTTTAAAGTAATAACTATGTACCGAACAACCTTTATTCTATTTTGAATCTCGTCTTCCGTGTCATGTATGTATAGTTGTGCAAACTTACGAGACGATCCCTCAATTGGAAGCAAACTTCCAATCAAATGGTACTTTTGTCCATTAAGAGTAAAAACTGGTGGCGAATTACCCATGTTCATTCTTGTATCTATCTTTCCTCCCATAGACATGAAACATAACATGTTGTATGATCGAATATTATCCAAGAAATACTTTGACCTGTCGTTATCTTCAAATACCAATCCATGTAAATATTATGGTGGTGTATTCATTAGTGGAAGCTGAATTTTTCCACTCATACAACAACCTGAATATCTTGGATTATTGGATTTTCTTCTTCCATCTAATCGCTCTTCATACCAAAACATTGCATTACAATGTTGGCACCGGTATGTGGGGTCACCGAGATCCAAGTATTCTTTGAAAAAAAAGATTATTTGAAATAGAAAATTATAAACATAATTATGTAATAAAAAATTGAACAGTAATTAATATATGTAATACCACTTCATGATAAAATTATACCATTTTGATGAATATTTGTAGTTTCATGTTCCAAAAATGTAGATGCTATGTTATTCATTGCTGGAGGAACTTTATGACAAGTTGTAACTGTTTCACCTGCCAATGTATTTGAAGGATGTCCAACATTTGCAGAAGGCATTTTTGGTTCACAATCATCTTGAAGGTCAATTATTACTAGGGTAGCATTGGATGAAACTCGACTTCTCTTAGATGTAGAATTTCCTTTCTTCAGGTTTGAACGTGACACTAACTTTGAAGAAATCGCAACAAATTGTGATAGAGATTGTCAATATAAGTACTCTTATGAATAATTGAAATAAGTAAACTGATATCAAATATATAATTATGTTAGTGTCAATAAAATACCATTAGTTATATCACTCATAGGAATCCTAGAATTGCTAGTCAAAACACTATGAGAAACAATTCTTCGTTTTGACTCTGTTATTTGAGTTTGATCTGCTTCGACGTTAATGTCAATTGGTGAAGAAACATTTGAAAATGAAAATGTATTTATGGATGATTTTTCATTTGGCGACTTTGTGGTGGAACCTGCATTTAAAAATTAAATTACTTATAAAACAATATAAATATAAAGTTCAACAATATTCAAACGATATCACAAATTAATTAATAATCTTCAAACTATATCTCTTAATAAAATAAAATAAAAATAAAGATATGAAGTGTTTATGTACTATTTGTCACACCACTATATGTTGATTAGTTCGTGGTTTTGAAGCTTCATTTACATGAAGATTAATTTGATTACTTGTAATTACAAAGAAATTACAATTAATAATTAATAAGTCCGTTATAATATTTGTAAGACCAAATTTAAAATTGAATGTATATTATAATTTAAACTTTATTTAGAATTCATGATTTGGTAAAATAATATAATAATAAAATATTGTTAACATTCTAAATTATATGAAATTATTGTAGCGAATAATAGTGAACTTTTGGATTCAAATTCATCATTGTGTTATTCATTAAAAGTTGATAATATATCTTAATAGATATACGTTCTTTTAACCAAGTTTATTTTAATTAGGAATCTATATAATATATGTAATTAAATTTTTATTAGCAATCTATATAATATATGTAATTTATGCCCTACATATATAGTTCCAGTAAATATGTACTAAGTATAAGTATATTTTAAATTAATAGTCCTTCAACGATAGACTATTATCTAATTATGATTTACCTTTATAATAGAATTAAATATATACATATACATAGTTTACAAAATATTTTTTATATATTGAATATTATATTTTTTTAAATAGAACTGCAATGAAGACAGATATAATATCAAAACATATATGATAAGGGAATTCTATTAATATTAATAGATGGAATAATACTGAGCTTTTGTATTGTAACTAATAATTATAGTAATTATTAAAAAATTGATAATATATCTAAATAGATATTTTTAAAAATATGTAAATATAAAAAAAAATTCTAGAATTTTAGGCAAAAAGTAATATGTTAAAAAAATTTAATTTCAATGTATTCAACTAAAAAAATTGTTGATACTAAAAGTGTCAAATCTCACGTGTGTTGTGTTTCTTTCATTTTTAACCAAATAGTTTTTTCATCAAATACTCATCCGCATCCGAATGTTGAGTTATGCAATTTAGTATATTTAAAAATATCAAATCTAACATGTTGTGTTTGTTCATTTTTACCCCAGCAAAAATAACAAAAAGTAATCATAGTAAATTTATTTTCATCTATTCATCAAATTCTTAACGAAGTAGAAAGCACACTAAACAATCATAAATCAACATTACAAAAATTTTCTAACACCATTTCATCATTATGAATTAGATAATTGGAAATTTAATATAGTGTATATTTAAAAATAACAAACCTGTTGTTTTTTGTTCCCTTCTTATTTTTTCCTACTATAGTAGATTCGTAATCTCCCCTCATATTGATTTTGCATTGGATTAATATATCAATTATCCAAAAATTATCTTTTAATTTGATTGCTTCAAAATTTGTACGATTTAATGTTGAATACCTTTAAATATTACTTGATTCTCTTAGACTGAATTTTTCATCTTTATAAGAATCTGCAGATTTTTAGGACAGTTATCTCCCGACGGAATGCTGAAGATTCATATACGGGACAATTATCTGCAAGACTGAATACATTCATATACAGGACAATTATCTGCAAGACTGAATACTTTATCTACTTCATGTAGTATGCTGAAGAATTTTTCCAACATAAGCATATCCTGAGCTTTTTCTCGTGATTCCGATGTAGAAAGATTCTTCTCTAGGATGGTTACCTGTAGAATTTAATACTTCATTTACTTTGATTCAAATGTAATGATTCAGGAAAATTCTTATTTAGGGTGGTTATACTTCATCTAGTATGCTGATAGTAGCGTGAAGATTCATTCTAATCACTGATAGCAGGTAAAGATTTATTCTGATTAGTGACGGTTATCTGTGGGTTTTTCTAATGTGATAGACAGTTTGTCTAATGTGGTAGGCTGAAGATTAACAATGATAGCAGGTGAAGATTTATTCTGATCAATGACAGTTATCTGTAGGTTTTTCTAATGTGGTAGACAATATTTCTAATGTGGTAGGCTAAAGATTATTTTTGATATACGATGGTTATCTATAAGTTTGTCATGTATAACTAATGTACAATAGTTTTTTTAAGATTTAAATATAATGTAAATAAACTGTAGTTCTTTTAAGATTTAAATATAATGTAAATCTTTCATTTTTTTCTTATAAGGACGAACGTGTGTAAATTTGAATTTTATCTTGAATTTTGAGGATATAAATATTAATTTTGCTTATGGAGATAAATGATAGTTATATTACAACATTGAAAGTTGACAACACTGTATATATAACACATCAGAGTAGGATGAGTTAAATATGACAAGAAAATTATCCATAAGCATATAAAATACTTGTGGAACGCCAGCAGGGCAAAAACTTCTTATAATATGAATTCTGAAAGTACAAAGACATAAATAGATCTTTTATGAAGATACTTTTTAATAAACCAATACGTCCTATCAGAAACAAGAATGTAATAGAAACATATACACTAATGAAAAATGAAAAAAAACCTTACCACGTAACTAATCTATCTTGCTAGAAAATCATTGGAGTAGACATACTCTATGACTCTACTGAAAATAGATAGAAATGTTACAGGAAATGTGGTTAACACTAAGAGCAACACTCTAAATACTGTATGTGATGAACGACCCTATAAGTGTATACTCTTGCTTTTCTCTTTTCAAAAACTCTCATTGATCTTCATGTCGAAACCATCTATTCATAGACGCAATTCTCCTCCCCATTATTCCACCTTCATGCTCCATGATCTTTACTCTATGATCTCCATCATCTTCAAGTCCATGATCCACGTTATTGAGACTTAGTCTTCAAGTCCATGATCCACGTTATTGAGTAGCTGTAGCTGCTGTTCCAGACCACCAACAGGAATGTTGCGGCGAATGTTGCCAATCGAAGGGGCAACATTCGGTTGATAAGGTAAATCGAGTCCAAAGGTAAATCAATGACTCGATTTCCTGTAAAAAGAGCTTTCACAATTGTTAGAGGAGGAACCTTATGATTTAGAACATCAGTTTTTCTCTTCTGAAATCCTTGGGACTGAAGAACCAAATAAATCAGCAACGGATACGGAAGAATTCCAACCTCACTATACTTTCCTGTAAATCTAACAATGTTAATCAAATAAGACGACCAAGATTCATAGGAAGATGTTTACCCAGCCTATATAGCAGCATCCCTTGCTCCTCAGTAACAGAAGTGGTGTCGGTTGTCGGCAACCAATTGCGCACATAAATTTTGTGCATCACAGCATACAAACAAGTGAGTGTAGATGCTTGAAACTTCTTCGACCATTTGATAACAAAACCACCTGTTATCTCAGTAGCAACATCACTCATATTCATCACCACAACCTCTTCATCTATATCTTCCAAACTAAGAACTGAATTCACATCCGAAGACTTAAAGGAGTAAATCCTCCCCCCCCCCCCCCCCACGAACATATTTCCATATTTTCGATCATAAGCAACAATCAAGGATTTATGCATGTTCGTATAGAATTCATATATGATAGTCGGAGGAAACATTTGAGCATAAGAGACAGACTACATCAAGTTCCGATCATCCAAATAAGCAATCAACTGATACTCAGCAAATACTTCCATATGAATGTTCTTTTCAGATAAGATAGTTCGATTGTATAAAGACAGCCATGAAGCAAGAGGAATTCAAAAATAAAACTTCGAACTTTTGGAAGAATTTACCTGAAAAGGGGTGCCTTTAGGGGAGAACACAAGATCGTGTTCTGAATACTGAATCCCCCGCTGGCCAATGGGGATCTAGTGGTAAGGCCATGATATGCATCTAGTTGTAAGACCATGATATGCAGGGGAAAATATCACTCATTCTTCCATTGGGGACAGGTGCACGAACAACAACTCCAAACGTCACACATCCACCGCCTACCTACCGTTTAGGTGGCACCAGCGAGATCCAGCTAAGATAAGGTCATGTTGCGGCTTCTGACATCTTGGATGAGTGGTCTTCCTTGGCCGAGAACCTGTCCTGGCTGTTGTTACCCCTTCGAGGCAACATCATGTTATTTCTTAAAGGATTCCAGCACTTTACCCTGTCCATGTCCTCATCAGATTCAAATTTGTCGTCAATATCCTCAAAGTCGTCACTATCTACAAAGTCTTCATCAGATTCATCATCGAATTTTGATGATGATACAGATACAGTCACGGGATGATATGATTCATCATCTGATTCATCTATGAGACGTCGACTAGGCTGTGACTCAGTAGGAGCAATAGTTGATGAGGACTGGACATACCCCGTTGGAGTAGGCAAATCAATTTTGGATTTCTTAGGGTTAGAGGCAGAAACGTGGTCAAGAACCCTTTTTGACCGTCGGACAGAACCCGTAGCACTGCCGTGACTAAGTTGCTGACACTGGCTAGGGGTCGGGATATTCATCCACATCAATCGAATTGATGGATTGAAAATCCGAAGAATATACAGTTTTGAGAGGTGTTGGAGAAATCAGTGATGTGGGCTCATCGGGCACAACATCTGGAGGAACATTGTCTTTGGAGGTTGGATCAGTGGTGGGAACTTTCGGTTCAGACACCGGAGCAGATAATTCTGGTGCGGACATTGGGGTTTCAGTTTGAGGGTTTTCAGTTTGAATAGTGGATGAAGGCGGCACACAATAGTTGGGAGTAAGATTTGAATTTGGTTGAGAAGTTCAGAAAGCTTTTGTTGGTTTGGATCTATGGTGATTCAAGTGAAAAACACAGGAAGTTTGGAGAAGAAATTTGGAGAAGATGAATTGCACGAAAAACTAGGAAAGCAAGTGAGATGTGACTAAATTACTTGGAAGATGTGTAGACTTTTATGGGAGGATTTTGAATCTTTGAGTCCAAATCTTTAGGGATACACTAAATCATATCACATAAAATCTGAAAAATAACAAACCAAGCTATTTGGAAGTAGTCAATTTCATTCGAGAAAATTCAAAATAAAGTCAACATAGATTCATTTGAAATCTGTATCCACGAAAATCACATTAAATCTTATCCGTAACGAAAATTTAGAAACAAATATATGTAATATCCGACATATGCTTTTCTTAATGTTGAGAATATTTATGACAACAAATCCAATCACAGGCTCAAAAACATAGTGTACTTTTGTAAACAGCACATGTTGATCCCAACCAATATTTTGAAAAGAGAACATCATTGTAGCGAGCATCGTGCTTCTGATTACTCAATTGTGAGATCAACTTTTTATGATGATTTGTGGTATCTCCATACACATTTGATAAGGAAGTATCGTCATAGCGAGTGTTGTACCCCGAGTACTCAGTGTTAGGTCACACAAACCTTTTAAATGAATTACTAGGCTGCCTAAAAAGCATTGTCGTCGCAAATGCCGTGCTCCAAGTGCTTTGTAATTAAACAGAAAACGTACACTACTTACCAAGAGCCAACAAAAATTTCATGATTTGTTTACATAAATATTCTTTTAAAACATCAACTCTTTCCAGATAATTATATGCCAAGATAATTAGCGTAGGCCTATAAGAATTGATGTTATGCAGGATGTGAACAACATAACTCGCAACATCCGTAAAATGTGTATATGTAATAAAACAACACACAAACCAAGAGATTTCTTTAAGGAAGAAAATCTCTCAAAATCTAAGGCTTTTGTAAAAATATTTGCATATTGATTTTCAGGGGATACGTATTCAAGACGAATAATGTTTTTCTCTACCAAATCTCGAATGAAATGATGCCTAATGTCTATATGCTTAGTTCATGAATGATGAACAAGATTTTTAGAGATATCTATAGCACTTGAATTATCACAAAATAAGCTCAAAGATTCAGATCCAAAACCATAATCATTTAACATTTGTCTTAACCAGAGTAATTGAGTACATCCACTACCTGCCGCGACATATTCGGATTCAGCAGTGGAAAGAGAAACATAATTCTACTTTCGACTATGCCAAGAAACGATGTTATTTCCTAGATGAAAACATCATCCACTTGTACTTTTTCGATAATCAATATCCCCAGCCCAATTCGAATCGGTATACCCAACTAAGGTTAAATTAGTATCCTTAGTATACCAAATTCCAAGATCAATTGTACCTGAAACATACCTGATAATGCACTTCACAGCTTGAAGATGTGATGTCTTTGGTTCATACTGATATATTGTGCAAACACCTACACTATACATAATGTCAGGTCGACTTGTTATCAAGTAAAGAAGACTGCCTATCACAGATTTATATAGAGTGTTGTCGACATTATCGGCAACATGATCTGTATACAGTTTTTGCGATGTGCACATAGGTGTTTTCATATGTTTAGCATCATTCAATACAAATCGTGAGACCAGATTTCTTGCATACTTGCTTTGTGAGACAAAGATTCCATCGCTTAGTTGTTTAACCTGCAACCCTAGAAAGTAGGTTAGCTCGCCAATCATGCTCATTTCAAAAGTAGATGACATTGCATTAACAAATTCATCAAGATCTACCTTTGAAGTCAATCCAAAAATAATGTCGTCCACATAGATTTGAGCAATTACAAAATCATATTTTTTATTCTTCATAAAGAGATTACAATCTGTCTCATCTCTAATAAAACCAAACTCAATCAAGAATGTCGTTAATATACCATACCAAGCTCCAAGAGCTTGTTTTAGTCCATACAAAGCTTTTTTGAGTTTGTAAACATGATTGGGAAAAAAGGGATCTTCAAAACCTTTGGGTTACCCAACAAAAACTTTCTCATTCAATAAACCATTGAAAAATGCTCCTTTCACATCCATTTGATATAAAGTAATTTTTAGATAACAAGCAATTGCAAGAAGCAATCTAATCGATTCAATTCCAGTCACGGGTGCAAATGTTTCATCATAGTCAACTCCTTTGACTTGTGTATACCCTTGGGCTATTAGACGTGCTTTGTTTCTTATCACATTTCCAGACTCATCCAATTTGTTTTTAAGAATCCATTTTATGTCAATCACATTAGAATCGGATGGCATAGGAACACGAAACCAAACATCATTCCTAGTGAATTGTTCAAGTTCTTCGTGCATTGCTTGTATCCAATAATTATCTTTCAAAGCTTCATTTATGTTTTTGGGTTCAATGAGAGAAACAAAATAGTACGAATTTACCTCAACTTGTGTGGTTGACATACATACGTATCTTAACATTTTCTTGTAGTTTACCGGTTCTTTCTTACATGTTCTAAGTTCTAACACCCTCATTTACTCCCCCTATCACTTGAGTGGTAGGATGATACTTTCTGATGCGGGAAGATGGATCTTTCCTTATCGGATTGCGTACTTCATCATCACTATCCTCAAAATCTATTTCAGCTACAGATGTGTTCTCTGATGTGCCAACATCCGGGGGCATATTCATGGCATCAGATTCGACGACTGGTTGATCCACCAAATCAGTCATAGCATCTTTGTAGGTTTTACCTGTGAGATCAGAGAGGTCATCAAACACAACATTAACAAATTCTTGAATATTTCTTCTTCTCAAATTATATAGACGATATGCACGACTATTAGAATAATATCCAAGAAACATAGCCTTATCACTCTTTGAATCAAACTTTGCAAGTTGGTCTATCATTTAAAACATAGCAAAGACAACCAAAAACATGAAAGTATTTCAGATTTGGTTTTCTTCTCTTCAAAATTTCATACGGAGTCATTTTGCTTTCGGGTCTAAGATAGACACGATTACCTATATGACATGCTGTGTTTAATGCTTCTGCCCAAAAACGCTTAGATAAGTGTTTTGAACTCAGCATAACCCTAGCCATTTCTTGCAAAATTTGATTTTTCCTTTTGGCTACTGCATTTTGGTGAAGAGTTTTAAGAGCTGAAAATTCATGGAATATGTCTTTCTTTTCACAAAGAATCAAATAGACTATTTTCAAATTCTCTCCCATGATCAGTCCTAATAACCATAACTTTGGAATCAAAAGAGGTTTTAATTCTTGTATATGACTTTAAAATATGCAAAAGTTTTGGACTTTTCATTCAAAAAATAAATCCAAGTGTATCGGGAAAAATCATCAATAATAATAAAAGAATACCTCTTACCTCTCAGGCTTTCAACCTCTACTAGACCTATTAGATCCATATGTAAAAGTTGAAAACAATGGGTAGTACCTGAATGTTGTCCTGAATGTGATGCAATATTATGAGGCACATGGGTTTGTTTACTTTTATGGTTTAACACCGGTAATCCTTTAACAGCTTCAAACTTCCTCAATTTTTTTAGAGTGTGAAAATTCACATGACCTAACTTTTGATGTCACAGAATCGTGTCATCAAATTGTGTCTTGTTACATGTGACTTTTTCACCAACAAGATAACAATTATCTTGTGATCGAGTACCTGTCATGATACACACGTTAGACTTATCAAACACTTCACAAGAGTCCTTATTAAATTTTACCTTTAAGTCATCATCACAAAGTTGACTTATACTTATGAGATTTGCCATAAGACCATCAACAAGAAGCACGTTTTTCAGTTTTGGAAAACCAGAGACATTCAAGGTTCGCTTACCAATGATTTTACCTTTCGCTCCACCTCCGTAAGTCACACATCCATCACTAAGAGGTACAAAATCCTTTAATAGGTTTTTGGTCCCCATCATGTGACGTGAACATCCACTATCAAACTACCATGATCTTGCAGTATTAGTCTTTAAAGCTATGTAAATAACATTGCAGAGGATAGGTGATTTCGGAACCCAAATTTGCTTTTGAAGTTTTCTGGACAGAATGTTGCATGCAATGTTCGACAGTATTTGAGGCAACATATGTTCATTGGAATTTTCATTTTTCAGTTTAAAGCAAAATGGTCTAATATGTCCTGGTTTAAAATAGTATTGACAAACATACTTTATTTTTCTGGGACTCTTCTTGGGGGATTCAGATAATTCTTTCACAAAAATGGTTTTTGATTTATCACAAAAGAGACTCGGAAAAATAGATTCTTTGGATTTAACAAAACCAATACCTGTTTTATCATTGTTACCTGAACCTAAGGACTCATTCAATTTGACTAAACTAGTGTTCCATTTGGCAATGGTCGCTTTGTCCATCTCTAATTGGTTTTAAGTCTTTTCGAGTTCTATGTCCTTCTGCATAAGAGTCGTTTCCAGCTTTGCCATATAATGTTTCAGCATATCATTCTCCTTGGAAATAATCTCAACTTGGTTGCACCGTTTCTTCCATTCTTTGAGTAAAGACCTATATAGATCCTGAAGTTCTTCTATCATTGCATCCTTGTCAAGATCATCATCATCATCTCGACACTTTGTATCATCCTCAATCACAGCATTCAAATATGTTAGATTAGAAAAATTAAACAAATTATACCTTTTAGATGTATCGGTCAATGTGATAACATCGTCACTAATATCAGGGACAACATTTGCGAACAATAGAGTTTGATCCTGATTTTATTCTTCTTCGAACTCATCTTCGTCATCACTCAAGGAAACCCAGAAGTTCTTTTTTCCATACTTTCTCAAGGTGTTTGCACATTCATTAGCATAATGACCTCATCCAGAATACACATGACATTAAATTGAGTCGAGATGTTTGGGATCATCTCTGCCATGATCAGAACCGGATTTTTCGTAGGATTTTGACGAAGATCCAGGGGGCTTCCACTGAGGACGATCAGCAGTCTTGTAAAGTGCTCATTGCCTTTTGGACGGAACTTTTTCTTGTTCATCTTTCTTACCATGGAGTTAAACTTCTTGGTAAGCATAGCCACATTTTGTCCTTCAAGAACTTCCTCTAGTGGTTCATCATCCTCTTCGGTGCTTTCATCATCAGTTTGAGCTTGGAAGGCTATGTTTTTCTCCTTTTGGACAACCTTTTGGTTTAGCAAATTCAGCTCGAATGTCTGCAAGATACTTTGAAGAGTATCAAAATCCATTGTGGCGAGATTGTGAGCTTTTTCAACCACCGAAACCTTTATGTTGTATTTTGGAGTCAACGTACGAATAGCTTTAGACACCATTTGCTTTCGGCTAATTGGATCTCATAGTACTTCAATTTGGTTCGAGATGTCACGTGGTCTCTTAAAGTAGGAACTTATGTCTTAATTTTCTTCCATTCTCATGGTTTCGAATTGGGACATAATTAGGTGAAGTTTTGCTTCCCTCATTCACCTGTCACCTTCAAATTATCTTTCAAGAATTTCCCAAGCTTGTTTTGCTGTAGTATATGTCTGAATTAGCTTAAAAATCTTGATATCTACAGCTCCGAAAATAATATTGATTGTCCTTTCGTTGAAATTGGAATTCGAAATCTCATTTATCGTCCATTCACGTCGAGGCTTGATAATTATACCTCCATCATGAACCTTCTTAGGAACATCATCATGAACCTTCTTATGGACATCAAATCCTTTGACGACCACTTTCCATGCACGTGAGTCAATTGACTTGATTTTCGTGTGAGTATGAATCTTCCAATACGCATAGTTACGGACATCAAGGATGGGTAACTTCCCTTGTGGATTGCACCAATCAATGTCTTGCATGAGCAACATAACCCACCATTTTGTATCAAGTGGGTGGCTCTAATACCAAGTGAAAGTGTCCGGATACTCCTATGTAGAATAAAAATCAACAGAGACACAATGTTGTCTACGATGTTGACAACATTGTAGCGAAATAAGATAAGAAAATTATCCACAAGTATATAAAATACTTGTGGAACGCCAACAGGGCAAAAACTTCTTATAATATGAATTCTGAAAGTACAAAGACACAAATAGATCTTTTATGAAGACTCTCTTTGATAAACTCAATACGTCCTATCAAACACTAGAATATAATAGAAATGTATACACCAATAAAAAAACCCTAACCACGTATCTAATTTATCTTGCTAGAAAATCATTGGAGTAGACATACTCTATGACTCTATTGAAAAGAATGTAATAGAAACGTATACACTAATGAAAAAAACCTAACCACGTAACTAATCTATCTTGCTTGAAAATCATTGGAGTAGACATACTCTATGACTCTACTGAAAATAGATAGAAATGTTACAGGAAATGTGGTTAACACTAAGAGCAACACTCTAAACACTGTATGTGATGAACGACCCTATAATGTATACTCTTGCTTTTCTCTCTTTCAAAAATTCTCCTTGATCTTCATGTCGAAACCATCTATTCATAGACGCAATTCTCCTCCCCACTGTTCCACCTTCATGCTTCATGATCTTCACTTCATGATCTCCATCATCTTCAAGTCCATGATCCACGTTATTGAGACTTAGTCTTCTTTCCCTTAAGACTTGTCAATCCACGTTATATTTAAGAGTTAGAAATCTGTAAACAATTTTGCTATATAATAGAAAATGTTGTTTGATTAATTCCATACTCTTTTATATGCAATACAATACGTGAAAAAAAAAACAAATCTCCTAGAGAAACAAACGTCCTAAAATATCTCCAACAAGAAATATTTTATTTAATTGATTTAGTATAGAAAAAGGAAAAATTAAATATGTTGAAAATCAACATTAATAGATATAAATCTTAATATCAATGTAAATATTAATTTTGAGGATGTAAATATTAATTTTTTTTATCGAGATGAATGGTAGTAATATTTGTTGACGTCGAAATT
The DNA here is from genome assembly GCA_028654395.1 of Scutellaria barbata. NCBI lineage: Eukaryota > Viridiplantae > Streptophyta > Magnoliopsida > Lamiales > Lamiaceae > Scutellaria > Scutellaria barbata. Next base: position 8,799,837 of record CM053650.1, read on the forward strand.
TGTAATTGATTAATTCCTAGTTGAACACTTAAATTAAATAAATTCGGGTTTAAATGAAGTCAATCGGATCAAAAAATGGAGTAAAATGTGTAAAGAAGTGCAGAAAACATTGTGCCCGGAGCCTACTCGGGTGAATTTGATCGGCTGATCCCGGATGGTTTTATGTGGCCGGCCAGAATCTTATGTAATTTATACGAGAGAAATCAGCTCTTCCATACTTGAATACAAGAATGTTCTTACCTCCTTACAAGTTGAAACTTCTACTATTTATAGATAAGAAATACAAGTAGTGGGAGGTTACATCCACCTCTCCACGATCTCTTTCTCAACTGCTTCATATTCTTAAGGAAGTGGGGAGCTGGCTTGATCATCCACTCCCTGTTTTGTAGGATAGTTGTTGGAGTGGTCTTCTCGGAGTCCTGCTCATCTGATTTTTCTGGACTTCCTTGTCAAATCCTGGCCGGTCGGTAATTGCCATTTAGGAGCCCTACAAAAATAGGCCCTGGTCGGCTCGTTCACTTCTGATCGGCCTCCTTAGGTGGCTAAGAGTCTGATTGAGTCGAGCTCTTCTGGTCGGCTCGACCATTTCTGGTTGGCCTCCTTACCTGGTTAAGAGTCCAATCGAGTCGAGCTCTTCTTCTGGCCTTCTGGTCGGCTCGACCATTTTTGGCCTTCTAGTCAGCTCAACCACTTCTGGCCTTCTTGGTCAGCTCGACCACTTCTGGCCTTCTGGTCGGCTCGACCATTTCTGGCCTTCTAGTCAACTTGACCATTTCTAACCTTCTGGTCGGCTCGACCATTTCTGGTCTTTTGGTCGGCTCGATAACTTCTGGCCTTCTTATATTTGATTTTTTTCAGCTCGGGTTAGGGGTACAACAATATCAAAGCGTGTTTTTTGAGGATATAAATCTTAATATCAATGTAAAGTAAAAAAAATACTAATTTTGAGGATGTAAATATTAATTTTTCTTATCGAGTTGAATGATAGTTATGAGGACATAAATCTGAATATAAATGTAAATATTAATTTTGAGGATGTAAATATTGATTTTCTTATTGACATGAATGGTAGTTATATCGAAACATGTTTTTTGAGGATGTAAATCTTAATATCAAGGATTTACGATATTTGTTAATTTGTATATTAAGAATATGATGTAAATTTGTATATTAAGAATAAAATGTAAATCTTAATATTAAGGATTTGTGATATTTGTTAATTTGTATATTAAGAATATATGAAACATCCATGATATTTGCTAAATCTTATATAAATTAAGAATTTATGGCATTTAGTAAATTTGTATATAAGGATCTAGGATATTTAATAAATCTTATATAAATCAATTTGGATATTTAGTTATTAAAAAATTATGTTCAGTATATGTTTGACTACATAATTAATTATGTTACTAATTTAGAATATCATTATAATAACATTTAACATATTGAGAATAAATTTTGCGATTCAACATTTTATTCATAAGTAGTTTTAGAAATAAATCGTATCTGTTTTTAAATTCTTTTATTTGAGGATAATAAATTGTATCTGTTTCTAAATTCTTCTATTTGAGGATAAATTGAAAAGTAAATAAGTATATTATTAATATCTTCTATCAAAATCACATGCTTACTATCTACTTTATTCTATTCTATATGATTTCATGTTAATATTTATGATGTATGTTATCGGCAAATGTAAGAACTGATAAAATAAATAAAATATAGGAATTTTCAATCATCGAACAAATACAATAAAATATCAAACAAATCTATAAATCATCCACTACAATAAACATGCAACAAAAAATTAAATATTGTCTCAAAACACGAGGTAAATCATCCACCACAATAAACATGCAACAAAGAAATTAAATATTAAATATTGTCTGAAAACAAGCAAGATAAATCATCCACCACAATAAACATGCAACGAAGAAATTAATTATGGTCTCAAAACACTTTCTAAATGTCTTTTTCAACTTTCACAACTATTGTCTCCGGATGATGGAGAGAATTCACTGTCTAGCTTCCTGTTCATTTTGTCTCCAACTTTTTTAAACTTCGATTCACACCCAACTTATTTGGGGTGCTGACCTCATCATTAGAATGAACATCCTATTTTTAAAACAAAATTGACTTGTCATAAGAGTTACATAATAACTATAAATATCATATACTATAAAAAAATATTAAAATATAATACCTTGTCATTGAAAGAATTAGGTCTTGAACCCTACATTTTTTTATAATACATTAAAAATTAAGTAATAAAAAATATAGATGTTAGTTCATACTATTATAAATATATTGACCTACTTGACTCTCACAATTTGTAGCATCAAGTCTATATTTTAAATCAGGATCCTCGGTCAATTTCACTACTGAGAATGAGTCATCATACTTTCGATATTGATCACCGATTAATTAGAGGGGTGTATTCAATTGGGATTCTATTGGATTTTTTTTGGACTTTAAAAAGTCTGTGGATTTAGAAAATCCATAGACTCCATGCAGAGTTTGGCAGACTTTTTTTTATTAATTTACATGGATTTTCATAGATTTGACATGATTGTGGAATACACTTTTTTTTATTGATTTACATGGATTTCCATAGACTCTGGCGCTGGAACTATTGATGCAAATGTATATGGAACACACTTGTATATAAAAAAAGTTATCCAAATTATTTATAAAAAATACCAAAAATACATTAATTCCAAAAAAAAAATTATTATTCATCATTATTATTCTCATCTTCATTTTCATCATCTTCATTTCCATCATCGTTATACCTCGACCTCATTTCCCACCGTTATACCTCGGCCTCATTTCCCACATAGCATTAGCAATACTCGTTCTCTATGCATTAGCTTCCGTTCTTTGTTGTAGTTGGCTTTGAGGAAGCAATTCCAAATTTTCCTCTTGAGATGTGGTGAATCTTGATCTTCTTCATATTCGACTAGAAATTCATCAGAGCGGCATTCTTTCCAAAGAAAGTTGTGTAATCCAGCACAAGCCAATACTAACTCTGCTTGTGTTTGAAATGGAACGGAGGTGCGATTTTGAAAATTGTGAATCACGATTTGAAAATACCAAAACTTTTCTCAATCACATTTCTTAATGATGCATGACGAAGATTGAATAACTCACTTGCATTTCTGGGGTGACGACCTTGACCACCAAATTCTTTTAGATGATATCGAACACTATGGAGCTAAAAATTGACGTCGATTAGCAAATACACAATCCACGAGAAAATATTTACCTAAAAATACAATTTCTTTAATTAGTTAGTTTGTTACTATTTAAAAAATATAAGCACAATAAAAAAATATGGTACCTTGAGGCACTTGAAGCCCATTTCTTCTTGATAGTGCATCATTTAAAAGTTTTGAGTCATGTGCCGAATCTTCCCACCCACTAAGCACATACATGAACTGCAAATCAAAGTTACAAGCTGTCAAAACATTTTGTGATTAAGTACCATGACGGTTACGATAACTGCTTACTTCTCGGCTTGTTACCATTACTGGGATATGAGTTCCATCTATAGCTCCGATGCAATCCTAAAATAAAGTGAACATTTGATAAAAGAAAACTACAACATTTGATATAGCTTATATATATATAATATTACCAAGAGGATTCATACCTTAAAGAAAAGGTTAAACCTTGTACTTTCCTGAATTTTAGCGGGCATCCCTGTAGACAGCTTAACCATCATTTTCGGTGCTATAGTGTTCAATGCCTTTAAGGTTTTGTTGAAGTTTCGACTAGTAGCAAAATACGAACGACCAAACCTTTGGCGAACATTACCATATCGATCGTTGTGTCCTACAATGATCAAGAATGTTGCCACCATTTCTTCAACACATATGTAGCTTGTATCTTCTAGATGAGTTTTCTCTCTAATGATAGTGCATAACTTTAGAAATGCATCCGGATACATCCTATACAACTGTCGAAAACTTTGTGGATCTCCTTCGATCATATTACGTACAAAATGATATCCAATTCTAGTAATTGATCGTCGCTTCAAAGAAGGTTGAATACAAAGGTTGAATACGTCGAGGCGTCATACTTCTTCTATTTTTTCTTCCAATATTTCACGATTTTCTATAGCTCCGATGCTATAGCTCCGATGCAATTCTAAATTCAAGGATTCATATATTCAAATGCATACAACTTAAAAGCAACATATGACTCAAATAATAATAAAAATACAAAATTCATTAATTTCAAATGTGTGATCAAAAGAAAGTCTTAAAAAGATATTATACAAATTATAGTATAATATCTAATACATGACTCAAATAATCAATATCCTCTAATCTTGTAAGCTATCCAATTAGCTCTTTCCTCAATAGTCATCTTCAAAAAACCATCTTTTTTTGACTTGGTATCAAGCAAGTCAAATGCCTTGAGGCGAATGTCTTCATCCAAATTTGGGATCTCTTTAATAGCATCCCAAGTTGTATAAGCTCTTTCTCTTTCTCTTTTCTCTAGTATGGTATCTCTTTTCTCTAAGAGGGTATGAACTCCTTCAAAAGTGCTTCTTAGTTTTTTAATCTCTTCCATGAGACCATTCTGAGAGATATTTTCAGTAGAGCTAGAATTTGCTTCATACTGAGCTCTATTTCTTTTGGGTTGACTTCGTCTTTGAGTGGAGACCTCAAACACTTCAGGGAACCCTGAAGGTGGTGTGGAACCAAATGGTAGATCATTTTGAGATAGTCTTACAAACATCTCATTTTCAACATCATAATTCAAATCTTCTATACGTATATCTCTATTTTCATCATCTCCTAATGTCCTTGCATCAGCAACACTACCCAACCCAATGGAGCTTTTCCCTACAGCAACACCATTTTCTATAGCAATTTCCAAGTCCTCATAATCAGGACATACCCCATAGCGCAAGTTCACGTCTTTTGAGTGAGTCTAACATAAATAAAGAAACAAAATTATCAATTCACTATATTCTCAAAATAAAATTATTCTATAATATTATTGTAATATGATGCTTAAGAAGCTTACCTCTAAGTACGTATCCCATACTTCATCTGAAGCTGTAAACTTTTTAGTAGTTTGGTCATACCCAAAACCAGAGCTAAACCTCATAAGGTTTGAATAAGATAACTAATAATTTTTTAACCATTTGAGGCGGATTTGGTAATTGTTATAGGTCTTATTACACCAAGTCTTTCATTAAGAACAAGAAGTATTCTTTCTTCCACCGATGCTTGGGTAAAAATACCACTATTATCATGTCATCCTCGAGCCACAACATCAACCATGAGATGTAACAATAAGTCGCTTTGTTCCTTAGTCCATTGTTCATAGGATGCTTTCTTTTTTGTATCTTGTTGTGAATCCCCCATGATAATATTACTATATTAATTGATCGTGGGTGGGTGGAGAGATTGACGGCGGTGAGGTAACTGGTGTGCGGTTGCATAAAGGTGTGTACGTTGATGGCCGTGGTGACACATAAAAACCTCAAAGCAAACTATTCATACACATAACCTTAAAGAAACCTATCCATACACATAATCCAACAAAGTAATTGCAAAGTAATAGCAAATAGCTTCAACCAATCCATACACAAAATCCAAAACGAAGAGCAGCAAAAGATTTGTGTAGTACCTTTGTCTCTTGTTGTCAGAAAAGATTTTGGAGAGTGAAATCTATTTATATTTTTGGAAGAGAATCAAAGAAAATCCATAGAGTATTAAAATTCATAAACTGTTGAATACCTAAAGCATTTTTAAGACTTTTTAAAATCCATATTGAATACCTCAAAATTTTTAAAGACTTTTGAAAATTCAAATTGAATACCCCAGACTTTGAAAGTCTAAAAAGATCCTACAACTCCACAACCAATACACCCCTCTTAACCTTAAAAAGATATTGATCACCGATCAACTTAACCTTAAAAAGAACACCGTCTTCGTTCAAGTTCTCTAATTCTTCAGGAAGATGCCCAGGATCTAGCTCTTACAATTAAAAACAATATCATTTTAATATTAAAACATGTATGGATTTTAAGACTAACAAAAAAAAAATTAAACAACTAAAATTTCAAAAGCTTACAATTTTTTAGCTTTGTACTCAAATGCATTCATGCCAAGTAATTGAATACTCTCTTTATCCATCAACTTAACCTTAAAAAGATATTGATCACCGATCAACTTAACCTTAAAAAGAACACCACATTAGTTCTCTAATTCTTCAGGACAATGCTTAGGATTTGCCTCCTACAATTAAAAACAATATAATTTTAATATTAAAGCATGTATGAATTTTAAGACTAACAAAAAAAAATAAAAAAATTAAACAACTAAAATTTCAAAAACCTAAATTTTTTTAGCTTTATACTCAAATGCATTCATGCCAAGTAATTGAATACTCTCTTTATCCCAAAGAACAAACAATGTGTTGTCATCATGGTCGGCCACATGGACGGTCATTTTATACCTTCATTGAGGTCGAAATATATTTAAATTAAAAATGAATTTGAAAGTTGTAAATTATAATTTTTTAATTGAAATTTAATCACATACCTATATCGCTCTTCAATTTTAACATCACCACATTTAGTACACATCAATTTTCCATCAACATAATCAACCTTTTTAAAGCACCCTGCATGTGATAGATATCAACCACGATTGTACTTTTCGGCCTCAATTCTAAACCCAATATTGGCCGCATTGAAAAAAATAAGACTTACATTTTATACATATAATTGAAAAAAATGAAACCTATTAACCTAAGAAATAAGTAAATGTTTTTTTCACATACCTCTTTTCTTAAATTCTCAATTTCATTGAACCTTTTTTCTTAAATTCTCAATGTCATTGATAGACTTGAGAAAGTACGTGTACTCTTGCCCTTATAGAAAGTAAGTACGTATGATCTTCCTTCTCCAACCTGTCGAGATCGAGCAACTCCAGCCTTTCGAGCTCCTTCTTCAACCTTTTGAGCTCGAGCAACTCCATGGATTGTGTCTCTCTAAAAATAATGTGAAAAAAAATGAAATTAGAGATTATATTTCAATATGATATACATAAAAAAAAATAGATTAATTTAATAAATAACCATTTTATCTCTAAAAACACAATCAAAACTGTATAGCTCTATTTGATTTCCGAATATAGGAACATCGCAAGCCCTAATACATCGCACACGATAGACTCCAGAGTCTTCTGGTAGTATCCATATCTCGAATCATATTCCAAATTGCAGCCATTTGGATGAAGAATTCAGAAATTACGTGTGAAATTTACTTCATAGAAGCAGATGAAGCACTGAGAAAGTTTGCGTGAGATTTAGTTTGTAAAAATTATATATTAGCGTGTAAAGATTGAAAAACTGCTGAGAAAGTACGCGTGAGATTTAGTTTGTAAAAATTATATGTGAACATGTAAAAATTGAAGAGTTTGTAAAAATTATATGTGAACGTGTAAAGATTGAAGACCTGCTAAGCGTGAGATTTAGTTTGTAAAAATTATATGTAAACGTGTAAAGATTGAAGAACTGAGAAAATATGCGTGAGAAATCATGTGAACATGTAAAGATTGTGATATAAACGTGGCAGTCTGAAATAAGTGGGAACAGTTATTCCACATAATGTGGTAATTTGAAATCATAATATCAAACACTATATATATATATATATATATATATATATATATATATATATATATATATATATATATATATATATATATATATTTTAAATACAGAGAGAAGAAACCGCGTGGAAAAAAGAAAAAAAAAAGGATCAGTTATGCCACATAACATGGGAATTTGAAATCACAATATTAATATTATATATTTTGATAGAAATTCCATATGTTTTTTAAATATAGAGAGAATATCTAAGAGGTTAACAGAGAGATCAACATTTATCTTAAATCTAGAGAGAGAATTATCACTTTTATTTAAGATTAATTAAAAAATTAAAAAAAAATTTGAACGAAAACGATTTTCTGATATTATATTTACTAAACTATCCTTAAATTTTTACTAAAATTACAATTTTGTTTGACTAACTTCTGTTATTATATATATAGATAGAGATATAGATATAGATATATATGTATATATAAATTAATACAAGTTAGATGAAAATTATTTCAAAATTGCATGAAATTATCTTAGTTTATCTAAACTATAAATATATATTAAAATATAAAAAAAAAAAAAATTGAATTTTGTCTTAAATTGAGAACTCAATCTAAAATTCAAGCTTTAAATTGAGAAAAAAAATATAAAATTAAGTCTCTTATTAACAAACTTTAAAATTTAGGTATAAAATTAAGAACTAATTTCTAAATTGAGACTTGTTATGAAATTTATTCTTAATACATGTAAGGTGTTTAAGGTTGACACAAAATATAGTTTTACTGTAATGCACATGAGATACCAGACCATTTTCAATCTAGACCATCAGTTGCTGTTCCTTTAACTTTCCACCGCTAGATTAAGTAAATATAAAACAACTGCATATATAGTAGAGAAGTGCATCGGTACCCTAGGTGCACCACAAAATCACCCAAAACATAACACTATAAGAATTAAACTACACACAACACGAGATCCTCGATTCTAGATGATGTTTCATCTATTATTTCAGCACCACAAATGCACGTTATGTCTAACGTCGCCCAAAATAAACTATTCATTTGTATTAACAAGTAAAGCCTAATTATTGAAAATCAGTGATATATTATTTGAAAGGACCCAAATTGTTAGATAGAACCATGCAACTCCAGTTGTACTCTCATAATTAAATACCTACAAGGGATGAAAAATCAGATGATTTTTCTGCTAAAAGAGAAGAGCTCTCTCAAATGATTTTCACATTGATGAGTATTAGAATGTTGAAGCAAGATATGAAACACCAGAAAAATAAGGAGAGATAGGCAGAAGCCGTACTAAACACTTACTTGTTTGTGATAACGACCCTAAGCTCTTCATTTCCAATGTCTTCTTGTTCTTGTTGAATTTGTTGAGCAGACTCCCAAACTGAATCTGTGCACCCCGTTAGCTCAATCAGCTGCACAATTTCGCCAATCTCAAAAGGAATCTCCTGCAAATTTTTGCATCGAATGAGTACCAACTGCCTAAGCTTCCGGAAGTGTTGGCTGTGGCCAACATTCCACTCAACCAAATCTAAGTCCTCTAGTTTCAAGAATGTCAGCTCCTGGAATTCATCTTCTTTTGTCTCCCATATTTCACCACAAAACGCATTTTTTAATAATTTCAGAACTTGAAGGTTCGGCAATCCCCCAATTACAGACATCTTTTCCCATGGCAACGACAATTTAGATAGAGTTAGTTTTTTTAAACTCAAGGGGAGACTAATGTCTGCCATTCTACGTTCGGAATGAGTGGTCATGTTGAGAGACTCAAGCTGAGTGAAGAAGCTGAAATCAGGATATTGGTATGCGCCCGTCTCTTCCAACTGAAATGTTTCACATATGCATTTGAGTTTGCGAAGATGAGGTGAGCATCTCAGTATCTCTTCATCACTGAAACTCCTAATAACAACATTGGAGAGAAGCTTTAGGTTATTGGTTTGGGAGCTTTCACAATCTTTGTCGAAAGATGCTGCTATATTCTTCATATACAAGTCTCTCAATTTAACCATTGTCAGAATTACAAAAGGTATTTGAACACCACCATTGTCCTTTTGCTTGTTACTGTCTTCATTATTATAATCATCATCATCAGATACATTACCGTCCTTTTGCTTGATCCTGTCTTCCTTATGATCATCATCATCAGATTTTGCTTCATTCTCTACTCGAAGATATTCAAGGTTCACAAGGCTACCTAAGCATGCATCCAAACAAGTAACAACCAAGTATCTCAATTGGACCAGAAAATGACCAGATCCAACCAAAGCATGCATATGATCTACCTCGTGATTCAACACTCTTAGAAATTTCAAGTTGTCAACATTAAATTGTGATTCTGGAAGATAGCCTTGAAAGGAGCGAACATGCTGCCTAGTAGGAGATGAAGAATGTTGAAATGATAGTGGACGATTATAACCTCTCACGTAAAATAAGTCCTCACTGAAACAAAATAAAATAAAAAACAGATGGTTATGAAGGCTAGTAAAGATGGAGAATCAGAACATGATCTATGCTACAAGAGTAATGAAAATAGAAACAGAGAAAACAGCAGCAAGCAGACTTACCTTTCCACACAGTTGAGGAAATTGACTTCACTACATATATTGGAGCAGAGGTCACGCAATAGATCATGAAGTAGGCAAGTTTTGACTCTGCCATCTGAACTTCTCTTTGCAACCATCACTATGCTTTTATCAATGAGCTTCATTAAAGATTCTTCTGCTGAACTCTCTAAGCTCTTCTTCTCCTCTTTACGTATGAATCCTTCGGCAATCCATAATCTGATCACCTCCTGAACACAGATTTCCTTGTATGTTTGAAATCTTTGGAAATAAAGAAAACACAATTTTAAATGTGCTGGTAGTTGGTTGAAACTCAGTTTCAATATTTGCATTGCATGATTGTTTTGGTCAGAAAAAATATATGAGGTTAAACTGACTGCCACTTTGTTCCAAATAGTCTTTTCCTTGTCCATAGATGAAAGGACTCCAGCAATAACAACCACTGAAAGTGGAAGTCCACAACATCTATTTGCAATTTTCTTTCCAATCCCAAGCAATTCATGAGGGCAGCGTTCGTTGCAGAACACCTTCTTCTGCAGGAGCTCCCAGCATTGCTCATCTGACAAAAATGGAAGCCTGTGAATAATACTATCAGGTGGAGGAGGAGCTACATCTTCATTCCTACTAGTGAACATTATTCGACTTCCATTTCCATTATCTGGAAAGCAACTTCTCAAATCATCCCATACATCTGGACTCCATATATCATCCAGTACTATTAGGTATCTTCTCCCCATTAAGTTTTTGTAAATGTTTTCAACCAAATCACTTTCTTGCATATTCAAGGTCATACTTTTTTTAACCTTACTTGTTAGTAAGCTAATCAACAATTCAGTCATTGCATTGTTCTTATCGTACATTTGGGAAACGACACACCATGAGAGTTTGTCAAACCTATAGTTAACTGAGGGATGATTGTATAGTTTCTTTGCTAAAGTCGTCTTACCAATTCCAGGCATCCCATAAATGCAAATAATTTGCCTTTTCACTTCTCCTCCCAGTAATTGATCTAAAATCTCTAATTCCTTTTCCTCAGAACCAACAGTAACTTCATTAGCATCTTCCTCAGAATTGCTCTCACCCTGTAATGACTCTGTTGCTTTTGATTTCATTTTGATTTCTTGGAGCTGAATCCGGATAAGCTTAATCCTGTGGGTGAATTGAGAGAGCCTGATGGAGAAATACCATAGAGGAACATCTCCAACCAAATAAGATTTGATCAAATATTGAGCATGATGTGCCTCATCCGGGATTCCCACTGGAGATTTTTTTGGTTCTTCAGTTTCTGAAGGTTGTGGCGACCATGTATCCATGGTGAAAGACTGCAAAACAATCAGCTCCTCAAGGAGTATATTGACTTGATCCTTGAGATGATCATCAGAAATCATACTATCATACAGATTTAATAGATCCTCAAGATCATAGATTAAAAAATCTATGAGGGGTGAATCAACAATACTAGTCAGTGGTGGAGCTTTATTGATGGAGGGGAGCAGATCCAAGAATTTGATGATATCATCATTGAAGAGGTCCATCTGTTTAAAAGTAGAATCAAAGCCCTCATCCAAGCCCAACTCACTCCTTGTCCTGGAGAAAAAGAAGGAATGCAGAAACTTTCCAACTTTGTTGGCCACTGATTCAACTTGTGCCAACAGATTCTTCACTTGTTCATGCTCATCATCAACAAACAAAGTGTCCCCAAGTAGAATGAGAAGAAATCTCAGCCTATTCTCGAGACTAACCATTCGATCCTTAAACGGATCGCTAATCTCTCCTTCATAATAATAGGGTAATAAAACAAGGAAATGAATGAAACCTGCTAGGAGTTCATTTCTGTTGAGGTTGTTGAGTAACTGGCACTGTTGCGTCGGCACAATGAAAAATTGGTGAAGCAATTGCGTGAAAGAAGCCACCATTTTGAGGAAGACTGTGGAGCTTTCATTCCAGAGTGTTCCGTTGAGCAATTTAGCGATGCTCTGTAATCTGGAGTCGGAATCAAGGCCTGAATTGTACACATAGCTCCGAACAACTGAAAGATGAAACTGATTCCACCGAAGCTTGAGTTGGTGAGGGATCATCTCCTTCCTCGCCCTCCATTGAATTATCTCTTCCAAAACGTCCCACACAGAATAGCTAGAACAGAGATCCATTATGATTAAGTATGAATCGGGAGATGTTCACAGTGGAGATAGAAATCGAGAAGGGCAGTGCCAATTTGACTTGCTATGTGGTTGAATGGTTGATATGCTTCATGAATCATGTATGAGAGAGCTTCAAAGCAACTATTATCTTCAATATGATCGAATTATTAAGTTACACCTCAAAAGTACGCTAAACATGGCCCCAGAGGTTGGCTCAGCACTATTTCACTGTTGAGTGGCACTATAAACATGATGAGTTCGCCTTTGTGCATTAGGTGAAAGGAAGAAAATATTGGTTTTGATAAAAATATGATATCTAGATTTTACAAAAATATTTATGAGTATATTGGTTTTGGTGGAAATATCAAATATTTTTTAAAAAAATTAAAAAGATTTGTAAAAAAATTGAAAAATATATCTACTTATTATAACTGACATTAATATATATATATTGAACTTAAAATTTCAAATAAAATGATATATTTATAACAAATATATAAATAAAATATTATATAAACGTTGTCTGTTATAATAATATGACAAATTTTGTACAAAGTTAATATATAAACTATTAGTAACTTGTGCTTGGCGGGTGAATATTAAATAATTATAATTTTATTACTTAATATTATTTTCAATTTACCCACCGTCACTCTTCATTCAAATTCTTTATTTTTATTAAAACCAAAAGAAGAAGAAGAAATCAGTTTGTTATGCCTTATCATCAACATATTCAATCTTGAGCCCAAATTCAAATTTAAGACATACCATGATAATAATTAAAAATGAGTTTGATATTGAAAGATAAAAAAAGTGTACAATTTATGATCCCTAAATAATATCAATTTTTTAAAACTTTACTAAGTCTAATTTTTTGTAGTCTCATATATTAAACGGACTCATACCAGTTTACATATACAACTATAAATATAGTTCAAAAACCTTGCATATTAATAATTGATGAGTTATAAAATGATTTTACAAAATTCTAAAAAAAATAAAATGAAATATTTAAAATGATGACCTAATTTTAAAGTTGCAAGATTGTGCAACAGAATGAATAAATGCAAAATATAATATAAACCCCATCATATATCTTTCTCCCTAATTTTCTAGGGCTCAAATTTCATCAAACCCTTCTAATCCCATTCCTTTCTTTCTCCTCAATTCTCTCTCGGAATTGCAGAGAAAAAGCCAAGGCCCCAGAAAGAGCAGGCCCTGAACTGCCCTAGATGTAGCTCCACCAACACCAAGTTCTGCTACTACAACAACGACAGCCTCTCTCAGCCCCGTTACTTCTGCCATAGATACTGGACAACCGGCGGAGCTACTACAAAAAAAAAAAACTGGTTGCCATTATAGTTTTGGTATCAAGTTTTTCACCGAAATATCGCGATATTTTTATCACTGATTAGGTGTAAGGATTTTAGATTACTTTTTTTTATTTGATTTGATTTTTATGTTGTATTAGTATGATATTTATATTATATTAGTATATTCTTATCTTTATGTAATGATTTAATTTAAAATAAAAAACAAAAACAATTTCGCAACAATTTTTACATACTAGTATAACACACGTGTAATGCATGTGTCATATTATAACTGTTTGATTTATTATTAAGTATTTTTTTAAGACATTAATTACTATTTTTAAGATATATTCATTAATTACAATAATTTATATAAAGTTCAATCAAGAATTAGTTAAAAATTATCAAAAAAATGTTTACTCGTGTTTTAGAAACATCTTATTTATATTTTACCATCAAATTAAGAAAAATATTTCTATTTTATTGGTTAAGTAACTGATAATATTTACAATATAAGTCATCTTCAAATCAATGGAATGATTTTGGATAAAATGCATCAAACCTCTTTATGATATTTGTTGGGATTTCAATGTTTAGATTTTGATGAGACAAACCAATTATGTAATAGGAAGTTTTATGTACCCCATTTTTCACATTGTTTAAGTGATTAAATAGACTAGAATTGAGTCTTGTGTTTAGTACTGAAAATGGAGGATAAACGAGGATAAAGCTGCATCTAAGCTTTAATGGAAGGTATCGCTGCAAGAAGGCAGGATACAGTATCGTTGTAAGAAGGCAGGATACAGCATAGCTGATAAAAGAAAGATACAGCACCGCTGTAATGAGTCGAAAATTCTATACAGCAATGAAAGAAAGAACGGCGTGTAGCAACGCTGCAAGATAAGGATACAGGAGTACTGCTAGAAAGAAGTTACAGCAGCACTAGAAGAAAGCATCAGCTGCACAAGGACCTAGGATACAGCGCAGACTTACAGTCAGTTAAGTCTTACAGCGCCAACTACAAACAAAGTATCCTGCAAATCCTAGGAAGGATAAATGCAGTACGTGGAACGGAGATTCAAGCAGGAATAAAAGAGTCGTTCAAGAAAAAGTCAAAGTAGCAGACACGGAGCCAATGAGAAGATGCCACATGGACTGACGCACTGCAGAAAGCTGCGAACCGCAACTGCCGCATTAAATGCTCCGAAAGGAAAAGTCAAGTCACATTAAATGTGAACCATACTTTGGCCAGGCTACTTCAAATTCAAAAGAGGGATGTCTCCTTCAACGGACATCTTTTCCTACAAGTATAAATAGGGGTTGAGGAGCAATGAAGCTGGTTACTGTTACTGAAACTACTTCTAAGAACTAAAAATCTCTCGCGATATTTCAAGCTTACAAGTTTCAAGCTTTCAAGCCTACAATCAATTTCAGTCACTCAACCTACCGAAGTGAAACAAGTTCAAAGCTAAAGGATTCCTTACGGATTCAGAAGCTCACTTCGAAGCACAAGTTGAAGAAAAACCTTTTTATCCTTTTAACCTTGTTGTTGTGTGCTTAGGTTGTTTTAGTGGTGTCAAGCAGTTGATAGGAGAGATCCTTGCTGTTTGTTTTAATTGTCTAGAGTTAGGCAGCTTCCCTGTGTGGGAGTGTGAAACCCTGTGTGGGTTAGCCTTTGAAGTTTGCAGTTGCTGTGTGTACGCTGGACTTCAGTAGGTGGTTTCTTTGTCAAGTTGATAGATTGTTAGGAGAGTCCTGTAAATCAATCTTGCTTAACAAAGTTCCTGCTCGAGGAGCAGTAGAGTGGACGTAGAAGGATTACACCACCTTCGAACCACTATAAGCCATAAGTGTTTAATTGCTTATTTATCTGTGCTTTTATTTTCTGCAATTTATCTTATCTCTGTGCATAAAACATTTTGAAAGAAGCATTTTTAAGAAAACAGCCTTGTGTTTTAAAGTTAATTTCCGCTGCGTACAAAACTCCAGGTTACAGCATGCAGCACTATTTCCTAGCGCTGCAAGCAGTAACCATCTAACGCTGCAAGCTCAAGTAACTTGCAGTGCAGAACGGTTGTTTTAAAAGATTTTGAAAAATCGACCAAGGTTCATTCACCCCCCCTCTGAACCTCGGACACCACTTGGGACTAACAAGTGGTATCAAAGCAAATTGGGTTAAAAGCCAACTTATCTGGTCACCTACCCAGATCCACCTTTGTCTCGCTGTTTTCTCTACATAAAACTCATCTTTTAAGCATATCATGGATTCCTCCAATCACAAGCTACCTATGTTTTCCATAGAGGAATATGACGACTGGAAGATAAGAATGCAGGCACACCTTTCTGCCATGAATGATGAGATGTGGACGGTCATAACTGAAGGACCGATAATCCCCATGAAGGTAAATCCAATGTATGGAAGAGACCATGCAGAAGGAGAGCAGCCACCACCAAACTTCCTGACCAAACCACGACAAGAGTGGGGAAACGAAGATAGGAAGAGAGCCAACCTGGATATTGTGGCAAAGAATGCTCTATTTATTACTTTGGATAAAGGCACTTTTAGCAAAGTTAAAACTTGCTCTACATCCAAAGAAATATGGGAAAAGCTGGAGCAAATCTGTGAAGGAACTGAGCTCACAAAGGACAACAAAATCTCCAACACTACCCAACTATTCGAGCTCTTCGAGATGAAGAATGAAGAGACTCTTGAGCAACTAGATTTAAGATTCACATCAATAGTGAATGAACTAGAAGCTCTGGGCAAACACTACACTCAGAAAGAAAAGAACATGAAGGTGTTAAGAGCCCTACCTGCGGAGTGGGATAGCAAGACCACTGCTATGAGAGTGTCTATGGATTTAAAATCCATGAGCACATTCGACCTATTCTCCGATCTCAAAGCGTTTGAGTACGACATCAATAGAAAGAGAAAATAATCAGAGGAGTCAATCTCCAAAGTTACAGCGCTAACCGCCAGAGGAACCAAGGATACTGCAACCGCTAGTTGCAGTAAACAGACTGAGGATACAGCAGAAATTGCTGAAGAGGATATGGCGCTCCTCCTAAAGAAATTCAGGAGATTTATAAAGAGCAACAACAATAGCAGCAACATCAACCTCAACAAGAAAAATGACTTCAGAAGAAGTCATCCAACACCTCAGGTATCCTCTTCTCCACAGTCAAATACAGGAAATATTAACTTGTGCTATAATTGCAGGAAGCCAGGACACTACGCAAGGAACTGTCCTTATCCAACAGTGCACAAGTATCCTGAAGGAGAAAGAGAACAGATGAGAGATAAAAGAAGAGAGGAAAGGCACAAGCTTCGAGCTCTCATAGGAGAGATGGAAAAAGCCAAGGATGCAGTAGTTCCGAAGGAAGTACTGAAAGCTGCAGAATCCTCTGACAGCAATGCTGAAACCTCATCCTCTGACGAAGAAGCACTCATATGTCTGATGGCTAGAGATAACGAGGACAGCGAAGAAGATGAGGTAATCTACCAACCGTTGTCCACACATGTTGATGAGGAGCTGAACATGATCCACTCCTTAAAAAGGATCATGAGTGATTTCGAGCAGATCAACTCAATTCATGAGGAACTTAAGGTTGAAAATGAGAACCTTAGAATCGATAATGAGATCATCAAGAGCAAAAACATCGACATTGCCAAAATGCTCGCTGCACGAGAGTCTGATAACTCAAGGTGTAAAAAGCTGCAACAAGAGGTCTCTAGATTGAATCTGCTGATCACTGAGCTAAGATCTGAGAAGGAAATCTTGCAGTCCAAGATGAGCACGTTCACCAAATCTTCAAAGGACGCAAGAGATTGCATAAACCGTGTCAGAGATCCTTTTGAATTATTAGGCATAGGTTACAGCAATCAAGGCTCTCAGAATACAGCAAGTACATCCATAGCTGTAAACTTTGTTCAAGCTAAAACTCCAATGGAGAAAGAGTTACTCTGTGACTCTGAAAAGATCATGAACAAAATAGAAATGACGAATAAGGGGAAGAAACCCCAATGCTCAACTGCAGGGAGTAAGCCTGCATCTAAGAATTGGCTGCAGCAGAAGTCATCTGCTGCATGCAGCAAAAGGATGCAGCAACCAACAAAGTTGCAGCATAGAAGAAAATTTCCCACCTATACTAAGACCTACATGTCTAAACCTCAAGAAGGATATACTCCAGGGAAGTATGGTGGAAGACCACACTACAAGGGTATTGGTAACACACATGTTGGTTATACACACACTTCTTATAAGCAGTTCTCCAAGATAACTGCATACAGCTCAAGAACCAACAAATCTTACAGTAGATCAGTTACTGTTAAGAAAGTTTGGGTTCCCAAAGTAACTAACCCCAAAGGACCCGTACAGATATGGGTACCTAAATCTGTTTGAAATTGTTACAGGTTACAGTGCCAGGATGCAGCAGTGATGTATGGTATATCGACAACGGCTGCTCAAGGCACATGACAGGTAGTAAAGAAACGCTGAAAGACTTCCAATAATGCAAAGGACCTAATGTCATATTTGGAGATGATTCCAAAGGAAGCACAAAAGGAAGCGGATGCCTAATCAAGGGGAACATAAAGATCAAGGATGTATCCTATGTAAAGGGGCTTAGATATAATCTTCTAAGCATCAGTCAATTTTGTGACAGAGGATACACAGTGGAATTCAACCTCAACAAGTGCTTAATCAAGACAGCACCACGAATGAAGTAAAGCTTACAGGAACAAGAAGAGGAAAATATCTACCTAGCAGATTGGAATTCCTCTACTCAATCAACATGCTTCATTGTGAAAAGTCCACCAGAGCTGAGCTGGTTGTGGCACAAGCGATTAAGTCACCTAAACTTCAAGACTATCAACAAGCTAGCAAGAAAAGGCCTCGTAAGAGGATTGTCAGATGTAGCTTACAAGAAAGAGAATGTCTGTGGAGCTTGTCAAAAGGGAAAGCAAATTAAGAGCTCTTTCAAGGATAAGATTCAGAAATCATCCCACAGAATTCTGGACCTTCTACACATGGACATTTTTGGACCAGTAGAACCAGTAAGCTTGAGCGGGAAGAAGTATTCCCTTGTGGTAGTAGATGACTACTCCAGATATACATGGACAATCTTTCTCGCAAAGAAGTCAGAAACTCAAGAGAAGCTACATTGTCTTATGAAGAAGATCCAAAATGAGAAAAGCTTAAGTATAGTGAAGATAAGATCAGACAGAGGAACTGAGTTCACAAATAAGTTTATAGAGAAATTCTGTTCTGATAATGGTATTCGTCATGAATACTCTGCTGTAAGAACACCGCAACAGAACGGTGTTGCTGAAAGAAGGAATAGAACCCTCAAAGAAGCAGCAAGGACAATGATAGCAGAAGCTGAAATACCCAAGAGATTTTGGCTGAAGCAACCAACACTGCATGCTACACGCAGAACAGATGTCTAATCATCAAGGATCTTGACAAAACACCTTATGAAATATGGAATGGTCATACACCAAATATCTCTTATCTGCATATCTTTGGATGCAGGTGTTACATTCTCAACAATGGAAAGGAACATCTGAAAACTTTCGATGCTAAATCAGACAAAGGAGTATTTCTAGGATACTCTGCTGTAAGTAGAGCTTTCAGAGTGTTTAATAAGAGAACCCTGGTGGTAGAAGAATCTATACATGTGGTGTTTGATGAACCACACTGTGACACGAAGAAGTTGGAAGAACCACTTGAAGAGACCGCTCCTAGAAAAGAGAATGATGTACCATACATAGAAGGAGTTCTGCCTACAGGAGAAGAAAAAGAAGAAGAAACTGCAACCTTGGATGCAGCGGATATTCTTACAGCAGCAGAACCTCCTGCAATACAGCAACATGATGAGCAAGATACACCAACTCATGTCTTCGAGCCAGATAGGACATGGCTAAGAAACCATCCAAGAGATCTCATAATAGGAGATCCATCCATTGGTGTAAGAACAAGAAGATCCATCCCACATGAAACAATGTTTGCGTGCTTCATATCACAATCAGAGCCTAAGAATGTTGAAGAGGCACTGCAAGATAGCAACTGGGTGCAGGCCATGCAAGAAGAGTTGAACGGATTTGAAAGAAATCAAGTATGACAGACAGTTGCAAGACCAACCCATCAAGGTGTAATTGGAACAAGGTGGGTATTCAAGAACAAGCTAGATGAATCAGGAGTAGTTGTAAGGAACAAAACAAGATTAGTTGCTAAAGGATACTGTCAGGAAGAAGGAATTGATTTTGATGAGACTTTTGCACCCGTGGCAAGGCTAGAAGCGATAAGAATTTTCCTAGCCTATGCAGCACATATGAATTTCAAGGTCTATCAAATGGATGTTAAAAGCGCATTCCTGAATGGTCTCCTTACAGAGGAAGTATATGTTGAACAATCTCGTGGTTTCGAGGATCAAGTAGAAGAGAAAGTGTTTCGGTTACAAAAAGCCTTATATGGACTGAAGCAAGCACCAAGAGCTTGGTATGATACCTTATCTCTCTATCTTCTGAAAAATGGTTTTCAAAAAGGAACAATCGACAAAACGCTGTTTAGGATACAGGACGGAAAAAGTGTACTTCTTGTACAAATATATGTGGATGATATTATCTTCGGATCCACAAACAAAGAGCTATGTGAGAAATTCTCCAACCTGATGCAGTCAAAGTTCGAGATGAGTATGATGGGAGAATTAAGTTTCTTTCTCGGACTGCAAGTAAAACAGCTACCTACAGGAACCTTCATCAACCAATTCAAGTATACGAAGGAGCTTATCAAGAAATTTGGCATGGAGAATGGAGCTGCAACGTCCGTTCCCATGTCCACATCCATAAGTCTTGACAAGGATGAAGACGGCAAAGATGTTGACACTACCAAGTACAGACGCCTCATTGGATCCTTGCTGTATCTCACAGCAAGCAGACCAGACATTATGTTTGCAGTAGGAGTCTGTGCTAGATTCCAAGCAGCACCAAAGGAATCACACCTGTTAGCAGTAAAAAGAGTGATTAAATATCTGAAAGGAACTCAAGAAGTCGGCCTATGGTATCCTAAGGAAGGAGGATTCAAGCTTAAAGGCTACTCCGATTCAGATTATGTAGGCTACAAGATTGATCGAAAGAGTACAAGTGGGACGTGTCAATTTCTGGGAAATAGACTTGTCTCGTGGTTCTGCAGGAAGCAGACTTCAATCACAACCTCTACAGCAGAAGCAGAGTATGTTGCAGCAGGAAGTTGTTGTGCGCAGATTCTCTGGATACAGCAGCAACTTAGAGATTATGGGATAAAAGAAAAAGAGACTCCAATTCTTTGTGACAATACGAATGCTATTGCAATTACCCATAATCCTGTATTTCACTCAAGAACTAAACACATTGATATACGTCATCACTTTATAAGAGACCATGTTGAGAAGAAAGACGTCGTGCTAGAGAAAGTTCACACGGATCTACAGCTTGCAGATATTCTCACAAAGTCTTTGAGTGAATCGAGGTTTTCTATGCTTCGAAACGAGTTGGGAATTCTTAAGTTGTGAAGAGAAAGAAAGATGCAAAAACGCAGGGGGAACCTCTGCATGCTTGAGGAAAGCAATAAGAACGGTACTGTAAGCTACGCGTCAATACAGCACTGGGTTCAGACAGCGCTGCAACCTATATTCTTATAGTACATCAATTATCAAGAATTCAAGCAGCACCAGGTTACATCATTTATTTCAAAGGAGTATTGATTGCTCTGCAACCTCGTACTAGAGATGCTGCAACTTTAAAAAGGCATTTATTTAGGCAGCAAAGGGCATGTCTTTCAGCATTAAATGAATGACTGCGGGTGTCAGGAAGTGGAAAGGGCGCGGTCAGAGCCCACGCGCCAAGTAATTATTAGTGTCGATTTGACATCTTCGTTTTTTCCTGAGCCACTAGATCAATTCCCTGATTTATCTCAACCGTCGATCTACGCACGTCTCTTGAGAGCCGCCATAAAGACCAAAACGTGCCATTTGAATTCATTTTTCACCATCTTCAGAGAGAGAAACACATTCATCGCAAAAATTTTCTAAGTGCAAACCCTCGATCTTTCACTTTCTCTCTCACAAAATATCATCAATGCCTGCCAGAAAAACCGTCGTTCTGGACGGAAGGATGATCAACCAGGAACACATCCTTGAGTCAGGGCTATATGATAATGGTCTGATCAAAAGGATTTTTGATGCTCTTCAACAGACCCAAGTCCTAGGGCTGTTGACCACCGTGTATGCTGGCTTCTCTGTGGAGTCAGTATAGAGATTCTACGCCTACGCCAGGTAGGCGGAGGATAGGAACTGCATCCTGTTCCGGATGGATGCAGATGGAGAAGAATGGTCGCTGACCGTTAGGGACATCGCCACCACCTTCAGCATCTCGGCTGCAGGTTTGACCCCCAACCAGTTGGCGACGTATGGGGAAAGTTCCGCTCAAGAGATGTGGGATCTCTTCTAAGCAAGGGATGCAGGGGCTGAGATCAAGAGAAGCGCCCCCAAGAAGCTCTTCAAACCGGAGTTTGAATTGCTTCATAATATCTGTGCATACTCCATTGAAGGAAGGACTGGGAGTTATAACAAATGCACGGATCTCCGGTTCTGGATCATGTCTGCCATCATGGCCGGAGAAAATGTGAACTGGGTGAGGTTCATCATGAAGAGGCTGTGGGAGGAAGCAGAGAAGATAACGGAGTGTCGGAGCTACGGTATCACCATCTGCTCTCTGCTCTGCAATCTTGGCCTTCAACTTGCAGCACCCGCCCTCATTCACCCTGGAAAGTATCTCGGGGAGAAGAAGAAGGGCAAGACCCAGCCGAAGGCTGCCGGAGCAGGAGTTGCGAGGAAGAAATCCAAAGACAAAAAGAATGCAACTCTTACTCTGCAAGATGAAGCTGCAGGCAGCGGGGAAGAAGCCGAAGAAGAGGACCCTTCGAGTCCTCTTCCTGTTATCAAGAGGAGTTCAGGGAAGGCTGTACCTGAACTTGAATCCTCTTCCCAGATGATGACGCATTTTTGGTGAGAAGGGCTCCACGCAGCAAGAGGGCTGCTGCTGCTGCTGTTGGGGATGTGTCACATCAGCCCAAGGATAAAGGTGACTCTCTTTATTCCCAACTCTCTACACCTAATATGGTTGTAGTTGACCTTGCGGATGAGTCACATCGGTTTCAGAAGCCACATCAGCACCGGGTCGAGCCAACTGAAGAAGAAGCTCGTCTACAAACAGAAGCTTCAGTGCTCGATCCTACCTTTCCAGCGGCTAGAAATATGGCTGCGGAGTACTCTCTCTGGAGAGAGATGAGGCTGTCGAAGGGGGAAATCTTGTTGAAGTGGAAGGATTTCCTGACAGTCGAGCAAGCTGTCCTGGAGTGGGCCAAATCAGAGGATATTCTGGCACTCCTGCAACCTGACTTTGCAGCAAGAGTTCAAGAGCTCGATGGATGCAGTGCTGCACAGGGAGCACAGGACAAAGGAAAGGGTAAAGCTCTTGCAGAATCCGACTCTGCAGAGCTGCCGATGAGAGCAGCAGTGGAAGATGCGCAGGTCTTCCTTGCCCCGACTACGGAGGCTGTAAGAAGGGACGATGATGTCGCGTTTGCTCGTGAGCAAATCGACACCTTGGGAGTGGAGCAAGCTGAAGAAGCTATGCTGCAACAGGCGCTGCAACAGAGCATGAGGGAAATCAGGATGCAGCACACTCCAAAGAGGATGCGGGAAGAAGGAAGCTCATGTTCACATCCGATGAACTCCCCTGCATATGAACAAGTAGTCGAGGGCCTCTCCAACATTGTCTCGCTGGATCGCTTGGAGGAGGAGGAAGCCCAACTACTGGATTATGGCGACTCTCCAGTTCACGAAGATGAAGATGCTGCCCAAGCAGATTCTGAGGGAGAACCGACTGCCATAATCAGGGATGTCATCTCAGACATCTCTGAGATTGCCGATGAAGCATCTACGGAGGAAGTTGCAGAGGCGGTACTCCCTACACTGGACGCGATAGCAGTGCAGCAGGCAACCACCCTACAAGAAGTTGCTGCAGAAGAGCCAAACAGGGTGGAAGCTGAGATTCTTGCAGCACAGGAGCATACAGTGCTGAAAGCTGTGGTTGCTGCAGGAAACCAAGCAGAGCTGCAAGAGCCCATTCTTGCAGCAGAGGCTGTCAAAGTTGCTACAGGACCGGCCGAGGAGACGGGGTCCGTTGAGAAGACCTCTGTGGAGGATGTTGTTCTGACAACACTCATTGAGGGTGAGAAGACCTCAGGTGGGGAGGCTGTTCAGACAGTACCCACTGAGGATACTGGAGTTGAAGCCGAGGTAATCCTAGTGCAGCTAGAGACACCTTGAGAGGAGGTTGATGCTGCAGCTGCTGCATGCTCTCAAGAACCTTCAAAGGTTACAGCAGCAGAGATTACTGTGGATGCTAATATGTCTCATGCCGAATTCGTAAGGAGGATAAATGATCGCAACATTGCTGTTCATGGGCCACTATCTGGCGGAGCAGATCCTGTTCAAATCCCATCCAGCGAAGATGAGGCAGATGAGGAAGAAGAAGAAGAAGGAGAAGAGCACCCATCCTCAAGCTCTACAAGCTCGCATACCAGCAAGGATGAGGATGAGGTTGCTACTGAAGTCCCGAGGCAGGATGCAGCACCAGTATGTTAGGATGTTATTCCATTTGCTGCATCCGCTGCTGCCTCGACGAGAAGGAATTCAGGGCTGACTCCTGATGAATCTATCAACAGAGTCGAGACCGTTGTTAGACACCTGCTGCATGCTCCAGGAGCATGAGTCTATCATGCGCAACAGTCTCAGGGTCAGTGCCCAATTCCATGCTGAAACCATGACGGGTTTCAAGAAGGACCTCGAAGTGCTGCCTAATATGATTAAGTCAAATCTTGCGGAACATGCAAACAGGCTGTACTTCGATCGGGTCAGGCTGGAGAAGGAGTTGAAGGTCGATGCTGCACTCACACGCCAGAAAATCAGGCAGTGCAAGCAGCATGCTGAAAATGCCTCAACCAAACTCAACTCTCACTCCCAAGTCCTAGAATCATTTCTGGATCGTGTATATGATCAATCTCAAAGAACCAGAAGTGTGGACGACCGCCTGGGGAACCTGGAGCTGATTGTGGGAGAACTCATGGACATCATGGTCTGAGCTTTCCCTCAGCATGTCGATGCTCCAGAGCCCGTCCCCGAGCCGACCCGACGCCCTCATTCAAGGATGGTCCCAGCTGCTCCTATTCAGCCCTCGATTTTTAATGATGTCAAAAAGGAGGAAGGAGTAGATGAGAGATACAGGAGCAAAGGGGCTGCTGAAGAAGATGGAGAAGAGGATGATGACCAGCAACCTCTCAGCAGGAGGAGAAGAAGGTCTGGATCATCCGCTGCTGCTGACATCCCCTCTCCGAAGAGATGGAGAAGAGATGATGATGGAGCTGGTGGAGCCGGTGCAGCTGCTGGAAAAAGATCGGTTGTAGGTTCTACACACAACAGGGCTGCAAGCAAGGATACAGCACCTCCCAGCTATCATCATAAGAGAAGGGATGATAGCCAGCAGCAAGGCTCAAGGAAGAGGATGAGCGGGGACGAGTCTGAGAGTCATAGGCGCCAAAGAGAAGATGAAGATCCTAATGCCTGGATTCAAAGACTCGGTGTAATTGGTGAAAGAAGAATATTTCCAGATCACTTCTACCAATTCCCTCCTCAAGAAATCCCTCGCCTTGATACTGATAATATCTCTGCTGAAGTGTCGGTGTTGATGGATCAAAGGCCTGAAGGAGAGAACATGGCTTGGAGATTTGACATCTTCAAAGAAGTCAGACTGCCTTTTGATCGAAATCCAACATTTGAGGCGATCACCATTTTCAAACGATCAGAGTACCTCAGACACTTCAGAGAACTATACAGAAAAGGCAAATTCAGCAGGTACCATACTTGCAAAACTGCATTGAAGAGATATGAACAGCTCGCTCGGGAAGGAAGCCTTGATATTCAGCAACTATATATCGACCGAGTAAAGGAATGGCTGATTGTACCTTTCTGTGAGGACTTCTGGCTGAGATGGATTCAAGTTCCCGTGATCAGACACAAGCTGGAAGAGTCTTACCAAGAGTCCATCAGGGACTGGTGGAAAGGATCAGGAGGAAGGGAAGGCCTTGAAAGGTTTGCAGGAAGAAGATCAGACGAACCGGCAAGCAAAAGGTCCTTGTTTTATTAAGCTGTATTCATATACCCTCTTGTGATCCTTTTTGTATTTTTGATATTGTAAAAATTTCTCTCTGTCAATGAAGAAATTTTTCTTTCTGCTCTGACCAAGTTCAAATCTTATGAACTCATGCATGCTGTTTATGTTTTCCTGTTGAGTATGATGAAAAGGAATAGCATGATGCATCTCTGATGAATCCAGGATTAGATTTAATTTATTAATTTGGTCAAACATGTAATCCTGATAATCCATATGAGTTAATGTAAGATAAAACTTCTTCATGAACGAAATAATGTAAAGGTTTTGTCATCATCAAAAAGGGGGAAATTGTTGGGATTTCAATATTTAGATTTTGATGAGACAAACCAATTATGTAATAGGAAGTTTTATGTACCCCATTTTTCACATTGTTTAAGTGATCAAATAGACTAGAATTGAGTCTTGTGTTTAGTACTCAAAATGGAGGATAAACGAGGATAAAGTTGCATCTAAGCTTTAATGGAAGGTATCGCTGCAAGAAGGTAGGATACAGTATCGCTGCAAGAAGGCAGGATACAGCATAGCTGATAAAAGGAAGATACAACACTGCTGTAATGAGTCGAAAATTTTATACAGCAATGAAAGAAAGAACAGCGTGCAGCAACGCTGCAAGATAAGGATACAGGAGTACTGCTAGAAAGAAGTTACAGCAACACTGCCAGAAGGTACTGCAACCAGGTCTAAGTTACAGCAGCACTGGAAGAAAGCATCAGCTGCACAAGGACCTAGGATACAGCGCAGACTTACAGTCAGTTAAGTCTTACAGCGCCAACTACAAACAAAGTATCCTGCAAATCCTAGGAAGGATAAATGCAGTACGAGGAACAGAGATTCAAGCAGGAATAAAAGAGCCGTTCAAGAAAAAGTCAAAGTAGCAGACACGGAGCCAATGAGAAGATGCCACATGGACTGACGCGCTGCAGAAAGCTGCGAGCCGCAACTGCCGCATTAAATGCTCCGAAAGGAAAAGTCAAGTCACATTAAATGCGAACCATACTTTGGTCAGGCTACTTTAAATTCAAAAGAGGGATGTCTCCTTCAACGGACATCTTCTCCTACAAGTATAAATAGGGGTTGAGGAGCAATGAAGCTGGTTACTGTTACTGAAACTACTTCTGAGAACTAAAAATCTCTCGCGATATTTCAAGCTTACAAGTTTCAAGCTTTCAAGCCTACAATCAGTTTCAGTCACTCAACCTATTGAAGTGAAACAAGTTCAAAGCTAAAGGATTCCTTACGGATTCAGAAGCTCACTTCGAAGCACAAGTTGAAGAAAAACCTTTTTATCCTTTTAACCTTGTTGTTGTGTGCTTAGGTTGTTTTAGTGGTGTCAAGCAGTTGATAGGAGAGATCCTTACTATTTGTTTTAGTTGTGTAGAGTTAGGCAGCTTCCCTGTGTGGAAGTGTGGAACCCTGTGTGGGTTAGCCTTTGAAGTTTGCAGTTGCTGTGTGTACGCTGGACTTCAGTAGGTGGTTTCTTTGTCAAGTTGATAGATTGTTAGGAGGGTCCTGTAAATTAATCTTGCTTAACAAAGTTCCTGCTCGAGGAGCAGTAGAGTGGACGTAGAAGGATTACACCACCTTCGAACCACTATAAGCCATAAGTGTTTAATTGCTTATTTATCTGTGCTTTTATTTTCTGCAATTTATCTTATCTCTGTGCATAAAACATTTTGAAAGAAGCATTTTTAAGAAAACAGCCTTGTGTTTTAAAGTTAATTTCCGCTGCGTACAAAACTCCAGGTTACAGCGTGCAGCACTGTTTCCTAGCGCTGCAAGCAGTAACCATCTAACGCTGCAAGCTCAAGTAACTTGCAGTGCAGAACAGTTGTTTTAAAAGATTTTAAAAAATCGACCAAGGTTCATTCACCCCCCCTCTGAATCTCGGACACCATTTTGGACCAACAATATTAAATTTTTTTGTGTTCCCTCTTATGTTGCAAGAAATACACCACTTACATGTGTGATTTAACAAATATTCTTTATTTTTTTCTAAACAGTTAAAGTTAACAACTATGTTTTCCATGCTTAATAGTGTAAAAATGAATCATTTTTGGCATTTTTTTCCACAATTTTTAATGTTTTGAATTATATTTATGCCATTTTCCATCTATTTTTATAATATTTTAATTTTTTTAGAATATTTGCAACTGTGATTTAAATATGAATATATACTTCCTTTAGTTTAATTTTTCATATATATATATATATATATATATATATTTGTAGTTCACCTGTGTGATGCGCGGCTTATTATTTATTATGGTAATATATACATATTTTAATAATGTAAGTAAGTTGTATAAATGAAAATGTTCTTCACATTTTCCATCATTATTTCAAAACATATACAATATACAAATGTGGTTTTTATATTTCTATTGTTTTTTAAAGTTATATTTTATACTTTTAGAAAATTGTTGTAAAATGTAGAGTTTTGACAAAAAAAGAGAAGTGTTTTGATAGAATTAAGTTTTACAGTACGTGTAAGGGTTAGGTATGTAATGTAGATCATGATGATGATAACAAAAACAACAATTATTAATTTTCATATAATTAAATGACATTATAAAATCTAAATTGTAAAATGTACAACTTATCGTTTATTTAAACACAATTGAATTAATTTCTAAGCTATTAATCCATTGATATAATTAAAATTTTACATGAACATAATGTAATCATCCAACATTTATAGAGAAATATTTCTTACATTACACGATTATAAATACATATTTCAAATGTAAAATATTTATTTATAAACTTCTAACTTTATAAAATTTTAAGTATTTATGTTTCAGTACATAAATTTTAAAAGGTAGTAATTTTTTTCTATTAAATTCTTTTATCACAAATTTTTTTATTAAAATAAAGAAGACGATTAAAAAATATATATCTATAAGTGGGTCAATATGAAAAAACATTTTTTTTTATAATAAATCATATTATATAGATGCATATAATTAAGAAACTTTTAACTTCAATTTTGTACAACTTATAATTATTTAAAATAAAATTTAATACTATAATTTATACATATATAAAATACATGTTGTTTCTTTCTTTTGTAATAATGCATTCCTTATTATGAGAGATATTTTTTTCTTTTATTTTATATATTTTTATTATAATATTTGATAGCTTATTATATATAATTTTGTCAATCTTCCTCTTTATATATATATATATATATATATATGTATGAGTAATTATAAGAGCATCTCCAGTGGATAAACCTAAAAAGAAGGTTTTTCTGTGCCACATCACTACCACTTCAAAAGTAAAAAAACATCCACCTTTAAATAAATATCTCACCAACCATTCTACCTAAAAAATAACTGTCCATGGGTCCCATTCTCAAATCATTCCTATATTTATTATATTTTTATTAATCTACCATCTCTATGTATAATTTTATTCTATAATAAAAAAAAATTTATAATAATTTAATTGATTTAAATATTTTTTAAAATTTTAAATATTTATTCTGTAAACTATTAAATAAAATTGGATAATAAATTATCAAATTTATTGGAAACAAATAAAATGCATTATACATTAATGAGGCAAAAAAAAAAATACATTAATAAAAAAATTATAAAATTAGCAAATATAAGTTGAAAGCTAAATTAATATTTATCTAATTATTGCCAAATCGTGCCCAAATGTGCTCAATCAAATCGGCTCGAAGTTGATGATGTTTATCTCTATCATGTATTTGAGAATTCTTCATGAGGTACTCGTCGAATGTTCTAATAGGACCTTGAATTACTTGTGGAGCATTATCAGCAGTTGTAATGTCATCAGACCAATCGGATGCTGAATCTCCTTTGTTCTCGACTATCATGTTGTGTAAAAAAATGCAAGCATACATGATATCCTTCAAATTATTCTTGTACCAGAAACGACTTAAACCTTTAATCATTGCCCAATGAGCTTGAAGCACTCCAAAAGCCCATTCGACATCCTTTTTAGTTGCCTCCTGCATTTGCTTGAACTTCATTCTCTTTAGATCTTGAGGACATTGAAAGCTCTTGACAAAGGTTGCCCACTCCGGATAGATTCTATCTGTAAGATAGTATCCTTGCTTATACTGCGTACCATTTATTGTAAAATTAAAATGTGGAGTCCGTCCTAGTAAAACATCATTGAATAAATCAGATTGGTTGAGCACGTTAATATCGTTATTTGACCCTGCAACTCCAAAATAAGCATGTCATATCCATAAATTTACGGATGCAACCGCTTTAAGCATAATTGTTGGGACGCCGTGATCACCTCTTGTAAAGTGACCTTAACAGACGACTAGACAATTCTTTTATTCCCAATACATACAATCAAGGTTGCCCAACATTCCAGGAAAACCATGCCTCATTTCATGCATTTGTAATAAGTGTTGACAGTCAGAAGCAATAGGCTTTCTCAAGTAATGTTCGCTGAAAACTTCAATCAAAATTAGCAAAAATTAAATAAACATTCAATGGCAGTTGTTTTTACAACTCGTAGGTACTCATCATAATGATTGGCAGGTCCACCATATGCTAGTTGGCGTATGGCCACATTGCATTTCTATAGTGGTGAGAAACCTTTTCTTCCAGCCACATCGAACCTCCAATGAAAATATTCATCGTGAGACTCCAATGCATTAACAATGCACATAAATAAATCTTTATCCATTCGAAATCATCGTCGAAACACATCATTGCCGAATGTTGGATTTTCAGAGAAGAAAACATTGAAAAGCCTAGCATGTCCACCCTCACGATCTCGTTCTATATATGTTTTTCATTTTTGGTTACACTAAAAGAACTCTGTGGTACATTGAGTAGCGCTCGTTGTTGTTGTAGTAAAGCCAAATACTCCTTCTCGGATGTGTCATCCATTATGAATTCGATGAGACTGTCAATGTCGCTTTCATCGAAGAACGAGTGTGAAGATGAAGACATATTCGATAATTTGGAAATATAAATGAGAATGAGTGAATAGAGAATTTTTGTAGTTGTAATTCTGAATGTGAGGAACTAGAATATATAATGTGATTTGCAATGGCTAGTTTGTGCAATGACTAGTTTTCCAAGGGCTACTTTTCTATCAACTATTTCTTGTAACGACTAGTTTTCCAATGACTATTGTTCCCAATGGCTATTTTATAATGACAGATATATTAATTACATAAAAACAAAATATTACATAGGTTGATTAAAGAAAGCTACAACACTCACAATGAAAGCAACGAGAAATAAAATTACATAGTTATAACAACAATGAGAAAAATTGCAAGCACCACTTGTTCTGAATCTGTTCGCACACATGGAGGTGTATACACAATTGTTCAGGTGTCATTTTTGATATATCCCTCATGAGAATTTTATACTCACGTGATTTGGCTAGACTTTCTAACGCCAATAGCTTTTGAGTGTTATATTTCTCTAAGCCAGCTATATTTTCATCAACTCATCTCGGCTTTGTTCAGCTTCATTTGATTTTTCTTTATCCTTCGCCATTCTCTTCGCCGCCGGTATTTTATCTCATTGGACGAGTGCGCACTGTAATAGTGTCTTCACTAGCACTAGCATCAGTGTTGGAAGATGAATTATATGCTCCAGGCATAGAAATCTTTGTCTTTTTGGTACTACAAACTTCATCATCTGGATCAGCAAATTTGGGACTGTCTTCCAGAATCCTCCAGGATCCCAAATGCTTAAATCCACTCTTCTCATGTTCTTAGTTATACACTTTCTGTGCTCTTTCCAAGATATCTGCATCACTTTCACTGGGGAAATTTTTCTTTTGTTATCTATAGATTGCACAGAACCACTTCACTTTTTGTTGAAGGGTATAGAAATGTGACTTTAATACAAGTCATGTTTTGAAGGTCTTGTTGGCTGGACGATTATTGTTATATGCATCAGTTGTTGGAAATTTTGGATTAAATTCTAAAAATTTTATCTTGCTTTGGGCATTAATTACACGTGGGTTTTAAACCCGATTGTGGCGAAGTAAAGTTGGAATGCGTTCACATCCACGAGAGGTTCATGGCGAGCTATTGTACGCCCAAAACGGATAAAGGGTGAATGAGAAATTGTGTCTCAAAATTGCATGTTTGGATCCTTTTTAAAAGATGTTATCCCACATCGGAAATTTCAAGTTATTTTCTCTAATATATATTATTTTTCCTTTTGGTGGATGTTAAGAAAGCTTGGCAAGCAGGCTCTCTCTCACGCTTAGAGGCGTAGGAGGGGTGCAAATCACTGTCCGATTTGGGCTTTCGGGCTATGAACTTGTGTGCACCCGCGACCTGCGTACCGGAAAGCGGTGGGTCTGGCCTCATTCCTTTTATCACCTTTTTGTCCAGTTTTATGTGACTGTTTGCCATCCAACTTCTAAAACATCTAGGCACATTCATGTCTTCATTACAACCATTTCGAAATGATTTTGGAGTGCCTATAAAACGAGGCTCCCACATCTGAATTGATCATCCAATCAAATCTCTTCCTTCCATCCATTTTGCTCTCATTTTCTTCTCTGTATCGTGATACCAATCGTGCTGAATCCAGTTCGGCCTTAAGCTAGAGTTAGTGCTTAACTCTGAATTTCGTAGCCGTTGTATCCTGAAAAATGGACACCGATGAAATCTCAAGCACCTTAGGAGGCGATGAATCTATTTTAAGAAAACTGTCTAAGCACAGTCCTCGGCCTTCTCGATTTTTCCATTTTCTACCATTTTCGTCTAACAATCTTAAAACAGATTCATTCTTCAACTTCTGAAAATGGCAATCAATCCTACTGCCCCTACTCAGGTTCCTCTTGCTGGACAAAACGGACTTAGTGGACCTACTGGACCTCCAGCTCTTGTCAGTGTTCCAATCAATCACTTGGACGAACCTGAAAAGTTTAATGAACTGAACTTTAAACGTTGACAACAAAAAATGATGTTTTATCTGACTACGTTGAACCTTGCTAGGTTCTTGACTGAAGATGCTCCAGTTCTTGGTGACAATCTGGATGCTCAAGCTGCCCATGCTCTTGATGCGTGGAATCGCTCTGACTACTTGTGCGGAAGTATATGATGAATGGTTTGGCCGATGGATTATACCATGTGTATACTTCCATGAAAATGGTAAAAGAATTGTGGGAATCCTTGGATAAAAAGTATAAGTCGGAGGATGCTGGAGCCAAGAAATTTATTGTTGGCAGATTTCTCGACTTTAAAATGCTTGATTCCAAGACGGTTGTTAGTCAAGTACAAGAGATTTAAGTACTCTTCCATGAAATCCATTCCAAATGTATGACTTTGAGTGAAACCTTTCAAGTGGCTACTATTATTGAGAAGTTACCGCTGGGATGGAAAGACTTTAAAAATTATTTGAAGCACAAACAAAAAGAAATGAACATTGAAGAGTTGATCGTGCCTCTTCGTATAGAATAGGGCAATCGTGGCTCTGAAAAGAGATTGGTTAGCCCTGACGTAGCTAAGGCTAATGTGGTTGAGCAGGCTTAAGGAGGAATTTTAATAATAACAAGAAAGTCGGTCCACCCTTTCGAGTACCTTGGGGCCAAAAAAAGAAAGCTTTAAGAGGAAGTTTACTGGAAATTGTTTTAATTGTGATAAACCGGGTCACAAGGTGGCTGAATGTAGAAAGCCAAAGAAAAAACAAGAATCTAACATGGTTGAAAATATCACTAAAGATGTCGATGATATGCACCTTGCAGCAGTGATTTCTAAAGTTAATTTGGTGAACTCAAATCTGCTTGAATGGTGGATTGATACTGGAGCTACTCGATATATTTACTCCAGCAATGAGTTATTTAATAGCTTAAAAAAATCAGGACCGAAGAGAAGCTTTACATGGGAAACTCTGCCACTTCTGATTAAGGGCTTGGAAACGTGGTTTTGAAAATGACTTCTGGAAAGGAGTTGACGCTCAACAATGTGCTGTATATGCCGGAAATTCGTAAGAATTTGGTGTTCGGTTTGCTGCTGATTAAACATGGTTTTCGCATTGTATTTGAATCTGATAAAGTCATTTTGACTAAAAATGGAATGTTTGTAAGGAAAGGATATGTGGTTGATGGGCTGTTTAAGCTCAATGTAATGGTTGTTAAACCAAACAAGAATATGAATAAAACATTTACTTCTTCTGCTTATATGCCTGAGTCTTCGTTTGTTTGACACGGTAGACTAGGACATGTTAATTATGATTGTCTGCGCAGGTTAATGAACATGAAAAGCATACGTACACTCCATTTTGATTCTAAACAAAAATGCGAGACTTGTGTTGAGGTAAAACTAACAATGTCTTCCTTCCAATCTATTGAAAGAAATAGTGAACTACTAAGTCTTATTCACACAGACGTATATGACTTGAAATCGGTGTAATCTCATGGTGGAAATAAATATTTCATCACATTTGTGGATGATTGTACTAAGTATTGTTTTGTCTATCTTCTAAAAAGTAAAGATGAGGCAATAGAGAAGTTTATTTTCTACAAAAATGAGGTGGAAAATCAACTTAATAAGAAGATTAAGGTGCTAAGAAGTGATAGAGGAGGTGAGTACGTATCACCTTTGGCCAACTTCTATGCTCAGCATGGAATTAGACATGAGACAACGACACCTTATTCACCTCAACAAAATGGCATTGCAGAACGTAAGAATCACACTCTAAAGGAGATGATGAATGCAATGTTATTAAGTTCGAGCTTGCCTCCAAACATGTGGGGGGAAGCTGTGCTATCAGCCAACTACCTTTTAAATAAAGTGCCCCGAAAGAAGTTAGACAAGAGTCCATATGAACTCTGGCATGGAAGAACACCTTCTTATAAATACTTAAGAGTGTGGGGATGTCTTACAAAGGTTGTCGTACCTCTTCCAAAACAAGTGAAAATCGGCCCTAAGACTATTGGCTGTGTTTTTATTGGACATGCACAGAATAGTAGCGCATATCGGTTTCTTGTGTATGAATCTCATATAAATGACATACACAAGAACATGATAATCGAATCACGAAATGTTTCATTTTTCAAACACATTTTTCCACACAAGATGAAAATGGATATTGCATCTGTTAATAGGGTTGTGGAACCTATGGAAAAAGAAGAAATTGAAGATAACTAGGTTGAGCTAAGACATAGTAAAAGGGTTAGATTTGAAAGATCATTTGGTGATGATTTCCTTACCTACATGCTCGAAAGTGAACCTCAAAGTTATTCAGAGACTGTGAGTTCTTCTGAAGGACCTCTTTGGAAAGAGACAATCCAAAGTGAAATCATTTCAATACTGCAAAATCACACTTGGGAATTAGTGGATCTTCCTCCGGGAAATAAACCTTTAGGATACAAGTGGATCTTCAAAAGGAAAATGAAGGCAGATGGTACAATCGATAAGTACAAGGCAAGACTTATGATAAAAGGATTTAGACAGAAACAAGGCCTTGACTATTTTGATACATATTCTCCCGTAACGAGAATAACATCCATTAGAATGGTGTTAGCCATTGCAGCTTTAAGGAATTTTGAAGTGCATCAAATGGATGTCAAGACTACGTTCTTGAATGGAGATCTTGAAGAGGAGATTTATATGGAACAATCAGAAGGTTTCATAGCTCCTGGATATGAAAATAAGGTGTGCAAGTTAGTAAAATCTTTGTATGGCTTGAAACAAACACCAAAACAATGGCATGAAAAGTTTGATAATGTTATGTTGTGTAGTGGGTTCAAAATTAATGAATGCGATAAATGTGTTTGCGTAAAAAGCTCTGAAATCGACTACGTCATTCTATGTTTATATGTAGATGACATGCTCATCATTGGGAGTAATGATAAAATTATCAAATCCACTAAAGATATGTTGAATGTAAAGTTTGACATGAAAGACATGGGTTTGGCTGATGTAATCCTTGGAATTAAAATCCATAGATCGCTAGAAGGACTTGTGTTAAGTCAATCGCATTATGTTGATAAAATACTAGAGAAATTTAACAAGGATGATTCAGCATATGCTAGGACTCTATTAGATCCTAGTCAACATCTTTCGAAAAATCGAAGAGACGGTGTGTCTCAAGTTGAATACTCTCGAATAATTAGAAGTCTGATGTACTTAATGAGTTGTACACAACCTGACATTGCCTATGTTGTTAGCAGGCTAAGCAGATATACGAGTAATCCTGATTCCAATCATTGAAAAACTATTGTGAGAGTACTAAGATATTTAAGATACACTCGTGAGTATGGTCTGCACTATAATAAATATCCAGCTATAGTTGAAGGATACAGTGATGCAAACTGGATATCAGACATGAAAGATTCTAAGTCCATGAGTGGATATGTCTTCACTCTAGGTGGTACAGCCGGGTTTTGGAAGTCTTCGAAACAAACGGTGATTGCAAGGTCCATCATGGAATCTGAGTTTATTGCTTTAGATAAGTGTGGAGAAGAAGCGGAATGGCTTCGTCACTTTGTAGTAGATATTCCAATGTGGCCTAAACATGTGCCCACAATTTGTATACATTGCGATAGCCAATCGGCTATTGGGAGAGCACAAAGCCACATGTATAATGGTAAGTCTAGACACATTCGTCGAAGACATAATACCATTAGACAACTACTCTCTACTGGAGTCATCTCGATTGATTACGTAAAATCAAAAGAAAATTTGGCAGATCCATTAACCAAAGGGTTAAGTAGAGACTTAGTTGCAAGTTCGTCAAGAGGGATAGGGCTAAAGTCTTTTGGAGAAAAGGGTTGAGACGCAGGAAAACCCAACCAAGTTGACTGGAGATCCCAAGATTTAGGTTCAAAGGGACAACCGACTCGTTAGAACTCTAGAAAATCACTGTGGGGGATATTTTTTATGTCTCTCGAAGCCCATCCTTAGAAGAGAAACAGTGATGACGTTGGAAATTAGGATAAGCTTAAGGTTAAGAATCACCTATGTGAGAAAGAAGTGGGGCCGCTTCAAATGGAGTCGTTAAAAAAACTCGACTCTTAGCAATTCTCGCAGAACCAGGATGATGTTCATAGCCAAAACGAACATAACCATGAGAATTGGGTAATGTTAGGGAGAGTCTTGTGTGAGGTGCATCATCATTTACACCAAAGACAGATTAGTTCAAGGATATCGCGTCTACTAATTAGCCAGTAAAGTAAATGCATTTTCACAAGGGAAGGTTCAAAGGGTAACACCTACCTATCCTATGCAAGACTCAACTGTTGATCGGTATCTTTTTCCTATTCGTATCAATTTTCATTCATGTGGGGGATTTTGAACCCGATTGTGGGAAAGTAAAGTTGGAATGCGTTCACATCCATGAGAGGTTCATGACGAGCTATTGTATGCCTAAAACGGATAAAGGGTGAATGAGAAATTGTGTCTCAAAGTTGCATGTTTAGATCCTTTTTAAAGGATGCTATCCCACATCCGAAAGTTTAAGTTATTTTCCCTAATATATATTGTTTTTCCCTTTGGTGGATGTTAAGAAAGCTTAGCAAGCAGGCTCTTTCTCGCGCTCAGTGGCGCAGGGGGGGTGCAAATCACGGTCCGATTTGGGCTTTCGGGCTATGGACTTGTATGCACCCACGACCTGCGTACCGAAAAGCAGCGGGCCCGACCTCATTCCTTTTGCCACTTTTTCGTTCAGTTTCATGTGACGGTTGGTCATCCAACTTCCAAAACGTCTAGGCATGTTCATGTCTTCATTGTAGTCGTTTCGAAACGATTTTGAAGTGCCTATAAAACGAGGCTCCCACCTCTGAATTGATCATCCAATCAAAAATCTCTTTCTTGCATTCGTTTTGCTCTCGTTTCCTTCTCTGTGTCGTGATACCAATCGGGCTGAATCCAGTTCACCCTTAAGCTAGAGTTAGTGTTTAACTCTGAGTTTCGTAGCCGTTGTATCCTAGGAAATGGACACCGGTGAAACCTCAAGCACCTTAGGAGGTGGTGAATATGTTTTAAGGAAACTGTCCAAGCACAGTTCTCGGCCTTCTCAGTTTTTCCATTTTCTGCCATTTTCGTCTAACATCAGTAATCCGAATCCACATTTGCTGCAAATTTTGAGCATTGCCTTTCACAAAATCAGTGCTAATATCAAGCCAACACCTACAAAGAAGCTCATTCTCTTCTGAAGAATACTCTGTCTTTTAAGTTGCCTCAAGAGTGTTTACTTTTTCCGTACTTGACAGATCGGGAGCAATGTTGATATTATCAAGGTCTATCAGAGAGCATTGTGGTGAGTATGGAGATGATCTTCGTGAATTTGGAGTTGGGGTCTCCTTGTCTGTGTCAGATCCATCTATATTGAATCTTCGAGTGAAATTTGAGCCCGTAGTTGGAGGAAATCCATATGGTGGAGGGGGCACGAAAGGGAATTGATATGGATACATATATTATGATAAGTTGGGTTTTGTGTGTTATTTATATGTTTAATGTGACCATATTTACATTTAATTGATCACTATTTTCTCGCAATTACCCGATTATTGTTAGGTTCGATAGTTGGCTTTGATTTTGTGTTTTCCATGAATTTCAGGTCATATTTTATATAATTGTGGAAGAGACGAGTTAATTAGGTTACGAGAAATACAAATTGTGTAAACCACGAAAAAGGAAATTTTGCAAAGCAACAACAATTTAATTCCATCATTAATGATAGCCCAATAATTTTGGCAATGACATAAGTTATGTCCAAAATGATTCATTTCTTAATTAGAGTTCTTTTGGAAAGGGAATGAAGAGTTTTAAAAAGAAAAAGGATAGGGAGATCACATTACAGAAGACACACGGCAGAGGCAAGAAGGAGGAGAAATATTATATTTTGCTTATCATTCATTTTTCTTGTAATTTGGGATAATCATGTTTAGAGGTTAAGCTCTTATTTCTAGTTCAAGGAGATGCCGAAACCTTGAATGATTCACTCGTTAATTAAGTAGTAACTTATTTCTTTCCCATCTCGATTTCTTTGTTATTTGGATTTATGCTATGCATGTTTAATCAAGTGAATTTATCTGATTTGGCCACCTAGATTGATTTATTAATTATTCTAGCTAGATTGCTCGATATAATCCGTAATTGTTATATTATGGTGATCGTTAGATTGTATGATTCGAATGTTTCGATTTCATAGTCTAGTTTGCCCTATTATTTTAATTCGTTAATGCACCTTGTGAATTGAATCATGAATACATATTTTGGGGTTGTTCATAGGGTAGATTAATTGAGGATCGTACTTCCTGATTAATTAAACTTAAGGAAAATTCGAACTAGTTTGGTCGTACCACTGGTTTAGGGGCAAGATTCGAGATAGAGTATAGTTAAACAGAACTGTTGATTAATTTGGAAGAATCATTCTAGGGGAGGCTATCCAAGGTTACTTTATTCATTGTTTGATCATCATATTTATATTCTTATTGCAATTTTATTTTGTTGCAAGATTGCTCAACAAACCAACCCCCAATTTTATTGCTTTCTTACACAACTTTATTCAATTAAATTAAACTATTCTCTGTGGGGTCGACCCCTTATTTACCTTGCTACATCAATGAGTTGGTTTGGGAAATATTATTTTTTGGGTATCGGCGACAACACACCAATATAATACGGTGCTCCAGGAGTATTCATCGGATTAGATGGAAAATTACCAACTTCTGCGAAATTTGGTGGAGTATTCTATAAATTATCCTTTTTATTTTTATTTTTTTTAGGATTGTTTCTAATTCTACTTCCATTATTATTTATTCTTATTTCCATTTGACTCCTTTAATCTTGTTTTAATGATTCTTATATAGATAGTTATATTTTACTATCAACTTTGTGTTGTACTTTTCAGATAATGATTTCCTTTAAATTTATATTAATGTAAATCTAATTTTAATTAAAAATTCAAAATATTCAAGATTTTAGAAGAAAGATAATCAAAACATGTAATTTTTAAAAAGAGTTTGGGATGTAAATGAACTCTTACCTTTTATAATAAAATATGGAGTTGAACTCATTATAATACTGCTCTTGCCTAAGCATGCTTAATTTCGGAGTTTTGATGTTATCTGGTGCATTAGTGTTAGTATGATTGCACCCAAAATAGAATGCTCGCATAATATTAATACTGAAAATGTAAAAAAAATGAAAATTAATTAAAAATTAAAATAAAAATAAAAAAGGAATCGGGATGTAAAATAATTAAAATGGAGAAGGGATTTAGGATGTGGCAAAAGGAGGCGCAACGAGAAAACTTCCGATGACGTCGTTTAAATTAAAAAAAAAATTAAAATGAAGGCGAGATGATCACCCATCTTATTATTACTCTCGCCCAAACATGCTTATAGAGACTCGAATCCTCAACCTGCTAAGGCAGCAATCCAGCAATCAGACCAATCAGAAAACATCCAAGCAATAAAATATGCCTACAAAATATATTATATATACGATTTGCAAAGAGATTTGGGGGTAAGCTATACCCCTTGTCCCCACGTGGCTCCGCCGCTGCTTTATACCTTGTGCACCATGCAATCGGGTCGGCCTAAATTCGGGCTCTTTTGTTTTCTTTTTTTACGCTTACCTTTATAATATATTAGTAGCGTGCGTTACACGAGACTGATTTGTTATTTTATTTTTAATAATAATTCAAGTGAAGTTGAGTCCAACATGTTGTTATGTAATTTCTCGTTGATTAGATTGTGAGTTTTTTATATGTTAGCTTGAAATATGAATCAGTTTATCATCATATTAGTGTATAAAAATAATAAGACCATTTCAGAAATATTGATGATACTTCACCTCTCTAAACCATAGATCTAAAATCAAAGCTTTGCTTTTTTAACGTTAATTTTATGTTCTATTATACATTATGCTCAAAATAAGGTATACCAATGAAATTCGGCAAAAGAGAAAAACACCAGCAGATCATGACTTTAACTCTCATTTGAAGTCCTAATTTATGAGCCAATTCAAGGTGTTCCAAAATTAACTTTTTGTTTGCTTAAATACAATCTCTCGTGAAGTTTATTCTTACACTGTCGCACTTCAAAAATTTTGAAGGAGATCAATCTATAATCAACATCAATGAACCAAATAAATCAATGGTATTTGATCCTCAATTAAAAAGGAAACACTAATTGAGATAATTAGCACTTTACCAAAATGATCAGTTTCAAAAAAAGCTCCAATTTTCCAAACCTCGCTAAACCACAACCAATAGAAGGGAAAAAATCAGACCACATAACTCTACTAAACTTTAACCAATATTATTATCAATAAATAAAGTATGTTAGAGTCATCAAATCCCACACATTAATCAATGTAAAGGAAAAAAAAAAAAAAGAAGCAAAGAGTGGTAAATAAAGTATAAACAATACAGAAAAACATAAAAGGATCTTGTTGCATGATTCATGCTAGACGTATTGTAGTAGGCTGACTGCGTCCGCTTGCAACGTCTCATTTCTTTTAAAGGTAGTTTTTTATTAAGGCGTTATTTACACATAAAATTCGTCCTTTTAAAAATAATAAAAATAGATAAAATTAAGAATAATTATGAAATATATGTTTCTAAAATTCATGAAAATAAAACTTATTAAATAAATTCTTCTACAATCTTTGAATATCGACTACCAACATCCACCGCTCGCGCACCACGCTTTAAACTGAAAACATTTAACATAGAGGGGTGAGTGTTTGAAATACACTCAGTGAGGATCCAGAGCAACACTAAATAAATTTGATTAAATAAATCACAACAAACATACGCATAAAATCAGAATAATCAAGCAAAATACTTAGTTACGATTTTTAGCCGTCATAGATTACGGTTCTTAACCGTCATAGAATACAGTTTTTACCCGCCGTAGATACGGTCTTTAGTCGTCATAAATTACGATTCTTAACCGCTGTAGCTGTGGTTCTTAGCCACCGTAGCTTGCATGCGCAGACACACATGTTCACTTCATACATAAATATAGCAAACATACACATGAAAGCATATCAATTTAGCAAAATACTTATTTGCAGTTTTCAGCCGCCATAAATACATTTCATTATCACATACACACATTAATCTAATATTAAGTAGAATATTAATTTCATTCATTACATTATATATATATATATAAGTGGAACTTTTATGTAAAAATAGAAATAAAATAAGATTCTCATCTTTTCTTTATTAATTATAAAACCGTGACTTGCAATATATTTAGTGATTAAATAAGTTAAATCATTAGTTATGATAGCTCTCTTACTTTAACACCATAATAACATATAATTAAGATCTATTCATCTAACCGAGCCATACAATTTTATTTTATTTCATAAGGCTAATCATAGAAAATTAATTACTTAAATCCATTAATAGACTAATACATCTAAATACATGTTAATTTATATGATAATTTATACAATGTAGCACCTAGAATTTTTTTTTTATATAACCATATAATATATATATATATAGGTATATATATATATTTGTTGCATTAATGTATACATAGTTATATGAGATAATTTACAATATATGTTATATAGTACTATGTTATATAGCATTAATATATATATATATATAATTCATAAAATAAGCTACATGATATAATTATATAGCATAAGTCATAGTACATGAAGTGCATGGTAGCATAAGTATTATATAAGTTATATGGCATGAGATGGCGAGTCAGGTTGGAGGGCCGCCGCTTGTGGGGCTGAGATGGACTCGGTCCTGCTGTGTTCCAGCCGTGTGTGAGTGGGTATAGATAGGTGGATGTGTT
Source organism: Scutellaria barbata (assembly GCA_028654395.1). Lineage (NCBI taxonomy): Eukaryota > Viridiplantae > Streptophyta > Magnoliopsida > Lamiales > Lamiaceae > Scutellaria > Scutellaria barbata. The sequence continues at coordinate 8,842,527 of CM053650.1, forward strand.
GTTTGTGTTGGGTTTTGGTCGGAGAGGGTCTATTGAGGGTGGCCGGCGCCGGAGTCGCACCGACAGGTGGTCGGCGAAGCTGCAATGAGCAGCGGGGTCAGCAAGGGTTATGGCCGTGTGTGTTGGGTATTGTTGGTTGTTTGTGTTATAGATGGGTAGGTTGAGTCGGGGGTTGTTGGGGTTGGAGTTGCTGGCGACTGGGAGTCGCCGACAGGGGGCGAACCGGTGGCAGCAGGGATGGTGGGTGGCGATGGCGGGCAGCAGGGGAGGGGAGGGCTGGGGGGTTCCCCTTTGTAAATTAAATAGAGTTGAGGGCTAAGTAGCAATTATCTATTATGCTGAAATTGTAATTGAATCCTTAGCTTTTAGGAAATTACAAATTACTCCTCTTAATATATAAAGCATGTTTTAAGGCCCTAAAAATTTATATAATGATAAACGAACCCCTTGATTTTATCGAAATTACATAGCTTTTCATAATGTTTGATTTATGTAAATTTTCTATAGAATTTTTGAAATTTGATGTTAATGGCAAAAATAGGTTATAACTTTAAACTTTATAAATTATGCTCTAAGTATCATAATTATGTAGATATAAATATCGGACATTGAATACGGATGAAATTACATGGTCTTCTCTAAAATATGACGATATTATAAATTTACCCTTAAAAATTGTGAAAATTATGATAAATAACACTTATACTATTTATTATTTATTTAATTTAGTGTATATGGAAATTATAGATGTTATCTTATAATTAATAGAAATTGATATATGAATTTTGGACTCTAATTAAATTACAAAGATAAATTATATTGGTTAATTTAAATTGTTAAGATCTCTTTATATCACCGATTATGATATAAACCTTAGATAAATATCGAAATAAGCAAATAAACCTAGTTTTAAGACGGATTTTGAATCAGGTATTAATAGGTTATTTTTTTAGATAAAGAGTTTATTGGGAATTATAAGTTAAACCTATATTTCGCAAGATTACTTTTGAGACTAAAAATCATAAACTCATAAATATTACGCTAATTAAATAAATTTTACGATTTAATTATTTCTAATTCAAGGATAAATAATCCTAAATTCATATCTATTTTAATCTGAATTATTAATTTCGAATCAAACTTTATAGATTATAAATTATATATATTTAATTACAAAATAGGGTTTACTTTAAAAATATTATTTTATTAATTCGATGATAGTTCGATTAGATTTTGAGTCGAACTTTTATAATTGTAGGCGATCAACAGGAGTTCACGCCCTAGATATCTTTGGAACCTAGAAGCTTTTGATCAGCTGCTCTACAGGTGGGGAAAAATTGCTAAGTTGGTATTTATAATTCTTTCAAAGCATTTAAATTACGAAATATTATACGATATGAATTGAGTTGGGTATACGTGCTGAATACATGAGATGTTATGTGTGATCATGCTATGATGTGATGAAGGTGAATCTTATATATGTGTGAACAGTGATGTTGGAATGTGAATGATGGATTATATGTTTGCAAGACGGCTAAAAACCGTAAATGTGATAATGAAAGTGTATGTTTGATATGTGTATGTTGATGTGTGCATGTGCATGCGTATGAATATCGGCTGATCACCGAAAAAGACGGTTAAGTACGTCGAAAATAGCGGTTAAGACCCGCATAAAAACGGTTAAGTACGTCGAAAAAGGCGGTTAAGACCCGCATATGTTTTTATAGCGGCTAAGAACCGTAAAATGTTTTATAGCGGCTAAGCACCGTAAATTATGTGAAAAACTATGTTGAAGGTGAATGATGTTTGCTTTGTGAAGAATGCGTATATTTTAAATTGATTATAAGTCATGTGATGGAATATGATTAATTGGTGAATTTATGAAATAAATCCCCTATACCATGTGATCTCACTGAGTGTATTTTATACGCTCACCCCCTTTATATGTTTTTTTTTATAGATTCGGATGTGGAGAGCAGGATGTGAAGAAAGATGCATATATTTTTGATGTAATTAAACAAGTTATTTTTGAAGGATTGTAAAATTTAGCTTGATGGGCTGTATATTGAATTTTTGCTGCTGTCTCTGATAATTTAAATATTTTATGTAAATTATGTATTTTGGATGGATACTTAAATCTTTGGTTTTAGTTTGTTTTTAAATTGCTGGACGCCCAAAATGAATAAAAATTTATATTTTATTTTGTATCGAAAATGGGGCGTGACATACAGTATATAAAATTAAGAAATTTTAAAGTGATAGAATAATGAATACATTTTCACAAAAAAAAAAAAAAAGACTTGCTAGTTCATTTAACTTAACTCACTCTTCAAATATTGAATTTATAATAATAATTAGCATAGAACAATTATTCTTCAATATATATTTCCTTAAATTGAAACTTGGAATTTCATAACTATTATTTATATTTAAATTCCAAAAATACAAATCACCAACCTTGAACCACTTAAATATAAAGTATTTACAAACCTTATGAAGATTCTCCGTCCCTTTTCTTAATTATTCCTCTCAAGTTTCCTTATCTAATATATATTCATAGATGTATATGATAGTTGTTAAAATAAATAGCAATATTGTAGTATTTTTCTCATCCCATTATTATTATATGTATTAATTAATATAAATCTATTCTAGGATTAATAAGGGTACTACACCTCATACTATTTCTTAATTTGGGTGGACCATTATGAGTGGATATTCATGGTAGCCGTTGCCATGCATTTTTATTTAGGGTGGACTAGCCACGCCCCATACTTTTCTTAACATATTCCAATTCTTTTAATTTTTAATTAAAATAATAATAATAATATAATAATAATAATAATAATAATAATAATATACTCATAATACCCTTAAAAAAAAAACCCCCCCCCTTCCCCTCACCCTCCCGTTACTATTCTTATTAAAAAAAAAATCATTTTCTTCTTGAATCATTAGGAAATAACACAGTAATACAATGTAAATCATTTCATAGCCCAACTAAATACATAAACATCAGGTAAAAATCGTATAAAAAACACAAAAAAGATTGATAAAACAAAATTGTTCCATTCGACTCTGATAGGCAGAACACATAGAAGTGTGTTCGGCCACCAGACGTCGAACACATTATACTACATGTTCAATGTTTGGTGGCTGAACAAACATACCTTTATGTGTTTGGCCTATCAGGGTCGAACGGGAACCGTTCATTTTTTAGATTTTTTTTGTGTTTTTTTATTCGAGTTTTTACATAATTTCACATAATACTTACATATTTAGGTAACCCATGAAATAATTTGACGGGTATTGTTGATATATTCTCAAAAAATTAAGAAAGAAGAAAGAAAAGAGAGAGCAGATGTGAGAAAGAGAGGTGAGGAATTTAATTATTTTTTAATATTTTAGTAATTTAATTATTTTTTAATATTTTTAATTATATTAAAAAGTTGGGGTGTGTAAAATAAAAAGGTGGGTGTGGATAATTCCACCTTTTATTTAATCCCTTAATTATTTTTTTTTTTTATAAGTCTCATTTCAATTACAGAAAATTCTCATTATATTTTATGTAGATAAATTTTAATTTAGGATGTTATACTGCTTAGCTACGATCCATGAAGGTTCCGTTATATTGAGAAAATTAAATATATAACTGAAGAATGAAATAATTGGAGTTAAAAACAAATCCAGAATATATTACAATGTATACGATATGACAGTGGTAATGAAATATCCAAAATTTTAGAGAAGCCAATCGGAATATACAATACATTTTTCAACAGCTTCCGGGCGGCAAATGAGTTTTCTTTTCATTACAGGCAACCAAATTAATATGCTCATGCATTATCAAATTACTAATTAAAATCGGTACTGTTTTGATGTGAATAAGCATGCATATTAAGCTGGAGTGAGACAAGGCGAATTTTTCTAAGTATGGAAAAGAAACGTAATCTCACTTAAAAAGTCGCGCTTTAGAAATGCGCTTTCAATCTGTTTTGTTAGTTATTCAGCAAACGGGAATGAAGAGTTAGCTGCGCAGATGGATCAACTTGCGGGGCAATTTTCTTGGAGGATACTTAACCGATTTTCAAGCGGTTTGTTTCTAGAGTCTATATATATCGTGTAGTTTATTAGAAGAGTCATGAATGTAATTCAGTCTGCAGAAGTGAGAAATTAGCTTAGAATGAGTGATACAGTTTAGAGTCTTGTGTTGAGTGTTTGTATGAAATGTGATTATTCACCTCAAGAGATTGAGTTGTATTATTCCATAATAAATAGAGATTACAAAGGATAAAATAAGGAAAGGATTACAAAGAATCTGCAATCAAGGAAAGCGTTAATAAAAACATTTATCCACTAATTATTTGCTATCACCCCCCTCAAGCAAGACGGCAAGAGACGACACGAAGCTTGGACCGAAAAAATTCGAACAAGGGACGGGCAAGACCCTTAGTAAAAATGTCCGCAATCTGGTGAAAGGAAGCAACAAATTGAGTAATGAGCTTTCCGGCCAAAACAAGTTCACGTACAAAGTGAAAATCTATATCAATATGCTTGGCACGCTTGTGAGCCACAGGATTTTAAGTAAGAAATATGGCACTATTGTTGTCACAAAGAAGACGAGGAGGGCTGGAGAGAGGGGTGCGCAACTCTTTGAGAAGGTGCGTGAGCCAAACAACTTCTGAAGCGGTGTTTACGAGGGCTCGATACTTGGATTCACAGCTGGACCGGGCAACGGTTGGTTGTTTCTTTGCACTTCAAGAAACTAAGTTGCCACCAAGGAAGATAGAGTAGCCGTATGTTGAGCGCCTAGTCTCAGGGCAGCGAGCCCAGTCAGCATCTGAATATGCAAGTAAATCACACGAAGGGCCACGAGAAAAAGAGAGGCCGTAGGTGATTGTCCCCTTAACGTATCGAAGAATGCGTTTCACGGCTTGAAAATGTTCAACAGTAGGGGATTGCAAGAACTGACTTACCAAGTTGACAACGAAGGAAAGATCGGGCCGAGTAATTGTCAAGTATTGCAACGCACCAACAAGAGACGGATAATGAGTTGGATCGGCAAAAGGAGAACCTTCGCTGGGGAGGATCTGGCCAACAGCTAGAGGGGTCGAAACTGGCTTGCAATCAAGAAGATCAGATCGAGCTAGGATGTCTCGGGCATATTTTGATTGACTCAAGAAAATACCGGTAGGAGTGTATGCAACTTCCAAGCCCAGAAAGTAATTTAAGCGGCCAAGATCTTTGAGAGCAAATTCGTTTTGGAGATGAGAAATAAAACGAGAGATGAAACGAGAGTCGTTCCCAGTGATAATAATATCATCCACGTACACCAAAAGATACAAAACAAAAGCACCACGAGTGAAGATAAATAAGGAAGTGTCCGCACGGCTTCCAATAAAACCCATATGAATGAGGAAATCACTGAAGCGCTGGAACCATGCCCGAGGGGCTTGCTTCAAGCAGTACAAGCCTTTTTTAGAGACAAACATGGTCTAGAAAACGGGGATCCATATAGACCGGCTTGTCGAGAAGGCCGTGGAGAAAAGCACTTTTGACGTCTAATTGATGAAGAGGCCAATTGCGAAGGACGGCAAGAGCAAGAACAACTCGAACAGTGGCGGCTTTGACGACTAGGCTGAAAGTGTGCGAAAAATCAAGACCGGGAAGTTGTGTGAAGCCCTGAGCAACCAAGTGAGCCTTATGACGGTCAATAGAGCCATCAGATAGATACTTGGTGCGAAATACCCATTTCGAGCCAACGATATTCACGCCAGGTGGGCGGGGAATAAGATCCCACGTAAGATTATGACGAAGTGCATCCATTTCCTCATCCATGGCGGTGAGCCAATGCGGATGTTTGGCGGCGGACTTGAAACCACGAGGCTCGGTAGAACAAAAGAGGGCCTGCTGAAGAGCGGTGGTGGCAAAGTTCGCAATGTGTTGAGGCTTGAAGATTCCAGATTTTGAGCGAGTAATCATGTGATGCTCAATGTGGTTAGGCCGCAGCTGTTGTTGAGGTAAGACCGGTGGAGGTGGCTGATCAGCAAGCAAGTTGGCAAGTGGCTCGACGGGCGGAGTTGGAGAGACAGTAGGAGGCAGGCAGACTGAGCATGGAACAGAAGCTTGCGCAACAGTAGACGGCGACGAGTTAGATGGAGAAGTGGCAGCAGCTGTACAGGGGCCGGGCTCGATGAAAGATGAAACATGGAGCTGCGAAAAAGAAGTAACCGATGATTGTCCTGAGTATGGAAAAATAAGCTCGTCAAATTGAGCGTGCCGAGTGACATAAACCAGCGACGTTGTGGGGTCAAGACACCAAATCCCTTTATGGTGCGAGCTATATCCAATGAAAATACATGGACGACTACGAGCAGAGAGCTTATTTGCTGCATAATCACGAAGACATGGGAAAACCCGGCAACCAAACGAATGAAAATTCCCATAATTTGGCGGAGAATGATATAAAGCCTCGAAAGGCGATATGTCCTGCAAGATAGACGATGGCAAGCGATTGATAGTATAAACAGCTGTAGTAAAGGCCTTGACCCATAAAGATAGGGGAACATTAGCATGAAACAGAAGAGTCAAGCCTGTCTCCGTAATATGCCGATGCTTGCGTTCGGCTCGCCCATTTTGAGAAGGAGTGTACGGGCAAGAAATGAGATGATGAATTCCTTTAGTGCGAAAAAATTTCTGGACTTGAGCATTAGTAAACTCAGTGCCCCCATCACTTTGAAACTTCTTAATCGTGCATTTAAATTGGTTTTCCACCAAAGCAGCAAATTGAACAAGATTCACATAAAAATCAGACTTGCAAGTAAACGGATACATCCAGGTAAATCGAGAGAAATTGTCAATGAAAATTACATAGTAACGAAAACTAGAAGATGAATGAATAGGAGCCGGTCCCCACAAATCATAGTGAATCAAGTCTAATACATGCGATGCACGTTTATTATTAAGCATAAATGATAAACGTTTGCTCTTAGCAAGCTGACAAGAAGTACATAAGGAGGGTTTAGGTAAAAAAGTAACTTTCAAGTAGCCTGACTTATTTAAACAAGAAATAATATCTGAGGGTACATGCCCTAAACGAGCATGCGACAATTCAAAAGAAGCACATAAAGTTCTACTATTTATGTCAGCAAGTAAGGCAGAACGAGCTCTTTCGAAAACGTAGAGACCGTGCTCACGACGACCGCTTGCTAGAACTTCCTTTGTGTGACGATTCTGAATAGTAAAAGATTTGTCAGTAAAGAGAATATTAACTGGATAATCAGAGGTAAGTTTGCTGATTGAGAGCAAATTTTTTGTGAGATGCGGCACCACCAACACATCCAATAATTGAAAATTATCCAAAAAAAGAGAGCGACCAATATGTGAAATAGAAAGATTAGCTCCGTTACCGACAATAACCCTATCTTGGCCAGAATAGGGAGCAGCATGATCTAAAGAGGACTGAGATGGAGTCATGTGTGAGGATGCGCTGGTGTCGAGATACCAATCAGATACATCATTTGGAGAGAGAGAACAACCGGTGGAGAAAGCCTCAGCAAGGTTAGCAGAGTTCCCTTCGGATGGCCGAACATAGTGTTGGTCACAAGTATCTTCATAATGATTTTCCTGACGACAAATCTGACAACATGGAACGCGTCGGCCACCACTATGGCCCTGGCCACGAGGCTGTTGGGAACGTTGTCCACGGCCACGGGTGGTTTGGGAAGGGCGGGTGTTGTTACTCCGCTGGCTAAAGAAGGCAACGGTAGATGCACCAGAATTTTCCAATGATTCTTGATGTTGGATCGAATGAATAATATAGAGAGATAAACACGCAGCGGAAATAAAAACAGAAAGGAGGAGTAGTGGAGAGGAGACACTTCTTCAAATAATTTTCTCACTCAATCAACACTTTTATAAACTCACTCTAAACTCACCTTTTCACACACACAAATCTCCGGTTTCGGTCTCATCACATTCATCTCTGTTTCTGTTGCTGTTTTTGTTTCTGTTCTTTATTTTGTTCATTTTCTTTCTTCCTTTTGTGTTTATTTCATAATTAATCATGGTTACGTGATACAATTTTTGTTTTTCTATCGTTCTTTAGGATCTTCCTCTGCATGATCATCATGGATCCTCAACCCTTGGATCCCCCTGTTGATCGTGATCCAACCACTGCAAAACCAAGATCATATTCTTCTGTCATTAGCTCACCCAATCAATCACAAAATCAGCAACCCAATCCTAATCCTATCTTTGATGAAAATAAAATCAAACCTATTGGAACTCTATCTCTCCATGAAGGGCGCCAAATTCTGGTTTTTTCACCCTCGGACACGAACCGCTTGGTTGAGCAAATGAGGTTCACTTTGGTGGGGAAATTCTCCCGCTCGTATCCATCCGGACAGAATCTAGCCCAAGGGTTGTTATCCCTCAAGTTTGAAGGATCTTTCAAATGGAGCTTTCTCAACCCAAGACATATTCTTCTCTCCTTCACGAACGAGTCGGACTTTAATCGTCTCTGGTTACAGACCTCCTGCTCCATCAGTGGCTGTCAAATGTGGGTTTTCAAATGGACTCCTTCATTCTCCATTTCTGCCGAATCTTCCTTTGCTCCGGTGTGGTGCGACCTCCCTGGCCTCCCTGCTCACCTATTTCACCAGGACGCCCTATATCAGATTGGGAAAATGATCGGCAGACCCATCCAAGTGGATCGAAATACCGCTAACAGATCTAGATTAGTCAAAGCTCGCCTTTGTGTGGAAATCGATCTTCTGCAGCCGTGCGTTAGGGAGGTTCTGCTCCTTATCGACGGAGAAGTCGTCCACCAACCCGTGGTGTACGACAACATTCCCGCTTATTGCCCGGCTTGCTTTCACGTCGGTCATGAGGAGAATAACTGTTATATTATCGGGAATAAGCCACGGCCCCCGCCAAGGCCTCGGCCACATGCACCCAGTCAACACCCTCCACAAAATAGAAAAAAAGAAGAAGAGGCAAATATAATTTCCAGCTTTGGTAAAAATGGTCCTTGGCAGCAGGTTCCCGGCCGGAAAAATCGCCGGCCACCGGGCAACCCCTTCAGCGCCCTGCGTGGTTCCGAATTGGAAGAGGGCGAAGTGGTGGGTTGCGGTGTGGATTTCTTGGGAAATGAAGATGGTTCGGGCTCTGGCTCGGCTCAGACTCTGCCTCGTTCTCGGACCCCTGTCGTCGGATCTCCTCCAGAGCCGCTGTGTTGGAAGAAGGAAAGACCGAGGGATGCGGTGCAGAGCCGTCGGAAAACAAAGGTGCAGAGCAGTCGGGAAAAGAAGACTTCTCGGGTTCAGGCAGCTGCCGTCGAGCCACCTGCTGCGCCGCATTCGGATTGACCGGGAGTGGGGGTGATTCGGACGGGTGTGATGGTGATTCGGACATTGCGAGGGACAGCGGTAAGGTCGGCTCTGCAGCGCCGTTTTTGGAAGTGACCGAGCATGGCCCCTCTAACGTGGCATATATGTGCTCTCTAGGCTCTCCTAAACCTAAGGCGGTTTTGGGCTCCCATGTCTTGGCCCGTCCGTTATGTAGCGACCTAACTCCATGTGTTGCACAGCCCAACCCCGAAGCCCAGGTCTGCCCCCCTCTATCCTCTCAATTTATTCAGCCCACACATCCTTCCTTAATATCCATTCCTCATTCTCCAAAAAGCCCAAATGTTATGGACCTTTTTTCTTCATTTAAAAAGCCCAATCCTTCAACTAAAAAGGTCATTAAATTGAGCAAATTTAAGAGAAAGGCCCCTTTGCACAAGCCCACACAACATGATATTCCCAAGCCCACAGTTCAACAAAAAAACAAAAAGCCTACAAGATATCACAAACCCATCATCCTCATTTAAACACACCAAGCCCACACCTAACACCATGCAAAGAGAGATTTTTTGTGGCTCTTCAGCAGTATCGACCAACACCTCTGCTTTGAGCAGAAATCTGCCAAAAATAAAAAAAAATAAAAATTCTCAGGTTCACTCCAAAAATGCTTCGTCTCTTCACATCCCGGTAGGCTCCTCCTCATCAAAACGTGGGTGTAGTTTGGACCCCACTTCGGATTCTCTGCATCTTGATTGCTTGTTTGGGGATGATAATTTAAATAATTCGCAAAATGTTGCTTTGATGGATTTGGATGGGGTGATGCATCCTCAACCTCTAGCCGTACACTACCCTTCATCCTCTCAGAAAATACGACCCAGCTCTCCATCAGATACCTCTCTCCTAGATATGGACCAAACTCTTGATGATTATGTGATTGCACATCGGTGACACCGGGCGATATCTTCTCATAAACGTGGAAAGTCTGCTGCCCCTGATAGCAGAATCGGTAGCTTCTTTCGGAAGCAAATAACCCGTTCGGGAGTTATTGGAGGTAAGTCCTCCGATACCTTACACTTTTGATGTCTGTAAATCTTCTTGTTTGGAATGCCCGTGGCATGGGTAATCGGGCTTCTCAGGGTGAATTGTATAATTTGATTCGTGAGCATCGGTTTTCTGTTGTGGCTATTATGGAGCCTATGGTGGCTGCCAATTTTATGTTTTTTAATCGGCGTTTTGGCTTTGTATCTGGTGTGAGCAATTGCTCGAACAAAATTTGGGTATTTTCTGCTGTTGGGTTTCAAATCAATATTCTTGTGGATACGGATCAATTATTGCACACCCGTATTTCTTCTCCTGTTATCCCACAGCCTGTATGCTTCTCCTTTGTTTATGCTAAATGTGATAGAATTGATCGGTTTGCTTTGTGGGATTCTATGAAACTGATCGCTTCTGATTCTGAGAACTGTCCTTGGGCTATTGGGGGAGATTTTAATATTTTTTTGTATCCTCATGAGAGAATTGGCAGTGATGTTGATAGATCCAATGAGATTCTTGATTTTGCACAAACTATTGGGGATTGTAATTTAACTGATGCAGGTTGTGTGGGTAACCCGTTCACTTGGGGACGAAGAGCTCTCCAAGAGTGCTTGGACCGTATCCTTTTTAATGAATCTTGGGCCACCTTATTCCACACCACCTCGGTCACTCATTTACCTCGCATTACCTCTGATCATTCTCCTTTAATGATCAAATGTGGTTTCTCAGAGATGATGCATCGGTCTTCATTTCGGTTTCAGAGTATGTGGGTTCGTCATCACACCTTCCTCGATATGGTTAAATCTGCATGGAATTTTGATTCCGGCTCGTTCGGTATGGTTAATCTTCAGATTAAGCTTGCAGCTGTTAAGAGACGTCTTAAATGGTGGAATTCTCATATTTTTGGTAACATTTTCGATCGTCTTAAGAAAGCTTCTGAAGCAGTTGCTCTTGCTCAGGAAGCTTTCCATGCTGCTCCTTCTCCTTTCCACTCCATGGAATTGAATCGGTGTCGAGCGGAATATGTTCTTTCGGCACGAATGGAAGAGGATTTCTGGCATCAGAAATCAGCTGTTAGATGGATTGTTGAGGGTGAACGCAATACAAGATTCTTCCACAGTTTTGTTAAGCAGAAACGTATCCGGTCTCGAATCCACTCCATTCTCGATGGAGATAGAATCATCACTGATGAGAATGCTCTTCGAGGTTCTGCGGTGGCCTTCTTCCACAACCTCTTATCGTCTGATATTGATACTCTTACTACGGCTCACTCGAATTATTTTTCACACATCCCGGCTTCTGTGGATATCTCTGCTTTGTGTGATCTACCTTCTGTACAGGAGATCAAGGATGCGGTCTTCGACATCGATGCTAGTAGTGTTTCTGGGCCTGACGGGTTTTCATCCTTATTTTTCCAACATTGTTGGGAAATTGTTGAATCTGATGTTCAGAATGCTGTGTGGGATTTCTTTTCTGGGCACCCCATGCCTCGAAGCTTCACTGCTACCACCATTGTCTTATTGCCTAAGAAGCCCCTTCCCACATCCTGGTCTGACTTTCGCTCTATTAGTCTCTGTAATGTGACTAACAAAATCATCTCCAAAATCATGAACAACAGGTTAGCTCCCATTCTTCCCTCTGTTGTTGCTCAGAATCAGAGTGGCTTTACTCATAGCGGGATCATCAGTGACAATATCCTTCTGGCTCAAGAAATGATTCACGACCTCAATATGCCGGGTGATTCTCCAAATTTGGCTATTAAGCTTGATATGGCAAAAGCTTATGATCGGGTGCAATGGTCTTTTCTGAGATTGGTCTTTGCACGTTTGGGTTTCCTCTGAGATTGATTGATCTTGTTGGTAATTGTGTCGAGCACAGCTGGTTCTCTGTCCTGGTTAATGGATGCCCCTCCGAATTCTTCCCTTCTTCGAGAGGACTAAGATAGGGTGATCCTCTCTCTCCATCCTTGTTTGTTCTTATGGCTGACTATCTTTCCAGGGGGCTCGATTCTCTTTTCGGAGAATACCCAGATATGACCTATCGAACTCATGGAGGCTTTCCTATCTCGCACCTCTCGTATGCAGATGATATCTTGATCTTCACTCAGGTTTGTAAAGACGGTTTAATCCGCTTGATGCATTTTCTTGATCACTACTCTCAAGCTACAGGACAGATGGTGAATTATCAGAAGAGTAATTTCTTCATTCATCACCTTTTTGCTGAGGAATGGGCCCCACTTGTTCAGCAGCTTTCAGGTTTTCAGTTGGGGTCTCTTCCTATCACTTATCTGGGGATTCCTCTCTATAAGGGATTTCTTAAGGGCGTTTTATTTACGGCCCTTAAACAGCGTCTGTTGGATGCTACGAATGGATGGGGACATCGACACCTCTCTCATGGAGGACGCCTTCAGCTTATTCGGTCCACTCTCATGACTCTTCCTCTCCATTATTTGCAGGTTATGAACCACCGAAGTTCATTTTACTTGAGATTGAGCAGATTTTGGCCCGTTTCTTCTGGGGTACTTTTGTGATCCAAAAGAAGGTCCATTGGGTCAGTTGGGAGGATGTTTGTCTCCCTCCTTCTGAAGGTGGTTTGGGCCTTCGACGGCTTGGCGACCTTTCTCAGGCCTTTGGCCTCAAACTTTGGTGGAGATTTCGAGCACAGGGATCTCTATGGGCTCGTTTCATGTGGGCAAAATATGGCCCCCTTTTTTCTACTCGCACAAGGAGGCCATGGTTTGCAAGCCATCCTTGGCGTAGACTTGTCAAGGTTGGCTCCCTTGCACAACAACACATTTTCTGGGCTCTCGGTTCGGGCGAGTGCAGTTTTTGGGATGATATTTGGTTGGAGAATGGTCCCCTTTCAGCTTTGTTTCCGGATAGACAGTTAGGTCATCAGTGTGTTAGTTTTTTCTGGCAGGGTCGACAGTGGAACTTAGATTGGAGGAGACAGAGTAGGTCTCAGAATATGGGGTTCTCTGATCAGTCTATTGAGGAGATGAGTAATGTACCGATTAGGCCTGAGGGTGATGATATTATGAGGTGGCGGCTGACCTCTCACGGTGATTTCTCATTGGCCTCTGCTTGGGAGGTTGTTCGAGCGAGACGACCATTTCGGGCCCTTTATGGAGTTATCTGGTCTAACCTCCTTAAACCCACCATTTCAATCTTTCTTTGGCGTCTCCTTCGTAATAGGTTACCTCTTGATTCTAAGCTTCAATCCCGCGGTGTTCATCTCGCTTCGAGATGTCATTGTTGCCCTCCTTCCTCATCCCTCTCTGAGTCTATCCCTCATCCTTTTCTTTTATGTGATGCTGTGCGATTTGTTTGGGTCTTTTTTGCCTCTTGGTTTCACTGCACACTACCTGACACCACTAATATCTCACAGGTCTTGAGCTTCTGGAGACATGCGATTCCACAAGCACACACATCACATATCTGCTTTATTATTCCTTGCTTGATTCTATGGTTTACTTGGACGGAGAGGAATAGCCACAAGCATCATGGTGTTCCTTTTCGCCCCTCTCATATTATTTGGCAGGTTAATCATCATCTCTTCTTGCTTGTGACGGCCCGGAGGCTCCTTCCTATTCATTGGAGAGGCTCACATCCGACGGTTGACTTCATGCCGGCATCGATGCCCGTTCCCCGTCCGATTGCTCCCCAGCTAGTCCGTTGGTTGCTTCCTCCAGAACCTTGGATCAAGCTGAATACAGACGGTTTCTTTGATCGTATATCCGGCACTACAGGTGGAGCTGGCATCTTTCGAGATCATCATGGTGATTTCCTCCTCGCATTTCAGACTCCCTTTCAGGCATCTTCTAGCTTCGATGCCGAGATTCAGGCTCTTCTTCATGGTCTTAGGCTGGCTCTTCAGTTCGAGACCCCTCTTTGTGTTGAGTTGGATGCCGAGGTTGTCGTCTCTCTTCTCCGTTCCGGCCGCCTTGGTCCTTGGCAGGTTCAGCACTCTCTCATCCAAATTCGAGACCTCCTTTCACAGATGCAGACTCAAATCTCCCACATCTTCCGTGAGGGTAATCGCCCTGCTGACTTCCTTGCTCTCGTGAGCAGACGATCTCACGATTTTCAGGTCCTCCATTCGCATACTGCCCCCCGTGTTTTGCTCTCCTTGGTGCGTATGGACCAGCTTGGGTACCCAAACTTCAGATTTAAATAGTTTGGGTTTCTAAACCAGGGATTCGAATTGGCTTATGCTTTTATTGTTGTCTTTTCTCATTTCATGTTATGGCCTTATGTTCAGGGCCCTAGTATAGTTTGTTTGGATTTGTAAACTCTCGTTCTTTTTTATATACAGGTTGGGGATGGTGCCTTAATCCCCCACCCGTGATGGGTGTTTTAAAAAAAAAAAAACTCTCATGAATACATACGATTAGCTTTTTTTTCTTCCTTTCTCTTTTTTTTTTCCCTCTCTACTTCTCTCTACTTCTTAAAATCAAATGAGCAATCACCTCTATTTATAGAGGTTTGTAAGAGGAGGAATACAATTTGAACTGAAATTCTAAGAGGAGGAATTCAAATTGAACACAAACTCTAAGAGGAGGAATTCAAATTGAACTCAAACTCTAAGAGGGGGAATACAAATTGAACTTGTTAACACAATTCGAATTAAGCTTAAATTCCAACACGCCCCCTTAAGCTTGATTCTCGCATACCGAGTTTACTCCTCAACTTCTCGAATACTTCTCTCTTGAGGGGCTTCGTAAAGATATCAGCAATTTGATCTTTAGACTTCACAAATTTCACTTGAACTTCTTTCTTTGCAATGCTCTCTCGGATGAAATGGTATCGAGTATCAATGTGTTTGCTTCGATCATGAAACACTGGATTTTTCGCTAGTGCAATTGCTGACTTATTATCAACAAATAACTCCGTAGACTCCTTTTGCTCAAACTTGAGCTCATTCAATAAGCTCCTTAACCATATTGCATGACAAACACTTCATGTTGCTGCAACATACTCAGCTTCACAAGTTGATAGTGTAACTATCTGTTGTTTCTTCGATTGCCAGGTGAATGCTGCTTCACCTAAATAAAATACAAAGCCACTTGTACTCTTTCGATCATCAGGATCTCCGGCCCAATCACTGTCACTATACCCAACTAGCTTCATATCTCCTTTTACTGGATAGAACATACCCAAACTGGACGTTCCTTTGATATAACGAAGTATCCTCTTTGCTACTTTGTAGTGATACTCATTTGGTTTCTCCATATAACGGCTAATAAGTCCCACTGCAAACAAAATATCAGGTCTTGTGCATGTTAAGTATCTTAAACTTCCAACCAAACTTTTGAATAAAGTTGGATCAACCTGATCTCCTTCAATGTGTTTAGACAACTTCTCTCCAATATCGATTGGAGTACTAATTTTCTTGCAACTCTCCATTTTAAATTTTTTCAGCACATCTTTTGCATAACCTTCTTGTGAGATGAAGATACCATCATCTTGTTGCTTTACTTCAATGCCGAGATAGTAAGACATCAACCCGATGTCTGTCATTTCGAACTCCTTGGTCATCTCTCTTTTGAATTCATCGAACAATTTCACATTGTTCCCTGCAAATATCAGGTCATCAATATACAAGCACACGATCAACATATCACCTTTATCATTCTTCATATACAACGCATGCTCATGTGGACATTTTTGAAATCCCTTCTTTAAGAAATATTGATCAATGCGACTATTCTACGCCCTTGGTGCTTGTTTTAGCCCATAAAGTGCTTTCTTTAATTTCAACACTTTATTCTCTTGACCACGAACCATATAGCCTTCAGGTTGGTCGATATACACCTCTTCTTCAAGCACTCCATTTAGAAATGCTGATTTCACATCCATTTGATAGATTTTCCATTTATGTTGAGCTGCTAAAGAGATTAGTAGCCTTATAGTCTCCAAACGGGCTACTGGGGCAAACACTTCATCATAATCAATTCCAGCCTTTTGCTTGTAGCCTTTAACAACAAGTCTCGCCTTGTATCGCTCCACCTCTCCTTTGGAATTTTTCTTCTCCTTGTAAACCCATTTAACTCCAATAGATTTATGTTTTGTTGGTAAGAAAGTGAGTTCCCAAGTATCATTTTTCTTAATCGCCTCTATCTCCTCATTCATGGCCTTTCTCCATGTTTCACTCTTCGATGCCTCCTCAAAGTTGATAGGCTCCGTATCAGCAAACAAACAAAATAAGTTTGGATTTTGATTGAGATGATCATAAATTTCATGCAATGTTCTTGTTCTTTGAGATCCTTCACTACTTGAACTTTCACCTTCTAAAGAAGACGCAGGGGATGGAGATGGAGTTACTTCATTTTCAGGCTCACCTTCAACTTCATGACTTTGATCCATAAAAGGATAAAATGTGTAATGCTCCTTTTCTTGAGCATTCCAATCCCATGAACTTTTCTCATCGAACACAACATCTCGGCTGATTTTTCTCTTTTTCTCACAGAATCATATAACTTTTATCCTTTTGAAGCTTGATCGTAGCCAACAAATATATATGCTTGGCTTTTGTCATTAAGTTTTCTCCTTTGCTGATCAGGAACATGCATATGAGCAATACTCCCAAAAACCTTCAAATGTGCTATGCTCGGCTTGAATCCACTCCAAGCCTCTTGTGGTGTTATCTCAAAAACACTCCTCGTCGAACTTCTGTTTTGTAAATAGACAGCACAATCAACAGCTTCTGCCCAAAATTCCTTTGGCAATTGTTTGGACTTCAACATACACCGAACCATATTCATAATGGATCGATTTTTTCGCTCCGCAATGCCGTTTTGTTGCGGTGAGTAAGCAACAGTAAGGGGTTTACGAATACTGTGCTCATCACAGAACTCATTGAATTCGGTTGATGTAAATTCACCTCCACGATCTGATCTCATCGCCTTGATTTGATAGCCACTCTGTTTCTCAACAAGAGCTTTAAACTTCTTGAACATAATGAATGCTTCTGATTTCTGCTTCAAAAAAAATACCCACATTTTTCGACTATAATCATCGATGAATGTCAGAAAATATAGATTACCTCCAATCGAAGTAGGTTCAATGGGGCTGCATATATCCGTGTGTATCAACTTCAATGGTTGTTTTGCTCTTGACAACGATTCTTTTGGAAAACTTAATCGAGATTGTTTTCCGGCAAGACATCCTTGACAAACTTGATTAGGGTGATCAATCAATGGAAGTCCTTTCACCATCTTCTTTGAAGCCATCATTTTCAATCCACCAAAATTTATGTGTCCTAACCTCAAATGCCATAACCAGGATTGATCTTCATAACATATGTTCAAGCATCTCGCCATATCATGATGAATATTCAGTATGAACATTCAATTGCTCGTCATTGGAACAGAAGCTATTAATTTTCCTTCAACATTCTTCAAGTAAAGATTACGGCCCTTCATATGAATGTCGTATCCTTTCTCCAATAGCTGGCCAATACTCAAAATGTTTGTCTTCATCTCAGGCACATAATACACATTTTCGATGAATTGGTGTGCTCCACTCTTTAATTTTATGTGTTTGTTCCCGCACATGTGGTTGCTGGCACCGGAATCTAAGTACCATGTGATATCTTTATCCTTTGTCGATACCTTACACGCCATTGGGATAGCTCCGCAACCTCCTTCTCCATTTCTTCACCATAATGAGTCTTTTCATCATTAGACTCATTTTGACACTCCCAAGCAAAGTGTCCATATCTATGACAATTATAACACTCGATATCCCTCTTATCTTGGCGTCGATTGTATCCACCTCTTCCACGACCTCGTGTAGGTCGATTCTCTTACTTAGTCTCATCATTATTGTTATAGACTTGTCCTTCATGACCTCTGCCACGACCACGACCACGGCCGCGTCCTCGACCACGACCTTTTCCTCTTCCTCGAAATCGAGCACCATCAATTTTTTGTTGGTCGGCATATGTTTTTGCTTGAAGGGCTTGTTCAACTTCAGGCTCTTTGTTTCGTCTTTTGATCTTCTCTTCATGGATTTGCAACTTTCCCAATAGCTCGTTCACTTTAAGAGTCTCAATATCATTAGACTCTTCAATTGCCACGACAATATAATCAAACTTCGAATTAAGAGATCGAAGTATCTTTTCAACCACTCGATGCTCTTCCATTTTTTCACCATTTCTCTCAAGTTGGTTAACAACCAAAACTACCTTTGAGACGTAGTCCGATATTTCTTCAGACTGTTTCATATTTAACGACTCGAATTCTCCTCGAAGTGATTGAAGTCGTACCTTTTTAACTTGGTCAATACCTTTGAAAGCATCACTAAGAATATCCCATGCTTGCTTTGCATTTGTAGCTTGAGAAATCTTCTCAAAGTTGTTGTCGTCTACACCGAGTTGAATAATGGAGAGAGCTCTTTGATCTTTTACCTTGGTTTCTCTTGCCGTCTTCCTTTGTGCTTGATTCAAAGCAGCCAAATTCTCCGGCTCTACATATGCTTCTTCAATGGCATCCCAAACATCTTATCCACCAAGAAAGGTCTTCATTTGAATGCTCCAGCGATCATAGTTCTCTTTTGCAAGCTTTGCAAATGGGAAAGCTCCACTTATAGTTAACATTGTATCTCTCTCCAATGTGGCTCTGATACCACTTTGTTTGATCGAATGAATAATATAGAGAGATAAACATGCAGCGGAAATAAAAACAGAGAGGAGGAGTAGTGGAGAGGAGACACTTCTTCAAATAATTTTCTCACTCAATCAACACTTTTATAAACTCACTCTAAACTCTCATGAATACATACGATTAGCTTTTTTTCTTCTTTTCTCTTTTTTTTTTCCCTCTCTACTTCTCTCTACTTCTCTTAAAATCAAATGAGCAATCACCTCTATTTATAGAGGTTTGTAAGAGGAGGAATACAATTTGAACTGAAATTCTAAGAGGAGGAATTCAAATTGAACACAAACTCTAAGAGGAGGAATTCAAATTGAACTCAAACTCTAAGAGGGGGAATACAAATTGAACTTGTCAGCACAATTCGAATTAAGCTTAAATTCCAACACTTGAAAGAGCACAATGCTTTCGGCCTTTGACAAGAGATCCCGAAATGTGGGAAGTGTCGTAATGGCCATCTGAGCCGCTGAAAAACTGGAAAAAGAGAAGCCGAGACCATGAAGGAACTAATGAGCTTTGTCGGTGTCATCAACGGGACGACCAATCACCGCCAATTGGTCACAAAGTGCTTTGAATTCACGTCCATACTCTGTAACTGAACGTGAGTCCTTCTTCATGAGTTGAAAAGTATCCTTAAGACGTAACTCACGTGATTTGGAGCAGTGGCTGAATGTCGTTTCAAGAGCAAGCCAAACCACACGAGATGTTGAACACCCGATGACTTCGGCCATTGATTCCTCTGTGAGAGAGGAGAGAAGGAGACTCAGTAGCCGCTGATCGTGAATCCACCAAGCCTCATAGGCGGGATTAGAGATTGTGGTACCAGTGGCGCTAGTAACAGTAGGGGATGGCGCGGGCGTGGAACTATCAATGTAACCCAATAACTTTTGACAAGCAAGGAGAGGCATGATCTAATTTTTCCACAATAAATAGTTGGTGGACGTGAGCTTAATCGTGATCATGTGGATGAGAGTGGCGAAGAGATGAGTGTCTGTGGTGGAGGGGATGGTGGGTTGAGCCATCGATGAGCGCAGCAAGAAAGAGGGAGGGCTACGGCTGGTTCTAAGGTTGGACCGATATGGCTGATACCATGTATGAAATGTGATTATTCACCTTAAGAAAATGAGTTGTATTATTCCATAATAAATAGAGATTACAAAGGATAAAATAAGGAAATGATTACAAAGAATCTGCAATCAAGGAAAGCGTTAATAAAAACATTTATCCACTAATTATTTGCTATCAGTGTTCATTGTTATTTCTTTCTTGTTTCTTCCTTTAATAAAAGCTCTCCCCGTCCTGATTTCCCTGTGGATGTAGGCTGAAAAGCCGAACCACGTAATTCCAGTGTGTTTTTGATTATTTTGTGATTGCATTTTGGATTTCTTGAATGCAAGTTCTACAAAGTGTTGTGGAAAGTGTGTTGTGGATTGTATTCTTGAGGATTTAAGTTGACAAGTGGCGCCGTCTGTGGGAACCACAAGAAGGGCCTTCAAGAATGGGATCTACAAGGTTTGACATCGAGAAGTTCAATGGCTTGGGTGATTTTGGGTTGTGGAGAATTAAGATGAAGGCATTGCTGGTGCAGCGAGGTTTGGCTCAGGCTCTGCAAGGCATTGAAGCGTTTCCTGAGGCCATGAAGCTTGATCAGAAGGTTATACTGATGGAAAAGACACATACACTATAATTCTCAGCCTAGAGAACAAGGTATTAAGGGAAGTAGCAATATTGGATTCAGCTAAAACAGTTTGGCAAAGATTGGAAAGTCTTTATATGGTTAAATCTTTGGCAAATCGATTATATCTCAAGAAAAAGCTCTATGCTTTTATGATCCAAGAAGAAAGACCACTGATGGATCAGTTGGAGGAGTTCAACAAGCTATTGGATGATCTTGAAGATGTAGGAGTTTCTCTGAAAGAAGAAGATAAGGCACTCATGTTACTTAGTGTCTTGCCTAAAAGTTTTGAAAACTTGTGACTCTATTCTGTATGGCAGAAAATTGGCTATTACTTTGGATGAAGTTGTTACAGCTCTGAAAACTAAGGAGTTGTCAAAGGATTCAGAAGCCAAGCCTGGAGGAGGAGGAGGAGAAGGTCTTATGGCAAAGCACAAGCCACAAAAGAAATAGCCATTCAAGAAAGGGCCTAAACCATTCAACAAGAAGTCACCTCCTCAAACTCAAGAGAATAAAAATGATATTGAAGGACAAAGGTATTTCCACTACCACAAAACTGGTCATTTCAAGAAAGATTGCTTCAAGTATAAGAAGCTTCAACAAGAAAATGCAGCAAGTGGTGGAAAATAGGCAAATCAGACAGCTGAAGCTTCATGTTCTGAAAATGGTTATGATTCTGCAGAAGTCCTTGCCATAACCACAGCTCATAACCTGAGGAATGGATCTTGGATTCAGGATGCTCCTTCCATATGAGTCCAATTAAGCAATGGTTTCATGATTTGGTTCTAAAAGATGAAGGAGCAATGTTGTTGGGAAACAACAAGTCTTGCAAGGTTCATGGAATTGGGTCAATAAGTTTAAGGATGTATGATAGCGTGATAAGAGTGTTGAAGAATGTGAGGGTTGTCTTAGAACTGAAGAGAAATTTAATATCCTTGGGGATGCTTGATTCACAAGGGTATAAGTTGCAGGCTCAAGGTGGCATAATGGAAGTTGAGAAGGATTTCAAAGTTGTACTCAAAGGTTACAAGAAAAATGAATTGTATTACTTGGATGGATGCATTGAAAGGGGTGAAGCTCATTCCTTTAAAGAGATGGATAAGACCTTGTTATGGCATAAAAGACTTGGTCATATGAGTGAAAAAGGCCTGCAAGAACTCAACAAGCAATCTGTGTTTGGGAAGGATAAGATCTCAACCTTGGACATTTGTGAGCATTGCATACTTGGAAAGGCAAAAAGGTCAAGCTTCCCAACTGGAGTTCACTCTACTTCTCATCCTTTAAAGTACATTCATTCAGACTTGTGGGGACCAGCCAAGACACTTACCAGAGGAGGAGGAAAGTACTTCATGTCCTTGATAGATGATTTTTCAAGGAAAGTGTGGGTGCTGATTCTTAAAACTAAAGATGAAGCTTTCAGCAGGTTCAAGGAATGGCTAAATGAGGTGGAGGGTGCCACTAGGAATAGGCTCAAGTGCATTAGAACTGATAATGGACTAGAGTTTATCAATGATCAGTTTAATTCATACTGCAAGAAAAGGGGGATCTCAAGACATAAGTCAGTGCCTAATACTCCTCAACAAAATGGTTTGGCTGAAAGGATGAACCAAACCATTTTGAATAAAGTCAGATGCATGCTACTCAGTTCAGGATTGGCAAAGTGTTTTTGGGGAGAAGCTATGGCAACTGCAGCTTATCTCATTAACAGAAGCCCCTCCTTAGCACTTGGTTTTAAAACATCTCAGGAGAAATGGACTGGAAAGGTTGCAGATTACTCAAAGCTAAGGATTTTTGGTTGTCAAGCTTATGCACATATTAAGCAAGACAAGTTGGAACCTAGAGCACTTAAGTGTGTGTTTTTTGGATATCCAAAAGGGGTAAAAGGATACAAGCTCTGGTGCTATGAAAATGATCATATGAAGTGTATCATTAGTAGGGATGCCATTTTTAATGAAGCCAAAATGCCCTTGTATAAGGGTGATACTAATGAATTGATTGTTGTTTCAGATGATAAATTGCAGCCTGAGGTGGAGCTTTCAAAAGGAAAGCAGAAGGTTGGTGAAGATAAACCACTTCCAAGTCATAGGGATGATGCAAAAGAAGCTGATTCAAGTCATGACTGTGCTGATGATATTGATCAGGAGCTGGCAACTTATCAGCTAGCAAGGGACAAGTCCAGGAGACAGGTAAGACCTCCTTCTAGACTTGGATATACTGATAATGTATATTTTGTATGTCTTGCTGTAGAAGATATAGAATGTTAAGAACCTAGCTGCTATAGTGAAGCTATGAGTTGTGATCAAAATGATAAATGGAGCAAGGCTATTCAGGAGGAATTAAATTCTCTAAATAAGAATTCTACTTGGATCATAGTAGATAAGCCAACAAATCACAAGCTTGTAGGATGCAAGTGGATATTCAAGAAGAAAATTGAAGCTTTTAACAAAGACAAGTTCAGATTTAAAGCAAGGTTGGTGGTTAGGGGTTTCACTCAAAAGGAAGGGGTGGACTACACTGAAATTTTCTCCCCTGTGGTCAAGCATAGCTCTATAAGGATGTTGCTAGCAATGGTGGCTCAATACAACATGGAACTTCATCAGATAGATGTGACAATAACATTTTTACATGGAGAATTGCAGGAGCAAATATACATGGTGATTCCAGAAGGGCTGCAGGTTGAAAATGGGGAAAGGAAGGCTTGTTTGTTACAGAAATCCTTGTATGGCCTCAAGCAAAGTCCTAGGCAATGGTATCTCAGGTTTGATGACTTCATGAAAAGGATTAAGTTCACTAGAAGTAAGCATGATCAGTGTGTTTATATCTAGCATGATAATGACACACCACACACTTACTTATTGCTTTATGTTGATGATATGTCAATTGCTAGTACTTCTATTGAGAGATTGAATACTGTAAAAGGCATGCTTAACACTGAATTTGAGATGAAGGATTTGGGAATAGCCAAGAGAATGCTAGGCATGAATATCAGCAGAAATAGAGCACAAGATGAAGTGTTTTTAGACTCGAGCAATTATCTTAGCAAGGTGCTTGTGAGATATCAGATAAATCAAAGCAAGAGCTGTATTATACCCATTAGTCAACATGTGAAGTTGTCTAAAGATCAATCACCAAGTTGTCAATAAGAAGCAGACAAAATGAGGAGGATACCATACTCAAATGTTGTGGGGAGTATCATGTATGCAATGGTGTGTTGCAGACCAGATTTGGCATATTGCATGAGTGTTATTAGCAGATATATGGCTGATCCAGGTCAAGCACATTAGGAAGCAACTAAAGGAGTCATGAGATATCTGAATGGGACAGTAGAGCATGGATTAATGTTCAAGAAAGTGGTTGAAACAAGCACACCTGTAGTAGGATATGTTGATTCAGATTTTGCCTCCAATAGTGATACAAGAAAATCAATTATGGGTTATGTGTTTACTTTATTTGGCACGGCTATTAGCTGGAAATACACACAGCAATCTGTAGCGGCACTATCAACTACAGAGTCAGAATTTATAGCTCTTACAGAAGCTATTAAGGAGGCTATATGGATGCAAGGTATGCTTGATGAGTTAGGGTTTAAGCAAGATAAGGTTCATGTGTTTTGTGATAATAATAGTGACATACACCTCTCTAAGCATCAAGGGTATCACGAGAGGACTAAACACATTGATGGTAGAATGTATTTCATTCGAGACATTATTGACAAAGGGATAGTTGAAGTTAAGAAGATCCCAACAGAAAAGAATCCAGTTGATGCACTGACCAAAGCTATTCCAGCAGTTAAGTTCAAGCTGTGTATGTCATTGATCAATTTGGAAGGGAAGGCTGCAACTAATAGTACTTAAAGCTGATGGGAGCAAGGTAGTTTATGCATGCTTAAGGTGGAGATTGATGTGAATAAGCATGCATATTAAGCTGGAGTAAGACAAGTCGAATTTTTCTAAGTATGGAAAAGAAACGTAATCTCACTTAAAAAGTCACGCTTTAGAAATGCACTTTCAATCTGTTTTGTTAGTTATTCAGCAAACAGGAATGAAGAGTTAGTTGCGCAGATAGATCAACTTGCGGGGCAATTTTCTTGGAGGATACTTAACCGATTTTGAAGCGGTTTGTTTCTAGAGTCTATATATATCGTGTAGTTTATTTTCTTAGAAGAGTCATGAATGTAATTCAGTCTGCAGAAGTGAGAAATTAGCTTAGAACGAGTGATACAGTTGTAATTTCTTTCTTGTTTCTTCCTTTAATAAAAGCTCTCCCCACCCTGATTTCCCCATGGATGTAGGCTGAAAAGCCGAACCACGTAATCCCAGTGTGTTCTTGATTGTTTTGTGATTGCATTTTGGATTTCTTGAGTGCAAGTTCTACAAAGTGTTGTGGAAAGTGTGTTGTGGATTGTGTTCTTGAGGATTTAAGTTGACATGTTTGATAAAAAGTAAGCGAGCCCTACACAATACTTACTATCAACATAGTAACAAACTGCATTAACCGAATTCAACAGTGCAAGACTTGATAATGCCAACGTTCTATGATATTCATATAATTTAATCCTCTTTTCTAAAACTTCATGGAAATTACTTTTAGTCACATATATGGCTCAATATTTGAGAAATTGCATAAATACATCCATTTCAACTCCATGAACCTTTCGAGCATGTTGCAGTAAATTACTTATGGAAAAGTTGATTTAAGTTATCCACAACTCTAGCTATCAAAATGCACGTATATGCTCAAGAAACTCTGACCATACTAAAAGAAGTGGATTTTTTTCAATTGTTTCAACATATAAACTCTTGAATTGAATTAGTAATGTTCATCACATTTTTTCCAATTTTTTCTTGCCATAGGTATGTCTAAGCACCAAGGAGAAAAACAAAATAAAACTAAGTATATTTTTCACATATTTTTCTATATTGTAGTAAATAGGCCATGTAACACCCCCCTCTATTTAGGGTAGTTACTTCTACTAACTAAAACATAACTTTCCACCTCATAAAAAAATCTTCGTAAGAATTCTTTTCTTATTTTTTTTAAGAAGCAATAGAAACAAACTTTGTTAACAAACATGTTAGAGTTTTAAAACGGTTTAAAACATTCCAAAAGAAATTAAATCGGTTTAGTAAAATTTTATGTCAAAGAACTCAAAAACAAAAATTTTCTTAATATGAATACTTAAAAAAATCTTAAAACCAATTCTGAGGTCGTCACCTCCAATCACGCTTTAGCGCTGCTACCTCCTCGCATCACACCTTACCTTTATTTGCAATATAAGGTAAATACAATAAGCAAAGTACATCACCTAATCTCACAAAAATATTTTCTTTACAACTTTTGAAAAATGATAGAAATCAGCTAATAAAAACAATAGGAAAATTTGGTAAAAATAACCCTTAAGTTTGCCAACTTTAGGAAAATGACCCCTAAATATTGATATTTTTAAAACTAATTCGTAACAAAAAAAAGGTAAAAACATCTTTTGATTGGCTCCAATAGGTAATCGTTCCGGTTACCATCTTATGTGTCACATAATTTGAATTTCTTTTCCTTTTTTGAAGAAATTAAATCCTAAAATCATTATAAATTCCACGTAAACATAGAAAGTGACTTTGAGGGAATATAAAATTAAAAATAACCCACTTAATCAATATAAAAATGTATAAAGTAAAAAATATTAATTATAAAAAATCCAAAAAATAATTTCCAAATAACTAAAATTAAAATTGTAATGTTTAAAAATATAAAAATAATTATAAAAGTTATGATTATTTAAAAAATATTTGAAAAAAAAAGAAAGAAATAATTAATCAGAAAATTGTTTAAAAATTTACATTCCTCAACATTTAAATTTATAAAGGAATCAATAAAAAATAATTAGTAAAATTAAAATAAAATAAAAATAAATAATCATGAACATTTAAATGTTGTTAGATCTAAAAACTTTTATTTAAACAATCTATTAAACTATGAAAATTAATTATTACAAGTGTAGATTTAGTTAGACATGTTATAGAGCAAAATAAAGATTATGATATAAATATAATATTATAAGGATAATAAACTAATGAAATAATGGTAAGAGTAATTTTACATTCCAAACTCTTCTTAAAACATTTAAATATTTTGATTATTTTTCTTCTAAAATTTTGAATATCTCATAACATTAACTAAAATTAGATCTAAATTAATATAGATTTAAATAAAAACAATATTACAAAAGTAAAACACAAAGATGACGATAATATATAAATGTCTATATTAAAGATTAATATGGACAAATGGAAATAAGAATAAATAATTATGGAAGTAAAATTAAAATAAATCCAAAACAGGTAAAATTAAAAAGGATATTTTATAATATCTCATATACTTGTAAAATTGATCAAAATTTTAGAAATATAAAATTGTCAAGAATTAAATGGAAAATGTAATAAACAAAACAGAGACAAAATCGTAAATTTAAAAATTTATAAAATATATAACATTGAGGAAGAGTACAATGATATTTATGAAATAACAAGGGAAAAATTAGTAAAAATGACCCGTAAATTTTTCAACTTTAAGAAAATGACCCCTAAATATTGACATTTTTAAAACTAACCCGTAACTAAAAAAATGTTGGTAAAAACATCCTTTAACCGGTTCCAACAGGTAACCGTTTCGGTTACCAGCTTACGTGTTACATACAGTTTAAGCTGGTAACCGGATCGGTTACCTGTTGGAACAGGTCAATGGATGTTTTTACCAACTGTTTTTTAGTTAAGGACTAGTTTTAAAAATACCAATATTTAGAAGTCATTTTCCTAAAGGTGGAAAACTTAAAGATCATTTTTATCAATTTTCCCAAATAACAATAATAAAAATAAAACATGAGATGTAACACAAATTAAGTATATAATAAGAGTGCAAATGTCTTAATTATGATGAAATAATAAAATATTAATAAACCTATGGAAAACAATATTTTTAAAATCTTTTCAGAAATTCATATTATGTCCCTAAAATTTTATCCATTATTAAACAGAAGTGTTTTGAAGAAAGTTGAGATTAAATGACAATGTAATCTACTTTTATATTTATAACAATAATACTGATATATATATATATATATATATATATTATCTATATAAAAATGTGGATGTTTTTAAAAAATATGAATTGCCAAATATATCTCTATCAAAGATTATTATTTAAGGTTATAATACTAACTTAGTATTTTCATACTTATAAAAGTGTAAAAGTGTGGATGTTTCTTACAAAATATGGATAGCCGAATATATTCCTATTAAAAATTATTATTTAAGGTTATAATAGTAATTTATGATTTTCATACTTAAATAATTTTATACTAGAATCCTAACTAATTCAAAATTTTATAAAATCTCATTATAATTAGAACTTTAATATAAAAGTGTTTTATATAAGAAATTTGTATTATTTCTTTCCTTAATTTGAATTAATTTTCACATACAACGCACGTGATTTAAAACTCGTATATATAAACTCATGAAAAGAAGATAAAAGCCTTTGAACCATAAACCAATCTATCAAATTAGAAAAATATAAGTATCTGATCAAAAGGGCCAAACAGAAAACCCATAATGTTGAAAAAGAAGGAAATTACCCTATTATTGAGAGGAAACTGAAGGAGTTGTTAAAGATTGGAATTGCTTGCTCTCATGGCGGAGCACCGAGTAGCGACACTGAGTCAAAACGGCCCTCATCTATGAAGATAAACTATTAGGAATGAAAATAAAAATATAGGATTTTATTCTCACAACGTATTGAGAAAAAGTGGAAGGGTGTCCGGATATATCAAAAGAGAAAACGTTTAGCTATTAATGGAGAAAAGAGTAAAAGTGAGAAGGAAGAAAGATCGATTGAAATTTAAGAGAAGATCATCTTCTTGATCACGAAATTCACGAATTATAAATTGGAGTTCCCTTTTTTTCCCTGATAATGAATAAAGGGAGTGGAGGATGTCCAATCAACAAATATAATGTATTTTCAACCATGATTTATTACCATACATTTCAAATTCTCATCAAATCCTTCAACGAAAAATCACAATTATACAACAGATGTCTAAATTCTTCTAGAAAAAATTAGCATAGAAGCAACTCTTTGATTTTTTTTCTTCTCAAAGTGATCAAGTTGCTGTATATATACTAGTGATTGATTCATGTTGTCTTTTGTTGCCTTTTGCTACTCGTTGACAACTTCAATTTGATTTTTGAGATCCTGGTGTGGACATCTTTTATATTTGGCCTCTCTTCAGGCATATCTGATGTGCATTCTAGAGCTAGTTCTATAACTGATATCATGCTGGCTGTAATATTTTCATCATTCATGTCCAATAATAGTTCATGATCATCAACAATTTGCATTATTGCATTAGGGAATAGTTCAGACACCCATCTCTTCATGGTTACTTCTCCTGAAAACATCTTATCTGTCGGTCTTTTACTCGAAATCATTTCCATCAACAAAATCCCGAAGCTATAAACATCAACCATGGTCGATACTAATCCTTCTGCTCCAAACTCTGCAAAATGAGAACAATTAAATGTTGTGAATAGATTGGGATTTTATTTTATTTGATCCTCTAAGTTATGGCGTATTTTAAAATATTGTTTACGAGTCATAAACATTAGACATTTTCTGGAAAAGAATATAGCATAATGTAGTTGTGTAAAAAAGAGTATCCTTACCTGGTGCCATGTATCCAAAGGTACCTAAAGTTGTAGTTTGTTGCATTGTCTGATCATGTGCAAGAAGCTTGGCTATGCCAAAGTCACCTACATGTGCAACCATCTCTTCGTCTAGAAGGATGTTGTTTGGCTTCAAATCACAATGTACGATTGGGAACGTATATCCTTGATGTAGATACTCTAAAGCACAAGCTACATCTTTCAATATTCCCAATTTCTGAAAAATGTTCAAGGAACAATCTACAGAGTAGAGCCATTTTTCAAGGTTCCCATTGGGCATATATTCCATCACCAAGGCCTTAAAATCAAGGTTGGAGCAAGAAGTTATAATCTTGACAAGATTTCTATGTCGTATTCTACTCATTATTTGGCACTCTGTCTCGAAGCTCTTCATCACATTTTGTATGTCTAAATTGAAAACCTTAATAGCAGCAATTCTTGCATCAGAAAATTCCCCCCTGTATACCGATCCAAAGCTACCTCTCCCTATCAAGTTTTCTTCTCCAAGATTGCTCGTTGCACGAAGGATTTCATGATATGTAATACTCTCATGAATATGCATGAATCCAGGAGGTGGTACATCAGGCAAAGATGAAAGTGATTGCCTTTTCCGACATCTTCTGAGAACTAGGATGAAAATTAGGACAAGTATAGAAGCACCTGTAAGAATTGGCAGTACATATTTTAAGACTTTATCCTTCACTGAAGAGTCAGATATTGATCTCTCTTTGCATAACCCCACGTTGAATCGAGGTGCTCCACACAAACCCTTATTTCCTTTAAAAGATTCAGCTGTGAAGTTTGCAAAAGGCCCTTTATCCGGGATTTCACCTTTAAGCTCGTTGAACGAAACATTGAAGTAATTAAGATATGAAAGTGCCTCCAAAGAATTCGGAATTGTACCAGATAGATTGTTGTGGGACAAGTCCAAGAACTGCAAACCCTTCAAATCTGCAAAAGATTCAAAAATGGGGCCATCCAGCTTGTTATTTGATAATGAAAGAGTGATCAAATTCTCAAGCTGTGAAATAGTGCGTGGAATTTCTCCAGAAAGCTGATTTCCAGACAAATCCAGGGCCACCAGGCTCTTCATATTCTTGATTTCTTGAGATAGAGACCCGTCAAGGAAATTGTTAGATATGTTCATAGTTTGGAGACCATCATTAAACCATATAGACGATGGAATCCTGGAACTGAATGCATTGTCGGAGAGCAAGACTTCTCTCAACATTGACAGGTTTCCTAAGCACAGTGGCAGTTCTCCAGAGAACCTGTTTTCTGATAAATCCACTGCATATAGATTTTTCAGATTGCATAAAAACTGAGAAATGGAGCCATGCAACAAATTCCCATAAGTTACCAATCTCTGCAAACTGCTTAAACTTCCCAATGTCTCTGGGATACGCCCCGTCAGGTTATTACCTCCAAGATGTAATAAAATCAGGTTGCTCAAATTCCCCAACTCACTAGGCAATGGACCTGTGATCCGGCAGTTCTGGGCCCGAAACCGCACAAGAGACGCAGATAGATTGCTGGAGCCTAAGGATTTTGGGAGGGCTCCAGTTATAGGGTTTCCAGACATTTGCATATACTCCAGGTACTTGCAGTTTGACAATGAAGACAGGAAGTCTTCTTCGGGCTTCGACATATTATTCGACAGCTGATTGATGGCAATGTTCAGTCTTTCGATTTGGCGCAGGTTGCCAAGGTTTATAGGCATAGCTCCAGAGAATGAGTTGTTAGATAGCTCAAGAATGGTGAGTTTGGAGAGATTAGAGATGGAATCAGGAATCTTTCCATGGAAAAGATTGTTATTAACGTACAACTCTTTCAAGTTTGGCAGTCCTCTGTCTATAGAAAAAGGAAGGGTTCCTGAGAGATTGTTGAATGCCACTGAAAGAGCCCATAATCTGGAGAGATTGAAAATCGCAACTGGTACTTCACCATGTAGCTTATTAAATCCAACACTCAAGACTGTTAAACTGAATAGCTGCCCCATTTCTGGAGGGATAGTCCCATGAAAACTATTCTCACGAATGTCGAAGTAGTCCAAGTTTGAGAGATTGGCCACTGAAGGTGGAATAGTGCCTGTAAATCCATTGCTGAACAGATATAGCTTTTTGAGAGAATGACAGTGTGTTAGAGTGGTGAGGATCTCTCCTTCAAAATGATTTGAGTAGAGGACCATGGCTTCGAGCTTTGTTGTTGGTCGTCGTGTGCATATGTCTTTTGGAATGGTACCAGAGATTTGGTTGTCTCCCACATGAATGCTGAGTAAAGAAGATATATCAAAGATTGTTGACTGTAACTCTCCTACAATAATCCAACTTTGTGAATTAGGGAAATTTTTCATACAACATGCCCACAAACATGATATTCATTTTATAGAAGTCTAGTGTCTGATTTTTTTAGAGTTTATTATCCAAATTGTCCCGTAATTTAGGTGCTCTGACAATTTATGACTTTAAATATTCGGGTTGATAATTTAAGATTTTAATTTTGCGGGCCTCGAAATTTTGTTCAATTTCATTCCGAATTGCTCAATTTGGCCGAAATCGTAAGAGAAACGCATGTGATCCATCAACAATTTCGGCAATTTCACTTACAATTGAGTGATTCGCACTTAAATTAGGCAAAATTTCCGAGGTCTAGAAAGTTAAAGTTCTAAATTGTAAGACCATCTAAATTACAGGATAATTTGGAGCATAGATCAATAAAAAAAAACATGGCAAAGTGATACTCAGGGTAGAGGGATAAATTAAAATCTACTCCAATTTTCAATGCGAATTATCAAAGTGCCAAACGATGAAACAAACTGATTTCATAATCCTGCTGTGTGTTTATTCACTCAACAAATCTTTTCACACAAGGGTTTCAATAAACATATATTCGAACAAAGTGTGAGCTAGGAGTGTACCTCGGAATTGATTATCGGATAAATGGAGGTACTGAAGCTGAGACAAGTTTCCAATAAACCCTCTTGAAATGTCTCCAGTGAGATTGTTATAAGACAGGTCAAGTATATTGAGATGGACACATGCATATAAACTTGTAGGAATATCTCCTATTAAGTAATTGCTCGAAAGGTTCAACTTCTCCAGTTTCTTTAACAATCCAAGGCTCTGGGGAACATGACCGTTGAGCTTGTTGAATGACATGTGTAGCGAACGAAGGCGTCCCAAGTACCCGATTTCAGTGGGGATTTGGCCATTGATGCTGTTGTTGCTCATGTCTAAGACTGTGAGGAACGAGAGATTGCCTATTTCTCTGCCAATGCTTCCTTCTAAACCCATATTGGAAAGATCCAAGCT
Organism: Scutellaria barbata; assembly: GCA_028654395.1. Lineage (NCBI taxonomy): Eukaryota > Viridiplantae > Streptophyta > Magnoliopsida > Lamiales > Lamiaceae > Scutellaria > Scutellaria barbata. The sequence continues at coordinate 8,875,262 of CM053650.1, forward strand.
TGTTACTCGTGCCCGTCTCCGACTACAACCCACGCCAATCCAACTACAAAACAAGGTTTCTTGTGACCAATTCTTGGCCAAGATGTTGGAATTTATGTGCGCTTTGAGGGCTAATAGAGAGGATTTATCTGTATCAGAATTCTTCACAGATGCAGCTAACCTGCATATTTGCAGCACTCCAAAAAACATGAGGAATATTGATACAACCTCTTTTCCCATTTAATTTGTATGGCATGCAGAGAGAGAGAGGAATTTGTATTTGAATATTTGGAACATGTACATTATTCCTAAGGGATATGTACCACCATCATGAGCTATCAAATCCGGTGGTTCATGGTTGAAATGCATTGCACAAGAAATTAATTATGAAAATTTGACTTGGTACTAATCTATATATATCACAAGCCAGAACAATCAATACATGTCATGTGGTACTATTGTTGTAGTTAATGTGCCGACATATTTTGATTAGTACATTTATGAGTTTTTTTTTAGTTACGTGAGTTATCTTCTCGCGCGTTTTGGGTCCTATTTTGGGCTTGTTTCAACCCACGATGTTGACTGTTTTCCTGTTATAGCCTGAAATCCATTTTTCAATTTAATCAGACTTTTTAAAATATTGACAAAAATTATTAAATTTCTTTCTAAACAAGCAAACACCTAATTTTAGGATAAATTTTATAATAAAACCCAATTTATAAATTAATTTTTAATTTTTAACCTAAATTTTAAAGTTTTTCAATAAATGACTCAATTTAACATTTTTTTCTCAAGATTTGAAATTTAGATTGAGTTCCCAATTCAAGACAAAATTCATTTTTTTTTATTTATATTTATAAATTTATTTATATTTCATTATGTATTCATATTTTGGATAAATTAAGAACAATTTTCATCCGACTTATCTTAATTTATAAGGAAAAAAATATAATTAATTTAATTTATAAAATATAATTTATATTAAATTGATTAATATTAAAATCGATTTCTATACTTTTATTCATAAAATTAAGAAAATTAAGGAATCTTAATTTTTGAATTGCATTTATTATATATATATATATATATAAATTAATACAAGTCGAATGATGATCGTTCCAAAATTGCACGAAGTTGTCTTAATTTATCTAAACTATATATAAATATTAAAATATAAATAAATTATAAATATAAATACAAAGAAAATGAAAAAAAATGAAATTTTATCTTAAATTGAGAAGAAAATGTAAAATTGAGCCCCTTATTGAGAACATTAAAATTTAGGTTTAAAATTAAAAATTAATTTATAAATTGGATCTTCTTATGAAATTTATCCTAAAATCAACACAAAATATATAACAAAATCAATGCAAAATCTCATAAATGTATGTTTTTAAGCACATATTTTAAATTGAGTCCTGAAAATATTTTACAAATGCATACACATAAAAAAAATAAAAAAAAACAATTAACAATATACATAGAAATCAATAACAAATTGGCACAAGAAAATATTTGAACTGAAACCTAGCCAAAATTAATCCTCAATCATGATACGCACAGTACAAAGAAAAACATGAAATAATTTGTTGTTTTTCTCTTTTTCTTCTTTTTTTAATTAAAAAAAATTAAGGGGTGCAGAAGGTGGGGCTACACTTGCATTTCCAACCCTCAGGCGCAGGCTCATAATTAGTGTAGAGAACACCCACATGGCTCGTGGTTGTGGGCACCTGAATGGCTTCACATGGCATGCATCCATAACACTTGTGCTCACATCTTGGTAGAGGTGTTCCGCCGGTTCCGGTTCCGATTTGTCGGTTTGGAATCGGCGGTTTTTGGAATTGTAAGCATCAAATTGGAACCGAACCGTGGGGTCCGGTTTCGGTTTCGGTTTGGAAACCGGCGGTTAACTGGAACCGGCAGTTCAAACCGCCGATTTCCCGGTTTTTTCCTTTTTTTTTTTTTTTTTTTTTTTTTTCTGTCAAGTAAGGCACGGTTCTGTCAAGTAGGGCACGGTCGTGCCCCATTGACCAGCCTTGATTTTTCATCTCGCACGGTCGTGCTCTTCTGATCATCAACGGGCAAATGATCTCAGCCCTCCACGTGTCACGTTTGAAAATACAAAAAATAAAAAAAATAGCACAAACCGGCGGTTTAACCGGCGGTTTGAACCGCCAGTTAAACCGCCGATTACCGGTTTTTGGAGAGGCCGAACCGAAATCGAACCTTACCTCGACGGTTCACGATTCCGGTTTAAACCGGCGGTTTAACCGGCGGTTCGAACCGCCAGTTAAACCGCCGATTACCGGTTTTTGGAGAGGCCGAACCGAAATCGAACCTTACCTCGACGGTTCACGATTCCGGTTTGGAATCGGAACCGGGTCAATGGTTCCCGAAACCGTTGACTGCCGGTTCGAACAGGCCCGGTTCCGATTTTTCGAACCGTTTGGGCACGTCTACACCTTGGTGGCTTGATCCTATTTTCTTTATTTCTTTCATTTTTTCTTCCTTTTCCAATAAACCCATATATAATTCCATTTATTTAGAAATCAAAATTTAATAAATAAATAAATCAGCATATGTATTGTGTACCACAAATTCTCCTGTGCACCAAATGTTGGATCTAAAATACATGCAATCCGGGTCAACTCGGATCCGTGAATTTTGATTTTTTTTTAATTTTATTTTATGTGTTAACCTTTATATTATAAATGTGTGACATTTATGTTGTATTTATATGACCTTTATGTACAAATATCCTGATTTTTATGTATTGTAATGTAGGAAAAAAAGAAGAATTTCAACACAATTTGTATATATATACCTTTATGTAAATATTCATGTTTACTTTTATTTTATATTAGTGTGACTTTTATGTACAAATATATTCTATTTTCATCTTTTTTTTTTCAATTTTATGTTTATTAAAATCAATTCTTAAATACTTTTTTAATGCTTGAATTTATTAAAATCAAAATTTCATAATTTAATTAAGAAAATCTAAAATTATGTTTATATCTTTTATTATTAATCTGGTAAATTCAAATTTTAATGATGATTTTATGATAATTTATTGTCTATATTTGTTAAGATAGAAAGTTTAAAGAAATTACAATTTAAAATGAAAAGAATAAAGATAAAAAGATATAGATTATTTGATGTATAAGGGTATACTTGAAAATTTAGTACAAAATTAAAGTTTATTTAGTCATTGTATAATTATTTGAATAATTTTTGTATTCTACTTTGTTATTTTGTCTTATTGAAATGATTCTAATATTTCAGTTATAATTTTAAAATTTATAAATATTTACTTTAAGATCTTAATATTTATATATTAAGATTTCATTTAGTAATAATCTTGTTTTATCAATTATGTTTAAGTTAATCATAGTCTTTAGATTGATTAAATAATTTATATTAAATTTTTTTATAAATAATCAAATTTTATAAGTTAAATTTAGATTATTTCTAAATAAAATTTTAGGGATTTCATCATACTTTGAGTTAGTATAACATTAATGGTAATTGGATGAACTTATTATTATGATAAGATCTCTGCAGAGTTGGTGGTTAAGTCTGACATTTGGACATGTGAGTTGAGTAGCTCGGTAGTCATGAGATTGGTTGGAAGGAGCCTAGAAGGAGTTCAATTCTAACCTCATGATGAGATTGTGCGGACGTCGTTCTGACTTTGACCCTATGCTGAGGTCTTTCGAATGTTGACCTTTTGATCCTTAATCGAGATAGATATTTGGCACGGAGTTGAGTTAGATGTTATTTATTAAGAGGCCGTCTTACTTGACCTTCTGGACTCCTTTTGTAGTATCCGTAAATTTTTTTACATAACCAACTTAAACTTTAGTCCTAATTAATCCTTAATTAATGCAAGCTAAGGTAATTAGGAAATCACATGACACCTCCTACTTGCTCAATTACACCTCCTACTTGCTCAAGTACACCTGGCAACAATTGGAGAGAAAAGGGGAAATAATTAAGAGGCAATTTGGGAAGGAAAAATTAGGAAAAGAAAACTATCACTCTTCTTCTTAAACACCAGCATCACTGCCGCTTCACTCCTCACCGCCGGCGAAGAGATTTTCTGGTAATCCTTCCGATAGGGTGTATCTCTTGTCAAGCCGTCGCAGGTTAGGGCCCGATTGTAGAAACAGCAGCCCGTTTTTCTTTTCTCCTCTTTCCCTTTCCTTCCCACTGTGCTGCCGTCCTGCTCTGCTGTGTCGTCGCTGTGAAAGTGAGCCGGCGCTCGGTCGCGCCGGTGAGATATGGGGGGGGGGTGTGAGGCCGACGCTGCTAGCGCCGGCGAATTTCCGACCGAGAGCCGCCACTGGTTTGGGTGTATATGTGTGTTTTAATTTAGAAATTTCTGCAATATAAATATATATATATGTATGAGTTGTGTGTTATTGTGTGTTGGATTGTGGTTGGTTTTGGATTGATGGTGGGAAGGAGCCGGCGCCGGTTGCGCCGGCAGGAATGGAGGAGAGCCGCCGCTTGCAGCGGCGGCGAAACTGGGAAAAGTATAGTATATATGTATGTGTGTTAGAGTGTATATATAATTACGTGTATGTGTTTTGGTTGTGTTGGTGAGGATGGGGGTGTTGCCGGCGACTCCGTCGCCGGCAGAGGTGGCGGCGAGCGGTGGCGGGCGGCAGCAGGGCCGCAGCGGAGAAGGGGAGACAGGGAAGGTGTTTTTGGAAGCTTTTGGGTTGGAAATGGAAATTTGTTAAACTTAGGGACTGCTCTGCAATTCCAGTGGATTCTGGGGAGGGTCAACCTGTTACTGTTCTTAAGTTCAAGGTCTAGTCTGATAGTCTTCATAAGTCTGAGGGCTATTTGATGAATTCTTAATAGTACAGGGACTTAATTGTTTGTTAAACTTAGGGACTTAGTTGCAAATCCCTGAGTTAGGTGATATAACAATTAAGTCCCTGTACTATTAAGAATTCATCAAATAGCCCTCAGACTTATGAAGACTATCAGACTAGACCTTGAACTTAAGAACAGTAACAGGTTGACCCTCCCCAGAATCCACTGGAATTGCAGAGCAGTCCCTAAAATTTTTAGGAGGTTATGATTAGACTTTAAACTTTACACAAGTTACAGAATTGCCCTCGGACTTTGATAAATTGATCAAATGACTATATTATGACCTCAAAAGTTTAATAATTTCTGAACTTTGAGTCCTAGACGTTATAAAATGATAAACGACAAGATAATGGACCTTTAAGCGAGAAAGACCCTGATTTTTGGGAAACCCTAAATTAAGAACCCCGTCTATCAAGTTTCTCCAGGATTTATTCTTTTATAGATTTAATTAGACTTAAGCTATTTAAATCAGATCATAAGCTCAATTTTTACTCTCTGTAGGAAATACACGTACGGGACCGAACTAGGAGTTGGATCGAACGCTTTTGGACAGAGTTCTGTGAAAAGTTCAAGGTGGGGGGGTAAAACTTTATTTATGATTTTAAATCGTACAGTTTTAAGAAAAAATTATGTGGCTAAGTGATTTAAATTCCGTCATTATGTGCTATTGGTTTCAATGGAAATGTTTATATTACGTGAACAGTATTTCAAGTAAATTACATGAATTTGAGAGCTATGGATTTTCAAGTTATGCAAATGCAAAGGATTTTAAATTGATGATAAGTCGGGATAATACCCGCTAGAAAGGGGTTTCTTTAGAAACCAACACATGTCAAAGATTTTTCTGTACTTATGTGTTATGTGAATTATGTGGCCAACGTGAACGTGCTCAATGTGTATTATGTGATTATGTGGAACCATTATGTGAACTTACTTGCGCATGCGCCTTCACGCCAAGTAGGGTATTCCTTTTTGGAAACCCATCTACAGGGGATATTCTTCGGAATTCCCAACGCTATAGGGGTGTAACAGCCCAAACTCGGGTCGGCTTGGGGCCCTGATAGGTAATCTTCGGAAACCTATCCACAGTATGCCATTGGGGCTCTTCAGGAGTCTACAACGTGTATTCTATGAAAAATATGCAAATTATAGTATGTGTAATTATTTATTTAATATCTTTCCCTTTCCCCACTAAGTGTTCTTTGACACTTACCCCCTTCTATGTGTTATTTTACAGAAAACTTAGATGGCAAGGAATGGTGAACAGAAATGCTGTTACTTTTGCATATGTATATGAATATAGCTCTGTATATGAACAATTTGCATTTCTGGAATCCCTGAATATGTTCGGAGCAAAGGCTATGCGTCTTGATATAAACATGATCGTTTTCTACATTGGGTTGATATAGATCTGAAATGTCTCTATCAGATAATTCTAGAGTTTGCTTATTTTGAATATTCAATTGATTAGGTTTTCGCTGGACGCCCTATGACCGAACTGCGTTTAAACTCTGAATATTTTGAAAAAAAAAAAAAAAAATATATATATATATATACGCGATTTTACCTTTTCTGAAAACGGGGCGTGACAGTTTTGGTATCAGAGCCTGGCTCTACTATCTTTTTCGTAGGGCCTTGCTCGTAAAAATTCTTTTGATATATATATAAATACTAATAGATATGCATTGTACGGTTAATATGCAAAACTGACAGGTGATTCTGTTCAACCTCCTTCCACAGGTTTGATTGAAAAATTTTAAAACTTTTTATAATGTGATGATCTGATTGTTTTTATCTGTTATTATTTAATCTTTTCGTTCTGTGTATGTTTATTTTGGAAATAAGATGAGGTAATATTCCGGGTTGAGGATGGTATTGACGGGGTATCTTTATGAAACTTACATGTTGGGTTGTGGGTGACAGATGGTTCCTCCACGCCGAACCGCTAGGATAAGTGTACCCCGTTTTGAGTCCACAGGAGCGAGGATGAGACGGCTGTTCATGAGCAGCCAGATAGCGGGTGACGTATCGGTAGGAGAGCACATAGCCAGACTGTTCCATTGCTGGCGGGAGACTGGTAGCGGTACCGGTCAGATAGGTAATATGGAGGCAGCCACTCGATTGATCCACACCCTACCCGGAGAGTGGGCCGTACGGGCCCGACGCGTCTTTCGTGATGAGCTGGTGTTTTCGGCAGTAGATAACGTACCCAGCATAGATTTTGGGCGAATGGCCCGACAGATGATGGACCTATGGATGCGGCGGGCGACCCCGTCCACTCCAGAGCAGGGACCATTCGATCCCTCCAGTAGCGACTCGGGTAGTGGCGGAGACGATGAGGAGGACCCGGAGGAGGATCCGGAGGAGGATCCAGATGAGGATCTCGGTGGGGCTGCTGACGGTGGGGTTCGTAGGGATTTCCCACCGGGGCTACAGGGACCTCCGTCACCACCAGCAGCCATGGCTTAGGGAGAGTGGGTGGTTTGGGATGGTTGGGTCATGATGATGGACGATATTTTATTTTGCTGTATATGTATTGTATATATGCAATATTTTGTAGGATACAGTGAGGCTCGGTTATTCTTTTTGATATGTACATAGGAAAAGAGCCGTCTGTGTCCAGCTAACCAGTATACTTGTTATAATTTTGATTATGATATATATATATATATGCGATAGTGGTTGACGGTTAAGGATAATATTCTGCGTTATAGGACTTTATTATTATTGTCTCTTCGAGTATTGTAATAAGTTTGGTTAATTTTTAATCAGATCATGAGAAGGGGTAGACCGAGGAAAAATCCTCCGACGACGACGTCAGCGTCGGGACCGTCAGCGTCTGAACCAAATACTCGAGGAGAAACTACACCCCCACCAGTTACACCAAGTCAATCAACGTCCGGGCCGCCCAACCTGGAACCTATGGAAAGCTTGGTAGCAGTATTGCAAGGGTTAGCCCAACGATTGAACAGCGGGAATGCGAATACAGCACCGGTGGAGCCTAGGGAAGATGAGAATCGGGTGATAGAACTCTTTCGAAGATTTAATCCTCCGACTTTTAATGGAAAGGGGGAACCAGCAGACGCTGAAGAATGGCTAAGAGCCCTGGATCGACTATTCGCTCACTTGACATGCACCGAAGCACAACGAGTTTCTTGTGCCATTTTCCAACTCACCGAGGAGGCCAGTTTTTGGTGGGAATCTTATAGTCGAACTCTGACTGTAGAGGAAAGGGATGAGTTAACTTGGACGGATTTTAAAGAGATAGTTATGCAACAGTATTTGCCTCAGTCGTACAGGGATGCTAAAGAGACAGAGTTTTTACATCTACGTCAAGGATTCATGACGGTAGGAGAATATGAGCGGAAATTTAATCAGTTGAGCAGGTACGCAGTTCACCTGGTGGATACTGATTTGAAGAAGGCGAGACGGTTTTGTAAGGGGTTACGCCCAGACATCGGGGCTATATTGGCGGGGCAGGGAGAGATAACCTATAACGAGACGGTTAGAAGGGCTATGGAGGTGGCATCTCGGCTGCGAACGGATATGGTAGCCCCAAAGAGAGCCAATGAGGAGTTGGGAAAGAGAAAATGGGTAAGCTCAGGACCGAATCAGGGTCGGAACTCCAGTCAGGCGAAACGGCCAATGGGAAGAGGCAATTCCAGTGCTCTGAGCAATAGAGAAAAGCCGATGTGTCCAAAGTGTAGGAGGCCACACTTTGGGCAGTGCCTCTTGGGAACAGCTAATTGTTTCCGCTGCAAGGAACCCGGACATAGCGCGTTGAATTGTCCGTACTTCCCAGCTATGGGGTCAAGTGTTAATCAAAGACCAGGGGCAGGAAGAGCTCGAGCTTATGCTCTTACTCGCCAAGAAGCCGCTGAAGAACCAGAGACAATGGCAGGTATGTTATCGGTTTGCGATTTGCCTGCACTTGTCTTATTTGATACTGGTGCAACTCACTCCTTTATCTCTGTCAAGTTTTATGAGATGCTAAAATTAAGAAGTGATATGATGGAATTTAAGAAACTAGAAGTTAGCATACCTTCAGGGAAGGTAGTGAGCACTCAGTGGATGTGCAAAAATCTAAGGATTTATTTTGACAATAGAATTCTCTATGCCGATTTGCATGTATTAGAGATGCAAGATTTCGATGTGATCCTTGGAATGGATTGGCTAACGAGAAATCGTGCAACGATCAAGTGTTTTGAGAGAGAGATTCTTTTTCAGCCACTCGAAGGTGAAAATTTTACCTTCTTCGGAGCTCGAATTGGTTTGAATTTCAGAGTTATTACGGCTATGCAAGCCGTAAAACTGCTAAAAAAGGAAGATTGTGAAGCAGTGCTAGTTAACTTGGTAGATTCTAAGCAAGAAACAGATCCCATCGACAGAGTCCCGATAGTGAAAGAGTTCAGGGATGTTTTTCCTGAAGACCTACCTGGACTTCCACCAGACAGAGAAGTAGAGTTTGGGATAAAGTTGGTGCCTGGGTCTGCACCGGTATCCAAGGCTCCCTACCGAATGACACCAAAAGAATTACAGGAACTCAAGGTTCAGTTGCAAGAGTTATTGGAGAAAGGTTTTATCCGACCCAGTGTATCTCCGTGGGGAGCTCCGGTGCTGTTTGTAAAGAAGAAGGATGGGACTTTTCGGATGTGTATAGACTATCGCGAATTGAATAAAAGGACCATCAAGAACAAATATCCTCTACCCCGGATTGAGGATTTGTTTGATCAGTTAAGAGGAGCAAGTGTATTCTCAAAGATCGACTTAAGATCCGGCTATCATCAGGTAAAGGTCAAGAAGGAAGACATATCTAAAACAGCTTTCAGAACAAGATATGGCCACTATGAATTTGTGGTCATGCCCTTTGGACTTAGTAATGCACCGGCAGTTTTTATGGATATGATGAATCGGGTATTTCACTCTTATCTTGACCGATTTGTGATAGTTTTTATTGATGATATCCTGATATACTCAGATAGCCAAGCACACCATGAAGAACATTTGAGGATGGCATTGGAGATTCTACGGAAGGAGAAACTGTACGCAAAATTCAAGAAGTGCGAATTCTGGCTGAATAAGGTGTCATTTCTTGGACATATCGTCTCCGAGAAAGGAATAGAGGTGGATCCTGCCAAAGTAGAAGCAGTAAGTAACTGGAAGACGCCTACAAATGTAAACGAAGTGCGGAGTTTTCTTGGACTGGCAGGATATTACCGACGATTTATCGAAGGGTTTTCCAAGATTGCTACGCCCATGACTCGGTTAACCCGAAAGGAGACGAAGTTTCAGTGGACTGATCAGTGTGAGAAAAGCTTCCAAGAATTGAAAAGGAGATTAACCACTGCACCGATCTTGATAGTTCCAGATGGAACAAAAGGATTTGTGGTTTACAGCGATGCTTCCAAGCAAGGTTTGGGGTGCGTTCTGATGCAACAGGGAAGAGTGGTGGCTTATGCATCTAGACAATTAAAGGTTCATGAACAAAATTATCCAACTCATGACTTGGAATTAGCTGCAGTAGTTCATGCCCTTAAAATTTGGCGGCATTATTTATATGGAGGAAAATGCGAAATTTACACTGATCATAAGAGTTTAAAGTATTTCTTTGAACAGAAAGAGCTGAATATGAGACAGCGAAGGTGGTTGGAGTTGGTAAAGGACTACGATTGTACAATTCTCTACCATCCAGGGAAGGCGAACGTGGTTGCTGATGCACTTAGCCGGAAACGGGCGGAAGGGATAGCTTGTATGCTTACCAAGCAGGATTCCTTGGTAAGAGAAATGGCTAAGTTAAGTTTGGAAATTGTAGTGCCACCAAGTAGTATCAAAGCAAGGGTGACAGCTTTAACGATCCGACCCGCTCTGCAGGATGAGATCATAGAAGCTCAAAAGAATGATCGATTTTTGTTGCAGATAAGGGCTCGCATGGAGAAAGGAGAAGCAGAAGGATTTATGGAAGCTGTTGGAGGAGCTCTCACTTTCAGAGGAAGACTTTGTGTTCCAAAGAATGAAGAACTGAGAAACAGAATTTTGGAAGAGGCACACGTAACACCGTACTCAGCACATCCTGGAGGTACGAAGATGTACCAGGATCTGAGGAAAATTTTCTGGTGGCGAAACATGAAGAGGAGTATAGGACTATTTGTCAAGAAATGTCTTGTTTGCCAGCAGGTAAAAGCAGAGCATCAGCGACCAGCAGGAATGCTGACACCACTGGAGATTCCCGAATGGAAGTGGGAGCATATTACTATGGATTTTGTTGTCGGGTTACCTAGAACCATTCGAGGGAATCATGCTGTGTGGGTTATAGTGGACAGACTAACCAAGTCTGCTCATTTTCTGCCTATAAAAATGACGTTCGATGTGGATAGGTTGGCCCGAATTTATATGAAGGAAATAGTCAGGCTCCATGGGGTGCCAGTCTCGATTGTATCAGATAGGGACCCCCGCTTTACTTCCAGATTTTGGCAGTGCTTACAAAAGGAGTTGGGCACTAAATTAGCTTTCAGCACCGCTTTTCATCCACAGACTGACGGCCAAACAGAGCGAACGATACAAATTCTGGAGGATATGTTGAGAGCCAGCGCTCTGGATTTGCAGGGAAGTTGGGAAGAACACTTATATTTGGTAGAGTTCGCATATAATAACAGCTATCAGTCGACGATTGGAATGGCACCATATGAAGCACTGTATGGAAGAAGGTGCCGATCACCTTTATATTGGGACGAAGTAGGTGAAAGACAAGTTTTGGGGCCAGAGTTGGTCGAACAGGCTGTAATGATAATAAGAAAAATCCGAGAAAGAATCAAAACAGCTCAGGACCGACAGAAATCTTATGCCGATAAGAGAAGAAGGGAGCTAAAATTTGAGGTAGGTGATAAAGTTTTCCTGAAAGTATCACCTAATAAGGGAGTCTATCGATTTGGGAAAAAGGGTAAACTAAAACCCAGGTATATTGGACCTTATGAAATTTTGGAACGGATCGGTGAAGTGGCGTATCGATTGGCGCTACCACCAGTTTTCGCAGGCATTCACAACGTATTCCATGTATCCATGCTGCGGAAATACATGTTCGACCCGAGTCACGTGATCCACCAAGAAGATATTGGACTGGACAAGGATCTATCTTATGAAGAATTCCCTATTGCAATTATCGATAGAAAGGTCCATAAGCTGAGGAATCGAGATGTAAACTTAATAAAGGTCCAATGGAGTCAGCACAGTACAAAGGAAGCGACCTGGGAAAAGGAAGAAGAAATTCTCGCAAAGTACCCGAGTCTATCGATTTTAGGTACGCTTCCAAATTTCGAGGACGAAATTTCTTGAAGGAGGGAAGGATGTAGTATCCGTAAATTTTTTTACATAACCAACTTAAACTTTAGTCCTAATTAATCCTTAATTAATGCAAGCTAAGGTAATTAGGAAATCACATGACACCTCCTACTTGCTCAATTACACCTCCTACTTGCTCAAGTACACCTGGCAACAATTGGAGAGAAAAGGGGAAATAATTAAGAGGCAATTTGGGAAGGAAAAATTAGGAAAAGAAAACTATCACTCTTCTTCTTAAACACCAGCATCACTGCCGCTTCACTCCTCACCGCCGGCGAAGAGATTTTCTGGTAATCCTTCCGATAGGGTGTATCTCTTGTCAAGCCGTCGCAGGTTAGGGCCCGATTGTAGAAACAGCAGCCCGTTTTTCTTTTCTCCTCTTTCCCTTTCCTTCCCACTGTGCTGCCGTCCTGCTCTGCTGTGTCGTCGCTGTGAAAGTGAGCCGGCGCTCGGTCGCGCCGGTGAGATATGGGGGGGGGGGGGGTGTGAGGCCGACGCTGCTAGCGCCGGCGAATTTCCGACCGAGAGCCGCCACTGGTTTGGGTGTATATGTGTGTTTTAATTTAGAAATTTCTGCAATATAAATATATATATATGTATGAGTTGTGTGTTATTGTGTGTTGGATTGTGGTTGGTTTTGGATTGATGGTGGGAAGGAGCCGGCGCCGGTTGCGCCGGCAGGAATGGAGGAGAGCCGCCGCTTGCAGCGGCGGCGAAACTGGGAAAAGTATAGTATATATGTATGTGTGTTAGAGTGTATATATAATTACGTGTATGTGTTTTGGTTGTGTTGGTGAGGATGGGGGTGTTGCCGGCGACTCCGTCGCCGGCAGAGGTGGCGGCGAGCGGTGGCGGGCGGCAGCAGGGCCGCAGCGGAGAAGGGGAGACAGGGAAGGTGTTTTTGGAAGCTTTTGGGTTGGAAATGGAAATTTGTTAAACTTAGGGACTTAGTTGCAAATCCCTGAGTTAGGTGATATAACAATTAAGTCCCTGTACTATTAAGAATTCATCAAATAGCCCTCAGACTTATGAAGACTATCAGACTAGACCTTGAACTTAAGAACAGTAACAGGTTGACCCTCCCCAGAATCCACTGGAATTGCAGAGCAGTCCCTAAAATTTTTAGGAGGTTATGATTAGACTTTAAACTTTACACAAGTTACAGAATTGCCCTCGGACTTTGATAAATTGATCAAATGACTATATTATGACCTCAAAAGTTTAATAATTTCTGAACTTTGAGTCCTAGACGTTATAAAATGATAAACGACAAGATAATGGACCTTTAAGCGAGAAAGACCCTGATTTTTGGGAAACCCTAAATTAAGAACCCCGTCTATCAAGTTTCTCCAGGATTTATTCTTTTATAGATTTAATTAGACTTAAGCTATTTAAATCAGATCATAAGCTCAATTTTTACTCTCTGTAGGAAATACACGTACGGGACCGAACTAGGAGTTGGATCGAACGCTTTTGGACAGAGTTCTGTGAAAAGTTCAAGGTGGGGGGGTAAAACTTTATTTATGATTTTAAATCGTACAGTTTTAAGAAAAAATTATGTGGCTAAGTGATTTAAATTCCGTCATTATGTGCTATTGGTTTCAATGGAAATGTTTATATTACGTGAACAGTATTTCAAGTAAATTACATGAATTTGAGAGCTATGGATTTTCAAGTTATGCAAATGCAAAGGATTTTAAATTGATGATAAGTCGGGATAATACCCGCTAGAAAGGGGTTTCTTTAGAAACCAACACATGTCAAAGATTTTTCTGTACTTATGTGTTATGTGAATTATGTGGCCAACGTGAACGTGCTCAATGTGTATTATGTGATTATGTGGAACCATTATGTGAACTTACTTGCGCATGCGCCTTCACGCCAAGTAGGGTATTCCTTTTTGGAAACCCATCTACAGGGGATATTCTTCGGAATTCCCAACGCTATAGGGGTGTAACAGCCCAAACTCGGGTCGGCTTGGGGCCCTGATAGGTAATCTTCGGAAACCTATCCACAGTATGCCATTGGGGCTCTTCAGGAGTCTACAACGTGTATTCTATGAAAAATATGCAAATTATAGTATGTGTAATTATTTATTTAATATCTTTCCCTTTCCCCACTAAGTGTTCTTTGACACTTACCCCCTTCTATGTGTTATTTTACAGAAAACTTAGATGGCAAGGAATGGTGAACAGAAATGCTGTTACTTTTGCATATGTATATGAATATAGCTCTGTATATGAACAATTTGCATTTCTGGAATCCCTGAATATGTTCGGAGCAAAGGCTATGCGTCTTGATATAAACATGATCGTTTTCTACATTGGGTTGATATAGATCTGAAATGTCTCTATCAGATAATTCTAGAGTTTGCTTATTTTGAATATTCAATTGATTAGGTTTTCGCTGGACGCCCTATGACCGAACTGCGTTTAAACTCTGAATATTTTGAAAAAAAAAAAAAATATATATATATATATACGCGATTTTACCTTTTCTGAAAACGGGGCGTGACACCTTTCCCGAAGATAGTCGTTATTACTAATATATCTATTTTCTCTTAACCACCCTTTGGATAATTTATTAATACTTGTGCAACATACTCGGTCCACACGACTCACTTAACTTCGTCGGGCCTACTCGGCTTTGCTCTTGATTGTGACATCAACCAAATAATCCCAAAAATTCTTCCATGTTACTTCCCACACACAATCAGGTTTCTAATTCTTAGTTTCTCATGTATTCTTCAAATAGTTGATCATGTCCTTGTAATGAGGGCTAGTCATATTTAGGTAAAATGATATCATCATGGATTGCCGGATCTCATACGCACTGCAAAAGAAGAAGAAAAAAAAAAAAAAAAAAAAGGTCAACCATCATTAAATTAAAAGCCAACCAACACCAAACAAATTGAAACAGTGTTAATCAACACCAAGAAACCCATTCCAACAAATTGAAAACTATATAACAATCAACTAACGGATATTGTGATTAACACATATGTAACAAAAACTCTACTCTTTATATCTCTCTTTGGTGCCAGGAGAGACATGCTTCCAATTAAAGTTGTCATAACATGAACGACTTCAATATCTCTTAAAACTGTGAGCATTTATGAAGTGGAATTATACTATAAATCCCTTGTAATTCAGAAAATCGACGTGAAACTCTCTTATATTTTAAAAATTGCGCGAAACTCCCTTGTAGTTTTTTAAATATAACCTGAAATCCCCAACTCCGTTAATATTAATGGAAGTGTTGTGCACGCGTACTTCAAGCGTTTTTAAATTTTTTTTTTTTCACTTTTTTGATATATAATAACATATTAGTCTATCTTGAACTATATTAAAAGACTCATTCTCTTATGGGGGTTTCTTGCAATTGCAAATGCTTTCTCTAACTTATTTTCTATACTAACACATATTTCTTTATTTACTTCTTTTTTTCAATTAATTCCTTTTTTAAAATTTTTATTTTTATTTAATTATTTACGTTATTGTGACTAATGCAACGATTGATACATACGTTTATTTTTACTCTTGTTTATTTCAAAAAAAAATTATATTAAGTTTTATTTAGTTACTTATAACATTAATGATGTTTCTTTCTTTATTTTCGTTTTTATTTTATTTTTTCTATTTTCTTTTCATAATGTTATTTTTGATATAGTTATTTATTTTATTGTTATTAATGCATACGATTGATATGTGAGGAAATTGGATACTTAGAACATTATATTTAAGTCATTCGTCAATAAAGGATACTAACTTTCGGGTACCGACAATGAGCACTAACTTTTCAATTTAGGTGATTTTTGGACGAAAATTCGAAATCACGAATTTCGGACCAAATCACATGGATTTCAGTGCGAATCACTTCAGAAAAAACTCAAATCTCATACGATTAGACCCTAAATTCATGATTTAATGTTTTTTGTTCTAAAATCATCGAATTTGAAAGTTAGTGTCCCAATGTCAGTACCCGAAAAGTTAGTGTCCTTCATTAGTGAATTACCTGAAAATAGTGTCCTAGATTTGTAATGTACTCTTTGATATGTATATTTCTTTCATTTCTTTTTTTTTCAATGTTATTTTTTTATTTAATTATTTATTTTATTTTTATTAATGTCAACTATTGATCATGGAGATAAGATTAAAAATATAAGACCTAATATCAAAGAAAATATAAAATATATAAAAATTTAAATGACTAAATACTTCATAATTGTTAAGTATAACAAACAAAATTTACCATACCAAGAAACAATTAACATACCAATTTGTCGGCAACAAAAAATAATAAAATTTATACAAGAAAACTTAAAACATAGCAATTTGTAAGAGACAAAAAAAAAAACAATTATAGAGAATAACTTGAAACATAATTTGTACTCGTTTCAGGTTCTCCTTCTAAACAAAATGTACTAAATAGAAAAATTTCTCATTATTCATGTCTTTAATCATCTTGATTTCTCCAAGAAATTCAATGGATATTTCATTTTTTTGTATGGATATCAAAAAATAATTGAAGAAAAATAGTATAATTATATTTATAGTCTCGTTAATTACACTTTGAGATTAATTTGAGGCGAAACTAGTATACTATTGAATATTTTCACATCTTATTTATCAATCATCAATATTAATGAAAATAAAATAAAAAATTTGTATCAAACATTAACATTGTAAAAAAAAATGAAAAAACCAAAAGCCAAAAGCCAAAAAAAAAGGGCATAAATAGCAATCATTGTCATTTATAATAATAAAATAAATAACTAAATTAAAAATTAACATTGAAAACAAAATGAACGGAAAAATACGAAAGTAAAAAAGAAACATATGTATCAATTGTTGGCATTAATAATAATAAATAAACCAATCTAAATTTCAAGCCTTATATTGAGATAAAATGTTAAATTAAGTCCATTATTGAGAAACTTTAAAATTTGGGTCCAAAATTGAGAATTAATCTATAAATTGGGTCTTGTTATAATATTTATCCTTTTATAAACTTTAACAACGTCTTATAAGATGGAAGAACTTATGAGCTTTAAAATAAGCTTAGCCAAACAACTCATTCGTTAAATACTTTTGAAAAGCTTATAAACTTTTAACATCTTATAAGATGTTTTAAAAAACTTATAAGCTCACCCAAATATATTCTAATTTAATAATATAATCTTTACACTTATCAGATGATAATTATATTGAAACATCGAATAATATATATTGATAGGAAAAATTGTAATTGATGAGACAAAACATGTAATAGACTAGAGCATTAGCTATTCAGATAGGTTTTCCATATGTAAAATAGCTAAGGCAAGGATGCTGGAAAGAGAAGGAGATTCTGCCAAGAACCTAAGCCAAGTCCCTGCTACCTGCATGCTGCCACAAGGAACCAGTGACCAAGCTTCAAAGGATGCTGCAAGGATTCTGAAGATGGTCAAAGAAGCTGACTTACTTGCTCGAAGAGGAAACTACCAGATACATTAAAATCAGTGCAACCTGACTAGCCAGTAGAGTTATTTTAGCCTCAGCAAATCAGTGATTGCCATGTGTGAAAAAGGAGTAAGGACAGAGTACAGCAGACTGCAAGTTTAAGCCGCGCAGCAGAAGGACAAAGCAATGGCAGAACAGAATGAAGACATTTCAGAGCAGGTGTCAGAAGATCAGCAGAACCAATCAGAGCATGACACCTCACCTATAAATAGAAGACTGAATGCACCAAGAAGGAGAGTCCGAGAATTGAAATATCCTACGCGAAGCAACTCTCCTACAAGCTAAAACCTTCATTTCTAAGTCATACAGTCAAAGCAGCAGCAAGCCAGCTACCTTGTGGAATTAGAAGTCTAAGGAGCTTGCTGCACCCAACCGTTGAAGTTTTCATATCTTATTCAAATGAACTGTTTAGGAGTCACTTAGGCAGGAGTTTACTCTGCTAAGTTGTTATTCTCTCTGAAGAAGAGAAATGATCCTGTGTGGGTCGAGGAAACTGTGTGGAGATCCTATGTGGGTCGCTTAGTTGGTCACTGTGCAGCTACCTGTGTGGATAGAGCTGACAGTTTTGTTTAGAGTAGAGTTTGTATTAGCAGGGTTTATTGTAAATCAAACTTGCTTTAACAAAGTTCTTCCTTGAGAAGGAGTAGAGAGGACGTAGAGGGATTACTCCACCCTCGAACCTCTATAAGCTTGCTTGTGTTCTTACTGCTTATATATCTATCTGATCTCCTTGAGCATTCTGCATTAAAGTCTATATCGAAAATCATATTATTTCCGCTGTGCATTATTATCTCTGACTAAGCCCTGAGGTCACTGTCCGAGCAGCAACCTATCGAGCAGCAAGCTTACTAGCTACCTGTTCATCAAGGACTTAACATCTTGGAGTAAAAGTTAAAAATTTGATAAGGTTAATTCACCCCCCTCTTAACCTTATACCACTTGGGACCAACATATATATATATAATAGAAAATCTCGTTTGATAAATGAGTAGTACTATCCACACTCCATCCTTTTCTAAGGATACCCCAAAATTTTGACTTTTCAACTACCTCACATATTTATACAATTTTTACCCTTGTCTCTTTTTAATATTTCCAAAAACCCAGCTTGCCAATAGCCATTTTTTCATCATTCCCTATTATATCCAATTAGACCCGGAATTTATCCATTTTGATCGATAATCAGGCTCAACATGCTTCCGTAAACATAAATAAAATTGAGTAAAATTTCATACTTCATCTTCGTCTAGAAACTTCTCATTTTGGGTTTTCTCGATTTAGGTTTTACGGATCACTGATCCAACCACTCGCCCGCAATCTATGATTCTAAATCGATAACCTCTTTTTGAGAACCTGTCCACACCCCTTCGCAATGGCCAACTGCTAAACACGGGGATTTTGGGGAGACTCACTACTGGATGATTTTTGTACTCAGAAATATAAATGAAACGAAGTGTTGAAGCAAAAAGCTTTTTATTGAAGATAATAAACTAAATTATTTTACAATAATATTAGGCTCCGCCATTGGAGGAGAAACTTGTTTTAGCCTATCATGGCTAAAACTCGAAAAGGGGAAACCCCCATAAATAGGAAAATTTGAAAGCTTAATTGTTATAATCTAGAGAGAAGATTTCTCGAAACTTATGATAGAAAGAGAAGTTGTGGATTTTCGATGATCTTCTCTGAGGCTCAGAGCCCCCCTTTTATAACCAAGAATTTCGGATTTGAAATGTGGATTTCAATCCTCTTTTTTGCCAGTTTGCAAAGCATCATGTGAGTGGAGTAATAATTCACCCACTTTGGTTTGCCTTTTGATGTTTGTCCCTAACTTTGTTGGTGGAACATCCTTTTCTTACACCCACCATGGCTGTCTTTATTATTGGTGGTTGATCTTTTATTGATGGCGGGCCCATCCACTACTTCTTGTCTGATAGTAGTGTCATGTGCTTGGTGGAGCCAAGAAAGATCTCTTACGATTTTTCTAAGCGCACTCTATAGTACAATACAATGTATTCCTATACTATTACATTTGTAGAATACATGTATGCTTGTAAACTATCAAGTCTAATTAGACTCGCTTCCTTTTATTACATTCTTAGTTTTTACCGTCTAAAAACCCTTCCTTTTTCTCTTCTTTTTTGGGTAATCGGGCTTGTCCTGTTTAACTTTAAACCCTTGTCCGAACAAAAGTTTCTCTTGTGCCTGACAGTAAGAACATATTCGTTCTTTCCATCTTCCAATATGTATCATGTTACATATCTTCTTTCTTGTGTGCTCCGTTGCTGGAACCTTATTTTCCCAGATCAGCTTCCTCTTATTTTCAAAGAGGTTTTCAGCAAATCTAGTCGTATTTCCTGTCATTTAGTTTAATGGGAAAGATCTATTCACCAAATTTTGAAATATCTTGAATGGATACTTAACCTTGTCCATCTCTGTGAGACAGACCCAAAGTCCCAGGCTCGTCTTGTAGATATATCATCTTCTGTGAGGGCGACCACTAAGGGAATACTTGATGGTGGGGCTTTGGCTCTGTTAAAGGCCACCATGTCTGGTCTCTGTAGTTTTATGAATTAAAAAATTGGGTGAGACCCTTTACCCGTGATTTCTGGAGTTGTTGAGATGATTTTTAACTCCAGTGTATCTCCTCGACCCAGATGTGGGTTATTCTGCCATGAATCATGTACGGCAGTAGCTATCTATTCCGGTAACTTAGAAATTTCAGGAAAATTGGATGCGGTTGTGAATATTGAAACAATAGCTCCAAAATTGAACCACTCTCGCACATTTTGTGGGTTTGCACCCAAAAGCATCCAAAGCCTTGAATACTTTCCAGACCAATTGGCAGTAATTTTACCCGGATTGATCTCATTCCTTGTAACCAAATTTTCCCACGTTCGTTGATAAACCTGAAACAGAGAAACAGATTGGTTAGTGTTAACCTATTTTGGGCCCATCTGTGGCCTTAGGTTAACCTCTCTCTCTTTTACCCCAGAGGTGTTGAGTTGACTCGGGTTGTTTGGAATTTCTTCTTATCTTTCCGATTTAATATTACTATCAGAATCTGATAGTTTGCTTGTCTCGGCTTTATTCGTCATTTCACCAAAGTTTGATGAAAAACACTTGTCTGCAGGATATCCTACCTCGGGTATAAAATCACCTTGTTTGTTCATCGATGATGAACCTTTCTCATGTCTTTCCTTTTGTATCACCGATGGTGAACTCGCCTTTTGCAGAGGCCCTTCCAATGCATTCTACAAATGGCATTGGGCGGCCCTTGAAGCTTGTATGGCTTTTTGGACTTTGTCCAAATCCATTTTCTGAACATATGCAGCTGCTTCGGCTCGTGTCCTTAGTAACTCAAATGCTTTGTTCAGTTCCTCAAGGTTTTTCCTGAAGTGTCTTGCTTGGACTGTGATGGAATCCGATTCAAGGATGTTCATCTCTTGTTAAGAAATCTGCAAGAATATTCTCATTAGATTTCACAATGACAATATCAAATAAATAATATTGGCATTCGGCTTGCGACCTGATAATACGAGCTTTTTCTATTTTTGATTCAAGTTTATTTTTTAAAAAAAAATTTACATTTGTATTATCAACTTTTGAAGTAAATTTTTTTGCTAGTAAGAATAGAGGCTATTTTTTGAATGTCTTCCAAACTGCAAAGAATTTTTTCTCGTTAATATGCTAGACTCTGGCTTGTTACTCTGAAAACAATCCTCCTGTATATCTACACGATTCTTCACCGGTAGCTATCTTTTGCATGAGTACTGCAGCCCATCGAAAATCGTTTGCATCCGTATAGACGACTAATTGGTCCTCATCTTGAGGAATTGCGAGTTTCGATAGGTTACTGCAAACCTGTTTTAACTCCCGAACATGTTGGGAATGGATGTCTTCCCATTTCCGTTTGGTCTTCTCATCCTTTTATAACAAATGATGGAAATCCTTGCGATATTTTGCTAGATCCTTGATAAATAAACCTGCAAAATTAATCACTCCTAAGAAGCTTTGAAGGTGCTTCTTATCCTTAAGAACATCTAGAAAATTGCGGATTTTCTCCACAATATGTTCCTGGAGTTCCATACCTGCATGGTCAATAATTACATTGAGAAACTCGATTCTATTAACCTCAATTAATACCTCTTTTCAAAAAGTACTAATCCTTCTTTATGACATGCTTCTGAAAATATTTCAAGATGCTTTAAATGATCTTTCATATTTTTAGATGCAGTCAAAATATCGTCTATGTAAACAAACATAAACTCGAAATAATCTTTGAAAAGATTATCAATCTCTCATTGGTATATTTACGGCGCATTCGCAAGATCCATTGGAAGTACATTCCAGATATATTGTCTTTATGGTGTAGAAAAGTAGTTAATTTTTTCGACTTCTTTTCTAACTTGATCTGGTAGAATCCAGACTTACAATCGAATTTTGAAAACACTTTTGATCCCTTAATGTAATCAATTAAGTGTTCTCTACTTGGAATGTAATAACCATCAAATTCAGTGATTTTATTAATACCTTGATAGTTAATTACTAACCTTGTTTTACCTCTTTTTATTTCGCCATGGTTTCTTACTGAAAACCCAGGGCTACAATAAGGGGAGATACCTACTTCGATCAGATTGAGATCGATATGCTCTTTAATAATCGTTTGCATATCTTTTCGATCTTCAATATTCATCTGAATCGGCTTGATCGAACCAACTCATATCGGTATTATTCTGTTACCTTTAGTGTTGCTTCGATCTGGTTTTTGTCCTACCAGTCTAAAGGATTCTCATTGAAATTCCTCTGAATTAACCTTTAAACATTTTCAAGGGAAAGTAAACCTTCCTCATCAATGTCAATCTGAGGTGGTCCTTCTTGTAAGACATTTTTAAGAAACTGAATAACTTCCTCTGGTGCCTCTTCAATTCCCTTTTGTCTATAAGACAAAAGATGTAACGCCTCAATTCTTTTGTAGATAAATCTTAATCGAGACGTTACTTATTTATAAAATATTACTCTTTTAAGACTAAATAAAGATAATTAAAATTTCAAGATTTACTATGTAACACCCAATTTTCATAAAACTTGCATAGCATATATTTTTATATAAAAATTTACATTTTTCATAAAATAATTTATAATGTATGATATTTTCAAGTTAAGAAGAATTTTATTATTTACCAAGAATGTATGATCTAATGTTTCTTTAAGTTTAAAAGTCTTGCATGATAGCTCTCCGAGGAGTCTGAGTTCGATTGTAATACACTCAAGATGCACGAGTAATGGAACGAACGAAAAAAAAGGGAAGATAAGTTATACATAAAATAATTTTAATAATTAATATAAGAAATGTGACTTATGTGTTTAATTATAATCAGGTAGATTTTTATTATATAGTTTATGTGCAATAAGGTATGTGACTATTATGATATGTTAGATTAAATATATTTTTCAAACATATTTATGTGACTTAAGTGATGTGCTAATTTGGTCATATTTTCATGCATAATTGTCTTGACTAAAAAGTACTTTTGCATGTCAATTTTGTTAGAACTACACTCAATCTCCCATGCCTCCATCAAATCCACCACAAATTTCAATGTTAGTAATCATCACCTATCAAATTGCTAAGCACTACAAATTATGATTTAATTACATGTATCATTGTGTATTATATTGTGATCTATATACATGTTATGTATCATATTAGAATTATACAAATATATATACATATAATTAGTAGTGTATTATATCATATAAGTTGCTCCTCACTTTGCAAATGTCATAGTATATATACCTTTCTCCTTCATCTTCCTCTTCATTTGGAAGCTCTCCCTCTCTCTCTAGCATCTCCATCTTCTCTCTACAACCCTCCCCACCTAAAAGCCCTCATATCCATCTCCAACAAGCTGGAAATTCAAGAGTGAAGAAAGGATTAGGAATCCCTCAAGACAAGGAGCTAGGTAGAGTTCAAGGACTCTTTGGTGTGCAACTCCAAAGGTATTTTCCCTTTTTCTTCACCCATCTTCTTCCTTAGGAGCATGATTAGGTCCTAATCTTGAGTTGCATGTGAGATTTAAGTGAGTTTTCCTACAAATATGATAAAATGGTTGGATGTCTTGTTCTAGGTAGTGGATCCTTAAAATATATTACATTTGGGTGTTGATTGAGCAAATGCATGTTGATTTATTCATTGCATGTTTGATTTTTTTTACCCCAAACACATTGTATGTATGATCCAAGAGTGGTTTTCTACTAATGTGAAGATATTTGTTCAAAGTCTTGTTTTATATGGTTGATCCTTAAAATATGTTATATTTGGGTGTTGATTGAGCAAATGCATGTTGATTTAGTCATTGCATGTTTGATTTCTTTAACCAAACACATTGCATGTATGACCTAAGGGTGATTTTCTACTAATGTGAAGACATTTGTTCAAAATTTTGTTTTATATGGTTGATCTTTAAAATATGTTATGTTTGGGTGTTGATTGTACAATTGCATGTTGATTTAGTCCTTGCATGTTTGATTATCTTGTCTAAGCTCATTGCATGTGTGATAAATTGAGTTAAGATGGTTTATTTGATGTTAATAGAGTTATAAAAGCTAGATCTACATTTAAATTATGAAAATAGGTTGGTTAATCAAGTTATGAAAATTTTCAGAAACGTCAGTCCACTTTGTCGATTTTTATAAAAATATATACTTGGATTTTTTCAAATCTGTTTTAGTATGTATTACTACATGAAGTGTTGAGTTTATGGTTAAATGTTGGTAATATTTAGAGTAGTTTACGAATTATTATGATTTTTCAAAGATAGACCAGTCCAAGTTGAAATTATCCAGTTTCGGACCCTAGAAAAATAATTTTATAAATTCAGCCGATTACAATTTTTCAAAATTGTTTCATTATGTTATACTAAATGGTGTGTTTAGTCTATGGTTAAAATTTGGTAATATTTGGAGTAGTTTATGAATTATTATAATTTTTCAAAGATAGTCTAGTTCAAGTTGAAATTATCCAGTTTCAGACCTCAGAAATATAATTTTATAAATTTATTCAATTATAATTTTTCAAAACTGTTTTAGTATGTTATACTACATGAAGTCTTGAGTTTATGATTAAAATTTGGTAATATTTAGAGTAGTTTATGAATTATAATGATATTTCAAAATAAGTCTAGTTTCGAATTTGAGATTTTGCAGTTTTGGACCTTAGAAAATTAATTATATAAAATCGGTCCATTATGATTTTTCAAAAATGTTTTACTATGTTTAAGTACATGATGTTAGAAGTTTAAATTATTAATTTCAGAAGGTTTTAGTAAATATACCATTTATGGTGAATTTTATAATACAGATTGGTTATAGAGCATTTTCGAACAAAATTTTGATTATAGTTAATGATTTATTAAAACTTTTGTGATTCGAATTTATTTCTAATATTCTAGCATGGATAACTAAGGGTTATTATGTAAATGTATGCTTATTTTCATGATTTTTGGATGATTGTTTAAATTATGAAAAATTATTGTGATATACATATGTTATATGTACGATAAACATGTTAAGTTAGTTAAGTATGATACAATTGAAATATAATTTAAAGACTAAGAAGTTATGAACGTGCCGAGTGCAGTACGAGCGACCGGATTCTTCAGGAGCTATCCTAGCTTTCGAATCAACGTCAAAAGTGGGTAACATTTATTTACATTTACATTGATTAGAATAACTCCTATGTTGAGTATGATGATATGAAATGACACCTTCGGGTGAAGTACCAGGTTGACGAACCTTGGATGCCAGGTCTTCGGACCTTGGATGCCAGGTCTTCGGATCTTGGATGTTTATGCCAGGTTTTCGGACCTTGGAAGATGATGTTTCAGTGTATTGATTAATCTCTTTAACGTAATAGTTCATAAACGTTATCCACTAAGATTTCTTAAATCTTATGTTGCTATGTTTTAAATATTTTCAGGATCCCCTTACAACGAAGCGGATGAATAGCCAGCTGTACGGACCCCTCTCTAGAAGCCTATATATTATATATTTTTAATATATGTTAATATGTATGAAATTAATATGCTTAATGCCTCTTTTGATACTTTCGATGTTGGTTTAAGTGAATTTTTAAAACGTCTTAAAAATTTTGAGCTTTTGATTTACAAATGTGGGTAGAACACGAGTTAAGTTTTTTGCATGCTAAACTTTTCGTTTTAAAATAGAAAGAAAAAAAATTATATGCTCGTGTTTAGTGAAGTCTTCGCTGAAATTATTTACGAAAATTATTTAAAATGAAAAACTATTATTTCCTTTATGAATATTTTAAGCAGTTAAAGTTTTAGTGGTGTCTCAATCCTACAAAGATGGGTTGGGGTGCTACATACTATAACATAATATTCATTTTCGAAATTCATAAAATATTATACTTGAAATAAAAAATCATTTACAACATTTTATTATTGGCTACCAGCATCCACCACTCGCACTCCATGCCTTCAACTCTTTAAAGTGAAAACATTTTAAAAAGAGGGGTGAGTGACAAAAATACACTCAGTGGGGAAACTCGGGATGACATACAATAATTTTAAAAGATTTTACCTGGCATTCAACAACTCATTAAAGTTTTAAAGATTTAAACGCACTTACCAAACCACGATTTTATCACATAAAAACTGATTTTCGTAAAACGTTTGTCTTTTAATAAAAACAACATAAAATAGATAGCTTCAAATACTTGCCTTTAATCATTTAAAACTCAAGTAATCATCTCAATCACATGTAAACATATCACTTTCATATTCAATCATATCATTTCACTTTATTTACGGTTTTTAGCCGTCATGAAAATATTTTACGGATCTTAACCGCCGTGAAAACATTTGTGGATCTTAACCGTCGTAAAAACATTTGTGGATCTTAACCACCGTGAAAATATTTACGGATCTTAACCGCTGTGATACGGTTCTTAGCCTTCGTAATACGGTTTTTAACCGCCGTGATACGGTTCTTAGCCGTCTTGCATGCGCATGCACATATATTTACTTCACACATAAACATATCAAACATACACATAGAAGCACATCAGTTTAACATAACACTTATTTACAGTTCTCAACTGCCATGAAAACACATCTTGTTTGCACATATGCAAATATTAACTTCACATCATTCTTCACCTTTGCATTCATAGTAAAACATTCACTTCTAAAAACAATCGTAATCCATCACGTGCTTTAAATCATTCAATAATACACGTATTCATCCCAATCATTCATCAGTCATCATGATTTTCATCAATCAACTAAATCAATTAATAATCAAAATCCATCACTTAACCTTAATCATTCATCATTCACATTCACATTCAATAATAATATTAACTCATAGCACTTTATTCACATAACATGTATATTGACCGCACGTCATTCAAGTATAAGATTTTATATTTTAAATACTTTGAAAGAATATAAATACCGTATTAAGCAATTACCCCCACCTTTTACAGAAGATGCTTGCAAAACATCTACTTTTATACCAGCTTAGTTCTTTCATTCTTTCGTATTTCCTACAAAGCGTAAGTCCTCACTTTAGAATTTAATCGAACTATTATTAATTAAAATACATTCTTAATTTAGAACTTTTTCTGTTAACGGATCATCTAACAGGGTTTACGAAATAAAATTAAGTATTACTATAATACGATAGGGTGATAACACTCAACTCCAAAATCCGACCTGAAATTAAGTTTCCTTAATTATTTCAATAAAGATCTAGGGTTTTATACCTTAATCGACATATAAAGAGGTCTAATTAAAATAACTTAATTAATATAATTTTTCTTTGATAATTTGGAACAGGTTTCTAACGATGTTGTGGTTTTAAGAATAAAATAGATGATTTTAAAGTAATTACATCCGATAAAATTGGAATGATACAGAGAAGATTAGCATGGCCCCTGCGCAAGGATGACACGTATAAATCGAGAAGTAAACTTGATAAAGGTCCAATGGAGCCGGCATAATGCAAATGAGGCAACTTGGGAGAAAGAAGAAGAACTCCTTGCAAAATATCCAAATTTATCGAGCTTTGGTACGCCTCTAAATTTTGAGGATGAAATTTCTTTGTAAGAGGGAAGGATGTAGTACCCACAAATTTATAAAAAAAAGAAAAACTTATTCGTTGCCTTAATTTAATTATACTAGTGACTAAATGGTAGTAAGACACCTCATCATAGATTTGTACACTGGGCTTTAATCTGAAGAGTGGGATCAATTAAGATTGAATCGGGGCGTTACAAAAGAGCTTCTACAAATTTCCTCTTATCTTGCACTTTAGGGTGAGTTAACTTGGAATCATTATCACCACGTTTGCTGTGAAAATTAATAGGTATAATCCTATTAAAAGCTTTCTTTCGCCGCAAAACCTGTATCAAACTACCACAATTAGTAGTAAAGGTTAACAGGTTATTTTGATTATCTTGCCATATTTTGCAAAAGTTTGGATAAAATTATTACCCAACAAAATATCGGCACATTTATCGTGAATATAGATATGTGGCATTCCTACTTTGTATCAAGGGGTACCAAATGCATCTCCGATCATTATTCTTGATTCTCGAATACCCTTATTGAGTATTAGGATTCTTTGGGGAAAATTCCTTCCTGCAATAAGAGGTAAAGTTTCCACCGTTTCGCTAGGGAAAACTCCTCGCTTTACTGTGCAAATGCCTGAACCTGAATCAATATAGCTGCAAAGTATTCTGACTTATGCTGATTATATAATATCCCTACAGATATGTATATAAAGAAGACACTCGTCATTTAGAATCTTGTGGATAATTTTTATTATCTTTCCAAGATTTTAACTGGTTTATTCTTAAGCTTATCTGATTATACTTACACATAAGCTCCCGAAATCTCATATTTGGATATGTTACTTCTTGATTTCTTAAATGATGCAAGGTTTCTAACACATCCTCTTTTTGTTTTAAGAGATTAGAAATCTCTATATCAATATGCAATCCTGGCATATTGATTAGAAAATGGTTTCATTATTCTACCCTGATTGTGTGTCTAAGGCTAAACTCCATCCATTTTTCATTTCTTACCCATGACTTGTGTTCCTCTGGGAAACTTAAACCCAGGGTCATAGAACCTGTTGGTCCCAAGTGGTGTCCGAGATTCAGATTGGGGGTGAATGAACCTTGGTCGATTTTACAAATCTCTCGAAAAACCTTTCTGCTCTGTAAGTTACTTGAACTTGCAGCGCCAGACAGTTACTGCTTACAGCACTAGGATGCGGTGCTGTACGCTGTAACTAGAGTTTATACGCAGTGGAAAATATGATTTATAACACAATGCTGGTTTTCTCAAATATGCTCCTTTTCAAAACGTTTTATGCTTATGAGAGATATATAAAAATATGAAATAACACAGATACGAAAGCAATAAAACACTTATGGCTTATAGTGGTTCCAAGGTGGTGTAATCCTTCTACGTCCACTCTACTGTTCCTCGAGCAGGAACTTCGTTAAGCAAGATTGAATTACAGGACATTCCTAACAATCTATCAACTTTACAAAGCAACAACCTACTAGAGTCCAGCATACACACAACAACTACAAACTCCAAAGGCTAACCCACACAGGGTTCTACACTCCCACACATAGAAGCTGTCTAACTCTAGACAACTATACAAACAGCAAGGATCTCTCCTATCAGCTGTTCGACACCACTAAAACAACCTAAGCACACAACAACAAGATTAAAAGTATATTGGTTTTGTTCTTCAACTGATGCGATGACGTGAGCTTCTGAATTCTTCAAAGGATTTTTCAGCTTTGAGCTTGCTTCACTTCACAGAGGTTGAGTGACTGAAAATGATGGTAGACTTGAATGTTTGTAACTTGAAAGCTTGTGAGTTTTTGCGCAAATGTTTCAGTAACCAGCTTCAGTGTTTCTCATCCTCTATTTATACTTGTAGGAGAAGATGTCCGTTGAAGGAGACATCTCTCTTTTGAATTTGAAGTAATTGATCAAAGGCATGGCTCGCATTTAATGCAACTTGACTTTCTCTTTCGGAGCATTTAATACGGCAGTTGCGGCTAGCAACTTTCTACAGCGCGTCAGTCCACGTGGCATCTTTGTATTGGCTCATGTCTGCTACTTTGATCTTCTCTGAAATGGCTTTATTTATTCTTACTTGGATCTTCGTTCCTCGTACTGTATTTATCCTTCCTCGAATTGTAGGATAGTTCTTGTTTGTAATTGGCGCTGTTGACTGTATGGACAGTAAGCTTTGCGTTGTATCCTAGGTCTGGGTGCAGCTGATGTCTTCTTACAATGCTGCTGTAGCTTGGACCTTCTTGCAGTATCTTCAGGCAGTACTGTTGTATCTTTTTTTTACAGTACTTCTGTATCCTTTTTCTTGCAGCGATGTTGCACGCCATTCTTTCTTACTTAGCTGCACTGCTGTAACTGCCTTCTTGCAGCGATGTTGTATCTGCTTTCTTGCAGCAGCTTCTTTCTTGAATTCTTAGATGCAGCTTTATCCTTTTATGAAGTCCTCCATCTTTCAACACCTATAACTAGACTCAGAACTAGTCTATGTCTTCACTTAAACATTGTGAAAAATGGGGTACTCAATACTTCCTATTACATATTTATTTTGTCTCATCAAAATCTAAACATTGAAATCCCAACAATTTTCCCCTTTTTGATGATGAGAAAACCTTTACATTATTTCGTTTATGAAGAAGTTTTCATTCTTACATTATCTCATTTTTCATCACGGTTACATACTTGATAAGCTTTGAGCAGATATAAACTAATCCTGGATTCATCAGAGATGCATCATGTTATTCCTTTTATCACATATCTTCAGGAAAATGTAAAAAGCATGCATAAGTTCATAAGGTTTGAACTTTGAACAGGAATGAAAAAGAAAAAAAAATTCTTCATTAATTGAGAGAAATTTTACAAGGCAAAAATTACATAAAGAGATCACAAGAGAGTATATAATTTACTGAAACAGGAACCTCTTTGTAGATGAATCTTCGGGTCTTCTTTCAGCAAATCTTTCCAGATCTTCTCTTTCTCCTGATCCCTTCCACCAGTCTCTGATGGACTCCTGATAGGACTGCTCCAGCTTTTCCTTGAACACCAGGATTTGAATCCATCTTAGCCAGAAGTCCTCACAATAAGGCACAATCTTGTCTTGCTTAACTAGGTCTACATAGAAATTTTGAATCTCTAGCTCTCATTCCTAGTAAGCTGCTCATATCTCTTCAATACAAATTTGCATGTGTGGTATCTTCTAAATTTGCCCTTTCTACACAGAAGTCTGAAGTTCCTGAGGTATTCTGATCGTTTGAACAGGGTGATCTCCTCAAATGATGGATTTCTGTCAGTAGGCCGCTTGACTGCCTTGAAGATATTAAAGCTCCAGGCCATGTTCTCTCCTTCAGGCCTTTGATCCATCAAAACTGACACTTCAGCAGATATGTTTTCTATGTCAAGGCGTGGGATTTCTTGAGGGGGATATTGGTAGAGGTCTCTGGAAAAAATTCTCCTCTCATCAATTACTCCGAACCTTTGAATTCAGGCATACTGATCTTTTTCTGCTCTTTGATGCCCTTCACACTCGACCCCGCTCATCCTCTTCTTTGAGCCTGGCTGTTGGCTTTCTCTCCCTATCTTTGAATGATGAGAAAAGGGAGGCGATGTATCCTTGCCTGCAGCTCTGCTGTATACAACACCTGCTCTGCTTCCTGCAACTGCACCAGCTCCTCCTTCCCCATCTCTTTTCCAGCGCTTCAGAGAAGGGATGTCAGGAGCAGATGATCCAGACCCCTTCATCCTCCTGCTGAGAGGTTGTTGGTCACCATCTTCTTCTTCTTCAGTTTCACCTGAGCTTCTGTATCTTTCACTAAATCCTTCCCTCTTTTTGGCATCATCAAAAGCCGGGGACTGAGCAGGGGTAGCTGGGACCACCTTGGAACGTGGTCTCCGGGTTGGTTCTGGGGCTTCCTAAGGGGCTTCTGTATACTGAGGAAATGCACGGTACATAATATCCCTCAGTTCTCCGACGATCATCTCTAGGTTCCCCAACCGGTCATCCACGCTTCTGGTTCTTTTGGATTGATCAGTGACATGATCCGGAAGTGTGTTGAGGACGAGGAAGTGAGTCTGCAGCCTGTCGGAGGCATTGCTAGCATAGCGCTTGCACAGCCTAACTTCCTGACGAGTCTGTGCAGCTTCAATCTTCAACTCTCCCTCTATCCTTACCGTTCCATGTATATCCTGTGGGAGTGATCATTGAGCGTCCTCTTGATCATCCCAGGCAGGGCTTTAAGGTCCTTCTTGAAACCAGTCATGGTTTCAGCGTGGAATTGGGCGGCGACCCTGATGCTGTTCCGCATGGTAGACTCGTGCTCTTGGAGAGCGTACACCAAGTGTCTAACAGCGGCTTCAACTCTGTCGATCGATTCATCAGGAGTCAACCCCGAATTCTTTCTTGCTGAGGCAGCAGTGGATGCAGCATAAGGAATGACAGCTTGAGGGTTCAGTGCTGCATCCTACCTCGGTGTCTCTGTAGCAACCTCATCCTCATGATTGATGAGTTCAGAACTGATCGAGCTTGAGGATGGATGCTCTTCATCATCTGCCTCTTCTTCGCTGGATGAGACTGCAATAGGTTCTGCTCCACCAGTTTTTGGCCCATAAGCAGCTAAGTTACGCTCCTTCATCATCCTAGTGAATTCGGCGGGATCAACTTCAGCATCCTCAGTAACCTCTGCTGTAACCTGAGAAGGTTCTATAGAGCATGCAACAGCTGCAGTATCAACCTCCTCTTAAGGTGTCTCTAACTGCACAGGGGTTACCTCTGCTCTTCTTCCAGCATCCTCTGCGGGTACTATCTCAACAGCCTCCCCAGCAGAGGTCTTCTCACCCTCAGGGAGTGTTGTCAGAACAACATCCTCACCTGAGGTCTTCTTTAAGGACCCTGTCTCCTCGGCCGGTCCTATAATTTGGACAGCTTCTGCTGCAAGAATGGGTTCTTGCAGCTCTGGTTGGTTTCTTGCAGTGTCTACAGCATTCAGCATTGTACGCTCCACTGCTGCAAGAATCTCAGCTTCCATCCTCCTTGTTTCCTCAGCAGCTTCTTCAAGGGTGGCTGCCTGATGTACTGCTGTTTCCGCCAATACAGGGAGTCCAACCTCTACAACTTCCTCCGTGGTTTCGTCATCGGCAATCTTGGCAATGTCAGAGATCACATCTTTGATGATGGCGGTCAGTTTTCTTTGAGAATCTGCAGCTGCAGCATCCATGCGCACAGGGGAATCGCCATAATCCATCAGTTGAGGCTCCTCCTCCTCCAAAGGATCAAGCGTGACTATATTGGAGAGGCCTTCAACCACTTGCTCGTATGTAGGAAAGTTTGCATGATGTTGACTTGAGCTTCCTTCTTCCCGCATCCTCCTAGGAGTGTGCTGCATTCTGGTCTCTTTCACACTTTGTTGCAGCGCCTGTTGCAGCATAGCTTTCTCAGCTTACTCCACTCTCAAGGTGTCGATTTGCTCTTGAGCAAAAGCGACGTCATCGCCCCTTCTTACAGCCTCCACAGCCGGGGCAAGAAAAACCTGGACGTCTTCCAATGTTGCTCTCATCGACAGCTCTGTAGAGTCGGATTCTGCAAGAGCTTTTCCATTTCCCTTGTCATCCCCTTAGACAGCTGCATCTCTCTCTAGAGATTGTACTGCTGCTCCATATTTCTAGCAACTGAAAAGGTGGGATCAAGCACTGATGTGGTGGTGCCATGATCGCGCGAGGCTGAGTCAGCTCCTTATAGATGAGCCTTCACACCAGTTTTTCTGTCACATCCAGGCTGATGTGACTCATCCGCAACTGAAACTACAGCCAAACAAAGTGTAGAGAGTTGGGAATCAACAGCTGCGACAACCTTCTTCTTGCTGCGTGGGGCCCTCCTGACCAATGGAACATCGTCATCCGAGGAAGGGCCTTCAGGGGCAGGGTCATCATCTCTTGAAGTCCCCTTAATGACAGGAAGTGGACTTTGAACGTCCTCTTCTTCCTCATCGCCCCCGTTGCCTACAGCTTCATTTTGCAGTGCTATGGTTGCATTCTTTTTGTCTTTAGATTTTTTCCGTGCAACCCCAGCTCCTGCTGCCTTTGGTTGGGTCTTACCCTTCTTCTTCTCTCCGAGATACTTTCCAATGGGGATGGGGACGGGTGCTGCAAGCTGAAGACCAAGCTTGCAGAGCAGAGAGCAGATGGTGATGCCAAAGCTTCTCCGCTCCGTTATCTTTTCTGCCTCCTCCCACAGCCTATTCATGATGAACCTCACCTAGTTCACCTTCTCTCCGGCCATGATGGCAGACATGATCCGAAATCGAAGATCTGTACACTTGTCGTAACTCTCCGTCCTGCCTTCGATGGAGTATGCACAGATGTCATGTAAGAGTTCAAACTCCGGCTTGAAGAGCTTCTTCGGGGTGCTTCTCTTGATCTCAGCCCCGGCGTCCCTTGCTAGAAAGAGATCCCATATCTCTTAAGCATTATTCTCCCCATAAGTCACAAGCTGACTTGGGGTCATTCCTCCGGCAGAAATGCTGAAGGTGGTAGCGATATCTCTGATGGTCAGAGATCGCTCTTTACCATCTGCATCCATCCTGAACAGGATGCAGTTCCTCTCCTGCACTGTCCTAGCATAGGAGTAGAAGCACTGTACTGACTCCACTGAGAAGCCAGCGTAAACAGTCGTCAGAAGCCCTATGACTTGGGTCTTCTAAAGGGCATCAAAAATCCTACGTATCAACCCATTATCGTACAACCCAGAAGCATAGACGTGCTCCTGATTGATCAAACGTCCTTCCAACACAATGGATTGCTTGGCTACCATAGATTTTTCTGAGAGAGAAAATGAAGAGTTTCGAAGATTTGGACTTAGGAAAATTTCGCGAAAAAGAAACTTCTCTGCTTGGGTGATGGTGAAAATGATTTTGAATTAGGGCGGTTATGGGGGTTATGGCAGATCTCAAAGGACGTGTAGTAAGATCAATGTTTGAGATTAATCTGAGGGAATTGATCTTACGGTCACCAGAAAAGGTGGAGGGTCAAATCGTCAATAATCATTACTAGGCGCGTGGGCTTCTGAACGTGCCTCTTCCACTTCTGACACGCTCAGACTTGCATTTAATGCTGAAAGACATGTAATTTACCGCCTAAATAAATGTTTTTTTAAGGTTGCAGCAACCTTGGTGACAAGTAGGAAATTGGTGCATTTTATCGAGTGTATATTCGTGATTTTATAATATTTTAGATGATTAAATGCACCGTTTCTACACCTATATATGTTTTATGTCTCCGAATACTTCACGATTTATTTTCTTGATCATTTTAGGATATTTTGAAGTATTTTGGAGTCGAGGAAGATGATCGTGGAAAGAAGAAGAGTCATTTGGGCCGATTTAATTTTCAAGGCCCAAAAGAATTAAAGGGAAAAGAAGAAGAAGAAGAAGAAGAAGAAGAAGAAGAAGAAGAAAGGAAGCTCAATTGTGAAGAAGAGAAGAAATGGGCCTGGCCCAAAAAGGGCTCCAATCCAATTCAAGAAATTTCCACAGCCGCAAAGATTGACTTATTTACCAAGAAAGGAGAGAAGTTAAATATGGAAGAGAAGTCAAAAATAGGGGACATCATTCACGCAGGCAGAGAGACAGTGAGATAGAGAGCAATTGGATAGAGGGAAATTTTATGCTTTGATTAGATTAGAGAGAGAGATTAGATTAGAGTGATAAACATATTTTCAATATCTAGATTAGTTTGATTTGATGACGGATTGTTCAACCTTTATTGTGGATTTGATTTCCAGAATGATCGGCTACATTCTTCAATTCCGGTTAGCAGGGAAGTTTGAACCCATATCTCTTTTATGTTTTAATTAATTTCGTATCCCCTTCTCGATGTTTGATTGGAATTGATTATGTTATCTGTACATATTGTTTTCAATTGTTGATGCTTAATTTGGATTGGCCACATAGGTTAAGTAATTGATAATTGATTGCTAAAATTTTAAATCATGAATCCTAATTGTTGTGGTTTAATTTTCATAAGTGGTAAACTAGAGGTCGTGCATCTCTAGGGTAGCATAATCCTAGATTATCGAATCGAGCTTGTGTATTCGGAGTCTAGTTCACCCTATCGTCTTGGTAATTAATGCATTTAATGAATTAAATCTGGAGAGCTTGTTTTGGGTTATTCACTTAAATAGGGTTAATTAGTGATCTTATCCTAATTTAACTAATCCTAAGAGACGATTCGGTTTAACAGAGCTTGTTGTTAGGCTAGGGGTGATAATTCCATGATAATTTGAGAGAGGGGTGTTACATTGATTAAGGCATAATTGAGATTGAGGGATAACCGAACTGTTAACCGGGATGCCCTTTTAGATTGATTTATTGTTTAATTTATTTTCTCATTTCATATTTAGTAGTGATTCTCTATCAAAACCCCCCTCATTTTCCATTTCTGATTAGAGCATAGGTGACACGATTAGTTCTGCATTCTCCGTGAGATCGACATCCGACTTGCCCTGACTACTAGTTGGTTAGGTTAAGAAAGATATTAATTAATTTTACCACGTTATGACGTGCGGTCACTTGGTACGAGGTTACAATGTAATGAATACACTTTGAAATAAATGCTGTAACTAGGTGCTGCTTATACTCCTATCCGCTGATGTACTGTAAGAATAAAGACGCAGCGCTGTATGAAGGCGTAGCTTACAGCACTTACTTACTGCTTCTTGCAAGCATGCAGAGATTCCCCCTAGGCTTTTGCACCATCTTTTTCACCTTATAACTTAAGAATTCCCAGCTCGTTTCTAAATATAGAAAACCTCGATTCACTCAATGGTTTAGTGAATATATCTGCAAGCTAGAGATCCGTATCAACTTTCTCAAGCACAACATCCTTCTTTTCCACGTGATCTTTTATAAAATGATGTCGTATGTCGATGTGCTTTGTTCTTGAGTGAAAAATAGGATTATGGGTAATTGCAATTGCGCTTGTATTATCACAGAGAATTGGAGTCTCTTTTTCTTCAATCCCATAATCTCTAAGTTGCTGCTGTATCCAGAGAATCTGCGCATAGCAACTACCTCCTGCAACATATTCTGTTTCTGCTGTAGAGGTTGTAATTGAAGTTTGTTTCCTGTAAAACCATGTATTTCCCAGAAATTGACAAGTCCCACTGGTACTCTTCTGATCAATCTTGCAGCCTGTATAATCTAAGTCAGAGTAGCCTTTAAGCCTGAATCCTCCTTCCTTGGGATACCATAAGCCTACTTCCTAAGTTCCTTTCAGATACTTGATAATCCTCTTAATAGCTGTAAGATGTGATTATGTTAGTGCTGCTTGAAATCTTGCACAGACTCCTACTGCAAACATAATGTCTGGCCTGCTTGCTGTAAGATACAGCAAGGATCCTATTAACCATCTGTACTTTGTAATATCTACATCTTTACCGGCTTCATCTTTGTCTAGGCTTATGGATGTAGACATTGGTACAGATGTTGCTGTACCATTCTCCATGCCAAACTTCTTGATAAGCTCTTTTGTGTACTTGACTTGACTGATGAAGGTTCCTATAGTCAGCTGCTTTACTTGCAGCCCGAGAAAGAAACTTAATTCTCCATCATACTCATCTCGAATTTGAACTGCATCAGGTTGGAGAACTTCTCACACAACTCTTTGTTGGTGGATCTGAAGATGATATCATCTATATATATATGTACTAGCAGTACACTGTCTCCATCATGTATCCTGAACACTGTCTTGTCGACCGTTCCTTTCTTGAAACCATTCTCCAGCAAATAGAGAGATAAGGTGTCATACTAAGCTCTTGGTGCTTGCTTAAGTCCATATAGGGCCTTGTGTAATCTAAACACCTTCTCTTCTGCTTGATTGTCAAAACCTGGAGGTTGTTCAACATACACTTCCTCTGTAAAAAGACCATTCAAAAATGCACTCTTCACGTCCATTTGGTAGACATTGAAATTCATGTGAGCTGCATATGCCAGAAAAATTCTTATTGCTTCCAGCCTTGCTACTGGAGCAAAAGTCTCATCAAAATCAGTTCCTTCTTCCTGGCAGGCAGTATCCTTTAGCAACTAATCTTGCTTTATTTCTGATAACAAGTCCAGATTCATCTAACTTGTTCTTGAAGA
The DNA here is from genome assembly GCA_028654395.1 of Scutellaria barbata. Taxonomy (NCBI): domain Eukaryota; kingdom Viridiplantae; phylum Streptophyta; class Magnoliopsida; order Lamiales; family Lamiaceae; genus Scutellaria; species Scutellaria barbata. The sequence goes on from CM053650.1 coordinate 8,913,212, forward strand.
CCCACTTTGTTCCTATAATTCCTTGATGAGTTGGTCTTGCAACTGTTTGCCATACTTGATTTCTTTCAAAACCATTCAACTCTTCTTGCATAGCCTGTACCCAGTTGCTATCTTGTAGGGCTTCTTCAACATTTTGGGCTCTGTCTGAGATATGAAGCATGCAAACATTGCTTCATGAGGGATGGACCTTCTTGTCCTTACTCCTATGGATGGATCTCCTATGATAAGATCCCTAGGATAATTCCTTAGCCATGTCCTGTCTGGTTCAAAGACATGTGTAGGTCTAGGTTGCTTCTCTTATTGCTGTATGATTGGAGGTTCTGCAGCTGTAAGAATATCTGCTGCATCCAGAGGTGCAACTTCTTCTTCTTTGTCTTCTCCTGTAGGCAGAACTCCTTCTACATATGGAACAATATTCTCTTTCCTTGGAGCTGTATCTTCAGCTGGCTCTTCTAGCTTCTTGGTGTCACGGTGTGGTTCATCAAACACCACATATATTGATTCTTCAACCACCAAGGTTTTCTTATTGAATACTCTGAAGGCTCTACTTACAGCAGAGTATCCTAGGAATACTCCTTCATCTGACTTTGCATCAAAAGTCTTCAGATGTTCTTTTCCATTGTTGAGAATATAACATTTGTATCCAAAAGATATGTAGATATGAAACATTTGGTGTATATCCATTCAAAATTTCATAAGAAATTTTGTCTAGATCCTTGATAATCAAGCATCTGTTCTGTGTGTAGCAAGCAGTGTTGGTTGCTTCAACCCAAAATATCTTGGGTATTTCTGCTTCTGCTATCATTGTCCTTGCTGCTTCCTTGAGGGTTCTGTTCCTTCTTTCAGCTACACTATTCTGTTGAGGTGTTCTTGCAGCAGAATATTCATGACGAATACCATTGTCGGAACAAAATTTCTCAATGAATTTGTTTGTAAACTCAGTTCCTCTGTCTGATCTTATCTTCACTATACTCAAGCTCTTTTCATTCTGGATTTCTTCATTAGATCAGGTAGCTTGTCTTGAGTTTCTGATTTCTTTGTAAGGAAGATTGTCCATGTATATCTAGAGTAGTTATCTACTACTACAAGTGAGTACTTTTTCCCACTTATGCTCACTGTTTCTACTGGTCCAAAGAGATCCATATGTAGAAAATCTAGAATCCTGTGAGATGACTTCTGTATCTTGTCTTTGAATGAACTCTTTACATGCTTCCCTTTCTGACAAGCTCCATAGACATTCTCCTTCTTATATACCACATCCGGAAATCCTCTTACGAGGCCTTTCCTTGCTAACTTGTTGATAGTCTTGAAGTTCAGATGACTTAATCTCTTGTGCCATAACCAGCTGAGCTTTGGTGGACTTTTCACAATGAAGCATGTTGATTGAGTAAAGGAATTCCAATCAGCTAGATAGATGTTTCCTCTTCTTGTTCCTGTAAGCATTACTTCATTTGATGTGCTGTCCTTGATTAAGCATTTGTTGAGGTTGAATTCGACTGTATATCCTTTTTCACAAAATTGACTGATGCTCAGAAGGTTGTATCTGAGTCATTTCACATAGGATACATCCTTGATCTTTATGTTTCCTTTTACTAGGCATCCACTTCCTTTTGTGTTTCCTTTGAAATCATCTCCAAATATGACCTTGGGTCCTTTGCATTCCTGGAAGTCTTTTAAAGCTTCTTTACTGCCTGTCATGTGCCTTGAGCAGCCACTGTCAATGTACCATACATCACTGCTGCAACCTGGCACTGAAACCTGTAACAATTTCAAACAGATTTAGGTACCCATTTATGTAAGGGTCCTTTGGGGTTAGTTGCTTTTGGAACCCAAACTTTCTTAACAGTCACTATTTTACTGTAAGAATTGTTGGTTCTCTGATTGTATGCAGTTCTGCTCTTAAACTGCTTGTTAAAAGTGTGTGCAGAGATAACATATGTGTTACCAACACCTTTGTAGTGTGGTTTTCCACCATATTTTCCTTGAGTATATCCTCTTTGAGGTTTAGACATGTATGTCTCAGTATAGGTGGGAAATTTTCTTCTATGCTGCAACTTTGTGGGTTGCTGCATTCTCTTGCTGCATACAGCAGATGGCTTCTGCTGCAGCCAATTCTTAGATGCAGGCTTACTTCCTGCAGTTGAGCATTGGGGTTTCTTCCCCTTATCCATTATTGTTGTTTTGTTCAAGATCTTCACAGAGTCACAAAGTAACTCTTTCTCCATTGGGGTTTCAGCTTGAACAAACTTGACAACTTTGGATGTACTTGCTGTATTCTGAGAGGTGTGATTGTTGTAACCTAAACTCGATTTTTCAAAAGGATTTCTATTTTGATATATGCAATCTCTTGCGTCCTTAGATGATTTGCTGAACGTTCTTATCGTGGACTGCAAGCTTTCTTTCTCAATTTCTAGCTTAGTGACCAGCAAATTTAATCTAGAGACCTCCTTTTGCAGCTTACTGTACCTTGAGTTATCAGACTCATATGCAGTTAGCATTTTGGCAATATCAATGTTTTTGCTTCTGAAGATCTCATTATCGATTCTTAGGTTCTCATTTTCAACCCTTAGTTCCTCATGGATTGAGTTGATCTGCTTAAAGTCACTCATGATCCTCTTTAGGGAGTGGATCATGTTCAGCTCTTCCTTTTCAGGTATGGACAGCGGTTGATAGATTACCTCATCTTCTTCACTGTTCTCGCAATCTTTTATCATCAGGCATATCAGTGCTTCTTCATCAGAGGATGAGGTTTCAGTGTCGCTGTCAGAGGATTTTACAGCTTTCAGCATCTCCTTCGAGACTGCTGTATCCTTGGCCTTCTCCATCTCTCCTATGAGAGCTCGAAGCTTGTGTCTTTCTTCTCTTCTCTTGTCTCTCATCTGCTCTATCTCTCTTTCTGGATACTTGTGCACCATTAGATATGGACAATTTCTTGCATAGTGTCCCGGTTTTCTGTAATTACAACATAAGTCAACATTGCTTGTATTTTCCTGTGGAGAGGAGGATACCTGAGGAGGTGGATGACTTCTTCTGAAGTCATTCCTCTTGTTGAGGTTGGTGTCGCCGCTGTTGTTATTGTTGTTCTTCATAAATCTTCTAAATTTCTTTAGAAGCAGAGTCATATCCTCTTCAGCAACTTCTGCTGTAACCTCTATCTGCTTACTACAACTAGTGGTTGCTGTATCCTTGGGGCCACTGGCAGTTAGCGCTGTAACTTTGGAGCTCGATTCTTCGAACTCCTTTCTCCGTCTATTGATGTTATACTCAAAGACTTTGAGCTCGGAGAATAGGTCGAATGTGCTCATGGACTTCAAATCCATCGACACTCTCATGGCAGTGGTCTTGCTGTCCCACTCCGTAGGTAGGGCTCTAAGCACTTTCATGTTCTTTTCTTTTTGAGTGTAGTGCTTGCCCAGAGCTTCTAGTTCATTCACAATGGATGTGAATCTCAAATCTAGTTGCTCAAGAGTCTCTTCATTCTTCATTTCGAAGAACTCGAATAGTTGGGTAGCGTTGGAGATCTTGTTGTCTTTGGTGAGCTCAGTCCCCTCACATATTTGCTCCAGCTTTTCCCATATCTCCTTGGACGTTCTGCAGGTTTTGACCTTACGGAATGTGTCTTTATCCAAGGTGTTGAATAGAGCATTCTTGGCCACATTGTCTAGGTTGGCTCTCTTCCCATCTTCATTATTACATTCTTATCTTGGTTTGACCAGGAAGGCTGGTGGTGGCGGTGCTCCTTCTTCTAAGTCTCTACCGAGCACTAGATTCACCTTTGTGGGGATGATTGGTCCTTCGGTGATAACCGTCCACATTTCGTCAATCATAACTGATAGATGTGTCTGCATTCTTATCTTCCAATCGTCATATTTCTCTATGGAAAACATAGGTAACTTGTGATTAGAGGAATCCATGATATGCTTTAAGAATGAGTTTTAGGATGCAGAGAAAACAGCGAGTCTAAGACGGATCTGGATAGGTGATCAGATAAGTTGGCTTTTAACCCAACTCGCTCTGATACCACTTGTTGGTCCCAAGTGGTGTCCGAGGTTCAGATGAAGGGGGTGAATAAACCTTGGTCGATTTTGCAAATCTCTCGAAAAACCTTTCTGCTCTGCAAGTTACTTGAACTTGCAGCGCCAGACAGTTACTGCTTACAGTACTAGGATGTAGTGCTGCACGCTGTAACTAGAGTTTATACGCAGTGGAAAATATGATTTATAACACAATGCTGGTTTTCTCAAATATGCTCCTTTTCAAAACGTTTTATGCTTATGAGAGATATATAAAAATATGATATAACACAGATACGAAAGCAATAAAACACTTATGGCTTATAGTGGTTCCAAGGTGGTGTAATCCTTCTACGTCCACTCTACTGTTCCTCGAGTAGGAACTTCGTTAAGCAAGATTGAATTACAGGACCTTCCTAATAATCTATCAACTTTATAAAACAACAACCTACTAGAGTCCAGCATACACACAGCAACTGCAAACTCCAAAGGCTAACCCACACAGGGTTCTACACTCCCACACAGGGAAGCTACCTAACTCTAGACAACTATACAAACAGCAAGGATCTCTCCTATCAACTGTTCGACACCACTAAAACAACCTAAGCGCACAACAAGGTTAAAAGTATATTGGTTTTGTTCTTCAATTGGTGTGATGAAGTAAGCTTCTGAATCCTTCAAAGGATCTTTCAGCTTTGAGTTTGCTTCACTTCACAGAGGTTGAGTGACTGAAACTGATGGTAAACTTGAATGTTTGTAACTTGAAAGCTTGTGAGTTTTTGTGTAAATATTTCAGTAACCAGCTTCAGTGTTTCTCATCCTCTATTTATACTTGTAGGAGAAGATGTCCGTTGAAGGAGACATCTCTCTTTTGAATTTGAAGTGCTTGATCAAAGACATGGCTCATATTTAATGCGACTTGACTTTCTCTTTCGGAGCATTTAATGAGATAGTTACGGCTAGCAGCTTTCTGCAGCACATCAGTCCACGTGGCATCTTTGTATTGGCTCCGTGTCTGCTACTTTGATCTTCTCTGGAACGGCTCTATTTATTTTTGCTTGGATCTTCGTTCTTCGTACTGTATTTATCCTTCCTCGAATTGTAGGATACTTCTTGTTTGTAATTGGTGCTGTTAACTGTATGCACAGTAAGCTTTGCATTGTATCCTAGGTCTGGGTGCAGCTGGTGTCTTCTTACAGTGCTGCTGTAACTTGGACCTTCTTGCAGTATCTTCGGGCAGTACTGCTGTATCCTTTTCTTACAGTACTCATGTATCCTTTTCTTGCAGCGATGCTGCATGCCGTTCTTTCTTACTTAGCTGCAGTGCTGTAACTGCCTTCTTGCAGCAATGTTGTATCTGCTTTCTTACAGCAGCTTCTTTCTTAAATTCTTAGATGTATCCTTTTATGAAGTCCTCCATCTTTCAACACCTATAACTAGACTCAGAACTAGTCTATGTCTTCACTTAAACATTGTGAAAAATGGGGTACTCAATACTTCCTATTACATATCTATTTTGTCTTATCAAAATCTAAACATTGAAATCCCAACAGAACCTTTAGTTCTACCTGCAATTCCTGTAACAGATACTTCATAACCTGCTATTTTTAACATGCATTCGTATCTATTAACACTTGATTGTTGTAAATGATATACCTCATCACAAGGAAACATATTATCAGTCTTAGATATATCAAAGACAATATGGATTTTTTTCCATCCTTCAGGGTAATTCATTTTTACATTTCTTACCCTAATATTTTGTGGATTAAAATCCTCATGTGCTTCTTTTCCTTTTAGGCTTAGAATCCTATCTTCGGAAAAGGACATCCTGTTACTAACCTCAAAATCATACCTTAATGATTTATTTAGAATCGGATGATCTTCAATTAGCAAATAACACCGCCTATCCTAGGTATCTAGATTGGGTCTGGTGTCATTATTTTGGCAAATTCCTTGAAGATTTTAGGAATTTCTATATACTCTTTCCTTAGGAACATATTTGAGTGATGTGTGTTGGAAAGTGCATACGCAATTCTATATTTGATAGAATATGGTCTATTACTTTTTTTCATTAAATCAGTTCTCTTAAAGTCCTGATGAAGGGTTAAGACTCTACTGAAATCCTGGTCAGCTAGGTTGTATGCAATCTTAGGATGTATGTTAAACATGAGTTTGCCAGCATACAAATTACCTATCATTGTACCAAGACAACTATCTCGTAAATTATTGATTCTTCTATCCATTACGGATAAATGTAATTTAGAATCAATACCTTTTTTTAAGGTAGCTTTAATCACCACTTCAATGGTTTCAATATGAATCCATTTCATAATAACCGCTACTTCTTCTTTGATTCGGCTCAATTCCTTAAGAATTTCTTCTTTCGAAATAAGCTGCATATCAACTCTATTATCGGTTAATTCCATGGGAATAAAAAACTCATCTGTGTTCACCCGGTAAAGGATATGGTGCTTGCGCTGTCTTAACCTGATCTGATTACAGAATCGATTGAGACTTCCAATCCTAAAGTCATCGTATGGACTTAGGGTTGAATCTTGCCGAATGATTATTTCCATCATTTTGTTTGAGATGGTCATTCTTGAAAAGAATCCAGATAGACTATCCGATGTTTGGAGTTTATATTCATGTTCACTGGAGCTACTCGTCTGATTCTGTAGATGATCCATAGGAATTCTCTGAATCAAATTCGAACTCTTCTTCATAGATGTTTTCTTCTGAAGAAAGATCCTCGAACTGGTAAATTGGTACCAATTCGCCATAGAAAACCGCATGAAGGATATCGTCTGTCGGTTTGAACTGGCGTACTTGTCCTTTCTTCTGATGGCAGTCTGGCTAAATATGACCTTTCACACCACATGTCCAGTAGTTGCAATCTTTGAAACTTTCATTTATCCGAGTGTGAGCTCGCTTGAAAGTTCTCCTTCCCGGTGTTCTTCCTATTGACTTCCCTACGGATCTAGATCCTTGAGAAGAAAATTTGGAAGGATCGGACTTTTGACTAGATTTGTAAGATCTAGCCTTTGATTTGGACCACCATGATCTTCCTTGATTGGAAGACCTTCTTTATGATCCTCCGGACTTAGATCGAAACACACTTCTGAAGTGTTTCTTTCTTTTGTCCTGTCTTTCCTGATTTGGTTTTCCAATAATATTTGGAAAATTATTATTGTCGCAACAAAGAGGAGTCTTTTTTACCAGTCTTCTTAATTTTTTCTTATTCTTTTGTAGTGTCGCCTGATGACACCACTTTCTTATGCTGTCCTTTAAAATGGACATCCTTTTGGCCACTAAATCAACCCTTCCTGGAGGTACCTTATATGTTTGTATAAGCATCTCTCTCCAAGGGCTATATATTTTTGCAAAGAACATTTATGTTGCAACATTCAATGGTATCTGAGGTTGGAAGTAATATTTGCAGAACCAATATATATATTCATCTACATAACATATACTTCTCAATTCGAGAGCATACAAAGCTTGTGTATATTCTCGATATTTTTCTTCTTTTCTTTCGTCAAAGTATCCATCACCTGTGAAGTATACTTTGAGTAACTGACCGATCTTTTCGATAATTTCATAAATATTATCTCCTGATCCGATCTCTTCATTGATATGGGCTTCCGTACTATCCCATGTTTTCTTGGCTGAACCTTGCAAACTATTTTCAACAAGTTTGCTGAATTGGTCTTTATCAATGTCCAACGCCGACAAGGCAAGCTTGAAGGATATCATCCATTCATTAATCAAGGTTTCCATGTTCTTAAAATCGAGGATGTCTGTTGTGAGTGTCAACCCGAACAGATGTGTTGGTTCTAGCACCATTTTTGCCCAAGGGCTATTAGATGTTGTCTTCTCTCATCCTGGTTGTCTCCTGCGTCGAGCCACAAATGCATTATGGTCGACTTGATCCTGTTTCCATGGTCGTTGGGGGACGGGTGTTTTCGCACTCTTACTCCCTTCTTCTTGTTTGGGAATATGATCATTTATCTTGAGATTAACCAGATCCACTTTTTCTAAATTGGAAAGTGATTCGGTTAATTCCAAGATGTCTACTCTTGAGACCTCCATCAGATTTGTCAGATGATGTCGAGCAAAAGTTCCTCGTAACTTTTAGATTTTGGAACTTCCGTAGCCTTTCCTTTTGGGATGATTGGTTTATCTCCGAACGTATCTTTGAAATGTTCGTTTATCGATCTACCTGTTCCCCTGGGTAACCTTTCTTTCAAATCTATGATTTTTTTTTTCAGATCTGAAACTTCTTGTTGGATCTTGGCTAGAAATCGGAACATCTTCTCCGTCTGTCCACCATAGTATATGATGGTCTTTTGGATTTTCTTAAGATCTTGTGTGACCTTAGATGTGTCTAAAACAATTATGTCACAATCTTTATTGGATGTCATCTAATGAAATCCTGCACTTGTTATATCTCGAAAGATTTTCGAATACATTTTTCTTGATTTTTCTCTTCCCATTAGGCATAAGAAAAATAATATTGTACAAATAATTTAATTTATATCTTCAATAAACTTGGCTCTGATACCATTTCTGAGCATCGGGTTTAATTAGATACAATACATGAAAAAACATCTATTTTTCACAATTCTCAAATATTAATCGGTACGTGACGTTGTTAACAATCAGATTTTCCTACACCGAAGTGTATTAAAGGGGACATTTAAAAGTATTCCAGCCGATATACCAAAATGGTTAATTTTGATTTAATAGGTATGAATTGGCAAGTTTGGAGTGGAAATTCTAAATTTTACTTAGAAATAGCATTTTGCATTAATTGTTTATATAGTATGGAAAAATCATGGAATGTGTTTAGAAGTTCTTGATGTGTGTATAGCCCTACCACCCTTGATAAATAACACTATAGCCATTAAAAAAAAACAGTGAAATAGTGGTAACTTTAAGGAAGTTTTAGAATATTGAAGTTAGCGTTGTTTTTAAGCTATCGCATAGAGGATTCATGAAGCAGCAAGTGCAACCACATAGCATGGCAAATTGGCAATGGACTCTTCTCAATTTCTATCTCCACCTTGAACATCTCCTGATTCGTACTTAATAATTTTATATATTCCCTAAAAATGGTTCTATATTGTAGCTATTTTGTGTCAGACGTTTTCGAAGAGATAATTCAATGGGGGATGAGGAAGGAGATGATCCCTCACCAACTCAAGCTTCGATGGAATCAGTTTCATCTTTCAGTTGTTCGGAGCTATGTGTGCAATTCAGGCCTTGATTCCGACTCCAGATTACAGAGCATCTCTAAATTGCTCAACGGAACACTCTGGAATGAAAGCTCCACTGTCTTCCTCAAAATGGTGACTTCTTTCACACAATTGCTTCACCAATTCTTCATAGTACCGACACAACAGTACCAGTTACTCAACAACCTCAAGAGAAATGAACTCATTGCAGGTTTCATTCATTTCCTTGTTTTATTACCCTTTTATTATGGAGGAGTTAGCGATCCATTTAAGGGTCGAATGGTTCGTCTTGAGAATGGGCTTAGATTTCTTCTCATTCTACTTGTGGATACTTTGTTTGTTGATGATGATGAGCATGAACAAGTCCAGAATCTGTTGGCACAAATTGAATCAGTGGCCAACAAAGCTGGAATGTTGCTGCACTCTTTCTTTTTCTCCAAGACATGGACTGAAGTTGGCTTGGATGAGGGCTTTGATTCTACTTTCAAACAGATGGACCTCTTGAACGATGATATCATCAATTTCATGGATTTGCTCCCCTCCATCAATAAAGCTCCCCCACCGACTAGTATTGTTGATTTTCTAATCTATGATCTTGAGGATCTATTAAATCTGGATGATAGTATGATTTCTGATGATCATCTCAAGGATCAAATCAATATACTCCATGAGGAGCTGATTGTTTTGCAGTCTTTCACTATGGATACATGGTCTCCACAACCTTCAGAAACTGAAGAACCAAAAAAATCTCCGGTGGGAATCCCGGATGAGGCACATCATGCTCAATATTTGATCAAATCTTATTTGGTTGGAGATGTTCCTCTATGGTATTTCTCCATCAGTCTCTCTCAATTCACCCACAGGATTAAGCTTATCCGGATTCAGCTCCAAGAAATCAAAATGAAATCAAAAGCAACACAGTCATTACAAGGTGAGAGCAATTCTGAGGAAGATGCTGATGAAGTTACTGTTGGTTCCGAGGAAAAGGAAATAGAGATTTTAGATCAATTACTGGGAGGAGAAGTGAAAAGGAAAATTATTTGCATTTATGGGATGCCTGGAATTGGTAAGACGACTTTAGCAAAGAAACTATACAATCATCCCTCAGTTAACTATAGGTTTGACAAACTCTCATGGTGTGTCGTTTCCCAAATGTACAATAAGAAAAATGCAATGACTGAATTGTTGATTAGCTTATTAGCAAGTAAGGTTAACAAAAGTATGACCTTGGATATGCAAGAAGATGATTTGGTTGAAAACATTTACAAAAATTTAATGGGGAGAAGATACCTAATAGTACTGGATGATATATGGAGTCCATATGTATGGCATGATTTGAGAAGATGCTTTCCAGATAATGGAAATGGAAGTCGAATAATGTTCACCAGAAGGAATGAAGATGTAGCTCCTCCTCCACCTGATAGTATTATTCACAGGCTTCCATTTTTGTCAGATGAGCAATGCTGGGAGCTTCTAAAACAGAAGGTGTTCGACGAATATTACCCTCCTGAATTGCAAGAGATTGGAATGGAGATTGCAAGAAAATGTTGTGGACTTCCACTTGCAGTGGTTGTTATAGCTGGAATTCTTTCAGCTATGGACAAGAAAGAAACTATATGGAGAAAAGTGGCAGACAGTTTGGCCTCATATATTTTTCCTGATCAAAACAATCGTGTGATGCAAATATTGGAACTTAGTTTCAAGCATCTTCCTGCACATTTAAAGTTGTGTTTTCTATATTTCCAAAGATATCGAGAATACAAAGAAATCCGTGTTCAGGAGGTGATCAGATTGTGGATTGCTGAAGGGTTCATACGTAAAGAGGAGAATAAGAGCTTAGAGAGTTTAGCAGAAGAATCTTTAATGAAGCTGATTGATAAAAACATAATAATGGTTGCAAAAAGAAGTTCAGATGGCAGAGTCAAAACTTGTCTACTTTATGATCTATTACGTGACCTCTGCTCCAATATATGTAGTCAAGTAAAATTTCTACACTTTGTAGACAAGTAAGTCCACTCTCTGTCTATTTTCTCTGTTTCTGTTTTGGTTACGCATTTTTACATCTGTTTTATTTTTTCAGTAACGAGTTATTTTACGTGAGAGGTTATAATCACATACGATCAGTTCAATGTTCTCCATCTCCTTCTGGGCCACAGCCTGTTCGTTCATTTCACGGTTATCTTCCAGAATCACAATTCAATGTTGTCAACTTGAAATTTCTAAGAGTGTTGAATTTCGAGACAGATCATTTTCAATTGCCTTCTTTGGTTGGATCTGGTCATTTTCTGGTCCAGTTGAGATACTTGGTTGTTACTTATTTGGATGCATGCTTAGGTAGCCTTGTGAACCTTGAATATCTTCGAGTAGAGAATGAAGCAAAATCTTATGATGATGATGATGATAGTGAAGACAGTAACAAGCAAAAGGACAGTGATGTATCTGATGATGACAGCAGTGACTGTAGCAACAAGGACAATGGTGGTGTTGAAATACCTTTTGCAGTTCTGAAAATGGTTAAGTTGAGAGACTTTTATATAAAGATAGCAGCATCTTTTGACAAAGATTGTGAAATCTCCCAAACCAATGACATAGAGTTCCTCTCCAATGTTGTTATTAGGAGTTTCAGTGATGAACAGATACTGAGATGTTCACCTCATCTTCGCAAACTCAAATGCATTTGTGAAACATTTCAGTTGGTAGAGAGGGGCGCATACCGATATCCTGATTTCAGCTTCTTCACTCAGCTTGAGTCTCTCAACATGACCACTCGTTCCGAACCTAGAATGGCAGACATTAGTCTCCCCTTGAGTTTAAAAAAACTAACTCTATCTAAATTGTTGTTGCCATGGGAAAAGATGTCAGTAATCGGGGGATTGCCAAACCTTCAAGTTCTTAAATTATTAAAAAATGCATTTTGTGGAGAATTATGGGAATCAAAAGAAGATGAATTTCAGGAGCTGACATTCTTGAAACTGGAAGACTTAGATTTGGTTGAGTGGAATGTTGGCTACAGGCAACACTTCCGGAAGCTTAGGCAGTTGGTAGTTATTCGGTGCAAAAATCTGCAAGAGATTCCTTCTGAGATGGGAGAAATTGTGCAGCTGATTGAAGTTAGGGAGTGCACAGATTCAGTGGAGGAGTCTGCTCATCAAATTGAACGAGAACAACGAGACAATGGAAATGAAGAGCTTAGGGTCGTTGCACCAAAAAGTAAGTGCTTAGTACAACTTCTGCTCATCTCTTCTTATTTTTCTGGAAAAAAAGGCATGCCTGTTTTTTACATCCCTCTTAGCAGTGGGATACATCAATCTGGTATTTCATATCTTGTTTCAACATTCTAATACTCATCAATGTGAAATCATTTGAGAGAGTTCTAATCTTTCAGCAGAAAATTATCTCATATTTTGTATTTCAACATTTCAATTTACACATGCAGCCACATGTCGTAGTGAAGAAGTTCCACATTAACATGCATACACGTTGGAGTCAAGCTGGAATAGCATATCTGTGCTGAAAAACATAAATAGTAGATCCAACTGTGATAAAGCAACTATGTGCTGAAGAGTAGAAATAGCAGATCCGGCTGTGAAGAAGGTGCGCTGGGAATTAAAAGAAAAAACTCTATTTGTATGCAAGTCGTGGGTTGTGGGTCAAGTTGAGTTGCACGAAAATTAGAGAAAAAACCTTAGGATCCATACAACTGGTTCACAAGCAAGAGTCATGCTTTTCGCATAATTGACAGAGAGAATTTATGAATTTGAGTTTGGATCGTGGATAGTAGAACTACAGCTCACGAAATTATATTCATGTAACAACTTCATACAAGTTTTTGTAATTGCACTCTAACCCATAAACTTTTATGAAACAAGAAGTTGATTTTGACTTTAAGTTACGTTGTCGACTTCCACAGCAAACTAGTAAAACAGTTCCGCGTTGAAAATATATATTCATTATTACAAAGACAAAATTCTTGAATGATATCGTCTCACTTATTCCATTTCGGTATTGCAAAAGTAATATTTTTGCATCAAATAATATCTTTTTTATGTATTATATAATACTTTTGAAAAATTATAATTTAACAAGTAAAACTTTATAATATTTTTGTATGTATTATGTTAGGATATCAATGTTTAATTTTTGATAAGACAAAACAGTCTTGTAATAGGAAGTTAAAGTACCCCATTTTTTACAATGTTTAAGTGGAAATATAGACTAGAATTGAGTTTGTTGGTTGAAGTATGAAGAATGGAGAACATCAAGAAAGCAAGAATGCAGTATCCAAAAAGAAGAAAAGAAGACTTGAAACAGAATAGTTGTAAGAAAAACATACAACATAACTGTAAATAAGAGTAAAATATAGCAATGATGTAAGTAAGGATACAACAAGAAGTATCTAGGATGTAGAAGAGCATTTAACTCAATTTGTATGTTTTAAGAGTAAAATATAGCAATGTTGTAAGTAAGGATACAGAAGAGCATTTAACACACTATATGTTTTAAAGAAACATTAAATACAATGACAGAATCAACTCAAGTTGCAATATGAGGAAGATCAAGGTACATACGAGGATCAAAATGTTCAAATGATCGAAATGAAGCCCGTAGAGACAAATTAAAGTTGCAGACTTAGACCTAATCATAAAGAGACACGTCGCTTGACAAGCTGTAGAAAAGCTGCGAGCCGCAACTACTGCATTTAATGATCCGCATTGCAAAGTAAGGAAGAAGTTAATGCAAACCATACATGCAAAAATGGACATCGACTTCAACGGGCATATCTTTACATCTATAAATCAAGGAAGAGAAGACTGGAACAACTACTGAAACTCTCACTTTCAAGAGACAAAGCTAGAATTGATCAAAACCATCAAGCATTAAAAATACATTTTCAGTCACTCGACCCTGAGAAGTAGTCAAATAAAGTTCTAAAGCTCAAAGTTACAAAAGACTACTTCATCACACCAGTTGAAGAAACTTTAATATACTTTTACCTATTTGATGTGTGTTAGATTGTTTTATTTGGTGTCATCAGTTGATAGGATTATATTCTTGTTGATTGTTATAGTTGTCTAGGTGAAGACAATTATCCTGTGTGGGTGTTTAAAAATCCTTAATGGGTTTACCTTTGGAACTTGCAACAGCCGAGTGTAAGTTGAGTTCCAATAGATGTTAGCTTATTGAGTCATTAATTTGTTAGGGTGTAACATGTAATCCACACTTGCTTAACAAAGTTCCTACTTTGATGAGCAGTTGAGTGGATGTAGAAAGATTACACCACCTTCGAACTACTATAAGTCCATAAGTGTTTTATCGCTTTAAACTCTTATTTACGTGTTGCATCTTTAACTGTCTTTATCCAGCATCAAAAGGTTTTACAAGAAAACATATTTAAGAAAACGTTTTATAATAAACATTCAATCAAAAAGCTTATTTCCGCTGCAAAAACTTTTAGATACAACATATAGTGCTATTTCATAGCACTGTAAGCTGATCCACCTACTCTACTATAGGTTCAAGTAACTTACAGTGTAGCCTGTTTGAAAGATTTTACAAAATCGACAAAGGTTCATTAACCCCCTCTAAACTTTCGAAACCACTTGGAACCAACATATTAGATAATATTTTTAAGTGTAATACATGTGGTTCCAAGATTCTAAATTCATGATTAAATTGGAAAATTATAATATGACACGTAATATTTTTATTATTATCATATAATTCTTTTATGTATCATATTATACTAGTTTTGAAAAATTATAATTTGATAAGCAAAACTATGTAATATTTTAATGCCAAAATGGTAATTTTTTTTTTTACATGAGTTCAAATAAATGATTAATTTAAAAAACTTAATTATAAGTAATATTTTTATCTGTATCATGTAATACTTTTAATATATTATACATTGAGAAACATAAAAATATTACTTATAATATAAGTTGGATTTGAGTTTATATAATTGTGCATGGACTATCTATCCTTGAGACTATCGACAACTCAACACAACTCAACATTCAAATAAAATATTCATTTTTATGTCATCTATATACACAACCTATAACTCAAATTCAACTGTTTTATATTTTATTAGCGAGACCAACTGAATATTTAAAATAATATTTTTCTCATTATTTAATAATTGCATATTAATTATAATTATTTTTATTGTATGTAAAAAAAGGTGTAAGAAATAGATAAGAAAAATATTTGATATTCTAAATCCATAATTATAATAAGAATTTTTTTTACCATACATTTAGAATAAGGTACTAACACAATAATTAAATTAAAATTACAATATTTGAAACACGAAATTGAAAAGAAATAAATCAAACTACAAATAGATAAATGAAATACTAAACTACAAATACAAAAGATACAAATTATATATTTTATTATTAATATCAATTTTTTGCCATATATGCTCAATCTAGTGGTTTTTAAGAGCAATGTGAGTTTCTTTGTTGCGAAGTTGTTCCCTATTAGTCATCTAAGTGGACAAACTTGCAATGTGATCAATAGATAGTATTGAAAATGATGATTATCATCATATTCTTCTTGTACTCTATTTCTTCTCTCATGTCTGTTTGTACGTTTATCCATAAAAAGTTATGAGGGATCATTATAGTTTTGGTATGTGTCTCCTTCATCCTCTGCTGTCATATTATCCATGATGATGCGAGCCATCATAATTCTTCTCATCTAAAGTTCATCCCAAACAAGATATAGGCATTGAAGAAATACAAAACAAGCTTATAAAACTTCAAATGTTTGTTCGACATCTTTTTTGACAACCTCTTGATGTTGAAATTGACTTGACAAATGTAGCTCATTAATGATATATGTCATCAGTAAGATAATATGTCATATCATTTTCACAACCATTCACAATGTAACTAACCTTTGGTGCTAGACCTTTCAAGACATCACTATAGACCGGAGATCGATATAGTACATTGATATCATTGCACAAATCACCAATCTCACGTTCTCTATCACAATACCGTTTTCTGGCTTTAAGAGTGTAATCTCTTACAATCAAATTAGGATTGCTTATGATCACATCCTTGATAATCCGATCAATTTGATAAATGCTTTAAACAACTCATTTTTCTCATGCATCAAATTCGGTGAAATTAAAAGAACCAGAATTTGAATCTAAATCTATAGATGAGTTTTTATTGAGACATTTGTGAATTGAATGAGGAAACTACCGGGTATGAATTATAATTTGGGGGAAGCAAAGAAGTAAATATAAGATTTTAGTGTAAGATTGAAATGAATCGAATAAGAATATATAGGATTTTGAGTGACAAGAGCCTGTTAAATCTAGTGTGATATAGATATAATAATGAAAGGCAACACATGTGGAAGCTAGTATGAAGTTTGATACAGACAATTGTTTTTGGGAGCTATTAGATTAAAAGATAAGAGCAAGTGAAAGTTGGTGGGATACATATTCAATAATGAGAGACAGTGCAGATGGAAGCTAGCATAAAGTTTAACAGAGACAATTGTTTTCGGAAGCTAGTAAAAATGAGAGATAAGAGCATATGAAAGCTTATGAGAATATATATATATATATATATATATATATATATATATATATATATATATATATATATATATATTCAATAATGAGAGATAACGCATGTGGAAGCTAGCATAAAATTTGTTATAGACAACTCACTATTGAGAGACAAATGCATGTGAAATCATTTTGAATATGTCAGTTATATACAACGAAAGTTGTGAAAAGAATTCGAAGTAGAATTGACAACTCAATTACATAATTAAAATTAGTAATTAGAATTACATGAAATTAACTAAAATTACACAAATTAAAAGGCTTACAAGGCAATAACTAAAATGATATAAACTAAAATTACATGAAAATAAACTAGATTTAGTGTCTAACGATTATCATTAGATGGCGTTTAATCTCTTAATCTTTTGTGGATAAGTGATTTCACCAATAGTGTATTCAACATAACTTGGATTAATCTTCATAATCTTCCTATGTTCTTTTTTTAGCTCCAATTCGATTCTAGCATTTCTCAATTTACTCATTACTTCAACTTCATTGTCTCTAGTGAGTTTCAATGCACAAATTTCTACAACAACTTCAATAGTAGAAGAAGATTGTATTGTCCTATCTTTCCTCTTATTTTTTGACTTATCTCTATTTGTAGAATGGGGAATAGTTAAGCAACCACTACTTGGAGTTTTTGGATTCAAGGGATAAAATACTTATTATCTTTACTAGTCCTTGATCTTTTTGAGCTCTTACCACTTCATTACTGTCTTCATTTCAGGATGGAAATGTGTTGAATAATGATTTAATTTTAATTCTCACTTGGAATTTTCACTCACAACTTCATTAAATACAAACAAAAATTTGTTGCCACTTGTTTCATAAATTGCATGAGCTTCTTTTTCAACATGTTTCTAGCTCATTCAATTTTTTTTCCTACCATATGCTTTCTTGTAAGCTGCAATCTACTTGTTTCCATTTTCATTAAGTCATTTACGATGACTTTTCATTGAATCCATGTTTCTTTTGTTGATATCTTTAGAATTTTTTATTTGAGCTTCCTAAGATAGATTATGCACTCGTGGCCATAACAAGGGACCATTTTTCTTTGTACCACTATATTAGATATATTTGCACCAACATAGAAAGATATAAGTAATAGTGCGATCCGATCTAGTGGCAAGACATTCCTTTCCGACTAGCTCTCTGACAGTAGGGGATTTCTTTACAATTGGAATTATTGAGCGACGGGAAGCCCTTCTTCAAGTACTTGAGTACCTTGTTTTTTTGCTATGTACGTTATCTTCATTAATGAAACACCAATATGACTGTTTGTGTATATCTTCTTTCACACAATATCTAACATTTTTGCCCTCTTTTGATTTGTATTTGTCTGTGGAACATCTGGCAACAAATTTTGGAAGATATTTTGTGATGTTTGGACTTGTTTAAAGATAGAAACTTGATTAAGATTCAGAGATCGAAAATTGAGAGTTTTGATAATTGATAACTCACATGATAAAATTAAATAAATTTCTTTCTAACCTTATAACTAAAATAAAGTAAGTTATGTTTGATTTCATGAAGAGTGATGACTTTATTATGCTTCCTATGTTCAATCAAACATAACAAGGACAATAAAGAAAAAAAAAGGGTTGAAACTTGGCTATCAGATTACTATGAATTCAAACATGACAAATATTGGGATTTCATTGTTCAGATTTTGATGAGACAAACCAATCATGTAATAGGAAGTTTTGAGTACCCCATTTTCACATTGTCTAAGTGAATAAATAGACTAGAATTGAGTCTTGAGTCAAGGATTGAAATGGAGGTTAAAAGAGGATAAAGCTGCATCTAAGATTTAAAGGAAGATATCGCTGCAAGAAGGCAGGATACAGTATCGCTGCATAAACGCAGGATACAGCATTGCTGGAAGAAGAAAGGAACAGCAAAACATAAATAAGGCTGTATTTCAATACAGCAAAGCAAGGTAGAACGGCGTGCAGCATCGCTGCATGAAAAGGATACAGGAGTACTGCTAGAACGATGATTACAGCAGCACTGCCAGATGATACTGCAAGCAGGTCTAAAATACAGCAGCACTGAAAGAATGCATCAGCTGCACAAAGACCAAGGATACAGCGCAGACTTACAGGACAGTTAAGTAAATACAGCGCCAACTACAAGACGAAGTATCCTGCAAATCCTAGGAAGGATAAATGCAGTACGAGGAACGGAGATCCAAGCAGGGACAAAAGAGCCGTTCAAGAAAAAGTCAAAGTAGCAGACACGGAGCCAATAAGAAGATGCCACATGGACTAACGCACCGCAGAAAGCTGCGAGCCGCAACTGCCGCATTAAATGCTCAGAAAGGAAAAGTCAAGTCGCATTAAATGCGAACCATACTTTGGACAGGCTAATTCAAATTCAAAAGAGGGATGTCTCCTTCAACGGACATCTTCTCCTACAAGTATAAATAGAGGTCGAGGAGTACTGAAGCTGGTTACTGATACTTACAAATTTAAAGCATTCAAGCCAACAGTTTCAGTCACTCAACCTATCGAAGTGAAGCAGAGTTCAAACTGAAAGTTTCCTTACGGAATCAGAAGCTCACTTCGAAGCACAAGTTGAAGAAAACCTTTTTATCCTTTTAACCTTGTGGCTGTGTGCTTAGGTTGTTTTAGTGGTGTCAAGCAGTTGATAGGAGAGATCCTTGCTGTTTGTTTTAGTTGTCTAGAGTTAGGCAGCTTCCCTGTGTGGGAGTATAGAACCCTGTGTGGGTTAGCTTTTGAAGTTTGCAGTTGCTGTGTGTACGCTGGACTTCAGTAGGTGGTTAGCTTTGTAAGTTGATAGATTGTTAGGAGAGTCTTGTAAATCAATCTTGCTTAACAAAGTTCCTGCTCGAGGAGCAGTAGAGTGGACGTAGAAGGATTACACCACCTTCGAACCACTATAAGCCATAAGTGTTTTTATCGTTTTATTTATCTGTGCTTATTTTCTGCATATATCTATCTTTCTCATCATAAATGTTTAAAAGAAGCATTCTTATGTAAAACAGCCTTGTGTTTAAAAGTATATTTCCGCTGCGTACAAAACTCCAGGTTACAACGTGCAGCACTGCATTCTAGCGCTGCAAGCAGTAATCATCTATCGCTGCAAGCTCAAGTAACTTGCAGTGCAGAACGGTTGTATTAAAGATTCTGAAAAATCGACTAAGATTCATTCACCCCCCCTCTGAACCTCGGACACCACTTGGGACCAACAAGTGGTATCAGAGCGAGTTGGGTTAAAAGCCAACTTATCTGGTCACCTACCCAGATCCACCTTTGTCTCGCTGTTTTCTTTGCATAAAAATCATTTTTACAGCATATCATGGATTCCTCCAATCACAAGCTACCTATGTTTTCCATAGAGGAATATGACGACTGGAAGATTAGAATGCAGACACACCTTTCTGCCATGAATGATGAGATGTGGACCGTCATAACTGAAGGACCGATAATAATCCCTATGAAGGTAAATCCAATGTATGGAAGAGACCATGCAGAAGGAGAGCAGCCACCACCAAACTTCCTGACCAAAC
Organism: Scutellaria barbata; assembly: GCA_028654395.1. Classification (NCBI taxonomy): domain Eukaryota; kingdom Viridiplantae; phylum Streptophyta; class Magnoliopsida; order Lamiales; family Lamiaceae; genus Scutellaria; species Scutellaria barbata. The sequence continues at coordinate 8,933,585 of CM053650.1, forward strand.
CACGACAAGAGTGGGGAAACGAAGACAGGAAGAGAGCCAACCTGGATAACGTGGCAAAGAACGCTCTATTTATTACTTTGGATAAAGGCACCTTTAGCAAAGTCAAGACTTGCTCAACATCCAAAGAAATATGGGAAAAGCTGGAGCAAATTTGTGAAGGAACTGAGCTCACCAAGGACAACAAAATCTCCAACGCTACCCAATTATTCGAGCTCTTCGAAATGAAGAATGAAGAGACTCTTGAGCAACTAGATCTGAGATTCACATCCATAGTGAATGAACTAGAAGCTCTGGGCAAACACTACACACAAAAAGAAAAGAACATGAAAGTGTTAAGAGCCCTACCAGCGGAGTGGGATAGCAAGACCACTGCCATGAGAGTGTCTATGGACCTGAAGTCCATGAGCACATTTAACTTATTCTCCGATTTGAAAGCATTCGAGTATGACATCAATAGAAGGAGAAAAGAGTCAGAGGAGTCGGTCTCCAAAGTTACAGCGCTAACCGCCAGAGGAACAAAGGATACAACAACCGTCAGTTGCAGTAAGCAGAGTGAGGATACAGCAGAAGTTGCTGAAGAGGATATGGAGCTCCTCCTAAAGAAATTCAGGAGATTCATCAAGAGCAACAACAATAGCAGCAACACCAACCTCAACAAAAAGAATGACTTCAGAAGAAGTCACTCAACCCCTCAAGTATCTTCTTCTCCTTAGTCAAATACAGGGAATGTTGACTTGTGCTATAATTGCAGGAAGCCTGGACACTACGCAAGGAATTGTCCTTATCCAACAGTGCACAATTATCCTGAAGGAGAAAGAGAACAGAGGAGAGATAAAAGACGAGAGGAAATGCACAAACTTCGAGCTCTCATAGGAGAAATGGAGAAAGCCAAGGATGCAGTAGTTCGGAAGGAAGTACTGAAAGCTGCAGAATCCTCTGACAGCGATGCTGAAACCTCATCCTCTGACGAAGAAGCACTCATATGCCTGATGGCTAAAAATGGCGAGGACAGCGAAGAAGATGAGGTAATCTACCAACCGTTGTCCATACAAGCTGATGAGGAGCTGAACATGATCCACTCCTTGAAAAGGATCATGAGTGATTTCGAGCAGATCAACTCAATTCATGAGGAACTTAAGGTTGAGAATGAGAACCTTAAAATCGATAATGAGATCCTCAAGAGCAAAAACATCGACATTGCCAAAATGCTCGCTGCACGAGAATCTGATAATTCAAAGTGTAGTAAGATGCAACAAGAGGTCTCTAGATTGAATCTGCTGATCACAGAGCTAAGATCTGAGAAGGAAATCTTGCAGTCCAAAATGAGAACGTTCACCAAATCTTCAAAGGACGCAAGAGATTGCATAAATAGTGTCAGAGATCCTTTTGTGATTTCAGACATAGGATACAGCAATCAAGGCTCTCAGAATACAGCAAGCACATCCGAAGCTATGAATTTTGTTCAAGCTAAAACTCCAATGGAGAAAGAGTTACTCTGTGACTCTAAAAAGATAGTGAACAAAACAGCAATGACGGATAAAGGGAAGAAACCCCAATGCTCAACTGCAGGGAATAAGTCTGCATCTAAGACTTGGCTGCAGCAGAAGTCATCTGCTGCATGCAGCAAAAGGATGCAGCAACCAACAAAGTTGCAGCATAGAAGAAACTTTCCCACCAATACTAAGACCTATATGTCTAAACCTCAAGGAGGATATACTCCAGGGAAGTATGGTGGAAGACCACACTACAAGGGTGTTGGTAACACACATGTTTGTCGAGCACACACTTTTCATAAGCAGTTTTCCAAGATAACTGCATACAGCTCGAGAACCAACAAATCTTACAGTAGATCAGTTACTGTTAAGAAAGTTTGGATTCCCAAAGTAACTAACCCCAAAGGACCCGTATGGATATGGGTACCTAAATCTGTTTGAATTTGTTACAGGTTACAGTGCCAGGATGCAGCAGTGATGTATGGTATATCGACAGCGGCTGCTCAAGGCACATGACAGGCAATAAAGAGACGTTGAAAGACTTCCAAGAATGTAAAGGACCTAAGGTCATATTTGGTGATGATTCCAAAGGAAGCACAAAAGGAAGCGGATGCTTAGTCAAGGGGAACATAAAGATCAAGGATGTATCCTACGTAAAGGGGCTTAGATATAATCTCCTAAGCATCAGTCAATTTTGTGACAAAGGATATACAGTGGAATTCAACCTCAACAAGTGCTTAATCAAGGACAGCACCACAAATGAAGTAAAGCTTACAAGAACAAAAAGAGGAAATATCTACCTAGCAGATTGGAATTCCTCCACTCAATCAACATGCTTCATAGTGAAAAGCCCACCGGAGCTGAGCTGGTTATGGCACAAACGATTAAGTCACCTGAACTTCAAGACTATCAACAAGCTAGCAAGAAAAGGCCTCGTGAGAGGATTACCAGATGTAGCTTACAAGAAAGAGAATGTCTGTGGAGCGTGTCAAAAAGGAAAGCAAGTTAAGAGCTCTTTCAAGGATAAGATTCAAAAATCGTCTCACAGAATTCTAGATCTTCTACACATGGACCTCTTTGGACCAGTAGAACCAGTAAGCTTGAGTGGAAAGAAGTACTCTCTAGTAGTAGTGGATGACTACTCTAGATACACATGGACGATCTTTCTAGCAAAGAAGTCGGAAACTCAAGAAAAGCTACCTGGCCTCATGAAGAAAATTCAGAATGAAAAGAGCCTGAGCATAGTGAAGATAAGATCAGACAGAGGAACCGAGTTCATAAATAAGTTTATAGAGAAATTATGTTCTGACAATGGTATTCGTCATGAATACTCTGCTGCAAGAACACCTTAACAAAACGGGGTTGCTGAAAGAAGGAATAGAACCCTCAAGGAAGCAGCAAGGACAATGATAGCAGAAGCAGAGATACCCAAGAGGTTTTGGGCTGAGGCAACTAATATTGCATGCTATACGCAGAACAGATGTCTAATCATCAAGGATCTTGACAAGACACCATATGAAATATGGAACGGTCATACACCAAACATTTCCTATCTACATATCTTTGGATGCAGGTGTTATGTTCTCAACAATGGAAAGGAACATCTGAAAACTTTTGATGCTAAATCAGATGAAGGAGTATTTCTAGGATACTCTGCTGTAAGTAAAGTCTTCAGAGTGTTTAATAAGAGAACCCTAGTGGTAGAAGAATCTGTGCATGTGGTGTTTGATGAACCACATTGTGACACAAAGAAGCTGGAAAAACCACCTGAAGAAACCTCTCCTAGAAAAGGAAATGTTGTACCATACATAGAAGGAGTTCTGCCTACGGAAGAGGAAAAAGAAGAAGAAGCTGCAACCTTGGATGCAGCAGACATTCTTACAGCAGCAGAACCTCCTGCAATACAGCAACATGATGAGCAAAACACACCAACGCACGTTTTTGAGCCAGACAGAACGTGGCTTAGAAATCATCCAAGAGATCTCATCATAGGAGATCCATCCATCGGTGTAAGGACAAGAAGATCCATCCCACATGAAGCAATGTTTGCATGCTTCATATCATAAACAGAGCCTAAGAATGTTGAAGAGGCACTGCAAGATAGCAACTGGGTACAGGCCATGCAAGAAGAATTAAATGGATTTGAGAGAAATCAAGTATGGCAAACAGTCGCTAGACCAACCCATCAAGGTGTAATTGGAACAAAGTGGCTGTTCAAGAACAAGCTAGATGAATCAGGAGTCGTTGTAAGAAACAAAGCAAGATTAGTTGCTAAAGGATACTGTTAGGAAGAAGGAATTGATTTTGATGAGACTTTTGCACCTGTGGCAAGGCTAGAAGCAATAAGAATTTTCTTAGCCTATGCAGCACATATGAATTTCAATGTCTATCAAATGGATGTTAAAAGTGCATTCCTGAATGGTCTCCTTACAGAGGAAGTATATGTTGAGCAACCTCCTAGTTTCGAGGATCAAGCAGAAGAGAAGGTGTTTCGATTACAAAAGGCCCTATATGGACTGAAGCAAGCACCAATAGCTTGGTATGACACCTTATCTCTCTATCTTCTGGAAAATGGTTTTCAGAAAGGAACGATCGACAAAACGCTGTTTAGGATACAGGATGAAGAAAGTGTACTTCTTGTACAAATCTATGTGGATGATATTATCTTCGGATCCACAAATAAAGAACTATGTGAGAAATTCTCCAACCTGATGCAGTCAAAGTTCGAGATGAGTATGATGGGAGAATTAAGTTTCTTTCTCGGACTGCAAGTAAAACAGCTACCTACAGGAACCTTCATCAATCAAGTCAAGTATACGAAGGAGCTTATCAAGAAATTTGGCATGGAGAATGGAGCAGCAACGTCCGTTCTCATGTCCACATCCATAAGTCTTGAAAAAGATGAAGATGGTAAAGATGTAGACATTACCAAGTACAGACGCCTCATTGGATCGCTGCTGTATCTCACAGCAAGCAGGCCAGATATTATGTTTGCAGTAGGAGTCTGTGCTAGATTCCAAGCAGCACCGAAGGAATCACATCTCTTAGCAGTAAAAAGAGTGATCAAGTATCTGAAAGGAACTCAGGAAGTCGGCCTATGGTATCCTAAGGAAGGAGGATTCAAGCTTAAAGGCTACTCCGACTCAGATTATGCAGGCTGCAAGATTGATAGAAAGAGTACAAGTGGGACGTGTCAATTTCTGGGAAATAGACTTGTCTCGTGGTTCTGCAGGAAGCAGACCTCAATTGCAACCTCTACAGTAGAAGCAGAGTATGTTGCAGCAGGAAGTTGCTGTGCGCAGATTCTCTGGATACAGCAGCAACTTAGAGATTATGGGATAGAAGAAAAAGAGACGCCAATTCTCTGTGACAATACGAGCGCTATTGCAATTACCCATAATCCTGTCTTTCACTCAAGAACAAAGCACATTGACATTCGTCATCACTTTATAAGAGATCATGTTGAGAAGAAAGATGTCGTGCTTGAAAAGGTTCACACGGATCTACAGCTTGCAGATATCCTTACAAAACCTTTGAGTGAATCTAGGTTTTCTATGCTTCGTAACGAGCTGGGAATTCTTAAGTTATGAAGAAAAAGAAAATGCAAGATCGCAGGGGGAACCTCCGCATGCTTGCAGGAAGCAGTAAAAATGGTACTGTAAGCTACGCGTCAATACAGCACTGGGTTCAGATAGCGCTGCAACCTACATTCTTACAGTACAGCAGTTATCGAAGAAATCAAGCAGCACCAGGTTACAGCATTAATTTCAAAAGGAGTATTGATTGCTCTGCAACCTCGTACTAGAGATGCTGCAACCTTAAAAAGGCATTTATTTAGGCGGCAAAGGGCATGTCTTTCAGCATTAAATGCATGACTGCGGGTGTCAGGAAGTGGAAAGGGCGCTGACAGAGCCCACGCGCCAAGTAATAATTAACGACGATTTGACATCTCCGTTTTTTCCTGAGCCACTAGATCATTTCCCTGATTTATCTCAACCGTCAATCTCGCACGTCTCTTGAGAACCGCCATAAAGACCAAAACGTGTCATTTGAAATTCACTTTTCACAATCTTCAGAGAGAGAAACACTGTGATCGCAAGAAAATCTTCTAAGTGCAAAACCTTTATCTCTTCTCTCTCTATCTCATAAAAACTTCATCAATGGCTGCCAGAAAGACCATCGTTCTTGATGGAAGGATGATCAACAGGGAAAACATCTTGGAGTCAGGGCTGTATGATAATACCCTGATCAAGAGGATTTTTGATGCTCTACAACAGACCCAAGTCCTAGGGCTGTTGACCACCGTATATGCTGGCTTCTCCACGGAGTCAGTACAGAGGTTTTATGCCTTCGCTAGGCAGGCGGAGGACAGGAACTGCATCCTGTTCCGGATGGATGCAGATGGAGAGGAACGGTCGCTAATCGTTAGGGATATCTCCACCACCTTCAGCATTTCGGCTGCAGGCTTGACCCCCAGCCAGTTGGCGACGTATGGGGAGGCATCGGCTCAAGAGATGTGGGATCTCTTTCGAGCAAGGGATGCAGGGGCTGAAATCAAGAGAAGCGCCCCCAAGAAGCTCTTCAAATCGGAGTTTGAACTTCTCCACGACATCTGTGCATACTCCATCGAAGGGAGGACAGGGAGTTATGACAAGTGCACAGATCTCCGGTTCCGGATCATGTCTGCCATCATAGCCGGAGAGAAGATGAACTGGGTGAGGTTCATCATGAAGAGGCTATAGGAGGAAGCAGAGAAGATAACGGAGCGTCGGAGCTACGGTATCACCATCTGCTCTTTGCTCTGCAAGCTTGGCCTTCAACTTGCAGCACCCGCCCCCATTCATCCTAGAAAGTATCTCGGGGAGAAGAAGAAGGGCAAGACCCAGCCGAAGGCTGCAGGAGCAGGAGTTGCGAGGAAGAACACCAAAGACAAAAAGAATGCAACTCTTGCTCTGCAAGATGAAGCTGCTATCAGCGGGGAAGATGCTGAAGAAGAGGATCCTTCGAGTCCTCTTCCTGCTATCAAGAGGAGTTCAGGGAAGGCTGTACCTGAACTTGAATCCTCTTCCCCAGATGATGACGCACCTTTGGTGAGAAGGGCTCCACGCAGCAAGAGAGCTGCTGCTGCTGTTGGGGATGTGTCACATCAGTCCTCTATGGTTGTAGTTGACCTTGGGGATGAGTCACATCAGCTTCGGGAGCCACATCAGCACCGGGTCGAGCCAACTGAAGAAGAAGCTCATCTACAAACAGAAGCTTCAGTGCTCGATCCCACCTTTCCGGCTGCTAGAAATATGCCGGTAGAGTACTCTCTTTGGAGAGAGATGCGGCTGTCTAAGGGGGAAATCCTGTTGAAGTGGAAGGATTTCCTGACAGTCGAGCAAGCTGTCCTGGAGTGGGCTAAATCAGAGGATATTCTGGCACTCCTGCAACCTGACTTTGCAGCAAGAATTCAAGAGCTTGAAGGCTGCAGCGCTGCACAGGGAGCACAGGACAAGGGAAAGGGCAAGGCTCTTGCAGAATCCGACTCTGCAGAGCTGCCGATGAAAGCAGCAATGGAAGATGTGCAGGTCTTCCTCGCCCCGGCTTCAGAGGCGGTAAGAAGGGGCGATGATGTCGCTTTTGCTCAGCAGCAAATCGACACCTTGGGAGTGGAGCAGGCTGAAGAAGCCATGCTGCATCTAGCGCTGCAACAGAGCTTGAAGGAAACAAGGATGCAGCACACTCCAAGGAGGATGCGGGGAGAAGGCAGTTCAAGTTCAAATCAGATGAACTCCCCTGCATACGAGCAAGTAGTTGAGGGCCTCTCCAATATTGTCACGCTGGATCGCTTGGAGGAGGAGGAAGTCCAACTACTGGATTATGGTGATTCCCCAGTGCGCGAAGATGAAGATGTTGCCCAAGCAGACTCTGAGGGGGAAGCATCTACCATAATCAGGAATGTCATCTCAGACATTTCTAAGCTTGCCGATGAAGCATCTACGGAGGGAGTTGCAGAGGCGGTACTCCCTGCACTGGACGCGACAGCAGTGCAGCCAGCAACCACCCTTCAACAAGAAGAAGGAGCTGCAGAGAAGAGCAGGTTGGAAGCTGAGATCCTAGCAGCAATAGAGGATACAGTGCTGAATACTGTAATCGCTGCAGGAAGCCATGCAGAGCTGCAAGAACCCATTCTTGCAGCAGAGGCTGTCGAAGAGGTTACAGGACCGACCGAGGAGACGGGGTCCATTGAGAAGACCTCAGTGGAGGATGTTGTTCTGACAACACTCCCTGAGTGTGAGAAGACCTCAGGTGGGGAGGCTGTTCAGACAGTACCCACTGAGGATGCCGGAGTTGAAGCCGAGGTATCCCCAGTGCAGCTAGAGACACCTCGAGAGGAGGTTGATGCTGCAGCTGCTGCGTGCTTTCAAAAACCTTCAAAGGTTACAGCAGCGAAGGATATTGTGGACGCTAACATGTCGGATGCCGAATTCGCAAGATGGATGAAGGAACGGAATGTTGCTGTTCATGGGCCAAAATCTGGAGGAGCCGTTCCTGTTCCAGCCTTATCCAGCGAAGATGAGGCAGAAGAAGAAGAAGGAGATGAGCACCCATCCTCAAGCTCTACAAGCTCTCATACCAGTAAGGATGAGGATGAGCTTGCTGCTGAAGTACCGAGGCAGGATGCAGCACCAGTATGCCAAGAGGTGATTCCATTTGCTGCATCCACTGCTGCCTCAACAGGAAGGAATTCAGGGCTGACCCCTAATGAATCTATCAACAGGGTCGAGACCGCTGTTAGACATCTGCTGCATGCTCTCCAGGAGCATGAGTCTATCATGCGCAATAGTCTCAGGGTCAGTGCCCAATTCCATGCTGAAACCATGACGGGTTTCAAGAAGGACCTCGAAGTGCTGCCTGACATGATCAAATCAACTCTCACTGAACATTCGAACATGCTGTACTACGATCGGGTTAGGATGGAGAAGGAGTTGAAGGTTGAAGCTGCTCTGACATGCCAAGAGATCAGACAGTGTAAGCAGCATGCTGAAAATGCCTCAACCAGACTCAACCATCACTCACAAGTCCTCGAATCACTTCTGGATCGTATCTATGATCAATCCCAAAGAACCAGAAGTGTGGACGACCGCCTGGGAACCTGGAGCTGATTGTGAGAGAACTCAGGGACATCATGGTCCGAGCTTTCCCTCAGCATGTCGATGCTCCAGAGCCCGCCCCTGAACCGACCCGACGCCCGCGATCAAGGGCGGTCCCAGCAGCCCCTGTTCAGCCCCCGGCTTTTGATGATGCCAAAAAGGGGGAAGGATTTGAAGAGAAATACAGGAACAAAGGGGCGGCTGAACCTGAAGAAGAGGAAGAAGATGCTGACCAGCAACCTCTCAGCAGGAGGAGAAGGAGGTCTGGATCATCCGCTGCGGCTGATATCCCTTCTCCGAAAAGATGGAGAAGAGATGATGATGGAGCTGGTGGAGCCGGTGCAGCTGCTGGAAAAAGATCTGCTGCAGGTTCTGCACACAGCAGAGCTGCAAGCAAGGATGCAGCACCGCCCAGCTATCATCATAAGAGAAGGGATGATAGCCAGCAGCAAGGCTCAAGGAAGAGGATGAGTGGGGACGAGTCTGAGAATCAAAGGCACCAGTACGAAGAAGCTGCAGATCCTAACGCCTGGATTCAAAGACTTGGTGTAATCGGTACAAGAAAAATATTTCCAAACAACTACTACCAATTCCCTCCTCAAGAAATCCCTCGCCTTGACACTGAGAACATCTATGCTGAAGTGTCCGTGTTGATGGATCAAAGGCCTGAAGGAGAAAATATGGCTTGGAGATTTGACATCTTCAAAGAAGTCAGACTGCCTTTTGATCGGAATCCAACATTTGAGGCGATCACCATTTTCAAACGTACCTCAGACACTTCAGAGATCAATGCAGGCAAGGCAAATTCAGCAAGTATCATACCTGCAAGACTGCATTGAGAAGGTATGAACAGCTCGTTCGGGAAGGAAGCCTTGACATTCAACAGATGTACATTGATCGAGTCAAGGAAGGGCTGATTGTACCATACTGCAAGGACTTATGGCTGAGATGGATTCAGATTCCTGTGATCAGACACAAGCTGGAAGAATCCTACCAAGAGTCCATCAGGGACTGGTGGAAAGGATCAAGAGGAAGGGAAAATCTTGAAAGACTTGAAAGAAGATCAGACGAATCAGCAAGCAAAAGGTCTTCGTTTTACTAAGCTGTACTCATATACCCTCTTATGATCCTTATTGTTGTATTTTTGATGTTGTAAAAATTTCTATCTCTTTAATGAAGAAATTTTTCTTTCTGCTCTGACCAAGTTCAACTCTTATGAACTCATGCATGCTGTTTATGTTTTCCTGTTGTGTTTGTTGAAAGGAATAGCATGATGCATCTCTGATGAATCCAGGATTAGATTTATTTATTCAAAGCTGTGCAAGCATGTAATCTGGATAAACCATATGAGTTAAAGTAAAATGAAACTTCTTCATGAACGAAATATTGTAAAGGTTTTGTCATCATCAAAAAGGGGGAAATTGTTGGGATTTCATTGTTCAGATTTTGATGAGACAAACCAATCATGTAATAGGAAGTTTTGAGTACCCCATTTTTACATTGTCTAAGTGAATAAATAGACTAGAATTGAGTCTTGAGTCAAGGATTGAAATGGAGGTTAAAAGAGGATAAAGCTGCATCTAAGCTTTTAAGGAAGATATCGCTGCAAGAAGGCAGGATACAGTATCGCTGCATAAAGGCATGATACAGCATTGCTGGAAGAAGAAAGGAACAGCAAAACATAAATAAGGCTGTATTTCAATACAGCAAAGCAAGGTAGAACGGCGTGCAGCATCGCTGCATGAAAAGGATACAGGAGTACTGCTAGAACGATGATTACAGCAACACTGCCAGATGATACTGCAAGCAGGTCTAAAATACAGCAGCACTGAAAGAATGCATCAGCTGCACAAAGACCAAGGATACAGCGCAGACTTACAGGACAGTTAAGTAAATATAGCGCCAACTACAAGACGAAGTATCCTGCAAATCCTAGGAAGGATAAATGCAGTACGAGGAACGGAGATCCAAGCAGGGACAAAAGAGCCGTTCAAGAAAAAGTCAAAGTAGCAGACACGGAGCCAATAAGAAGATGCCACATGGACTGACGCGCCGCAGAAAGCTGCGAGCCGCAACTGCCGCATTAAATGCTCAGAAAGGAAAAGTCAAGTCGCATTAAATGCGAACCATACTTTGGACAGGCTAATTCAAATTCGAAAGAGGGATGTCTCCTTCAACGGACATCTTCTCCTACAAGTATAAATAGAGGTCGAGGAGTACTGAAGCTGGTTACTGATACTGTCAACTAAATTCCATACGCGAAAGTTTCAAGCTTACAAATTTAAAGCATTCAAGCCAACAGTTTCAGTCACTCAACCTATCGAAGTGAAGCAGAGTTCAAACTGAAAGTTTCCTTACGGAATCAGAAGCTCACTTCAAAGCACAAGTTGAAGAAAACATTTTTATCCTTTTAACCTTGTGGCTGTGTGCTTAGGTTGTTTTAGTGGTGTCAAGCAGTTGATAGGAGAGATCCTTGCTGTTTGTTTTAGTTGTCTAGAGTTAGGCAGCTTCCCTGTGTGGGAGTATAGAACCCTGTGTGGGTTAGCTTTTGAAGTTTGCAGTTGCTGTGTGTACGCTGGACTTCAGTAGGTGGTTAGCTTTGTAAGTTGATAGATTGTTAGGAGAGTCCTGGAAATCAATCTTGCTTAACAAAGTTCCTGCTCGAGGAGCAGTAGAGTGGACGTAGAAGGATTACACCACCTTCTAACCACTATAAGCCATAAGTGTTTTTATCGCTTTATTTATCTGTGCTTATTTTCTGCATATATCTATCTTTCTCATCATAAACGTTTAAAAGAAGCATTCTTATGTAAAACAGCCTTGTGTTTAAAAGTATATTTCCGCTGCGTACAAAACTCCAGGTTACAGCGTGCAGCACTGCATTCTAGCGCTGCAAGCAGTAACCATCTATCGCTGCAAGCTCAAGTAACTTGCAGTGCAGAACGGTTGTTTTAAAGATTCTGAAAAATCGACCAAGGTTCATTCACCCCCCCTCTGAACCTCGGACACCACTTGGGAGCAACAACAAATAAAATAAAAAAATAAACAAGAAGAAATCAGTAGATGAAGGTATTCCAGTTATTATTTCAGTTATTCCTAATATCAATTATCTCCAAAATAGTGTAAAGTCTCTCTTTCAATTTATTTAGGAATTATTACCCATAACCTATCAACAAGCTCTGTTAAATCAAACCATTTCTTAAGTTTGGTTAGATTAGAATATGATCGCTAACTAATCATATTTAATCAAATAATATAGAACAAACAATATAGCTAGATTTAATTCATTAAACACATTAATTATCAAGAGGATGGAGTAAATTAGATTTCAAATACACAAACTCGATTTCATAATTCTAGATTTATATTATCTTAGAGATGTACGATCTATAATTTACTACCTATGAATATTAAATCACAACAATTATAATTAATAATTTAAAATTCTAACAATCAATTATCAATAACTCAACCTACATGATCAGTCCAAAGCATCAATAATAAAAAACATGCCAATTAGATAATATAAACAATTCCTTTCAAAACACCAAGGAGACATTACAAAATCAATTAGAAAATAAAAAGATACTCAAATTTAAACATCTCATCTAACCGAAATATAAAATTTAGTATTACATACATGAAGTTAAAATAATGAAAATCAATGAAAAATTGATAACAAAACTAGTTTAAATTAATGTTTCGTGCCTCTTAAGTTTTGAATCTCTTTCTAGTGTGTTTCTTTTCTTGGGTAACACTCAATTTTTTCGCATCTGTTGGAAAAAGTGTGTGGTGTACTTGAAGATGACTAGAAATAAAAATGGAAAAGTCAAGGCAAGAGTTGGACTCGTTCTCCGTAAGATGAAATTGTCCTGTATTTAATGTTTTATGGTCTACGGCAAACGTCCCCAAGATACGACGACTTACTACTTAAAGATCGTAGCATAACGACTCCAAAAGTTTTTCGGTGAACTAAAACGATATTTGGAACTATCTTAGACAAGAAGATGAGAGACTATAATTTCTAGAATGCTAATAATGCAAGTTGTAGTGGAGTGTAGTGGAGTGATGAAATGATTGAATGTGGGGTCTATTTATAGAAGTAGAAGAGGTGTGGTGTCTTTCCATAATAGATACATTTTAATTAGACATATTTTTGTTTGAATTGAAGTCTTTATACATTTAGACACCTTTTGAAATGAAATAAAGTGTCTCACAATGTTTCGTATTAGTTGCATCTCTTTAAATTGGATTGCATTAATTCAATTCAAACTCACACCTTTTTACAAATTCACACATTTTCAATTTAAGTTGCTAACTTCAAGCATTAATTTATCTTTCATCCGAAATTGGATTTGAAAAAATAAATACTCTAAATTTATCTACTCAAAATGTAGATTTCAAATTTACAACTTATTTTCTTTTCCAACAAACGATACACCATGAAATAATTGGTCAAAGAATGGTCAACACCAACTTTTCCAAACCAATTTCCAACAATCCCCCACATGAATGAAAATCAATGCATATGCGAATACAGACACTTTAGAAAGTTCCGATGAGCTGTTATTGCATCAGGATAGATAGCTTCTGGCTTTGAACATTTCTTAGTAAGATGCAATCGGATTTACTCGCTGCTCGGTGATCGCAATGTCTTAAACTAGTCAGTTTTTTGTGTAAACTAAGATAATAATATTTACACAATAGCAGCTCTTAATATCTTTTATTATCACGTTATGTCTATTTTGGCCCTGTGCCATATCTTGGATACATGAGTGATTAAATTGAAGCGACCAAACTTCTCACTTACATAGGTAATCTTTTATAAAGAGTGATATGATAAACTTGTATTAGATTTTGATGAGACAAAACATGTAATAGCTAGGTCTTAAAAATCTGTTTAGACTTTGATATGTAAAAGTTTTAGCTAATGCAAGGATGCTGGAAGAGGATGAAAAAGATACTGCATACTGGAAGGAGTCAGCGCTAGTCACTACAATTCATCTGAAAACATTGTCTAAGCATGGAAGGATACTGGAAGCTAGCTTGCAGCATCCTAAGTTAAAGGAAGCTGGCCACATCAGATGACAAAACAGCAACCAGAAGTCAACTTTCAAAGTCATCAAAGTTAGTGCACTCTGAGTAGCCGGTAGAAACACTCAAGTCCAAACCAATCAGAGGATGTCATCTAGAAAGAATAAGCACAGAGTACAAGGCGCTGCAGGGTAAGACGGGAGCAGAGCAGAGTAAGAAGGCACATCAGAAAAGGTGTTAGAAGATCTTGTACGATCCAATAGCATCATGACACCTCACCGCGGAGAAACTACCTCTTCAACGGGCAGATTTCTCTAAAGTCTATAAATAGAAGTTGAGTGCATCTGAAACAACAACTGAAACATTCATCTCGCGAAGCTATCTTTTAAGATCCAACTTATCTTAAGCTTACTCATTTCAATCACTCAATCTATCAAGCAGCAAGCCAGCTACCTTTCTCTACTCTGAAGTTCAAAGAGCTTACTGCCCTCAATCGTTGAAAAAAACATTATTTGTTACTTGGATTGTTTTAGGAGTTGCTTAGCAGAGGTTGTCCTGCTAAGTATTTGTTTTCTCTGTAAAAAGAGAAATGATCATATGTGGATCGAAGTGTTTGGTCACTGTGCAGCTACCTGTGTGGATAAAGCTAATAGTTTTGTTAGAAGTAGAGTTTGTATTAGTGGGGTCTTTGTAAATCAAGCTTACTTTAATAAAGTTCCTCCTTCGAGAAGGAGTAGAGAGGATGTATAGAGATTACTTCATCCTCGAACCTCTATATATCTGTTTGGTTGTATTTTATTATTTTATAGTTATATCCATCTATCCTATACATCAAGCATCCTGTATAAAAGCATTCTTCGAAAAACACATTATTTCCGTTGTGCATTAAAACTCTATTTAAGTCCTTAAGTCACTGCTCAAGCAGTAACTTCATTTGTGCAGTAAGCTCCATAAGCTACCTGCTATTTGAAAGACTTATATTCTTTTGAAGAAAAGTTTACAAAATTTGATAAGGTTAATTCACCCACCCCCTCTTAACCTTATACCACTTAGGACCAACAAGTGGTATCAGAGCAGTTTGATTAAAAACCCAATCTATCTGGTCAATCCCTAATCCCTGTTTTTTTTTAAAAATCTCATCCAGCAACCTCTTTCATATCATGGATACACATAAATTGCCTATGTTCTCTATCGAAGAATATGATGATTGGAAAATAAGAATGTGGGTACATCTATAGCAATGCATGACGAGATGTGGATGGTTATCACAGATGGACCTTCAAGAATCACAAAAGCCAATCCCTTTGCTAGAGCAGAAGATACTGGCGATACCGAAGCTATCCCTCACCAGGCTGTTATCGACAAGCCAAAGAAAGAATGGACAGCTGATGATAGAAAACGACCAAACCTCGATAATGCAGCCAAAAATACTCTATTCATCACACTGGATAAGGGTATCTTCAGCAAAGTCAAGTCCTATAAAACAGCCATGGACATCTGGAATAAACTAGAACAAATCTGCTAAGGAACAGAGCTTACCAAGGAAAACAAAGTATCAACAGCTACTCAAAAGTTTGAGCTATTCAAAATGCTGCCTGAAGAAACTTTGGAACAGATGGACCTAAAATTCACAAATATTGTCAATGAGCTAGAGTCTCTGGATAAGTTCTATTCCCAAAATGAAAAGAACATAAAGATGTTAAGGGCACTACTCGTTGAATGGGACAACAAGACAACAACCATGAGAGTATCCATAAACCTGAAGTCAATAAGCACGTTTGATCTCTTCTCAGACCTAAAGGCTTTCGAGTATGACATCAACAGAAGAAAAAAAGAAGTAGAGGAATCAAGCTCAAATGTGACAGCCCTAACAATAAAAGGAAGTAGAGGAATCAAGCTCAAATGTGACAGCCCTGACAATAAGAAGCACTAGGGAAGCAGGTGCTACCTTCAGCAAGCAAATAGAGCTACCTACAGAGGGAACTGATGAAGAAATGGCCCTCCTCTTGAAAAACTTCAAAAATTTCATCAAGTATGACAAGATGAGTGATTTCAAGAAAAATCAGCCTACATCTCAAGCATCAAGTTACCAGCAACCAAATCTAAACACCTCTAATCTCTGCTAAAACTGTCGGAAGTCAGGACATTTCACCAGAGATTGCTCCCATCTAAAAGTCAACTGATATCCCGAGGGAGAATCAAGCCCAAGAAGAGAGGAAAGAAGGAAAATCAGAGCTTTCCTAGGAGAGATAAAAATGTCCAAGGATGCTTCAATATCCAAAGATGCCAAGCAAGAACCAGAATCCTCAAACAGTGATAGTGACTCCTCTTTATCAGATGACGAAGCTCTCATCTGCCTAATGGCACATGACACAGAAGATAATAAAGATGATGAGATAGTATACCAACCTTATCCCACACCTGAAGAGGAAAAGCTGAACAAGAACCTCTCTATAATACAAATCATGAGTGATTTCAAACAGATAAACTCAATCCATGAGGAGCTAAAAATTAAAAATGAGATGCTCAGGAGGAAAAGCAAACAGATAACAGAAAAGTTATCTGCATATGAGTCCATTGACTCAAGGTGCAGTAACCTCCAAGAATAAGTGTCAAAGCTCAATCTGATGATCACTAACCTTGAAAATGAGAAGTGTAATCTCCAAGCAACAATCAGGATTTTTAGCAAGTTAGCAAAAGATGTCAAAGAATGTCTAATAATGGCCAGGGTCCCTTTGAGAAAACTGGCCTAGGATACTATGCTTGAACTCCTCAAGAAACAGCAAACACATCTAAAACTGTTGTATTTGTTCAAACAAAAACCTCTATGGCAAATGAACTATCTAATAACTCAGAAAAAAGCCTAGACAAATCAACCATATTAGACAAGGGCAAGAAACCCATGTGCACATCTACAGGAAGTAAGTCTATCTTCAAAAGCTGGCTGCAGTAGAATCAATCTATCATGAGCAGCAAAAAAAAATAGCAACCTACAAGGATGCTGCATAAAACCTACCCCACTCATACTAAGACCATAATGTCTAAACCTAAAAGAGCTCATGCTCAAGGAAGGTATGGTGGAAGACCACACTCTAAAAGTATAAGTTCTACACGGATAGTTTTTGCACACACAAAATAGTATCCTAAGGATACTGCTTATAAAGGAAACAACAGAGTTCTCAACAAATCAATTGTTGTAAAACAAGTGTGGATTCCCAAAAAGACTAACAAGAACTTTTATCTTGCAGGTACTAGTGACAGGGAGCAGTAGGAAAGTCTGGTATATTGACAGTGGCTGCTCAAGGCACATGACTAGGAATAAGGAAAGTCTGAGAGATCTTCAACCATGCAAGGGACCGAAAGTCATCTTTGGAGATGATTCCAAAGGAAGCACAAAAGGAATTGGAAATCTCATCAAATGAAACATCCACATAAAGAAAGTCTCTTATGTGAAAGGATTGAAGTACAACCTATTAAGCATAAATCAATTATGTGACAAGGGATACTCGGTAGAGTTCAGCCATAATAGATGCTTAATAAGAGACAACCAAACGAAGGAAGTCAAGCTATCCGGAACTAGAAAAGGAAATATCTATCTAACTGACTAAAATTCGATGACAACTGCTACCTGCTTCATAGCAAAAGGATCATCAGAAGCTAGCTGGTTGTGGCACAAAAGAATGTGTGAAGCATGCCAAAAGGGAAAACAAACCAGAAGCTAGCTCTTTCAAGAACAAGGTTCAAAGGTCAACAGAAAGAATACTGGACCTACTTCACATGGACCTGTTTGGACCAGTAGATCTAGTATGCATGGGCGGGAAGAGGTACACTCTAGTAGTGGTTGACGACTTCTCAAGATTTGCATGGACCCTGTTCTTGACTAAGAAATCAAACACCCATCGGAGATTGCCAGAGTTTCTGAAGAAGCTTCAGATAGAGAAAAGTCTGAATATAGTGAAAATCAAAACAGACAGAGGGACTGAGTCCACAAGCAAGCTCATCGAAGGATACTGCACGGAAAATATAATCAAGCATGAGTACTCAGCAGCAAGGACACCTCAACAAAATGGAGTTGGTGAAAGGAAAAATAGAACTCTCAAAGAAGCTGCAAGAACTATGCTAGCTGAAGCACTTCTACCCAAGAGATTCTGGGTAGAAGCAATCAACACAGCATGTTATACCCAGAATAGATGTCTTATTGATAAGGATTTAAATAAAACACCTTACGAATTGTGATATGGCTATACACCAAATATTGAATACTTTCACATTTTTAGCTGTAGGTGTTACGTGCTGAACAACGGAAAAGACTACCTGAAGGCCTTCGACTCCAAATCAGATGAAGAAGTTTTCTTAGGATACTCCACGATAAGCAAAGCCTTCAGAATCTTCAATAAGAGGACACTTGTTGTGGAAGAATCAGTGCATATGGTTTTTTATGAACCACATTGTACTAAGACTGATATAGATGAACTCAATGAAGATTTTGGCAAAACACTCATCACCAACACTTGTGTTGAATATATTGATGCGGAGTTACCAAATCTCCAAAATATGGAAGAAAATCCTTCAAATCAAAATCAGCAACTTATTCTCACACAACAACCTGAAATAGAACAGGAACCTATGAATAATCAGGAACCTCCAGCAGAATCACAAGCACCTATCATTCAAGAAAAAGTATATCATCCTGATGGAATACAGCTGGAAATCCTATTAGATATTCAACCTGATCCAAATCAGCAAGCTAATACATCTCAGCAGCATGATCAAAAACAACCTAGTGAAGATAAGAATGAACAGCAAGCTGAGAAAATAAGGAGAAAATAGCTTAGAAACCACCAAAAAGACCAGATTATAGGAGGTTCTACATCTGGGGTGAGAACAAGAAGAACCAACACCCATGAAGCCATGTTTGCATGCTTCATATCTCAAACAGAACCAAACTGCATAGAGAGAGCTCTTGCAGACACCAATTGGATACAAGCTATACAGGAAGAATTGAATGGATTCAAAAGGAATCAAGTCTGGTACTTGGTCCCTAGACCAACTCATCAATGAGTAATCGGAACCAAGTGGGTATTCAAAAACAAGTTGGATGAAGAAGGTCTTGTGGTCAGAAACAAAGGCTGGTGGCTGAAGATTACTGCTAAGAAAGAATGATAGATTTTGAAGAAACCTTTGCACCAGTAGCCAGATTGGAAGCCACACAAATCTTTCTAGCTTATGCAGCTCATAAAAACTTCATTGTATATCAAATGGATGTAAAGAGCGCATTCCTAGCTGAAGAAGTATATGTGGAGCAACCTCCTGGATTTGAAGATAATCCAGTAAAGATGGTCTTTAGATTAAAGAAAGCTCTATATGGACTCAAATACGTACCAAGAGCCTGGTATGATACTCTATCCAAGTACCTGCTGGATAATAGTTTTAAAAAGGGAAAGGTGGATAAAGCACTTCTCAGAATTCAGGATGGAGATAGCATTTTGCTAGTTCAAATCTATGTTAATGACATGGATCAACCAACAAAGAGCTATGCAAGAAATTCTCAAATCTCATGCAGTCCAAATTTGAAATGAGCATGATGGGAGAATTAAACTTCTTTCTTGGTTTACAAGTAAAGCAAATGAATAGTGGAACTTTCATCAATCAGGTTAAATATACCAGAAAGTTGATAAAAAGATTCGGATTAGAAAACGGAAGCACAAAAAGCATTCCAATGGTGACCTCAGGAAGCTTGGACAAGGATGCTGATGGAACAGCAGTAGATATCACCAAGTACAGAAGACTTATCGGGTCACTGCTTTATCTAACAGCAAGCAGACCTGACATCTTGTTCTCAGTTGGAATGTGTGCCAGATACCAAGCAGCACCAAAGAAATCACATCTAACAGCAGCCAAGAGAATCATCAGATAACTTAAAGGAACACAGGAAGTTGGACTATGGTATCCTAAGGAAGGTGGAATCAAGCTTATCGGTTATACTGATTCTGATTTCGCAGGTTGCAAGATCGACAGGAAAAGTACGAGTGGTACCTACCAACTTCTAGAAAACAAGTCGGTATCTTGGTTCTGTAGAAAGCAAACCTCAATAGCAACCTCAACTGTCCGAAGTAGAATATGTTGCTGTAAGGAGCTGCTGTGCACAAATTCTTTGGATCCAACAGCAACTGAAGGACTATGGAATCGATGAAAAAGAAACCCCCATCTTATGTGATAACACAAGTGTCATAGTTATCACACACAATCCTGTCTTTCACTCAAGAATGAAACACATCGACATCAGACACCATATCATAAGAGACCATGTCGAGAAGAAAGATGTTTCTCTGGAGAAAGTTTATATTGATTTACAGCTGGTTGACATTTTTACAAAACCTTTCTATGAATCAAGATTTTCATTTCTCAGAAATGAGTTGGGTATAATTAACCTAAGCTAAATACTCTTAACAATCTTATCAACATGGTTATATAGCTTAGAGAGAACTCCAGGAGACAAAGACCTCAAGTTTAAAAATCAGCAACCTAAAGGTTACTGCTAAAGGTCTCTGGACAAAAAGTTCCTGAAGCAAAGTTACTGGACAAATATTATAGAAGACAATATACAGCAACCTGAAACGTAGGAGCGCGGAGTACAGAATAGTTACTCCACGTGAGCAGTCATTTTTACAGAAAGGCTCTCGAACTTTTCAAAAGTCACATCAAGCACACCGCACCAAAAATAAGAGCCATAGGATCAAGAGTCTCTTCATCTCCAAATTAAATCTGGACCGCTCGATCTGTGATCACTCAAATTAAAAAATAAGGGAGTACCTCTTCATTTCTCACACTTATGTTGGTTCGTGATCTATAAATTACAATCGTAATCTACACCAATTATCATCGTGATCTAATCTAAAACCATCATGATCTAACATGTATCATCGTGATCTATGATTTACCATATTCACTACAATTAACTGTCGTAATCTATATATATTAACGTCGTGATCTATTATTTACTATCTTCTCTAACATTACCCTCGTGATCTATATGATTATCCTCATGATCTAATAGCATCATCGTGATCCGAGCTTTCAAGTTCCAATAAATTCCAACAATAACCCAAGACCAGGATTTGCAGCAAAATTATATAGTTCAAGCCTAAAATTGTGTTATGCACCTTTACTCAAGAACCCAGCTAGAGATGCGGATGGAGAACTACTAGCCATTAGAAGACAACCCCTGCAGTGAAGAGTTAGTTCATAGCCGTTAGAGTCACCGAATAGAAATAGAACACGTGGCGTGGGCCGGCAGTTGGAAATCACACATCACTTAACATTTAATAAAATCGCACGTCTACCTATTAAGTTTTTAGCCGACCCATTGCATTGTTCACCCGTCACCTTCGCTCTTCTTCAATTTCAACATATAAATACTATCTTAACTCATTTCTCTCATGCATGCAATTTAGGTTCAGTGTATTAGTTGTGTTTTTGAGCTTAGGATCGATCTCAAAATCTCCTTCTTCTTTTGAGAATCCCAGGCGATTGTTATGAATCATTCCTATTTCTGTAAACATTCCAGTTGAAATATAATAAACTATCATTTCAATTGTGTTTTTATTGTTGAATTATGTTTTTCTGGTTAGATACCTATCAATTGGTATCAGAACCGTCGATCCTCGACAACTTTGAGATCCTTGGTTGAGAGTTGTAGTTATGGCAGAAGGAACCCAATCAGCTGACATGAGGAATGAACTTGATGCTGTGAAGGATGGGATGAATGAGATGAGAACCATGATGGCCCTAATGATGGAGAAAATGTAAGCTACGAATGTCGATGATAGTAGAAACTCACAGATCGAAGAAGGGACTCACAGTGATGTACGCAGGGAGGATCACCATAGTAATGACTATGCTAAAAGTTAGGATAACATTTGTGCACTTAGAAGGTAAGGCTCTCCAATGACATCAAATGTTCATTAAATCCAGGATTACAAGGGATCTACCAGATTGGGAAGGTTATGTAAGAGCTCTTAATGACCATTTTGGCACCCTAATGTTCGAGGATCCGATGGCTGAGTTGGTGAACTTGAAGTAGGAGGGTACTGTGATGGATTATCTTGACAGGTTTGATGAGTTGGTTAACTGCCTTGAGCTACCAGAGAGCTATGTTATTAGCTGTTTTTTAGGGGGGTTGAAACCAAAGATAGTTGTTTATGTACGCATGTTCAAACCTAGAACTCAACAGGATGTGATATGCTTGGCTAAACTTCTGGAACAAGTCTTGCATATAAATGGTAAGAAACCACCAGCCCCTACTCTTGTTATGTCTTCTGGGAGAATACCTTTTACCACCCAAAGAAATTTTTATACTAATCAGAGACCATATGTGAATACTACTGCTCCTTCAATGAGTGTCAACAATAGGGGATTCACTGGTAATACTAAACCAGCTACCACCAACATGTCTGGGAAGGGATCCACAAGTCCTTTAATTCTCTCTAGAAGGTTATCTACCTAAGAGATGGATGAGAGACGGACTAAAGGATAGTGTTTCTGGTGTGATGAGAAGTATAGTAGAGATCATTAGTGTGTTAGAAGGAAACAAATCTACATAATGGAAGTACTAGATGAAGAGGGGAGTAAGACTGAGGAATCTGCAGATCCAATACATGAGGCTACTGAGATTGGAGAGGAATGGGAATTTGAAAAACCACAATCCCACATCTCTATTAGTGCTATGACTAGGGTACCTAATTTTAAAACTATGAGAATTACCGGTTTAGCAAAAGGGAAAGCCATTAATATCCTTATTGGATGTAGGAGCACTCACAACTTTGTGAATAAAGGGATAACTAAACATCTTGGATGTACCTTGGAGGAGACGGAGCCCTTTCTAGTGGCTATTGCTAATGGGCATAAGGTTACTAGCAGATTTATATGCAAGGATTTTTATTGGAGGATGCAAGTTATCCAGTTTTCTACTTATGTGATGTTGTTACCTCTTGGGAGTTGTGATATGGTGTTGGGAATTTAGTGGTTAGAGGAAAGCAACCTAATGGCATTAAATTGGTATCTAACAAGAAGATCAACAAAATTCTTGACAAATCTGCTCAAATATCCAACAGCTTTATTGGCATTTTTCAGGATAAGAATTCTCCAGATGATGGAACTCACACTGCATGGGGTAGCTTATGTAATTTGGAAGGAGCTGTTGACAACAGAATAGAAGGATTGTTGGAGGATTATAGGGAATTATTTCAAGAACCTACTATCTTACCTCCAAAGAGAAGCTATGATCACAAGATACCATTGAAAGAAGGAGTTGAAGCAATAAACATCAGCCCTACAGATACCCTACTCTTCAGAAAAATGAAATTGAAAAGTTAGTGAAGGAGATGCTTAACTCTGGGTGATTAGAGAGAGTAATAATCCTTACTAATGGTTATGGTTAAGAAAAAAGATGGAAGTTGGAGGATGTGTATAGCCTATAGGGAGCTGAATAAACACACCATTAAGGACAGGTTCCCTATTCCTGTTATTAAAGAACTTCTGGATGAATTAAATGAAGCTAAGATATTCTCCAAGCTTGACTTACGATTTGGCTATCATCAGATTAGAATGTATGATGACAACATTGACAAAACTGCTTTTAGGACTCATCATGGTCACTTTGAGTTCATGGTAATGCCATTTGGGCTTACCAATGCTCCTTCAACCTTTCAAGGGCTGATGAACAAGGTTTTCCAACCTTTCTTAAGGAAGTTTATCATAGTATTCTTTGATGACATTCTAGTCTTCAGCCAAGATGCAGATTCCCATTTACAGCACCTATCTTAGATATTTGAAACTCTAAGACAAAATCAGTTGTTTGTAAAGAAGAGTAAATGTGTTTTTGGCAGTAGCTCAGTGGATTATCTTGGACATATTATTATACGGAATGGGGTTAGCACTGACCCGAGTAAGAATGAAGCAGTTCAGAAATGGCCACTTCCACAAAATATTAAAGAACTCAGGGGATTTCTTGGGTTAACTGGTTACTATAGGAGGTTTGTGAAGGGCTATGGCAAACTGGCTTACTCTCTAACTCAATTGCTCAGAAAGGACAAGTTTTTGTGGAATGATGATGCTACTTTAGCTTTTGAAGGTCTTAAGAAAGCTATAACAAACACACCAGTCTTAGCGTTACCAGACATCACTTAAGATTTTGTGGTTGAAACTGATGCTTGTGGAAAGGGGCTGGGAGCTGTTCTGATGCAGAAGGGTAGACCTATAGCCTATATGAGTAAGTCCATATCTACTATGCAAGAAGAAATGTCAGTTTATGAGAAGGAACTATTAGCCTTGGTCACTGCTATTCAAAAATGGAGGCCATATTTAATTGGTAAGCACTTCATCATCAAAACTGATCATCAGAGTCTTAAATACCTTTTAGGACAAAGAATTTCTACCCCATCACAACAAAAATGGTTAGTGAAGCTCATGGGTTATGACTATTCAACGGAGTACAAGAAAGGAAAAGAGAATGTGGTGGCAGATGGTCTATCTAGGAGAATCACTCAGCTGGACTCTACAACAGGTGTTATTAATGTTATCACAGGGCCTCACAGTACCTTACTCTCAGACATATAGAATTCATATGATCAAGATCCAAAACTCAAGAAGATCATCACAAGTTTACAACAAAACAGTGACAAATTTGCTAAGTATGAGTGGCAACATGACATTTTGACTAGGAATGGGAAATGGGTGGTTGCAGCTATTGATGGTTTGAGACAGAGAATCTTATCACACTTTCACACTTCTTCTGATGGTGGGCATTTCGGCATAAAAACACCTTACATAGGCTGAGGCAGAACATGTTTTGGAAGGGTATGAAAACTGATGTCTACAAGTTTGTTCAAGAGTGTAACATTTGTCAAATGAATAAGGGTGAAAATGTTGCTACCCCTGGATTACTTCAACCTTTACCAATACCAGATAGAGTTTGGGAGGAAATTTCTATGGATTTCATAGTTGGTTTACCAAAATCAGAAGGAAATGAGGTTATTTTTGTGGTGGTGGATAGATTGAGCAAGATAGCTCACTTCTCAGCTCTTACTCACCCTTATACTGCTAGCACTGATGCTCAATGTTTCATGGCTACTATCTACAAGTTGCATGGAATGCCTAAGGTAATTGTGAGTGATAGAGACACCATATTTATGAGCTCTTTCTGGAAGGGAATTTTTCAAACTACAACAAGTGCAACTTCATTATTCCACCGCTTTCCATCTCCAGACAGATGGGCAGAGTGAAGTTTTCAATAAATGCCTAGAGTGCTACTTGAGATGCAAGACAGAGGAGAGACCAAAGGAATAAGTGCAATGGCTACCTTTAGCAGAATGGTGGTACAACACCACTCACCACTCCTCTCTTAAACTCATACCTTATAAAGTGGTCTATGGATAAGCACCTCCTACTCATACATTCTAGACACCCTTTTGACTCTAAATTAGATTTGGTGGATCGAAGTCTACAGCATAGAGAGTCTACTATACGGATAATCAAACACCACCTCATGCGAGCACAGAATAGGATGAAACAATAAGCAGATAAAAACAGGTCCGAAAGAACACTTGAAGTGGGGGAATGGGTATTTGTCAAACTTCATCCATATAAGCAAGTTTTAGTAAGGTCACAACAGCATCACAAACTCTTACCTAAGTACTTTGGACCATTTCAAATTATCAGCAAGGTTGGTGCAGTGGCATACGAATTACAACTTTCGGAGACTTCTAAGATTCATCCTACTTTTCACATCTCACAACTAAAGCGCAAGAGAGGAACTATAATCGTAGAAAAACACTTACCCGATATTACCACTGCACACGAGCACTTGACTCTTGAACCTCTATTTATTCTTGACTGCAGGATTGTGAAACGTGGACATCGGGCAGTGGCCCAGGTACTTGTTCAGTGGCTCAACGCCGCACCGGAGGATAGTTCGTAGGAAGATTATGACACCTTGAAGCAGCAATTTCCAACCTTCGATCCTTAAGGATAAGGATGTTCTTAAGGAGGGATATTGTTATGCACCCTTGCTCAAGAACCCAGCTGGAGATGCGGATGGTGAACTACTAGTCGTTAGAAGACAACCCCTGCAGTGAAGAGTTAGTTCATAGCCGTTAGAGTCGCCGAATAGAAACAGAACACGCGGTGTGGGCCCACAACTGGAAATCGCACATCACTTACCATTTAATAAAGTCGCACGTCTACCTATTACATTTTTAGTCGACCCATTGCACTGTTCACCTGCCACCTTCGCTCTTCTTCAATTTCAGCATATAAATACTATCTTAGCTCATTTCTCTTATGCATGCGATTTAGGTTCAGTGTTTTAGTTGTTTTTGTGAGCTTATGATCGATCCCGGAATCTCTTTTTTCTCTTGATAATCTCAGACGATTGTTATGAATCATTCCTATTTCTGTAAACATTCCAGTTGCAATACAACAAACTATCATTTCGATTGTGTTGTTGTTGTTGAATAGTGCTTTTCTGGTTAGATACCTATCAATTTGATAATTTACCCTAACAAACAATGAAATTTAGGGCAAAACATTGATAACAATAATATTTATTATTATTAAATTTATTCTTAATATTATTGTTATTGTTATTATTATTATTTTAAAATTTTATATTATGATATTAATTGTATTTCAATTTTTGGTAATTTTAAATAATTACTTTTGTAGCTCATTTTACTATTTAGAAAATAATTTTCTAACAATTTTCAAATTTTAGCACCGTGATTTAACAATTTAAATCGTGATTTAACAATTTAAATCGTGATCAATACTTTCCATCGTGATCTAGGTATTAATATGTTGGTTCGTGATCTATAAATTACAATTGTGATCTACACTAATTATCATCGTGATCTAATCTAAAACCATCGTGATCTAATATCTATCATCATAAGCTATGAAATTATCATCGTGATCTATGAATTATTCTCGTGATCTATGATTTACCATCTTCACTACAATTAATCGTCGTGATCTATATATTAACATCATGATCTATTATTTACCATCTTCTCTAACATTACCCTCGTGATCTAATATGTATCATCGTGAGCTATGAATTATTCTCGTGATCAATGATTTACCATCTTCACTACAATTAATCGTCGTGATCTATATATTAAAGTCGTGATCTATGTATTAACGTCGTGTGTAACGCCCAAGATAAAAACGAAGCATAATTGATTAAGTAAATAAGTAAAATCTTAATTAAAATATCTTATGTGTTTTAATTCTTGAGTGTTTAATTTAAGCGTTTCAGATATTGTTTAACGATCGATTTTAGAGGGATAACATTTATAAACATGGAACATAAAATATTTTTAAACCATTAGATGCGTAACAGAAAAATGAGAAGATAGAAACGAACAAGAGGTCAATCGGACACCCATAGCTCAAAGGGCGAAAAAAAATGGCAAAATACGAAGTTTCGGAAAAACGAGAAACGAAATCTTATCATGAATAGTAACTTTCAAAATTTTCTATAAATAGGCCCTCATTCGATTTCATTTTCACCATTTCTTCGAACGAGTCAAAAAGCGTCGAATACACGTAAGTCTTTCTCTCCTCTCTCTTTCCTTTTAATTTTATATTCCATCGTCGTCGCCGCCGCCGCCGGAGCTGCCGCCGCTGTCGGAGTTCGCCGGAAAAAGTTAAACTCGTCCGTTTTGGCTGATTTTCGTACATAACGTAGCCCTCGACAATACGAGTCTAGGGTAACTTCCGCAATTCAATTTCGATTCTCCGTTCGCCGGAAAATAGAGAAAAATCGCCGCTGCCGTCGCTGAAAAAAGTCAAACCCGTCCGTTTCGGCTGATTTTCGTATATAACGTAGCCCTCGACGATAGGAGTCTAGGGCAACTTCCGGAATTCAATTCCGATTCTCCGTTTGCCAGAAAACGGTGAGAAACCATCTCCAAAACCCCCAACCCTTGTTTCTTGCCACCTTTTCTCTCTCCCGTTTTTCTCTCTCTCGCTCTTTTTCTCGCCGTTGCAGGCATCGGAGGGGCTGCCGGAGTTGTGGGCTAGCCAATGGAGGGGTGGCGCGGCCATGGGTGGCGGCGCCGGTGCCGAAAAATGGCCTAGAAATTAGGGCTGTTGCAATCTTTTAAGATTATTATTAAATGTGGGGAAAATTGTTATGCCGGTATTGATACCTCTTTCAAAATATTTAATTTACGAAGTATTTAAATTACGAACTATTATACTATATGAAATGTGTTGGGTATACGTGCTGAATGCATAAGATGTTAATTGTGAAAATGAAAGTGATATGATGGATATGATTAATGAATGTTTCAAAGCACATGATGGATTGTGAATGTTTACTATGAATGCAAAGGTGAAGAATGATGTGAAGTTAATGTATGTATATGAGCAATAAGATATGATTCCGAATTGCAACTAAGTGTTATGTTAAAATAATGTGCTTCCATGTGTATGTTGGATATGTGTATATGTGATGTAAATATGTGTGCATGAGTATGTACGGCGGCTAAGAACCGTATCTATGGTGGCTAAGAACCACATCTATGGCGGCTAAGAACCGTATCTATGGTGGCTAAGAACCACATCTATGGTGGCTAAGAACCACATGTATGGCGGCTAAGAACCGTATCTATGGTGGCTAAGAACCATATCTATGGTGGCTAAGAACCATAGACATTAATGCAAATTATAGTTTGCATAAAATGTGATGATAGCTAGAATAACATAGATGTTCAGAATGGACTTCGCATACTTTGAAATTCAGGGATAGATTGATGCTGAAAGGTTTCGTGATAAAATCTTTAGGCTTATGTTAGTAATAATAACACGTTTTGGTATTACGACGAATTAACCATATGTAAGATGACCTTAGAGGAAAAGCGACGGCTAAAAAAAAATAAAAAAAAATAAAACGCTACCTAACTTTTCTAGTTAACGTGAATCAAACGTTACACGCTAAATTATCTTCTTCCTTAAACTTGTTCTTAGCCTATTCTCCAACTTGAAATTTTCCCCGTAAAGTTAAACTCACATGAGTAAGATTTGAATCAAAACATGATATCCTTAATTTTCCTTATTAAAAATTTACACTCTAAGTTCTCTAATTCCTTAAACCTTCTTCTCGACCCATACTCCAACTTGAAGTTTTCCCAGTAATGTTGAAATAATATAAATATTAAGATTCGAACCATAATTCGACATAGCATAATCCATGGTCGAACCATCATTAAGGAGTTTTGGAATCAAATTTGTAGAACAGATCACGAAAATAATAAAAGGGTTCGAGAGAGAATCAAATGGCTCAAAATGGACAAAGGCCCTATGCGGATAAAAGACGCAGAGAAATTCATTTTCAAAATAAGAGCTAAGGTCTTTTTGAAAATATCAACCGTTAAGGAAGTTTATCGCTTTAGGAAAATGGACAAGTTAACGCAAAGATATATTGAACCGTTAGAGATTCTGGAACGAGTCGGAGAAATGGAGTACAGGTTTGAGAAGAACATCATATAAAGAAGCTTCTGTGGCTATTTTGGATAAAAAGAGATATCCGATAAAATTGGAACGATACTGAGAAGATTAGCATGGCCCCTGTGCAAGGATGACACGCATAAATTGAGAAGTGGCTTTAGTAAAAGTTCAATAGAGCCATCACGATATCAAGGAAGCGAGTTGGGAAGAAGGAAAAGCTGAAACCGAGGTACGTGGGACCATTCGAGATTTTAGATCAAGTAAGAAAGGTTGCGTACCGTTTAGCTCTACCGTCGGACTTCGCTGGAGTACACAACGTCTTTCATGTATCTATGCTTCGGAAGTATATATTCGATCCGAGCCACATAATTGAACAAGGAGACAGAACTTGAGAAAGATCTGATCTATGAAGAAACCCGATAGTATCTTAGATAGGAGATACCGTAGACTAAGAAATCGGGAGATGGCTATAGTCAAGATTCAATGGAGCTGTCATGGAAAAGAAGAGGCGACTTTGGAAACTGGAAGACAAGATCCTGAAAAAATATCCCAACTTATTTTTTTGTACACGTTTAATTTCGAGGACGAAATTCTTTTAAGGGGTAAGGGATGTAACGCCCAAGATAAAAACGAAGCATAATTGATTAAGTAAATAAGTAAAATCTTAATTAAAATATCTTATGTGTTTTAATTCTTGAGTGTTTAATTTAATTACGTGTGTTTCAAATATTGTTTAACGATCGGTTTTAGAAGGATAAAATTTATAAACATGGAATATAAAATATTTTTAAACCATTAGATACGTAACGGAAAAATGAGAAGATAGAAACAAACTAGAGGTCAATCGGACACCCGTAGCTCAAACGGCGAAAAAAAGGGCAAAATATGAAGTTTCGGAAAAACGAAAAACGAAATCTTATCATGAATAGTAACTTTCAAAATTTTCTATAAATAGGCCCTCATTCGATTTCATTTTCACCATTTCTTCGAACGAGCCGAAAAGCATCAAATACACGTAAGTCTTTCTCTCCTCTCTCTTTCCTTTTAATTTTATATTCCGTCGTAGCCGCCGCCACCGCCGGAGCCGCCGCCGCCACTGCCGGTGTTCGCCGGAAAAAGTCAAACTCACCCGTTTTGGCTGATTTTCGTACATAACCTAACCCTCGACGATATGAGTCTAGGGCAACTTCCGGAATTCAATTCCGATTCTCCGTTCACCGAAAAATGGAGAAAAACCGCCGCTGCCGTCGCCGGAAAAAGTCAAACCCGTCCGTTTCGGCTGATTTTCATATATAACGTAGCCCTCAACGATACGAGTTTAGGGCAACTTTCGAAATTCAATTCCGATTCTCTGTTCGCCGGAAAACGGCGAAAAACCATCTCCAAAACCCCAACCCTTGTTTCTTGCCACTGTTTCTCTCTCCCGTTTTT
Source organism: Scutellaria barbata (assembly GCA_028654395.1). Classification (NCBI taxonomy): domain Eukaryota; kingdom Viridiplantae; phylum Streptophyta; class Magnoliopsida; order Lamiales; family Lamiaceae; genus Scutellaria; species Scutellaria barbata. The sequence continues at coordinate 8,964,189 of CM053650.1, forward strand.
CTCTCTCTCGCTCTTTTTCTCGTCGTTGCAGGCACCGGAGGGGCTGCCGGAGTTGTGGGCTAGCCAATGGAGGGGTGGCGCGGCCATGGGTGGCGGCGTCGATGCCGAAAAATAGCCTAGAAAGGAGGGCTGTTGCAAGGAGTTTGCGAAATGTGTGTGACGAAGGGTTTTTGAGGCTGTTTTTCAGGAACTATTCATGCCGGAATCCGGCGAGGGATAGCTGGATCTGGTAGCCGGCGGTACGGACTAGTCGGAGGACTAAGGGTCGATGGCATAGGGTGGCGCTGCCGCGGCCGGTGGTGCCGGGAAGGTGGCTGCTCGAGCAGGCCGACGACGGGAGCAACCTGCCCCGCTGCCTAGAAAACTAGGCAGCCGACGGGAGACGCCGTCGGGAAATCGATTCGTTATCGATCCGAATCTCGTTTTCTTTTCATCATACCGTATCATCGAGTCGTTGCCAACGAGATATCGATAACCGGAGGTCGTGGGTCCCGGTCAAAGTCATCCCTTTGACCAAATTGCCAAAATATCCCTAAATCTTAAAACGCTCCGTTCGAGCTCGTTTCAACTCCGATTAAGCTCATTCTTGTTTTGTTGTGATCCAAAATTCATTCTCTTTCACCTCAACTGTACAAACTGATCTTTCCATCTTGTTTCTTCAACCTCAATCGTTAAGCCTTCCGTTCCGATCCGTCTCATCTCGATAGATAGTATCCGATTCTATATCGTTTAAATCGTTAATTTTATTTAATAAAGATCTAAGAAACACTGTAAATTATGTAGGCTACCTATTGATTTGAAGCCTTGGGATACGGGATCTTTGACACTTGCTGCTCACGTGGTAACCACCGAACAAGGTGGGGGGTAATTTCTTTAAATTAAGATATTATAAAGTTTATGCAATCTTTTAAGATTATTATTAAATATGGGGAAAATTGTTATGCCGGTATTGATACCTCTTTCAAAATATTTAATTTACAAAGTATTTAAATTACTAACTATTATACTATATGAAATGTGTTGGGTATACGTGCTGAATGCATGAGATGTTAAATGTGAAAATGAAAGTGATATGATGGATATGATTAATGAATGTTTCAAAGCACATGATGGATTGTGAATGTTTACTATGAATGCAAAGGTGAAAAATGATGTGAAGTTAATTTATATATATGAGCAATAAGATATGCTTTCGAATTGCAACTAAGTGTTATGTTAAAATAATGTACTTCCATGTGTATGTTGGATATGTGTATGTGTGATGTGAATATTGTAGGAACCGCCAGATCGCCGACCCTTATTCGATTATCCGAATCGGGGTCCATGCAAATATGATTAATGCGCAGCGGAAAACGAATCATACCTTTTGCACCAAAATTAGTTCTAAGGTCAGAACTGTAGATCGAGGAATCGATGAAGCCTGAACCTCACGATCTTCTGCTGTATTCCTCGCCTTATCTCGAACGTTGTGTGGGCAACGAGCTATCGAGACTCTCAACCGTTCTTCTCTAAATCGTATATCAGATTTTTCTGTGTCTGTTACTTGAGAAACGGTTGACTTGAGGCTTATTTATAGGCTACAACAGGGACCTTGAGGAGGATTAGGAATCGGTCTCCTGATAGGCTTAGGAGTCCTTAATTCGATCTGAATATACTTCTCAAGCCTATCAAATAATATCTTAATCCACTAAAAAGATATTATTGAACTACCGTCCCTTATCCATATTAGATATGGCTCCTATTTATTATATGCGCGTTTATCTCCCCATGTTTAAGATATCGAATGTCCATTAATTAAATGAATTACTGGCAATTCAATTAATTAATATTTAATCCAAGAGTAGTACCACTCAACTTTATTATCATGCCGGAATAAATCCACCTGCAGGGTTTACATGATAATCCTTATGAGTTCCTCAAGGGGACATCATCATCCTAAATAATTAGGATACGGTTTCATTATATAATCAACAGCACACCATATAAACAACACTGTATCCCAATTTACCGAGCTTATTGATTTAATAAATAAATCTCACCCATTGGTAAATTAAAGAAACATATATCGAGTATACATGCCCGTTATCATACAATGATTAAGAGGACGCACATCCATAATAACAGAGGTCTTGTTTTATTTATGTAGTCAGTACAAATAAAACAACCTCAATTGGTCATGCTCAATACATACAAAATGTACTAGTGTAATTTTATAATCAAGACAGATTAATACCAAATTACACTACAACCATTCCGATAATTTGTCCAAAATTATCTCGGCTGTGAGCTACCATTTATAATCTATAAGGAACTGATAACATGATCTTCTGTGTGGCACCACACACCATGTTATCTACAATATAAATTAATTGGACAACTGCAATAACATATATAACAAATATATAAAATGCAAACATTTGACCATAAAAGATTCTCATATCATAAAATAGATGTTCATACAAAAGCTAGGCTTATAGTATACATCCTAACAATCTCCCACTTATACTAAAAGACTATGCTGTCATATACGCTGCCATGCATCTGATTCCCATCCCATCAACATGCTCATCGAAGGCTTTCGCCGGAAGGGCCTTTGTGAAAGGATCTGCTAGGTTATCGGCTGATGCAATCTTGGCGACAACAACTTCCCCTCGCTTTACGATATCTCGTATCAGGTGGTACTTGCGCTCAATGTGTTTACTTGCCTTATGGGCTCGTGGTTCCTTCGAGTTTGCTACTGCACCACTGTTATCACAATAGATTGTGATAGCTTTGGGCAAACCAGGAATCACTTCTAAGTCCATCAAGAAGTTTCTGAGCCATACAGCTTCTTTGGCTGCCTCAGAGGCGGCCACATATTCAGCTTCCATGGTGGAGTCCGAAACGCATTTCTGCTTCACACTTCTCCACACTATGGCTCCACCTCCCAAGGTAAACACATACCCCGAGGTTGATTTACTATTGTCCCTATCTGACTGAAAATCCGAATCCGTGTAACCCACAGGTAATAAATCATTTGCCTGGTAAACTAGCATATAATCTCTAGTCCTTTTCAGGTACTTTAGAATATGCTTTACGGCAGTCCAATGACCTTGTCCTGGGTTACTTTGATATCTACTAACCATGCCTACGGCAAAGCAGATATCCGGTCTCGTACACAGCATCGCATACATCAAGCTTCCTACGGCCGAAGCATAAGGAACTGCTTTCATTTCCTCTATCTCCTTTGGTGTCTTAGGACACATTTCCTTAGATAAAGGCACTCCATGCCTAAAAGGTAGAAAACCTTTCTTGGAGTTTTGCATGCTAAAACGAGCTAGGATAGTGTCAATGTATGAAGCTTGAGATAAGCATAACATCCTTTTCTTGCGATCCCTTATAACTTTGATCCCAAGAATATGTCCAGCTTCTCCTAAGTCCTTCATAGCAAACTGCTTGGACAGCCATACCCTTACATCTGACAACACCTTGACATTGTTTCCAATTAACAAGATATCATCTACGTATAGTACAAGAAATACCACCACGTTTCCGTCACTCTTCTTATATACACAAGATTCATCCGGACATTGAATAAATCCATAAGACTGGATTACTTCATCAAAACGGATGTTCCAAGATCTTGAAGCTTGTTTCAGTCCATAAATGGACCGATTAAGCTTACACACAAGATGCTCTTTGCCTTTCTCAATGAATCCCTCTGGTTGCTTCATATAGATGTTTTCTTCAAGACTTCCATTAAGGAAAGCTGTCTTGACATCCATCTGCCAAACCTCATAATCCATATGAGCAGCAATAGACAAAAGAATCCGGATAGACTTTAGCATGGCTACCGGCGAAAAGGTTTCCTCATAATCGATCCCTTCTTTTTGAGTATACCCTTTCGCAACAAGCCTTGCTTTAAAGGTCTCTACCTTTCCGTCTGATCCTCTTTTCCTTTTGTAGACCCATTTACATCCAATGGCTCTTACACCATTTGGTGGTTCTACAAGCTCCCAGACCTGATTAGAATCCATAGATTCTATCTCAGAGAGCATTGCCTTTTGCCAAGATATCGCATCTTTATCTTGGAGTGCTTCGTCATAAGTCCAGGGATCTATTTCATGTTGTCCAGGGACCAAGTCTGAAGACTCTCCCAAAAACATAAATCTATCAGGTTGTCTAACAACCCTCCCACTACGACGAGGCACTATCGGTATTTGTGTATCATTAGTGACACGCGGTGCAGTCACTTGTGGTATCTCATCTTGTACCGTCGGTACATCCGAATTATCCCCTCTCATTTCCTCAAGAACAATTTTACTCATGGGCTTGTGGTTCATTACATAGTCCTCTTCTAAAAATCGGGCATTCGTGCTAACAATGACCTTCTGATCTTTAGGATTATAAAATAAGCCACCTTTCGTTCCTCTAGGATAGCCCACAAACAAGTGTACTTCCGTACGAGATTCCAACTTATCAGCATCTCCCTTCAGCACATGTGCTGGACTACCCCAAATCCGAATGTGTTTCACACTAGGCTTACGCCCAGTCCACAATTCTGTGGGAGTAGAGGGTACTGACTTAGAAGGTACCAAGTTTAGAATATACGTCGCTGTTTCCAGAGCATACCCCCAAAACGAATTTGGTAATTCTGAATAACTCATCATCGATCTAACCATTTCCATAAGAGTCCTATTCCTTCGTTCCGCCACACCATTCTGTTGGGGTGTACCCGGTGCAGACAATTGGGATTGTATCCCAGCCTCTGATAAGTAACTCCTAAACTCTCCTAAGAGGTACTCACCACCACGATCAGATCGTAGTGTCTTGATACATTTACCATGACGTTTCTCCACATCAGCCTTATATTCTTTGAACTTGTCAAAGCACTCAGACTTGCGGCGCATCAAGTAAATGTATCCATATCTAGAATAATCATCTATAAAAGAGACAAAATATTCGAAACCACCTCTTGCCTGAATAGTCATAGGGCCACATAAATCAGAATGAATCAATTCCAACACTTCTTTGGCTCTATACCCCTTTGTCTTAAAGGGCCTTTTGGTCATTTTTCCTTCCAAGCAGGATTCGCAGGTTGGATAGTTTTCCACTTCCAAGGAACCCAAAGGTCCATCGGCTATCAACCTTTGAATCCTCCTCAAGTTAATATGACCCAACTTTAGATGCCAAAGATATGTTTGATTCATTTTCGAAGGTTCTTTTCTCTTATTAGATTTAGAAGATGTGCTATTAATTTCCTTTTGTTGCATCGTAGGAGTTATAGGATTAAGAATATATAAATTGTCAACCAACGTACCAGAACAGATAATAACTCTATTCTTCTTAACGACAACATTGTTATCAAAAGAAACAGAATATCCATCCTTAAAAAGTTTAGAAACTGAAATCAAATTCTTTCTAAAACAAGGTACGTAAAGACAATTTCTCAAAATCAAAGTCTTATTCCTATGAAAAGATAAATAAACATCTCCCACTGCAACGGCCGCCACTTTCACAGCGGTGCCCATGTATACGGTAATCTCCCCATCACTTAGTCGTTGGTCTCCTGGAACCCCTGCAATGAATTGCAGACATGATCAGTGGCTCCCGTATCTACACATCAGGTACCGGTAGATAACACCGCTAAACATGTTTCAACAACTAATGAAAAAGATGTACCTGAATTGTTCTCCTTTTTACGGGGACAATCGGCTTTCCAATGTCCAGCCTGCTTGCAATGGAAGCACTTGCCTTTTGGCTTTTTCACACCACCTTGTGGTTTAGCCACTTGAGGTCCGGCCGTCTTCTTTGCTGAAGAATTCTGTTTCTTCTTCTTCTTCTTTCCGTCTTGCGGTTTAGAAGCAGAAACATTTTCAGCAACGTAAGCCTGAGAACTTTGACGAAATAGTCCCTCTGCTGATTGGAGTTCTGTCAGAAGTTCCGCCAATGAATACAACCTCTTGTTCATGTTGTAGTTCAAACGAAACTGCTCAAAACTCTTAGGCAGCGTTTGGAGAACGATATCGACCTGGGTTTCCCCATCGATTTCAGCTCCAAGGACCTCCATCTCATTCAAATGAGCCATCATCTTGAGGACATGATCACTCACAGGTGTTCCCTCAGCCATGGTGGCAGTCATCAAGTTTCTCATTGCCTCCTGTCTGGCAGCCCGACTCTGATGTCCGAAGAGTTCTTTGAGATTATGCATCATATCATAGGCAGTAGGCATGGCCTGATGCTGATGTTGCAGCACATTTGACATGGAAGCCAAAATGTAACACCGCGCCATCTCATCTGCCTTAACCCACTTCCTATAAAGCATTTTCTCCTCTTCAGTAGAGTTTTCATCAGGCATGTCAGGACAGTGCTCAGTGAGTACAAACTTGTACTCTTCAGCAGTCAGGACAATATCCAGGTTTCGTTTCCAATCAATATAATTAGGACCAATAAGTTTGTTTTCTTTAAGTATAACAGCAAGAGGATTGAAAGCCATAATGAAAATCCTGAGAATCACATGAATAAACACATAGGTCAAATAATTTGAATTGACAAATCATATTGTTCCCTCAAACAACATAATCTAAATTCACCAACACCTCAATACACCGTGAACTTCGTATGCCACGATAGTGTGGACGTATACTAATTCAAACATTTGTTAGAGGAGGTTTTACCCATTAATTTTATTATCTTGTCAACTTAACTTTATGACAAATAAAATTAATAGTTGGTTATCGTTTTGGCCATACAAATAACAGCAGTGACTCCGATGGGGAGGATACTTATCAAATGTATCTAAGTGTATACCATTACTTGATACTAAGTCCATTATCTAGGATTATGTCCCTTCAGATGGAGAAGATGACACGCTTCTAAACAACTTTCTATAATCATCCATAAAGGAAGTTTGATCTAGTGATCCGCAAATGAACTCATCCGATATGGAGGAAGGCACTTAAAACCAACGCGCAAGTTCAGATGCATCACTTACAAACCAGTAATGGAGGCCATAGGATTCATTAATTAATCCCTCTCCCACTTAGTTATTTAACATGAGGGATTTTAACATGCATATCATATAAAACACATACAAGCATGCTTGATAAAACACATATAAGGCAATAAATATGAAAAACACAATTTCCAACTATTATGGCCTCGATTTATCGCTATGTTCTTCAATGTTTGCCGTCAAACGGGGATCGACCTTCAAAGACGCCCGATCTTCAAAGATGCTGCACGGTCGACCGTGCCCCATAGCACGGTCGTGCCTTGTCGTTCAGTCGCAATCTTTGGCTGGCACGGTCTGACCGTGCTGCACAGCACGGTCGTGCCCGGTCATGCGATCCTTACCTTGTATCTATTACATTCATCGATCCTATACCCCACGAAGGAGTTTACATATAATCTAGATCGAACAGAAAATAAAACCTAACACGACAGACCGCCGTGATTTTACTATTACAATCATACATTCAAAAAACAACCTCGACATGTCCGAGGGTTTAATTCATACATAAACATACATTCAGACCATAATAGTTGGATTTAAGGTTCCTGCAGAAAAAACATAATTTCTCGCACATCCTAATATTATCCGATCTAAAACACGCATGCTTCAAGATATGATTCATAATAAAATTAACCGATTCAATCGAATAGAGTCAGAAAACCACGGCTCTGATACCAATTGTAGGAACCGCCGGATCGCCGACCCTTATTCGATTATCCGAATCGGGGTCCATGCAAATATGATTAATGCGCAGCGGAAAACGAATCATACCTTTTGCACCAAAATTAGTTCTAAGGTCAGAACTGTAGATCGAGGAATCGATGAAGCCTGAACCTCACGATCTTCTGCTGTATTCCTCGCCTTATCTCGAACGTTGTGTGGGCAACGAGCTATCGAGACTCTCAACCGTTCTTCTCTAAATCGTATATCAGATTTTTCTGTGTCTGTTACTTGAGAAACGGTTGACTTGAGGCTTATTTATAGGCTACAACAGGGACCTTGAGGAGGATTAGGAATCGGTCTCCTGATAGGCTTAGGAGTCCTTAATTCGATCTGAATATACTTCTCAAGCCTATCAAATAATATCTTAATCCACTAAAAAGATATTATTGAACTACCGTCCCTTATCCATATTAGATATGGCTCCTATTTATTATATGCGCGTTTATCTCCCCATGTTTAAGATATCGAATGTCCATTAATTAAATGAATTACTGACAATTCAATTAATTAATATTTAATCCAAGAGTAGTACCACTCAACTTTATTATCATGCCGGAATAAATCCACCTGCAGGGTTTACATGATAATCCTTATGAGTTCCTCAAGGGGACATCATCATCCTAAATAATTAGGATACGGTTTCATTATATAATCAACAGCACACCATATAAACAACACTGTATCCCAATTTACCGAGCTTATTGATTTAATAAATAAATCTCACCCATTGGTAAATTAAAGAAACATATATCGAGTATACATGCCCGTTATCATACAATGATTAAGAGGACGCACATCCATAATAACAGAGGTCTTGTTTTATTTATGTAGTCAGTACAAATAAAACAACCTCAATTGGTCATGCTCAATACATACAAAATGTACTAGTGTAATTTTATAATCAAGACAGATTAATACCAAATTACACTACAACCATTCCGATAATTTGTCCAAAATTATCTCGGCTGTGAGCTACCATTTATAATCTATAAGGAACTGATAACATGATCTTCTGTGTGGCACCACACACCATGTTATCTACAATATAAATTAATTGGACAACTGCAATAACATATATAACAAATATATAAAATGCAAACATTTGACCATAAAAGATTCTCATATCATAAAATAGATGTTCATACAAAAGCTAGGCTTATAGTATACATCCTAACAAATATGTGTGCATGAGTATGTTCGGCGGCTAAGAACCGTATCTATGGTGGCTAAGAACCACATCTATGGCGGCTAAGAATCGTATCTATGGTGGCTAAGAACCACATCTATGGTGGCTAAGAACCACATCTATGGCGGCTAAGAACCGTATCTATGGTGGTTAAGAACCACATCTATGGTGGCTAAGAATCGTATCTATGGCAGCTAAGAACTGCATCTATGGCGGCTAAGAACCGTATCTATGGTGGCTAAGAACCACATCTATGGCGGCTAAGAACTGTATCTATGGTGGCTAAAAACCACATCTATGGCGGCTAAGAACCGTAAAATGTTTTCATGGCGGCTAAGAACCGTAAAATGCTTTCATGGTGGCTAAGCACCGTAAATTATGTGGAAAGTGATGTTTGAATGTGAAGGATGATTGATTTGAGATGGATGCTTACATTTTTTAAATGATTTAAGCCAAGTGTTTGAAGTGATCTATTTTCTGCGATTTTTAGTAAAAGATAAACATTTTACGAAAAACTATTTTATGTGATAAAATCGTGTTTTGGCATGTGTGTAAAATCTTCCAAAATTATTTCATGTCATCCCGAGTTCCCCACCCCACTGAGTGTACTATTGTCACTCACCCCCTTTTTAAAATGTTTTCAGTTTAAGGAGTTTTAGGCGTGGCGCGCGAGCGGTGGATGTTGGTAGCTGATGATCAAAGGTTACAGAAGTTTTTATTTGTAAATGTGATATTTTATGAATTATGGAAATGTATATTTTATAATAAATCTTGAATTTTAAATTATTCTTGATTTTTATTTATCTTTATTCTTTTGAAAGAGTGAATTTTTATGAGTGAGTAACGTCTCGGTTAAGATTTATTTACAAAAGAAACGGGACGTTACATCGTGATCTATTATTTACCTTCTTCCCTAACATTACCGTCGTGATTTATATATTAACATCGTGATCTTCTATTATTTACCATCTTTCCTAACATTACTATCGTGATCTATATGATTATCATCGTGATCTAACAGCATCATCGTGATCTAAGCTTTCAAGTTCTAACAGCTTCCAACAATAACCCAAGATCAGGAATTGCAGCAAAATTAAATAGTTCAAGCCTAAAATTGATAATTTACCCTAACAAATAATGAAATCTAATGCAATTTCAACATTAATTAAGAATAGAAATTTGAAATGTAGGCTGAAATCGTCGGTCATTGCGTCGTTGTCCAGTCACGATTCCGCCACTGTCGCCTAAAATGTCCACTCCCAATTCCGCGACGCCGCTTCCAATAGCTGGTCAATTTCACGGGTGAAATTTTAACAGTTAGTTCATAATGTGGCAGTTAGTTCACGATGTGGTAAATCAAAATTGCTGGAGTAAATGAAGGTAGTTTTCCCCCTTTGACAATTTTTGAGTAATTTTTCCCCCAAATTCAAATCTTAGGGGTAGTTGAGTAATTTGGCCTCAAATTTGGGTAGAATTCATGTGTTTTTAAATTCAACACCTAAACTTTTCATGTCATATAACCGCTTTAAGATATTGCTTTTAAAGTGCTAGCATTTATATGACTATATCTAACTATATCACTTTTAAATTGCCAGCACTTATATGACTAGATCCACCTATATCACTTTTAAAGGAGTTAGGCTTGTGTGTAACTGTTGTATAGATCTTTGATCCATACAATGTGGGTTGGGTCAGGCCGAATCCAACCCGGATCTGCGTATTTTTTTTATCCTGACCTTTATATTGTGTTATTCATACATTTATATATGTTAAACATACTTTTATATTATGTTAAACATACATTTATGTAATACTCTAACTTTTTAAAAAAAACCCCTTAATTTTGGCAAAAAAAAACCCTACTTTTGGCAAAAAAACCCTAATTTTGACAAAAAAACTAATATTATGCATACCTTTAATTAATATTAGTCATACTTTTATATAATACATAAAGGTACAACTAACATAATTAAAAGGTATGACTAACATAACATGAAGGTATGTTTAACATAATATAAAGGTATGTTTAACATAACATTATAACCCTAAAGGTATGCTTAATATAACATAAAATTATAAAGGTATGATTAACATAACATAAAGGTATGTCTAACGTTACATAAAGGTATGGTTAATTTAACATAAATGTATGCCTAATATAATATAAAAATCCTAAAGGTATGCTTAACATAACATAAAATCATAAAGGTATGCTTAACATTACATAAAGGTATGCTTAATGTTGCATAAAGGTATGCTTAATATAATATAAAGACCCTAAATGTATTACTAATATAACATAAAGATATGCTTAACATAACATAAAGGTCTAGCACCTGGAGCGAATTTGGGTAGGTTTGAGTGCACCCACCTAGGCGCGTGGGGGCGCGTGCGCACGTGTGGAGGGCGCGTGGAGGCTGGGTCGGGTCAGGTGTATGGATCATAGATCCGTACACCAATTGTATAAAAGTTTTGTGCTTTTAAATTGCTAGCATGTATATGACTACATCCACATATACCTCAAAAATATTTTTAACAACAATATAAAAATAAATTGAGGCTTTGAAATAAATTGAAACTCAAATTTAAAGTGACCAATTAATAATAGAAATTTTGAAATATTATTTATATACAATATTTCTCATAATTACAAAAAAATATCTTAAATTTTTTTTAACTTTAAAATTGATAATGAGAATAATTATAGATATTAAGTAATTAAAGTTAACAAAATTTAAAAAAAAAAATTATTGTTCAACAATGAACAACAATCGTCGTCATAGGTGGATATAGTCATATAAGTGCTAGTACTTGAAAAGCAATATCTTAATACGGTTATATGACATGTAACATCCACTTATATTTCAAATAAAGATAATGTTAAATTCAGAAAGTCTTCGAATATACTTAATTTATATTATAATTTCAGTTTCAATTTATTTTTATATTGTTGTTAAAAATATTTTTGAGGTATAGGTGGATCTAGTCATATTTGTACCTGCTACTCAAATTGATAACACAATAGACTCAGTTGAGTCTATTTTGTTCTTTCTACATGTGTAATACCCCAAATTTCTAATTATATCTATTTCTATGAGTAATATTTTTTTATTAATTATCATGATTTAATAGTATCTTACAGAGAAATTAATTAGGTGTTATTTGAAATATTACGTCTGATGTGATTGGGATTTCAATTGATGTCAATAATATCGACAAGTCTAGATAAGTTAAACATTGATATATAAATATTTAATATCGACAAGTTTTATGGTTCATAATTATTTGTAATTATATTTAACTAGATATCAATCGTAGTAGTTACTATATGCATAAATCAATTGATGTAAGATTTAGTGGGTTAGCAATAAATCTTTAGAATTTTTAAAGTGATAACATGGAGATATGGAAGTAGATATATAAGTAAATTAGTTGAGATATTTTAGGGATTCTCTATTTTGTTAAAACTCCTAAAAGAAATGAGAATTTAAAACCCTAGATATTTAAAACCCTAGATGTAAAATTAGGCGTTAAAAATTGGAAATAAATACGCGAATCAAAGAACCAGGAATATAAAATTTGGAGAAAGTAGAAGAAAGAGAAAACGAAAGCGTCCATCGGTGAATAACCAGAGTATACATCCTGTCAAGGTATCCATTATATATATATATAGCTTGGATTCTTTTTACATCCATAATTTCTAGTATGGAATAATTGTTTAGTTTAGTTATTTCACATAATGTACGATTTGTGAAATGGATTGAAAAAAAATTAATACATCAATCAATTGAATTGTCATCATTGAGTGGAAAAATCATTCTATAGTGTTTCTGATCACATGAATAATAGAAAATCATCTAAATTGACCAATCAATGTATGATTTAGAAAAAGTTCGAAGAGTTTTCTATTGATTTGGTTAAGTTAGTTTGTAATTATTCCCCTCGACGACATTTGATATATAATATATTATTTATGAGTAATCATACTGTGTACAATTAAACCACATGTATCAAAATTATAATAATAATAATAGGTAGCAGTATCAGTCTTAAGATAGTAGTCATACATGTTTAATTATTATTTATTCATTAGTTATTGATTGCAGAATTCAAACACCAATGATAACAAGGATAGATGTATATATATCGACAAGGATAGATGCATATATATATCGACAAGGATAGATGCATATATATATCGACAGTAGAAGTGCATGCATGTTTTGTATGGTTAATTCCTTTATTTAGCTTTAAGTATTTATTTTTTTGGTAGTGTTCAACCCATGTACATAGTAATTAATATGGGACGGAAATATGTTGTCTAATTTATTTAGCTTAATTAAAGATTTGACGTCAGTATGTATAATAAAATTGAGATTTTATAATTAAATGGATTAATTAATTAGTTATAGAAATTTCCATTTGATTTCTGTGGTAGGTGTTATACTAATTAAAATTAGAATTTTTTTTAAGAAAGTGGAAATATTAAGGAATTGATAGTAAATTAACAATGGTTTAATTTAGGAATCTCAATATTAAAAAATTATAGTTTTAGTGTGTATTATGTGAGAAGGAGATACTGCATTCCATTCCACTAAATAAATAACTGTAGATACATCGACAAAAGAAGAAAACCAAATAACTAAATAAATAACTGTCGATACATCGACAAAAGAAAAAAACCAAATAACTACCTAAAATATAAAGGTATATACAAAGAAATACTAGGATACGTTATTATCTTCCTTAACATAATATATTGATAAATTCTAAGTTATCAATTAATTATGTTTTAGATTTGGGTTGAGAAAGCTTAGAGGTTTGTGAGGTTTGTGAGATACGAAAGTTTTGAGAACTTCAGGTAAGTACATCTCTTGTAACCTCCCGATTCTTTTTAAAATAATTATTTAATCGAGACGTTACCTACTTATAAAAATTTCCTCTTCAAAAGAATAAAATATAAATAAAATCAAAAATAATTATAAAATATACATTTCTTAAATTCAAGAATTTAATCATTTTAAATAGAAAGTTTCTGAAACCTTTGATCATCGGCTACCAGCATCTACCGCTCGCATCCCACGCCATAAAATCCCTAAATTGAAAACATTTTAAAAGAGGGGTGAGTGAAAAATCCCTAAATTGAAAACATTTTAAAAGAGGGGTGAGTGACAAAAGTACACTCAGTGGGGTGGGGAAACTCGGGATGACATAAAATAATTTTAAAAGATTTTACACGCACATGCCAAAACACCATCTTATCGAATAAAAACAGATTTTCGTAAAACGTTTGTCTTTTAATAAAAACCGTAGAAAATAGATCACTTCAAACCCGTGACTTAAATCATTTCACAATGTAAGCATCCATCTCAATCAATCACCATCCACATTCAAACATATCATATCACTTTCACTTTCATATTACGGTTCTTAGCCGTCTTGCAAACATACAATCAATCATCATTCACATTCAAACATATCACTTTCATTTTCACATAATTTACAGTGCTTAGCTGCCATGAAAGCATTTTACGGTTCTTAGCCGCCATGAAAATATTTGTGGGTCTTAATCGCCTTTTACGGTCATTAGTCGTCGTAATACGGTGATCAGCCGTCTTTATGCGAGCCCTAGCCGCCTTGCATACGCATGCACATGCACACATATTTACATCACACATACACATATCAAACATACACATGAAAACACATTAATTTAACACAGCACTTAGTTGCAGTTCTCAACTGCCATAAAAACACATCTTATTTGCACATATGCAAATATTAACTTCACATCATTCTTTACCTTTGCATAAGAAAAACTCATAGCACCTTATTCATTCCTTGCGTAATACAAACCACATTTCACACATGTATAAGATTCACCTTCATCACATCATAGCATTATCACACATAACATCTCATGCATTCAGCACGTATACCCAACTCATTTCATATCGTATAATATTTCGTAATTTAAATGCTTTAAAAGAATTATAAATACCGTAATAAAAAATTACCCTCACCTTAGAAAATTGAAGCCTCTATTCATAAGTTGTCGAGCATATTCCTTTTTCCTCGTTTCCTATATCGAACATTAAAATATCTTAGTACTTGGTCTAACTATAATTTCTTTAGTTAAAGTCATTAGTGATTAAAATATGTCCTTTAAGGTTTTTTTTGATAAGATGGAACAAATTTCTGATGATATTGTGGTTTAAAGAATAAAATAAATAATCTTAAGATGAGTATAGGGTTTAGGTGAATTTCTAATAAAATATGTTTATTAAAATATTATAAAGCTTAATTAGACTTTATTTAGATCTTGAAAAACTTAGATTAGTTCCAGGAGAATTTAATTATAAGATTATGATTTGGTTTAGATATTGAAGACTTGAAAATTATTCTAAAATAAGTAAATTATAAAGCTTTTAGCTTAAAATAATTCTTATGGATCTTTAAAATAATCTTAGAAAAATCTAATTATATAATTTTACGATTTAACTTAGATATTAATAAATTTTAATATATTTATGATTATAGGGTATTTAGATTAACTATAAAGTTTTAATTTATAATAGTAAATTCAATTAACTGAAATTATAGTTTAATTTAGAAAATATAGTTAATTGCAAAACATGTTTAGTTAATTATTATTTAAGAGAATTGAATTCGATATTTAATTTAATTATTAATTTTGAGGTTTAAATTATAAAGTTCATAATTATTTCTTTACGTTTTGATCATTTTTAACAATATAGATGATTTAATTGTATATTTAATATTTATAATTAGGTCATTAGTTCGTTTATTAAATTATGAGGGTCAAGTCACAACTTCTATAATTATATTTAGGACAAAAACTCATTTAAATTAAGAGAGATGGTAATTAATATTTTTAATGTTATATTACGACATAATTTACTTGTTTGGGTCAAAAAGTAATACTAGCGACTTCTATGATCCGTTTCGTAAATCTAATTAATTATGAGATAATTCTATAATTTCAGTATATTTTAGAGGTCATTTTAGCAATATAAAGCAATTGTAATAACAATACATAATATTATAAATTTTTAAGGGTACATAATGTAATTCCAGCATAATTTGGGGTTCGTTATCATGATTCATTAATTTAGTGGCTTAAAACATATTTTCATAATTTTAAGGGTATAAAATTTAATATTTATAACTATTAGTGTTTTAAATGTCATTATTCATAAATTATGGGTCTTATAGCATGTTTCATAAAATTTAGGGATTGATTTGCTATGTATCCTAAAGTTATAGTTTGCAATTAAGTCCTTCAATTATATCTAATCTACCAAACTCAACCTTACCCCCCAAAACAGCCCCTACTGTCTCCCTGCCTTCTGCATACTCATCAATGGCATCCACCATGTAGAGGACTTCAATTCCCTTCTTCTTCAGCCTCTCAAGGAATGGTGAGTTCTCAATAGCCTTCCCAGCCACCTTTTCAGCCTGCTGCCTCCTCTTGCCACCGTCGCCGTTCACCGCTACCGGACCTGCCCTTCCTCTCTATCGCCACCGGCAGCTACCGCAACTCCTCACATCCAAACACACACACACGTCAGATATACACAAGCATACAATCACAGCACATACATACCCAAGCTCCTGCCACCGCTGTTCACCTGCTGCTGCTACAGCCTCGACGCCGCCACTCCCGGCGGTGTCCCAACTCCTTACACGTGCACAACACACCTCCGACTTCCCCTGCACTTCATCCATCAAGACACGCACACACATATATATATGAATACCCCTACGCTGCAGCGACGGTCTAGCTCCCGCCGGCCCTGCAACAGCAAGCCCGACGCTCAGCCGCCACAGCCCCGACTCCCCCAACGGCTTTCCCGGCACCCCGCAGAAGCAGCCCTTTTCATCAGATTTTTCCCAATTGTTCTTTCCATGAAACAGCTAACGAACCTCAAATATATGATGGCCTTGTCACGAGCTTCATTTCAATATTTAATTTGACCCGAAAGATGAAGGTTGGCAGCGGCTATGGAGGATGATGATTGAGAGAAGGGGGAGAGAGAAAATGAGAGGATAGAGAGGGGAAGAAATCCGAGAGAGAGAGGGGGGGGAGAAGATATTTTCCAATTCTTATCCCCTTTGACTTATTCTTCTCACTTTTTTTTTCTACTTAGCATTCCCTTATTATTATTATTATTATATTTATGAAAATAAGATTTTGATAACTTTTGTGATAAATATTTATCTTCCTGCAACTTATACATTATAATGTATATCATGTATGTTATGTAGTTTATGCATTTTATATATATATAATATGTATATTTATTCATGTGTAATATATTTTGAAAATATATATATATATATTTCTTCATAAATTATACTTAAATTATATTATATTACTATTTAAGTCTTCTTTTAACTTAAGGAAAATTCTTGTTACATTTTATGTGGTTAAATTTTATTTCGGGGTGTTACATCTCTCACCTGCAGTATGAGTAGTTTTGTTTTATTTGTTTAATGTTTGATGCAAAATTTGCTTGAATGTTTATTTATGTTTTTCTATGAGTATGCTTTGATGATTTGCTAAATTATGTGTTTCGTGAGTTTCACTTATGTTTTCTATGAGTATGAAGAGATGATTTGCTAAGTGATGTGCTTCCATGTATTTTGGTCAAGTACAAGATGTTAGTTAATTTTGTTTTATGTAGAGTGAGAAAAGTATATTTTTGAGAAAGTATATATATAGTTTTATTTTATATTTTAGACTGGTACCGGGCACCGAGATCGCCCACTAGAAGAGTTTAAGGGCTCTGAGATCGCCCTATGAGTTTAAGGGCTCCGAGACCGCCCTATGAGTATTGAGTTGCTTCGTTTGAATTCAGTGGCTAGCTACCCCGAGTTCTTCGGAGTTGCGCACATTGGTACCATGTCTGGGCCCATAGTATAATATTTTCAAGTATAAGAGAATTTATATTATTTTTATTAGTTAATTTCTTGTTTTTTTCAAAAGTTGAAAGAAAATGTTTTTGTGAGATTAGGTGATGTACTTGCTAAGCATTTTGCTTGTAGTATTTACCTCATATTGCAGATAAAAGCAAAGATAAGATGTGATGCAAGGGTAGCAGTACTGAAGCGTGATAGGTGGTGACAGCCTCGAAATTGGTTAAAGAAATATTATTTTTAGCATTCATACTAAGAAGACTTTATTTCTGATTTCCTTGAGGAGAACTTTTCTCAAACGATTTAATTCCTTTTCAGATGCTTTAAACCGTTTTAAAACTCTAGCATGTTTCTTACAAAGTTTAATTTTGTTACTTTAATAAAAAAATCTTATGGGAATTTTTATAAGTTTAGAAAGTTATGGTGATTTAGTAAAAGTAACTACCCTAAGAAGAGGGGGTGTTACAATATGGATATTTATTTATTCATTACTTCAATGTCCAAATAAACGAACTTTATTTTAATTTTTAGTTTAATTAGATTGGAATGGATACCAAAAACCCATAAGGAAAATACTAATGTTAATTGTTCTTATTTGCAAATACGAATTACGAATTATTTTGATCCAATGTAATATATGATATATGATATTAATATTTCAATTAATGATGCACAAGGTGTATATATTACATTCTCCAATATTAATATCTTATATTATTTATATTAATAAATTAAATAAAATATTAATTCTTCTTTTACAAATATCAGATTATTATTATTTTTATAAATTATTTATAACGTCAAATGAAATTAATTTTAATTCATTGTTGATGGACGTCTTTCAACTCTAAAATATGTCTTTAAATTTTGTAAGAGTCTTTCAAAAGTCTCCATAATTAGCCCACAATTTTGGTATATTCATCTTATCAAAAAAATCACAAAAAAATAAATAAAAATAAACACATACAACACCCATAAATATTTTTTTGAAATAAGCTTAATGTTAATTGTTCTTATTTATAAATACGAATTACGAATTATTTTGTTCCAATGTAATATATGATATTAATATTTAAATTAATGGTGCACAAGGTGTATATATTACATTCTCCAATATTAATATCTTATATTATTTATATTTATAAATTAATTAAAATATTAATTCTTATTTTAGAAATATCACATGATTATTATTTTTATAAATTATTTATAACGTCAAATCAAATTAATTTTAATTCACTGTTGAAAGACGTCTTTCAACTCGGAAATATGTCTTTCAATTTTGTAAGTCGTCTTTCAATTTTATAAGACGTCTTTCAAAAGTCCCCATAATAATCTCAATAAGAAACGGGTGCATTAAAATCACATTAATAGTATAATTCAATTGTGCACGTTTCTTTTTACAAAGTCCCCATAATAATCTCAATAAGAAACGGGTGCATTAAAATCACATTAATAGTATAATTCAATTGTGCACGGTTCTTTTTACAAAACCGAGCTGTCTTTATATTTTTTAAAAAATTACTATTTTGCCTGCCGAATTGGAGAAATGGGTTCTGCTGGGCCTGGTGTGGGAAGAAGGCTTCTTGGGCGCCCTCGTCAACTAATGATCTGTTCATCTTTCTTGAGGTAAAAAATTGTGGGTTCATATACATTTTGGGGATTAATGTTTGTGGTTTATGTTTTCGTTTGTGTATCTCTGTATAGATTTTATTCAAATAGATAAAGTAGTGGCCTTTAATGGTGAATTTGTAAGAAATCTTGACAAGGGAAACTCTTTGCGCAAATGCCTTTTTTGCCTATGAAGTCTCAATTTTGTTTCACTTGGATAAAAAAAACACCTTTTCTATGTGAATTCCTGCCATATGTATGAGTTGTGTATTATATGTCTGTGAAGATTCAATTTTATGATGTATTGCACCTGTTTTGATAAATGTTCTACATTTGTGGAGGATCAATGCTTACAAAATGGTTTGTTTTTTGGTCTTAGATATGTGTTTTATGAGGGAGATTATCTGTGTCTTTGGATTGTTGTTAGTGTAAAGTGCTGAATTTCAATTAGTTAGGCATGTTATCATTCACTTGATTCCAAATGTGGTAGTTGACCTCCAGATAGAACCAAATGAATGTTTTATTGAGATTTCGAATTAGGATTTGTGATCTGTAAATTGGTCAATACTAAAATCCCTTTTGCTATTTGTCACATTTAAAAAACTTCCCTTCTTTTGGTCAAAATTGAAGAAGTATTGAAGTTGACATATGTTCATCAGTGTGGTTTTTGCTAATTAACTTTTCACGGCTCTACTTTGAGGCCAACCAGTACTACATAAGATCATCAACTCAATAGCTGCAATTGCCTTTGTTGCTCTACTATTTGCAATAGCTCTTTTTAGCATTCTTGCAAAATCCTTTTTCCTTTTACATTTATACAATTATTTACAGACAGGGGTGTTCAGTATATGTTGAAGTTCTTCAAATGGTGGTATACCATAAACAATGAATTCCTAATTTATTGTGGTGGTATATGTGTATGTGGGGTACAACATTAGATATAAAAAAATACTTTTATAGTTTTTGAAATCCGATCATTATGTTATTTTAATTTATTCAACAAATATATATTTAATCTTTGATTATATCAACAATTAAAAAAGATATTAAATGAGATCATATTAACATTTATATACCAAAGGGGATGGTGGGAGAAAAAAGATTTCTCGTGGCTAGAAAAAAGGGGTTAAGAAAATAAAAGGGGTTAAGAATGGGGGTTTCCACAAAGGGGATGGTGGGAGAAAATAAAAGGGGATGGTGGGAGAAAAAAGATCATATTAACATTTATTTAACAAAAAAGAATTTTTATAAATAAAAGGGGTTAAGAATGGGGGTTTCCACAAAATATAATTAAACTAAATAATATTTAAGTTATTTTCTTCCTGGAATAAAGTGCATGATAGTTAGAACGGGAAAATGTATTAACATATTAAAAGACAAAATAATCACAACTTGCAAACAAAATTGTCATCTAACAGAATATTTAAACAAAAAAAATCATTTCTTTTTCTTTCTTAGTTTTTTGCGACCTTACATGACCTTGATCATATGAATATCGATCAACATTCTTTCTTATCATTTTCGGCCTAACCTCTCTCCGTTCAACAGGTATCTACCCGTTGTAGAGGGGTCTTAGTCTCCACTCCACCAGGTATCTCCTCTTGCTCCACCCCTATTTCAACTCCACCATGTATCTCCTCTTGTAGAGGGGTAATAGGAGAGGTATCATCGTGATGGGAAGGTATCTGGGTGCCACCAGAGCTGTCATCAGAGGTGCCATCAAACGTGTCTTCGATGCGAGGCATGAACTTCTGCGCTAGCTGCTTTTTTTGCAAATTCCAAAGAGATAACTCATGCGCCTAATATTCAAGAAGTTTCTACTTCGCTAACCCCATGTTCTGCTTCACCTTGATATTTTGGTCGACCCAATTCACTTCGCTCGCTCTGTAATCATCAAATACCTCAAATTGTTTTGCAACAAGATGTGGTCTATGATGAACCACAAAATTGTTGCAGAACAGTGGAGCTAGAAGAGTACTATACTTGATTTGTATTTTCAATGCATGCAGCAACATTGATGGCAAGTATGGTTTCCAAATGATATCCTGTAATACAAGCAATAACCCAAATTAGTCAAAAAGAGACACAGCAAACAATTGAGTTGAAAACCATGCTGATCAGAATGAAGCTAATCAGGTATTTGTTTCTACTTTATTTATTCAAGCAAATGGGGAGAATCAAATAAAATATTATTAATTTTACCTCATCGCTAGGCTCCTCAAATATCTTATCCAGACCATCTGCACACTTGGATCTAGTGTTGTAGCTGCCTGCTTTCAACCTCTCTAGAACCAAATTCAGGAGGGGCTTATCTGCATTGCAGTCTGCCCGCTCCAACTGAATTCCAATTGCATTATGTAGCTTTGGAATGCGGATCAGAAAGAAACCCTATCAAATAAGAGAATAGGATCAAAATATGAAATTTATAAGAAACAAAATTGAGTAGAAAATAAATACATAAATCATTCCACTGAAAGTTGCTTTATAGATATGACTTACCAGAAGCACCCAAAGGTTGCCATCGGTTGCCATCAATGCTTTTTTTTGGAATTTACCGATCCCTTCCATCTCTGGACTCTATGGTACAGAAAGACCAGCAGTGCGGCTCCCCAAGCATATGAATTAACCTCCTCCATATTTTCTACAAATTAGACATAGGTGGTATAGACCATTTGCCCGTTTGTGGAGGGGCGATGAAGCATGAGATTAATGTGAGGAGCACGACGATCTTTCTCTGATGAGTTGGTAGCAACCTATCATGCGCTATGCTGCTCAACTCCTTCAGGTTCATCTTTACAGTATCCCTCGATTTCCCAAACACCCGATGAAAGGCATCTGGATCACGATTAATAGGGTGGATCATGACTTTGCCCTAAATAAAATGAATAAAATCATCAAATAGGGTGGATCACGATTTGTCCTTTTCTTAACCGACTTGCTGATTAAGATATCTATTTGATGATTTTATTCATTTTATTTAGGGCAAAGTCATGATCCACCCTACTAATCGTGATCCATATATCTTTCATCGGGTGTTCGGGAAATCGAGGGATACTGCAAAGATGAACCTGAAGGAGCTGAGCAGCATAGGAGCCCAAACTATGTGATTGAATAAATCCTCCTCTATCTGTTGCGGGTCAAGGGCCCCTTCCCCTTCCCCTTCTTCAAACTCCGATTCGTATTTTTCATAGAGAAATCTCTGATCAAAGATAGAACAAGATCCATTTTGCATCATATCTAAGGGATTCCTCGGTTCGGGCCGAAGAAGCAATGTAACTCGATCATTATCAAACGGACAGTCTTGCTTTTTTTTTAGTTCGATTGTTCGCGCGGTCGAGCCCATCTTTTACATAAAGATTGACTTTAGGACTGAAAGAAGCCGGTAGAAAAGCATGATAGGATGTTACCAACTCATCAGAGAAAGATCGCCGTGCTCCTCACATTAATCTCATGCTTCATCGTCCCTCCACAAACGGGCAAATGGTCTATACCACCTATGTCTAATTTGTAGAAAATCTGGAGGAGGTTAATTCATATGCTTGGGGAGCCGCACTGCTGGTCTTTCTGTACCATGGAGTCCAGAGATGGAAGGGATCGGTAAATTCCAAAAAAAAAGCATTGATGGCAACCTTTGGGTGCTTCTGGTAAGTTATATCTATAAAGCAACTTTCAGTGGAATGATTTATGTATTTATTTTCTACTCAATTTTGTTTCTTATAAATTTCATATTTTGATCCTATTCTCTTATTTGATAGGGTTTCTTTCTGATCCGCATTCCAAAGCTACATAATGCAATTGGAATTCAGTTGGAGCGGGCAGACTG
This sequence comes from Scutellaria barbata, assembly GCA_028654395.1. Classification (NCBI taxonomy): domain Eukaryota; kingdom Viridiplantae; phylum Streptophyta; class Magnoliopsida; order Lamiales; family Lamiaceae; genus Scutellaria; species Scutellaria barbata. The sequence goes on from CM053650.1 coordinate 8,987,466, forward strand.
CAATGCAGATAAGCCCCTCCTGAATTTGGTTCTAGAGAGGTTGAAAGCAGGCAGCTACAACACTAGATCCAAGTGTGCAGATGGTCTGGATAAGATATTTGAGGAGCCTAGCGATGAGGTAAAATTAATAATATTTTATTTGATTCTCCCCATTTGCTTGAATAAATAAAGTAGAAACAAATACCTGATTAGCTTCATTCTGATCAGCATGGTTTTCAACTCAATTGTTTGTTGTGTCTCTTTTTGACTAATTTGGGTTATTACTTGTATTACAGGATATCATTTGGAAACCATACTTGCCATCAATGTTGTTGCATGCATTGAAAAGACAAATCAAGTGTAGTACTCTTCTAGATCCACTGTTCTGCAACAATTTTGTGGTTCATCATAGACCACATCTTGATGCAAAACAATTTGAGGTATTTGATGATTACAGAGCGAGCGAAGTGAATTGGGTCGACCAAAATATCAAGGTGAAGCAGAACATGGGGTTAGCGAAGTAGAAACTTCTTGAATATTAGGCACATGAGTTGTCTCTTTGGAATTTGCAAAAAAAGCAGCTAGCGCAGAAGTTCATGTCTCGCATCGAAGACACGTTTGATGGCACCTCTGATGACAGCTCTGGTGGCACCCAGATACCTTCCCATCACGATGATACCTCTCCTATTACCCCTCTACAAGAGGAGATACATGGTGGAGTTGAAATAGGGGTGGAGCAAGAGGAGATACCTGGTGGAGTGGAGACTAAGACCCCTCTACAACGGGTAGATACCTGCTGAAGTGAGAGAGGTTAGGCCGAAAAGGATAAGAAAGAATGTTGATCGATATTCATATGATCAAGGTCATGTAAGGGCGCAAAAAACTAAGAAAGAACAAGAAATGATTTTTTTTTGTTTAAATATTCTGTTAGATGACAATTTTGTTTGCAAGTTGTGATTATTTTGTTTTTTAATATGTTAATACATTTTCCCGTTCTAACTATCATGCACTTTATTCCAGGAAATAAAGAACTTAAATTATTTAGTTTAATTATATTTTGTGGAAATCCCAATTCTTAACCCCTTTTATTTATAAAAATTCTTTTTTGTTAAAGTTTTTTAAATTGTTCTTTTCTAGCCACGAAAAATCTTTTTTCTCCAATTATCCCCTTTGGTATATGAATATTAATATGATCTCATTTAATAACTTTTTTAATTGTTGATATAATCAAAGACTAAATATATATTGGTTGAATAAATTAAAATAACATAATGATCGAATTTCAAAACTATAAAAGCATTTTTTTCATATCTAATGTTGTACCCCACATACACATATACCACCACAATAAATTAGGAATTCATTGTTTATAGTATACCACCATTTGAAGAACTTCAACATATACTGAACACCCATGTCTGTAAATAATTGTATAAATGTAAAAGGAAAAAGGATTTTGCAGGAATGCTAAAAAGAGCTATTGCAAATAGTAGAGCAACAAAGGCAATTGCAGCTATTGAGTTGATGATCTTATGTAGTACTGGTTGGCCTCAAAGTAGAGCCGTAAAAAGTTAATTAGCAAAAACCACACTGATGAACATGTGTCAACTTCAATACTTCTTCAATTTTGACCAAAAGAAGGAAAGTTTTTTAAATATGACAAATAGCAAAAGGGATTTAGAATTGACCAATTTACAGATCACAAATCCTAATTCGAAATCTCAATAAAACATTCATTTGGTTCTATCTGGATGTCAACTATCACATTTGGAATCAAGTGAATGATAACATGCCTAACTAATTGAAATTCAGCACTTTACACAAACAACAATCCAAAGACACAGATAATCTCCCTCACAAAACACATATCTAAGACCAAAATACAAAACCATTTTGTAAGCATTGATCCTCCACAAATGCAGAACATTTATCAAAACAGGTGCAAGGCGTCATAAAACTGAATCTTCACAGACATAAAATACACAACTCATACATATGGCAGGAATTCACATAGAAAAGGTGTTTTTTTTATCCAAGTGAAACAAAATTGAGACTTTATTGACAAAAAAGGCATTTGCGCAAACAGTTTCCCTTCTCAAGATTTCTTACAAATTCAACACACCAGGCCCAGCAAAACCCATTTCTCCAATTCGTTAAGCAAAATAGTAATTTTTTAAAAAATATAAGGACAATTCGGTTTTGTAAAAAGAAATATGCACAATTGAATTATACTAATGTGATTTAAATGCACCCGTTTCTTATTGAGATTATTATGGAGACTTTTAATTGAAAGACGACTTACAAAATTGGAAGACATATTTTAGAGTTGAAAGACGTCTTTCAACAGTGAATTAAAATTAATTTCATTTGATGTTATAAATAATTTATAAAAATAATAATCATGTGATATTTCTAAAATAAGAATTAATATTTTAATTAATTTATAAATATAAATAATATAATATATTAATATTGAAGAATGTAATATATACACCTTGTGCACCATTAATTTAAATATTAATATCACATATCATATATTACATTGGAACAAAATAATTCGTAATTCATATTTACAAATAAGAACAATTAACATTAAGCTTATTTCAAAAAAATATTTTTTGGGTGTTGTATGTGTTTATTTTTATTTATTTTTTTGTGATTTTTTTATAAGATGAATATACCAAAATTGTGGGGTAATTATGGAGACTTTTGAAAGACGTCTTACAAAATTTAAAGACATATTTCAGAGTTGAAAGATGTCTGTCAACAGCGAATTAAAATTAATTTCACTTGACGCTATAAGTAATTTATAAAAATAATAATCATGTGATATTTCTAAAAGAAGAATTAATATTTTATTTAATTTATAAAGATAAATAATATAAGATATTAATATTGGAGAATATAATATATATACATCTTGTGCATCATTAATTGAAAAATTAATATCATATAGCATATATTACATTGGAACAAAATAATTCGTAATACGTATTTACAAATAAGAACAATTAACATTAAGCTTATTTCAAAAAAAATATTTATGGGTGTTGTATGTGTTTATTTTTATTTATTTTTTTGTGATGTTTTTTATAAGATGAATATACCAAAATTGTGTGGTAATTATGGAGACTTTTGAAAGAAATTAATTTCATTTGACGTTATAAATAATTTATAAAAATAATAATCATGTAATATTCTAAATTAAGAATTAATATTTTAATTAATTTATAAATATAAATAGTATATGGTATTGATATTAGAGAATGTAATATGTACACCTTGTGCATCATTAATTTAAATATTAATATCATATATTACATTTGAACAAAATAATTCGTATTTACAAATAAGAACAATTAACATTAGTATTTTCCCTATGGGTTCTTGGTGTAACAATTAGAATTTTTTTTTCTAAAATATATATAATATAACTATATAATATATACTATTTTTCATTAACATATATTAGCATATAATTAAAATGAACAATGAATAATGTCAAAGTCTTTCTAGAAGGATAAAGGCTAGGATAAGATAGGGTCACCATCATCTTCTCTTCATTTTTCAAACTTGAGAAAACAAAAGCAAGCAGTTTCTTTTCTTTTTTCTTTCGTTCATCTTCACCGCCACCATTGACCATCTTTTACTCCTCCGATCATCAAGCTTTTCCGACGAGGTAATCGGACATATTGTAGAGCTCATCTAGCTTCTTGTAGGGATGGGTTCGAAGCTTTGAAATATGGAGTTTCCCTCTCTCTCCCTTTCTCTCTGCTGCTGTCCTGTTGCTGCCATTTCTGCCGCTTCGTGTCGCCGTCGGTTGGGTGTAACCGGCGCTAGAAGTTGCCGGCGAGTCATGGTTGTGAGCCGCCGCTCGCAGCGGCAGCGCATGCTTGTGTTGTATGTGGTGTGTGCTTGTGAACTGTGGGTGTGTTGGGTGTGTAGTGGCTGTTTGTGGAGGTGGCTGGCTCGGTGTTCGCCGGTTGGGGAGTCGGGTTGTGGGCGACGGGCTGTATTCGGTCGCTGGCGACTGGGAGTCGCCGGCTCAGGCGAAACGACGGTGGAGGATGAAGAACAGGGCAGCAGTCGGGGGAGGAGAGGCTGGGAAAGGGGGGGAAGTTGGGAAGGGCATGCTTGGTAAATTCAAATTATTCTAGGGGTTAAATTTCAAGAATAAATGTTGCTACATTTTGAACACTAAAGTATTATAATTTCTGAATTTTTATAATTAAATTTTAGATAATTAAAGCATGCTTTAAGGCCTAATTTATGTATAATAACCAATGAACCATTGAAATCATTTAAATTACATAGTTTTATTTAATAATTGATGATAATATGCATGATTTGCTTAAAAAATTATGGAATTATGATGATAACATGTTTGGGATTTAGAATATATTAAGCCTATGGATATTATCTTATAATTTATAGTATATGATATATGAAAAGCAAGTTTTAATTAATCGATAAAGATAATGTAAGTAGATAAATAGCGGACTTTGAATTTAATAAAATGATATAGATGTTTCCTTAGAATTTGAAGATATTATGAATCTCTTATTATAATTATTGAATTCATGAAAATGACGTTTTGAACTTTCGAATATATGGGAATTATAGATAATATTTATAAGTAAATAGAATTTAATAAATGGGACAAGTTTTAATTAAATATCAAAGAAAGATTATATAGATTAATGTATGTTAAATTGGATCTATTTATATAATTAATTAGGGAATAAAGCCCTAGATTTTATCTAATTGATTAAGAAAATACAGTTTAAGCTCGATTTTGGAATTAAGTGTTACTACATTATTTATTATAAATTTTAACCAAAGATTTATTAGGAATTATAAGTTAAATCTATGTTTCGCAAGATTGCTTTTGAGACTAAAATATCGACCTAAAAATATTATGCTGATTAATTTATTTTATTTTGCGATTTAGTTATTAATTTTAAATCTAAGGTTTATTAACCTAATTAGATTCGCATCTAATTAACCTCGAAATATTAAGTTGGAATTGAATTTTCTGTTTTTTTACGAAATTATGCATATTTCATTATGAAATAGGGTTATATTTTAAGAAATTAGTTTCTAAGTAAATGATAGTTCGATTAGATTCTAAGTCGAACTTTTATGATTATAGGTGATACGCAGGATTTTACGCCTTAGATATCTTTGAAGTCTACAGCTTTTGATCGTCTACTCTAAGGTGGGGGTAATTTCTTTAAATTATATTATTATAAAGTTTATGCTATTATTATATGCAATCTTTTAAGATTATTATTTGAATGTGAATGTGAATGGGATTGATGAAGGATTAAGGTTAAGTGATGGATTTTGATTATTAACTTATTGAGTTGATTGATGGAAATTTTGATGATTGATGAAGGGTTGGGACGATTGTGTGCATTATTGAATTATTTAAATCACATGATGAAATGAGATTGTTTATTGATTTAGTTACCTTGATGAGATCTTGGAGATTGATGGTAGATTGAGATGATTATTTGTTTTATTGGATATTTGAATAATGTGATTGTTTGAAATTGTTGATGGATTGAATTGATTGAAATGGATTGTATTGTTTGATTGAGAAAGTAAAGGTTAACGGTAAAGGTTAGTGGTAAAGGTTAATGGTAAAGTTTAGTGGTAAAGGTTAACGGAAAAGGATAATTCGGGTAAATTCTCGAATTTATGTGATATAATTATGTTAAATGATCGAATGTTATGGATTATGTTTTCATGAGTTTATTTTGATAAAAGATGTCTTTATAGGTGAAATTGCTTCCACTGAGTGTAATTCGTATGCTCACCCCGTTTTATTTATTTTTTTTATAGATCCAAGATGTTTTTGCCGATGAAGTTGAATGAAGATGTTTTATCTTTTGATTGTAAATAATGTCGTCAATATTTCTAAAACTTTAATTTTGAGTTTGTAAAGCTTAAGGCCGAGGATTCAAATACTGATGTTATTTACCATTGTTTTGTTAAGATTTAAATGTTTTATGTAATAGTTTATAAAATATTTCTTTTATGATTAGATAAATGACCTTTTAAAGAAATTGAGTTTAGTATGTTGCTGGACGCCCAAATGTTAAAATTTTATATTTTATTTTATTATCGAAAATGGGGCGTGACACTTGGTATCCATTCCAATCTAATTATACTAAAAATTAAAATAAAGTTAGTTTATTTGGACATTGAAGTAATGAATAAATAAATATTCATATAGAAAGAACAAAATAGACTCAACTGAGTCTATTACGTTATCAATTTGAGTAGTAAGTACGAATATGACTAGATCCACATATACCTCAAAAATATTTTAACAACAATATAAAAATAAATTGAAACTCAAATTATAAGATAAATTAAGTATATTCGAAGACTTTCTAAATTTAACATTATCTTTATTTGAAATATAAGTGGATGTTTCATGTCATATAACCGTATTAAGATATTGTTTTTCAGTGCTAGCACTTATATGACTATATCCACCTATGACGACGACTGTTGTTCATTGTTGAACAATAATTTATTTCTTTTTTTAAATTTTGTTAACTTTAATTACTTAATATCTATAATTATTCTCAATATCAATTTTAAAGCTAAAAAAATTTTAAGATATTTTTTTGTAATTATCAAAAATATTGTGTATAAATAATATTTCAAATTTTCTATTATTAATTGGTCACTTTTAATTTGAGTTTTAATTTATTTGAAAGCCTCAATTTATTTTTATATTGTTGTTAAAAATATTTTTGAGGTATATGTGGATCTAGTCATATACATGCTAGCAATTTAAAAGTGATATAGGTGGATCTAGTCATATAAGTGCTAGCAATTTAAAAGTGATATAGTTGGATATAGTCATATAAATGCTAGCACTTTAAAAGCAATATCTTAAAATGGTTATATGACATGAAAAATTTAGGTGTTGAATTTAAAAACACATGAATTCTACCCAAATTTGAGGCCAAATTACTCAACTACCCCTAAGATTTGAAATTGGGGGAAAAATTATTCAAAAATTGTCAAAGGGGAAAACTAGCTTCATTTACCCCAGCAATTTTGATTTACCACAACGTCAACTAACTGCCACATCGTCAACTAACTGTTAAAATTTCACCCGTGAAATTGAACAACTATTGGAAGCGGCGCCGATGGTGGAATAGGGAGTGGACATTTTGGGCAACGGCGGTGGGATCGCGACTGGAAAGGGAGGCGGTCGAGTCGCAAGTGGAGAGGGAGGCAACGGCGGCGGAATCGCGACTGGATAGCGACGCAATGACCGGCGATTTACAGGTAGGTTCTGCCTAGATTTCAAATTTCTGTTCTTAATTAATGATGAAATTGCCCTAGATTTCATTGTTTGTTAGGGTAAATTATCAATTTTAGGCTTGAACTATTTAATTTTGCTGTAAATCCTGGTCTTGGGTTATTGTTGGAATCTATTGGAACTTGAAAGCTTAGATCACGATGATAATCATATAAATCACGATAGTAATGTTAGGGAAGATGGTAAATAATAGATCACGATGTTAATATATAGATCACGACGTTAATATATAAATCACGACATTAATATATAGATCACGATAGTTAATTGTAGTGAAGATGGTAAATCATAGATTACGAGAATAATTCATAGATCTCATGAGGGTACTTCAAGAAAACAGCAAAATTCCAATGTCACAATTTCCGTTGGAATTTTGAGATTTTCCGTTTGAATTTCTAATTCCAACGATAATTCCATCAAATTTAGGCCGCTGGAAAAGTGGGCGTTGGAATTTCAAAATTCCAAAGGAATTTCCAACGGAACATTTATTCCAATGGAATAGTACCGTTGGAGATCTTTGTTGGTGGAAAAAGTTCCAACGCTATTTTCAATGTCTTTTCCAACGGCTAATGACCATTGGAATTATTCCAACGGCATTTCCAATGACGGTTATCCATTGGAAGGTTTAGTTAAAATTTAAAATTTCAACGGCTTCTTTCCATTGGAAAGAATTCCAACGGTATTTCCAATGGCCTATTTCGGTTGGAATTTTGAGGATAATTTAAGAATTCCAACGGATCATATCCGATGGAATTGGTCCAATATTAATTCCAACAATAATTTTACCATTGGAATTTTTCATTGGAATTTCAATTTAAAAGTTCCAACGGATAATTTCCATTGGAATTTGTCCAACCATAATTCCAACGGCAATATTACCTTTGAAAATTTCTATTAGAAATTTTTATAAAAAAATTTCGTACCTATATAAAGAAATCATGTAAGACTAATAAAAAATACAATATAAAATCCTCCAAACATCAAATTTAAGAACACATCCAAAATGATATCACAGCATAAACAATAAGTTCTAAACATCATCATCATCAATATTAATCATCATTCACCATTCTCATTATCAACAAAAGTGATGTGGTCAAACTAAATGGACTCCTACTTTAACTGAAATTAGGACTCTTATTCCAACTACAACTAGGACTCCTACTTCAACTACAACTGAGATTCTTATTTCTACTACAACAAGTATCAGGGAGTATATATATATATATATATCCTTATTCTGTTCACTTTTCATAGACAATTTTTACACACGCAATACACAAAAAATACACTTATCATATTATTTGAGAGAATTCAGAGCAATTCAACTGACTTGAGCGTCGGAGTCCCATCACAAGGAACTCCTCCCGGTGTCTGTTTTGCAGGTTTTTGGATTCGAGGTTTCGAGTTTCAGCTCCAAAAGGAAAACGGTAAATCGGAATCACATCAATTGGCACCGTCTGTGGGAATTTTTGAGTTGAGACATTGAGATAACAAACATGGTAAATATTAGAGGAACGCGGAGAACGGAGATAGGTGGACCGTCAAGGAATCGCGATGAAGAAGGGGATAGTCAGAATACAGTCCCAGTTAATCCTCCGCACACTGTTACTTTGACTCCTGAAGAGCTTTCTGATTTGATATCGGCGGCGGTCCAAAGTGCCTTAAGTGCACAAGTCAAGAAACCAGAAAACGTCGAGATTGAGGTCAAGAAAAATCAGCACGAGGACAAGTCACAAGCTAATGAGAGAGAGAGCCGCTTCGATCATCTCAGGGGTCAAAAACGGGAGCGTGCTGAATTATCTGAGGAAGTTGTTGAATTACGAAGGGAATTGAGGGAAGCCCATCGGAATGCTCGCCGAGCTCCGCGAAATTCAAGGGGAAACCCTTTTTCCGACCTGATTATGAAGGACGAGCTACCCGTTTCTTTTCGCCCAGTTAACTTCGAGTACGATGGCACTACCGATCCATGGGAGCATTTATATCGATTCAAAAATACCGCCCTTTTACACCGGTATTCAGAAGGGATTAAGTGTAGGGTGTTCGCTACCACCCTCACCAAAGCCGCGCAAACTTGGTTCAGTCAGCTCAGTGACGGAGTGATTCGCAATTTCGAACAATTATCAGATTTGTTCTTACATCAGTTCGCAAGTATTCGGAAACAAAAGCGATCTGCTCAAACACTGTTTGGAGTCCGACAAAAAATAGAGGAGACATTGAGAGATTATGTCAAAAGGTTCACAGCTGCAACCCTTGAGGCTCCTGAGGCTTCGGGCGATCTGGTGGTTAGTGCTTTTATTCAAGGATTGAGAGAGAGTGATCTCCATACTTCTTTGGTGAAGAAGACCCCTCTGGATTTTGATGACTTACTACAAAAAGCTACCAAGTATATCAACCTAGAAGAAGCAGTTCGGATTAAGAAAGGAGAAAGTTCTAGTCGAGAAGAACCAATTTAATGAGCTACACTTATATACGCTTCTTATTACTTTTTTCTCAATTTTCTTCACCTTGATAAAATGAGAAATATTCACTCTTTGTGGACGAAGGCTAATTTAGCCTAACCGCGATTAAAATTGTTGTGTCTTTTCTTTTATGCGAATTCATATGATTGTCGTTATACTTAATGATTAAGCGAACTGATTTCTCCTTGGAAGGGTTGATCGACCGAACTGATCAATTGAACCTTCCTAGGAACGAACTGAATAATTTCTCCTTGGAAGGGTTGATCGATCGAACTGATCAATTGAACCTTCCTAGGAACGAACTGAATAATTTCTCCTTGGAATGGTTGATCGACCGAACTAATCAATTGAACCTTCCTAGGAACAAACAGAATGATTTCTCCTTGGAATGGTTGATCGACTGAACTGATCAACGAAACCTTCCTAGGAATGAACTGAATGATTTCTCCTTGGAAGGGTTGATCGACCGAACTGATCAATTGAACCTTCCTAGGAACGAACTGAATAATTTCTCCTTGGAAGGGTTGATCGACCGAACTGATCAATTGAACCTTCCTAGGAACGAACGGAATGATTTCTCCTTGGAAGGGTTGATCGACCGAACTGATCAATTGAACCTTCCTAGGAACGAACTGAATGATTTCTCCTTGGAAGGGTGGATCGACCGAACTGATCAACAAAACTTCCCTTGGAACGAACTGATTGATACATCCCCATGGAATGTCCTGATCGAACGAACTGATCAACACATTCCCTGAGAATAGCCTGATTGAGTAGACTGATTGATGAATTCCTTTGAAATATCCCGACGAACTAAAAGGACGAATGTCCTGACGAACTAACTAAAAAGATGAATGTCTTATTGATACATTCCCTCGAAATGTCGAACTAATGAAGCGAACTGATACGTTCCCTTAGAATGTCTTGATTAAATTGAAACATCTCATTCAAATGTTCGGATAAATACGTTTGTTTATTTCTTTATGATATACTTATGTGATTAATTATTTATAATGGAGGAAACTCACATCTTTTTTCAAAGTTTAGTAAACTCCACTAGTGTATGTCAACATACACTATGAAAAGGGGGGAGTACTGATGTGGTCAAACTAAATGGACTCATACTTTAACTGAAATTAGGACTCCTATTCCAACTACAACTAGGACTCCTACTTCAACTACAACTGAGATTCATATTTCTACTACAACAAGTATCAGGGAGTATATATATATATATATCCTTATTCTGTTCACTTTTCATAGACAATTTTTACACACGCAATACACAAAAAATACACTTATCATATTATTTGAGAGAATTCAGAGCAATTCAACTGACTTGAGCGTCGGAGTCCCATCGTCGGGAACTCCTCCCGGTGTCTGTTTTACAGGTTTTTGGATTCGAGATTTCGAGTTTCAGCTCCAAAAGGAGAACGGTAAATCGGAACCACATCAAAAAGAAAACGACTTAAGTTCATAGTATAAATAATATATTTTAGAAACCATCATCATCATCAGTAATACCCATATCTCCATCCTCCTCATTATCATCACCTGCAACTTCATCAACAACATTAGCTATGTTCTCACCATCTTAAGGGGGAGCCACATCTAAAGAAGAGGCACTAGGAGTGAGTGATCCATTTCTCAACTTCTCAAAAAGGCTCCGAAAGAAAGTTAAATCACTCTCAACAGTAGCCAAATGTGATTGTAACAGTTCAACTTCAGCATTAGTGCGATGAGTGGTCTTACTCCTTGCGTTGGATCTTGAAATCGAGGACGTATAGAAAGTTGCTTCCGATCCAAATCCATAAGACCTGCCTCTCTTGTTCTTCCCTCCATTAGCCTCGTAAAAGATAGTAGAATCATCTATGTCATCTTCATCTACTAGCCTTCAACGTCTTGAACTTATTCTACATATAGTTTGAAATATGTACGAGGATAAGATTTTGTAAGCATAGAAAACCAAATAAGATGTGTACATACACATGTATTACACTAATATCCATTTCCAACAATTTAATTATTATTTTATAGAAATACTTACATAAACTCCCTCAACTCTAGAATTCCCATTTACCAGTTTCCTCATTATAATTAGAGCTGTCGAAATGGGCCGGCGGGATGGGCCGGCCCACAACCCACCTTAACCCACCATTTGGCGGGGTGGTGCGGGGTGGGCTTTTTATTGAGCGAGCCTTCAAATCCCAAACCAACCCAACACACCGATGGGTTGCCAACCCACTTTTTTTCTTTTTCTTTTAACCATTAATCCACTATACATAAATACATTCTAATAGCTAACAAAAAATGCAAAGTGTTCGCAAATTAAAATGCAACATTCATCACATAACCATATGTCCATAGTCCATAAGTCCATAAATCAATAATCCAAAAATATAAAACTAAAGAGTCCACAAAATATAAGTGTATGACAAATGAAACATAAAACTCTTAAAATTCATCAACAATTACATCATCAAAATCATCTTCATTTCCTTGTTCTTCATCAATATTCTCTATGATATTGGACACTACAAGATCTTCACTAGGGTTTTCTACTATTTTTAGTATTTTTAATTAATTAAAAAAATTTTAAAAAAAAAGTGGGCTAGCCCGCCCCAACCCGCTGCCCAAATGGGTCAGCCCGTATTGGCCCCCTTTTTCACGGGTTTCGAAATATCTGACCCAACCCACCTTTTATGTAATCATAATTGAGCCTCAGGAAAACCTCAAGGACGGTAGCATCTCTACCTAACTTAATTCGCTAAATTAATCACACAATTAATATCTATTTTAACTAAATTTTGATTACAAATAAAACTTAATTTAAAAAACAACACTTAACAATCTTCTAATATGCTCAGAAATAGAAATAGCATCACCTCGATTCAGACAACCATCATTATTAACTGATATATTCTTCTTATTTTGCTCGGACATGCTGATGAAGTTAGGGTATATGTCTCATTTGATTCGAAGTGCCTCAAGGACTGAAACAGACAACCATATTTCCTTTGACTTCTTTCTACGAATATCTGCCAAGCTTGAACGCACGAGGACTGGAGCTTTATGTTTTCATATCCGCTTAATATCATCTGCATGTTCAGGATCCCATCTACAATAATTCTACTCAAAAACAAATATCCTTTTAGATTAAAATATAATAGAACAAACTTTTGCAATTTAATCTTATCGTAAGCTAATGATATCACCTAAAACTGTATAAACCACATGTTCTTCACATTCTCAGGGATCCGCTCCACCCAAGCCATGGTTGTTCATATTTAGACTTGATAACTGTGGTGATATGTTTAATTGATTTAGAAGGAAAGAACCTGTTCATAACAATTAATTTAGAACTAATAGTTAAATTTGAATAAAAATAATAATAAAATACATTTAGAATCAACTTAGATTAAAATATAAATAGTTAGAAAGTCATACTCATCTCCATTTGGTCATATCAACAACTTGTTGACGGTCATTCCACACCCTAATGATGCACTTGCAGATGTAGATAAACAACTACCAGGCAGAAGGTGGGTGAGTTGGCTGCGATGAGTTATTTGGAATAGGACCTCTCTCAGATATAAAATGAGCTCTCTCAGATGGAATAGGACCTCTTTCAGGACCTCTCTCAGACATAGAATGAGCTCTCTCCAATGCTCTCTCAAATAGAGTAGGAGCTCTCTCAAACAATCTCTCAGATTGTACAGGAGCTCTCTCAAATGCTCTTTCAAATGGTATATGAGCTCTTTCAGATGCTCTTTCAGATGATGTGAGATCTCTCTCAAGTTCTCTCTCATATGGTGAGTGATCGTTCAGGTTCGTGGATGTGGGATGAGTAAGGTGACCAATAGTTCCTTTACTGGTGTTTATACCTCTATATCTACAAGTATTTGAACTAGTGCATTTATATCGCTCTTGAAAACCACCACAATCACCTCTTCCTGTTATCTGCATATCATCATTAAACAAAATAAATTTCAATGTTAGGTTAAAATAAAGTAATACATCACATCATATTACATAAAAAAAATTAAAAATATTCATTATAAGCACCTTAATAATCAATCACTATATTCATAATAATCAAAAGTGTTTTCCTCATAATCAGATTCTTCAATTTCATATGATGCTTCTTTATCTTCTTCTACAACATGCCTTTCAACTTCATCATCGTAATCAACATTGACAGCACTTGTAATGTTATCAATTTCCTCACCTATGCTATTGAAATCCCTTAATGCAACATCAACATCATCCAGACCAGATACTTCATTAAGGTGAGAACCAATATCATCTTGATATGGAGCATTTAGTTTTGTGCACAATTTGGTTTTGGAATAAATTTGTGATCTTATAATGAAAACAAATTTGGTATAGTTATAATTATTATTAAATACTAAATTTAAAATATTTACAACTAGAGTCGGGTAACAATAATATATTTTGTCACAAATATATAATGAAATATATTTTACAAAAGATGACATTAATATAACAATTTGTCTCTATATGTTAATTTTTTTTTCCGTAATCGTGAACGTCGTCACATAAAATCAATAAGTTAATGACGATGATTATTTTGTCATGAAAAAACTAATCTTATCTCAATGAATTGATTTAGTTGTCATGATAAATATTCATTTAGTGATATATAATATTTTATCACCAAATATTATTTGTCACCGTACGTGTATATCTTGTGACGGATAAAAATCGTCATATATTTTTTTGACGAAAACAATATGTTGCCATAATACTTCTATTTTCGGTGACAATTAATATTTGTCATCAAATGCTAATTTATCACGACAACATGATATATTTATTAAATGACGACTAAAATTTTGTCATCATCTAGTAACTCTTTCATGACGAATTATTTAAAGATGACGAAATAATTAATATTTTAATGACAATAAAGTCGTCACCAAATAACGATGAGTTTAGTAAAATATTTGATTTTGTCACTGAAGTTCAATGTTTTCATGACAATAAGACATTTGTCATTTAAAGTTAACCACTTAGATGACGAAATAACATAATAGGTGACAAAAATTTTAAGGAAAAAATGACGAGTTAAATGTCACTATAAATAATAAAATATAGTGATGATACCTTTAGCGTCATTAAAAGTTCACTATTTGATGACAAATTTAAAAAATTGTCACATTTTTCTTTTGTGACGCACCTACAACGACGATCATTGCGACGCTAAGATTTCGTCACCAAATACTTTTAGTGACGAAAAATAGCATTTAAATGACAAATTTTCTCGTCACTATTTCTCAAATTTCTTGTAGTGTTGCCTTAGTTTTAATCACCACAAACCAATCTTTTCTATTTGGAGTAGGGTTGGGGTAGGGTGTAAAATATACTTGCTCAGCTTGTTGAGCAAATATAAATGTCTCTTTACCCCTGTATCTCCTATTTGATTTTACTTCAACAACTCCATATTTGGAGCAAGTCCTTGTGCCCATGGACGAAGGATCAAACCATTTACAGTTGAAGAGTGTTAACCTTTTGATTTGTTCTCCGGGATACTCTATCTCAATCATTTCTTGAATAATTCCATGATATATCATTGCTTCTCCAATAAGAGCGACTCCTGAATTATTTGTGTTCCTATTTTGTGCCCAAGTGGATATATGAAAACAATAACCATTCACAAAATATATAGGAAAATTTTACACCTGATGTATTGGACCCCACGCCAAGTTATACAAAAATTGATCTTCAGCACCATTGTCAGGGTCATGTGCCTAATGAAATACATCATAAAGACATACTAGATCATAAATAGTAATAAGTGAATATGTAGTTACATATATATCTTAATATTAGTGTAAGTAAAAAAAACTTACATATCTCCTGAACCAATCTACAAAGTGCAATTATATTTGTCTATTAACTTCAACACTGCTAAGATTTGGGTGATGTGCATGCAAAGATTCCACATATATGCTAAAATAGTTAAGATATATATCAAAGATAAATAATTCTAAAGGTTCAAATGTGAGAGTAATTCTAAATTTGAAATGTAACTTACTTATAAAATGGCTCAACTTCTAGACAATTTAAGAGACCATCAAAGAAATTACTGCAATTTCTTCATCATTTAGATAACGACTCTTAGATGCACCCTCATGTCGGCTAGGATGATTGAAAATAGAAATCGGTGGATTCTCAAATGACACTCCACTATCATCATTTCAAGAAATTCTTCTATTTCTTGTTTGGACATGAGACTCAAAATAATGCGAACAAAATATAGAAGTCTCCTCAGGCATTTAAGCCTCACAAATGGAACTTTCCACACAAGCTTTATTCTTAACTTTCTTCTTAAGACCGTGTAAAAATCTAAGAAAATAATGATATTGAGCATGTATATTGATATTTAAGTGAACATTGATATAGAAATAACTCTAATGTAAAAATAATACCTCTCAAATGGATACATCCATTGAAATTGTACAAGGCCACCAACTTTAACTTCATAAACTAAATGTACGGGTAAATGTTCCATTACGTCGAAAAAGGCTGGAGGGAAGATCTTCTCTAACTTACATAAGATGATTGGTATATTCTTATCCATCGCTTCAAGTCTATGTGTTTCTAACACAGGACAACATAAATCTAAAAAAAAATAGCTCAACTCTGTTAAAGATTCCCAAATTAGAGTTAACAAACAGCTGAATGCAATTAAGATCAATCTTTTCATAAAAACATGACAATCGTGAGATTTCATATGTTGTAATGTGCAAGATCTCAAATCAACATTTCTTGATAAGTTAGATGCATATCCATCTGGAAACTTTAGGCCCTATACCCACTCACATATTCCTCTCTTTTGACGAATATTCAAAGTGTATTGTGCTTTTGGTTTCACTCTTTTTCCACAACCACTTTCTTCTAGCTCCAGAGTCAGGCGATTACAATACAAAGGAGATCCATCCTTACCTTGATGTTATCCTTCGTCTTACCTTTAACATCCATAACTGTGTTGAACATATTTTGAAACACATTGCTTTCAATGTGCATGATGTCTATGTTGTGTGGATTCAATAAATCACAACAGTATGGTAAGTCCCAAAAGATGTTACAATGATGATTATCTCCATAGCCAAGCATTTTATGACTACCACCTGAATCAGTAATTTTTGGAAGTTCACTTATCTTCGCAAATAGCTCAACTCCTGAATACCGTCTTGGAGGCATACTCATTTCTACTTTGCCTTTTAATAAGTTCTTCTTATTCTTACGAAATGGATGGTTCCTTGCTAGAAATTGTCTGTGACAGTCAAAGTAACACATCTTCCTCCCATTTTCCAAATAAAATGCTTTAGAATCTTCCGTACAAATAAGACAACCCAATCTACCCGTCGTCGACCAACCAGACAACATTCCACAGCAGGGAAGTCATTGATAGTCCAACATAATGCAGCTTTTAAACAAAAGTTTTGCTTTCTTGAAATATCATACGTTAAAACCCTCTTCATCCCACAATATTTTTAAATCATCAATCAAAGGCTACAGATATACATCAATTTTACTTTTTGGAATTACTAGGACCAGGGATAATTATTGTCAAAAACATATATTCCCTCTTCATACACATACCAGGAGGAAGATTATATGGGGTTAAGATCACAGGCCAACAAGAATATACATTGGAGTTCATGTTGAATGGGCTAAACCCATCTGAACGCAATCCCAATCTTATATTTCTTGATTGGGTGCTTCAGCAAATAATGGATGCTTCTGGTTGAAGTGCTTCCACGCTTCTCCATCGGTTGGGTGTGACAACTTTCCAACCTCGCGATGACTATCATGATGTCATGTCATATGTTTAGTTGTTGCATTAGAGACATACAATCTTTGTAGTCAAGGGATTATTGGCAAGTACCACATCTGCTTCTTTGGGATTTCCTTCTTTCGATTCTTTGTTGACTCATTTTCCTTGAAACGAGTCTCTCCACAAAATTTACAACGTGTCTCACCTATATCATCTCTAAAATACAACATACAACCATGTGGCCAACAATCAATCTTCTTGTACCCACATCCAAGTTGGGTTACCAATTTTTTTGTCTGATAAAAGTTCTCAAGCATTCTATTACCAACTGGCAATAGCTCTTTTATCAATGTAATAATTTTATCAATGTACGCAGCTTGAATGTGGTAATCAGACTTTATACTTAAAAGTCTCACTGCAATTAATAACACCGAATGTTCTTCATAACCATCCCATAATGGAGATTGTGCAGCACATAATAAGTCGTAGAAATGTGTATAACTGGGATTAGGTTCTTCTGGATGAGGATCATTATAGAAACTATGCCCCTCGGCATCAATAACCATTCTCTCATATGGATCCAAATCATCAGCATCAACATCAAAATGGCTCTAGAATGTAGATGGTGGCGTTTCTCCATGATTATGCCAATGGTAGTAGTGCGGTTGAAAACCTTTGTTATGTAAGTGTTGTCTTACCAAATCTGGTTCATAAAACCTCAAGCACTTACATTTTGAGCATGGACATTAAATCTTCCTTCTTGTTTAAAGACATCAAGTTCACTTGTTTTACTTATAAATTCCTCCACCCTAGTATGAAGTCACGTAACAACCTATTTTGTTGTGGATCTTTTCTAATGTACATCCAACAATGATGTTCTGGTATTTCCATTATTACTATCCTAAATATGTTAGGATTGGAGCCCTAAAAGACAAAAACAAAAAGGAAAAGTGGGTTCTAAGCAAAAATAACATCAAAGATTAAAAATAACATAATGTTTGATTTCAATAATCAATTTGATCTTAAACTATTGAAGAATAATGTTTACCTTTGCAGTAGGTACACACAATATTCGCAAAACCTCCATCGAAAGCGTTGAATCCCAAATATCTACTCCCACTTTTGTGAAAGCTTATTTTCAAAATACAAAAGTCAGTCTATGAGAATAGATTGCAATACAATATATATTCTCAACCCAAGCCCACATACTCTGCAATACAATAAGCAATACAATAAACAACTTATTATTACAATGCCAGAAGAGTAAACATTATTGTAAATCGAAGAATAGTTATTGAATTCTTAGACACAGTTGGGATTCTCTATTTTGGGTACAAAGTATCTTTAGATAGGCATTCAAAAAAATCTTTGTGATCATCTGCAAAAAAACCTAATGGCAAGAAGAATGAATGAAAACATCTGAATTAGAAATGCTTGGAATCTTCATGTCTTACTGATATATATATTTATGATCAGTTTTTGTTCTTAAGAGATTCATTGAATCCTATATATAGAATTTCTGAGATCGAAAATATTTGGTGCAAAATTTTGAATGTGAACAACAGATTTGAAATTCTGTTAAGTTCACGTAAATTGAAACATCTCCAGATTGCAATCCCTTTGGAAATTTCCTTACATAATGGTCTTGTCATTTAAAACCCTTTAATTTCTTTACTGAATTTATAAAACAAAATTGTCCCAGGATACAAATATGCATATTAATATGCATAATATACGTATTTAACTGAGTTTACAAAACAGAACCCCAACTCAAACTTATTTAAATATATCCAACATTAATGAATTACACATACAGTAAATAATAACATTATTATATTACCACATTAATCACTCCATCCAGCTAAAAACTTAATACAAGACAGATAAAACAGAGTGAAATTTAAGCAATTTACATGACTATAGAGCACAGAGACAGACCAAACAGCTCTAGTTGTCTAAAATGAAGCTACGATTTTGTTTGGCTAAAGCCACGAGAGTATTGCTATCACTTTATGGGGGGAGCTTTGACTTGGATAATGCTTCACCAAAGAGAGAATTGAAAGAGTATTTCACCTTTCTAATGTGTCCAACTGATGATTCAGAGCAAGCAGTATGTATTGCACTTCCTTTATATGCCTTGCAGATATAGCTTATAAATTCACCGTAGTCCTATAGTAACAAAGAGAATGTTATATTTCGATAATGCTTAGCTCAGAAAACCATCATTCTGAATTATGATGCAATATCCACTATATTTTGTAACATACATTGATTTTGATATATTCTTATAAATGAAACTGAAATGGATATTAATTATTTGAACTTTCCATGTCCTTGCATTATTATTTGAAAATTCTTTCTTTGATTTTCCACCATATATAATAAAACTTTCGTAAATATTGGGGAGAAGGACCATCATTTTCATAAACAAATCAATAATTCACCCAATTTGGTAGTTGTTAGGCACATACAAGTCATCAGGACCACTTTATTCTTCTCATGTCATCCTTTAACAATTAACTGATTTTCTATTTTCCAATATATATATATAACATATATAATATTATATTTAATTTAATATAATCCGATAATATTTCAACTTACTTTTATCTAATCACGAACTCAAATGGTACCTAGAAAAACACAGAATTATGTGGGGAATTTGAATTGATTTTTCTTATTCAGTTTACAAGGTTATATAAAAAATTAATGAAGATATGTAATTCTAATAGACTGCTAAGTACAATATTATAAGAAAAAAGGAGTGTTATTAGTCGAATAAATGATACTGTTTTTGTCTTACATTAAGGGACCTAAGCTAAGCAGAAAATTGTCCAGGGTAGGTTGTGATCTGTTGTGACTAGTAGTAACTTAATCTAATATTAGAAAAGGTTGAAAACCCTAATTTGGAAATGCAATGTTGCAAAAGCTACACATTCACAAAGCTAAAAATTCTTGTGGTTGCTATCTTCTGGTGTGAAGAATGAATAATGGTAAACGGTGTTTTAATTTTCATTCAAACATTTGAGAGCTCAAAAGGCACACGCCCAAAGAATATATCCACTACAATTTATTGGACAACACAGATAATACAGAAAAGAATGCTTCATGATGCCAAAAACATTTAAATTTAATCACTATATCAAACCTTAACAGTACCAAAATCAACAGAATAGAAGAAAATCAGATCAAATCAGAATTCCCCAGACCCAGAGTAAAAATCATTACATCAGACGAAGTTAAACAAATTAAAAGATTGCACAGATTTAAATTACAAGCTCAGAAAACAAAAATCCTATATAACAAACAAGTATCTCCACAACAATAAATCAAAATTTCTTACCTGATGCAAAAAAAAAAAAACAACAACAACAACTGGAGTGAAGAAGAAGAAGAAGAAAGCATTTTGCTTAAACCTTACAGATTCAGCAAAATTCACCAAAAATTTTCAAGGGATCGAGCTCGAAACAACCGAAAAAGCTCGAAACTAAAACTTGAAAAAGATAAATAGTTTTCAAAAATCTTAATTCTCACCTATTTACTGTAAATAATAAATAACCTAAAACTCAGAATAAATAAAAAAAATCGGCAAAAATAGAGAAAAATCATGAATAACTTACCAATAAATATAGAATATAAATAAATAAATTTTACCTGATGTGGAAAACGAAAAGAAGAAAAAACAAAGAAGAGAAGAAGTAAGCAGATGCTCAACGGCGAGAAAAGTCTTGATAAGTGTGAGATTCTTTTACTGCTGAGAAAATTGTTAGATCACGGTGCTAAAATTTGAAAGTTGTTAGAAAATTATTTTCTAAATAGTAAAATGAGCTGAAAAATAATTATTTAAAATTACCAAAAATTGAAATACAATTAATATCATAATATAAAATTTTAAAATAATATTAATAACAATAATAATAATATTAAGAATAAATTTAATAATAATAAATATTATTGTTATCAATGTTTTGCGTTGGATTTCATGTACTAATCAAATTTGTAGAGTTGTGACAAAACATTTGAAATATTAATTTTTAAAAAAACTTATAAAATCATTTATCTGAATTTATATATTTTGAAAATAGTAGGAAATAGTATAAAATTCTACAATGATTTAAATTTTTTTAATAAAATAGTAGTAATAATAAAATTATCAAATAATAATAGTAATAATAATAATTAAAATAATAAAAAAAATCATTGTAAGATTAAGATTATAACAAAAATTTAATCTAAATATTCAAATATTTAATCTAAATAAGAATATGTGTACCTTAATTCAAATATTTTTCTGCAAATGTTCATGCTTCTAAAATTCTCTTATACTTCCTTTAATTGCACTTGTAATATTTAACAAATAACTCTTATTTCATGAATTTTTCTTTTGTGATAAAAAACAATTGTAATGAGGAAATGTATTACGATTTCTTAACAGCCACGTGAAAATGGCGAGGTCGTTTAAATTTGTCGGCCAAATGTAGTACATACTCTTTGAGTAAGGTTATTTGAGACATAGATGTCGAGCTTTGACACTGTGATAGGTTAGATGTGTTCAAGAATTCATATTTTGGTCACTTCTTGAGATTTGATGTTGATACCATCATTAGTGGTCGAGGATTTCTGCATTTGTTGGATTGTGAGATCATCAGACCAGGAGCTAGTACAGACGACGTTGGTTTCGTGTTGGAGATCATTAGTTGAGGTTCTCCAAATTAGAGTTTTGTATGATTACATGATTGAAATTTGGAGCTTCAGAATTTAGTCCTTCTTCACCATGTACGGCACCGACCAATGGAGTTTATAAGAGAACCTTTGATGGACAAGCTGTGATACCTGGTGATTTATTGCTCTGTTTCAAGAATGGAGAGTTCCGAAGCCGGCCCGATGATGCATTGAAGGTTTCATATATACAATTTCTGATGTTGTACGTATTTGGATTTGATGTACGTACTTCTGTACCCCAGTGGCTATGGAGTTTTAAAATGAATTTTAAAATGAAAAAGTTATTATTTGAAGTTATTGTTTATTAAAAAAAACTCACATTTCTCACTTAGCACAATCAAAATTACAAATTCAAAATAAACAGTATGTTAATAAATAAGAATGATAAATTTGATTTATCATGTACGAAGATAAATTTTATTAGAAGATATTTATCTTGAAATTATGATTAAAAGATGTTATATATCAAACTTACCATTTATTATAATATTTAATTTGATATTTATATAGCAATTTATCAAATCTAATATGTTAGTGCATTTGAGTTTTTCTTAATTGATTTGTTGTAGTTACGGCTAGTTAAAAATATATTTAAAGTTAAAATTATAACTAATAAAATTACAAATATGAAAGAAAATTCCTATAATTAAAATTACAAATTAGATAATAACAAACGCTGTTTGCTTATTATACATATATATATATATATATAACTACATTTAGTAATTTACACTTATGTTGCATGATTTGCCATATAATAAAAAACAAATAATCTTTTAGTATAATGGTTTGGTTTCTTTATCTTAGTTTGGGATGTTGAATATATTCTAAATTTAAGTCCAATTTTCAATTATATTAGTTTTACAAATAGCAATGGATTGTATTTGTTGAGTTGATATATATATTATTGTATTTAGAATAATCGAGTTATTTGTATTGATGAAATCATAAATTTCATTAAAATATCTCTATAGTTATGAACATCGAAAAAATATAATATTTATTAATCTTAGTTCTTTATTTAAATTCATATCATTTTCAATACACATAGCATATCTGTAGAATATAATTTTTTTTGCTAATAATTTAATTTATGTGATTTCTAAATACTTAATGGTTGTACAAATTTGATCAAATTAAACATTTTTATCTATCTCGTTCTTATTTTATATATAGATTTTCAATTTATTTTTTTAACTCAATTATATATTTGTATATTATATATTTACATTATGTTAATATAATTATAAAATTATTAATGACAGGCGGGCGAAGGTCTCTGATGATCGATCAGAGATTTGATCAAAGTTGGGAGGAACGGAGTTCACCCTTGTCTCTAAGTTCCTGTCAGAAGTGTTTCTTTTTCCCACTAAGGGAATGAAAGCTAGTGACCTCTCCATATATGGGGAAGATGAGTTGGAGGCCTATTGGAAAACGTTTACGGGGAAGAAGGACACCAAAGGGATGTCACGGAACTGCAGCAAGAAGGTGTTTCTTTTGGAGTTTGAGATGCTGCATGACATCTGCTGCCACATCATCGAGAATAGATCCAGCTCTTTCGATAAATGTATCAACTTCAGGTACAGGATGATGATGGCCATCGTGAAGAGAGAGAAGGTAGACTGGGCCAGCTACCTGCTCTCAAGGCTGGTGGAGGTGGTGGAGAAGACGGTGGGAAAGCCTACTTATGGGCTGGTGGTGAACACCATTCTGGGGCACATGAAGGTGGACCTGACTCAAGGGAAACCCATCCAGAAAGGGAAGTTCATCGGTGCGGGTAGAGTCTTTGCTAAGAAGAATACTACTCGACCATCCCCAGTAACCAATGAGGTCTCTAAGGGTTCCAAGGGTGCTATCGGGACAAGAAAGACATTCCACCGAACCAGCAATGTCTCATCTTCATCAGAAAATAGCTCGAGGATGGATGAACCCTCGCCGACTACAACAGTACCGAAGAAGATTGAGCACAAGAAGAGCGTATAGAGGAAACTGATGGTCTATGACGACGAATCAAAAGGCACTAGACTAGAAGCTATTCAATCTTCTAAGGCGGTGGTGGTAGTCCAAGATGACTCTCCACAAGAGGATGAGCAGGCAGCTGAGGGGGAAGTTGCTGCTCAAGTTGAAGAAGTTGGAGGAGAAAGGGAGGCTGCTGAGAACGTGGTGGAATTTTTCATCAGTATCCCTAAGGTTAAGGCTGCTTTTGAGCAACTGATGGACAGATTCACCATGTGGTGGCAATACAGGCACCTTCCTCAAGAAGACCTAATCTAGTAGGCAGACTGGAAGACCGAGGAGGAGTGGGCCCTGAGCTGGGCAATGATAAATGATTTGCAAGAAATTCTGGAGAATAAATTTTTGAAACAGCTCAGGAGAAGGAGGTGGCCAGAGTTCCTGGAGGATGCTGAAGCTGAGACAGAGATCGAAGCTAGGAAGTAGGCTGGTACTGCTAAAGAGCTACCTTAGTCTTCCCCAAGGAGCCAGAAGGGGAAGGAGCCCATCGAGCAACCAGAATTCTACAGGGAGGAGATGACTCTGGATGCTGCTGCTGTCCAGGTTAGAGCAGACGATGAGGTGGGCTTTGCAACAACCCAGGTGGAGAAATATGTCGAAGAGGAAGCTTTAAAGAGGATGATAAAGCAGGCGATGGATACAAGCCTGGCTAATACAAGGATGAGAAGGCCAGTGAGGGAACCTCAAGCTGGTGAAGGTTCCTCCAGTGCTCTCCTGATGATCGAACCTATCAACAGGAGGTCACCTTCACCATCAAACAAGAATGGAGAGGAGTTTTTCTACCTCATTGACCTGATCATACTGCTTGAGGTACCTGCTTAGATGCCGATGAAGAAGAGTAACCTTACTCCAACTGACCCTCCCAAGGCAAAAGAGTTGGACTCTCTCGTTGTTGTTGCTAAGTTCGACACCTTCCTGGAGTTGATAGATGCACCTCCTGCAGCAGCAACCGAAGAAGCCAATGAGCCACCAGTTCACATTCCTATGGAAGTGAAGGTTCAGAGGAAACAGTACATGAGGCAGATGAGGCTACTCTGATGGAAGTAGAGGGAGCAACTCCTGAAGAGACAGTGGACCAT
The DNA here is from genome assembly GCA_028654395.1 of Scutellaria barbata. Classification (NCBI taxonomy): domain Eukaryota; kingdom Viridiplantae; phylum Streptophyta; class Magnoliopsida; order Lamiales; family Lamiaceae; genus Scutellaria; species Scutellaria barbata. Next base: position 9,012,873 of record CM053650.1, read on the forward strand.
GGCAAGATGATCACTAAGGAGGACAAAAAGGATGAGAATGAGACAGATGCCGAGGAGCAGGAGGCGACAAAAGAGGATAAGGAAATTGAGAAGGAAGCTGAGAAGGAGAAGGAAGATAAGGTGGAGGAGGAAGCTGAGAAAGAGGAGGAAGCTGGATCGGGTGGAGGCGGATCCAGTAGCACCTCCAACAACGATGAAGGGTCACCTAGTGAACAGGGTGATACCGAAGTCAAAAAATGCAAAGCGCTAACCCTTATATCTTCTTCTCAATAGGTACCTACCAATGCTGAGGAACCTGCTAAATCCAATGATGAAGTCTTGAATACAATTGAACAGATGGGGAAGTCACTGGTGAAGTCGAGCAAGAAACTCCGCAAGAAAACTCGCTCTAGCACCTTTAAGACTCAGTCTTTCTTAGACTCCCTCAACGTGACCCTATCAAGACTTTGACAGGTGATTGAAGCCCAACAACCCCCCAAGGAAAACACTACGGGGGAAATTGTGAAAACAGTAATGGAGAAGCTAAACAGACAGGAGCAGAAGATGATCCTTCTTGAATCTGATCAAAAAACTCTTGTCCCCATAGTAGGGCGCATGGATGAAGTACAGTTCAACCAATCGCAGATCTTGAGAGAGCATTCTGGCACCCTGTCAGATATATACTCGATGGTCAGCTTTGCAATTGGGAGAACTGATGATGATAAAAATGGGGAAGGGATGTTGGAACAACAGCAAAGAATGAAGCAAGATCCTACATCCTGCAGGCAAATGGTAGTAAGCAGAAGAAAGAATGATACTGGAGATGGTGGCAGCAAGGGAGCTTGATCAAAAGGTCACCCAGACAGTAGCCTAAAAAGAAATCTGAAGTTGTCTCAAGAAAGGGAGCTGAAGGAAGGGAGGAAAAGAGAAGGAAGACAAAAGTTGAGTTAGTAGGGAGCCTAGGTATAATATTTGGAAAACAGACACAGGAAGCTCTTGCTAGACTGTATCCACCACACAAGTTGCCTAACATCACTTTCCTGGAGCAGAACATGCAAAATCCTACCAGCTCAAGTCTTAAAACCTTTCTAGAAGCAAGCTCGGTCCAAAGAGCAAAAGATTCATCATACCAAGGATTCCGGAGGTTACTCTTCCAACAGACATCAATCTCTCATTCCATCAGATAGAAACCTTCAAGAGGATGGAGTTTATGAAGTATTTCACAACCCTTTGCAAGGATTTTGCTCTGCTGAGAGGCTACCGGACCAACAAAGAAGCCCTTGAAAGATTCTCTGAACTTGCCAAGAAGGGAGGACTTCCAATTCAAGTCAAGCTGAAGCAGAGACTTGGAAAGGAATCCATACCTTTCTATAAGGATTTTTGGCTAAGGATAGAAGAAGATGAGGAAGTGAAGAAGCTGCTGGAGCCAAGCTATTAAGAATCGATAATCAACTGGTGGAAAGGTTCAAAGTTTGAGAAAAAGAAGAGAGCCAGTTGGTTGAAAACTTAAGTTTGCTCTCTGTACCTTTGTTTTATTTTCTTTGGTCATTCTGTTTGTATTTCCTATCTTTTTATTAACTTGAGATCTGTATATTTGTTGATACATCATCAATGAAATACATTCAGTTTATGTATCTTGAAAGCTCACTTCTTGTGAACTTAATGCATGCTTATATTGGTTCTGATCTCTCTGCATTATGTTCTGTTATAAAAGATAAGTGACATTTTGATCCTCTTAAATGAGTTTTGTCATCATCAAAAAGGGGAAAATTGATAGGATGAACTTGTATTAGATTTTGATAAGACAAAACATGTAATAGCTAGGTCTTAGCAATCTATTTAGGCTTTGATATGTAAAAGTTTTAGCTAAGGTAAGAATGCTGGAAGATGATGGAAAAGATACTGCATACTGGAAGGAGTCTGCGCTAGTCACTGCTCTCTACATAAGTCACTACAATTCATCTGAAGAAATTGTCTAAATATGGAAGGATACTGGAAGCTAGCTTGCAGCATCCTAAGTTAAAGGAATCTAGCTACATCAGACGATAAAACAACAACTAGAAGTCAACTTCCAAAGTCATCAAAGTTAATGCACTATGAGTAGCCGGTAGAAACACTAAAGTCCAAACTAATCAGAGGATGTCATGTGGAAAGAATAAGGACAAAGTACAAAGAGCTGCAGGATAAGACGGGCAATGAGCAGAGCAAGGAGGCACAACAGAAAATGTGTCAGAAGATCTTGTACGATCCAATAGCATCGTGACACCTCACCGCGGAGAAACTACCTCTTCAACAGGCAGATTTCTCTAAAGTCTATAAATAGAAGTTGAGTGCACCTGAAACAATAACTGAAACTTCATCTCATGAAGCTATCTTTCAAGATCCAACCTATCTCAAGCTTACTTGTTTCAGTCACTCAATCAATCAAGCAGCAAGCCGACTACCTTTCTGTATTCTGAAGTTTAAGGAGCTTGCTGCCCTCAATCATTGAAGAAAACTTTATTTGTTACTTAGATTGTTTTAGAAGTTGCTTAGCAGAGGCTGTTCCTGCTAAGTATTTGTTCTCTCAGTAAAAAGAGAAAAGATTTTGTGTGGGTCGAAGTGTTTGGTTACTGTGCAGCTACCTGTGTGGATAGAGCCAACGGTTTTGTTAGAAGTAGAGTTTGTATTAACGGGGTCTTTGTAAATCAAGCTTACTTTAACAAAGTTCCTCCTTCGAGAAGGAATAGAGAGGACGTAGAGAGATTACTCCACCCTCGAACCTCTATATATCTGTTTGGTTGTGTTTTATTGCTTTATACTTATATCCATCTATCTTATCCATCAAGCATCCTGCATAAAAGCATGCTTCGAAAAACACATTATTTCTATTGTGCATTAAAACTCTATTTAAGTCCTTAAGTGCAATAAGCTCCCTAAGTTACCTACTATTCGAAGGACTTATATTCTTTTGGAGAAAAGTTTGCAAAATTTGATAAAGTTAATTCACCCCCCTCTTAACCTTATATCACTTGGGACCAACAAAGAGTATCCTGCAATACCCCACCTTTTAAAGATATATGAATCATTAAAAGTATAAAAGCTTACCTTCACCACACGTCAGCAGGTTAGCACTTGGGCAGCTTCGAGAATGAGGCACTAGATAGGTTTCAAGTGCACATTTTAACCATCCATAACTTAGTTGTCTCATTGAACCAAGTTCATGGGATCTCCACTCATCATGGTTGAGTTACCGCTATGAACGTTCTTTAGTGTATGGGTTTTAAGCCTATCTTACTGCATTATACAATAGATCTCTATTTATACATTTTGTTAACAGATTCACTATATTTTCCTTTGACTTCACATAGTTAATGACAATTATTCCATTAGAGATCAAATGTCTAATGATATTATGTCTCCTCCGAATGTGTTGAGACTTATCGTTATACATACAACTTTGTGTCCTCCCGATAGCTGACATACTATCACAATGAATCATAATAGGAGGCACTGATTTGTTCGAACATGGAATATCCTCTAAAAAGTTTTTGAGTTATTCAGCTTCTTCGTCAACCTTATCTAGTGCAAAGAACTCAGACTCCATTGTGAATCGAGCTATGCACGTTTGTTTAGAGGATTTCCAGGACACTGTTTCTCCACCTATAGTGAACACGTATCCACTAGTTGACTTAGAGTCTTTAGTGTCTGATATCCAATTGACATCACTGTACCCTTCTAGTACAGCAGGATATCTTGTATAAAGTATGTCATGACTTAAGGTATGTTTCAAATACCTAAGTACTCTTGTCAAGACAGATCATTTCATGGATTACTCTTGAATCTACTAAGTTTGCTAACTGAATATACAATGTCAGGACGTGTACAATTCGTAAAGTACATTAAACTGCCAATAATTCTTGCATATTTCAGTTGGGATACCGGGTCTTCTCTGTTTTTGGCTAAGTGTGGAGTTAAGTCTACTGGAGTCTTAGGAAGAGGTAGGTCGAAGGCTTCAAATTTCTTGAGTACACTTTCAATATAGGGAGATTGTGATAAGACAATTCCATCAGATGTCCTAAAGATCTTTATCCCTAGTATAACGTCTGTCAAACTCATATCCTTCATGTCGAAATTTTTCTTCAACATGTTCTTAGTTTTCACGATCACATCATGATTGCTGCCCATGATCAGCATGTCATCTACAAACAGACATATGATTACATATTCTTCGGGTGTGCCCTTAATGTATACACATTTGTCACACTTGTTGATATGAAAACCATTTGACATCATAATTTTGTCAAATTTTTCAAGCCATTGTTTGGGTGACTGCTTAAGCCCATATAGAGACTTAACGAGTTTGCATACTTTATGTTCTTGTCCTGGTGCAACAAATCCTTCAGGTTGTTACATGTAAATCTCTTCTTCCAATTTCCCATTTAGGAATGTTGTTTTTACATCCATTTGATATATCTCAAGGTTATGCAGTGTTGCAATGGCAATGAGTATTCTAATGGAAGTAATCCTTGTAACTGGAGAATATGTATCGAAGAAACCATACCCTTCTTTCTATTTGAACCCCATAGCTACCAAACGAGCTTTGTACTTGTCGATTGATCCATTAGCTTTGTATTTCCTTTTAAGAATCCATTTGCATCCTAAAGGTTTACACCTCGGTGGAAGATCAATAATTTTCCATATATGATTCTACATAATGGACTCAATCTCACTATTGATAGCCTCTTTCTAGAGAGGAGCATCTGGATTGGACAATGCCTCTTGAATTGTTCTAGGTTCATTATCTAACATGTATGTTAGAAAATCTGGACCAAATGTCTTGGTCACTTTGTTTCTTTTGTTGCGTTTCAGTTCCTTTTCAACATGAGGGAAACTTTGTCCAGCTTCACAAGTTCTTTTCTTCAAACTTATCTCTTTCCTTTCTTTATTTAGAAAGAAGTTCTCAAATAATTCTACATTCCTTGATTCTATGATCATTCCTTCATTTATATCAGGAATATCCAATTTGTGCACTAAAAATCGATAAGCACCACTTTGATATGCATATCCAATAAAAATGCAATCAATTGTCTAGGTCCTATTCTAACATGTTTAGGTTTAGACACTTTGACCTTTATTAGTCACCCTCTACACTTTTGATTTTGGGTTTAACCACAATTTGGTAAGAACCCACATCAAACTTAATTGTGTAAAGCTAAATAATATATATTTTGAGCCCAAAAGAAAATAAATCTAGTTGGACCCAAAACAAAATTATCTCTTTCAAATGAAGCAACAAAAGAATAGAGATATCAGAAAACTTACCTTCTCTGAATTTATTTGATCCGACATCTTCGGTCTTATCTTCCCCCACATTTGGTGCGTTTTCTTTCATGAAACTAACCAAATTCAAGGTTGTTAGGTAGAACAACATATTTGTTGTCATTGTTTAAATTCAGTACCGTCGAACTTCACTGATCTTTCAGCATAAAGTGGTGCTGCAGAAACAAAGCTAGTCATCTTCAACTACACAGAAATTTCATCTTATGCTATTGGAAAAAGTGTGTAGTGTACTTCAAAATGACTAAAAATAACAAATGAGAAAGTCGAGGCAATAGTTGGACTTGTTCTCCGTAAGACGAAATTACCTCGTATTCAGTGTTTTACGGTCTACGACAAACGTCCCTAAGATTCAACGACTTACTAACTTAAAGATCACAGCACAACGGCTCCAAAAGTTTTTCGATGAACTAAAATGATATTTGAAACTTTCTTAGACAAGAAGTTGAGAGACTACAAATACTAGAATGTTAATAATACAAGTTGTAGTGGAGTGTAGTGGAATGAATGGAATGATTGAATATGAGGTCTATTTATAGAAGTAGAATTTTTGTAATGTCTTTTCATAATAGACACCTTTTAATTTGAAATGACGTCTTTTCATAATTAAACATCTTTTTATTTGAATTGAAGTCTTTCCACATTTAGATACCTTTTGAAATGAATTAAAGTGTCTCACAATGTTTCAGATTAGTTACATTCCTTTAAATTGGATTGTATTAATTCAATTCAAACTCACACCTTTCACAAATTATTACATTAATTCAATTCAAACTCATACCTTTTCACAAATTCATACCTCTTCAAATTTTCACACATTTTCAATTTAAGTTGCCAACTTCAAGCATTAATTTTTCATTCATCCGAAATTGGATTTGAGAAAATAAATACTCTAAATTTATCTACTCGAAATGTAGATTTCAAATTTACAACTTATTTTCTTTTCCAACAAACGATACACCATGAAATAATTGGTCAAAGATTGGTCAACACCAACTTTTCCAAACCAATTTCCAACAGCATCTCCCTTCCAAAGGTGTGCATTATCCTCTATTAAGGTTATGGAGATGAGCTGAAACATTTTTCAGTCCAGAAACTACTGCAAAAACTTGTTGGGCAAAATAAAAGCTGAATATATGGTTTTTGCTTCCAAAATTGCCCCAACTTATTTCATCACCATTTCTCAATTCACGAACACGTATCATAACTCAAAAATATTCCAAAATTCTTGAAATAATTATAAAATAATATTTGAAGTATTTTAACATAAAAAGGCCAATAAATAGGAAAACAATGTGTGTAATTACATAAAAATGAATAACGACCTAATTTAACCTTTAGAAATATGTTATTTTCTACTTATCAACAATATTGAGAGTTTGGATAATTTTCATAGTTTAGAAAAGATTGAAAATTTGGATATCTTAGGAGCTTGGAGAATGTTAAATATTTGAAAAATAATTTGGATTGTTTGGATTCATAATAAAAAATGATAGAAATTAGGTGAAAAAAGAGATAAATTCAGATTGTGAAAAAATAGATAATTTTAGATTGTAAGAGAATAGAGAACTTTAAATTGTGTTTCAAATTATGTCAATATTGATTATATTTGTAAAGGAAACCTCGAATTCGATTGAAGAAATTATTAATTTTCTTAATACAAAATAATTTAAAATATCAACAATTTAAATGACATCCATTAAAAATCTATTTCCACTGCTTAAAAATGTGACAATTGTCACAAGTAGAGTTGATAGTATAGGTTGTGACACCGAGTTCACAACTTTTCCTTATACTTCTTTTTTATAGGTTTATTATCTTGTTCTATGACTCTAAGAACGGTGTGATGACCCAGGGTAATCCGACTTGAGTAAGTTTGGTGTGCATCAAGTGTATATATAATTTGAGTCGACTTGAGTTGATCAGAATTCTTGAAATTTTTTTTCCCGCTTCAGACAAAATTTTTATATTGTATTGATGTGAACTTTATATTGTATTTGTGTGACATTTATGTACTATAACTTAGAAATAAAAGAAGAATTTCAACACAAGTTGTACATATATACATTTATGTGATATTCATGTCATCTATATGTTATATTAATGTGATCTTTATATACAAATATCCTTACCTTTATATAAATATATGAATATTTGTATACAAAGATCACATGAATACATACATGTCACATAAATATCACATAAAGGTATATATATACAAATTGTGCATAAATTCTTCATTATTTTTTCTAAGTTACAGTACATAGAGATTATAATATTTATATATAAAGATCACACATTTATAACATAAAAGTCAATATATAAAAGAAAAACTCATAAATTCAAGTCAAATCGACCCAAATTAAAATTCATACACTTGGTGCACAAAAGAATTTATGACCTATTTTCACAGGTGGCCACTACTCATTACAAAAGTTGGAAAAGGGGCAAAGCAGTAAATAGTCTTATTAATGGCCGAACCAAAGGGCAATTAAGTAAATCAGCATAGCAACAAAGAGGCGGGAAAGTGAAATTGGCATTAGGCAACAACAGCAGAAGCATCAAGCCGTTTTGCGAGACCACTTTCCGAATGGCGGGCGGTGGGCGCACGATAAGGGCGCTGAACGTGGCCGAGAAGCCCTCGGTGGCCAAAGCGGCCGCCGGAATACTCTCGAAGAACCCTTCAGGCGGCGGGCTTAGAGTGAGAGAAGGCCGCTCCAGATACAACAAGATTTTCGAATTCAACTACACCATTAACAACCAGCCATTACAAATGTCATTTACTTCCGTTACCGGCCATCTCATGGAGCTCGAATTTGACGATCGCTATCGGAAATGGCACTCCTGTGACCCTGTCGATCTCTACCATGCCCCCGTCAGAAAATACGTGCCTCAGGTGATGCTCAAAGGTTTTGTCCTTCTAATGTTGTATCTTGTTGGTTGGACTTCTTTTACCGTGCGTGGAATTGGTTTTCTACTCTAATATTTGAGTGAATTAGCAGCAGATGTTGTTACAGTTCTGATTCTGATACCGTTTCCCTCATTTTGTTTGAAGTGGGCTAAATAGAGAATGAAATGTATAAATGAATAGGGAATGTTCCACATTCTTTCAGTCTATGAGGCGCTCGGTCCGTTGGTTCTGGGAAGTTAGGCGGTTCTGAATTGAAATTGAAATAGGTACAGTGGATAGTGTGATTAGGAAAGTAATCCATTAGTTGAGATTTAAGTGTGCATAAAAAGTTAGACCTTGGGTTCTGTGGTGGATTTATGTAAACTTCCATTGTTGGATAATTTGTAACTTTTTTAATTTTATGGCTACATTCATATATGTTGAAAATAAATTTATGTCTTCACATATAATATGTCAGAGGTAGGTTTCGAGTATTTGGGCTCTATGTTACAATGTTGGAATATTCTGTCTTTTTCTCTGAACTAATGGCAGTTATGAGAATCTTTTGGCCATCCTCCTCATAGTTTTCGAAAATGATAGGAACAGAAATTGAGACCCTAATTTCGTTTCACATGAAAGAATGTTTATGATGTTTATGACATTTATGCATTTGAAAATTCTGTACAACTTTGTACTAGGAGGATGTGGTGATGAATATGGCTAAATCAACACAATGAGTTTTATAGTTTCACCTCTAATGTTGATTGAGCTGAAAGATTTGTGACTCTAATTTTGGTTAATCTAGGATAAAACAGACATCGAAAAGACACTGGAGGAAGAAGCTAGAAAGTGTCAGTGGCTTATCTTGTGGCTTGATTACGACATGGAAGGAGAAAATATAGCATTTGAGGTGGTTGAAGTTTGCACAAGAGCAAATCGAAATCTCAACATCTGGAGAGCTCGTTTTTCTTCCCTTACCGATAGGTTTTGACTGCTGGATAATATTCTAAATTTGTCTATTTCAATTGCATTTTTTCACATATATTTGCTTATACAAAGTGAAATTTTTTGCGATGTTCAGAGAAATAAAAACTGCAGTTCAGAACCTTCGTCAACCTGATCAATTGCTTGCAGATGCGGTGGATGTTCGGCAAGTGAGTCACTGTAAGCTTACCACGTATTATTATTAAACGGTATCTGTGAAAACTTTCTTCAACCTTGTATTTTTAGTTGATCCTTCTATAGTGCTCAACTTACCTGGTATTTTTATCACCATTTCTCTATTTTTTTTACTTGTGAAAGGTGTTAGATATAGAACTTGGTGACCTTCAAAATATCTTTGTATTTGAGTAACATTGGGCTCCTCACCAAATCTTTGCTTCACATCTCAAAATTAAAGAAATTCATCGAATTGATAATGTTATGCAGGAAATAGATCTTCGAATAGGAGCTTCTTTCACCCGGTTTCAGACTATGCTTCTAAGAGATGCTTTTGTCCTTGATTTCGCTTCAGATGAAACAAATGTTGTCTTAAGTTATGGTCCCTGCCAGGTAAGGCACTCCCTCATTCCTACGGCAAGTGAGAAGATAACTGAGATGTTCAGATTTATCAGTTGATTATTACTGTTTTTTATTTTACAAACTTATGTTTTGCATCTTTCAACTCATTTTTACCACATTTAATAAAATATGGGCTTCTTATCCTAATCAGACCCTGGACAATATTTTTTCTCTTTCGTCTTCCAATAGTTCTGACCTGGTTGCCTGCTGATTTCTTTCTAATGTGTCAAACATTTTGATGTTCATGCTTTGTGCTTGTTGTGATTACCTGCAGTTTCCCACCTTGGGTTTTGTTGTGGAGAGGTTCTGGGAAATCCAATCACATGAACCGGAAGAGTTCTGGACTATTAACTGTACTCATAATTCAGAAGAAGGCACAGCTACATTTAATTGGATGTAAATATATTACAACTTGCAATCATCTTAAAATCAATTTTTTCAATGTTGAAGTCTCATGGTGCTGTCCTGTGACAGGCGAGGACATTTGTTCGATTACACTTGCGCAACAATAATATATGAAATGTGTGTCCAGGAACCCATTGCAACTGTGAGTCCCTTTGAAGGCATACCGATTCTTGAGAATAAAGTCATTGCTGTTGGTTGTTTTGTTGCACTCATGATTACTTTGACCTTCAGGTAACAAATGTTAAACAGCAAGAGAAGCCTAAATACCCTCCTCATCCTCTGAGTACGATAGAGCTTGAAAAACGGGCTGCTCGCTATTTCAGAATGAGTTCAGCACAGACCATGAAGGTTAGCTTCTGCTTGCCAATAATATGCCATATTGTTCTCTGTTCAACCTTGCATATAAATTTTCCGGGGCATAATGTAGCAAGTAGCAACCTTTCCAACATTATTTGCCTGTCCCTAAGTATGCTATATTTTTTATGTGTCACTTGTGTAGGCTGTGCCTGCATCTATGTGTTGAATATGTTATAAATGATGGAAACCACTCAAATGTCCTCTAAAAATGTTTTTTGTAGGTCAAACAGGATTTTTTCGTAATTGTCTCTTCAATTATTTAATTGTCTTACTCTTCATTGTCCAAGTCATTTATAGCACAAATTTACTTTACTTATCTGTTCTCCTATATAGGTGGCAGAAGATCTTTATCAGTCTGGTTTTATCAGTTATCCTCGTACGGAGACTGATGGCTTTGCAGTGGGAACAGATCTGCATGTATGTAACAAACTTTCACCTGTGGCTTTGAATAATTTGTTCAGTGAGTGAATAAGAAGAACTATAGTTATGCATGGCTAATGCAGCAGACACATATTTATTATTTTGAGGGAAAATCTAGATGATATTCATTACCTGTACCCTTCTGATGATGTAAGGATTAACTTTCTATCACCATGAGTAGAATTGTCAACTTTGAATATTAAACCAAAGTGTTAAGCAGTAACATGTCCATTGACATGTTAAACTGTGTCTTTAACATTTTCCTGAACATACATACAATGCTCATGTCATCCGACATTTAGACCTTACAAGATAATTGAAAAAAAAAAAACAATTTCGCAAAATTGGCTCAGCATGACCATGCACAGTTCAACTTATCGGTATGCTTTTATTATCTTCTAGAATTTATTGAACCTCTTCTTGTCTGGTAGACAACAGTGCAAGAACAGCAAGGTCACCCTGTATGGGGCTCATATGCCCAGCGGTTGTTGGATCCTGGAGCAGGTCTCTGGAGAAATCCTAGTCGTGGTGGACATGATGACAAAGCCCACCCTCCCATTCACCCAACAAAATTTTCTGCTGGAGAATCACAATGGAGCCAGGATCATCATGTTAGTACCACTTTTTGACAATTCTTTTTTTCGTTTACTTTGGTGAAGTTGCTCAGATAAAGCTCATTCACTGTATTAGTCATTTATGTTGATTTGGGAATTTGAGGCATTTAAGAGTTTAAGTGTAATATTAATCTATAACAGAAGGTGTATGAATTGGTTGTTCGCCATTTCCTAGCTTGCGTTTCTCAACCAGCCAGAGCTGCTGAAACCACAGTTGAAATTGACATTGCGGGTGAACAATTTTCTGCATCTGGGAGAGTGATACTTGCTGTGAGTTCTCTACTTCTTAAGTTCTGTAGTGGTTGCACTAGCCACTGACTATATTTAGTGTATCTGATTATCGTACTTTTACCTCATTAGTTCAATACCAAATGAACTTGCAATATTTTCCGCCATATAAAACTAATTGCTATCAGTTATTTAAGCTATTTCTGTTATAGGAAGGATGTCCAGGGGATATTTGAAAAGGCAACACCCAAATTGCAGAGTAAACCAAATAGATTTATATTCTAATTTTTGAGATATTTTCAGATAAAACAACCCGATATTCACTCTGCATTTGTTTTCAAATTATTTCAGCGCCTACACCTTATTTTTCAATAAGCCCATATCTGTTTTAGAAGCACTCTATTTTTCCATTTGAAAGTAAGAAAACAACCCCACTCATGTCTTACCAAAAGAATTTCAAATCATTATGGCTACTCTGTTTCTCAACTTGTAGTGAACACATTCTTTTTAGCACATTCTTGGAGAAAATCTAGTCAATCAATCTCACAAAAATATTTTATACCTAATGATTCCATATACAGCCCTAAGTATTTTATGTAAATTTGGCAGTCAAATGATGGACTCAATGGGGGAAATTTAGGTTATTAGCAACATATTTTGACACTTCTGAGGAAATGGGTCCATCTTAATATAGATACTGAATTAATATTTTGTGGGGTGGCTCCAAATGCCCTCCAGCGTTATATGTAGCTTTTTTTCCCCTCACTTGATGCTGAACATATAAAATCGATTTTTCCTTTGTTGTTGTTAGTAGTAGTTTTTTTTGGTTGCTAAAATGAACTTGTGGTGATTTATATTTTCCAGAAAAATTACTTGGATGTATATCGATTTGAATCATGGGGAGGTTCAGTGATCCCAACATACCAATGCGAGCAACAGGTTTGCTTCATCATCTCACTTTTTACCTGCCTTTTGTGAAGGCATACTTAATTCCTTGTCTAGAAAGCTAATCTTGATTTCAAATATTAAGACTGCTACCTCATTGGTTGGTTAGCATGTCCCTCAGGTACCTTTTTAGACATTTAATAGACTAATGTGCAAAGTTATTTAATCCATTCTTTCATTGTACTGCAGAAAAATCTCATCCTTTGTTGATGCGCTTCTGGTTTCTACTTTTTTTTTTTTTTTTGTCTGATGATTAGAATTAAAGATTTGATGCATTTCCTTTTTGTGACCGAAATTCAGTTGAACCATTTATGTGTTTTAATGTGTTAAGCTATTGAGAATTTTTCTAGAGTGTAAAAGTTTTCTGTCCACGCTGTGGCTAACTTGTTGAAAATTTACTGCTTTTGTAACTTGCAGTGAGTTGATTGGTTGTTTTTATCTCAATCCTTACTCTGAATTTTTTTCCAATTGAATATGGCATGTCAAACTTTGGATATTTTCCGCCATTGAATATCAAAACAAATATGTATAGTACTTCCCAATTAAACAATTTTAGAATTTTGGAGTATTGTTGTCTGAAGTTGTCACATTGAGATTCATTAGATTGCCTGAATAAATTTTCACTGGATTATACATGCTTCTTCATGACTGAGGTATGCAATTTATTAGTTTATTAAATTGGACTGGATAAATGACAAAGTAGCTTGAAAGAGTAAAATATAAGATCAACATGCCCTGCTACCAGAAAATGGGATAAATTCAAACAAGAAAAGGTCCAGAGTCACATTCATGTTTTCTTAACTGCTTAACACTTTCAATATAAGATTTCAGCCAACTGTTCTGTTTGATGATTTTAGAATGCATATTTAGTGCTTGATGGTTTCTTGCAGTTTACACCCACCACATTGACTCTTGATTCTGGAGTTACCAGACCTCCGCCTCTTCTAAGTGAGGCTGATTTACTAAGTCGTATGGAGGAGGTAAGGAATGCATGTATTGTGTAGGAAAAGAATTTTATCTATTTTTCTTTACATTCAGACACCCATGGAAAAACGTTACAGATTCCATTTGCCATAATGTATGTTTGTATGACTTTGATAGGCCGGCATTGGAACAGATGCAACAATGCATGATCACATAAAAAAGCTCCTTGATCGGTTTTATGCCACTAAAGACTCAAACATGCGTTTCTCACCTACAAAACTTGTAACTTCTTCCTTCTCTTATTTGTTTTTTGTTTTTTGTTTTTTTTGTTTTCTTGTTTTATCATGACAATAACACTGCCCCAATCCCTTTCTCTTTAGACAAGAGTTGCTTGGCATCAAAATTTAATTGACAACCATCTATTTTGTTATCAAATGTTTCAAGGAATACAGAACAAAAAAAAAAAGCTTTGGGGAACTAAACTAAATTTATGATTCAACTGTTATATGGCATGTACCTCAGTTTCTAAAAGTGCTATCCTCCCGCATCCTCAGTCCAAAAACAAAACAACTAAGAGTGATCATCAGAATGATGTCAATGGATCGTAAGATTATAATTCATGGCACTCGAGTATGCCCCTGCCCTTTTCATCTAGTCCACCAAGGACAAGTTGAGCTGAAGAACGTATAATTCCCCAATGCCATGACATGTATTTAAAGCATGGGTGAGATTACCCCAAGTGATTGCCTAGATTTCTGATACTTATGACATTCATAATCAATCATTAAGAGTATAGAAATGGTGGGTGTTCGCATAGGTTGTGGGAAATTTAGTACATAAATGGGTTCTATGCACATCTCTAGTAACCTGGTTTTACTCGCATGCCTCTGTTGTTTGTTAACTAGAAGCTAATATGCATCCATGACGGCTGAAGTGTCTTATTTCAAACTGCTGAGCTTTACAGATTATGCTTTTCTTCATGACATGTAGAAAACTGTGTACCTGATCTGCATTTTGAAAGTTAAAAGAGCTGATGTTCTATTGTTTATAAATCTCTCTGATAAACTGTGCTTCCAAATTCAAAAATTAAGGTCGACAATTTTTGTTCCTACGGTTATTCATGCTGGCAGCCTCTTTAATGTTTTGTTGCTTTTGGTGTAGCTAGTCCATTTTTGGGATTTTCAATGCTTTGTTGTTCAAGCATCTTATAATATTAGTTCAGAAGATAATGACAAAGGATACAGATATTTTATTGCTTTTTGAAGGAGGTTCTGGGTGAATTTTAGCTACTTATCTCGAGTATGAATAAGTGCAGAAACTTGGCATCTTTCTATCTCCACTTTCGCTTTATAATTTTAATAGATTAGTTTTAATTCTTCTTGAAGCTTTAATGTTTAATGACAGTTATGATATACTTGTCTTAGTTTATCAAATTTGTTAATTGAAACCAGTAAGAATACCTCTACACTAATAAAGTGCCAGACTTCTAATGTAAGTTTTATGTAACTGCAGGGTGAGGCACTTGTAATGGGATACGATGAGATGGGGTAAGTTGATTCTGTTAATATTGGTTTAAAAAAGAATGGCATGCATTGTTGGAGTGATTCCTATTGATTAGTGCATACACCATGGAATTCATAAGCTGGACACTTAAAATGCTCTTTTCAGGAAAAATAGAATACTTTCTGAGGCAATCAAATAACTAATTTGCCTTCTTTAATCGCCCAAAAGAAGATCCCAATTCCCATGCTTTCTACTCCTTAATTGGACCTCTGTCACCCTAATATACATATTCACATTCTTTTTTTTGGTTCCCAGTTGACTACATTGTTTGAATTGCCTAATTCTCATATCCTGTAATAATTTATAAAATAACTCCCAAGAAGTAAGACTCAAATTTTTAGATTTTACAAATCCCAATTAACCACTTTAAATCTGACTTCTCAGTCATGGCTGCTTTTGCCTATTCAATCTGAGTCATAGGCTTGCACATGTTTATACTCATTGTAAGGGGAAGGAGAGGAATTGAGTTTAGCCATGGGAATACTAGCAGGTGCAAGATCAGTAGACTACATTGCTTGAATTACCCAATTCTCATATCCTGTAATAAATTATAAAATAACTCCCATGAAGTAAGACTCAAATCTTTGATTTTACAAATCCCAATTAACCACTTTAAATCTGACTTCTCAGTCATGGCTGCTTTTGCTATTCAATCTGAGTCATAGGTTTGCACATGTTTATACTCATTGTAAGGGGAAGGAGGGGAATTGAGTTTAGCCATGGGAATACTAGCAGGTGCAAGATCAGTCGGTAATCATATTAGAATGTTACTTTTGGTAGTTTGGAGTTTGGAGTTTTGTTTATTGTTGGTCCCATTACTTTATGATAAAATAAAGCCAATTTTGTTTGTGATCTCAGTTTCTTTGAGCATTACTAGGTACCTAATATTCATTTGCATAATAACATTTAAGCTCCCTTGCTGACAATTGAGAACTAATCATGTATCGTGCGATAAAACAAGCACCTGTTTAATATAAACATACAAACTTATTCAATGATTGGGTTCATTGGACCAGTAAAGATTTGTGGAAACCAAACTTACGTGCTAAGATGGAGGAAGATATGAAACAAGTTAAGATAGGAGCAAAGAGCAAGGCTGAAGTTTTGGCAACTTGTCTACAGGAGATGAAAGCCTGCTTTGTGGATGTAAGTTTGTCCATATTTCTTTTTTTGTTTCTCTTCTGTACTCACTAGAGATCCTATATCTGATATTTTCTTCTACCAGATTCCTCTATTTTTTTGGCATGTAGCTAATCTGGGTTTATGCATTTAGTAATTTACTAAGGACTACTTTGTTACAGCATTAACAAATAACAGTGCACATTTTCAATGTGCTGGAAAAATCTCTGTGAATATTGAACTTGTACAGACTTGTGAACGAAGCATACAGTTTGACAGCAAGAGCATGACTTGCTATCTGTATCTGATAAAGCATGCAATCGTACCTGTAGATGCATGTATATATGCATTCATGTTTAATCTGAAATTTTGTGACAGCCATGAGGAAGTCCAATTCTTGATTGTAAGTCAAACGAGTAACATTTAATTTCATTTGATTGTATGAAGTTAATGTTTGTCGGTTGTATTAGTATATAAATTCTTTTACCCATCTGTACAGTTCAGCAGTTTACGTTTTGGTTATTTCTGTTCCTTTTTATTCATAAGCTTCTTTACAGGCTAGAATAAACAAAGTAAAGTTGTTTGAAGCCATGGCTGTTTTCTTTGAGAGGTAAATATTGGACTTTCTTTCATGACGCCAAGAATGTTGAACCTTCAATAACAACAATTTACTGTCTATGCAGATCAAACAGATCTAATGGAACTGAGCAGCATGCAATTGGAGAAGTAGTTAGGAAATGTGGTCTCTGCCAAGAATCAGATATGGTCCTCAGGAAAAAGCCGGTATTTGCTGATACCCTTTTTTATATTAATGCTGTCATAAAAAATAACATGGGAGTTATCCAGACATTTCATAAGGACATTGTAACCTCAGTTTGTTCTTATTCAGTGTTATATGCTGAAATAGTTCAGGCAGTGTGTTAAATGTAGCTCAAACTACCCCATAAGTCCACTGCAGTGACTTAATTTTACTTCTCTATTCAAGGCTCTCTGTGCAAGTACCTTTTCCTTTCCTTTGGGTGTAATTTATTTTCCTATTTGGGATGCAGCTCGAACTTTAAACTGTCTTAGTTCTTCCAAGTGTAATGCATTCTTTCAGGTCATTAGCAGTCCAAATCATCTATTGGCTCCATTAGACTATGTCACGCATCACAAACCAGTATATCTTTTGCTGTGATGCTCTTCCAATCTTGAAAAATGTTAAAGTACACACTGTATATATTCACATGAAAGTTAAGAACACATGAAATGTTCGTTCATATTACCTCAAGAACTTTCTTTCGCTGACTCCTCTCTCTCTTCGTATATTTTGTATTGGATTGGTGTATGAACTGACTTATGGTCTTTAAAGAATCTTTATTTATATGTAATTACTTTTAAATTTGGATAGGATGAAGGTTATTTGCTTTATTTTTCTGCATTTGATGAATCCTCGTTGTGTTTGCAGGATGGAAATTTCATGGTTGGGTGCTTAGGCTTCCCTCAAGTAGGTGCCTCTTTACAACATTTAGGAATATATCCACTACTCTTGACTTTTCAAATAAGTGCTTCATTGTTCAATTGCATGTGAAGCTAATGACCACACCAGCTAACCTTGTATAGAAATGGTGGCAATGTGGTTTGGAGCCCATGGATTGGACATTAACTTGCATTGCATTTTACTAAAACTGTAGACTACGATTATATTAGATCATGACTTACAACAGCAACCATGTGGGTTGAATTTAATCAGATATCAATTATAATCATCAGATGCAAAACAGTAACATGATTGTACAGATTGTGAAAATGACAGTTATGGGATTGGTGGATCAATCCAAATGTGATTCTATCCAAGATTGGGTCCGAATTGACTCTTGTCTCAAGCGTCCTTTTGCTAACCCCCTACATCTATCTATCTTTTTGCTGTCAGAGGCGTGAACAGGTTTTACAAAGTTATAAGATTTATTTACCTAAGTTTCAAATGTTATCATTTTTTAATAGTAGATTAAATAAAATAATATTTGATAAATATATTTGTTCTCTAAGAAATTATATTCTCTCTAAGAGTACTTGGTTTATGATGGAACAAAAGATGTAAAGTTATATATTATTTTTATTGGACTAATATGATTTGAAACTAAAGCTTTTGATCTGCTATAATAATAAAATCTAGGTCAGTCATATTAACTTCTGATCTAGGGTTCGAGATTGATTGTTTTAGTGCTAGAAAATTAGAAATTATTTAGTTTTTCTTATTCTTTTCAATTTCTTTTGAACTCCTAATTCTATTGATATAACCAAAACAAAATATTCCATGAAAGTATAATGAAATAAACTTAATATTTATCCTGTCTTCTCTACTCTTTTCTTATCCTTGTAAAAATTAATTTTATTATTTGAGTATATGCTCTTATATTGTTTTTGATAGATTTTTTTTTTTCAATTCTCAGTTCATGTTTTTCTTGATTATTGAATTTTCTTTTCTCAGAATAATATATTACAATAAATCAATTCAGTTGTCTTCCCTTGTAAAACTAATTCATTTTGTTTTTATGTTCCTTTGTTATGTCATATAAATCCAAAAGTGATGGTTTCCAAAGAAAATCAAATTCTTTGTTTTTTTCAAGAATCAATAGTTTGGTGGATATGAGTTCTTGGTTTATTTTCCTTCATCCTAGTTTTCCATGACTATTTTGTTCTTAGCAATTTAAATTTGTGCATTAATACATGATTCCTCTCATATGATCATTTGAATTGAATGGTTAGTTACATGATTTCACCTCTAACATGTGATGAAGAGTTTCACAATAATTCCAAAAACAGTCTTATTCTTATTAACTTGATCTTTTTCAAATTATCGATATTATATGTAACAGTAGTGTCATTCCAGTAATTAAATTTGAAGGAAGTCAAAAAACTAATTAAGAAAAAAAATGCAAATATGCTTGACATTAAAGTAATTTCATACGTATGGAAACTTTCTAATTTTTTCTATAACTTTACAGTGCAGGAATGTCGTCTGGCTTCCAGGATCTATATCAGAAGCCATAGTTACCACAAACATTTGCAGTACCTGCTCTCCAGGTTGCTAATATGGGATTCTTTTGTCAAGTGTTTTGGGCATGATATGATGTCTATTCTGTGCTCTGAAATTTAGATACTAGAGTTTATTCTCATGTGAACCTTTATATATAGGTTCTTTTATTGGGAAAGGTTTGATAGATTTGCTGACATGCTAACTTTGTCTGCAGGACCCATTTACATGATTCAGTTTAAGTTTCGTCGGCTGGAAATACCACCAGATTACGATGTCAATCATTTGGGTAAGATTTGGCCTTCAGGATATCAGAGGCCATTCATCTGTGCATTCTCTTGTTTTGTTTGCAATGTGACCTTAATTTTCTTATGATGACTTTCTATTAAAGAACTTAGTGCTTGTGCAGTATCTTGATAAATGATGCTTTTTTTTTTTTTGAATGTCTGACAATGTAGAATGCTTAAAGGGCAGCAACCTAAACTGAATGTTGTAATTTTTCAGGCTGCATTGGTGGTTGCGATGATACTTTAAGACAACTAGTGGAAATATGTGGAACTGGGTCACGAAACAACTCCAATGTTTCAGGTATGTTGAAGAAGGGGAGCTATATAAGAAGTTATATTAAATTTAAAGATATGCATGTGCGTAAACAACTATATTGTGCGGACACTAGGACAACGAGAACTCAAGGATACTGTGATGTTAAATGATTACTATAACAGGGTCATGGAATATAATAAGCTCATAATGATTATTTTAATAAAGTAATTCCAATTTTAAGAAACATGTGCTCCTTGTGTTTCATTGTTATGTGTCCATTTTGACTTCATGATGAGTTTTTTGAGAAGGGATGAACAGTGATTTTTTTTTGTTTTTTTTTTTTTGCATATTTCACATATTACCCTTATAGTGAAGATTGAGAATTTTACCAATACCAATTTATTACTACATTAAAATTTCACTATGGTTTCCAGGACGAGGACAAAGACATACATCATCAAACAGCACTCCCCAGCAAAGTGATTTTAGAAATCAGGCTGCTAGGCAAACATGGCAATCTTCTGGCGCTTCTCAGAGTTCACGAGGTCAAAATGCACGAGCACACGAAGCTGCTGCACAAGATGGTTTGATGGCTCTACTTTTTTTTCTAACGTAGCTATTACTGTTCTTCTGCATATGATGTCACATCATCCTATGCTACTTAATTTAATGTTAACCATCTTTTTCCTGCCTCGAGTCTTTTATTACTGGAAGCTTCCTCTTCAAAATAATAGAGCCATCTTCTTAGCTCTCCCAATCCTCCTCTGGACTTCGGTTGCTGTTGAAAAATGTTAACTGATACATGTAAAATGGTACTCCTCGCTAATAGTTTAAGCTTTTAGATGAGGTGATCATTTAACAGCCATGAAATTTACAATGGGTTCAGAAGAGGTGATACAACAGTTGAGTTTTCAGATAGTTTACTTACAAATAAAAGGTAATAAGCAAGCTTATGAACTTGGAGACAAATTTATGAACTATGGGTTTGACAAATTATCAAGCTTTTGCTTGGCAGAGGATGAATTCGAACCATCCGCTATTCAAAAAAATATTTAAGGCCAGAGCTGAGAATGAGTGTTAAACAAATGGGAAAATCTTGTCTATGATTTGAAACTAAAAATTGATGATCGGACAAGTAGAATTAGAAAGAAAGCATAGATAGGCATTTGGGCTGTTGCCTATTTGAGAGCATGAGATGGAATTGTCTTGACATCATGTTCAGAAGAACGATTAAATCTCCCTTTGCCTTTTCCCTTTAACTTGCTGGTTTATGATCAATATTCCAGCATGTGCACGAGTGACAGCTAGTTGCATTAATACACCATGTACAATGTACATCTTCTGTCTATCTTGGAATTACTCTACTTGAATCTTACTCTGAGGTGATTAGTGTACAGAGATGATGGAGCCACTGGATATTTCTTTTCCAGGATGGCTAGTCGGCCATTCTCCTCTTGTTGGGCTTCTAAAAAACTTATCCAATTGAAGGGGCTGCCTGCTAATCATTACCCCTTCAAATTCAATATTATTCTGAGAAGTTTGGATCTATGGTGGTCTTACAGTCTCCATATAATGATTCAAATCTTCCGTCCATTTACTTGAATCTTACTCTGAGGTGATTAGTGTACAGCGATGATGGAGCCACTGGAGATTTCTTTTCCAGGATGGCTAGTCGGCCATTCTCCTCTTGTTGGGCTTCTAAAAAACTTCTCCAATTGAAGGGGATGCCTGCTAATCATTACCCCCTTCAAATTCAATATTATTCTGAGAAGTTTGTATCTATGGTGGTCTTGCAGTCTCCATATAATGATTCAAATCTTCTGTCCATTTATACTCATGATTACTGAACAAATCTAAGTCTTGTCAATGACGATTTAGGGAGTTGAAAAACTTCGTTATATCTTCTCCACGGAAAATCTCTTTAAGTTTCAACCTTAATCATAGACTTGTGAGTGGTTCCCCAAAACTGAGTATGTCTAGTTGACATTGCCCTGTAACAGCTTCCAAGTGATGATACATAGTTGGGGCTAATATCTTCATCCATAGAATTTACTAACCTTTTTTTTTCAGCATCCCAGGTGAAGTATGTAATAATTTCAGATACAGATTCCTTCTTTCTTATTGAGTTTCTAATCTTGCCTCTGCCTGCATGGACTCTGACAAAACGAAAAAGTTTCTCCATTCAAGTTGATGGTGGTTAGCTACAAGTACCCACTGAAAGTTGGAGTATACAAAAGAGTTTTAAATAAAACTCCTACGAGATAGTCAGAAACTAAATATTTTTTCCAATTACTATCTATTTTCCGTTATTTATGCATTTGACTATGATTGCATAAAATATGATAATATATCTTGCCGACCAGAATTTAACTGCAGCAGCCGAGACCCTGAATAGCTAAAATCTGTTGATTTCAGTTTAAAATTTGTGTATGGTTATATTCCTGCTTGAGATAGAATGATGTCTCATCTTTCATTTTTTCTTTTTCCTTCATTTGATTACAGGAGATTCTACAATCCCATGCATCTCATGCGGAGCACCTTGCAATATGCGCACAGCTAATACTTCGGCTAATAGAGGGAGGAAGTTCTATTCATGTCAAGCTCAGGGATGCAACTTTTTTGTGTACGTGAAATTATGGTTTATCTATATACTCTTTATCACAGATAAATTTAAGCACAAAAAGCACTCTCGGTCCAACCATATTGGTCAGGTTTCCACATTTATTGCATGCATATTCTGGTCATGGCATTCATTTTTTTGTGCCTGTACTTTTATGGTTCCGTAGTCTTCTTTCTGATTTACCAACATCATTCAAAGCAAACCAGGTTGATATAATCTCATAGGACTAATGTTAGTATCAGAAGACTCGTAATTGATTGTGCAGACAGGGTAGTCCACTTCATTTTTAGTACCTTACGCTGAATAACATTCAACTTTTACCTGATCAAGACCATCAGTGTAAGAAAACTGGCATTCTCCCCTGGAGTAAACTTTATATTTAGACCTATAGAGCGTGGAAAACTGTTAGCATGCTAAAAACAACCAAATTAATTAAAGTTTCCTGAGAGAATTGACTGTTCTATTCACAGTGAAAACAAGTTGAGTTCCAAAGCATTGGTTTACATGTTAACAATTGTCTGCAATGCAGTTGGGATGATGACGTGAATGGTGGTGGAACAGCACCACGAGGAAGCAATAGCAGACCAGTGTCCAATTCCGGCAGGAGAGGTGGTCGTGGTAGAGGTGGAAGAAGGGCAAATGACGTAGCATTTATGTCAGCGATTGGCGAGCCCATTTCTGGGAGGTGTTTTGTTTGTGGCGATCCAACACACTTTGCAAATGCTTGCCCAAATCGTGGTAGGTAACCTTGAAAGTCCTGGTCTGTAGTACTCTCCCAACTCTTGAATTAGTGCATGTTTGTGCATGGAAAAGGTGATTCAGATCATTTCTCATGTTTTATCATGTTTGATGGTGAATTCTGCTATGCAATGTCAATCAGTTGGTAGTAGGTATCTTAATGTCTTTTTAGTTGCTTTGATAGATTTTTCATGAGGTTTTGATGGAACTTTTGATGTATATGAAGATTAGACATGCCCAAGAAATTATAAATAGTATTGTCATGGTCAATGATCAATTGATGATTTGATGTCATAATAGTTGTTTTACTGAATAAGTGATGAGTGATCCATTTTAAACCCCTAAAATTGTGTATTAACAATAATAACAAAAAAAAAAAACAAGTTCTTCACCATTACATTAGACAACGTATGTACTAAATGATTTGCACATATTCTATGATATACCATCACAAGTTGGCTTCTTATTACAGATGCTGGAACATGAATGAGTCACGAAACCAGTTTAGAGAAAGATGAAGGATTTTGCTCTTTCAATATGAAATATATTTATTCGTCTACCAAGATAAAAGAAAAGGAAAAAGATGAACTATTGCTGAACGTAAATGAAATTACTACATACAATTTTATGAATCCTTCAAGGAACTTTCATGAGAATCTCCAAGTATGCATGCTATGCTTATGTTAGAAATTGATATTGCCTCTCATTGTTTAGAAAAATTTAATGTATTGCACTTTTAGGGTGGTATGACCTATCCCATCCAACGTGTGACAAAATCTCAAATATCAGTATGATATTTCAACCTCAAAATTAAGATTAAAGAGTTTGTGTTTTTGAACCAATGTCATGATGCCAATTGTTTGCTCTCTTATGATTCCAATATTGTTTTCAATGCATCAAACCGATCTTCCCAATCAAATTGAATAGCATCTGCACTTGTTCTCCACAAGCAACTCAACTTGTTGGCACTTACTTGCTAAAGGAGTAAGAGTTCAATGTGACCAAATAAAAACTTGATAGAACTTAAGATAATAATACTTGGGCTAAACAATGTATTTTTCAGAAGAAAAGAAGACTTTCAAAATGTCGTATAAGGACAAACACATGCGATACAGGCACAGCGACAATATACATAGCAGACACTAGAGTGAGAGTTTCACAACTGTTCAATTCTTTACATTGCCTACATATGTATATTACAGGGAAAATGATAAACATGAACCTAATACTGATGCAAACCATAGGGTACTTTGAATGATCACACATTAATTAATCTTGGTCAGTATCAATACCCTTCAAAGAAATACTACTAACTTCCTACTGTAAATACTTTATTTCACTTTTTTACAAAAAAACAGTCAGTCTTGCAGTGCTGCGTCTTCATCTGGCAAAAGCGCAGCTAACAAAGAATACTTAACCCGAAGTGATATTTTGCCCTTGTCGACTACAAGCCTAGCACCCGAGACTACCCAGTACCCTGGTGGGTCCTGGGGCCCTCTCGTCATTTCCATCGTGTCAACATACTTCAGAAGTTTAACTGTTTGTGCAGGCATTGGAGGACCTTCAGGATATAGAGCAGAATTCACATTAATATCGGATGGCTTTGGGGCAGGTTTTTGTCCTGTGGAGAAATGACCACTGATTATAGTTGATATAATTCCCGACTTTTGAGCCAGGGCAGGGGAACCATCCCACTCTGGTTTTTTCACAACGGTTGCACCATTGACTTTGGAAAAGTGGAGGCGTAGAAATAGAACGTTTTTCATGCCGGATTCCTTGACTTCAAATTGGCCTCCAGTGACTATGGAGAGATCATCATCGGACTCAACAGGGGCAGTGCATATATGCGAAAAACTTTTCCACTGCACCTTCTCATAATACCTACGGTCGAAGGAGTTGCTTTTTCCACCCAAGTCGTTGTGAAGTTGGAAGCTTTTTGGCAACGACGATAGGTGCTGCAGATGGATTGCTAAGCAATTACTCCTTTTTCCTTCCAGATACAACCGCAGACCCATTACTGGTCTATTTCCAACGTCCACCTGTTTGAATAAATTTAGCCACACCATTTATCAACTATTTATTGTTCAGGGAAAGAAACAAGCAGACAATGCAGAATAAGGAGTAATTTAATCTATGGAACAAAATATCAGTTATAGATTAGATTACATGATATCTCAAACACAGGTCCAGAAAGTATATGGAAATGAATGAATTGGCAAAAAACTGAATCCAGTTCCTCAAATTTCATGTAAACAAAAGACATGGTTAATGAAGTTCTGAAACTTACATATTGTAAGGCAATACAGTAAGGTAGCAACGAGGCATTTTATGCCCACCCATGTGCTGGGAGTTGGGAGTGGCATAGGACGTTTATAAGTTACAATCTATATATATAAAGTTCCTAGCAATCCACTTTAATTTTATTCTCAATCATGTCATGTAATCAATTAAGCGGTGGCTGAAGACAACTTTTACCAAGAAAGTTTGTATTCATAAACTTTCACTACGCAGAGGCTTGTATTCATCAATATATTGTAAGTAGTGGCAAAAGACATCTTTTTTACCCAGAAAGCTTCTTTCATATCACATATATTTCGTCGACTACAGCATGATTGTTTCCAGATGAGTCCAGGTATGTTGAGGATATTTTTGGTTAATAGGTTATTGATATAAGTTATAAGAAATATGTAAAAGTTAAGGGTTGTAGATATAAGTTGAGTAGAGAGAGATTCATAATCAGAAATAGATTTAAAGTTCCAATTTATTTATGGATGGATGTATGTCATGAAAGAAAAGGAAAGATATTCAACTAGCAAGCAGCAATTGGAAAGACACACACACACAGAGCGAAAAAAAATAAAGCATTTAAATCTGTTTGAGTGACATTAATTTCACGGAACTGAATGCACTGTCTGAAGATTGGACTGGCAAAGACAGTGGAATTTTTAGAGTCTACCTCATCAGTGTTAACATAAAGCTTGGGTCCCATCAAACTGAACTGCAGAGATGCAGCACCTTGCTGTTTCCGATCGGGACCTAGGGGAACATCACCAAAAACAGGTGCCCATTGCCTTGGAAGTTGAAATTCCAAAAACTGATATAATTCTTCAATAGGTGGCTTATCTGCAAGCAGCAAAAAAAGCATTAGTACCCAGAGAATTTTTTTATTCCATACGAAAGCTGATCCCTCTAATTATTATATTAACATGTCAGTGATGACAGTGAGATCGCCAATGTGTCTATATCATCACTCCAATGCTTTGGATTCACAACTCAGGAGATTGATAGAGTAATACTTGTGAAGTTATGATGAAGTTACCATACTAAAACTGCTTTCTGGCACATCATAAAAAAATGTACAAAATGTGATCTAGAAATAAGAAAATTGGCTTAGTATTAAATATTTGCATGGTTAACAGAGAAGTGGTTATCCAGAAGTACATCGCACAATATGATATGTATTCAACTTTGCAACAAAACTAGTTGTGATGACGTAAAACTAAGGCATTGATAAACTATGATGGAACTTTTTGCTTACATCGCAAGTATAGATTGATAGCATGACCCAAGAATCCACTCCCATCAATTCCACTCAAGAGTGATGAAATTGGAACAAAGAACATCGAGATCACTTCAGGCTCAAGCTGAACAGTTTGACACCACTTATTATGAGGCATATTCCTTTCACTGCTTCCTCCTCTCCTCCTCCAGAAGAAAGTTATCTCCTGAAATTTTCATAATCAACAAGCATAAAGTTCAAAGATTCATGTGAGTCAAGCAAAGAATGTCATCCGGAAACAAGTCCGCAGTTTGGAATGCTCTGTCAAAACTAAATGGATAATGACTATCATCCATCAACTCAATTTGTTTCTCAGAATTATTACCTCTTGGTTAGAGTGAAAACTTGGTGTACTGGGATCCATGAATGCAACTCCTCTTTCATTAGTCGCTTGCTGAAAATAAATCAAATGTTAGTGCTAAAATATTGTAAATTATGTTGTGTTTCGGAGTAGAGTATCACACATGAAAATTAGGGTGTGGGTCAGAACTGGAAAGAGTGCCAACTAGATTGGAACATATTGACATGAGCACTAAAGGCATACTGAGACTCTGACTGGGAAATGGATAATATAATTTCATTTAGAGGTATAACAAAACCAAGTTCCTTGTACAATATTGCAGTTGATCTGAGCTTATTGTACCAACAAGTTTATGCTTCATCCCAGAAGACACTTTAATAATATCTGTGATGAAGAAAACAGCTCAAGTTGGTAACCAACTGAAAGGGTCTCATAGGAGAATTTGGCTCAACTGAATGGAATCATTTTAAGGAAAACTAAAATTGCTCTTGGACAAACACTAATAAAGATGCTTGACTAGATGTATTTGGTAAAATCCTGCCGAAATCATTCTTAATAAACCATATATGAATTACAGGTGACTATTTTTTTTTTTTTTCTGAACTTCAAGGACAAAGGATGGTCTTATATGTGCAGATGCTACTTTTGTATCATTCTTCCTTGAGTAATTCTAAACACTTCCTAATACAACTTGCACTGCATCTATCAAGATCCCTAGATGCTACTTTTAAATCACTCTTCCTTGAGTAACTGCTAACACACTTTAATGCAACTTGCTATACCACATAAAACCCAAAGTTTGACAATAATTCATCTAAAAAACAAGGATTAGGCGAGACTAAAATCATAGTCCACATACAAAATCTGATTGTAGAAAATGCTTAATAGCATAAATGTGAAGCAACTAAACTAACCATTTCCCGGCCATAAGCTTTATCAGGTTGCACGCTAGATTGTCCACTAGCATCACTAAACCTCTTATCCGCCACATCCTTCAACCTTTTCTGTACATCAATAGGCTGGAGAGGTGATGAGTATTGCTGCTTTACATAAACAACGTCTTTTCCACCCATCTTTACACCAACAATGATATGGGTACCATATTTCTCAATAAACCTGCACTTGTAGTTTTCAGAAAAGTGTTGTGTCATTTATCATAGAAACATCAAGGGTTAAATCAGGTATTTATCGCACAGCTTCATTCCAATAATTAATTAAGATCTCTAACTAAGACCATATATGCATGCAGTTAAACAAGTTAGTGGTGCTAAGCGAGATACTATTCATTAGACAACTGCCTGAAAATGTGGCAAGAAAAGAAATCAATGGAGCAGGATCAGAGTCCCTTGATGAACACATTCTTATTTTCAGAAATGCAAGCTACGATTTCCCAGTGAAAAGGAGGTGATCAAGCACTAATAACATAGCGATATGAATCGTCTAGTCATTTACTGAACAATTTTGAAACACACACGGTGAAGTATAATTAAAAATAGATCACAAAGTAACTACACTTTACCAACGCGGAGCAATTATGCAAGGGGAACTGGAAAAGTTAAAGGAGGAATAGAAGAAGATAATCCATGTTAAAATCTTGCATGCACATGCCACCGAAAGAAAATAATATAATTTCTGCTCACCTTGCCAATGCAGCTGGATCCCATGATGATGGCACTGCTTGTTTGACATGATCTTGGAGAACTATTTGGGACTTTTCTAGCACAATGCTATAGAGGGTGATGAATACCCCATCAAAAGCAAGAGTTTTTGTGAAGGCAGCATCTTTCTGCCAACAACCTGTATATTCAAATGCCGTATTGAAATGGCCTGTGGGAATTTTACCCGAAAGTGATAGTTCCTGGTTGAACTGTTCCGACATCTAGAAAGTGAAAAGGAATCATTACCACTTGATTCAAAAGCTGACTATAATCCATCCACTTCTAACTGCTAAATCTTCAAATGCACTACATTACCAAGCATATGCGCACTCTCATATATAATCAAAACACATATTTAGATCTCTAAACTACTTACATTTATTCAATAGGTATCTAAAAAATTTGCACGTTACAGTTGGCCCCTAAACTTTTGAAACAATTTAACAAGGGCTTGGTACTGCATGTGATAAAAGAAAACTACAACGAAGTACTGAGTTATTTTGTTATAATTGGTACACGAACTTTTTTTTTTTTTCCTCAAGATCCTTGAACTTTTGCATTTTATCCGACAAAGTCCCCACACTTTTAGGTTTTTTAATCACACGAGGTCCTTTTTAATGGCGACATTAACCATTTTGATAAATCCATAGTCGAGGCACTTTTTTTTTTAGTTAAGGGGCATATCTATACAAAGTGAGCATAAAAACAAAAGTAAATTGTTCAAGAACCTTGCTTTTGCCTAACCTAAGCTCTCAATCACACCACATCACAATAGTATTAACATAACTCAGATCTTAACCACCACCCATCTTCTCAAACTGACAAATTCAGCTATTCAATTTACACAAAGCATCGAATTCAAATCTTCGAAGAACAACAACAAACTTTTCAACATCAAAAACATAATACCTTCACGTTGTACTAAATTAGAACCAATCAAAATTACCTGCTGAAATGATAGAACATCAGAGCTGAAGCGCATGCGCTCGCCTTTATCACAGTCAATCGACTTGGGCACATTCTGCACCAAAATTCCTCCGGGAATGGCGATATCTCGGACCTGACCATCGTCGACGGCGATCAGCCTCGACCGCTGTTTACTCTGTTGCTTCTTGCAATACTTCAAGCGTAGGTCGAGAGTCAGATCATAGCCCAATCCAATACACTGCACCGCCTCCTCCGCCGCCCCCCTCAGCCTCAGCGCTATTTCTTTCCGGCTACTACCCCTACCTCCATCATTACTCGCCATAACTTCAAAAAAAAAAAATTAATCCTTCGATCAATCGGTTGACTATGATCGTGGGTAGGAAGTTAATTCCTGAAATTTCTTCAGGAAATTCGTATGAATTGAATAGTGAAGTTGAAAGGTGCAAAACAGTCAAAGACTTTGGGTTGGTAAATTAATCAAAAATAACAAAATTCATGTATATTGGAAATAGAAATTGGGTGGGATTAGGTAGGAGAATAGTTTGGACTGAGTAGGCGTCGGTTGTAATGATTTGACGGAATAATTTAAGAGTTTGAACAAAAAAAAAAAGGAGAAGCTATTGCCGGAAAAGTCAAACAGCAGCTGCCGCCGTCACTCTAACCGCCCCGCCACGCCACCTGCACTTTAATTTAGCGGGAAAATATGTCAAAGTGCGAAGAAGCATTTCCCAAAATTTAATTTCCTTTTTTTTTTTAACAAAAACTATATATATATATATATATATATATATGAGTAGTGTTTGTGTGCACCAGGTGCATGGGTTATGATCCATGCAACTGGACATACGGGTCGGGTCGGGTCCGGTTTAACCCGGATCCGTACCCTTTTTTTTTTATAATTTATGTCATTACCTTTATATTATAATAGTATAACCTTTATATACAGATTTCATAATATTTTCAATAAATAACTTATAGTTTTTTCACTATAAAAATTCAATATAGCCGAAACTTTTATATTATAATGATATAACCTTTATATTGTAATACTATAACCTTTATGTACAAATTTCATAACATTTTCAGTGAATAACTTAATACTTTTTTCACTACTCAGCACTGCAAAAGGTTATGTGCATATAACTAAAAGGTTATAAGGATAGAACTAAAAGGTTAAGTTCGCGTTATGTCAATATACAGCAGAACTAGAATTTGAGTTAGGGTTTGGGCGCGTGGGGGCGCGTGGGGCGCGTGAAAGACACTTTGGGTCGGGTTGACTCGGTTGCACGGATTTAGGATCCGTGCACCTGGTGTATAGAAACAATTGTGTATATATATATATATATGCACACAATATGTATATGAAAGAAATTGGTAAATTTTACTGATTTGTTATTTTTTCTCCTAAAAATGTCACATCAAAATATTGACTGCATAAATATTTTATTTTTGATTTTTTTTAGACTTTAAATAAATAATATTTTATGTATAATCATATGTTTTTTTTTGTCATTTACAAGAAAATATTAAGATTATAATATTTAAAAATTCAATTGTGAACTCTAATAATTCTAATAGAATTCACTTTCTTACATTCTAATTTTAAATTTACTCAATATATTTTTCAGAAAATAAAAAAAACAAAAAAATTACTATATAAGATTTGTCCACATCTATAAATTGTGGAGAAGTTTAGTACCATACACCAACATAGATCTCATAAAAAAAAACCCTATTATTTGGGCATTTAGGTTTAACTAAGACATATAATATCAGCGTAGAGTTATGTTCATTTATAAAATTACATTCCTTAGCTCGATTGAACAAATGATTTTGGTAATTATATATTTTAATGATATGATTTTATCTTAATGATGTGACTAAAATTTGAAAATAATGAAATTTAAACATTATGTTGAAAATTAAAATTTTGGAAAATAGTTTAAAATTTTAATATATAAATATGGGAAATAGTTTTAAAATATAAATTAATTTTACTAGGTGTTATAAAATGTTTAAAGTTTTGAAAACTATTATAAAATTAAAATAATAATAATAAATTTTAAAATTAATTATAATAACAAGGTATGACAATTTAAAATAAAAAATATATATGAAATATTAATTGTGAAAGATATAAATTGAATAAAAAATTGTTTAATAAAAATTATAATAAAAATATTTGGTAATTTATTCAAAATTATTTCAAATAGATATAATTAATCTAAAAGTTGTTTAAAAAAAATTAGAATTTGTTTTAAAATAATTTGAAACATGGTTTAAAAAATCTAAAAATATTATTTTAAAATGTAAAACTAATTTGGAAGCTAAATTTTTTAAACACAAACTAAATTTTGGAATAAATTAAAATGTTTTTTGAACATATCCATCTAAAAATAATGCAAAAAATTATTTACAAAATTAATACAAAACATATTAGCAAGTTTAGTAAATGACTTCCTAATTATTCAGAAATTAAAACTCACAAACACAACTATTATTATTATTTTATATTGTGTTCAATTTTATTTTCAAATTGTATTGTTGAATATTGATTTTATATTTATTATTTTATTACTTTTAAATATTGATGTTCAATTTATTATTTTATTATTTTTTATTGTATTGTGTTATTTTTATGAATTAATTATATTCGTAGTTTGATTTAGATTTCATTTTTAATGCATGTTATATCAAATTCATATCTATTTTAAAATTCATATTCTACTATTTACATAGCATATATAATTATAACAAATTTAAAATGTTGAGTTTCAAAATTATTAGTATTCAAAATTTCTAATTATATCAAATACAATTATTTAAAATAACATAATTTTAAAATTGAAATATTAACATTTTAAATTAATATATATATTATAAAGTAATATATATATATATATATATATATATATATATATATATTTCAATGATATATCATTACATTATATTATCAATATTAAAAAATATAGACTTTATATAATAAATCACACATCACGCGGATATACTGCTAGTATATATATAGGTTGAGCCTCCCAAATATACTTACACACGCCCCAAAAAAATGTATTTGTACATTTCATTTTTCAAGAAATGAATGTGTTCATATAAATATATTTATTTATTTATTTATTTCGGCAAGCCTAACTTTTACAATGATACAAGACTTAATTGTAAGATAAATACAAATTTCCATTAAACTGTAAATTAAGTTGAAATTTTTTAATTTAGAAAGTTAATCATGTTTTACAATTTGAATTATTGTTGATTTTTCAGCTACAACTTACGGTGTATCTAATCAATTTATCCATAATAGGTATTAGTATCTCACTTTCAGTCTAACAAATAAAGGACGATGAAAAAAAAAAACTATATCATTTTGTAAAAAATAAATAAATAAGAATTTTGGATTTTGAATTTTATTAGAGTTGCTTGTTGTGTAAAAGATACAATAGATGATGCCTATTATTCACTTTTCATTAAGTTTTACTTTTATTTTGTTGGACCCATGATAGACAGACCAAACACATCTATATTTATCAAAAAAATAACAGTGATTTAATTTGTAACATATAATTAAGTTACGATTTATTTTATTAAATTTGAAAACTATAGTTAAAAGTGTATGAAAGATTTTTAATTTTTTAAAGCAAATTAAGCCTTGAGAATTGAGATAATGGGTTGGGAACTCCTCCCTTCAACTGAGTGCGAACTCTCCTACTAATGTTGAAAATTTTTGGGGAAAAAATTATTGAGAGAAGTGTTTTGATATGATGTTTTAATAAAATAACACAATATTTTTCATGCATCATGGTCTATGGGCAGGATTCTTGCAATTTGGATTAGGTTATTTTCATGTCTTTCCATGCGTACATGTCTGTGCACACACTTTTATCTCTCGTTTGTGATATTTATGTTATGTTAACATAATCTTTATATTATATTAATCTTTACATTATATTGTAGACATATAATATCTTTTTAAACTTTTATGTTATAACAATGTAACATTTATGTATAATAATATAATTTTTATGTTATTTTTAAAGTTAAAGTATTAAATGAAGATTATGATATTTATATATGAATATAGATATACCACATGAATTTTTATACTGATAGCAAAATATTAGTAATATCACTTAAAAATTATGATATTTATACATAAAAAGTTATATTAATATTATATAAAGATTAAATTATTATAACATAAAGATATAATTATACTACATGAATTTTTATACTAATAGAAAATTATAAGTAATATCAATAAAAAATTATAATATTTATATATAAATGTTATATTAATATAACATAAAAATTACTGCATGAATTAAAACAATAATAATAATAAGCACGGATCCAAGTGGATCTGACGTGAGCCCAATTACACCATACATGTTGCACATAATTGTTACTCATAAAATAAATATATATTTGTAATAAATGAATTTGAGTGATTAGTTCTCACTTTTGTAATTAGGGAAAAAAAAAATTCTCTAAATTTATGTCATTAAATTTTTCATCATTTATCTTTCAACTTTTAATTTTTAGCCCTATATGTTTAAAGATTATCATTTTTTAGTCCTCTTACCTACTACAATAGGTAACTTTTTTATTTTAATTAAAATTCATCTTTAACACCAAAAAAAAAAAAATTGTTAATTGAGAGAACACTAAATTAATATTAATAATAAAAAAAATAGTTTTCAATAATACATCTAAGTTAGGGATGCCCAAATTATTAATATAATAATTAATTACAAAACTCTAACCAATGTATCAGGATGAAAAATAATTTTTTAAATTTATCGGTATTAATTTAGACATGTTAGCTGAGATTTTATGAATATAAATTTGTGATTTAAAAATAAAAAGAGTTCTCTCAATTAAAAAAAATGTAAATTCCGGATGCCGAAATTATTAATATTAATAATTAATAATAATAACAAAAATCTAACACACATATTGGGATGAATAATAATTTTTTTCATTTATTAATATTGATTTAAGCATGTTAGATGAAGAATACAAATTTATAATTAAAAAAAATAGTAGTCTATCAATTAAAAAAAAAAAGAAGTTCAGGATGTCCAAATTATTAATGTTAACAATTAATAACAAAACTCTAATATTAATATTAACACACGTATTGAGATGAAGAATAATTTTATTTATTTATTAATATTAATTTGGGCATGCTAGAGGAAGAATACAAATTTGTAATTTAAAAAAAAAATTGTGTTTTCTGAATTTAAAAAAAATGGTAAGTTTGGGATGCCCAAATTATTAATATTAATAATTAATGACAAAATTCTAACCACATATCAAGATGAAAATAAAATTTTCATTTATTAGTATTAATTTAGGTATGTTAGATGAAAAATATAAATTTGTGATTTAAAAAAATTTAATGTTTTCTCAATTAGAAAAATGGTGTTAAAATGAAATTTAAATAAAAAAAATAGTTACCTACTTTAATAGTTTAGATGACTAAATAATGATAATTTTTAAATATCAAGGACTAACAATCAAAAGCTAAAATAAAGGATGAAAATTCCAATGAGGTAAACTTAAGGATAAAAACCTTATTACCACGAGCCTTGTAGCTCAAGTGGTATCCCACCTTTATAAAGGTGCTGATTGTGATGACTAGGGTTCGAACCTGGGTCACGCAAGTTTTCTTATTCTTATTGGTCCCCTCCCTTCCACTCCCCCAAACCTATTAAAAAAAAAAAAGGATAAAAACCTTATTTTCCCTCCTAATTATATTTTGTAGGCAATCTTGAGCCAACTTGGGTTTTCATTAATGTCATTAGTCTTTGAATTAATCTGTTCTTTTTTTTTTTTTTTTAGGAGTAAATAAATAAACTTGTTCTTTTATTAGAGGTAATATTTCCTTGTGAAACGTTTAATGAATCAAGATTTTGTGAGCTCATTTAAAATGTTCATATTTTGATGATGGTCTGTATTAATAATAAGGTTAACTAACTTGGACTAAGTACTTCATCTCACTGAATGTGCTTCGTGATAGTTCTCACTTAATGTTTACTCTTTAGAATAATTATAAGAACTATTCATCTTTTACTTTATTTTTTATATGTTATATACCAATTTATGAAACCGCATTTCTTCATCTATGCAGAAGAAAGTCATATTTCAATATCTATTAAATAAAAATCTAATTTCTTTAGTTTAAAATACTTATAGAAACAAGGCTAAGGTTTTAGAACGAAGTAAAGAAAAGAAAAAAAAAAACCCCCAAATAGAATGATGTTAAAAATTCATATTAATGACAAAGAGTCAAAGAGACTACAAACATACATAACCATTCGTTATTGACCAACTTCATTAACATTCTTCCTATTTCTTTCCTTCGAGAAACAAACGTTGGAAGATTTGTTCAAATGAGTTGGGCTTTCTAAGAAAATTATTTGAGCTGTAGAAGAGAAAAAAGACTAAATTAACAATTGGGTCATTGACCATATATGGTTAGGTCTACTATCACATAAAGAATTGAAAATAAAAAAAAGAACACATCTTGGTCACCAATTGAATTAAGCATTTATTTTATGCGATTTTAGCAATTTTAGAAGTGACTTTCAACCTCAGAGTTAGGTCAATTAACTTTTAATTTAGTAAACGACTTAAGTCATTTCAAAATATAGTAATTTAATGTGATACAACTACCATGGCATAAAGAATTAAGGAGACATTTCGATAAATCCTTAAACTATCCAATTTCTTTTTTTTTTTTTTTTTGCATTTTATCCGCTGAACTTTTTTTATTTAACATTTCCAAGCAAACTATGTTGTAATTTGTTTCTTCAACTATCGAATTTCCCCACAATACCATTTTATTTGAAATAATAAAATTAGAATTTAAATTATTTATTACTGAAATTCAATTTTATTTGATATATTAATATTGTAATTATTTAAAAAATTAAAATATTTTATTCAAAATACTAAATATTTGCAATATATATATATATAAATGAAATGGTAAAATATATTTAAGTTTCCTATTTTATTCCTTTATTACAATTAAAATTATAAAACTATTTTTTAGAAAATAAAGCAATTTCTGGCATTTAGGGCTCTTAGTGATTATGTGGAGACTTTGTAAAAATAATTTAAGGAATTTAATTTTAATAATTGCAATAAAAATTTATTTTTTAAATAATTTTATAGTTCTAATTAAATTATTTCAAATAATATTGTTTTTTTAAACACATTTTGAAAAATTTGAGAGTTAAAAATGCAAAATGCAACAATTTGTACATCATTCAGTGAATCAGTAGGTTATATCCAAATAAGAAAAATTATAATAGATGAATTGTAAGGATGCGTTTGTTTCAATGGATGAGTTAGTTAAACTTGTTATGATATGGTGGATTGACATTGTTCATAAAATTGTGATTTGATGTTTTTTATATGTTTAATTTGAGTGTAAAATATTAGCTTAAATGCAATATATATATATTTGGATTGAGTGCTTGTGTTTATTTTTCATTTGGGCTTAACTTAATTACCTTTTGATTGATTCATGGGTTTCTGTAACACATATTATAAATGACATGTTTTATCCTCAATTCTTAGTTTTTTTTCATGCAAATTCAATTTTGTGGCAATAATTAAGGACATTTATGCCTTTTTAAGCCTTATTATAGTATATGTTGGGTTAATTTTGCCCATGCGTTATCCTCCACAGACCCAAAATCAGAACCTAAACCTCAACTACATAAAGCAAATATGGGTTTGGAATGGTTTAACCCACATACCAAACACACCCTAGGAATTTGAATAGGTGAGCTTACATAATGTAAATTACAAAAGAATTAAATATAAACCTTAGAAGGTGTGAGTTTACTCAAACTCTGGGCCTTCTGTCTTCCGGTTCACTGCTCAAGATTTAGCCCAATCCATAATTTTGTATGATAATGATAACTTGGCCCTTAATGGACTGGCCAGGCCGCAAGCCCAGTTGAAAAGAAGAGCCCATTCAGTTAGGTTCTTTTGAATTTTGAGTTCAAGTGGAGGGGTGGGTTAAAATATATCTCAAGTGGAAAGATACTGATAGAACTTGAAAGAGTGTGTCTCATATACACCAAGTGTACATGTAATTCGAGTTGATTCGGGTTGATCCGAATCTATGAGTTTTCTTTTTGTTTTTTTTATTTTTTTATTTCAGGTCAAAATCTTTATGTACAAAGTTGCTGACCTTTATATACAAATTCTGTGACCTTTATGTATAAATTTTGTGATCTTTATGTTAAATAACTTAGAAAAAAATGAAGAATTTCAGTAAAATTTGTATATATCTTATGTTATATTCATATAACTCTTATGTATGTTTATGTGATTTTTATATATAAATATTCATACCTTTATATATTACATAAATGTATGAATATTTGTACATAAAGGTCATATAAATATATATAAGGGTCACATAAATATTACATAAAGGTATCTATGTACAAATTTTGCTGAAATTCTTACTTTTTTTTCTAAGTTACAATGCATAAAAGGTTACAACATTTATACATAAAGGTCACAACATTTGTACATAAAGGTGAAAACATAAAATTTATAAAAAAAAAAATTCGTTGGATCCGGGTCGACCCGAATCGCACGGATCTTAGATTCATACACCAGGTGCACAGGAGAATTTGTCATCTTGAAATATTAAGCTGAATTCAAAAAAATAAAATAAAATAAACATAGCCTATTATAAATAAAATTTAAATAAATACGTTATTCAATATAAAATTACTTTTTCTTTCTTTTTGTAGAAATAAAAAAACCCCACCTTGCCCCGCTTCCCGAGCACTTCTACAACATTTGTTTTTAGCAAAAGCTGTCGTTTTCTCTCCTTTTTTATTGTTATCATTTTATAAATGTATAGATAATATTTCAAAAAATATATAAATAAATGTATAGATAAATTACAAACATGTATGCAAATAAAAAATTAAATGCATCTAATAAGGACCTATCACTATCAGATTCTTATATACTTCTATAATTTTTTCAAATGCCCAGTTACGTGTTTTAAAACTTTCAAGATTGAAATTAAATCACAAATTTTTAAATTTGAATAAATTTAATATTTTAGGCAAGTATCTCCTCATTCTGCATGAATTCTGGATGGGCTTTTCATAATTTAATTAGATAGGAGCACATTCAATGGTCCAGATCCCGAGGCATGTAAAATAAATATTTTTCGTAGTACGTATTAATTTTCAATTTAGTTTTATATCTACCTCACCATGCTTATGCATTAAATATGGTCCAATTTAACATTTATACCATGAATTCAAAATTTTAAATGACATTGAGTAACCGAATTGGATGTGAGAAAAAGAATAAATAGTAAAGGAAATTTGAAGAAGCCATTATTATTATTATTATTATTATTATTATTATTATTATATTGTTGAGAATACCACAAATTGGTATTATTTTATTATGAAAAACATTAATTGTTGCAACTAGAACACTGAATGATAATATAAATGCTAAAGATAAGAGATTGACGAAGATGGATCTAGGGCTTCTAGCCTTATCGTGGTCAATTGACAAGCAAAAGGTTTTCATTTTTATATTTTTTATTTTTCTTTAGATTGCTTTTCTGGTAAAACATTCTAACATCAAATTTGATATTAAACAATTAATGAATTTATTTTTCAACGTTTATATACATTTAGTATTATCAAAATATGACTAATGTCATTTTTAGTTTTGTATTATCAATTTCTGGCACGAAATGTATATAATTTGTGAAAAATAAATTTATTAATTGCTTAATATCAATTTTAATGCTTTTATTTCTCATAGTCACAAAACTCTAACTCAATCGTATTGGGACGAAAAATATAATTTTAGTTATTAACATTAATTTAGACATATTAAATGAATAAAAAACTCATTTTAGTGTTAAGATTAAATTGTAATTAAAAAGAAAAAAAATTACATGTTATTACAGGTAAAAGGACTAAACAGTGATATTTTGTAACCATAAAGGATTAAAAATTAAAATGTGAAAAAAAGAGAACTAAATCTAATGAGTTAAACATAAATAATTAAAAAACTTTTTTCTATAAATAATTTGGAATTGTTTCTGAAAAGGTTTTTGATTAATAGTATGCTTTGTATATTCAGAACTTGACAACTAACATTGAAGATAATTGATTTGAAAGGTTAATTTACTGTAATGAGTATTTTGATATTAAAATTCAAAAATGTTACAACACAATATATTGGGGTAATAAATTTAATTTTTTACGGATAAAATCTTCAAATTTAATTATTGTAATTTTTCAATAAAAAGGTGGGCGGAATTAGAATTTCAAAACCAAACTAAATGGTATAATTGTTTTAAGATAATTTGTAATTGGGAAGTTCTTCAATACACTGGTGTATCTATATACATCAGTTTCTTCTGCAGCATCAATTTACCTATTAGGTAAATATTTTATTTGGATTGGGCTCTTGAAGTGAATTTTATTGGGTCTTTATTTTTGTTTTGGTAAAGGGTTCTGTAAATCTTGTATTTGATGATGAACTTTATATTATATTTACCAATTGGATTAATAAGAGTTCATCAAACAGATTTTGCAGTCAAAGGATGGTAATTTATGTAAGACTTCTATATTCTACTTCTGTACTTGATCTAAATACATTAATTTATTTCTTTGATCCCTAAATAATGATTCTTTCTCCAAAAAATACATAAAATTCGTAGTGGATGATAATAGGTATAATACCCGTTCAATAAGGGGTTTCTAACTCTTTCTCCAACTAATATAAAAAGGATAGTGTTTGTATACATTTCAACTGATATAAAAAGGATAGTGTTTGTATGCATCAAATGTATAAATCATGATGTATGCAATTGGGTGTGTACGGGTTGGATCGGGTTCGGTTCGGTCTGGATCCATGCTTTTTTTTTGTTTTTTTTTTTTATGTTATATGAATATAACTTTATGTACAAATATCATAACCTTAAGTGAATAACTTAGACTTTTTAGTATAAAAATTCATGTAATATAACTAAATTTTTTATATTATACAAGTATAACATTTATATTATATTAGTATAACCTTATGTACATTTATCATAACTTTTAAATAAAAATATTTAAATTTTTTCAGTATAAGTAACATAATTAGAAGTTATGTAATCTTTATGTTATACAAGTATAACCTTTATGTTATACTAGCTAGTATAATCTGTCTATATATATATCATAATTTTTAAGTAAAATTGTTTAGACTTTTTCAATATAAATAATGTCAAAGTTATGTAACTTTTATGCTATACAAGTATAACATTTATGTTATATGAGTATAATTTTTATGTATATATTTCATAACCTTTAAGTAATATTACTTACTTTTTTTAGTATACATAATACAAAAAATCATGCAAACAGCATATAAAAGTTATGCAAATATAACAAAAAGGTTAGGCGAAAAATAACTAAAATTGGGCGTGAGAGCTAGAGTTTGAGTGCAAACCCTAGAAGCCTACCAACGTGAAGCACATTTTTAACACCTTTCAAATTATATGACTCGAATTGCATGGATCATGACTCATATACAATTGGTGCATAAAAATAATTGTGATATAAAAATATTCGTATACTCATCTCAAACTCAATTACAAATTAACTTGATTATTCGTACATGATGCAAACCCGATTAGCAATACCGAATCTAGTTTATCTCTTATATTGTTCATTTTTTAGTTTTTTATACATACATTCACGTATATATATATATGTAAATATACAAAAATATGTATTAATTTATAATCAGGAGGTAGCGCGTACCAACAATGTTTAATCAAATTTATAAAATTATTCAAGTATTATTAACTCACCTTATTGACCAATTGACCCAATCTATTTATCCGGGTTAAAATTTGTTTATTCAATTAACAAATTATATAAAGGAAAATTAATCTTCAAATTTTCTTTTTGAAAATCTATTTGACCCTCCTCACCTTCCATGCTTTCAATTTCCCCCTCTTCTATGATAATCAAATTGAGTTGCTTAGGGGTTATTGCTCATGAGAAAATATAATTGCATAAACCTTATTCTTTTTTTTTTTTTTTTTATCTTGATATATTGATGAAATAATATTTTTGAGAGATAAGTTACGGTGACTCTATATTCAAATATTCTTCTATATTTGGTTGTTTTAAAAAAAAAAATCTTGCACAATCGGTTGAGTTGAATATAATATATTTTAAAATTCAGGTCTATAATGAACTTTTCAAGAAAATATTACTTCAAATTCATCTTCTCTCCACAAATATATTAATCAAATTTTTTAGTGAAAGTTTTGGGTGAGATCATCTCACGGATTTCATTTCGTGAGATGAATCAAATCAAACATAAAAATTAATGTAATACATTTGCATTTATTAAATAATATTTTTTATATAGAGTTGCACGTGTAACTGTTGTATGGATCTTATCCACACAACGCAGGTCGGTGGGTATAATCTGAACCGAATCCACACATTTTTTTCTTTGATTTTTATGTTATTTTAGTCATACTTTTATATAATATTTTAAATTAAAAAAAACCCTAATTTCAACACAATTTGTATATATATAGCTTCATGCAGTATTACTTGTACCTTTAAGTAATATTAATTATACATTTATGTAATACATAAAATGTATGACTAACATAACTAAAATGTATAGCTAAAGTTCCTAAAAGTGTGACTAGCATAATATAAATGTGTATTTACGCATAACATAAATATATGTATAGCACCTGAAAATGAAATTGGGTGAATTGGTGTGCACACACTTAAGCACGTGGGGGGGGGGGGGGGGGGGAGGGGGTGTGGGAGACGTGTGAGTGGCGCCTGGGCCAAGTCATGTGTGTTACATGAATTTAGGATCTGTGCAACAGGTGTACAAAAGTTTTTTTTTATCTTTTGTATGTTATGTAATACTTTATATTATATGATGCGTTTTGAGTTGAGTCAGACTATAAGAAAATATGTAATATTTTATATATTTTTCTATATATTAGGTAATATCTTTGTATTATAGGATATATGATTCGAATTGGGTTTGGTTTGGTTTTAAAAAAAGTGTAGATCTCAAGGCTTTCAGGTACAACATATAACACTTTTGTATATATTAGGTAATATATTACATAATTTATTATGTTCGACCTGAATCAATCCATCTCACGAAATGAAATCCGTGAGATGATTTCACATAAGACCTACTCATATTCTTCTTGAAGTGTCAATCACATCCACTTATAAGCCATTCAATATTCCTTATGATAAATCCTAATGGCTCAAATTGATCCGGATTAATTGGAGTAATATTATCATATTAATAAAAGACAATATGTGTTTTCTCAATCATATCCTTTTTTCCCCCTTAATTTAGGATTAAAGATTACCTCTCCTCATTTAAAAATTGATGACTTTGTAGTGTTCCAAATTATTATATTCCACACACACCAAATGATGCTATTTAATGTCATTAATTTTAATTTTATTAGTAATTCTACATACTTAATTAAATGGATCAACTTTCCTATTTCAATTTTTTAAGGAAAAAAAAAAGATTATAGTACATAACCAAAATATACAATTTAAATTTTTAACAACTATAAGAACAACATTAAAAATTTCAACTTCTTTATAAAATTGCTACTATTTCACTAAAATAGATTTACTATCTA
Source organism: Scutellaria barbata (assembly GCA_028654395.1). Lineage (NCBI taxonomy): Eukaryota > Viridiplantae > Streptophyta > Magnoliopsida > Lamiales > Lamiaceae > Scutellaria > Scutellaria barbata. The sequence goes on from CM053650.1 coordinate 9,056,290, forward strand.
TTTTCATATGTCACAAATTATGTTTCTATACAAACTCATTCAATTGGTCTCCTCTATTTATTTATTTTTATCGTAATATAATTATTTGATATACATTTGATTAAGTTAATTATTTATAATGATACAAATAATATTCCATACTCTAACTTACGTCGAGTTTTTATATGGACAATTCGATTTAAGCTAATTGTTGATCAAGTATGAATTCGTACTTCGTTGTAAGCTGGCTTATTCAAACCAGCAGCGAAGGTAGCCTGGTATAAGGGGTACAACTGTACCCCCAAATTAGAAAATTATGATAGTTATAATATTCATCCTTCTTTTAATTTGGTAGCATGTTTCTTTTTTTTTTTTTTTTTTTTTCAAATCATGCTCGTGAAAAATTTAAGTATTATTAATATTAATGTTTGATTTAGTTACTAATTAGTTAATTTGATATTTGTTGATAAATAAGAATTTGTGTTTTTTCATGTGTGAAATTTAATATTAATATCTTTTGAAATGTTTGTGGTTTGTTACTGAATTTATTATCGAATTCATGACCATATTTATTTATATAGATTATTTTCTTATTATTTACTAATAATTTAATTAGAAAATGAAAAATGATACTTCTAAATCAAAGAAAACCTAGATAATGAGAAAGTAACCTAATATTCAACAATAAATGTTTAAAAAAACAAATCAATAAATATTTGTTAATAAAAAATGAAGACTCGATCTAACCCATGCACCTAATGCATAGAAATAATCGTATTTTTCTATAGTCTGACCAAACTTAAAATACATCAGATAATAATTTTTTTTTACCTAATATATAAAAAAATATTACCTAATACATAGAAAAATATTACATAATTTTCATCATTACATCATTAGATCTTGGATCATTACATCATGACCCTTCATTTTCTTTTTAACTTTTTTACCTACTTTCAAAAGTTATAACAGTAAAACCCAAAGATTTCACCAAAAAGTCTAATTTCATAGTGCAATGTAGTCTATATCTATCTTCTCCGATTATTGAATTTATCAATCAATAGTAATTATAAAAACACAATTAAATTTTCTGGTATTATGCATCATGTGATAACGATCATTTGAGATTCATATTCGATATGTTTAATAATAACAACAACCACCACCTCTATTTTTATAATTATATAAAAATAAGACTACTAATGTTTTATGTAAAGCCAATAAATGTTCTTATAATAATAACTTTTTAAAATAAAATCTTCAATAAATTAAAGTATAATACAATTACCTTTAATGTGGTTAATTAATGAACTTTGACTTAATGTATATGAGAAACATTACTAAATATTAAATAATATATAAAAATATAAATATATTTTCGTAAGAAGCATATGCTATATTTTAAAAAAATAAAGTATTTATATATTACAAATTTGGTTAATTTTAAAACATTTGAAAAAAGTTATAAAAATTTCTATTTTAACAAAAAAAAAAAAATGAAAGTGGGTTGACTATAATTTAGTAATATATTATTATTGATATTTTTTTATTGCATAGATTGCATCCTATTTCATCGATATTGGTTGCCTACTATTTCATTGGATATTTGTTGTATGTTATTTCATCGGATATTGGTTGTAACTATTTCAGCGGATATTGACATCATATTTTGGTGTTGTGTGGTTAATTTGGTAATATATTATTATTATTAATTGATTTTTTTATTGCATCGATACTGATTGCATACTATTTAATCGGATATTGGTCGCATGCTGTCACGCCACATTTTCATATAACATTTAAAACGTGGATAAATAAGAAGAATAATAATACTTTTCTTCAAAACAAATCAGAGCGCAAACGCAGCATTTTCATAGGGCGTCCAGTAGAAAATCCTGAACCGTTGAGATTTTAAAAAGAATCGAGATTTAGAAGATAACCATTTCTAATACAAAAGGTTTATATCATTTCAGCAGAGAAAATACGTTCTTGTTTTAGAGTAAAAGACATAAACATTAATTTGTACATAACCGGGATTTCAGGAAAAAAAAAACGAACATCCATATACATTCTTATATACATACAAAAATAATATAACAGACATCTCTGTTCATTCCTTCTCGCCTCCGAAATTTTCTGTAAAATAAAACACATGAAAGGGGTAAGTGCCAAAAGAACACTTAGTGGGGTTGATTTGTACAGTAAAAAGGGTACACATAATATTTCTTCAATACTATACATAAAATACATGTTGTAGACTCCCGAAGAGTTCCAATGCAATCCGTTGAATAGGTTTCCGAAGAAGACCTATCGAGGCCCCAAGCCAACCCCATTTTGGGTTATTACACCCTTCATGTTGGGATTCCGTAGAATACCCCCTTGTTGGGCTCCGACGAGGAGTACCCTACTTGGCGTGGCACACGCATGCGCAGTTAAATTATCATACAACAGTTTCCACATAACACATAGTGCACATTGTCACGTTCACGTTGGCCACATAATTCACATAATACATAGGTAAAGAAAATCCCTTGACATATGTGGTTTCTAAAGAAATCCCTTTTTAGCGGGTATTATCCCGTCTTATCATCATTTGAAACCATTTGCATTTGTATCACTTGAAAGCAATAGCTCTTAAAATCATATAATTTACTCGAATCCTGTTCACGTAGTAAAAACATTTCACTTGAAAATGACATCACATTATAACAGGATTTAAATCACTTAGTCACGTAGTTTTCCATAAAACTGTACAATTTTAAAACATAATTAAGATTTTACCCCCACCTTATTCGGTGGTTACCACGTGATCAGCAAGTCAAGGATCTCGTATCCCAGAGCTTCAATCCAACAGGTAGCCTACATAATTTACGATATTTTCTTAGCTCATTATAATCTATAATTAAATATTAAAACAACATCGAAGCAGATAATATCGATCGAGATGAGACGGATCGGAACGATAGGCCTAACGATTGAGGTTGAAGAAACAAGAGGGAAAAATCAGTTTACAAGGCTGAGATGAAAGAGAATGGATTTTGGATCACAACAGAACAAGAATGAGCTCAATCGGAGTTGTAACGAGCTCGAACGGAGCATTTTAAGATTTATGGGTATTTCGGTAATTTGGTCAAAGGGTTGACTTTGACCGGGACCCACGACCCCCGATCAGTGATATCTCATTGGCGACGACTTGATGTTAAAGAACGACGAAAAGAAAACGAGAATCGAATCGAAAATCGCATCGAAAAACGGCGTCGTACGCGTTCCGGCGACGGAAAAAATCTCATCGGCGTTACCCGACGACGGGAAAAAAAACAGGGCAGCATCTCCCATTGCTGCCTAGTTTTCTTGACAGCGGGGCAGCACCGCTCGGCAGCCTCATCCCCGTCGCTCGCCCAAGTCTCCCGTCGCGACCCTGCTCAACCAGCCACCTTCCCGAAGCCACCGGCGGCGGCGTTGCCGCCCTATGCCGCCGAAACTTAGTCCGATGGCTAGCCTGAATCACCGGCTACCAGATCCGGCCAACCCTCGCCGGATTCCGGCATGAATAGTATCAAAAAAACAGCCACGAAAACCCTTCGTCAACACAAAAATACACCAACCCAAATGCAACAGCCCCTTTCCCAACCCATTTTCCGGCACCGGCACCGCCACCCAAGGCGGTGCCGCCCCTCCAATGGCTAGCCCACCACTCTGGCAGCCCTTCCGGCGCCTGCAACCTCGAGAAAAAGAGCAAGAGAGAGAAAAACGGGAGAGAGAAAGGTCGCTGAAAATAAGGGTTAAAGGTTTTGGAGATGGTTTTTCGCCGTTTTCCGGCGAACGAGAAATCGGAATTGAATTCCGGAAGTTGTCCTAGATTCGTATTGTCGAAGGATACGTTATATATGAAAATCAGTAAAAACGAACAAGTTTGACTTTTTCCGGCGACGGCAGCGGCGGTTTTTTGCCATTTTCCGACGAATGGAGAATCGGAATTGAATTTCGGAAGTTGCTCTAGACTCGTATCGTCGAGGGCTACGTTGTGTGCGAAAATCAGACAAAATTGACAACTTTGAAATTTCCCGGCAAACTCCGGCGGCGGCGCGGCGGCGGCGCGCCGGAGACAGAATGAAGACGGGAAAGAAAAAGAGAGAGGAGAGAGAGACTTACGTGTCTTCGGCGCTTTTCGGCTCGTTCGAAGAAACGGTGAAAATAAAATCGAACTAGGGCCTATTTATAGAAATTGGAAATCACTATTCACTAGGTTACTGTTCATGATAAGCTTCGGTTACTATTCACGATAAGATTTCGATTATATTCATCACGATTCCGTTCCTCGTTTTTCCGAAACTCTATATTTTGCCATTTTCTTCGCCGTTTGAGCTACAGGTGTCCGATTGACCCCTAGTTCATTTCTATCTTCTCGTTTTTCCGTTACGCATCTAATGGTATAAAAATATTTTATGTTCCATATATATAAATTTTATCCATTTAAAACCTAGTCGTTACACATGCTATTTAATCGAATATGAGTTGCATCCTAGATTTACTGGATTGCATATGATTATTAGTAATACCACAATCTTTTGGTTATAAAGATTAGAATTTTAATATATTTTCATCCATTATATAAGATTTAGTTACAATAATTGGTACGCATATTGGATTTGATTTTGATGTATTTAAATATCTTGTAATTTAAAGTAATCGATTTGGATGAATTTTTGTATGTCAAGAATATATTTTTTTGATTTCGATGGATTTTAGTATCTCAACACATTTTTAGATTTGAATTTGATACGCGATATGGGTCAAATAAAATATTAAATATTTTGAATATATATTTGATTTATTCATTCTAACGATCAATGTTTCGGTTACCATCCAACGCTATGTCACCATCGATCCTATCTCATGATGTAATGCCTTAATATACGATTAACATTAAGAAAATAATTGCTTCAATCTATAGAAACTATACATGTTTTAGTTTAAATACTAAACATTAAACTAGAATTAACTAATTTATACATAATTAAATTAAATACTAAATTATAAATAATTAATTTACATTGATTAATTAAATTACCACGACTGTTAGCGTGGTGTGATTCAAGCAAAATCAAATAAAAATATCATTAAAATGACCTATGTGCATTTCAACTTTGTAAAGAGGCCCAATGCATTTCATGACAACTACAACCCACAACTCAAAAGACAAAAACTACCTTACACACAAATTATCACAGTAAAAAAAAGTTGATGTATTAATATCATGATAAAGTCTTGGGTGAGACTTCTCATGAATCCCATATTGTGAGATGGGTCGGGTCGGATCGAACATATGAAATTATATACTTTTGTATGTATTATGTAATACTTTTCTATATATTAAGTAATATTTTGTATTATAAGATGCATTTTGAGTTGAGTTGGACCATACGAAAAAATATGTAATACTTTTAAGTGTATCAGATAATACTTTTGTTTTGAGTTGAATCAGACTATAAGAAAATATGCAATATTTTTATATATATTAGGTAATACTTTTATGTGTATTAAATAATACTTTTGTATTATAGGATATATGACTCGAATTGAGTGGGGTCGGGTCTCAAAAAACACGCGGATCCTAGGGTTTCCAGGTGCTATTTTCCTCGTACAACATATAATATTTTTGTATATATTATGTAATATTTTTCTATTTTTGTATATATCATGTAATACTTTGTATTTTACACATATACTAGATAATATAATACAAAGTATTACTTGAAATATAGAAAAATATTATCCAATACACATAAAAGTATTAACTAATTATTATGTCCAATTTAACCTGACTTATTATAACACCTAGGAATTTTTTTTTTAAAACTATATGATATATGTTATATAGTATTAGGTTATATAGAATTAATATCTATAATACATAAGATAAGCTATGTAATATAATTATATAATAAAGATTATGTTGTCTTAATGAAATATTAGATTAAGCATGATTAAGCAAAGTCAATGTTTCTAAAAGATGTAATATGATTCAAATTGTGGAATGGATAGGATAAGGTTTCATTTTCCCTATTTTCTCCTTCAACAAAAATTGGAAACCCTCTCTTCTCTTCTCTAAACCACCACCGATCCTTGCTTCTACCGGCGGCCGGCGACCTTATTCCGGCAAGGCGATACGCAGGAGTTCGCTCCATAGATATCCCTAGGCTCTACAGTTTTTGATCGTCTACTTTAAGGTGGGGAAAAATTGCTAAATCGGTATTTATATTTTTTTCGAAATATTTAAATTACAAATTTTATTATGCTATATGAAATGTGTTGGGATTATGTGCTGAACGCATGCAATGTGATTATATGATGAAGATGAATCCTATTTTATGGGAAATGTGACATGTTTTATTATATATACGATGAATGCGTGCTGCAAGATGATGAATGGCAAAATAAATGTTTTTGTGATGTTGCAAGCATGAATATATGTGAAATTGCTTGAATTATCTATGGTGGCTAAGAACCACATCTATGGCGGCTAAGAACCGTATCTATGGTGGCTAAGAACCACATCTATGGCGGCTAAGAACCGTATCTATGGTGGCTAAGAACCACATCTATGGCGGCTAAGAACCGTAAATTTTTGAACATGCAATTGATATGAATAATTATAAAAATGCTATGTTTGCATGTGAAATGATTGAAATTAATTATTTTATGTGGTTTATGAGCTTATTTCCCATATTTTACTACGTGATCCCACTGAGTGTATTTTATACGCTCACCCCCTTTGCATGTTTTTCTATGTTTAGATCCGGATGAGGAGAGACGAAGCTGAAGAAAGATGCATATAATTATTTTGCTGTATATAAATATGCTATACTATGTTCGCAAATGATTCCCGGATCTATTTATTTTGAAGGAATGTAAAGTTAAGCCGGTGGATTGTATACTGATATTTTTCGCTGCTGATTTCTGATAACCTATAGTTTTATGTAAATTATTTGGTGTATTTTAAAAACTTTCGTGAATTTGGATTTTATGTTTTATTTAAATTGTTCGCTTATTGTGTTTTTGCTTGACGCCCGTTTTTAGAAAATTTTATATTTTATTTTATTAAGAAAATTGAGACGTGACACTTATTTTATGAAATGAGATTTTTGAGACGATCACACAAGAGTTACTCTAGTATCATTTGCATATAGTTAAATTACCCTATTTTTAATTAGGTAAGTTGACCTTGAAAGTGACCATACGTTAAAAAAGAGAAAAAAGAAGAAAAAGAAAGGAAACTTGGCAACAACAACTTAATTATCATTTAATTGAACGTAGAAAATTAAGTATAGTTTTGAAGATGATTCATCAACAAAATCTACACACATGATTTAATAATATACATACCCAAAAAAACCAAATTTCTGGTCAAATACGTCCCCAGATTTATTATTGACTTTATTTATGAATTAATAAATGCGTGGAAGCTTATTGTAATTAGCAAGTTTATTTTTAAGGAATGTATTAATTATGAATTAAAATGATAATCAGCAAAATAATACAGGATAAAAAAAAACCAAATTATTTTTAGAATAAAAGTAAATGTAAAATACAACACCTTAGATGGAAAAGGAAATAAATTAAACAGGAAAAAGAGAAGAAGATTGGAAAAGGGATAAAGTGAAAAAATACAAAAAGTGAACGGCCCATAAATCTGCATCTTGTCTCTTTCGTGAGCAGCCTACGTAGATCCAAACTCCAAGATAAAAGGAAAATTAATTTTCGTAAAAATAAAATAAATAATATTCACCCAAAAAGGATGAAAATTACTATCTCGACCCCATGAAAATAGATCGTTTTTTATTTTCACATAGATTAGGAAATATATTTGATGTGCTTTGACTTTATTTTATAAATTGATTTAATGTTGTTAAATAAAAAGTTAATTAATGAACAATTCACAATATTTATTCGCATTATCATTTTAACCAAACATTTCACTGTTGATCAAAATAATAAACTTTTGACCTCAATTAGTTTTGAAACAAAAAAAATGCTGACATATAATATGGTTAGAAAATCGAGATTACAAAACATTGTGTTATTTTAATCAATACTGTAAAATTTAATTAAAATGACAACTCAAATAAATATTGTAATTCTTTCCATAAACAACCTTTAAATAAAACATGGTAAACATAATAATAAGAAAATTAAATAACAATATATTAGGAAAAAAGAAATGTGGACCATTTAGAATAAGACTGGTATTTTATAATTAGTGTGTGAAGTGTAATTTTCATGCACAGAAATAGTGAAAAGAAGAAAAGGAAATAAAACAACCCACGCGGCCACTATTTTTACCTTGGAAAATATTATAACAAATTCAACGTTCTGAAAACTTGTATACTTTATTTCTTCAAAAGTTCAAACTGCACTTGTTTATATATAGCTCAATTCTCTCTCTTCGTTTCAGTTCATCACTCTCCCTTCTTTCAAAAAGTTTCCAGTGTTTGATGAATGAGTTTAGGCGGGAAATATGAAGATGATTGATTCGTCGCCGTCGTCGGCGGAGTCCAGTTTCCGGGAACTCGATGAAGTTTCCTTGCAGGTTTTTTAACTCGTTAACTTCCATTTAAGATATTAATTTCGTTAGTTTTCGTTGTTTTTGATTTTCAATCTTTTGTTGTTTGGATTCAGACGCAAACAAGAATTTGGCTGGGAGAACTTCTTAGCATAAGATTGGATGAGGATTTGCCTCTCTCCGATTTGCTTCAAGATGGAGAGATACTGTTAGTTTTCGAATTTTCTTTTTATTCCTTTTTTTTTTTTCCTTTTTATGGGGATTTTGTATCTTGATTATTGGTTTGGGTTTTTTTTTTTATTTTTTTTTATCAGCAGTACCTTTTCTTGGTTTTGTTTGATTTCCTATATTCTCGGCTGAGTTTAGAATCTTATTCAATTGATCTTCATGTATATGGATATGGATAAAAGGTAGAAATTATTTAGAGAGAAAATGAAATGGCTGTAGCTTACTGGTCAAAGAACCTAAGTATGGCAATGCTGTGTTGAGTTTTAGCCTTATAACTAAATTGTTTAGCCTTTAGGCTGGGATCTAGTTTGTTTATCATTGAATAAAGATAATGGTTTTTAAGTGGAAGTGTGTCTGTTTATTCATTGTCTTTTCAAAAGTTTTGATCGTAGTTTTGATCCCACAATAATCTTGGAATAAAGAACTTATGTGATCCCTTCAAGTGTGCCTTTAGATAACCTTACTTGGCCCACAAAAAGATCCTCTATTTTCGTTGTGTTCCATTAGGTCTGTCCATTGGTGTTCGTTCAGTTATAGCGTGCTCTTGCCTTCAAGTTGAAAAATTGTTTTTTCTTTATCAACAACTTGATTTGGTAATTGTTTGGCTCATTTTGGAAGTGTTTAGTATCCTACATTCTGCTATAAAATAGAGCATAGAAGCCTTTCTGTTGCATCCACTGATAAGATGTAATTGACATCTATGGCCTTTTAGGTTTGAAGTCTCTAAAGCAGTGTGGGATTCATTGTTAGCCAAATGTATGGAGCTTAGACATTTGAAACGTAAATATGGTCCATTTCGTCCTAAAAAGAGCAGTGGGAGGTACAGGCCTTACTCGAATGTTGATTCCTTTCTAAAGGTAATGCATCATTTTCATGTTGCCTCACAAATCAAATGCTATATTTTCTCACTTTTTTTGCTCCTGAACTCGAAATTTTAGTGTTTCAATTATTACACCCTTTTGCTTTGTCAATCTTATGTCGTATAAGTTTAAACAGACCCCTTACATGCTAGTTTCTTCATCATAAATGTTTGTGTTCCTGGTGCATCCTTTCACATGCACCTGCGTGAAGATATTGCGTCTACTTGAATGTATCAGGTTGTTGTATATATCTATTCTGAAAACTTTATATTCTATTCTCTGTTCCTAAAACTATCAGGAAACATCATTGTTTGAGGAAAAAAAAAAAAAGAGCTCAGCTTTTGAAATTTGTCTGCTTCAATTGAGTGTATCCACTGAAACACATCTGTTGTGTCAGAAAACAGGATTTTACCAACTGCCCATTCCTTAATTAATGTTTAGTATTCTTGCTAATTTTTTTATTTTTTTTTTGGTTAGATATGCAAAATTTTGGGATTGAGTGGCATTGACCTCTTTTCTCCATCCGATGTTGTTGAGAAAAGAGATATTCGAAAGGTTTGCATTTGTATAAGAGCTCTCTCAAAGAAAGCTAGTTCTAAGCAGCTAAGTGTAAGATACTTTTTTATCAGATGCATCTCCTGTTAGCATCAATTTCAAAATCAATGACATTTGGCTATCTGTTTGAATCAGGTCCCAGACTTCGACATGGTTATATACTCAGTAACCATGCCAACAGATATGGTAGGGGTAATTCGAAGGAGCTTGGAATCACCTCACTGCACCTTTTCAAGTTCATCCAGTTATAGTTCTCGTAAAGGCTCACAATCAAAGCTGAAACAGGTAAGCCATATTAGTCTATTCATCACATATCATGGTTATAAGTGATAATTACTTAATGTGGCCAAAATCTGTGACATTTTCAAACTAGAAGCCAATGTCAAGGTACTGATCAATCTATTGTTGCCTCTTCTGTGATATAGAAAAAATTATTTGCACCATCCAGTAGAGATGATGATTCTACTAGCTCAGAAGAGTCAGATGAGGTAGAAAGCAGATATATGGGTGAAATTTTTTCATCTGCTAGCAAGTTTGATTACACTGATGAAGTAGAGTCAGATGTCAAATGCCAATGCACAGAGGATTTAAAAGACGGACAATGTAAATCAGCTTCTTGTTGCAGCATTTCTAAGAAAAAGTCATATAATAGTATTGCACTTGTTAACAGTGAAGAGAGATATGACTGTCAAAATGGTACTGTGAATGTGTCTGATATCAACTTTGCCCTTGAGAATGATGATTCCTTCATGGGCGATTCTTCGTGCGTGGATGTGGGAGAAAATAATTACATTTCTGATTACTTGGCGTTTTCAGATTTGATGGTCCATGCAACTGATGCCAGCAATTCTGTTGTCCCTGATGGAGAAAACAATATATTTGATTTCTTTTTGAATGTTGATTCTCAACAAGATACCTTGGATAAGAAGGGTTTCCACAATGAATCTCAAAGGATATATTCTGATGATGAAGATATGGAGGTTTCCTCCACCACAAGTATGAGCTCTGTGTTGGGCCGGTTGCTCAACTTGGAGTTGGATAACCATTTTGATGAAGATGATTCATCAAGTACAAATGTTCACTCTTCTGTATCAAAGGAAAATCATTATAAAGATTCTCGAGAAGCTCAGTCTGATATGGAGCCATGTTTGTCGAGTTCTAGTGACTATTTTCTTCCGTCTCAGGAACAATACGAAATGTCCACCATGGAGTCTCCAAAAGGTGAATCATGTGATGCTCAACCCAGTAATTCTGGAAATGACTTTTGTCCAGAAAACCGGGACTTGATTGTTGCAAATGATGATCAAGAGAGACATCCTTCTTGTGAAGAGGACAGAGAGACAGTTGGGATCACCAATAACCAAGATGCACCTTCAGTTGTTTATGATGACACCAACATTCATAGTTCTATAGTTATATCAAATCCATGTGAAACTATGGCAGAAAATCATCCTTGTTTACCTGTCAATGACATCAACGTTGCTCAGGAAGATACTCGTGTAACCTACATCGTCCAACATAACTTTTCTTCCACTGAAGAAAACAGTAGTCAGGTGATTATCATAAATAGCCATGCAACAGATTATGTATCAAACTGTGGTTTAGCTTGCTCATAATATTTGCTAAATTCTCTCTCCTTGTGCAGGATGAAAGAGAACTCTCCCAGGGTCGCCTAGCAGAAATCGTTTCAGATGGAAGGAAGGATACAACTCCTCAAAAGCATAATCGAAGGCCACTGCTAAAAACGGTTGTCAAAGGCACAGCCATTGCTGGTGTCTTATTTCTCTTGCTGCATATCAGGTGGGAATCTTGTTTCCTGTTGGTGGCTTTATTTATATGCTCATCACATGATATGTCGAGTTCATTTTTAGTATGTTAAGGCTACTTCTCTTAATGGAAAATTCCTTTGAAAGCAGCAAAAACAAAGGGAATAACGCACAAGAAAGTACACACAATGGTCGGGTTTCAAAGCACAACGGGCCAAAGTCTTCATCCTCGAGGCAACAAACAAGAAGAGCAGGGAATGGGATGTATCCAGCAGAGAAGATTAAGTTAGGAAATTAGAGTTAAAGGGGATGCTATACAAAATGGAGCATTTGCAAATATGATCTTTGAACTTTTCACCATGGTGGAAAACTGGAATTGGAGATTCTGGGGTGACAAGTCTAGCTTAGATAAACCTCATTCAAATTATTTATTTTGTTTTCTGACAATTGAGTAAAGAAATGTTTCACCATTTTTGGTTTAGTAAATATTTAAGATACGCCAAACTGGAATCGAGCAAGAATAGATCTAGATATAAACCTCTCATATACTGAAAATTTTGCTTTCATTTTTAGTTTAGTTTTTCAATAGCAAGGTAGTTCTGTATCGCTCAATTCAAAGTGGACAATATTATAAAGGGTTGAACTAAAGATAGAACATTTACACTAAAATGGGGTGTCCTTAGAACATCATGGGGTGCCTTTAGACCAACCCTATTATAAATTTATAATGCGTTTATGCTAGCTTTTGTACCTACAACGAAGATATCCCAATATTCAAATCTTTCTAAAATTACTACAGACTAACTGTAACACTTGGTAGATTTAGAGCTGGACAAGATTTATTGATTCCATACACCACATTTAATGGTGAATTGAATTAATTATTTAGAGGCTTTCTAGAGGTGGGTTAGTTTATTGACCCGTCTTTTTTTTGTTTTGTCAATAATTTTTTATGAGTTAGGTCTTTCATATATCAGTTGTAAGAATTTAAATTTATGTAATTGGGTTGATCCGATCTGAATTTGTATATTTGTGGATATTTTTTTTTTTACTTCAGGTGTTGATCTTTATATTATATTAGTGTGATTTTTATGTTATTTAGTATGACTTTTATGTGTTGACCTTTATGTAATTTTTACTTAATTTTTTTTTTTCGCTTAAGGTGTTGATTTTTGTGTTGTATTAGTGTGACATTTATATTATTTAGTATAACTTTTATGTACAAGCATGTTGAACTTTATGTACTACAACTTAAGAAAAAAAAAAGAATTTCAGCACAATTTATATATATATATATATATATACATTTATGTGATATTGCTCACACCTTTATTAAATATAACTTATACTTTTATATTAATATAGTCATTTCTTTATATAAAATATAAACGTACAACTAACATAACTATACGGTATGAGTAATATCACATAAAAATATGTTGATCCAAAAAAATGCTGAAATTCTTCTATTTTTTTTAAGTTATAGTATATAAAAATTATGGTATTTATATATAAAAGTCACATATTTATAACATAAATATCAACAAATAAAATTAAAAAAAAAAATTCAAAACTCACGAAACTAAGTCTAATCAACCCAGTTGCATGGTGCATGGATTTTTTGCCTTTTTTTTTTTTTTTTCAAATACTTATATGGGATGGATAATAATGATAAAATTATTTATGTAATACAAGCAATAATCTATAAAATATTGAGGCAACAAAGTCATTTTGATTAAGTAATCATATAAAACATTATCTCACTTTAATGTTTGAAATTTGGACATATATATCACAATTAAAAGAGGAAAAAAAAAGGTAATATGGTTAGATTGATCCCAATGTTATTTCAATCATGAAAGAAAATATGGTGATATTTCGATGAAATATTATCAAAATATCATGAAAAATGGAGGATCGAAATTATAACATGTCACATTTTTATTTCTATAAAAATATCGTGATATTTCGCTGAAATATAGTTAATATATCGTTTTTCGATGATATATTGACTCTTTGACTATAGTGCTTTTTAGTGTTTTTTTTTTCTTTTTTTTTTTTTTTTCTGTTTCAATTACGTTAATTTGTGTTTTTTTTTTCTTTCCTTATTTTCTTTTCTTTTCTGTTTTTTTTATTATAATTTTTTTATATGTATTTAAAAGATATCTATTAATCTTAAGCTCTATCTATCTCTCTATATCTACATTTTTATCTATGAGTATAATAAATAACAATTTTAGTTAAATTGTTGAAATAAATTAACACACTAACATTTATGTTTCTCTCATAATTTAATTAAATTTAGTTAATTTTTTTAATTTAATAAAAGGATTACGATGTATATATCATATTCTATATAATAATATTTTATCTCTATATTTATAGTAATTATATTATTTTATTTGAAATTTTAAGTTTAATATATGTATTAATGTTAGGGGTAGTGTTTGTGTACACCAAGTGCTTGAGTCATGATCCATGTAACTGGGCGCACGGGTAGGGTCGGGTTCAGTTTAACCCGGATTCGCGCTCAATTTTTTTTTAAATTTATGTCATAATCTTTATGTTGTAATAATATAACTTTTATGTTGTAATAGTATAACCTTTATGTGCAGATTTCATAACCTTTTTAGTGCATAACTTATGTTTTTTTTACTATAAAAATTCATGTTATATAGCCGAAACCTTTATGTTGTAACAGTATAACCTTTACATATGGATTTCGTAACATTTTCAGTGAATAACTTGTACTTTTTTCATTATAAAAATTCATGTAATATAGCCGAATCCTTTATGTTGTAATAATATAACCTTTATATTGTAATAGTATAACCTTTATGTATAGATTTCAAAACCTTTTCAGTGAATAACTTATATTTTTTTCACTAAAAAAATTTAATATAGCCAAAACCGTTATGTTGTAATGATATAACCTTTATGTTGTAATAGTATAATCTTTATGTACAAATTTCATAACATTTTCAGTGAATAACTTATACTTTTTTCACTACAAACACTGCAAAAGGTTATGAGCATATAACTAAAATGTTATGAGTACTGAACTAAAATGTTAAGTTTGCTAAACTAAAAGATTATGCCAGTATAACATCAGGACTAGTGTTTGGGTTAGGGTTTGGGTACGTGTAGGCACGTGAGGCGTGCGTGGGACGTGCGAAATACACTCTCGGGTAGAGTCAGTTACACGAATTTAGGATCCATGCACTTGATGTATATAAATAATTTTGTAATGTTAGTTATAATATTCTGTATACTGCTAGATATATTTTCCAATTATTTTTATAAATTTTTCATATTTTTGAAAAAATGATTGATATTTCCCACAAAAATCAATATATCCATCGATATTTTCATAAAATTAAGGTACCGATATATCTATCGATATCGATATTTTCATTCTTGATTTCAACCAATAAGACTTAGGAAAAAAATAAGAATAAAAAAAATGAAAAAAGGCGTTGCAACATGACTGAACATGCCTATGTCGTGCGTGTACTGAATGCACCAATTGCAGATTTGCATTTGACCACGCGCCCAAATTTTCTCTTTTTTTTCTTCCAATTTTTGGGTTATGACAGATTTGTTGGGATGTATACTATAAATTTAACTTTTGTATGAACATCTATTTTGAAATGAGAATCATTTTGGTCAAATGCTTGCATTTTATATTTGTTATATATGTTAATGCAATTGTCCAATTAATTTATATTGTAGTTAACATAGTGTGTGTGCTACACAGAAGATCATGTTATCAGTTCCTTGTAAATTATAAATAGTAGCTCATAACCAAGATGGATTTGGACAAACCATCCGAATGGTTGTAGTGTAATTTGATATTAGTCTATCTTAACTATAAAATTACACTAGTACACTTTGTGTGTATTGAGCATGACCATTTGAGGTTGTTCAATTTATGCTGACTATATAATAGAACAAGATCTCTATTATTATGGATGTATGTCCTCTTAATCCCTATATAATAACGGGCATGTGTACTCAATATTCGTTTCTTTAATTTGTCAATGGATACAATTTATTTATTAAATGAATAAGTTAGGTGAATTGGGAGACAATGCTGTTTATATGGTATACTGTTGATTATAGAAGAAATCTGTGTCCTAATTATTTAGGATGATGATGTTCCCTTAAGGAGCTCATAAGGGTTATCATGTAAACCCTGTAGGTGGATTTATTTCGGCATGATAATAAAGTTGAGTGGTACTACTTTTGAAATCAGATATTAATTAATTGAGTTGTCAGCAACTCACTTAATTAACGAACATTCAAAATCTTAAATATGGGGAGATAAATATGCTCATAATAAGAAGAAGCTCATATTATAATATGAGATCGGGGTGTTCACCATATTATAATATGAGATTGGGGTGTTGTTCAATAATAACTCTTTAATGGATTGAGTTATTATCGATGGACTTAAGCAGTGTGTTTGGACCGAACATGGGACACCTAAGCCCATCAGGAGACCCAACCCTAATTACTCTTCTAGGTTCCTGTTGTAGTCTTTAAATAAGCCTTAAGTTGGCCTCTTCAAAGATATAAAAATCTCACGTATGTTTTAGGAGAAGGTAGCTGAAATTCTGGAAGGCTCGTTGACCGCACAATGTTCGAGAAAAAGATAAGGAATACAATAGAAGATCGAGAGGTCGAGGTTCCACATTGATCGTTCAATCTTTAAACCCGTTTCGTCCTTATTCTCCGGTGAAAGATATGACACGTTTTATCTGCTGTGCTTGTCATATCTTGCATGAACCCCGATAAGAATTGTACAGGGTTGGCGACTCATAGGTTCCATCAAGATTAACCACTACCACTACCCAGTTATGCAGCAGTCAACATCCACCAGTTATTAGGCCGACCCTGAGCCCGTGCTGAAAGGACGGCGGTTTAGAACTCCAAAATTTTAGGTATGAAACACAAAAAAATTATGTAATTGGTGCATGAATCTAGGATCCATGTGTCTGACCCGACCTTGCCCACGCACCCTCCACACACGCGCACGTACCCCTACGCATTTGGGTGGGTACGCTCAAACCCGCCCAAATTCGCTTCAGGTGCTATACCTTTATGTTATGTTAATCATACCTTTATGATATGTTAGTCATACATTTATGGTTTTTATATTATATTAAATATATTTTTATTTAACGTTAAGCATACTTTTATGTTATGTTAAACATACTTTTATATTATATTAAACATACCTTTATATTATGTTAAACATACATTTATGATTTTATGTTATGTTAAGTATACCTTTAGGGTTTTTATGTTATGTTAAACATACCTTTATATTATGTTAGTCATACCTTTATATATTATATAAAAATATGACTAATATTACTTAAAAGTATGTGTAATATTTACATGAAGGTATATATGTACAAATTAGAGTTTTTTTGTGCTGAAATTATAGTTTTTTTTTAATGAAATTAGGTTTTTTTTTTTTTTTCAAAATTAAGGTTTTTTTTTTAAAGTTAAAGTATCACATAAAGGTATGCTTAACATAATATAAATGTATGATTAACACAACATAAAAATCAGGGTTAAAAAAATACTCGGATCCGGGTTGGATTCTTCCCGACCCGACCCACGTTGTATAAATCTATACAACAGTTGCACACAAGTGCAACTCGATATGATATATATATATATATATATATATATATATTAGTATATTTTTTATTTTTCTTAATGTATCAATGAATTAGTGAATTGAAGATGAAAAGTCATTACTACTTTCTAAGCAATATAAACAAATACATCTTTCACAATTACCAGTCACTAATCACTCACAAATTTTCTTCAGCCTCACATCATCTTTGATTGTCAATGTTAAATGCTTGGCTTGTTGATCGAAGAAGGATTATTTCTGAAATTAAGTTTTATTTCTCCTGTTTTTACTGTTTGTCTTTATCATTCTTTGTGACTTTGATTTTTTGGTTGATACTTATTACTTGTTAGCTTGTAAAAGGATTATTGTGCTTTTCATTTTTAAGTTTTGATAATATGAGAAAACATATGTTCAAATATTAGAAAAGAAAAAAAACAATCAGAAGAGATTATCAAATCACAAAGGGTGATCTTGATAAGTTTTTGAAGCTTAGTTCTTCAATTGAAGATTTTGTTGATACGATTACTGAAGATGGGCTAAATGAATATCTAACAAATGGGCAATAAGAATTAAGTAAAACTGATAATAATAAACTGAATGAAGAAGTTGATAACATAATGGAAAGTGACATTAATGTGAATAAGGAAGAATTAAGAGAATATAATAATATTGATTTGAATGAAAATATTGATAATATAAGTGAGGGATCCATTTTTTGTTGTTGTCCAAGAACCTTCAAATTGTTAGGACCGGCCCTAATTATTTTTACAATGGGTTAGGGTTATAGTTCACTACTAACTATAATCATAAAATTTTGACAAATGTCAATGCTCTTATAGCCGTTAACAATAAAATTCAAATTAAATGAATGATGGGTGAGTTGAATAATATAATAGGCATAAGAATATATATTTTTCAAAATAACAATTTTTTATTTATTTATGATCAACTACTAACGCAATATATATTTCGACAATTAAATAGTTATTTAATCATATATGTTATATTTAATGTTAAATTAGGTGATATGTATTGCACAAATTATAGCTTTAATTTTATTATTATATAAATAATATTTAAAATTTTCTAATTGTACTAAGTTAATTTTTATTTATTTATAAAATGTAACGTCCCGTTTGTTTTTAAGGTAAACTTTGACTGAGACGTTACTTACGTATAAAATTCACTATTTTAAGAAAAAGAAGATAAATAAATTCGAGAAAATTGTTATGAAATAAACAGTTTTGAAATTCATGAAATATAACATTTTGAATTCATACTTTCTTCGACCTTTGATCATCAGCTACTAGCACCCACCGCTTACGCGCTACGGCCTAAACATTTAAATTGAAAATATTTTAAAAAGAGGGGTGAGTGTTGAATTACACTCAGTGGGGAAACCCGAGACAACATAAAATAATTTCCAAAAGTTGGTTGAAAATAAAACGTATGTCATTTAACAAAAACAACAGAACATAGACCACGTTCACACATATCACATTCTTTTACGGTTGTTAGCCGTCGCGAAAGCGCGGGTCTTAACCGTTATGAAAAATATTTACGGATGGAAACCCGAGACAACATAAAATAATTTCCAAAATTTGGTTGAAAATAAAACGTTTGTCATTTAACAAAAAATCAGAACATAGACCACATTCAAACATATCATTTTCTTTTACGGTTCTTAGCCGTCGTGAAAGCGCGGGTCTTAACCGTCGTGAAAAATATTTACGGATCTTAACCGCCGTGAAAACATTTGCGGATCTTAACCGCCGTGAAAATATTTACTTTTCAAATACATACTACAATTCCCGAGTAGTCCCTTGCAACCTTTGGATAGGTTTCCTTAGGAAACCTATCAGGGCCCCAAGCCGATCCTATGGGTTGTTACACCCCTTTTTGTCAGATTTTCGAATAATTCCCCCTTTGATGGGTTTTCTGCAAGGAATACCCTACTTGGCGTGCAGACGTATGCGTAGTTAATTTGTCACATAATAGTTCTCACATAACATATAATACACATTAGTCACGTTCACGTTGGCCACATAATTCACGGCAACACATAGGTAAAGAATTCATTTGACATATGTTGGCTTCTAAAGAAACCGCTTTTGTGCGGAAACTATCCCAACTTATGAAACCATTCACATTTGTATTATCTGAAATCAATAGTTTTTAAAACCATATGATTTACTAGAATACTATTCACACAATAAAAGCATTAACTTGAAATCGACACCACATAATCATAGAATTCAAATCACATAGTCACATCGTTCTTTGTAAAACTGTACGATTTAAAACATAAATAAGATTTTACCCCCACCCATCATATCATAACATTCATCATATTATAACATCTTCGCACATAACACTTTATTCGTTTAAACACGTATACATAGCTCATTTCATGCAGTATAATACTTCGTATTTTAAATATTTTAAAATAAATATAAATACCGACATAACAATTTTCGCCCACCTTTATTACGGCATTCAGTCAGCTTCAAAGTACTAAGCAAACTTATCTCGATTCCCTTCTGTATACTCGCGATGGCTCATAGCTTGACTCACCACGCAACCAAACACTGATAACTACATCCACTCGACCCACCGACGTGACCCCATGTCGGCTCCACGACAACCCATAGCAGCAGCGATGGCTCAAAAGCAGGGAGAAAATGAGAGGAGAGAGAAAAGGGCTTCCGTCTCTTCCCACGACCGTACATAGAGGAGGAAGTTGCCAGGTCAAATTCAGAGCCCGTATTTATGATGGAATCGGCGAGTACTACACATAGGTGGTCCGATTATCTTATCAAATAAACATTGATCGACGACGATGGAGAGATGGTAGCAATGATGATTGGTGATGCTCGAGAAGAAGAGGGGAAAAGAAAATGAAAAAGAGAAAAATGGGAGAGAATAGAGAGGGAGCATAATACCCCTTCCAACCTTTCCCACTCCATTCTAATCTAACTTAAGGCTAGATGGCACACTTTGGTGTTGAGGTGGAAAACTCTTAATAAGAGGGAGAAAACAAGTGGTGATAAGAACACAACTTTACTAAGCATATATTAACATAAATTAGACTATGTTAATGTTATTTAATAATAAATATATATATATATAGATATAATAAGATCTATTTTATATATCACTTATATATATATGTTGTGTGCGTGTGTATATATTTACTTAATATATATAAATAAAATTTTATTTTTATTTCTCTTTCATTTTGATTAGTATAATAATAATTATTGTTATTATTTAAGTCTCATTTCAATGGTAGAAAATTCTCATTATATTTTATGAAGTTCAATTTTGTTTTGGGGTGTTACATCATTCTCTCCTTTAAAGAAATTTTGTCTTTGAAATTTAGAGAGATACCAAAACTCGATAAATCTAGATACTTTGCCAAAATTTATTCTTCTTCCCAGGTTGCTTCGTTGATATCGTGACGGCTCCAATGAACTTTTACCAAAGCCACTTCTCAATTTCTTAACCTATGAACTTTTCTGTCTAGGACTGCCACAGGAATCTCATGTATGCCTATGTAGTCCGGTGGCAAGGCTAGCCTATACGTCACTCTCCCGACTCGTTCTAGAATTTCAAATAACCCAATATATCTTGGCTTCAGTTTACCTCTCTTTCCAAAATGTTAAACTCCTTTAGTGGGTGAAACCTTCAAAAAGACTTTATCTACCACCTCAAACACCAATTCTCGGCATCTTTTATTTGCATAAGACTTTTGTCGATCCTGAGCTGCCCTGATTCTTTCTCGGACTTTCCGTATTACTTCTATTGCCTGTTCAACCAACTCAATCCCCAAAATTCGTTTCTCGCTCACTTCATCCCAATAAAAAGGTGAATGACACTTTCTTTCATATAACACCTCGTATGACATCATCCCAATCATCGACTGGTAACTATTATTGTAAGCGAACTTCACTAAATATAAATGATCTTCTTGCTTCCATGTAGGTCCAAAGTATTGGCTCTCAGCATGTCTTCCAAAATCTATATCGTCCGTTCTGTTTATCCATCAGTTTGGGGATGGAAAATAGTACTGAAAGCTAATTTGGTGCCTAATTCCTTTTGCAAGCTCTGCTAGAATTTGGATATTTTGCTTTCACCTGTTGGCAAATATGACACTTCTTGATGAAAAGTCTAATGCTTTCTTTCATATTTCTTCACCAGAAGATCTCTTTTAAATCTTTATAAGGGGTATTATACGCTTCTACTAGTATTCTTTTCCTTAGTCCTTTATCCTTTGGCACGCAAAGTCTTCCTCTAAAAGTCGAAGCTTCATTTGTTGACCTCGTAATTCCTTCCGTAATAGCCAGCCAAGCCTAGGAAGCTTCGCACATCGTTTACGTTAGTCGGTATCTTCCAATTACTAACAACTTCTACTTCAGCCGGATCTACCTCAATTCTTTTTAAAGTGACGATATGCCTAAGGAACATAATTTTATCCAGCCAAAACTCACACTTCTTGAACTTTGCATATAACTTTTCATTTCTCAAAGTTTCCAAAGAAACTCTCAATTGTTCTTCATGTTGGAGTTTATCGCACGAGTATACTAGAATGTCATCTTTAAAAAATATGGTGAAACGATCGAGGTATGGATGGAAGACTCGATTCCTCATATCTATAAAAATTGTTGGCGCATTAGTAAGATCAAAAGTCATGACTATGAATTTGAAATGGTCGTCTCTCTTTCTGAAGGCTGTCTTAATTATATCATCTTTCTTGACCTTCACCTGATGATATCCTGATCCCAAATCAATTTTTGAGAACACGCTTGCACCTCTTAATTAGTCAAATAAATCTTCTATTCGAGGTAACTGGTATTTATTCTTGATAGTCCTTTTTTGTTTAGCTCGCGATAATTGATACACATTCAAAATATTTCATCCATTTTCTTCACGGATAACTAGGGCATATGAAACTTTTTTTTCCAAGAGCTCTTGCAATTGTACCTTCAATTCCTCCAACTCTTTTGGCACCATTCGATATGATGTCTTCAACACTTGATGCCGATTCGACACCAAATCTATGCCGAACTCGGCTTACTGATCAGGTGATGGTCCAGATAAATCTTTTGGAAAAACATCCACGTACTCCCTCATTATCGACACTATTTTTGAGATTTACAATATTTACCAAAAACATCTCACATTCTCCCTTCTCAAGCATCTGGTCGTCTGTCGTGGTCTCTGACTTTTCAGCAGCCTCACTTTGTGTGAAAGTAAAAACTCAAGCTCTTCATACTTCGGGTCTTGGCTTGAAGCCTGATCTAATAATCCTATTTTTTTAGGACTAACGTTTGAATTATGGTCAGGTTCTTAACATCGATGAAAATGTCCAGTCCTTTAGAGGTATTATCTGGTGTGAATTCTTTTGTATATTGAACAAGTGACTCCCATTCTGAGAATAGAGACATTCAGAGCGCCACTCACCATCAGTAGTTTTATTTGGTTGAAAGATATAGTTTGATTTTGATTTTGATCGTCCCAGTTTTTTTTTTCTAGGCGTCTTAGCAGGCTTTTTGTGAACTACGTAGTCCAAGCACATATGCGAGCTCTCTCGACGTATGTCATTCCTTCATGTCCAGCAAGAATAGCATAAATCTTCAAACGTAGGCTCCTACTAAAGCGTTTAGCTTTCTTGTATCGGTGCTGACTAAGTGTGTCGCGTACCTGCTTAGTTAATTAAACTTTCTTTTGTATTCTCTAACCGTCAGCAACCCTTGGCGGAGGTGTAGAAGTTTTGTTTCCTTCTTACCACGGTAAAATTTTGGCAGGTAATTTTGCATGATCACTTCTTTAAAGTCCGTCCACGTCATTATAGCTCTTCTTTTTAGGGTAAAAATTATATCATATGACTTCAGCAAGAAACTCACCTCCTCGATGAATTGAAATTAACGCATGAAATTTTCTGCTCGTCGGTACGGATTAGGTGAGCATTAGTTTTCTAAACTAATAGTCTTAATGACTAGTAGTTTGAAGCCTTAAGAAAGCGCTTGATCCTTTGCCCCGTACTTTGAGATGCTCTTTTCAGAAAGGGAAAAAAGAGTACCCCTCATAGTGAACCTCTCCTTGTCGTTCGTCCATTGACCATTTCTTTCAGAGACATAAGACAAACCTAGAAAGCATTCCCGGGCTGCTTGTTGCTTTGTAGCTTGCAGCTAAGGAGCCCATAGCTAATGAATCTAAAAGTCTATTTGGGGTTATCAACCATTCTTCAACATCTATGTTATTCTAATTATTGTCACATTTTATGTAAGCTATATTTACATTAAAGTCTATGTGATACTAGTACACTTGAGAGATATTCCACTTAACCAACAACATGATTTCATAAATCATAAATATCTTAATAGATTTCTCTAATATTGTTTGTCATCATAGACATATATATCACAATGTATGATAACATATAATAAATTGCACAATTAAACATGAAATCAAACATAAAATATAACACAAAATATCCACACATTGTCCCCATAGACCTCAGACATAAGTCGCGGCTTTACGTATCACACCCGTGCACTAAAGAAAACACACCCACTGGCTCATCCTGTCATAAATAAAGGCTCATGGTAGTCTCAACCCTATGTAACCCAACGACTATGACAAAACATACACACTAACTCACACGACATTTAGTGGCTAGTGATAGTGTTTACCAATATAACAAAGCTCACAAATAGCATAACATAATATAATTTACCACCTAATAGTGCACCAACTCTTGCTACGACCACTTACGCACACAAGCTCATGCTGCGGTTGTCAGCGGCTCAGTGGGGGCGTCCAGCAAACAGTGTGTCGATAATAGTGATATCCCACGACAACATGATCATAAACCATTAAAGCGATTTTATAAGAAAACGTCTATACGACCTCATTTTTCACATAAATTCAAGGTCATAAAGTATTTAAACATCTGAATATAACATGCCTTAGCGAGTACGGAGCAGCAGATTAGAAGTGGATGTCAGTAGCTAATAAAATATTTTCTTTCCGACAAAAGTTATACTTTGACTCCCCGTTAGATTCACGTTGAATCCAATATTTTTAGAAAATAAAACATTTTAACAAGTCTACAAAATCATAGACACGCTCTGATACCCCTATAACACCCCGTTTCTTTTTAAGGTAAACATTGACTGAGATGTTACTTACGTATAAAAGTCACTCTTTTAAGAAAAAGAAGATAAATAAATTCGAGAAAAATTGTTATGAAATATACATTTTTGAAATTCATGAAATATAACATTTTGATTTTAAACTTTCTTCGACCTTTGATCATCGGCTATCAGCACTCATTGCTCGCGCGCCACGCCCTAAACTTTTAAACTGAAAACATTTTGAAAAGAAGGGTGAGTGTTTGAATTACACTCAGTGAGGAAATCCGAGACTACATAAAATAATTTCCAAAAGTTGATTAAAAGTAAAACGTTTGTCATTTAACAAAAACAGCAGAATATAGACCACATTCAAACATATCATTTTCTTTTACGGTTCTTATCTGTCGTGAAAGTGCGGGTCTTTACCGCTGTGAAAAATATTAATGGATTTTAACCATCGTGAAAATATTTGCGAATCTTAACCGTAGTGAAAATATTTGCTGATCTTAACCGCTGTGAAAATATTTACTTTTCAAATACATACTACACATTGTGGACTCCCGAGTAGTCCCTTGCAACCTTTGCATAGGTTCTCTCAGAAAGCCTATCAGGACCCCAAGCTGACCCTATGGGTTGTTACACCCATTTATGCTGGGTTTCCGAAGAATACCCCCTTTGATGGGTTTCAAGCAAGGAATACCATACTTGGCGTACAGATGTATGCGCAGTTAATTTGTCACATAATAGTTCTTACATAACACATAGTACACATTGGTCACGTTCACGTTGGTCACATAATTCACAACAACACATAGATAAAGAATTCATTTAACATATGTTAGCTTCTAAAAAAACCTCTTTTGTGCGTGAACTATCCCAACTTATGAAACCATTCGCATTTGTATTACCTGGAATCAATAGTTTTTAAAACCATATGATTTACTTGAATACTATTCACACAGTAAAAATGTTTTACTTGAAATCGACATCACATAATCACAGAATTCAAATCACATAATCACATCGTTCTCTGTAAAACTGTACGATTTAAAACATAAATAAAATTTTACCCCCACCCATCATGTCATAACATTCATCATATTATAAAATCTTCGCACATAACACTTTATTCGTTTAACCACGTATACATAGCTCATTTCATGCAGTATAATACTTTGTATTTTAAATACTTCGAAATAAATATAAATACCGATATAGCAATTTTCCCCCACCTTTATCACGGTGTTCAGTAAGCTTCAAAGTACTAAGCACACTTATCTCGGTTCCCTTCTGTGTACCTGCGGCAGCTCATAGCTTGACTTACCGTGCAACCAAGCACCGGTAACTACATCCACTCGACCAACCGGCATGACCTCGTGTTGGCTCCACGACAACCCACAGCGGCAGCGACGGCTCGGCAGCAGAGAGAGAATGAGAGGAGAGAGAAAAGGATTATCGCCTCTTCCCATGACCGTACACGGAGGAGCAGTGGCCGAGTCAAATTCAGAGCCTGTATTTGTGATGGGTTTGGCGAGTACTACATATGGGCTGTCCGATTACCTTATCGGACAAACGTCGACCAACGACAATGGAGAGATGGCAGCATCGACGGTTGGTGATGCTCGAGAAGAAGAGGAAAAAAGAAAATGAAAAAGAGAAAAATGGGGAAAATAGAGAGAGAGCATAATACCCCTTCCAACCTTTCCCACTCTATTCTAATCTAACTTAAGGCTAGGTGGCACACTTTGAGGTTGAGGTGGAAAACTCTTAGTAATAGGGAGAAAACAAGTGGTGATTAGACCACAACTTTACTAAGCATATATTAACATAAATTAGACTATGCTAATGTTATTTAATAATATATATATAGATATAATAAGATCTATTTTATATATCATTTATATATATGTATGTTGTGTGCGTGTGTATATATTTACTTAACATATATAAATAAAATTTTATTTTTATTTCTCTTTTATTTTGATTAGTATAATAATAATTATTTTTATTATTTAAGACTCATTTCAACGGTAGAAAATTCTCATTATATTTTATGTAGTTAAATTTTGTTTTGGAGTGTTACATAAAATTTCATTTATGACCTCTTATACGAGCATTAAAAAAAAGTCCATGTACACACACAAAATTAAAAGGAAAAAGCAGAAAAAATATGTTTTTTATAATCAAATCTAGCCACCCAGTAATCAAGATCGTCTATTACAAAAAGTGTTTCATCATATATTATAATAGTTTGAAGACAACAATTTATATAGATAATTTCATTTAATACGTGTTATATGTGGTGGTTTTCTTAATATGTAATATGAGATGAAATAACAGGTGTTTGATATGAAATTTGTGATGATCTCTCCTTGGTTGTTTGGGTTGTAGTTTTGTAGATTTTTCATTAACAAGTTATAATTTATAAATGGTGTAATTGCAGAGACAGGAGGTTTTTGCATATGATTTCCTACTTCATATGCTGACAACCAAATAGGAATTCGTAGAGTCTTTGCTAACATTTGGGCCAACCACATAGCTTCTTCTTTCCAAATGTACACGTCATTTTATCTTTTTAATGTGCTGGCGCTTATAGTGACTTCAAATCAATTCCACCAAACAAACAATACAAATTTTTATTTTGGCTTCTATTGCTACCTTGTTACGAAGAAACGAAGCTATGGGATTCTAAATTGTTTGGGAAATTTCACTCCTACAGTATGCATTATAGTTTCAGATAGGATTTAAATAACAACACGATTCCCTTTAATTCTTTGGATTCAAATTGTAGCACCTAAGAATTTTTTTTTTTTTAAAATATCTATATATATATATATTGCCCTAATACATGCATATAACTATATAATTTATGTTACCTTAATGTATACATAATCATATGATATAAACTTACAATATATGTTATATAGTAATAAATTATATAATGTTAAGATAAGAAATATATACATGATAAAAATTATTACATAAGTTATAGATATTAAGATATACAATTCATAAGTTATATAAATATGATTATAACCTAAGTATTATATAAGTTATTAGGTATATAACTTAAGCTAAATCACGTAAAGAACATATATGCAAGATATAAGGATATAAGCATAAGATTATAATACATGAAGTGCATGGTAACATAGGTATATAGGTGTGATAAGTCAATAATCTTCTAGAAGGAAATTGATTGAGTATGTAAGGCCATTCCCCATCTTTTCTCTCCAGTACGTAAAGCACAACCAAGCCATACTTCTTCTTCTTCCATTTGTATTTTCTCCTTCCAACAGCCACGTTGACCACCGTGTTCCACCGCCGATCTTCATCTTTTCAGCAAGGTAAACGGAGCAAGAAGTAGAGTTCTTCGAGCTCGTCGCAAGGACAGGTTCGAAGTTTGAACAAACAAGCTTCGATATGTCTTTTCTCAAGCTCGCTCGGCTGTGTCGGAGGCTGTCCCTGTCTTATCTGATGCTGCCTTCGCCGTTGGGTCGTGTCGGAGCTGGCGCGGTGTCTGCGCCGGCGCGTCGGGGTGAGGACCGCCGCTGGAAGCGGCGGTTGTGCTGGGCTGGAACGTGCTCTGTTTGGTAGCGTTTCTGCTGTGCGTGCGTGGGTGTAGGTCTAGTTGTGGTGTTGTATGCGTGTTGAGTTTTGGTCGGGGAAGGTTGAGGGTGGCCGGCGCAACTCCGGCGCCGGCGGGTGAGCAGTGGCAGCAGGTGAGCAGTGGCGCCAGTAGGTAGTTAGGTTGTGTCTTGTGGGTGTGTGTCTGTGTCGGTGGGGGTGGGGTTGTGTTCTCCTGTCGGGTTGGTCGCCGGCGACTTCTAGTCGCCGGCAGCGGCGAGTGGGCGGCAGCAGCGAGGGCTGGGGCAGGCGACGGACGGCCGAGTGGACTGGAAAATGAAGTATGGGGTTGGGGTAATTTTTTTGCAAATTAGATAGGAGTCAAGGACTATCTTGCAAAGTAGGATTATGCTGAAATGAAATTTGAATCCTTAGCTTTTAGGAAATTATAGATTACCCCTCTAAGTACATAATGCATGTTTTAAAGGCCCTAATTGTTATATAATGATAATTGAAACCTTGAAAATTATTGAAATTACATAGTTTTCCTTGATAATTGATAATATGATACAACTCTCTTAGAATTATGGAATATATATAAGAATGATATTTTGGATTTAGAATATGTTGGAATTATGAATGTTATCATATGATTACTAGAATTTAATATATGAAATTCGGACATTGAATTCGGATAAAATTACGTGGTCTTCTCTAAAATATAATGATATCATAAAATTGTCCTTAAAATTTGTGAAAATTATGATAAATAACACTTTTATTTTATTATTTATTTAATTTAATGTATATGGAAAATATAGATGTTATCATATAATTACTAAAAATTTAACATATGAAAATCGGATTTAATTAAATAATAATGATAAATTAATTTAATTAGTTTATATTAGTTTAGACTACTTATAACACCAATTAGGGTATAAAACCCTAAGTTTATTATCGAACTAATTAAGGAAAACCTAGTTTCAAGACGAATTTTTGAATTCTAATGTTATTATGTTATTTAGTACAATTTAGTTAAAAATTTCACTTGAAATTATAAATTATGCTTTAAGTATTATAAGTATGTAGAAAATGTAAGACTTTGAGTTGAATAAATTGATATAGAATTTTCCTTAGGATTTGATGATATTATAAATTTCTTATTATAATTATTGAATTCATGAAAATGACATTTTGATTTTCGAATATATTGAATTGATAACTATTATTACATAGGTAAATAAAATTTGATAAATAAGACGAGTTTTAATTAAATGATAAAGAAAGATTAAATAACTTAATTTAAGTTACTTGGATCTATTTATATCCTTAATTAGGTTATAAAGTCATAGATTTTATCCAATTAATTAAGAAAATATAGTTTAAGCTTGATTTTGGAATTGAGTATTATTGAATTATTTATTATAAGCTTTAACCAAAGATTTAATTGGAATTATAATTTAAACCTATGTTTTGCAAGATTGCTTTTGAGACTAAAAATCCAAATTTATAAATAGTATGTTAATTAAATTAATTTTACGATTTAGTTATTATTTCTAATTTAAGGATAAATAACCCTAATTTCATATCTATTTTTAATCTGAGATATTAATTTCAAATTGATCTATATAGATTATGAATTTTACATTTAATTACAAAATAAGTTATATTTAATTCCAAAAATTAGGGTTTATCTTAAAAGTGTTAATGTATTTAAATCAATCCTAATTCGATTAGAGTCTAAGTCGAACCATTATGTTTGTAGGCGATACTCCGGAGTTTGCACCGTAGCTAGTTGGGAAATCTAAAAACTTTTGATCAGCTGCTCTTCAGGTGGGGAAAAAGTGCTAAGTAGGTATTTATAATTTTTCCAAAGCATTTAAATTACGAAATATTATGCTATATGAAATGTGTTGGGTTTATGTGCTGAACGCATGAAATGTTATGATATGATGAGGTGAATTTGATATTTTCGTATGTGCAATTAAGATGTGCTTTTATGTGAACTTTGGATATGTGAATGTGTGAAGAAATTATATGTGCATGTGCATGCGTGTGCAACACGGCTAAGACCCGTATATAACGGCTGATCACCGTACCAGGGCGGCTAAGACCCGCATATGTTTTCAGGGCGGCTAAGACCCGCATATGTTTCCAGGACGGCTAAGACCCGTAAAAATGTTTTCATGGCGGCTAAGCACCGTAAATTATGTGAAAAGTGTTGTTTGAATGTGAATTATGTTTGATTTATGATGAATGCGTATATTCCAAAATGGCTATGAATTATGTGATTGAAGGTGAATATGGGTGTGATTGAATGTGAACCCCTATTTTTATAATGTGATCCCACTGAGTGTATTTTATACGCTCACCCCCTTTATATGTTTTCTTTTATAGATTCGAGTGTTGGAAGCCGAATGTGAAGAAAGATGCGAGTATATAATTTTTGTAATAATTAAACATGTTATTTTGAAAGGTTGTAAAAGTGTGATGGCCTGTATATATACATATTTTGCTGTGGTCTCTGATCATTTAAACCTTTTATGTAAATTATGTAGTTTGTATGGATATTATCCTTCAGTCATAGTTTGTTTTAAATTGCTGGACGCCCAAAATGTTAAAATTTTATATTTTATTTTATTTCGAAAATGGGGCGTGACACAAATTTTGAGATTTCTTATTTCAAAGTAAAAATCAATCTTATTTCTCAATTTATGGCTTAAAAATGAACTCTTAATTCAAGTATAGAAAACATGAGACAACATCCAAAGCAATTGAGTTTCATTTTCTTTTCATATTCTTTATTCAAGTGAAAAATTAATTATTTCTGATCTTTTTTCTTTCAAAATCTATATTTCAAAGAGTGTGTCTATTGTGCACTAGTTGTATATGTAATTCGGGTCGACCCGAATTCGAGTATTTTTTTTTAATTTCAGGTCAAAACTAGGTCAAAACCTTTATGTACAAATTTTGTGACATTTATATATAAATTTTGTAACCTTTATATTCAATAACTTAGAAAAAAGGAAGAATTTCAGCAAAATTTGTATATAATTTTTTTTATGTTATATTCATATAACCTTATGTATATTCATGTGATCTTATGTACAAATATTCATACTTTTATATATCTTATATATAAATGTATGAATATTTATATATAAATGTCATATGAATATACACAAGAGTCACATGAATATCATATAAAGGTATCTGTGTACAAATTTTGTTGAATATTTTTTTCTTTCTAAGTTACAATGCATAAAGGTCACAACATTTATATATAAAGGTTACAACATTTGTATATAAAAGTTATCGAATTTGTACATAAACATCAAGACATAAAATAAAATAAAAATAAATTTATGGATTCAAATTGGACCGACTCGGATTGCATGAATCTTAAATTCATGCACCAGATTTTGAGGAGAATTTGTGGTTCTCGGGGTCTTAGCAGGTGGAGTCTTGTCTCGATGTTTTCCATTTCAAATAACATTGTTTACAATATTCAGCCTGGATAAGAATAGAATCTTTAAATTGACTGTTCTGTCCTTTATAGAGAGCCGGTCTAAATTGGGATACTAAGAGCACCTCCAACCATAAATGCTATAATGAAATGCTAAATGTATTTTTAGCATTTCAAATAGTGTTATAGCATTTGAAATGAGTCTCGTGTTCCAACCATAAATGCTATAATGCTAAATTAAATGATATTTTATTTTTTTCTTACTTTTTTTATTATAATTGTCATTTGTAATTGATATTTTATTACAATATAAATTATAATTATTACAAGTAAATACTTAAAAATATATTTAATTATTTATAATATATTTATTATTAGATAATATCTTTACTAAATTTAAATTAATAAATTATCACTTCAAATATTAAATTATATGTTAGACTTGAAACCATACCTATTTGAAATAATTTTAGTAGAATATATCATTGAAATTTTCTCATTCATAATATACTCTCAATGTTATCATTCATCACATTTCATAATATAATGTTAGAAAAAAATATACTAAGAATATACGTTATTGGCATAAAATACTTAAGCATATACCATTGTGATATACTATTAAAATAAGAATATACTAAGAATATACTAAGAATATACCATCATTAGAATATGCTCTTGGTAACTAATAATTACATTGGTAACTAATAATTCTGAATTTGTTTGAGTTTTCAATTGGATATTTGTGAATGTTGATCAATTAGTGTTTACATTAAACAAAAATATTCATTATTCCAAGCATATTAATTTTGAAATGAGAATAAATTGCATTATTTGATCAATTATGACTAGTTAATATTTTACCAAACAAAAATTGCAATAAATTATGTTAATTTTGGTGGGCTAAATATATTAAAATATATTATTTGACTTGGCCTAATTTGATCAATTCTGACTATATTAATATTTTACTAAACAAAAATTACAGTAAACTATGTTAATTTTGGTGGGCTAAACATATTAAAACATATTATTTGACTTGATGGGCCACAAACATGAAACATTTATCCTAAATAAAATGGAAGATGGGTCAGCAACTCTAAATACAAAACATTAAACCATTAAATAGCCCGTTTTGTAGTCACATTTGAGAAGATGGGCTCAACATTAAACTAAATAAATGGAAGAATTTGTCTCATTTCACTAGGGCACATTTGAGAAGAGAGAGAGACAGAGAAGAAAACTGCTCACAGAGGAAAAACCGCGTGAAGAAGACGAAGCCTACCACTGATGGTGCGTGAAGAAAATGAAGCCGTTGCCGCTGCCGCTGCCGCCGTTCCTATTTTCTTTACGGCACTCAACATTTCTACATGATTAAGCCACCGTACATCATAGTCTCTCTTCCCCTACGAATTGATCTGTTTTTGCTAAATTTATTTTCTCTGTTTTTGTTCTGTTCTTCAAGTTTAATAGAGGAAATCATCAACCACCAACATAAATATTACCGCTGGTGGTTGATTGTCAATTCTAAAATTTACTTTTTTGTATTAAATTATTATAAATTTTTAGTATTTGATGAACAGTGAAAATGTTAAAATAGCATTTCAAAAGTAAATTTACAATTCTTACAAATTTAGCATTCTTCCATTGGAGCACTCAATGTTCTCCCAAATGCTATATTTTTTGAAATATAGCATTTTAGGGTGATGGTTGGAGATGGTCTAAGGGTGGCATTTTCAACTATGTAAAAAAATATTGTTTTAATATAAAAAATATTGTCACTCTTGGTAATTTCCTTTGTGGACGCCTATATTATATTTAAATTTGACTTATTGTATATGATTGAGTTTTTTTATACGAGTCTTAAGACATAAAATTATTTAACCGATTTAATATGAAATCTATTTTCTTAAAAAATTTGTCAAATAGTAGAACTTCCATTCAAACTCAAAAAATACACCCAAAAATACAAGCATGAATAAATATAAATTTGGCTACAAATAAATACAAAATAAAATATAGTATACATTTTTATACATAGACTATAAATAGGCCTTAATAAGGCAAATGATGTACATTCACCTCCGATCTAAATGAGTAAACAAATATATGCAAATGTGACTCATTTACTAAATAGGCCTAGGTCATAGCCACTATCAAGTAGTATGATGTACATTCACCTCCGATCTAAATGAGTAAACAAATATATGCAAATGAGTGTCTTTCGATACAATATATGTAAGATTGGTAGCTCTGAGTTTATACAAAATTTTAGGTTTTGATTATATTGCAAACCTTAGTCGCCATTAGAGTGATCTTGACAATATTCGATTTTTGGCTTGTAAAGTGATTAGATGTCGATAATACTTTTCTCATTAATGGAAAGAAACAAAGCTTTTTAAGACCATTTATGCATTAAAAATTAAAATCTGTACATTGTAAATAATATTATCCTAAATAGAAAAGATTCCTACTTATATTAAGTGCTCAAGATACAGCTATGGCTTCTTCATTTATTTCTTTAACTGTCGGTCTTTATCTTGTTTTCCATCACTTGAAATGAGACCTCGTTGTTGCATATAGGGCAAATCTAAGAAAATATATCAGAAAATTAGATCACCATCCTTAACTATTGAGTAGAATAGTTTATAGAGTGTTTAAACAAAATAAATTCTTAATTTTTACCTTGTTAATTTGCAGCCATTTGGATATACAATCCTTATGGTAAAGATGATCACAGTGCAGAGCCACCAGATTTTCCCCTACTTCATACTCCACTTGACATATCACACACCTGTTTTGTTGTATACCAGTTTAACAAATTACTAGTTAGCAATCATCCCTATATTTTCTCCGGTAATAATTCTATGTTATCTCATAGATTGGACATCTCCAGCCATGAACAAAAAATACTATAATTTTTGTATTATTTTTATATAAAAACTAACACCCATCAGTGTTTTAATTCTTTACGTAAAAAAACAAACATTACAAAATATTCCATAAAAACAATAGAAAACAGTTTTAACACAATATTTGATTTGTTTTGAATTCAACGCAAGATTAACGATTGTGATAGCTTTAAACTAGTTTGATGGGTGATTTTGTTAGTTTATAAAACAAAAAGTAGCAAATTTTCAGTTATTTGCTTTTTTAGGTTGACACATGTCACCCTCCCACCTGTGCGCTGATACACAACAAATAGGGTAGTATGGTATCACTCAATTTTAAGTTACTAAACAATTGTCAATATTTTAATAATTTGATTTTAAAAATGATTTTGAAAATAAGGGAAATTCACAAAAAATTGCTACATTGACATAACTTTTAATAAATAAAAAAAGAAAAAAATCCTCTAACGTTAATTTTATTAAAACAAAATTCAATCATAATCGCAAGCATATATAATCACATATGACCGAACACGACACGCGCAATTGCGCTCAACCATAAAGAACACTTTTGGAAAATGATTTATCAAAATATTATTTTTGCAAATATGAGATTTGAAAGTGAATTTATCTAAATTTTCATAAAATAAAGTTAGGAGAAAGTGAGATAGATACCTGTCAATATGTAGAGTGGAAGTAGAGTTACATATAATAGGGTTTAAATATATGTCGATTTCATCAGCTGCTAATCCTCTGCTCTCCACTCCCACCCTCTCTCCAAGCTCAATCAGCTCCTGTTTCATTCTATTAGCCTATGCACTTTTTTTTTTCTTTGAATAACAAATATATATATATATATATATGAGAAATTTTAATTGATAACTCTTAAGATAAAAATAAAAGGGGGCTAGTTTGGCTTTTCTTTACCTCGTATGATAATTCATCTGGATCGATATCATCTTCTCCGATTTCCTGATAAAAGATCGATTCTTTCACATGTTATTAGTATATATCATTTTTTTAATGAAATATGATATAATAAAAATACTTTATCTTCAATAACCTATAACATTTCATTTGGATTAATATAATTTAGTTATGAATCTCGAAGCTTGAAATCATTGAATTCTTTTATGTGTCACTTGGAGTAGCTGATAAAATTGAAACACATCTAAACCAGAATGATTTTGAATGATTTCTCAAAGAGAGTATTAACTATTTAATTTCTTTATAGTTCTTTTTTTTTCAGGAAATTTTCTTAATAGTTTGTACTAATTGATTGGAGAGAAATAGAGATAAGGTACCTGGTCAGAATTGCCATTATCTCCCAAGAACTGTTGTCCAGCTGCAATACACAAATATTAGGAAACCTTAATACTCAATTTGTTAATTAGCAAGATCCTTCATTAGGGCTTTTTTTTAAATCGGTTCAAAAGTTCATTAACTTTGTAATATTGATGATAATAGTCAACAATTTTATACTATTATAGAAATAGTTTTTTTGTTTTCAAAAGGTTGATGGAAATAAATGTCCCATGTAATTCTATTAATACATCAACGTTCTAAATTCTGTCAAACACCCAATCTATTTAATAGTTGAGCCTCTAACATTTAAAAATATATGCAATAACAAAAATTCAAAAAATTGTCTAATACATCTAATTTTTCGTATTTTTATG
Source organism: Scutellaria barbata (assembly GCA_028654395.1). Classification (NCBI taxonomy): domain Eukaryota; kingdom Viridiplantae; phylum Streptophyta; class Magnoliopsida; order Lamiales; family Lamiaceae; genus Scutellaria; species Scutellaria barbata. Next base: position 9,092,636 of record CM053650.1, read on the forward strand.
ATAATGGGTAGAAATAGTCATATAAGATAAATAAATAAATTATTTTGGTGAAGACTGTAAAAAAACATGTTTTAATTTGGAATGTAAATTGAATTTGGCAATTCAACATATTATAATTACCTACATCTAAACACCTATTTTTATCATTTCCAGCAGTATTGATGTAACATTTACGATAGAATCCTATCATAAACCATATGTTCCGCAAATCAATTAACTAATTAAATCCAATCCAAATTAACATACTCTAAATAATCTAAACTTGTACGCATCACGTACATTCATTAATCAATAAAATTAGATCGAGAATATGTACATTTATTTAGTTGATAAACAGAATTGGAACATAAATAATAAAATTTAATACTTACAAATAGGGCCAGCATAGAAAAAGTCTTCATCACTGTAATCAAAATCTTCACCAGAAGCAGAAGCAGTGGTTGCCTCGCTACTCACCTCTTCGTCTCCTTCACTTTGATCAACTCTTTCCAGCATCGGAAAATTAATATATCTCCCCTATATATATTCAATCAATTGGAGCACATTATTTATAAAACTTGCAAATTCTAATTCTTTTATTCATTTATGTTATTTGACATAATTGACGACATTAATTTTCAATTTATTACGAGTTTATTTTACTTTTTCCTAGGGAAGTAATGATGAATTCCCACATGAATAATAATAACAATATGTTTCATATGGTAAAATATGGAAATTTACTCGTAGAAATTTCTTGAAACTTTAAATTAACTGTCAGTGTAAGTTATTATAGAGTAAAAGAGAAGGATAAAAAAAAAAAAGGGGACTTCAACGGGTGGAAACTCTATTGTTGCCAACTTTAATAAGAAAAGTTACCCTTTTTTTTGTTGGCTACTTAGTTTTAGTTATTTTATTTTTAACCATTTGAGTCAATTACATTCATGGTATAATATAGGGTAATACGATTTGAATTTAAGTGGTACAAACTAAAGAAAAAAGAACAATTTTATAGCATGCTATGACCTAAGTTTATGTTGGCTCATTCCTCCATAATTGGAAAGCCCACATAATTATTTGACCCATAGTCCAATCTTTAGAAATGTCCATCTTCTAGAGTTATTTGAACGAATTCTAAAGAAATTGATGGAAACATTTCTCTACAGATGCATTAATTCATCTCTCGGGAACCTTAGTATAAATAGAGAATATTGTGAAAACTTTGACATCCCTATACTTTTTGATGTCTTTATATTTCCTATATTGTTGTTGTCTATCTTAAATCCAATTCTTATTTTCATTGTCTATCTTAAATCTGGAAAAGGAATTTGCAATATGATACTTACAAAATGATGTAAATGAAATGGTATAACAATTTTGGATGATACAAACTGATGTAAATAAAATCTAATTTTGTTGTTATTTTTTGTCTGTAAGGATTGACCGACAATTTTGGATGATACAAACTGATGTAAATGAAACTTGATTTTTTTTTTTTTTTAATTATTTTTGTATAAGGATTGACCAAAATGATATTTCAACACAATCGCGAAGCAAAAACTTCTTGTATGAATACATGCACCTTTTTATTATTTGTCTATAAGGATTGACTTCCAACACAAAATCGCCAAGCAAGAACTTGATGTATGAGACAAAAGGATTGGCAAAATGATATTTCAACACACAATCACCAAGCAAGAACTTCCTACATGTAGAAGATGTATTCAGCAAAAACTGTATGAATACATGCAAGTCATTGAAGTAAGCAGAATTGTCTTCAATAGGGTCACAATGCCCTTCAAAGTCTCCAGGTTAAGCAAATTGTCTTCAATTGGGGTGAAATTACTAACAGTTTGGATGTTTTGTTTGTAAGTTTGGATATGTAAATGAAACCTGATTTTGTTGGTATAAAGTATTATATTGGATTTAAATGGAAAGTACCCGATAATGAATTTAAAAATGTTTGAATTATTTGTTATTATGTGCTAATTACTAGAAATGAAATAGTTGAATAAAATTAAAGATAGTTGAATAAATTAAAGAGAGATGAATAAACCTCTTCGAGTTGGTCCAATGTTGTGCTTCTCATTCGCTTCCTTCGTTCTTCGTCCATTGTTCCGAAAGCTGCAATTCTTTAAGTATATAACAGACAGAATTGAGCAAGATTATATATATATATATATATATATATATATATATATATATATATATATATATATATGCATAAAGTGTTGAGTGCAAGCAAAGTTATCGATGAAGAAAAGCAATCCTCAACCATTTCTTCCCTTTCTTGTTTTCCAGATTCCAATATCCTACTTAATCCCTGCATGAGCCTCTATTTTGGATTCTTTCCCAACTATTTATATTTTGGACCCACATTCTCCCAACTATTTATCTTTTGGGACCCATATTAGAATTATAATGTGTTTGTTTTGATCAGGCACGCACTTGAAGAATACGCACTGTTTTTAAGATTTTTTTTTAATATTTAGTATTTCATATTATACATATAATTCTTTTTTCACCTAATACTTTATATACTGATTTTCTTATCAATTCTCATTTCAAATATCTAACTCTTTATCGACATCTTTATTTACTGATTTTCTTATTAATTCTCATCTCAAACACCTAACACCTCATCGACATCTTTATATACGGACTCTTTTATCAATTCTCATCTCAAATATAGACCCAACCCTTCATTAACATAGACCTTTTTTAACAATTCGCATCTCACATCAAATATTGAATTCAATTAATTAAAATAATAAAAAATATTCAATTAATCAATCCTCAAGAAATTTTAAATCCAAATCAATGTTCGAAAAATCTTTAAAATTAATCATAAAAATTAATATATGAATTGACTAGTAAAAAGAATAAATTCTCATTAGTAGTTGTGATTGCTTGTGGGATGACAAAAGAAATTGTACTACTCAATAATATAATATTTTCTTATTTTTTTTCTTTTCAAAAATAATATTTCCTTATCTTTTTTCTTTTTTTTTGGAAGTTTTTACATTAAAAAAATTATGGTACTGATGTTTTTAAAAAAAATTCACATATGTAGATTCATTATATTTGATGATACAAAAAAAAGGTAATTAAATAGACTTTATGGTATTGATGTTTTTAAAAAAAATTCACATATGTAAATTCATTATATTTGATGATACAAAAAAAAAACCAGGTAATTAAATAGACTTGGATTTTGAGGATTAATTGAAGACTTCATGGGAATAGATGATTGATTAAAGACTTCTTCGTAATAGATGATTGAATGAGGGGATATGAAGGTAATTAAATAGACTTGGATTTTGAGGATTGATTGAAGACTTTTCCGTAATAAATGATTGGATAAGGGGATATGATTTATTGATTTTGAGGATTTGTTAATTGATGATTAAATTAATTTTGAGAATTTCTCGAACATTGATTATAATTTAAGATTTTTTGAAAATTGATTAATTGAATATTTTTTATTGTTTCATTTAATTGATTAATTCAATATTTTTCATGATGTTTTTGATTGTTTTATTTAATTAATTAATTCGATATTTATCATGATGATACCTCTGTATTGTGTGAGATAAAAAAGTTTATATTGATGAGGGGTTAGGTTTATATTTGATATAAGAATTGATAAGATAGTTCATATATAAAGATGTTGGTGAGGGTTTAGATGTTTAAGATAAGAATTGACAAAAAATCAATAAATAAGGTGGTAGCATGAAAAAAAAAATTATGTATATAATATAAAATATTAAATATTAAAAAAAGAATTTTTTTTATGTGTATAATATAAAATATTAAATATTAAAAAAAGAAATTTTAAAGAAGTGTGTAGTACGCATACTTCAAGTACGTAACTGATAAAAACTCTATAATGCCTTATTTATCTTTTTGTACCCACATAAACACATATTATTGGAAATTATACAATTAAGATCTGTCTTTATATCTCTAAACTCAATTGATCAATTAGTTTCCTCATTCAATTACAATTTTAATCATAATCTTGAATTCACATCTATTAGGTTAATTTCTTATTCAATTTGGATTTTCAAATCATATCTCAACATAATTTAATTCTTATGCATATCTTACATATCAACTTTAATGATTGAATTAATACCAAAAAAAATAAAAGTATTTAGTATATTTATTTAATTTCTACTACAATCAACATTATAAAATATGAAAAATATTTTTAAAATTAAATTATATTTATATAATTGCTCAAATCTCATGAAAATTATTTTCCGTAAGTCATTAGAAACTTATAAACCATACTCAATTTGTTATACTCGAGAAGGTGAACCATGCACTTATAATCATAAGCTCCTATATATGATATGAATAATTAATATCTTTAATTAATTTATTTGACCTATTAATTCCAATATCTCCACTAAAAATACAACTTAAAATTATAGAATATTTGACGATTTACAAATGAGTCGTCCATTGATACATCCATTATATATAGATTAATCGTTCATAAACAATTCGTAATTGAATTTAGGTATTATTCGTTAACCTCTTTAATTTTTTTTTCCTCATTTACCTTTAATTTATTAGCGAATTTATTAATAATTTATAAACTAATTATAAATTAGAGACTTTGAACCATTCAATTCCAAAATTTCAAATGAGAGAATTGTATTTCTACTTCCTGTAAAAAAAAAAACTATGAATTTATATTTCTAATGTGAATATAAAGTGAAGTGGGGTAAGAATGACAATAAAAAGTAAAAGTAAGAATATTTGGGTGATCTAGGTTCAAATCTCGCATAAAAATAAAAGTAAGACTATTTGGGTGATAAGGTTCAAATCCCGGTGGCACTCTGTAAAAATGAGGATATAATTTGAGATACAAATACAGTCAATATTAATTATTAAGGAACGTTGCTAATGAATGAGGATATAATTTGAGATACAAATACAGTCAATATTAATTATTAAGGAACGTTGCTAATGAAGATCACGTTCATTCTTTACTAATTCCAATACAACTGTTTAAATTCTTAAGTTAATTCTATTATAAAAACCTTTAACAAATTGCTTAAAAAGTTTTGCTAAACACTATTCTCAAGTTTGTTATTTATTTAAGTAATAAGTTATTTATTTTTTTAATATTTAATTAATAAGTAAATTAAATAAGAACAAATGTCCAAATTACTGTGTCCAATGATTTTAAATATTTATAAAGTTTTAAAAAAGTTAAATATTGATATGATCGATATCGTTAATATCGATAACTTTTAAAAAAATTAAATATTAATATATATATATATATATATATATATTTCAATAATATATACGATTTATGTCATTAATATACACAAGTTCTAAAAAATTAAATATTGATATGATTGATGTTGTTAATATTGATGAGTTTTAACAAACTTAAATATTAATATATAAATATTTCAATATATGATTGATTTCTTTAATATCGACAAGTTCTAAAAAAAAGTTAAATATTGATATGATTGATGTCGTTAATATCGACAAGTTCTAAAAAAATTTAAATATTGATATGATTAATGCCGTTAATATCGACAAGTTTTGAAAATATTAAATAATAATATATAGATATTTCAATAATATATATGATTTATGTCGTTAATATCGACAAGTTATAAAAAAAGTAAAATATTGTTATGATTGATGTCTTTAATATCAACAAGTTCTAAAATTTTTTAAATATTGATATGATTAATGTCGTTAATATCGACAAGTTATAAAAAAGTTAAATAATAATTTATAAATATTTCAATAATATATATGATTTATGTTGTTAATATCGACAAGTTACAAAAAAGTTAAATCTCAAGTTGTTAATATCGACAAGTTCTAAAAAACTTAAATATTGATATGATTGTTATCGTTAATTCTAAAAAAGTTAAATATTAATATATAAATATTTCAATAATATATATGATTGATTTTGTTAATATCGATAAGTTTTAAAAAAGTTAAATATTGATATGATTGATGTCGTTAATATCGACAAGTTCTAAAAAATTTAAATATTGATATGATTAATGTCGTTAATATCGATAAGTTCTAAAAAAGTTAAATATTGATATATAGATATTTCAACTGATATTATTAATGTCAATATTTCGACAAGTTCTATATGAATTCGTGTATATTGTAATTGATATGAATATTGATAAATGTTCAATATCAACACAAAAATATAAAATGATTTTGTAACTTAAAATGATTTTACTTGATTAAAAATAACGGAAATTTTGGAATTAACATTTTTTTATAATTAAAAAAATAAATGTTGGGCCCAAATGATGTCCGAGGTTAAGAGAGGGGTGAATGAACCTTGGTCGATTTTGCAAATATATCGAAAAATCTTTCTGTTCTGCAAGTTACTCGAACTTGCAGCGCCAGACAATTATTGCTTACAGCACTAGGATGCAGTGCTGCACGCTGTAACTTGAGTTTATACGTGCGGAAAAATAAGATGAATAACACAAGACTTGTTTTCTCAAATATGCTTCTTTGCAGACGGTTTTATGCTCATGTGCACTTAAGGTTTATAGTGGTTCGAAGGTGGTTCGAAGGTGGTGTAATCCTTCTACGTCCACTCTACTTCTCCTCGAGCAGGAACTTTGTTAAGCAAGATTGAATTACAGGACCTTCCTAACAATCTATCAACTTACAAACAGCAACTGCAAACTTTAAAGGGTAACCCACACAGGCTTTTACACTCCAACACAGGGAAGTTGCCTAACACTTAGACAACTATACAAACAGCAAGGATCGCTCCTATCAACTGTTCGACACCTCTAAAACAACTTAAGCACACAGCAACAAGGTTAAAAGTATATTGGGTTGGTTTTTTCAACTGGTGCTACGAAGTGAGCTTCTGAATCCTTTGAGGGATCTTTCAGCTTGAACTTGCTTCACTTTTGGGAGGTTGAGTGACTGTAACTGATGGAAGACTTGAATGCTTGTATCTTGAAAACTTTGTGAATTTTACGCAAATGTTTCAGTAACCAGCTTCAGTGATTCTCATCCTTTATTTATACTTGAAGGAGAAGATGTCCGTTGAAGAAGACATCTCTCTTTTGAATTTGAAGTAGTCTGATCAAAGGCATGGTTTGCATTTAATGCGACTTGACTTTCTCTTTTGGAACATTTAATGTGGCAGTTGCGGCTAGCAGCTTTCTGCAGCGCGTCAGTCCACGTGGCATCTTTGTATTGGCTCTGTGTCTGCAACTTTGATCTTGTCTCGAACGACTCTATTTGTTCTTGCTTGGATCTTTGTTCCTCGTACTGCATTAATTCTTTCTCGTATTGCAGGATACTTCTTGTTTGTGATAGACGCTGTTTCAACTCTTTGGACAGTAAGCTCTGCGTTGTATTCTAGGTCTGAGTGCAGATGATGTCTTCTTACAGTGCTCTTGTAACTTGGACCTTCTTGAGTATCTTCTGGCAGAACTACTTTATTCTTTACTTGCAGCGATGCTGCACACCGTTCTTTCTAGTGATGTAACTGCTTTCTTGTAGCGATGCTATATCTGCTTCTTGCAGCAGTATCTTTCCGATAGGCTCGATGCAACGAAGTAACTTATGAAATCCTCCATCTTTCATTACTTATATCTAGACTCAAACTAGTCTATAACTTCACTTAAACATTGTGAAAAATGGGGTACTCAAAACTTCCTATTACATATATGTTTTGTCTCATCAAAATCTAAACTTCGAAATCCAAACAATTTCCCCCTTTTTGATGATGACAAAACCTTTACATTATTTCGTTCATGAAGAAGTTTTCATTCTTACATTATATCAAATGGTTTTTCAAGATTACATGCTTGGTGAGCTTTGATAAGATAAAATCTAATCCTGGATTCATCAGAGATGTTTCATGCTATTTCTTCATCACATAACATCAGGAAAACGTAAAAAAACATGCATAAGTTCATAAGGGTTAAACTTTGAACAGAATTGAAAAGAAAATTTCTTCATTAACTGAGAGAAATTTTACAAGGCATATATTACAAAAGAGATCACAAGAGAGTATATAAATTACCCGCGCCGGTCACACTCACAGCATAGCCTCGATGCCGCCACTTCCGGCAGTGCCCCAACACTATATATATATATATATAGATATAGATACATACATATACAAGCCCACATCAGTTGCCGCGTCCGACGACGGCCCGTACACACCCTACGCCGGCCCAACCTTACGTGTTGCAGCGACCGTGTAGCAGAGAGGGAGAACAGGGAGAGAGATGAGAAGGGAAGAAAATAAAAACTTATTGCAGATGAGTTGAGAGATGAGAGATGAGAGAGAATTGAAATTAGAGATAAGAAAGATAGGGAGACATGTAAGGATAAAGAAGAGACAGAAAAAATATCTTTGATGCTCCCCAACCTTTGATAAATATCTTCTCACATGTGCATGTGTGTATATACATGTACAGCTATAATAAGGTCTATTATATATGTCATACTTATATATATGTTGTGTGCGTTTGCATATATACTTATATATAAATAAATTTTATTTTTATTTTTCTTTCATATTTTATTAGTATAATAATAATAATAACAATTATTATTATTATTATTTTTATTTAAATCTCATTTTAATTGTAGAAAATTCCCGTGATATTTTATATAGTTGAATTTTACTTCGGGGTGTTACAAATATGGTCAATAAATATTATAAAATCATCTTTAATATATGAAACGCCACGCCCCATTTTCATATAGAGTTAAAGACGTCGATATAATTTAAAAAAAAAAAAGAGTATAAGTGCAACATTTTCATAGGGCGTCTAGCAATTTTCTAAACTGTTGAGATTTAAAGCAATCAAAGATTTAGAAGATATCCCTTGAAAAATACGAAGGGTTTATATTATTGCAGTGGAGAATACGTTCTTGTTTAGAACAAAACACATAGACATTGTAACATACAAAACTAGGGTTTCAAAAACGCCGAACACACATATACATTCTTATATACATGCAAAAATAACAGGTATTTCTGTTCATCCCTCCTCGCCTCTAAAATTTTCTGTAAAATAAATCATTAAAGGGGGGTGAGTGCCAAAAGAACACTTAGTGGGGTTGATCTGTACAGTAAAAGGGGTTACCCTAAGTCACCAGCGACCAGCCACTCACACACGCACTTCATACACCCGACACACACACAGCCATCCACGCACACGCCGCCGCTGCAAGAGGCGGCTCCCAACCCTTCACGCCGGCGCAACAAGCGCCGGCCACGCATACACCCATCCCGGCACCGCCACTCACGACGGCGCCCAACACACACACAGGTACATATATACACGCACTTAAATATACACACACATGCATATGCACACATATATATATACACTCACACGCCGCTACTTACAGCGACGGCTCATAACTTTTCACACCGACGCAACCAGCGCCGGTCACCCCATTTCTTGACTTACCGACGTGAACCACACGCCGACTCCAAGACGCACACGACAACAGACAACAGCAGGGAGGGGAAGAGAGAGGTTGCAGCCTCTTTTTCGTGGCCAAACGCAGCGGAGGCAGTGGCTACTCGAAGTTCCGGGCCCGAATTCATGATGGGCTCAGCAAAAATTATATCTTAAATGGAAGGACTTGTCGGAAAAAGCTTCGCTGATGGAGAGGGAGATGGCGGTGATGGTGTTTGGAGGAGAGAGAAAAGAAAGATATATATATTTTAACCTTTCAATTTTTCCACCTAATACACAATTCCTTCTTCCCACTTGATTCATTCTTTTTTTTTTTTTTTTCTAATACAAAGGGAAAAACAAAGACACATAAGGGGCTTATGTGGCAAGCTTAGATTGAGGGAGAGATGTGAGGTGTCACCATGACACTTAACCACATATATATTCACCATTATTATTATCTTTTTTTTTTTAATTCGGGATATTACATGAAATTATCAAACTATCATTAAAAACTATCAAATACAAATCTTAGACTTTCCAAGTTAAATTCTACGTTTTTTTTAATAAATTCAAGCATTTAAAAAACAGATCTAAAAATTGATTTTAATAAACAAAAAATTTAAAGAAATATAAAATTTAACATTTCAAATAAGATTTTCCAAATAAATTGACGTTTTTTTTTTTACTTTATAATTTTAAGATTTTTAAGTTTTGAGTATGTTGAGTATAATAAATAATAATAATAATAATAATAATATTATTATTATTATTATTATTATTATTATTATTATTATTATTATTATAACAACAACAACAATAATAATAATAATAATAATAATAATAATAATAATAATATTATTATTATTATGAATTTTTAGATTTATTTAAAATGTTATATAGTTTCTTAGATTTTTTTATTTTCTATATATATGTTGTGGTTTTGTATCTAATTTTTAATCTGAAGATTTTTTTTTTGTTTTTCGTATTATTTCAGATTTTAGTTAAAAATTTTATTATTTTGACAATATTCATATTTTTATTTTTCATAATTATATAAATTATTATTTTATTTTCTAGATTTTTTTCTACACTTTTCTTGTATTTTTGTATTCATTTTATAATCTCGATAATAAAATTTCCGTATTTGAAGAAAACAAAATACAGCTTAATAAAAACCAAATCTACTACTTTTAGATAGGATTTTATTTTAGTGTAAATGCCTCTCATTACCCCTTTTCATAGTACAAGAAACTTTTGTACCCCTTCTTTATCAAAATAACTTTTTTACCCATTTTATGTGCAAAAAGTCCAAGTTGCCCTCAACTTCACTTACAATGTATTTTATGTCTTTGTATTAAAAATTTAAATCTAAATACACTATATTATATTTTATATCCATTTTTTCTACAAATGTCTTTGATAGACAAGTTTCTAACAATCACTCTTCAAATACAACATGTAATTTTTTTTTTAAATCTGTTTATTTAGGAAAAAGATTTCAAAATTTTGTTTATCCAGTGAAGATATGTTTATCTGGAAAAAAAGATTTTGAAAATCTGAACACCACACTCCAACCAAAACCCTGTATTTGGAAAAATCATCTGAAATTTGTTTATCCGTAGAAGATATGTTTATTTGGGAAAAAATATTTTGAAGATCTGATGCGCTTCAACATGTACACGATTATAATTTGGGATTTGTTTATACGATATGTTCATCTGTGTATTACGCTTCAACCAAACCCATTTGAGATTTTTATTTTTTTTGGGAAAATTTAGAAAAATCATTTTAGATTTGTTTATACAATATGTTTATCTTCTGAGATTTTTATTTTTTTGTACACGAGTATATTTTATGAAATACACGATTATCTCGTGTACACAATGTACGTATCATGTACACGATTCATAACGTGTACACGATTATAACATGGATTATAATTATCGAGTACACGTTGTAAAATACATATCGTGTACACGTATATCATGTATATATTATAATCGTGTACACGTATATCATATACATATTATAATCGTGTACACGTATTAAGATACATATTTTGTACACGAATATCGTGTACACGTATATCATATACATATTATAATCATATACACGTATTAAGATACATATCGTGTACACGTATATATCGTGTACACGATAGATATCTTACAACGTGTACACGATAAGAATATTTAACAGACATGATTTATCATATACAATAAGATACATATCGTGTACACATATCATAATATTAAATGTCGCATAATTTTGGAGATTTTCTCCTACTCGTGTATGCACATACTCGATTATAATGGTAATTATATACAAAATCAAAAAATTCAAGAAATTTCACAATTATTCACTGAACATTCAAATCATCAAAATCAAAAATAAAATAAATAAATAATAAAAAATTGTAACCAAAACTCTTGTCTCTCTCTTCGAACAGTTCGATGTTCCACCTCCAAGTTCAGATTATGCAAATCAACTCAAATCAACTCTCATTCACATTCTCTAACCTTCTTAGCTTATCCCGATGATATCATCTTCGAGTGCGAGTGGCGTTGTGCTTCCACCATAGGCGCAAATCTGACATCTACCATCTCCGATAAGAATCACCGTCATTTCTGCCCGGGCGGTTCAAATTTTTTTATCGAGATGAGTGTTCTACCATCTTCCTAACCCATTCTCATCTCTGTTTCTTTCATCTCTCTATAACCTCATTCTCATCTCAGATTCGACCATTGATGTTGAAGTGGTGGAGATTGAGTTTTAGTGGAGCTTGGGTTGGGGGGAATGAATTTTCAATTTTCAAAATTTTGGGTTATAGAATTTTATGTATTTTGAAATATTAAAATTTAAATATAGTTAAAGGGTAGTATTGGAATGTATTTAACAAAATACCTTAAAAATGGGTTAAAAAGTTATTTTTATAAATAAGGGGTAAAAATGTTCCTTACATTATAAAAAGGGGTAGTTTTGGACCAGGCCCTTTATTTTAATGATTATATAATTCTCATACAATGAAGATATTTTGTTTCCATAAAAACAAAGGTGCATAATCTTTTGAACAGTTTTGATCAGGCACGCACCTAAAGAATGCGCACCGTGCGCACCTCTTTAAGATTCTTTTTTTAATTTTTTATATTTTATATTATATACAAAATCCTTTTTTCACGCTACGACTTCACCTTCTCCCCAATTCTCATCCACACAGATACAACCAAGAAAAATATTGAAAATCAATTAAATAAAACAATGAAAAATATTCAATTAATCAATTCTAAAGAAATCCTAAATCCTAATCAATATTCGACATAAAAATTAAAATACGAATTGAGCAACAAAGAGAATAAATTCTCAACAAATCTTCAAAATCAATCCTCAAAATCGCAAGTCATCAATTACCAAGAAATCTTCAATCAATCCTTTAAATCCCAAGTCTATTTAATATGAAGCAATGAAAAATATTCAATTAATCAATTCTCAATAAATCCTAAATCCTAATCAATATTCGAGAGATCCTCAAAATTAACCATAAAAATTAAAATACGAAAATCCTAATCAATATTCGAGAAATCCTCAAAACTAACCATAAAAATTAAAATACAAGCAACAAAGAGAATAAATTGTCAACAAATCTTCAAAATCAATATATCATATCCTCCAACTCAATCATCAATTACCAATATTCGAGAAATTCTCAAAACTAACCATAAAAATTAAAATACGAAATCCTCAAAACTAACCATAAAAATTAAAATACTAGCAACAAAGAGAATAAATTGTCAATAAATCTTCAAAATCAATATATCATATCCTCCAACTCAATCATCAATTACCAATATTTTGAGCCTCAAAATATTGGTAATTGATGATTGAGTTGGAGGATATGATATATTGATTTTGAAGATTTATTGACAATTTATTCTCTTTGTTGCTAGTATTTTAATCAAAAATGGGGAAAAAGAAGTCAATGAATGAATAGTTTTGGAAAGTTGGAGATAAGAACTTGGAAACAAAATATCTTGTCCCTCACTCTCACTCACGTTTCTCTCTCCTCTCTCCCCATTTGTTCTCTCATTTTCTTACTCTCTCTTCTTTAAAGTCACGTCTCTCTCATCTCCCATCTCACAATCCTCTCTGCAATTCTTTTCTTTTTCTTCCTCATCACCGCCACCTTTTACATCACCGATCAACACCGTTGTCATCGATCGAAGCAAATTCCGGTGAGTTTGATGGATGGAGGGGGATCGATGCTGGAGATGCGCCGATATGGCTGATTGGGAGCCGCCGCTTGTAGCGGCGGTGCTGCAGTGTATGTGGCTATATATATATATGCATATATTTGTTGGTGTTGTGTATGTATGAAACTGTGTGTGCGTGTGTTGTGTTGAAGGATGGCAGGAGGTGGAGAGGAGACAGCAGTAGAGGCCGAAGTGACGGGTACGGAGGAGCTGCTGTGCGCGTGTGTTGGCGACGGGGAGCTGGGAATGCTGCAGTGAGGGCAGCGGGCTGCTGCAGTGCGTGAGTTGCTGCTGTATTTTAGGGTGTTGGTTGGTGTGTGTTGATGCAGTGTTTGTGTTGAGTGTGCCATGGTTGTGTTGGGCTGAAAACGGAGGGTCGCCGGAGACGTGAGTCGCCGGCAACAGGCGGCCGGCGGCGGCGGAGGAGGCTGGGCAGCAGGGGAGGCAGCAGGGGTGGTTTGGGTAAGGGTTTGAATTTGAGAATTAGATATAATCTAGGGGCTAAATTTGCAAATCATATAAGTAATGAAAATTAAAGTTTTAATCCATAACCATTAAGTATATTGCATATTAATTCCAATAAATTTATGAACTATGATATAAGCACCATGAATTATAAATACTTATATCGGACCCCTAAAATTTTAGATAAAATTTCATTATGTAACCTATAAATTCATAATATTATGTAATGCCTATTAAAATTGCTTATTTTTGCTAAAATGATTTCTAGAATTTCTAAAATTGTTTTTATCCATAATTTGTTGGGATTATAAAACAGACCTTAGGTATTACAGATATTGTTTTCGAGATTTAATATATATGAATAAATGAATTAAATTCAATCTAATGAATTAGATTGCAAATTAACCTTAGAGAAATTATAAATATGGACCTAAATATAATTATGTACCTTATGTTGTGATCTTCATAATTTAATAAATAACCCAAAGGCCTAATTATGAATATAAATTACAATCTCTCTTAATTTAAATGACATTTTTGTCCTAAATATAATTATAGACATTATGTTTGATCTTCATAATTTAATAAACAAATCAAAGGCCTAATTATAAATATTAAACATTTAAATAAATTTACCCATATTGTTAAAAATGATATAATGATCTTAAAATTAAATTATGAACTTTACAATTTAAACCTCAAAGTTAATATCCAATTAAATATCAAAGTAAATATTAAATTCTATTCTCTTAAACAATAATTAACTAAACATGTTGTTATGCAATTAATTATATTTCTTAAATTAACCTATAATTTCAGTTAATTAAAATCATGTTTATAATTTAAATTATATAGTTAATCTAAATACGTCATAATCATAAATATATTCAATTTTATTAATATCTAAGTTAAATCATAAATTACATAATTAGATTTTCTAAGATTATTTTAAATGTCTTCAAGAATTATTTGAAGCCAAAAGTTTTATAAATTACTTGTTTAGAATTATTATCAAATCTTCAAGATCTAACCTAAACCATAATTTTATAATTATTTTTTCCCGAAAACTAACATAAGTATTTCAAAACCTAAATAAAGTCTAATTGAGCTTTCTAATTAAAGTCTAATTAAGTTTTCTAATATTTTAATAAACATATTTTTATTAGAAATTCACCTAAACCTTATAATTACATTAAAATCATTTATTTTACTTTTAAACTACAACATCGTAGGGAACCGAATTTTAATTAAATGACAAAGAGAAATCATATTAATTAAGTTATTTTATTTAGACCTCTTTATATATTGATTAAGGCGTAAATCCCTAGATTCTTATCGAAATAATTAAGGAAACTCAGTTTCAGGTCGGATTTTGGAGTTGAGTATTATCACCTTATTGAATTATATTAATACTTAATTTCATTTCAGGTTAACCCTGTTAGATAGTCTGTTAACAGAAAAGGTTCTAAATTAAGAATGTATTTTAATTAATAATAGTTTGATTAATTTCTAAAGCGAGCAATTACGCTTTGTAGGAAATACGATGAGAGAAATACGATGAGAGAAAAGAACTAAGCTCATATAGAAGTAGACGCTTTGCAAGCTTTCTCAGTAAAAGGTGGGGGTAATTGCTTAATATGGTATTTATAATTCTTTCAAATTATTTAAATTACGAATTTTATTATGCTATATGAAATGTGTTGGGTTTATGTGCTGAATGTATGAAATGTTATTATATGATGAAGGTGATTCTTATTCTATGTGAAATGTAACATACTGAAGTGCCTATGAATGAACTTGTTATGAAGTATGTTGACTGGAAAATTAGTGTTTTGTTCAGTACATGTGCTTTTATGTGTATGTTTGATATGTGAATATGTGATGAAATTATGTGCGCATGTGCATGCGTATGCAAGGCGGCTAGGGCTCGCATATGACGGCTGATCACCGTATTACGACGGCTAACGCCCGTAAAAAGGCGGTTAAAACCTGCAAATATTTTCACGGCGGCTAAAAACCGCAAAATGCTTTCATGGCGGCTAAGCACCGTAACTATGTGAAAAGTGATGTTTGAACGTGAATGATTGATTTTATGTTTACAAGACGGCTAAAAATCGTAAATGTGAAAATGAAGTGATATGTG
Organism: Scutellaria barbata; assembly: GCA_028654395.1. Taxonomy (NCBI): domain Eukaryota; kingdom Viridiplantae; phylum Streptophyta; class Magnoliopsida; order Lamiales; family Lamiaceae; genus Scutellaria; species Scutellaria barbata. The sequence continues at coordinate 9,108,934 of CM053650.1, forward strand.
TTTGTGCATGCGTATGCAAGGCGGCTAGGGCTCGCATATGACGGCTGATCACCGTATTATGACGGTTAATAACCGTAATGATGTTTCCAGGACGGCTAAGACCCGCATATGTTTCTAGGACGGCTAAGACCCGTAAAAATGTTTTCATGGCGGCTAAGAACCGTAAAATGCTTTCATGGCGGCTAAGCACCGTAAATTATGTGAAAAGTGATCTATTTTCTACGATTTTTATTAAAATACAAACGTTTTACGAAAATCTGTTATATGTGATAAAATGGTGTTTTGGTGTGTATAAAATCTTTGGAAATTATTTTATATCCTCCCGAGTTTCCCTAACCCACTGAGTGTATTTCAAACACTCACCCCTCTTTTAAAATGTTTTTCAGTTTAGGGATTTTTAAGGCGTGGAGTGCGAGTGGTGGATGCTGGTAGCCGATGAGCAAAGGTTAAAGAACCTTTTTATTTTAAAATGATTAATTTCATGTATTTAAGAAATGTATGTTTTATAATTATTTAGGATTTTATTTATCTTTGTTCTATTTAAAGATCGAAATTCTTTTGAAGAGGAAATTTTTTTTAGTGAGTAACGTCTCGGTTAAGATTTATCTACAAAAGAATCGGGGCGTTACAAAAACGGTATATATATATATATATAAATAATTGAACACATCGTTTTAATTAAATAATAACAAGTTATTTCTATAAATTACATAATTTATTAATAGCACTATACATTATTTACCCTTCCAATATATAGATGTTGTGTGTAACATCCCCATTTGTTTTTTTTTTGTTATTTATAGTTTTTCATTTTTACAAAATTAATATATTTACAGCGGAAAATTAAATATGCGAATTTTTAAAATAAAAGTTTAAACAATGAAATTAAAATCATAATAGTATTTTAAAAAATAGCCCGAAATAGTCCAACAACGGTTTTATCAGAAGATCTCAACAAAAATTAAATAAATCATGCTAAAGCAAAATGAAGATGAAAACATTTAATCTTTCTTGCACTAAATAGCTTAAAATAAAACAAGTAATGTAACTCTAGCCACCGCTCATCCACTCCACTCCACGTCCATGCTAGCAAATACTAACTCAGTGGGAGTATGTTTGTCAAGATTAAAGACATGTAATAGCAAGACAAATATCACAACATGCAAGCAAATAAACATTTCCTCATCTTGGGATTGACCAATTAATTCTAAGCACGGTGGACATATCCAAGGATCTAACTTTTGATCATTGGACCTCTGAGGTCCTTGGATAATTCTCATGTATAGGTCATAGATCATAACAAGTATTTTCATAAAAATTTTCTCATGACACATTATATCAATTCATCAATCACTTCCACACAAAACATTTAATAAAGACAAACACATGAAAAAAATCCCCACTTTAAAAGTTAAAAAGTCTTGAGCAGAAGAAAAATGAATGCAATTCTATCTCTTGCGAGTCACGCCCTCTTCATCACCTAATCATCCATAATGAAAATGAACAACTAACTTAATATCTAATGGTCTAAAGGAAAACTTCAACGTAATTATTTTAATAAAATTAAAACTCTAAAATGGTCTTAGGACATCTTGGAGGATAAATGAGAACTTCTTGAGCATTAAAATATTTATTTCTTAAAATATATAAGATCAAGCGATCCTAAAATTTAAAATGGAATTCAGGTTGTTAAATCAATAACATTTATAAATTTCACAAAGATCCAAGTAGCATAGTCATAAATTTCTAATTTTTGAAACTTAAATTTCAATTTACCAGAACTGTAAAATAATTTTAATATACTAAGAAATATAAACAATTTTTTTTAAACTTTTCCAGAAAATAAAAGACATGTTAATCTCGTAAAGTAAAAAAGTATATATCGTGAATCTTTCAAAATGGAAAAAAAAATAATTTTAAACGAAATATCTATCGGATTAAATTGAAAGTTTTACTGTAAATCAAAACCCTAATAATACATAATCTGATATAATATTATAATATTCGGAAATATGTAAATAATAGTTTTTAATTTTTAAATCAGTAATACTAAATGTGATAAATTTTAAAAGTGAGAAATATAAAATTTATATATAATACAATATGACTCAAATTGATATAAATTGTTTACAGAAGATCAATGCTATAGTGAACCATAACATATTAAAATTTCATAAAATTATAAGGTCTGTAAATATTTATTTTAAAACCTTTAAATCAAAAACGTGAACATGTCGATTCTTGCACTGAAGAAATAGAAAATTCGTTTTAAATAGGTTAAAACTCTGATAGACTTGAAATTTTTACTTACATATCAAATATCAACATATTAAATTTTCATGAAATTTGTAAGTATCTAACTACGAATTTAAATAGTTGACTAACCATTATAGAATTTGAAATTATAGAAGATGTGTTTCCTCAAATTTATTTGATCTCAAAAATCTAACCCTTCCTAAGTTAATTATATTCTAACTCAAGATGTCACTTAGATTTATCATGTAAACAAGAATTAAAGAAATTACTTTAGGATTGACATGAAAAAAAAAATTATGAGAAAAAGGAAAAAACATCGTAGCTTCTAAAAGAGTTTGAAAATCATAATCCTAACGTATCATCTTTTCTCTTACTAGAGTTTGAAAATCCTAATATTGATGTAATGGACTTATACTAAAAGAAAAAATTTTGGGCTCATACTAAAAAAAATTCTAATAAGATTTAACTTATAATACAAATTAGATCCATCATTTATATAAAACCTATATTATATAGGATTGCTACAATGTTTTTTTTTTTAATATAACAACCTTTAAATTATTAATTTATTATTAGTATTATTATTTTTTTCTGGTTGTTACATTGTGAATCCAAATTTACTTTCTTGGTTAATTACGTGCGTATCTAAATTTTGTTTTCCTATTGTAATTCATAAACGGAATTAATTACATTATACACCGCCTTCACTTAATTCCATACACAACAACTCTTCCATATTTATCACAATAAATATTTAGTAATTTGTTAGGATACAAATTCCATTACATATAAATTGCTAGCTTCGATTTTTTTATATATATATTTGTGCACATACATAAACACAAAGCCCTTGGTGTGTGGATATACATAATTGACTTTACTTTTATATTTGAAAATTAGTCTCCATGGTGGATGACAATAATCAAGACTTTCTTGATGGTTACGAAGAGGGATTGTGTATACCACAGGATAGATTGGAGGACATAGATTTTTTTCCAGATTTCAACCATGATTTCATTACATCAAGTCAATTGCTTGAATATCTTACTTCTATTGATGACACTTTATGCGATCAAGAATCTGGTGACGTGGAATCCCATGATAATCAAGGAGAAATACTATCATCTTTGGACTCACAATCACTTTCTAATAGTGATTATGATACATCCTCTCAAGAACATGATGAGAGAGAAATTAGTTTTGCTTCTTTCTTTACGACCAAGAAACCAAGAACGAAAACACCGCGAAAAGGAAATCGAAACTCCACGTCTTCATCACAACTAAAGACGAAAAAATCGCAAAAACAAAATCGAAACTCCAAGTCTTCATCGTTGGCTGTGCGATTAAAAACGGAGAAGAAGAGGTGTCATCACTGCCATGCTGAGAGAACTCCTCTATGGAGATTGGGCCCGATGGGCCCAAACACGTTGTGCAATGCTTGCGGGTTAACCTATAAATCGGGCCGGTTGGTACCAGAGTACCGGCCCGCTGCTAGCCCGAGTTTCAATAGTGTCGAGCATTCCAATTTTTATAGGAGAATAAAGCAAAAGAAGTTGCGGGAAAAAGAATATGGTGAAGTTATGGATGAATATTAATTTATCTTTTACAAATTGTTGAATTTATCTTTTTACAAATTGTTTTTTTATGTCTATATTTGTTTACATGGATGGTAGAGTATTTATTGATTTTTGGATACTTTTTTCTTTTTATTTTTTATAATTGATTTTTTGGATTCTAGATGCAAGATTTAAACAATAATAGTAAATTAATGACTCATATTTGGATTGATATGAATTTAAATTTTTATCAATTTTACTTTTAATTAATAATAAAGTGAATTGATTTGAAAAATACATTCCAAGGTTGAGTTATTTTATATATATAGAGAGAGAGGTAGGGTAATGATAAAGGGAACCCACTGTTGAGCTTGTTATGGAGCGAATCTGGTTGAATTTCTTATAAAACCAATTTGATTGAATGTTGAGTTTCTTATAGAGCCAATCTGGTTGAATTTCTTATAAAACCAATTTGGCTGAATGTTGAGTTTTTTATAGAGTCAATAGAGTCAATCTGACTGATGTGCAATACATGATGAATTTTTATGTGACAATACACGTATATTTAATTTGTATGAATTTTTTATGTGATAATATACATATATTTAATTTGTAACACGTATATTTAATTTGTATGATTTTTTTTATGTGGCAATACACGTATATTTAATTTGTATTTTTTTTATGTGGCAATAGGCATATATTTAACTTGTATGAATTTTTTTTTTATGTGACACGATATTCACTTTCTTACTATGTAATTTCTTTTTTTTTCTTTTCTTATAAGATATAATTTACGGTCAATCATACTTTCTTACTTTATTCCATTTTTAGATAAATATTTTTTCATACTCATCTCAATTTATTTCTTATTCTATATCATTCTCTCTTATTTTATCCTATTTTTAAATAATTATTTTCCTTTTTCTATATCATTATTTCTTATTTTGTTACATTTGTTTTATTTTTTTTCTTATTCATGTAAATCAATTTCTTATTCTATATCATTCTTTTTTTATTTTATCCCTTTTTTTTTCTTATTCATGTTAATTAATTTCTTGTTCTATATCATTTTTTCTTATTTTATCCCATTTTTAAATAATATTTTTTATTATTGATATCAATTAATTCTTTCTTATTCTATATCCACATACATTTTTTTCAAACTCATCTCATTCTAAATCCATTTTTCAATAAATTATCGATTTCTTTAAATAGTCAAATTTTTTTCTTCTTTATTTCCTTTTTTAAGTAAATTGTTAGTTTTTTTCTCTTAGTTGTCATTAATATCAATAGTACTTGGAAAAATATTTTTCAAACTCATCTCATTCTATCACCAATAAATTGTCGATTAATTATCTTCTATATCTCCATTTTTTCATTAAGTAGTCAATTTATTTTATTCTCTCTTAGTCCATTTTTTATTAAGTAGTCAATTACTTTTCTTCTCTTTTAATTGTCATTAATATCACTAATAGTTGAAAAAATAATTTTCAAACTCATCCCATTCTATCTCCATTTTTTAGTAAATTATCAATTTTTTATTTTCCATAACTCCTTTTTTCAGTAAATTATCGTCTCCTTTTCTTCTATCTTATTGTTGTTAATATCAATAAAACTCCTAAAATATTTGTTGTAGCACCTAAATTTTTTTTTTAAATAATCATATAATATATAAATTGCCTTAATATATATATAGCTATATGATATAATTGTAGAATATGAATTATATGATATTAATGTATAGGTTAGCATATAATTAAAATTAAGCAAAGTCAAACCTTCTAAAAAGCCTCAATAATTGGCAAAGGGAAATATAGGATAAAGACTACATTTGTTTTTATATCTCATTTCATCTTCTTCCCCAATATTGAACAAAGAAGTCATTGGTTATTTTCTCAGTTTTCATCTCTTTACACAGCCACCATCGACCGCCGAACATCCGTATTTCGGAAAGGTAATCGGACCAAACCGTAGTACTCACCGAGCTCGTTGTAAAGATGGGTTCGAAATTTTGAACTGATAAGCCTTATCTTTCCTCTCTCCCTCTCTGTGGCTGCCCTGTTCTCCGCTTCGCCATCTTCGCCGGTCGCCGTCGAGTTTGGGTATAGCCGGCGCTGTGTGCGCCGGCGAGTCAGGGGCTGTGAAGCCGCCGCTGTAAGCGGCGGCGTGTGGGTGTTTGGGCTGTGTTGGGAGCGTGCTCTGTAATGTGTGTGTGTGTGTAAGTAGTTTATGGGTGTTGGTTAGTTTATGGGTGCGTCTGGGTCTGAGTTGTTGGAGTGGGGTTGGCCGGCACCGGAGTTGCGCCGGCAGGAAGTGGGAGGCGCCGCCGTGAACAGCGACGTCGAGTGCAGTGGCTGAGGAGTCGATGGTGTGTGTGGGTCGAGTTGGGCGCCGCCGTAAGAAGCGACGTCGGTCGTGGTCGTGTGTGTGTGGTGTGGCCGGCGACTTCCAGTCGCCGACAGTGGCGAAGTGGCAGCTGGCGGCGGAACGGAGTAGTGGCAGGGGGCGGGACGGCTGGGAAAAGGGAAAGAATTGGGGGGGCCTCAGTTTGTAAATTGGATAAAGTTTGAGGGCTAGATTGCAAATATCCATTATGCTAAAATTAGTGTAACGTCCCGATTCCTTTGTAGATAAACCTTAACCGAGACGTTACTTATTTATAAAAATATTACCCTTTTTAAGAATAAATAAAGATAATAAAAAAAATTCAAGATTTCTGCAAAAATATTCGTTTCCAAAAGTTCATAAAATATTATACCTTAAAATAAAATCAATTACAACTTTTTTCTATTAACTACCAGCATCCACCGCTCGCACTCCAAACCTTTACCTATTTAAACTGAAAACATTTTAAAACGAGGGGTGAGTGACAAAAGTACACTCAGTGGGGTGGGAAAACTCGGGATGACATAAAATAATTTATAAAAGATTTTTACACACATGTCAAATACTATTTTATCACATAAAACAGATTTTCTTAAAACATTTGTCTTTTAATAAAAATCGTAGAAAATAGATCATTTCAAATCACGTGACTTAAATCATTTTAGAAATGTAACCATCCATCTCAAATCAATCATCCTTCACATTCAAATATATCACTTTCATTATCACATTTACGGTTTTTAATCGTCTTGCAAACATATGCGGGTCTTAGCCGTCCTGGAAACATATAATCCATCATTCACATTCAAACAACACTTTTCACATAATTTACGGTGCTTAGCCGCCATGAAAGCATTTTACGGTTCTTAGTCGCCATGAAAACATTTGCGGGTCTTAACCGTCTTTTTACGGTCGTTAGCCGTCATAATACAGTGATCAGCCGTCTTTATGCGAGCCATAGCTGTAACGTCCAGGACAAAAATGAATCATAATTGGTTAATTAAATAAGTAAACTTTAATTAAAATATCTTATGTGTTTTAATTCTTGAATGTTAATTTAATTACGTGCGTTTCAGATATGTGTTTAACGACCAGTTTTAGATGGATAAAAATTATACACATGGAAAATAGAATATTTTTATAACATTAGATGCGTAATGGAAAAACGAGAAGATAGAAACGAACTAGAGGTCAATCAGACACCCGTAGCTCAAACGGTGAAGAAAATGGCAAAATACGAAGTTTCGGAAAAACAAGGAACGGGATCTGGATGAACAGTAACCGACCCTTATCGTGAACAGTAAATTTTCCAGATTTTCTATAAATAGGCGCTCATTCATTTCATTTTTTTCACCTTTCTTCGAACGAGCCGAAAAGCGACGAAAACACGTAAGTCTCTCTCTTTTCTCTCTCGTCTCTTTATTTATTTTTCTGTTTCCGGTCGCCGCCGCTGCCTTCGCCGGAAAATTCTAAACTCGTCCGTTTTTTCTGATTTTTGTACACAACGTAGCCCTCGACGAGATGAATCTAGGACAACTTTCGGAATTCAATTCCGATTCTCCGTTCGCCGGAAAATGGTGAAAAACCGCTGCTGTCATCGTCGGAAAAAGTCAAACCCGTCCGTTTCGGCTAATTTTTGTATATAACGTAACCCTCGACGATACGATTTTAGGGCAATTTCTGGAATTCAATTTCGATTCTCCGTTCGCCAAAAAACGGCAAAAAACCATCTCCAAAACCCCAACCCTTATTTCTCGCCACCTTTTCTCTCTCCCATTTTTCTCTCTCTTGCTCTTTTTCTCGAGGTTGCAGGCACCGAAAGGGCTGCCGGAGTGGTGGGCTAGCCACTGGAGGGGTGGCGCCGGTGCTGGAAAATGGATTGGAAAAGTAGTTGTTGCATTGTGTTTGTGTAAATTGTGTTTGACGAAGGGTTTTCGTGACTGTTTTTATGGTACTATTCACGCTGGAATCCGGCGAGGGATGGCCGGATCTGGTAGCCGGTGATTCAGGCTAGCCATAGGACTAAGTTTCGGCGGCATAGGGCGACGACACCGTCGCCGGTGGTGCTAGGAAGGTGGCTGCTCGAGCAGGCCGACGACGAGAGCAACCTGCCCCGCTGCCTAGAAAACTAGGCAGCCGACGGGAGACGCCGTCGGGAAATTTTCCCGTCGCCGGGAACGCGTACGACGACGTATTTCGATGCGATTTTCGATCCAAATCTCATTTTCTTTTCATCGTACTTTATTATCGAGACGTTGCCAACAAAATATCGTTGACCGGGGGTCGTGGGTCCCGGTCAAAGTCAACTCTTTGACCAAATTACCAAAATACCCTTCAATCTTAAAACGCTCCGTTCGAACTCGTTTCAACTCCGATTGAGCTCATTCTTGTTTCGTTGTGATCCAAATTTCATTCTCTTTCACCTCAACTGTATAAATTGATATTTCCCTCTTGTTTCTTTAGCTTCAATCGTTAGGCCCTCTATTTCAATCCGTCTCATTTCGATCGATAGTATCCGATCCGATATCGTTTAAATCCTTAATTATATTTCATAAATATCTAAAAACACCGTAAATTATGTAGGCTACCTGTTGGATTGAAATCTTGGGATACGTGATCTTGGATACTTGCAACTCACGTGGTAACCACCGAACAAAATGGGGGTAATTTCTAACTCTTTATCTATTTACAGTTTTTCCTATTCTAAGCATGATTGAGGAATACTAAATGCTGTGATTATACTTGCTGTGACATACTTATTACTGTGAGGGATGGGCCCGCTGAGGCGCTCCTTCATGCATTCGTCCCTAACCCCCATTCTTCTATGAAAGGTTTGGTGGTCCTTAAAATGCACCAGCGGTGTTTGAGACCGTTTTATGGGATAAGACGGGCGATGCCCGCACCTATTCATCCCTTACCATTTGTAATGTCTGTTGTGCATATTTTGTGCTGTGATTAGTGATGATTATAAGTAATTCTGATTCAAATATATGTGTTAAGTTTTAGACGCGGATTTTATCCCCACGAGTGTATTCAACGCATTCACCCCTTATTCTGTAATTCACGTTACAGGAGGTGATAGACATGATGAACCCTAGAAGGAGAGAGGAGGTGCTATTCTTTTGGATCTGTAAATTATTTTAATATGATGTTTCTCAAACTTTTGTCTTTATAAAACAATGTTGTAAGGAATCCACGTTTGGTGGTTAGATGATGTGTATTCGGGATGTGAGATCCTGATGATGAGGTGTGTTTGGGATGAGAGATCCTGATGTTTTTCCGCTGTGAATATTATGTTAAATCGGTTGAACCGATGGTTATTATGTAATATTTTATGTTCATCTCCTACTTCTTTTCTTTTTCCTGCACGCCCGTGTGAAAAAACTCTGATAAATGTTTTGTAAGAAATTGGGGCGTGACAGAAATTGTATCAGAGCTTTGACATGATACCGGTTTAAAAAAAAAGTTTGAGAATTCGCTGTTATCGACACACTACTTCTTTTTGGCCGCCACCACAGGGCCGTTGAACTGCAGCAGCGTGAGCTCGTGTGCTTAAATGGTCATTTGCAGGTGTTAGTGCAGTGAAAAAGGGCTGAGAATACCATAGGCCCTTGTCTATGATAGGGTGTGCTAATGAGTGTGCGTCACCATGGGCCCTTGTCTACGATAGGGTGTGCTAATGGGTGTGTGTCACCATGGGCCCTTGTCTACGATAGGGTGAGCTAATGGGTGTGTCTCCCCTGGTCCGTGGGTATGATATGAAAAATTGAGGTTAATATTTGAGTTCGAGCTTGCTCAAACGGGTTTTATAAAGAGAATATGAGAAAAACATATCTTTAAAACGTGAAAATGTTTTTGAAAAGAAATAAGATAAGCACCATCCTCTCTCTATAGGTGCCTCTCCCTGATCATAAGACTTGTGTAATAGCATGCTTATCTATTATGTGATACTGTGTTGGAATGATACGTATGCACATGCACACATAATTACTTCACACATACACATATCAACCATACACATCAAAGCACATTAATTTAACACAACACTTAGTTGCAGTTCTCAACTGCCATGAAAACGCATCTTATTTGTACATATGCAAATCTTAACTTCACACCATTCTTCACATTTGCATTCATAGTAAATCGTTCACATTCCGAAAACAATCACAATCTATCACATGCTATAAATCATTCGTCAATCACATTCTCATTTAATAACAATCTTAGCTCATAGCACTTTAGTCACATAACACATATATATCAACCTCACCTCAATCAAGTAAAAGATTTCATATTTTAAATACTTTGAAAGAATATAAATACCGTATTAAAAATTTACCCCCACCTTTCGAAGATGATGCTTGTAAAACGTTTACTCTTATCCAAGCTTAATCTTTTCTTCTTTCGTATCTCCTACAAGGCGTAACTGTTCGCTTTAGAATTTAATTGAACTATTATTAATTTAAATACATTCTTAATTTAGAACATTTTCTGTTAACAGACCATCTAACAGGGTTAACCTGAAATAATATTAAGTATTAAGGTGATATGCTAGGGTGATAACACTCAACCCAAAACCCGACCTAAAACTAAGTTTTCTTAATTATTTCAATAAGGATCTAGGGTTTTATACCTTAATCGACATATAAAGAGGTTTAAATAATATAACTTAATTACTATAATTTCTTTTTGTCATTTAATTAAAGCTCGGTTTCATACAAGGTTGTGGTTTAAAAGTAAAATGAATGATTTTTAAAGTAAATATAGGGTTTAAATGAAATTATAATGAGAATGCGTTTATTAAAATATTAGAAAACTTAATTAGACTTTAATTAGATCTTTAGAAGACTTATCTTAGATTCAGGAAAATTAATTATAAATTTATGATTTAGGTTAGATCTTGAAGATTTGATAATAATTTTTAGACAAGTAACTTATAAAGCTTTTAGCTTAAATTAATTCATAAAAACCCTTAAAATAATCTTAGAAAATCTAATTATGTAATTTACGATTTATCTTAGATATTAGGAAATTTGACTATATTTATGATTATGACGTAATTAGATTAACTATATAATTTAAATTATAAACATGAATTCAATTAATTAAAACTATAGGTTAATTTAGGAAATGTATTTAATTACATAACATGTTTAATTAATTCTTATTTAAGAGGATTGAATTTGTTATTTACTTTGATATTTATTTTGGTTCTTAACTTTAAGGTTTAAATTGTAAAGTTCATAATTTAATTAAGATCATTATATCATTTTTAACAATATGGGGAAATTTATTTAAATGTTTAATATTTATAATTAGGCCTTTGGTTTATTTATTAATGTAGCATCTAAGAATTTTTTTTTAAATAATTTTACAATATATATATTGCCCTAATGCATGCATATAACTATATAATATATATATTACCTTAATGTATACATAACTATATGATATAAGCTTACAATATATGTTATATAGTAATAGATTATATAATATTAAGATAAGATGTGGTTATAACATAAACTATAGATATTAAGATATATAATTCATAAGTTATATAGATATGATTATAACATAGGTTATTATATTAACTTATGTACATAACCTAAGCTATTGCATGAAGTACATATATACATGATATAATTATATAGCTTAAGTTATATTGCATGGAGGACATGATAGTATAGGTAGGTAATTAGGTGATGAATAAGTCAAAGCTTCTAGAAGCCTCAAATCATGGAAAGATGTTGGAGAGTATGGGTTAAAGCCAATTTTTTTTCTTTCCTTTTTTATTCATTCGAACAAGCACCAGGAAGTCATACTTTTCCTTCTCTTTCCCATCTAAACTGCAGCACGTTGACACCGTTTCTCCATCGCCGATCATCATCTTCTCAGCGAGGTAATCGGATCAAGATGTAGAGCTCTCCGAGCTCGTCGCATGGACGGGTTCGGAGCTTTGAACCGTTAAGCTTCTCCTTCTCTCTCTCTTTCCCTATCTCTGTCTCTCTCGGTCTCTGTCTCTCTTCCTCCGATCACTTCCGGCCGTCTCTGTTATGCTGCTGTTCGCCGCTCCGCTTCGCCGTTGGTCGAGTAGTAGCCGGTGCTGGAAGTCGCCGGCGAGTTGGGGGGGGGGGGGGGGTTGTGAGCCGCCGCTTGCAGCGGCGGCGCGTGCTTTGTATGTTGAGTTGTCTGTGTGTGCTATGGGTGCGTGAGTCCGTCGGGGCTGTGCTGGCTGCGTCGGCAGTGCTTGGCCCTGTGGTGGCCGATGGTGCACAAGGGTGTGGATAGTGTAGGGTGGTGTGTTGGTTAGGGGGGGAAGCTGTAAGGGAGTCGCCGGCGACTGAAAGTCGCCGGCTGCGGCTGAACGGTGGCTGAGCGGCGGCTGGACGGTGGAAGGAGGTGAAGGCAGGGGATGGGGGAGGTAAGGGTGATGGGGAAGGGGGCTGGGAAGGGAAATGGGGGGTTTTCTCTTTTGAAAATTTAATGAATTCAAGGGGCAAAGATGTAAAATGGATTTACTGAAATTGTTTTAGAGCCTAATTAGTCTTTGAAATTGCATATTAACCTATAAGTATTTAAAAACATGCATGAAGACCATCAAAATATGAATAATGATAAACGAATTCTTAGATTTATCGAAATTACATAGCTTTCCCTATTGATTGATGATATTATGTATTTTTTCTTCCTAGATTTTTGAGGTTATTATAATGATATGTTGGTAGTTAAATATGAACTTATATATTTGAATTATGGATGTTATCTTATAATTAATAGAAATTGATATATGAAATTTTGGACTTTAATTAAATGGCAAAGATAAATCATAAACATAATTTTTATAAATTATGCCTTAAGTATCATAATTATGTAGAATTTATTGGACTTTGAGTTGGATAACATGATATGGATTTTCCCTAAGATTTAAGAATATTAGGAATTTAATTATTATAATTATTGAATTTATGAAAATAACGTTTTTGATTTTAGAATATATATTGGATTTATAGATATTATTTTATAAGTAAAAAGAATTTGATAAATGAGTCGAGTTTTAATTAAATGATAAAGAAAGATTATATAAATTAATTTAAGTTACTTGGATCTATTTATATGATTAATTAGGTTATAAAGTCATAGATTTTATCCAATTAATTAAGAAAATATAGTTAAGCTTGATTTTGGAATTGAGTATTATTGCATTATTTATTATAAGCTTTAATTAAAGATTTAATTGGAATTATAATTTAAACTTGTGTTTAGCAAGATTGCTTTCGAGACTAAAAATCCAAATTTATAAATATTATGTTAATTAAATTAATTTACAATTTAGTTATTATTTCTAATTTAAGGATAAATAACCCTAATTTCATATCTATTTTTAATCCAAAATATTAATTTCAAATTGATCTATATAGATTATGAATTTTTACATTTAATTACAAAATAAGTTATATTTAATTCCAAAATTTAGGATTTAGCTTAAAAATATTAATTTATTTTAAATCGAACATAATTCGATTAGAGGCTAAGTCGAACCCTTATGTTTGTAGACGATACGCCGGGTTTTACACCATAGATAGTTTGGAAGACTAAAGCTTTTGGTCAGCTGCTCTTCAGGTGGGGAAAATGTGCTACGTCGGTATTTATATTACTTTCAAATTATTTACATTACTAATTTTATTATGCTATATGAAATGTGTTGGGTTTATATGCTGAATGTATGAAATGTTATTATATGATGAAGGTGAATCTTATTCTATATGAAATGTGGCATATTGAAGTGCCTATGAATAAACGTGTTATGACGTATGATGAATGGAAAGTTGGTGTTTTGTTCAGTACATGTGCTTCTATGTGTATGTTTGATATGTGAAAATGTGTAATGAAATTATGTGCGCATGTGCATGCGTATGCAAGGCGGCTAGGGCCGTATATGACGGCTGATCACCGTACCAGGGCGGCTAAGACCCGCATATGTTTTCAGGACGGCTAAGACCCATAAAAATGTTTTCATGACGGCTAAGAACCGTAAAATGCTTTCATGGCGGCTAAGCACCGTAAATTATATGAAAAGTGTTGTTTGAATGTGAATTATGTTTGATTTATGATGAAGGCGTATATTCCAAAATGGCTATGAATTATGTGATTGAAGGTGAATATGGGTGTGATTGAATGTGAACCCCTATTTCTATAATGTGATCCCACTGAGTGTATTTTATACGCTCACTCCCTTTATATGTTTTCTTTTATAGATTCGAGTGTTGGAAGTCGAGTGTGAAGAAAGATACGAGTATATAATTTTTGTAATAATTAAACATGTTATTTTGAAAGGTTGTAAAAGTATGAAGGCCTGTATATATATTTTTGCTGCGGTCTCTGATCATTTAAACCTTTTATGTAAATTATGTAGTTTGTATGGATATTATCCTTCAGTTATAGTTTGTTTTAAATTGCTGGACGCCCAAAATGTTAAAATTTTATATTTTATTTTATTTCGAAAATGGGGCGTGACAATTAAAGTATGAAGATCAAAACATAAGGTTCATATTTATAATTTTCCAAGAGTTATGGATTAATGAGACGTGAATCTAGGATTTTAAAACCTAGATTTAATATAACTATTATATTGTACCTACTTTAATTATTATAATATCTCTAAGGTTAATTTATAACCTAATTCATTAGATTGAATTTAATTCATTTATTCATATATATATTAATTCTCGAAAGTAATATCAGTAATATCTAGGGTCCGTTTTATAATCCCAACAAATTATGGTTAATAAAATACAATTTCAACAATTCCAATACGCAATACATGATATCATCAATTTTTAAGGGTACAATATGTAATTTCAGTAAGTTCGGGGTTTTAAATGTCATATTCTAAAAATTCAGGGTCTTGTTTCATACCTCATAAAGTTAAGGGGCACCTTTATAATTTAACAAAAGATATGGTTTAAACATTAATTTCACCAAATTTTAGGAGTTTGCACCTTAGCCCCTAGGTTATTTCTAATTCCCAAAATCAGCCCCCCCTCTCTTCCCCCAATTTCCAGCAGCCGTCCCTTCCACCTCCAGCTTTTGCTTCTGCCATGGCCGGCGACGGTGTTGTCGTCGGCGACCCCCAACACCAACTACAACTCCCCTGACCCACAAGCAAACATCACCCACACACATATATATACATACCCACACACTCTTGCCATATATATATATATATATATACCTGCAGCAGTGCCGTCGCGCCGCCGCTGCTCACGGCAGCGGCCTCCACCCAAGCACACCCTCACACACACGCCTACCCAGCCTGTCGGTATAGCTCCGACGCCAACCCCCCCCCCACTCCCCTGTACACACAGCAGCCACCTTCGCAGCCCCTCCGTTTGCTCCAACCAACCCAGTCGCCTCCCATCTACCAACTCATTGGATGAACTTTGATCAATGGCTACTGATAACAAGAAGTAGGATTTAAGAGAGTAGAGGTCTTGGGAGGAAGATAGTAGGAAGAAAGAGAGAGAAGAACATGGAGATAGAGAGAGAGAGCAACAGAGACGAGAGAAATGAGTGCAGAGAGAGAAATTTTTGAAAGAGGAGAGAGAGTTTGGAGAGAGAAGAGATATCCATTTTTTTTGTTAATTTTCTCCAATTTTACTTATTCTTCTCGCTTTAATATCAAAGTAGGTGAGACAAGAATATGTATGCATTTATGATAATGATAAGGAATAAGAAATGACAATGACATAACCATGTTTATCAATTTATAATATAATGCAAAACTTATTATTTCTATTTAATTTATATCATTATTAATTTTTTTTTTCTAGGGTGTTACAATTAGAAATTGAACCCTAACAATTATGAAAAATTCTGATTTACTCCCTTATGTATATAAAGCATGTTTTACGGCCTTAAATTTTATATAATGATAAACGAACCTCTCGGTTTTATTGAAATTACACAGCTTTGCATAATGTTTGATTTTATGTAATTTTCTATAGAATTTTTTATATTTAATGTTAATGGCATATAGTTTATTAAATATTAGAATATATGGGAATTATAAGTTATAACCTTAACTTTTATAATTTACGCTTTAAGTATCATAATTATGTAGATAAATATAGGACTTTGAGTTGGATAAAATGATATAGATTTTTCCTTAGGATTTGATGATATTATGAATTTCTTATCATAATTATTGAATTCATGAAAATTGTAACGTCCCGATTCTTTTGTAATTAAACCTTAACCGAGACGTTACTTATTTATAAAAAACATCACTCTTTTAGGAACAAAATAAAGATAAATAAAAGTTTAAGATCTATTATAAAAATTCATTTCCATAATTCATAAAATATTATACTTTAAAATAAAAACAATTACAACCCTTTTCTATTGGCTACCAGCATCCACCGCTCGCCCTCTACGCCTCAACTCCTTAAACTGAAAACATTTTTAAAAGAGGGGTGAGTGTTTGAAATACACTCAGTGGGGTGGGGAAACTCGGGATGATATGAAATAATTTTGAAAAATTTTACACACATATACCAAAACACGATTTTATCACATAAAACATATTTTCGTAAAATGTTTATCTTTTACTAAAAACCGTAGATAATAGATCACTTCAATCACTTGGCTTAAATCATTTTAACAAAATGTAAACATCCATCACATAACTTATAATTAATTCAAATATAAGCATTCTTCACAATCGACATCATTCATCTTCAAACATGTCACTTTCATTCCCACATTTACGGTCTTTAACCGTCATGCAACATATGCGGTTTTTAGCCGCTATGGAAACATATAATCCATCATTCACATTCCATCATCACTTTTCACATAGTTACGGTGCTTAGCCGCCATGAAAGCATTTTGCAGTTCTTAACTGCCATGAAAACATTTTGCGGTTCTCAGCCGCCGTGAAAACATTTTTACGGTTATTAACCGTCATAATACGGTGATCAGCCGTCATATGCGAGCCCTAGCCGCCTTGCATACACATGCACATGCGCACATAATTTCATCACATTTTTCACGTATCAAACATACACATAGAAGCACATGTACTGAACAAAACACCAACTTTCCAATCATCACACGTCATAACACTTTTATTCATAGGCACTTCAATATGTCACATTTCACATAGAATAAGATTCACCTTCATCATATAATAACATTTCATACATTCAGCACATAAACCCAACACATTTCATATAGCATAATAAAATTCGTAATTTAAATATTTTGAAAGTAATATAAATACCGACTTAGCACTTTTCCCCACCTTTTACTGAGAAAGCTTGCAAAGCGTCTACTTCTATATGAGCGTAGTTCTTTTCTCCCTTCGTATTTCCTACAAAGCGTCATTGCTCGCTTTAAAATTTAATCGAACTATTATTAATTAAAATACATTCTTAATTTAAAACCTTTTCTGTTAACAGACTATCTAACAGGGTTAACCTGAAATGAAATTAAGTATTAAAGTAATATGTTAGGGTGATAACACTCAACCCAAAACCCGACCTGAAACTATGTTTTCTTAATTATTTCAATAAGGATCTAGTATTTTATACCTTAATCAACATATAAAGAGGTTTAAATAATATAACTTAATTACTATAATTTCTCTTTGTTATTTAATTAAAGCTCGGTTTCTTACAAGGTTGTGGTTTAAAAGTAAAATTTAAGATTTTTAAAGTAAATATAGGGTTTAAATGAAATTATAATGAAAATGTGTTTATTAAAAATATTAGAAAACTTAATTAGACTTTATTTAGATCTTGAAATACTTATCATAGTTTCCAGGAAAATTAATTATAAAATTATGATTTAGGTTAGATCTTGAAGAGTTGATAATAATTCTAAACAAGTAAATTATAGAGCTTTTGGCTTAAATTAATTCTTGAAGACCTTTAAACTAATCATAGAAAATTATGTAATTTATGGTTTAATTTAGATATTAAGAAAATTGAATATATTTACGATTATGGCGTATTTAGATTGACTATATAATTTAATTGCTAAATTGAATTCAATTAACTAAAATTATATTTTAATTTAGGAAAAATATTTAATTGCATAACATGTTTAATTAATTCTTATTTAAGAGGATTGAATTTGTTATTTACTTTGATATTTAATTGGATCTTAACTTTGAGGTTTAAATTGTAAAGTTCATAATTTAATTTAAGATCATTATATCATTTTTAACAATATGGGGAAATTTATTTAAATGTTTAATATTTATAATTAGGCCTTTGGTTTATTTATTAAAGTATGAAGATTAAAACTTAAAGTCCATATTTATAATTTTCCCAAGAGTTATGGGTTAACGAGACGTGAATTGAGGGTTTTAAAACCTAGATTTAATATAACTATTATATTGTACCTACTTTAATTATTATAATATCTCTAAGGTTAATTTATAACCTAATTCATTAGATTGAATTTAATTCATTTATTTATATATATATATATATATATATTAAATCTCTAAAGCAATATTGATAATGTCTAAGGTCCGTTTTATAAATCTAACATATTATGGTTAAACACATAAATTTCAACATCTATAGGATCGTTTTGCCATATTTAGAAATTTCTAAAACGTAAAACATACTATCGTCAAATTTTAGGGAGTGTTATTTAATATCAATAAATTTAGGGGTTTGCTTCTCATTATCCATTAAATCATTAGTGAAAAAAAATGTAATATTCATAAAGTTTTTGGGGTCAAACATTAATATGCAAAACTATAAGGTTAAACACTAATATACATAATTATAAGATTTGTAATTAAGCCCTTTAATTAATCAAATTTACACAAGAAACCCCCCAGCCCAAAATCATCGATGCACCCCCCCTGTTTCCCCGCCCCTGCCCTCTTCATCTCTCCTTCAACCGCTGGCCACAGCCACCCTTCCACCTCGGCCCAACCATGCACCACCAAGATATATACACACATATATATACATACCTACACACAAGCACCCCAACATACACAAATGTATATTTATATACACCACTGCATACATACATATATATATACCTCCGCCGCCGTTGGAAGCGGCGGTCCACCGCGCAACCATAATCGACACCGCTGCTAGCGGCGCCGCCTAGCCCAGCAACAACCGCCGATGCTCACCGACGCCGACCACCCCACCAAAACACAGCAGCGTAGGTGCTCCTCCGGCGGCACCACCAAGCCCAGCCGCTGGAGCCTCCAGCCGTCCTTACCGGTGTAACAAGCCGCACCGGCCAATCGAAGTAGATGACCTCAAGATGCGAAGACGAGAGGGCAGCAAAAACAGGAGGAAACAGTCGAAGAAAAGAAGAAGAAAATAAAAGAAAAGAGAGAGAGACGTGGGTGGAAGAGAGAATAGAGAGAGAAAGCTGAGAAAAAAAAATGAGAGAGAGGGAGCCTATTTTTTTGACTTTTCCATCCAATATCATCTTCATTCCTTATTTGTCATATATGTATATATATATACATATAGTAAGATAACATATATAATGTATACTTATATGCATATATATATAAATAAGAATAATTGTATATATTATACTTATATGTATGCATTGGGTGCGTATATATATATATATGTGTGTAAAAAAAAAATTCTTTTATTTCTTTTTTCAAAATTTGTATAATAAAATTTATTATTATTATTATTATTATTATTATTATTATTATTATTATTATTATACATCTCATTTTAATTGTAGAAAATTCTCGAGATATTTTATGTAGTTGAATTTTATTTCGAATGTTACAAAAATGACGTTTTTGAACTTTCAAATATATCGGGCTTATAGATATTATTTTATAAGTAAATAGAATTTGATAAATGAGATGAGTTTTAATTAAATAACAAAGAAAGAGTATAAAAAATTAATATATGTTATTTAGATCTAGTTATATAATTAATAAGGGTATAAAGTCCTAGATTTTTATCCAATTAATTAAGAAAATATAGTTTAAGCTCAAAAATTATAGACTTTAGAAATATTATACTAATTAATTTATTTTATGATTTAATTATTATTTCTAATCTAGGATTTAACAACCATAGATTCACATCTGTTTTAACCCGAAATCCAACCTTATATAATATGGATTATATATTTCATTATAAAATAGGTTTTACCTTATATATATATATTATTTTTAAATCGATGATAATTCGATTAGATTCTAAGTCAAACCCTTATAATTTTAGTTCAGGATTCAAAATATTCAAGACTTTATAAGACAAATAATCAAAACATGTATCTTTTTAAAAAGAGTTTGGAATGTAAATGAGCTCTTCTTTTATAATCAAATACAAAAATAAAATGAAACAATTATATCTTATCATCAACTTAGTGTTTTACTTTTCAAAAAATGATTTTCTTCAATCTATATTAATGTAGATCTAATTTTTAGTTCAGAATTCAAAATATTCAAGGTTTTAGAAGAAAAATAATGAAAACATGTATTTTTTTTTAAGAAGAAATGTAAATGAACTCTTACCTTTTATAATCAAATAGAAAAATGTTGGACCGACGTATCTGAGCTGTACAGGTCATGTACTTATTCGGTAAAGAGTTTTCAGCTCGGGATTCAAAACTGGCCAGGCACCTCGACCGGATAACTATTCTGGATGACACCTAGGGCACCCAACCCAAAGATGGCCGAGGTAAACAGATGGCTGAGCTAAGCTGGTTATTCCGAGTAGGGACAGTCGAGCAGGAGCAAGCCAACCGTTAAGGAATCGTAGGTGATAAAACCGCCGCACAACACCGAATAAATAGGCGGAAAACAAGGAGAAGGTGGGCATAACCTCCACACTCCCCCACGACCTCCACTACTTGTATTTTTTGTCAATAAATAGTTGTAATTTTAACTTGTAAAGGATCTGAATCCTTATTCTGTACAAAGCACTAGAGAGCTCATTTCTCTAAAATAATCAGAAAAGGTCCTGTCTGGTCACTAAAACCGTCCAGGATCAGCCGAGCTAAAATTGCCCGAGTAGGCTCCGGGCACAGTGTTTGCTACATTCATACACTTTGAACCTCACTTCTTCATTCAATTTTACTTCTTTTTGTATCGATTTGGGTGTTCGACTAGGAATTATTCTCTTACAAATTCCGACGTCAACAAAAAATAAAATGAACAATTATATATTGTCTTCAACTGTGTTTTACTTTTCAATAAATAGTTTTCTTCAAATCTATATTAATTTAGATCTAATTTTAGTTCAGAATTCAAAATATTCAAGATTTTAGAAGAAAAATAATCAAAACATGTAGATTTTTAAGAAGAGTTTGGAATTTAAATGAGTTCTTACCTTTTATAATTAAATAGAAAAATAAAATCAATATTGAATTATTTTATTATCCTTAAATATAATATTTCTATTATAATCTTTATTTTTATCTATGACATGTCTAACTAAATCTACACCTATAATAATTAATTTCTTAGTTTGATAGATTGTTTGAACCAAAGTTTCTACCTCTTCCAACATTTAAATCTCCATAGTTATTTATTTTTATTTTCTTTTGACTTTGTTAATTCAAATTTACGAATTACATGTAATTTTTTCAAGAAGCGTTTGAAATGTAAAGGACTCTTGTTTTTTATAATCAAATAAAAAAATAAAAATATATTGAATTACGTAACTATCCTTAATAAAGAGTTTTCTTTAATTATAATTTAATTTAATTTGATTATGTAGGAAGATTAAAATTGACATTATGAAAAATGAACGAAACATTCATATTTATATATATAGTAGTAGATATATATATATATATATATAAAAGATATTATACAATAGATTAGATTAAATATTAGATTAGATGATAATAATAATAATAATAATAATAATAATAATAATAATAATAATAATAATAATAATAATAATAATAATAATAATAATAATAATAATAATAATAATAATAATAATAATAATAATAATAATAATAATAATAATAATAATAATAATAATAATAATAATAATAATAATAATAATAATAATAATAATAATAATAATAATAATAATAATAATAATAATAATAATAATAATAATAATAATAATAATAATAATAATAATAATAATAATAATAATAATAATAATAATAATAATAATAATAATAATAATAATAATAATAATAATAATAATAATAATAATAATAATAATAATAATAATAATAATAATAATAATAATAATAATAATAATAATAGATCTAGATATATACAAACTCCATGTACAATATTCTCAAATTTGAGTTGAGTCAAACTTCAATCGAATATTGGTAAATTGTGTCCATCAAAGTAGCCCTTTGAACAAATATGATTGGAAGTAAGAATAGTGGATGATTAGATTATTAAATATAAATCTCAATTATAGAGCAAAGAAAAGGTCAAAGAGACACACACATTTATATGGTCCTGGTGGGTGTAAGGGCTACAACATTCATTGCTGGCTCGTTGACTATTTGATTTTGATGGCCCTAATAAAATCCATTTATTAATAATAATAAAATCATTTATTTTGTTTCCCCATTGAGTTATTGCAGCCAAAATTAAGTTCCCACTATAATTTAATGCCTACAACTAACACCCGCCAACGCTCACTAAGACCACCTTTATTGGTCATGGTCACATTTACTAGTTGTTATCATCAAATGTCATCATTTATATTAATTATTTAATATGAGAGAGAAAGAAAATATTATGATATTGGTCACATAGTGACCAATGTCATGATACTCATTTTGTGTACAATTTATACACGTGTTATTTTTCTATTGATCTCGATTAATTTTTTTCGGATATAATTTAAAATATTAATATTGAAAATAATTTTTATTTAAAAAAAATTAAAAAATATCAAAATTCATAAAAAAAAAAAATTCTATAAATAGAGTTCAATATTGACATATTTACTCACCAATCCAAAATTTATTCTCATTTGTCTCACAATTTCAAGTTCTTTTTTTGGGAAATTATGGATCCTAATAATCCAAATTATTTTTCAGATTTCCAAAATTACCCAAACTTTCAATCTTTTTTAAACTTGGTTGAGCATATTTGGAACAAATTTGATATTGATAATTAAATATATAATTTGTAGTTTGATTATTGTAATTTCGATTTCGTATTTCAATTATTGTAATTTCTATTTCGTATTTTAATTATTGTAATTTCGATTTAGTTTATTGTGGAATATAATAAAAAATATGCTCACAAAATAATATATAATTATTAAATATTGAAAAAAAAAATATTGAGTTGGGTTGGGTTGGTGTCACTAATAAACTATGAAAATGTTGGAATTAGGTTGGGTTGTGGATTGTGTAGGTGGAAGAGAAAGAAATTAATATTTTAATGGTGGATTGGGTTGGATGGGTGTCAGTGATAAAAGTAGTCTAAAGTCACAAAAGATGTATTGAGTTTCTTTGCTTACTTTAAATTTAGGATGAATAAAAGCAAGAATCACGAGGTAAAACCTAGGATGAGCTAGTGTTATTTTATTATTGGAGCTGTAATCTAGCAATTTTTTTTTAATCAATTTGTTGTATTTATTAGGGAAAAATAGTTTTTGTTTCTTTAAGTTTACCCATAGAATTTTTCATCCTTTATATTTTACTTTTTGATTTTTGATCCTTCATATTTAAGAAATATTATTTTTTACTCCCCAAACCTGCTATAACATGTAACTATTTTTTTTATTTAAATTTAATTTTTTAACATCATTTTTTTTAATTAAAAGAACACTAATTTTTTAGATCACAAATTTATATTCTTCATCTAACATGCCTAAAGTAATATTAATAAATAAAAAATTATTTTTCATCTCCATATATGTGTTAGAGTTTTGCTATTTGTTGGGATTTCGTTGTTTAGATTTTGATGAGACAAACCAACAACGTAATAGCAAGTTAGAGTACCTCATTTTTCACAGTATTTAAGAGAAAACATATAGATTAGGATTGAGTCAATAAGTTATGATTCTGAAAGATGGAGGATCTCAAAGAAGTCGTGTTATATCAAGAAAAAAAGGAATGAAGAAACTGCAAGAGGAATTTACAGCAATGCAGCAGTAAGAAGGAAAAGAAGCTTAAGAAGGAAAATAAGCTACACTGCAAGCAGAAGTTACAGCTACGTTGCAAGCAGGAGTTACAGCAATGTTGTAAGAATAAGTTAGAGCAATACAACAAGATCAAATTACTGCAAGAAGTTACAGTAACGCTGTAAGAATAAGTTACAGCAGTACAGCAAGATCAAATTACTGCAAGAAGTTCCAGGATGCAGAGCAGAAGTCAAGACTTGCTGCATACTCCAACAAAGCTTAGACACAACAGCAGAAACAAAGTCATCTGCAATCCGAGGAAGTATTAATACAATACGAGGAACAAAGATCAAAGCAAATCAGAATAGAGCCGTTTGAGATAAGATCAAAGTTGCAGTTACTGAGCTAATGCAAAGATGACACATGGCCTGACAGGTTGTAGAAAGTTGCGAGTCACAACCACCGCATTGAATGCACTAAGTAGATAAGTCAAGAAGTATTAAATGCAAGTCATGCCTTTGATCAGAACCCTAATTTTAAATGAGATATATCTCCTTCAACGGATATCTTTTTACAAGTATAAATAGAAGTCGAATTTCACTTAAGCTGGTTACTGAAACATTTACGCTCAAAAGACCAAGCATTATCAAGCTAATACTCTCAAGCATTCTTAAAAGTTTCAGTCACTCGACCTAGTGAAGTAAACAAGCTCTATTTAAAAAATGCGAAGAGGATGCATAAGATCACTTCACCGCACCAGTTGAAGATTAAACAAACATATACTTTAACCTATTTGTTGTGTGCTAGGTTGTTTTAAGTGTTATCAGTTGAAAGGATTTATTCTTACTGACTGTTTCTAGTTGTCTAGGAGAAAGGCAATTTCCCTTTGTGGATGTTTAGAAATCCTAAGTGGGTTTTGCCTTTAGAACTTGCAACAGTTGTGTGTAAGTTGAGTTCTAATAGGTGTTAACTTGTTAGGTTGATAGATTATTAAGTTGTATCCTGTAAACCAATCTTGCTTAACGAAGTTCCTACTCGGGAAAGCAGTAGAGTGGACGTAGAAGGATTACACCACCTTCGAACCACTATAAATTCATAAGTGCTTTAATCACTTTATATTTTCTATGTTGCATCTTATGTTTATATTGTTTTAAGCGTAAAAGAATTTTCATAAAAAAGTATATTTGAGAAAACAAGCCTTCAGTTTAAATATAAATTTTCGCTGCAAGAACTCTAAGATACAGTATACTGCACTGCATCCTAATGTTGTAAGTTGTGTCAACTTGTGCTGTAAGTTCAAGTAACCTACAATGTAGCAAGTTCGAAACGTTTTCCAAAATGGACGAAGGTTCATTCACCTTTGAAACCTTCGAGACCACTTGGGACCAACATTTTAAATATTAATATTCATAATTTGGGCATCCTAAACTTACTTGTTTTTTAGTTGAGAGAACATTTTTTTAAATCACAATTTTGTATTCTTCATCTAATATGCCCAAATAAATTCTAATAAATAAAAAATTATTCTTTATCCCAGTATGTGGGTTAGAGTTTTGTTATTAATTATTAATATTAATAATTTGGAATTCTGAACTTTTTTTTAGTTGAGAGAATACTAAATATTTTAAATCACAAATATGTATTCTTCATCTAACATGTCTAAATTAATATTAAAAAATAAAAAAATTATTTTTCATCCTAATATGTGGGTTCGAATTTTGTTATGAATTATTAATATTAATAATTTGGGCATCCTGAACTTAGATATATTAATTTTTTTTATTAATATTAATTTAGTGTTCTTTCAATTAAAAAAAAAATGGTGTTAAAGATGAATTTTAATTAAAAAATAAAAAATTTACTTGTTTTAGTAGGTAAGAGGACTAAAAAATTGTGATTCTTAAACATGGAAGACTAAAAACCAAAAGATGAAAGATAAATAATGAAAAATGTAGTGAGGTAAACTTAGAGGAAAAAAAAACTTTTTTTCTCTATTTCTTATTTAGAATATTGTCTCATTTTGTGATTCGGTTGGTGAAAGCAATATAAATTGAATCTACTTCACAAGATTCTCTTTTTTACTTTATTTTTATCAAAAATTGACCATATAATGGTGATAGTTTTGAAATGAACCACCCGATCTCGATTTAACAACATTACGACGTTTGACGAATTTAATAATTCCTAATTTATCCAAGCCAAGATTAACCTCAATTTTTTCTCTCAGTTTTAAAATATTTTAAAACATTCTCATCATTAGATTCCAATTTCTTTTAAATAAAATTGAAAAAAATTAAATCCTGAAAACTCTTGGGAACAAAACAGCCATACAATCGTTGAAAAATTGGTTCACGAGTGTTTGTCGGTGCATACATGGCTTTGAACTTTCAGATGATTTTCAAAGTGGACTTTTATTTCTCAAATTATAAATAAAGCTTCCTCACAGGTATATATGTATAAAAACATAACATCCTCTTGCTTTTGGACTATAATTCATTCATCTGACAATGTCCACTCTAACTCTTAATCATTTCCTCCAATAAAATTAATAAAAAAAAATATTATATGAGATTGCCTAATAGATGTGATTTTAGAAGGAGTTTTAGCGTTCATAATTCAAAATTATTTCGCAAGTTAATATCAATGTGTAAGGTTACAAGTCGTGGATTCATCTCTCACATGAATCATACTCTCAAACTAATTAATTTTTTCTCATTTTTTATTTGTCCAAAAATTGTAATCTATTTTTTTACATGTTAATTCTTTTCCTAATATATTCATATTCTTTGGAATATATATTTGACAATTTATAGTTTACAATCTTTTGGTCAACAACATTAATATGGATATAGTAAGATTTATTAAATATATTAAGTGTATTTTGTAATTAATTGTAATACAATAAAAGTTCTCTTTGTGAAAAGAATTTAGTATGATGTTCTGATTTCCTTGAAACAGCTAATTTAAACACCCAAATAAATAAGAGTAAATCTTATATAAAACAGTCTCACGGATCTAATAATTATGTGAGACGAGTTAATCCATAATTCACAATTCTAAACTTGTGAAAACAAGTTTGATTTATGAATAATAACTATTTCTGAAACCGTTTTCTATAAATTTTTGTGATACAACAATGGATAAGAACAACCCCCAACAACCAGAAACGAATGAATAATACAAAATAAATGCTTAATCCTACAAAGTACAGCCATATATAGATACATGATACATACACATTTTGGTCAACGCTGAAAGAAAGAGCATAAGCCCCCATCACGTCTTCCTTTCTTCAACACAAAACTCAGACACACAACCATCAAACCAACCCATGATATGGTTATCATGGTCCTCAACTTTAACCTATTTTGCATCCTAGTACCTGCAAACTCCCACCAAAACCACTCCACCGCCGCCGCCGTGCCTGCATGGGATCTTCACTGCTTCTCACCTTCTGCTTCTTGTTCTTCCCAACCCTCACCCTTTCGGGCCCGATTTACAACTCCTCCATCCCCACCAACTTCACAGCCTCTTATCTCCAATTCATAGACAACTCCGGCGCCTTCTTAGCTTCTCCCAACGGCACTTTCCAGGCCCGAATCGCCAACGTCAAGCCCGAATCAAGATCCTTCTTCTTCGTCATCATCCACGTCCTTTCCCACACTATTACATGGTCAGCCAATCGCAACCATCCCATTTCACAGTCTGCGCAGCTCCGTTTCAGGAGCAATGGCCTCGCTCTTTATAACGACACAGGCGACCCCATTTGGTCAACTCCTCAGCCACGTTCTTCAGCTTGTTCTATGCAGCTTCTGGATTCAGGAAACCTAATCTTGCTCGATTGCACGAACCGTACCTTGTGGGAGTCTTTCGACTTTCCGACAGATGCCCTCGTGGAGGGGCAAAAGCTACGCCTTGGGACGTCGTTGGTGTCGTCTTTGATGGACGAGGATCTGTCTGAAGGCAGCTACAGGTTGGTGATCGGAGATGATGATGCGATGCTGCAGTGGAATCAGATGAACTATTGGAAGTTGTCTATGGAGGGGAATGTTTTCAGGGACTCGAATTTTCAGGTTGAGTATATGATCATGAACAGCACAGCGCTGTATTTGATGGGTGAGAGTGGACAAAAGACAGTGGTGTCTGTTTCATTAAATCTTGATCTTAATGGGTTTAAGATGGTGAAACTTAATTACGAAGGAGTGTTGAGCGTTGTGGGGTTTAATCCGATTGATCGAAAAAGCCAGGAAGCTTTCACGGGCCCTGCTGACCGGTGTCGAATTCCGTTTGTCTGCGGGAGACTCGGTGTATGTACTAATGGCGGCTCGTGTGCGTGTGCTCCTGCGTTTCACTCTGATGTGAAGACGAATAGTGGTGATTGTGTGCCAACTGATGCTTCTCTAGTTCTACCAGGCCCCTGCAATGGCTCTGATGATGGTGGTGCTAATATCAAGTACTTGAGTTTGAGGAATGATTTGGATTATTTCTCCAATTATTTCAGCGATCCTGTGATGCGTGGTGTGAACTTGTCCTTGTGTCAGAGTTTTTGTTCAAGAAATTGTTCTTGTTTTGGTGTTTTCCATGATCAGAGCTCGGGATCGTGTTACGTGATCAGGAACTATTTGGGGTCAATTGTGAAATCGGGCTCATCAACGAATCGTTTTGGGTATGTGAAAGCGATGGTTGTGGGAAGTTCGATTGGTGATGTGGCGAAGAAGAAAACAGGGCTCCCTGTTTTGGCAGTGGTTTTGTTTCCATCATCAGGGGTTATAGTGGTGGCCATTGTTGTAGCTTTGATATGTTTGAGAAGGAGGAGAAGGAGAAGGATGTGGAGAAAGAGAGGAAAGTCGAAGTTAGGGTTTGGTAACTCGTCCAACGATGGAGGAGATGTGGATTTTGTTTCGATCCCAGGTTTGCCTGTAAGATTTGATTATGAAGAACTTGTTGTGGCCACTGCTGGTTTCACCAATCAAATCGGGTCCGGCGGATTTGGGGTGGTGTATAAAGGGACTCTTGAAGATGGGAGTGATGTGGCTGTGAAGAAGATCACTTGCTTGGGAGCTCAGGGGAAGAGGGAGTTCTTGGCTGAGATAAGTGTAATTGGGAAGATTCATCATGTTAATTTGGTTAGACTTAAAGGGTTCTGTGCGCACGGTGAGCAGAGGCTATTAGTATACGAGTACATGAAACGAGGTTCGTTAGATCGTACTCTTTTTCACGGTGAACATGCTTTGGAATGGGGGGAGAGGTTTGAGATTGCGGTTGGAACCGCGCGAGCATTAGCCTACTTGCATTCGGGGTGTGAGCACAAGATCATACATTGTGATGTCAAACCAGAGAACATCCTGCTCCACGATAAATCACAGGTCAAAATATCGGATTTTGGGCTCTCAAAGCTGCTCAGCACTGAGCAATCAGGGTTGTTTACGACCCTGAGAGGAACCCGGGGGTACCTAGCGCCAGAGTGGCTAACAAGCTCCGCAATCTCAGATAAGACGGATGTATATAGTTATGGTATGGTATTGCTTGAAATCATAAGAGGGAGGAAGAACTCTTCACCACAAACACAAAGCAATAGCTCAGGAACGGATCACAGCAACCGTGGAAACGCCACATCATCTCCTTCATCAGGAGGATCAGGACACCGGATCATTTACTTCCCTCTCTTTGCATTGGAAATGCATGAGGAGGGGAGGTATTTAGAGCTGGTGGACCCGAAATTGAGAGGACAAGTGACGAGCAGTGAGGTGGAGAAACTAGTTAGGGTGGCCTTATGTTGTGTGCACGAAGAGCCAAACTTAAGGCCATCCATGTCTAATGTAGTTGGCATGTTGGAAGGCGTGGTGCCTTTAGGTGAACCGGAGATGGAGTCGTTGAACTTCTTGAGGTTCTACGGGCGGAGATTCACGGAAGCATCAACGTTGGAAGAGCACAATAGTGAGTTCATGTTGTATAGACAACCAATGACTAATAGTACCAGCACTAGTTCTTACAATTCACTCTCTTACATATCCTCACACCAAGTCTCTGGTCCTAGATAGCATTCATTCAACAGCTTTATTTGTTGTATATTCTCCTAATATTGTTTCTGATTCAAGGATCTGAACATGATTTCTCTTTAGTAGCAGCATTTTTTTGTGAGTTTTTCTATTGATATAGTATAAAGAAGAAGGCATTTTGTAATAAGTTGGTGTTTGGAAAAAATTTATTGATTAATTTTGTTGTTTAAATTCAATGTTACTGTAGAAATTTGTAGATATTTATTGTATAATTATGCATTTCGTTAAATTAATATAAATGTAATATCTAATTTTCTGATACTATAACCCTATTTTCAATATTAGTCATTCTCACGCACTATATTTCCGTGGTATAGATGATGAAATTCAATGTCAAATTAAAAGAAAGATTGGAACATAACTTTCAATTATAATGAATTTCAAATCCTTTGGCATATTTTAATTTTATTTTTTTCAATATTGTAAACTCACTTAACGTGTGAAGTCAATTATCAAGTCTTAGAAAACTTTATTTTGAAATTCAACCCTCAAAATGGGCGTTTATACCGGAATATTTTGTAGAGTTGGTCAAACTCCTATTATAATAATATGGTAGACATTCAACATAGGGCTAAATGACCGAAATAGCCCACCACACTTCAAATCTCAAGTCAAAATTTCTTGTTTTCCTCGTACGTTTTAATGTCTCTTAATTGTTAATGTTTTATGATGATCAAAGTTCAAATTTAAATCATGTAAGTTTTTAAATTTTTATTATCAGTTTCTCTTCCATTTTCTTTGAAAAAAGTGTAATTTCAAGTCCATCAATAACAAATTGTGTTAACTTCTTTACTGCATAACCGAAATTTGTTTAAAAGATTGTTTAGGTAAGTTTTTATAAACTTTTTAAAACATATTATAAGATGTTTAAAAACTTATAGGCTCTTCCAAAATGTTTGTTAAAGGGTTAGAAAAAATCATCTAATAAAATGGCATAAGCTTATAAACTCTTTTTGTTTTTTCAAAAGGAAAGAAAAGGAACCTTATTTTTTTATAAAAATAAGATCTTATTTTTCATAAACTTCAAAAATGATCATTTAAATTATTATTGTCATTACTAATACTTATAAATATCACCATTTTATATCCAAACATTTCGCAACTTATTTAAAATAAGAAAAAATATTTTATCAGAGGTAAGAAGTTAGAAGTTCTTTTTACATAAACTCAGTCGAAAATCTCTAAATTTCTCAATAATGGACATTGTTAGTTCCATAATCAAGATACATGATCATAACATTTTTGTGATACTTCAAAACTTTTGAAAACAAAGTGATTCAATAGAAACATTTTAAAATAAATATTTACTGTTAGAAACCATAAGATGCACTTTACCTTTTACTACTTGATCTTGCAGGTATTTTAAGACTTTTATATATATAGTAGTGATGAACTCTTTGAAAGAGAATATTTTAAACTTATCGTTTGTATTCGACAGTTTTATTAACCAAGTATCAAACTAAAACGGATGATCTTATAGCATCAAAATATAACGTATGATCTTATGTTTGACAAAAAAAATATAAAATAAAACATTATAAGGTTAATTTCAATTTTTGTTATGTATGTAAGATATTTTTTATTTTTTGACAATCAAATATCTATTTTTTAATTTTAATTCTCTATGTTTTACTTTTTTCTAATTTTAATTTTTTTTTGTTAAAATTTTCAAAATTGCTAATGTAGCTATTGGAATTTAGATGTCATTTCAGATTTTCTAGCAACCACGCTAGATTTTCCGACGACTACGTCATCAATTTTGAAAAATTCCCTACAAAAGGATTGAAATTAAAACAAAATTAAAACATAGAAAATCAAAATTAAAAAACGAATACTTAATTATTAAGATATGAAAAATCTTTTAAATATAAGAACAAAATTGAAATTATCCCCCTAACATATCTATAACAGGCATCAGACCAAAGAAATAAATGGTTATGTCAAACATCCATTACATCTAATTCAAGAAACCCCACCCAGCACTTCACCAAAGAAATAAATGATTATATTTATGTCAAACATCCATTAATTACATCTAATTCAAGAAACCCCACCCTGCTAGCACTTCGTTGAAATATATTTCATCATTAAATTATTATTTATTTCATCATTAAATTATTATTTATTTCACAAGTAAGACCATTTCGCATTACAATGCACATTGAAAGTGATTATCCAGAACACCAGCACCAGCACCACCACCACCGCCACTCCACGGCTGCTTCATGGGCTGCTCCGGCACCACCACCTCCTCCTATTCTTCTTATGCTCCACCATGTTACACCTCAACCATCACCACCTTCTTGTTCTACACTCTCATACTACCTTCCACTCTTTCAAACACCATTTCCATCCATTCCATCTACCCCAACTTCACTACTTCTTACCTCAGGTACTTAGATTACGGAGGCGCATTCTTAGCCTCTCAGAACGGTTCTTTCCACGCCATGATAACGAACTTGATGCCCGGATCAAGATTTTTCTACTTTGTCGTCGTTCACGTTCCCTCCAAAACCAGTGTTTGGTCAGCCAATCGCAATCAACCCGTCTCACGATCCGCTCAACTCCGTTTCACCATAGATGGCCTCACTCTTTCTGATGAAACACGCCATCCGATTTGGTCAACACCACCTCGACTTGCTCCCATTTCTTCTCTGCAACTCCTAGAATCTGGGAACTTAGTGTTGCTTGATGCCATGACCAATGTCATTTGGGAAAGCTTCGATTATCCAGTTGACACACTAGTCATGGGGCAAAAATTACACCTTGGGAAATCGTTGGTGTCTTCAACAAGCGCTGAGGACCCATCAGAAGGCAGCTATAGAATGGTGATTGAAGATGATGATGCAAGGCTACAATGGAATGGGATTAACTACTGGAGATTGTCAATGGATCTTAATGCTTTCAAAGATAATAGTTTTTCGACTGAGTACTTGGTGATGAACTTTAGTGGGATGTATTTGATGGCAGAGAATGGCAGTGAGATTGTGATCAACCTTATGCTGCACGGTTTTAGTGGAACGTCAGAAAACCCTCCAAACTTTCAGTTCATGAAACTAGCTCCAAACGGTTTGTTAAGTGTCGTAAACATCAATGGAGACAAGAAGCAAGAGTTGAGGTTTCCGGTTTATAGCTGTCGAATTCCCGCTATCTGTGGTACCCTTGGTCTTTGTGTTGCTGAAGGGGTGTGTGTGTGTTTACCAGAGTTTCACCATGATTTTCACAAGAAAAACGAGGGATGTACACCCATCAATGCTTCTCTAGCTTTGCGAGGTGCTTGCGATGGTGTTTCGTCATCACGTAACGAGATCAAGTATTTGAATTTGAGCAACAATGTGGATTATTTCTCCAACGATTTTGTTGATCCTATGATGCGTGGTGTGAATCTATCAAACTGTCAGAGTCTCTGTTCAAGAAATTGCTCTTGTTTGGGCATTTTCCATGATCAAGATTCAGGATCGTGTTATATGATATGGGACCATTTGGGTTCTATGTTCAATTCTATGTGGAATACCAATAGTCTGGGGTATATTAAAACGATAAGAGTGGGAAACCCAAATGTCGATCCACAGAACAAGAAATCAGGTCTCCCAGTTTTGGTAGTCATGTTGCCACCGTCATCTGGGGCTATGGTAATTGTCCTCGTCGTGATTCTAGTTTGGTTGCAACGAAGAAGAAGTAGAAGGTGGGGCAAAGAGGCAGAAATTGGCACATGGATTCCAAATTTGCCTGCAAGGTTCGATTACGAGGAACTCACAACAGCAACTGAAGGTTTCAGAACGAAGATAGGATCTGGTGGGTTTGGAACTGTATATAAAGGCATTCTTGGGGATTCAACAAATGTAGCAGTGAAGAAAATCAATTGCTTGGGAGCTGAGGGGAAGAGGGAGTTCCTCACTGAGATTGCTACCATTGGGAAACTCCGCCATGTCAATTTGGTTAAACTAAAAGGATTCTGTGAACACAGTGGTCAAAGGTTCTTAATCTATGAGTATATGAATCGAGGGTCGTTGGATCAGACCTTTTTCATGGTGAAACTGGTCTGGAATGGAAAGAAAGATATAAAATAGCAGTTGGAATAGCAAGAGGGTTAGCGTACCTGCATACCGAATGTGAGCACAAGATCATCCACTGTGATGTCAAGCCAGAGAACATCCTCCTCAATGACAATTTGCAGGTGAAAGTCTCAGATTTTGGCCTCTCAAAGCTGCTCAGTAGAGAGCTATCGGGCTTCTTCACAACGATGAGGGGAACCAGGGGCTACATAGCACCAGAGTGGCTCACAAACACTGTGATTTCAGACAAGACAGATGTGTATAGTTATGGGATGGTATTATTAGAAATCATAAGTGGCGTCAGAAATTTCTTCTCTTCATCTTCATCAGAAGAATATGGACAGAGGCAGATTAACTTCCCCTTACGTGCACTGGAAATGCATATGGAAAGACAATATCTAGAGCTCGTGGATCCAAGACTGGTGGGGCAGGTTCCATGTGAGGAAGTGGAGAAACTTGTACGAGTGGCTCTGTGCTGTGTGCACCGAGAGCCAAACTTAAGGCCTTCAATGTCTAATGTGGTCCGGATGCTGGAAGGTGAGATGGCTTTGTGCGAACCAAAGATTGATTCACTAAACTTTTTAAGGTGTTATAGCGTAGAAGAATCAACTGTAAACAATGAGCAGAATGAGTACGCTTTGCAAAGACAGGAAATGAGTTCCAGAAATAGATCGGGTAAGTTACTATCCTATGTATCTTCTCAGCAAGTCTCAGGTCCTAGATAGCCTTCATTGCACAAATTCATCTGCTCACGAGAAAATTTTGAAAGTGGACCCACTGCTTAATTATTCGAAATTCATAAATATGTAGACAACTCTAATGATATTAACTAATCCATGTTTACGGTGTGAAGGTGACAAGTCTTGAAGCTAAAATGATTCC
The DNA here is from genome assembly GCA_028654395.1 of Scutellaria barbata. Classification (NCBI taxonomy): domain Eukaryota; kingdom Viridiplantae; phylum Streptophyta; class Magnoliopsida; order Lamiales; family Lamiaceae; genus Scutellaria; species Scutellaria barbata. The sequence continues at coordinate 9,144,207 of CM053650.1, forward strand.
TCAGTTCCACACAATTAAATTCTAAATTCCAGGGGCATTCAAATAAATCTTGCTACACTTCATCTAATTTTCCCCTGCTTCTTTTACAGCACATTTACATGATATGAGAGTTATAAACTATTTTCTGCCAGGTTTTTCTTCTGGGGCAGGGTGAGTAAATGACCTCGTAAAATGAACAACAAAGCTGGTTTCTTGTTTTAAAAAAAAAAAATAATAAGACGTTTTATATACAATGTTAACTTTTATAAGCTAGCTAGCATGACCATAAAATGACATTCAAAACCTGCTTCCTGTAGTTGATAATAAAATTGATAACCGAATCATCTTTTTCCTAGCAATGATTCAAGAAGGGCAGCCTCTTCTTCCTGCAAGTGTGAAAATGGATGGAGAAGAATAAGTAAGCTACTAAGCTTGATTCAGCATGTGAAATTATCATACATACCACTAAGGCATTGAACTCAGTTTCCTCATCGATTATGCTAATTACAGCAGGATCATCCAAAAGTTCCTGTTTAAGCATAGCAAAGAGTCATTGTCACTGAAAATATATGCAAGTCAAGGCAAAACTTAGAAAAGTGAGAGTATGACGAAAAGCATCATGTCACGTTTTTCAAAGTTTCTGACACAAGTTTTTTTGAGAGAAAAAGGGTGCAAATACAACTATATCTGATATGAGTACAACTTTTTAGAGCAACATTTCCATGCTTTCTAAAGAAGTAAGGTGCAAATAGTTTGAAAACTACATTAGTGTTTCTAGCATGATTTAAATTCAATGAGAACATAGATAAAGAAACAAAGAAAGATGCAACTACAAAATTAAATTCTTCTTACATCATCAGCTATTTGTAGTACACCATTTTTATCCTTCACCGCGACAAACAGAAGAGGGTCAGAAGGCGTGTAAATCATATAGTGTGAACCTTCCTGCATGAAGAAGATAGATATATGAGATCAAAAGAAAATTTTGTATTGGGTATTAAGAATGAAATTAATCTTAAGAGTTCTTACAGGATCTCTAAGTTCAACCTTGTATACATCCGTCGAAACCATGCTTAGCTTCTTTAACATATTTAACTTGTACATTAGTAACCCTTGTCTTTTACTTTCAACTTAAAGGGAAAAAATCATATTCTCAGTCGTAAGAACAACCTAATAGCTTCTACACGCAAAATTAGAGTCTGGTTTTGTTTGTGTGTGTTGGGGGAAGATATTTAGGATTCCGCTTTAAAAATAGGTAAAAAGGATATAAAGAAAATGATGGATTAATATGAAATGATTAGTAACAAGATAACTATTAGGTTATCTTAGGAGGTAGATATTGAAATCGTTTTTGTTCCCGAAAAAACAAAATCAAACACAGCCATTGTTAAGACTTATGCATATTCAGGCATTTTGTTGGCTCCAGATGCTGGAGGACAACAGATTCTCTCATCCATAAGGTCCTAATTCTTATTTCTAGACAAGGTAATGTCATATCTGGTCAATATGTCAAACTAACTTCTAATGTCATACCAGATGGAAGCATGCAATTTCAATGCCTTCAGTGGGCAAACCATCTACATCTTCACCATTATCTGCATAAATAGAAAATTCCCATTAACAAGTTATAATTTCAGTAATAAACTGGGGTTTGACCACGAGAGCTTTTCAATTGTATGCTGCAAAAAGAATACTCATTTCTAGCCATGGTACCAATTTTTATATAGTCAATGACAAGACAAGGCAGCCCAAAAGTTTCATACATACTGGAGGAAAATCAAAAGCCAGTTCAGATTATTCGTCACAGTGGCTCTACACAGATTTGTGCACTAACACCAATTCTGTGTGAAGGCCGGTGCATGGTTATAACTTATAAGTGCAATCTAATTATATTGAGAGCTTGTAAAGGTCACTGGAACTACATTGTGTCATACATTTGGAGATACGAGAATGTGCAGCCACATCATATCAATAGATGATGTGACTGGTGTAAATCACGTCAAACTAACTTCACAGAAATGACAATCTATAGACAAGTATAAAATCCTAAACATAAAAATCACACTCCAGGTTCTAAGACATTGCACCCACAAACTATAGTAAGTTTGTAGCTAATACATAACCACATGAAGTTGGGGAACCATAAGATAAGGGTGAAGTACAGGGATGGGCAGTTAATGGAATTCCCCAACACATGACAGAGTCTCACAATGTACTGATCATTGTTTAGACTCTAGTTAACTAATGTTGTAACTAAGTTCTAAAATCACAATTAACTGTGTAAGCATTCCGAAGAGCAATATATGGAGAATCAATTACAGTGGTGAGAATGAGATGAATAAACTACTACAGCTGGACAGGGATCAAGTTATAAAGATTCATATACAAAGATATACCTAAGTGAAATTCAAATATGTCTTCCTCTGTGTAGCAAAAACCACCTCGTGCTGTATAACAGAATCTGATGGTAGCAAGGAACAAGTTCCGCAACATATGCACAAAATAGAAACAATGTAATGAGTATATGATAAGGAAATGCAAAAAGACTAACAAAAATAATGATGGGGAAAGCTAACTTATGCTTTGTCATACCCACTGTAAACAAGATGCATGTGTATTTTGGCAAGAGCATAAGCTGCAGTTGGGAGGATAGCGTCAACTTCTTCATCACTAACCTAAAAGGACAGAAGAATTTAAAGATTTTTAGCATGAGACACCAAAACAAGTAGGTAACAAGGAAGAGGAAGGACAGGATTTTCATTTAGTAATCAGCATAAATCAACCTATAATAAATATACCACAAGTGCATGCATATGAAGAAAGTTCTGGAGCAAGAAATCCAAAAGATACTTTGAAATGACTCTCATTTCTCCATTTTCAAGATCCCAGCAGCCATCAGGAATTAACAATACAGAAGTTCTAATTAATGCTTCATCAAACTACTTCTAGCATACTATCTGTAGTGCCCCACTACAACTCGCTAATCTGCCACTTCTTTGCTTCTCAGCAAATAAAAAAAAATCTTGTGCAACCCTAGTGCCCAACAGAAGTGATAAGTAAAGCAAGCCCAAGTATCCTGAAGACAGAAACAAACATTTGCAGTTATAATATTGTTTAAGAGAATGAGAGAGCCCAAAGCTACCCCTAATTCACAGATACTAATCTGTCTCCACTACTTTGCCCCACATTCACATTTTCAAGCTTCTAAAAACCACTTATATTAGTTGCAATTCCAAAACTTATCAATACAAAGTTTCAACTATAGAAGCGATCTTCGCCAAGTGACCAATTATCCGTGAATGATCATAGTTCTCACATGCATATCATCAGAAAATCTCATGCATAAGTTCTAAAACAAATGATCCATAGAGGAAAGTGTTCCATTAATGTACACAACAACAGTTAGGTGAAATGAAAATTACAATCGACGCGTGACAAAATAAAAGGATTTTAAATTATTATATAAAGCAGAGTGAATCTCAATCAGCTAGATGAGCAAAGACTTACAGCAGACCACCCTTCAAAATTTACACTCTTCAAAATCTGAACAGGCCTGAAAAATGTATACTCAATTAGCTTTCAGTTTTAAAAGAGAAAACATATTGGACAATACCCGTGCAATGGCACTTACGTATCAACTGGGCAGAGTAGCATACAATCCTCTCCTCGTGTATTTGTAAATACCCTCCTTATAACGCACTCCAGGGGGAAGTTATTGGCTGAATCAACCTGCCAGTGAATTCTTAGATTTTATAAACTACAGAAGAATATAATGAACAGAGAAACAGTTGCAAAAAAAAAAAAATATAGAAATGAAGCATAAAAGGAAAACGAGTAACAAGGAAAGATTTAAGTCATCCCATCTACAAGACGAGAAGAACTACATGTCAGTTTTGTCTTATACCTTACATCCACAGTCCAATATCCAGTTTGCTCTGATACAATTCAAAGCATCTAAATTTTTAATTTTTAACAAGTCTAAATGGCTAATGCAATGAAATACAGAAGAAAGCTGAAATTGAATGGACAGTTGATCATGAGTTCTCGAATGCACTAATTTTTTTTTTTTTCATTTACGCATTTGTCTACTCAACCCTGACTCACATTACAATTAGCAATGTGACAATCATGCTTCACTTGATGTTTTCATAGAATTTGTTTTTTTAAATCATTAAATTATGTGATTTCACGGAAAAAAGCCTCAGATGAAGTGAATTTCTAATGTGTGCTAGTTTTCCATAACTTGATTATGGTTATATAGTATCTTGAGGAATTCCAGACTCAGTAGTCAGTGTTACTATGGCAATCCTCAAATGTAGTTGCATAAAAAAAGGCCCCATTAACTTTTAAGAAGAGTAACAACTTGATAAAACTATAGCTTGATGGAGTAGCAATATAAGCCTAACGCGGCAGCTAAAGATCTAGGTCTGGATTGAGTCAACAGTTTCTAATAAATTGAAGAAATTAAAAAACAAAATAAAATAAGGCCTAAATGCTACCTCTTTAGTCAAATGTGTGCCACAAAACCTTAAAAACAAACATAAAAGTACAAACTTGGCCTAATGGCAGAAGATAGAATTTAAATAACACAAAGAAAAAAAAAATGAAGGAACAAATTTATGTTTCACACACCCTTAAAACTTTCAAAATAAAGCAACAATCCTTGCCCAAATTAGGGAACAAAAAAAAACATTACAGTCCTTGTCTAATATCATGAGAGAACACACAAACTACCAGACATCTCTAAACCCTTTGGTCCCGAAAACAGTGGCAATTTACTGAAATAGGATATGTTCAGCATCAACCAGAAGACAGTTTCAATACTATATATCACTTGCTGTAAAAGTTAAGACTCGACATCCTTTACAACTCAGAGAAACAGAAAATTTAGAAGAAAATATCATATTAGCTTCACTAAGGAAATCGGCTATGACACTAGTTGTATATAAAAGTTGCATTCAACTTACAGATAATCTTTTGAATTCAAAATTGCTCATGCTATTTTACCCCAATTTGCTGCCACAGAGTTGATACCAACAAATGAAATTGTTGTTTCATGCCTCTCACACCTAAATTCGACCAGCAAATTCATTCCCTTCTCATGCTAAGATTAAAATGAATAAAAATATTCATACAATCATAGGATTCATAAACACATGCAATGTCGTAGACAATTTAATTTCAAACGAAGAGAACAAAAATAATAATTTTTTTTAAAAAGTAAAAATTTGAAAAACTCACAATAGTGGCAATGCGTTTGTTAGAAGCCATAAGAACTCTCCCTTCGTCATCCAACACAAAACCCGCCGGCGGGTTTGGCAGAGGCAGCGCCGAGTACGGTGACGACTGAGGTGACTGTGACGGTGACTCTAGCACCTCCACTCCACCACCACTCTTTTCAATCTCAAAATCATCTCCACTCAATCTCTTAGTATTACTCCTACTACTTGGCTTCTTTTTTTTCTTTGTCGTCGGCGGCGCGCCACCTTTCTGCTGCTTCGCCGCCGCACGACAACACAGTAAACCGTATCTACCACCGGAGCTTGCGTTTATTCTACTGAATTGGGGAAAACTGACATACGGCTGAGGAATACTGCATATAACTTTCGAAGTATTCAGAGAAATTGTGGTAAATGTTGAAAATCTGGGCATGGAAAATGCCATAATTGTGTTGTGAGAGCTATGGTGTTGTGCTGTGTACCGACTACGGACAGATTTTCTTATCAAAGAAATTTTCCGGATTTTCATTCCCTACTCTGAGGTTTATATCGTGTTTTTTTATTTCGAGTCCTTGGGACTTTAGAAATATCATTTTTGCCAATGAAAACCCTTTTTTATTTTGGTGTAAATCTCAATATAGTCCATAAAGATTGAAAATATAACTAAATTAGCTTCTTGGTTGGGTGAGCTACTTATAGAAAGACCAAATAAGTTTTTTATTGAATGAAAAATGTTGATATAAATAAATTCATCCAAATAGAATAGGGACAGAATTTTTAATAATATGCATAAATAACACTGAATAAAGTAAATAATGAAAACTAATAAAAAAACAATCTTAGGAATATGAGCATGTGTGAGGGTCATGTCAAGTAATACCAACTAATTTTGAGCTCGACATTTATACAATTTCAAAGACAAATTTTAAGATTTGTTATCTGTGTAGTTTCTTGTATAAATAAATTAGAATTAGACTAGTCTAAAGTCTAGGTTGTGGTATAACTGTATAGAGACATCATCGTCTAATTATCGAATAAGATTACTAAGAAATTACTACAAAAATATCTTGTCTTCCTTCTCTTTCAGTTAAGGAGATATCAAAAATCATTTTGATAATCATATGATACTAGCTCGTATTCATCTTTATACATCCGGATGCATTGATGATATATAGATATTTATATGTGGTGTTACAAATCGATGGATCGACTAATATAATTGGAAAATCATTTAATGAATATAAATAAATAATTAAAAAATTAGAAACTAAAATATATATAAATATTTTTCAAAAGCATATTATATATTTCATAAATAACTATTACATTATATTATTAAAAACTAAAATCGTTTGATACTATATGACAAATCGTGCAACACACGAGTATAATATTAGTTTATCTAATAGGTACTACTTTGTTTATCGAAATGTATTATTTGTTACAGTTGTGTTATCCTACCCACTGTGGGTACGTTAATATATGTCCACGGTTGATGTGTCAAAAATCTAGTGAACCTATTAATTTTATTTTTTATATAACGAGTAGATGAGATCATTTCACGTCATCGATGGATATATTAAAAGTTGTTCACAGACACTGTGAATATTTTAGCATTTTCCTTATTTCTTATATGTAAAAGTATTACTTGTTTATCTTTAAAGTATGACTTGTTTTATTGAAAGGTAATATGTGTTTTATCTAAAGGTATTACTTATTCATCTTAAATATATTACTTTATTTTACAAGTTATTGAAATGTAAAATATTTACTCATATAATTGAAAGATATTACTCATATACTCAAAATGTAAAGTATAAGTTTAAAATTTTAAAGTTTATTTTACAAGTTATTGAAACGTAAGGTATAATTACCAATATACTCAAAAGATTTTATTGTACTGTGGAGTATACATTTAAAATCTTAAAATTTAAATGCATGATTTACATCATCTTCTTCTTCAAAATCTCTTAAATAATTTTATGAAATCAAAAAAAGAAAAGAGGATGACTCAGAATAATCAATAATTTCCTACAAAATAAATAATTCACGAAGATAATAAATAAAAAGAAGAAGAACAATAAATTACAAACATAATTTCATGATTCGAAAAAAAATGAGAAAAAAGAAGAATAACCATAACTGGAAAAAAAGAGGAGAAAAATAAAAGAAGAGAATAATTGAGAAAAGAACACTTGACAAAAGAATGGAGGAGATGAGCATTGTTGGAGAGATGTTATGACACAAAAAGAAAAAAATGAAAATAAATATATAAAGAGTGGGTGGGCGGACAGATCGAATTTGGGACACAAATCCTAGAATTCGTATCTTAGAAATATAAGAGACTCAACCCATGAAAATTGTAGTACCTGTAAAAAGGTTCACAACAAGAATTTCTCTAATTTAAAACAATAACACAAAGAATGATAATTTGAACAAGACAAATCATCTTTCATTGATCATGTCGTTATGTCTAAAGGTTACACCTCTTACGAGCTAGATTGGGAAGATATGTTTTTTTAATTTCTTCAAGAAATAAGGTTTGGGTACAAGGCTCAACAATGGTGGACTTTGAATTTCAATGTGTATCTTTGGGAATTCAGATGTTGGATCGTATAATTAAAGGATTGTTGTTGGAAATTCTCAATAATTGCACATACAAAATAACCTCGGACTATGTGATTAATTAGCAAATATTATACGCTATTAATGTTTAAGAGAATAAAGTTGTATCTCAACCATAAATCATAGGGTCTGATGGTAAATATTTGAATTTGACAAATGGTATCAAATCGAGTTATTATCCCTAAAAAGGTTGAACAGCAAACCAAATAAACAGATTAGCATAGCCATGAGCAATCTCATTGTCTTGTTCCTAACAAAAGAAAGTTTAATACTTCGATAAAACTCAAAAAAAATAAAAAATAATACCGAATTCTGTAAGATTTGATGCTTTCTTCTTGACAACATCATTAACTTATTTAACATCAGACCGTACTTTCATAAACGGGTGAACTAACCCATAAAAGGGGTTATTGCAAATCCAAAGCTTCTCATTCCCAAAACATTATAACAAGGGCTTAATTGTAAAAAAAAAAAATATCCAGAATTTAACTTAATTTTTCTATTTTAACCAATTGTTTTAAAATTATCGATTTTAACCATAATTAGATCAATTGATTTTAATTTTAGTCCATTTATTATTTTAATTAAAATTAGATTATTGTATATGGTGATGTGGAAGTCATGTAAATAATATTTAAATGGTACATCACTTAAAATTGACAAAGATTGATTAACCGTGAATTAACCTACTTTAAACTAAAAAAGAAGAAGATGAAAATAACACAATATACAAATATATATATATATATATATCATGTATACATCTAATTGTTCTTTAATCTTGTTTTTACTTAAGATACACCACATTTTATTTTATTTTGACGTCTAACGTTGATAAATAATTTTTGTTTGTGTTGCGTTGTTTTCATCATTTTTTTTTTATCATTTTTCTTTTTATTATTTTTTACTTGTTTAGATTAAGTAAGTTAATCTATGATTTATTAAGTTTAATTAATTTTAAGTGATGTATGACTTACTTGTCCACCAGTCATCCATGTTACCCCATAATCAAATTTTTTGGCCAAAATAATAAATTGATTAAAATTGAAATGAATTGATGATCAAAATTGATAATTTTATAAAAATTGGTTAAAATAGAAAAAAAAATGTAAAATTTTGATTTTTTTTTTCTTTTTGCAATTAAGGCTTATAACAACCATAAAATCCTGACAATCATGATATGTATCTATTGAGAGGCCAAATCATGGGTTTTCTTAATCAATTATTGTAGTTCTGAAAATAATTAACAAAATGTGGTGTATTTGTAAAAGCTACAAGTGAAGTTGCGTATACTGTATACAAGACTTCCACAGGAAAAGAGAACAGAGTGTGTGTGCCAGAGAGAATGTGTTACGAGTGAGGAGAGAGAGAGAGTGAATAGCAGTCACCTCCATAGTGGGACTGGGAGATTTAGTTGATTAGAAATTTATTTTCAAAAAAATTTAAAAAAAAAAAAAGTTTATTTGCAAAGCAAAAGAAAAATACTAAGTATATTTTTATTTGAAAAAATAATAGTTTTGTATAGTTATTTATACTATAATTAATTTCACTATAAATATGGATGTATAGTTATAGTTCTCAAATGAATTTATATTATTTCAAAAACAGAAACAACATATTCGCTTACTATATTCATAAGTATTATATTATAAAATTAAATTTTAATTATATAGATAATTATGTTTGGTGTATTTTATTTAATCAAATAAATCTTAATTGTTAAATTTTATAACTTTCAAGATTATGATTTGTTTGATATAATAATATGTATTTTATCTAAAATTTATATTATAAAGTGAAACGATTTAAATTTTATATAAAAAACAACCAAATCATGTATGTTTAAATAAGAAAATATATTTTATTCATATAATTATATATTTAATTAAATTCGAGAAAAAATATAAAAATATATCAAGTCAAAATAGAGCCGTTTATGATCGTTGCCAAAATAGAATCGTTTAATTTGATGTATCACTTCTTTAAATTTATAATATTATTTACAACTATATATTTTCCTAAATGTAAAATAAATCGATTTTTTTAATAATTTGTCAAAATAAGATGGAAAAAATTAATAAGATTTTTTTACAATATATTGGAAAATCCAAATTTTAAAATGGTGATGTTTATTTTCTTCACATTATCATAAATATAAAATCTTTTTAAAATTTTATAGCTGATAAAAATTCTCAAATTAAATATAAGAATATTTAGACAAAAATGTGATTTAATTGTGGATATCCAAATTGTGTTAACCAATGATATAGTCGAATGAATTAAAAAATTTATTGTTAATAGAATGATGATGTGTATGATAAGCAAGGAAAAAAATATCGTGAAATATGGATAACCGAAATAATATCAAACCATAATTTTATGGGTCAAGTCCAAACTACCCATTTTCATAATCTAAGGAATTTTTCTATCTCATTTTCATGAAAATAACTTTTTTACTCATTTCAATACTACCCCTTAACTATATATAAATTTTAATTACTAAATAATATTCAAATACACTATTTGAATACTAAATTTAATATTTCAAAATACATAAAATTTTATAATCCAAAATTTTGAAAAGTTGAAAATTTATTTTTCCCTCTCCCAACCCCAAACTCCACCAAAACTCAATCTCCACCACTTCAACATCAATGGCGGAATATCCTAGGATGGAGCTCGAATTTTATTGATGAATTTGAAGATGTTTTGTGAAGCAATTGTCGAATTTGAGATGAGAATGAGGTTACAGGGAAATGGGAGAATTGAGATGAGAATAAAGTTAAGAAGATGAGAGAAATGACAGTGATTCTTGTCGGAGATGACAAAAGAGTGGTAGATGTCAGATTTGCGCTGACAAATCTAGATATTGGAGCGAATATGGTAGAAGTGCGACGTCGCTCACAATCGAAGTCGCTCGCACTCGGAGATGAAAACATCGAGATAAGCTAAGAAGGATAGAGAAGGTGAATGAGAGCTGATTTTCTGGTCTGTATTATCTGAGGTGAATGAGAGTTAATTTGCACGATAGTCTGTGTTATCTGAATTTGGAGGTGAGACATCAGACTGTTCGAAGAGAGAGATAAAAGTTTAGGTTGAAATTTTTTATTTTTTTATTTTGTGTATAATTACCATCATAATCGTGAATAATTGTGAAATTTCTTGAATTTTTTGATTTTGTATAAAATTGCACGAGTAGGAGAAAATCATCGAAATCATGCGCCATTTAATATTATTCTGATATATGTGCACGATATGTATCTTACTGTTCACGATAAATCGTGTATGTTCAATATTTTGATATATGTACACGATATGTACATTATTACGTGTATATAATTTATCGTGTACATGATAAGTATACAACGTGTACACAAGTCAACTGCGTGTACACGATAATCATGTACATGATATTTATACATGTCCATGATGACTCGTGTACACGATTATCATATGTATACAGATATATATTTTACAACGTGTACACGATTATACGATATGTATTTTACAACGTGTACACAATAATTATAATAAGTTATAATCGTGTACACGAATAATCCAAGTTATAATCATGTACACATTATGAATCGTGTATACGATACCTACATACAATCATATAAAATTTTTGTACACGAGATAATCGTCTACTCCATCAAATATACTCGTGTAAAAAAAATTAAAAATCCTCATTTGTTGAAATGCAATATTCAAATTTTAGATAATTTTTTCCAAATAGAGAGTTTTGAATCTTAGATGATTTTTTCCAAATAGAGAGTTTTGGTTGAAGTGCAGTGTTCAAATCTTCAAAATCTTTTTTCCTAATAAACATATCTTCACCGAATAAACACATCTTAGATGATTTTCCCCAAATAAAGGCTTTTGGTTGAAGTGCGGTATTCAAATTTTAAAAATCTTTTTTCTCAGATAAACATATCTTCACCGGATAAACAATTTTTTGATTTTTTTTCTAAATAAACAGATCTTTAAAAAAAATTACATAGATAAACATATCTTCATTGCATAAACAAATTTTTGAAATCATTTCCCTAAATAAAGAGATCTTTAAAAAAAATTATATGTTGTGTTTGAAGAGTAATTGTTAGAGACTTATCTATCAAAGATATTTGTAGAAAAATTAGATATAAAATATAATATAGTGTATTTAGATTTAAATTTTAAATACATAGATATGAAATACATTGTAAGTGAAGTGGAGACAAATTGGACTTTTTTTTACCAAAATTGGGTAAAATAGTTATTTTCATAAAAAGGGTAGAAAAGTTCATTATCTTATAAAATGGGGTAATGAGAGGCATTTACACTAATTTTTTTCTATAAAAATATTGCGATTTTTTTCTATAAAAATATTATGATATATCGTGATATATCGTGAATATACATTTTAGGCGATATATTGCATAACACTCATGCGCCTAACTTGTGCATAACAATTTTTTCTCTTTTTTCTTTTCGTTTTTATTAGCATAACAATTTTTTCTCTTTTTTCTTTTCGTTTTTATTAGCGCTCACTTCATTCTTCATTTTGTTTTTTTCTGTTTTTTTCTTTTCGTTGAATTGTGTTTTATTCATTTTTCTTTCTTTTTCATTGTGATAAGTTTTTTTTTATTATGGTAATCTGCACATCCTCAGTATATCATCTTTCTTACGAACAAATAAAATCAGAGCACCCCATGGTAAAAAACTAGGTCTAATAAATCTTTTATCCAACACATCTTGTAATTGTATCTTCAACTCTTTTAGTTCCATTGATACCATCTTGTATGGAGATTTAGATATAGGTGCAGTTCTTTGAAGTAGCTCAATAACAAACTCTATCTCACGATTTGGTGGTAGTCCAAGAAAATCATCTGGGAATACCTCAGGATATTTTTGAACTACTGGAACTTCATTGACTGATGGACACTGTCGTTCTTCCAAATTCATAACACTTATCAGATAACCCTCACAACCACTTTTCATTAGTCGTTGTGCTTTCACTACTGATATTAATGGAAGTCTAGAGTTTGTTCTGACTCCGATAAATGAAAAAGATTCTTCCTCAGGTGGTTGAAATGTGATTACCTTTATTTGGCAGTCTATGGTAGCACAATATTTTAAAAACCAGTCCATACCCAAAATTATATAATAGTCATTCATATCTAATATGATCAAATCTGCATATAGTTCCCAACCTTCAATTGGAATAACACATGCTCTCAATACCCGAATAGTCTGTTTCGGATTTCCAGAAGGGATTACTACACTATAACTAACGTATGTTATTTCGGGTATCCTATCTATCCTTTTAATGTACCTAGTAGATGCAAATGAATGTGTAGCTCTAAAATCAAATAATACAAATATTGAAGTACCAAAAATAAAAAGTTTACCTGTAATAACAAATGAGTTTATTTCAGCATTCTCTCTGGTCATAGTAAAAAATCTTGCGGGAACTGTATCTTATGTATTCGACTTTGGTTTATTCGGGCACATCCTGGCAATATGTTTCACTTCTCTACAAGTAAAACAAGCTCTCGTACCTAAAAGATAAACTTTTTTATATAGTTTCTCACAACTTCGACATGGAGGTACTGGTATTGGAGCCTTGCCCTGCTCAACCCTCACACGTTTACTTGGGTCTTCTTGACCCTCTCTCTGTTTAGGTTAAAAATTAGGTTTTGGGCTCTGAAATTGAGATGACCTTTTCTTTTCATTTCCAACCCAATGTTGTTTTTGTCTTTGAGTGAACTGACGTTGCATCTCCTATGCATACCTTATTCGTTGTTCAACTTGTTTTGCGACTTGTGCCCTCTCAGCAATTTGTGAATAAGTGGCCCCCTAAATTCCCAACATACTCACATCTCTATAAATCTCAAATTTTAGATCTTCGAGAAATCTTTCTACTTTTAGTACTTCCGTATTAACGATATGTTCGGCAAACCTAGATAACTGCTCAAATTTACGGATATAATCTGAAACAATCATTCCTCCCTGCCTTAACTATATAAATTCATTCATCTTCATTATACACACTGAAGCTGTAAAGTATTTGTTTCTAAAAAACTTTTTAAATCTATCCTAACTCATGGTTTCAACATTTTCAATACTTTTAACATATCCCACCAGTGTTCTGCACTTCCTCGCAACAATGACGCGCATACTACCATTTTCTTATTCGGAACCCTGTTATACTGAAACATGTTTTTAATGGTTTTAAGCCAGACTTCTGCAGTAGTGGGGTCTATAGCATCCTCAAACATTGGTGGATTCAGCTTTCTAAATTTTTCTCCAACCACTTCTACTTATTCTATCCAATGTGGTGGTTGATTTATTTCACCCCCTAATTGTCCATCCATATTTCTTTATTGATCGAGTTGTTGGATCTGTTGGGACTGTCGTTCTATTAATTCAATCAGCCTAGTAATGACAATATCACGGTCATTACCTACTCCTCCAGTGGATGTCTCTTGTTCTTGAGATCTATCTCTTCCACTACTCTCACCTTGAGTTTTTACCATGGTTTGCAACTACCATGGAATCCCAGATCACATGACCAATAAGAATCATGAAACATATAAATGCAAAATAAAATAAAACAAAGCTTACTGACAATGCGTTGCGCCTCAAGTTCTAAGATCATGTACATGGACAGTCTACAAGACCATTAGTTGGGCTCTAATACCACTCTGCCATGTCCAAATTTCTAACATAGCTAAACTTGCACTAAATTTTCATATTAAAAGATCTGTACGTGAGTGTGTGAATTTTTTTTAAACTAAATAACATAAAAACCTTTCTTGCATATGAAAACCTTGTTGCATGAAACTCGTTAAGAAATTTATAACATGCATCGAATGATGTACCATACTACAAACCACACTCACCTGTATATTTACATATTTATACATATTAGGGTATGAGGACAAAACAGAAGTCCATGTATTTTATCAAAATATTATTTAAAACAAAATAAGCCCATAGCGTAACCTAACAGGTCATCATCCATGCACACCATCTCCAAACCCGTAGAAGCTCAACATTATAGTCAGTAAATCCATGAACTTATATATCATTAGGTTCACCTATAATGCATGAACTATACGAGCTAAAAAGCACAGTAAGTAAAAATTATGCACATAACATGAATGATATAAAATAATGTCAATGATGCATGTTCATGAATAAAAACATTTATTTCAAAACCGTTTTCCTTCATTTGACCATTGACCACCATCTACTAGGCACCGGGTAGAGTTCAACGTAACATCATTCATCATAGCCATATCCATATATCACATGCCACCGGCTAAACAAATCAAGTCATATCCATGTTTCACATGCCACCGGTTAAACATATATTATTAATAGCCATATTCATGTCTCACATGTCACCGGCTGAACGATTCAAGCCATATCCATGTCTCACATGCCGCCGACTAACCATATAGTATATCATAAGCATGATTTACATACCTCGATGTGCTAGTATTGATCAATAAAATATTTTTCTTCAAATCATGTCGTGCATGTAGAATGTAATAATTTTCAATCATTTACGTATGCACGTGTTGATGCTCGTGAATGATAATGCAACCCATATATTTCACCATAGTATCATTCAAACACATCAATTCCTAAGAAAACATAAAATTCACATAATATCACTTAATCAATATATAACATGAAATATTATATTCATACATTGTAGGCATAAATACATTTCTACTTCCCTTATCTCCCAGAAATTGGTATCCTACACTCAAAAGATGTGACACTTCTTCTTATATATATATACACAAATTAAATTCCAACTCAAAAGTGAATGTCGGCAATTCCTATTTTTCATGTAAATCTGCAATGAATTAAAATGATAAATAAAAATAAATCAAATTAATAACATTTTTTTATTCAATTTAATAGAAAGAGTCGAGACACACACTTTTACTAACTCATATATATATATATATAATTATACATAAGTTTTTATTAACTCAACATGTTTTATCATTTTGATTAATTACACCAACTAACAAAATATAACATTTTAATCAATGACTTTAATAACAAATTATAGAATAAATTATACCCACTAAAAATCAGAATTCTAATATTATAAGTATATATAAGTACTTAGGTTATTGAATTTACTAATCATCAAAACTTAGTTATTAATAATAATAACAGTAACTATACTTTAAATTAATAATTAATTTTTCATTAAATTGTGAATCTTATTTTTAATTTTTTTTCATAAATATAAAACGCACATGTATTTGAACTGATACATGTAATCTCAAATTACTAATTATATCATAATCCATTGTTCTTAAAACTTATTTATTCGATTAAGAGACCAATTATTTATTAATTCATGAAATTGTTCCAACTATTAAGAAGATAACCATAAATTTCCACCTCAATTATTCATATCAAAGTGTATGAAAAGTATTTACCTGTACTTCTCCACTTTCGTCGCTTTATTTCCCCTTTATTACTTATTGTTATAATTCTTCTTACATATGAGAGCATTCTTATTTATAAGATATATTCTCTTTCTATCTTTCTATTTTGATGTAACACAATTGTTTTTATACATCAAATGCACGGATTCTAAATCCGTACAACTGGGTCAACCCGACCCGAAAGTACCTTTCACGTGCCCCCACGCGCACCTCACGCGTCCAAACCCTAACTCAAACCCTAGTTCTACTGTATATTGACATAACCTTTTAGTTTAGCGAACTTAACCTTTTAGTTATATGCACATAACCTTTTGCAGTGTTGAGTAGTGAAAAAAGTATAAGTTATTCACTGAAAAGGTTATGAAATTTGCATATAAAGGTTATAGTATTACAACATAAAGGTTATATCATTACAACATAAAAGTTTCGGCTATATTGAATTTTTATAGTGAAAAAATTATAAGTTATTTATTAAAAAAGTTACGAAATCTGTATATAAAGGTTATATTATTACAACATAAAGGTTTGGGCTATATTACATGAATTTTTATAGTGAAAAAAGTATAAGTTATGCACTGAAAAAGTTATGAAATCTGTACATAAATGTTACACTATTACAACATAAAAGTTATATTATTATAACATAAAGGTTATAACATAAATTATAAAAAAAAAGGCGCGGATCCGGTTAAATCGGACCCAACCCGACTCGACCCGCGTGCCTAGTTGCATGGATCATGACTCATGCACCTGGTGCACACAAACACTACTCTTGACGTAAATATGCACCATGTAGCATATGTATATTATACTACTAATCTACTATTCCACATATCAATTCTTGTGCAATATAAAAGATTGCAACATTTTTATTTCTTTTTTTTATTGCTTATAAGTATATACATAAAATCAAATATATTTGTTTGAATTCTAATTGATATGCTATTAGTTTTCTAAAATAGACTATATTATGATTTCAAAATCTCAACTTTTGTAGAATACTATATTTTTGATTGAATTTTTTGAGTTAGTTATTTCTATAATATGATTAACACGTATATAATATTAATTTCATTCAACTCTTTTCTTAATAATCTGTCGATTATTCTCATTCTACCCTCACACTTTCACATACGTCATATCATTATAAAAAAACACATATATGTAATATTCATTTATTCAATTGAAATTTTCATGATTTAGGTTGATGGTCCTTAACTATTAATGTTAATACAAACACTCAAAAGATTAAATATCAGAGACCACACCGAGAACTCCTTCTCTTCCCCTTGGGAGAGGGGTGGTTGGCGATTCCCTACTACGTACTCGATGGAAAGGGGGTGAAAGGTTCTTATCTATGGGACTCCTACTTTACCTGCTAACTATTTAGCTGGCTAATTAACCCCAATTCATCTTCTGGGAATATATATATATATATATATATATATATATATATATTAATTAAATAAATATTAAATTCAAGTAACACGTAATTGCAATGCAAGAATTATATGGATGCATGAATTATGTTGGTCAATAAGTAACAAGAGGCTCGGGTCACATATACTATTAGATATATTTTCTAATTTTTTTTTAAATTTTCATATTTTTAAAAAAATGATCTATATTTCCATCAAAATCGATATATCTATCGATATTTTTGTAAAATTAAGGTATCGATATATTCATTGAAACCGATATTTTCATCCTAGATGATATATTTAGGAGAGAGTGTAATTATAACTAAATATATTTGGAGTCATTGTAAATGCCTTAGGTTAAGAGTGACAATCGGAGATTTCTAAAACTTTAGTGCTCTAAATGAAACTCCAGAGAAATTGAGGGGTTAAAGTGACAATAAAATAAACACCATCTTGGTCTCAGTCTCCAAAGTCTTGTTTCTCACATGATTTACTTCCAAAAACTTCATACAATTTCTTGACAACACTGTTACCTATTTCTCCCCATTACATGTGATTTCTCGACAGTGAGCAGCGAATTTATCTCGCACGGACAAGAATCGATGGGCAAATCTTTTTGCACTTTTCTGTTTCTTCTTCTCTTCATAAATTCAGTTTTTTCTTGGAAGAAGGATGAGTTCCGCAACTGCAATCAAACCCCATTCTGCAAACGTGCCCGTTCCCGGAAACCGGGTTCCTGCTCATTGATCGCCGCCGATGTCTCCATCTCCGACGGAGATCTTGTGGCAAAGCTCATCCCCAAGGAGACTAATCAAGAAATTTCCGAAGGTCAAGAGAAACCCTCGAAGCCTTTGGTCCTCACAATATCAGCCTACCATGATGGTGTAATGAGACTGAAGATTGATGAAGACCAAACCCTAGGTCCACGCAAGAAGAGATTTGAAGTGCCCGATGTGATTGTGCCCGAGTTTCTGACCAAAAAGTTGTGGCTACAGAGGTTGAAAGAGGAGAAAGGCGAGGATGGTTCGGGTGCGATGTCGGTTGTTTATCTCTCTGATGGGTATGAAGGTGTGATTAGGCATGACCCTTTTGAGGTTTTTGTGAGAGAGAGTGGTGAACATGGGAAGAAAGTGTTGTCTTTGAATTCAAATGGATTGTTTGATTTCGAACAGCTGAAGGAGAAGAAAGAGGAGAATGAGGATTGGGAGGAGAGGTTTAAGACCCATACTGATACTAGGCCTTATGGGCCACAGAGTATTAGCTTCGATGTGTCGTTTTATGAGGCTGATTTTGTGTATGGGATTCCAGAACATGCCACTAGTTTAGCCTTGAAGGCAACTAGAGGGCCTGAAGTGGAACATTCTGAGCCCTACAGGCTTTTCAATCTTGATGTTTTCGAGTACCTCCATGATTCGCCTTTTGGGCTTTATGGGAGCATCCCTTTTATGATATCACATGGTAAATCACAAGGGAGTTCGGGGTTCTTCTGGCTCAATGCTGCTGAAATGCAGATTGACGTTTTAGAGAGTGGATGGAATGATGAGTCCTCATCCGTGTTAATGCTGCCATCTGATCAGAAGAGAATCGATACTTTTTGGATGAGTGAGGCTGGTGTGGTGGATGCATTCTTTTTCGTTGGTCCAGGACCGAAAGATGTAATTAAGCAGTATACTGCTGTAACAGGAACACCAGCGTTGCCTCAGTTGTTTTCCATTGCCTACCACCAATGTAGGTGGAATTACAGGGATGAAGAGGATGTTTACAATGTTGACTCCAAATTTGATGAGCATGACATTCCCTATGATGTTTTGTGGCTTGATATTGAGCACACAGATGGGAAGAGGTATTTTACATGGGACAAGCTGCTATTCCCTAACCCTGTAGAGATGCAGAACAAGTTGGCTGCAAAAGGTAGACATATGGTGACTATTGTGGATCCTCACATCAAGAGGGATGATTCATATTACATACATAAGGAGGCTTCCGAGAAAGGATACTATGTGAAGGATGCAACTGGAAAGGATTTTGATGGATGGTGCTGGTCTGGCTCCTCATCTTACCCAGATATGTTGAATCCTGAAATTAGGTTGTGGTGGGCTGATAAGTTCTCATATGATAATTATGTTGGTTCAACTCCATCATTGTACATCTGGAATGACATGAATGAGCCTTCTGTCTTCAATGGCCCAGAGGTAAACCTTTTAATTTTGATTCCATTCTTAGGGCTTTCTGCTCAAATTGAACCTTTGTTTTTGATTCTATATATTTGTGTATCTGCTAATCTATTAAACTATTGTTGGTTTATTCAATAGTTAGATTCTTTCATATCCCGCTTAATGAATTTTTTTGTGTGTAAATTTCCCTTTTATCATCTTCTAGAGCATCATATATTTGGTTACAAGCACCTTAAGGCTTATGTTCTTTCCGTGCACTTTTTTCATGTGCTGGAAGCTTGAATTGCATGCTGCCCTCAGAATAGTCGAAGGTTAACATGTAAAGACTGGTGTAGGTAGCGAAAGTTATTGATATGTTTAGTAAAGTATGCATACATTACACAACTCCTTGAGGATGCTGGAAGCTTTAAATGCATTAGGTCCAGTAATTCTTCAGGTTCATGTAACCTACTACTGTTTGAAGTGTAGAAAGAATGCTTGGTAGTGCTCTGTCATCTCTGTGATCAGAACCTATTTGCTTATGACTTGTGAACATGTGCATGTGTTTTAAAGTGCCGATGGAGATTTATCCTGGATTAGGAGTAAGAAAATGGTATGGTTTTTTCTATTATGTTGTTGAGAAACAAGCTAGCTCTCCATGCACCTTTATTTGAAAGAAGCTTGCTTCATTTGTCATGTCTTTATGTTTATATTCGTGCTTCTAAGTATTAGGCAACCAGAAGTGAATATGAAGTGTACATGAGAACAAAATATAGTTCAAATCGATCTTATCGTTGTTGATCAACCCAAAGTTAGCTGTAAATGCAGATTTTGAGATATCATATCAAATCATTATCTTTTTTTGACACAAGAAAGTGGTCCAGGAGTGTCAAGTCGCATGATAAAGCTTGGGTGTGTAAAATATTATTACCTTGTTTTTTCAAAGTTTGGACTTTCTATAATGGCCTGTTGGGTATTGTTTACACATATATATATTTTTTAATCAGAATATGAATTGGGTATGCAGTATGCATACATGCAACATGGAATCTATGAATTTTCTTTCTCCTCTCGATTGGGAGTTAAGGGATTGGGGAGAGATGGAAAGGGTATTTGATCTTAGTCAACCAAGTTGATGGCTTTTGTGTTGCTATACATCCTCCGACTCTATGCATAACAAGTCTAGAGATACTAATTATACTCACTTGGTTATGGTTACTTGTGTAACTTTGCCAACTCATCAGTAAAGAAAATGGACTTGAAGTAGAGTTCTTTCTTTTTTTTTTGGCTATTGCATTGCATGTGAAACTACCAGCCCAACTCTCTTAAGTGTAAGTTCTCTATAACTTGGGATGGCAAACTATTTCCACAGTCTACTCCACTGCCCTGAAAGAAAGGAGGATAAAAATCTGTAGTTGAACTTTGTATGAGAGAGATATATGCTGAATTTTCCAATAATTTGAGCTGAAAAGATATATAATACTACTAGATGTATATGTATCAAGTAGGCCTTTTTGTTGGCTTTTGTGTTGCTACTAGATGATAGACCATTGCTTCAATGTTGTACTCTTGATTCAAAGCCCGGGATTGTATAGTTATGCTATAGCTCTCTGTCGCCTGCATAAAGCTTTTTGAGTCAATATTTTGAATCTGCCTGTTATACTCCATCTATCCAACAACTATTGCTTTCTTTTTTGTTTTAGGACATTGAGCAATGATTCTCCATTTCCTGAAATGGAAAATATTTACCAATTGTATCTTCTTTTAAGTTATGTGACATCCAATGATGAAAATTTCTGTGTGGTTACAGAAATTTTGGAGTTTCGATATTGAAACGAGCTGTCATGAAATTTTTTCAGAATTTGGGTAAAATGTCGGTAAATATCGTAAAATATTGGTAATGATATCAGTGACTTCATATTACAAATTATTGAAAAATTAGGTATATATCGGTAAACATTGGTAATTGGTAAAAAATCAGTTTTCGTAGAAAATAAATGGTTTATTTTGTAATAGATTTTATTGTGAATGACCCTGACTTCTTAATGAAAAAAATTTATTTTGTACCCTAATAATATTAATATTTACAGTTTATAATTGTAACAAACTGTTTGTTTCATTTGCTTTGGCCGATTGATCTTCCAATATGATTGAATAATTTGTTTATCATCAACGTTATCAGTAGTTGAAGTTAAATTTTAAGAAAAACGTTTGCAATAATATTCCTAAATGACATTAAAATTCCAAATTTTCTATATAATTTCCATCTTGTTTTCAGATTTAACTAATTTTGATATCAATATTTCCACTGACTTTTTCCGTAAAATTAGAGTACTGAAACTTCTACCGATAATGACATTCTTAACCTTGGTGACATCACATGCTCTCAAAGGTTTCCTTTAAGCATAAAGGGTTAAATCATAGAAATATGTAAAACGTACAACTTCCAGCTGTCATCTAAAAGTCCATAAGGCCTTAGCTGAAATAAACTTAGGACAAATTGAGTTTTCAATATTTCATTAATCATTGAGTTTCTTTGCTTGGGTCTGCCCATTGTCTCTTCAATTGTAGGCATGTGTTGTCCTACTGATGAAGTCTCTTTTATGAGATTAAAGTACGTTCCCACTGTCATATTCATTGCATAATTTCCTGGTGATGGATTATCAACATGGAATTGTTGTATTTTGGATCCTAATAAGTACATCAATTATTCTTTAGAGAATCTGAATAATTTTTTTGTGGTCATAAACCACATTAATATTATGCAAGTATCCTCATTTCTTCCATGAAATTTCAGCTCTAGCAGAAGATTGCATGGTTTATTACTTGAGTAATGATTGATGGTTCTCTTGTGGTTTGCCTTCGTATAAATCCATTAGTGAACAGATAGTCTTTTAGAATCAGTAATAACACTGGCTATTTCCATTATAAGTATTTGACAGCTATAGCAGAAAGGTGCATTGTATTCAGTAACTTGTTTAGTGATGTATCATAGGCTGGTTTCCTGTGGTTTACCTTCATATAAATGCATAAGCAAACATAAATTCCTTCAGAATCAATACCAACTATTTCCATTTTTAGTATTCAAGTATGTTGTTATGTGTTGAGTGATCTGCACTTCAAGGTTCAATATACACCCAAGGCCAAGTTTCATGGCATATTCAGAGATGATGACCGGGCTCGGGCTGCTTGCATCCAACCTCTAAATATGATAATTTTCTTGACTGCTTGATTTAAATTTTAATAAGAGCTTTAAAGGAATGAGTTTGTCTTTCCATAGTGTGTTGAAACTTTTATAGTTCCTCTAAATTTGTTATTGTGATATTCCAAATTTCTCCAATGAAACAAATCCTCATTTTGCATCCTCAGATTTCAATGCCAAGAGATGCATTGCACCATGGAGATGTGGAACACAGAGAATTGCATAATGCCTATGGGTACTACTTCCACATGGCTACATCAGAGGGGCTTGTTAAGCGTGGTGATGGAAAAGACAGACCTTTTGTTTTGTCGAGAGCTTTTTTTCCTGGGAGTCAAAGATATGGAGCAGTTTGGACAGGAGATAACTCAGCTGACTGGGATCACTTTAGGGTTTCAGTTCCCATGATTTTGACCCTTGGTCTTACTGGAATGTCGTTCTCTGGTTTGTAAATTACCCTGTTAACATTATAGTTGGTGTATGAATCTTTGTGTTTCCACTTATTCTATATGTACGTCACAGGTGCTGATATTGGTGGATTTTTTGGTAATCCGGACACTGAGTTGTTGGTTCGCTGGTATCAACTGGGTGCCTATTATCCCTTCTTTAGAGGACATGCTCATCATGACACCAAAAGACGTGAACCTTGGTTATTTGGGTAAGTCCCCATCTGTCTTACCTGCTGGAGTATATATATCATTTGATTCAAAAATTGTACTAGTCTGTGCCCACATGAATAGAGGGTGTAAATCATTGATCGGTATAATTATCTGTAATACTATGGAATTGTGGCATTATGGGCTTTGTAAAATTCACATTTTATACTAAATGCTTGCATCTACAACTTCCACTCTTTTCTTTTTATGGTATATGATGACTGTGTTGTGTCTGATGTTGGTGCTTTGGTGATTGTGTTGGTTTTAGGGAACGAAATATGCAGCTCATGAGGGAAGCCATACATGTACGCTATATGTTGCTTCCCTATTTTTACACGTTATTCAGAGAGGCAAATGCCAGTGGTATTCCTGTCGTTCGTCCTCTTTGGATGGAATTTCCTGCTGATGAGAAAACATTCAGCAATGATGAGGCATTTATGGTTGGAAACAGTCTTTTGGTGCAAGGAATTTACACTCAGGTATCTTTTCTGCAACTTTTTACCATTTTATTGTGGTTCTCCTTCAGGTATCACTACCCATTTGTGTATTCCTCTTACTTAATAGACATGAAAATTTTGTACAGGGAGCCAAACATGTGTCGGTGTATCTTCCTGGGGATGCGTCTTGGTATGACATGAAAACTGGAACTCCTTACAAAGGAGGAGCAACTCATAAGTTGGAAGCTTCAGAAGAGAGCATACCTTCTTTCCAACGGGCTGGTACCATCATTCCAAGAAAAGACAGATTCCGACGAAGCTCCACACAAATGGAAAATGATCCCTACACTTTGGTATGTCTTACTATTCTTGTTAACCCCTCTTGTGAAGTTTCTTGGAAATCTCTCTCTCCACTTGAAGATGATTTTCCTTGTTATATTTTCAGAATCTGGATATTTTTCACACTGAATTTTATCTTTGTTCAGGGATAAAGGTCTTTAACTCTGGGTTAACTTATTCCATAAAGTAACTAAGTTCTGAGAACTACAACTTTTTTTGCTTCTTTGTTACTTCCATTTTTTTCAGGAAAGTAAACTTGAAATCAAATTTAGCTTATCATACTTATTAGTTTGCCATGTGTTGATTCATCAAGAAACACATCACTTAAGTCTAAAAATCATGCTTCAAATAATCTTGCACATCTTCCTCTAGCTTATAGAAGCTACTGCCTTAGAGCCTTGTGTAGATGAGCAAATTAACTGCATCAAAATTGGACTCTATCCAAAAACATGATGAGGCGGAGAGATCAATAAAGCTTTGGAGTCATGTCTAAATAATTCCTTGAAAATATAAATTGGTAGACTTTGATACTGCATTGTTCTTGTCCCTCCAAGTAATTTACTAAAGAGGATGAATTCACAACAGAGCTCAAAGGCAACTAACATTGATAAGATTTAACTGATTTGAGTTTCGTACTTTTATGTCCCTGGCAGGTCATAGCTCTTAATAGTTCCAAGGCTGCAGTAGGAGAGCTTTATGTTGATGATGGGAAGAGCTTTGAATTCAAGCAAGGTGCCTACATACATCGCCGTTTTACATTTTCAAACGGAAGGCTCACTTCATCAAGTATGTCTCCTGCTACACTTGGCCACCACAAATACACCTCAGAGTGCACTGTTGAGAGAATCATAATTTTAGGACTTTCTCCTGAACCAAACACTGCCCTTGTTGAACCCGGAAGCCAGAAGGTAGATATCGAAGTGGGCCCACTTGTGCTTCGAGGAGGAAAAGGCTCATCCGTCCTGACTATCCGTAAGCCTAATGTGAAAATTGCAGATGATTGGACCATTAAACTTTTGTAAGAACTGCTCATTTGCACTAGAATGAGGGCCCTTTCTAATTAGCATCTTGCATTTGATACGACTTTAGAACGATCTAACTGTAATACGTGTACGGGATCCTACATGCCAATTTTTGATTGGGCTATAGATAACTCAAGAGTTCTATTCTTCTGTTGGGTTATTGTTCATGGTGCTGAAAGCTGTTCCCAATATAATCGACATGTTTTGAGTGATTCTGAAAATCCAGTTAACTGTACTTGTGTTAGGGCTTTGATGCCAAAATACCCTCTCAAGGCTATTGTTTAAGCTTTTTCAATGTCGAGTTTGAACGAGCTTTGATCTAATGAATCATGACTTGTCGAGCTCAACTCAAGATCTAAATTGTATAAGCCATTCAAGTTGCTAGTTTTGTTTAAGAAATCGAGCCCAAACGAGCTTAAAAATGATGTCGATTTTAGGGTTTAGTTTTAGTTTGATTGTATAGTGCTAGTTGGGCCATATGCTCCTCAAATTAGCTTTAGGCAATCACTGTAGAGTCTTTGCATGATGAAAGATTCTCTCAATTTTTCTTGACAATGATAGTGCATTTCTTTCCAAGTTGTTTTTGGTTGAGTGCTAAAAAGGGTTGGTTCTCACATATGTGACACTGTCTTAGAAAATCAATGAATTCAAACAAGTATCCACTGAAGAGTTATTATATAATCATCATTATGATTCAACTATTAATGGCTCTTATCATTATGATAGCTTATAAGTCAACTATTAATGGCTCTTATCATCATTATTTTAAATAACACATTCTTTATGGTTTGGTGTATGCCAATTTCAATGGTGTATGATGCAGAACAATCTCCTTTCTGTCATAAAAAAATGCCAGAATAATATTAGCCATTCACTCTACTCCATAAAGCTAGTAAAGAGCTGCTCTTCTCTTTCATTTTCTTTATTCTTTTTATGGCTGTTTATGTATATTCAATCAAGAATGGAAGAGAAAAAAAAAGGCAAATTTTATAGGAATAGCTTTTAATTAGCTTCAAGCATAAGTACTTGCAACAAGTACTATGGTTTCTATGATTTATTGTAGCAATTAATTTGCTTAAAACTATTTAATGGTGTTGACTAAACTTATTTAAAATATCAAGCATAAGACTTGCAACAAGTACTATTGTTTCTATGATTTATTGTACCAATTAATTAATTAGCTTAAAAATATTTAGAGGTGTTGATTAAACTTATTTAAAATATCTTATAAGCTCTTGTATCTATATGAGATGATTTTAGAGTTTTTAAGTTTTATTATATATTAAAAATAAGATGTTGAAGTGTTTTGATAAATAAGATGGAACTTATAAGAAATTAACAATAAATTAACAATGGTAATTGTGTGATTTAAATTGTAAAGGTTAAAAGATTTTGTTAAAAATAAGAGATTATTTTAAAAATAAGCTGATGAGTTCACTTTACTTGAAAATAAATAAATAAAACCTTAATGTTTAACTTTTTATTTTAAAATGAAATTATTAAGATTTTATTTTTAATGATCTATCAAACTTTAATTCTTTTGAGAAATTACAAACTTTAAACCTTTTATAAATATTGTTTTAAGGAATTTATATATTAACTCATCCAAACAACCTCGTAATAATAGAAAACTAATTATAAGCTAAGTTAGATAGTTTTAATTTGCAGTATAGCAGAAGAATATATAACACATCATAATGCAGTAAGAATAAAATAATCCTCCAACCTGGGAATTTTCAAAAGTGAGATCCACATCCATAATGTTCCTCAATTAAATATAGTTAAAATTTGAAAATTTTAACCACTCAAAGAAAACAAAAAACGATATTAAAACAAAATGTGAGATGCTATTTTTAGGGTGAACTAATTCAAACATCAGAATTTGATCGAATTACTAAAAATACCCTAAAATTTGTGAAATTACAATTAAACTCTTTCATTATTAAATTTTTAAATATACAAAATATAATGTCATATCAATAAAAGACATGAGTGAGTTGTAATTAATTACTTATCGAAATTAGTCGAAATATTACGTGAGTTTTTTAGTTTTAGTATTTTTTTTTTTTTGGGTCATAGTGAAAGGAAATAGTAATAATTTCCAAAACACTATATATTTTCAATTCAATCAAATTTCAAGGATGGTTGGTATTTTACCCTTAATTTTATTAGCTCTTATTAAGCTTTTGAACCAAATACATCGATGGTCGGTATGTTGCACACAATGAGATATATATGTAATGAGATTTACTTCCCAAATTCCACTCATATATAGATAGATATAAGATCGTTCAGTATTTTTATTTTGAGAAACATAATACAAAATTTTAAATATTAATAAGGATATTTAAGTTTAATTGTAGATATTATGGTATAAAGTCTTGAAATGATATAAGTGTGAGTATAAACTAGGGTACTTGAGTGCATCTATAAAACTGGACCAACTTAAAGAGACACCATTGAAAGTGGGATTCTTTGACTCAATTACCTAATTGAGTGGTGGTGATAGGAATGTAGGTCATTTCTCATTCATGCACATACCTACAACTTTAGACCTAATTTAAATTCCTTTTTAAATAGTTGAGAACATTCATGTGAACCTCCAATCTAACTACTTACTTACAATTGGTTAAATCATGCAAGATGTAACCCTAGAATCTATTTGGACACTCTTCCAAATATAAGACATTGGTAAAAAAATTTAATTCCTTCCATTAGACCACAATTTTTTTTTCTTTTTTTGCCCAAGATCCCCTAACTTCTAGAGGACCTACCCAATAAAAAAAAATGTTTTCATTCTCATAATATCTGATTTATTTGATCACTGAGACCGTCTCATGAAAATTAATTTATAAAATAGAGTCCCATTTAAATGATTCAAATGGAGATTTTCCATATTTTGTTAATAAAAATGTGGAAGGAGTTATGTTGGGTTCTGTCTCCTGCAATATAATTCTTAAGACATCTCATCCTAATTTTTGTTTCAGGAGAAGTCTCTAGAATTCTCTATCTTTGTAAAAGAAAAAGAAAAAAAGAAAAGAAAAGAGCATTAAATATTTTGTAATGAGCATTTTTATTGCCCGGTAATTAGTTAATTGGTTGACTAGAAAAGTCAGTTAATCATTGATCACAAATGGTGACTTCATTTGGGTAGGAGATTTTAATAATATATTTGTTTGACCCAAATGTATGTAAGAGTGATAAATAAAATAAAATATGTTTATTTCTTAGTATTAAGTGCCCAAATTATAATTCTGTCTTAGTCCTCAAATATATGGGCGGTGGCGTATGCATTATATTTATGCCATGCAAATTCTGAGCCATGTATAGTGGTTAAAAGTGATCTTTGTCACATTGTCTTAATTCCTTGACCAATAAAAAATCAATATTCTGATACTTTTTAGAATCTAAATAAAAAAATGAATAGCACAATGGTTAGTAGTTAATTAAGAATGATTTTCATATGAGACGATCGATATTGATCAGTGAGATGATAGTTTATTTAAAAGATTTGAATGTAAAGATAATCAGTTTTGACTTAATAATAAGGTGGAATGAATTAGGTGAGATCCAACTCTCTCACATATTTATCTGTGTGACGGTCTTACCTAAGTTTTTATCATTAATTAAGTCAGTGTGGTTTATCAATAATGCTAATGATAATATTAATAATTAATTATAGCTCTTGACCTAGCACCTTTTTCTTTCAAAAATGCCAAAGATTGCACCATTAATTTTAGAAATGGAAGAGGGAGCATATATGCTATTTCTCCATTTGATGGAAGGGAAGCCTACACGTTAGAATTATGTACAAAAGTAACCTTTTTGCAAATATACAATTATTTATGAATGATATTACAATAATTTTATAATCAATGGTTGCTATCTTGTTTAATTTATTCTATACCATTATTTTTCTCTATATAAGCTCTTGAAGCAGAACTGAAAGAGTGTGCAGCAGTTGCTATCTCATCCCTCCTCCATTGTGTCAAATAATTCCCTCTTTGTACATATTTGTTGTTCCTTGGAGCTAGAGGGTTTCTACAAAATAATCAGGTACAAATTTTATTTCTTTTTTTTTTTTTCAAAAGAAAATTCAGATATACAGAAAAGTGGGATAGATGATGTTATTCACCACGTCTTGTTTTGTGCATGTTAGTGCATGCGTTGACATAGCAAATTTCTTTGACTATTTTGATTGAATTCTTGAAAGTGAGCTTACAAAATCACATGGCTTTCCAATTATGGCTACGATCATTTGGTTATAAATTCCCTTCACTCCTTCCTCACTTCACCACCATTTTCATCATTCTCTATTACACACACATTATTTCATTTTTGATCATATTTTGAAGTGTGACTTCAGGATGGGTGAGAGTGCTGCCACCAATAACCACCACCACCACCACCACCACCACAATGGCCAAGTCTTCGACATCTCAGTCAATGTGCCACCACATTTTGCCTCCAAATCTGTCGATGATGATGGCCGGCCCCAAAGAACCGGTAGGTTCATATACAGAAACACTCGACAGTATCAATATCATAACTTAAACGACAAATGCTCATCGTATAACTATTTTGAACTCGTTGTTTAGGCAATGTTTGGACTGCAAGTGCTCACATCATAACCGCGGTGATTGGGTCCGGAGTCCTGTCCCTGGCTTGGGCTATAGCCCAGCTGGGATGGATTGCGGGCCCAACTGTCATGTTCTTGTTCTCTTTCGTCATATACTACACATCCACCCTTCTAGCCGACTGCTATCGCTCTGGGGATCCCTTGTTTGGCAAAAGAAACTATACTTACATGGATGCTGTTCGATCCAATCTTGGTATGTTTAGTTGTAATACAACTGATCAGATATATATGTATAGATTATCTAATGTAGCTGTTTTCTAACAGGTGGATTTAAGGTGAAGCTATGTGGGACTATTCAGTATCTGAATATTTTTGGAGTGGCCATTGGTTACACCATTGCATCATCCATAAGCATGATGTGAGTGTGTAGATATATGTTCTGCTTTGGTGTATTTCTTGTCTCTGATCTTCTTTGGCTAATTTTTTTTTGATTGGAACTGAACAGGGCTATTAAAAGATCAAACTGTTTCCATAAGAGTGATGGAAAAGATCCATGCCACATGTCGAGCAATCCGTATATGATAGCATTTGGTGTCACACAAATCCTGTTTTCTCAGATTCCGGATTTTGATCAGATATGGTGGCTCTCAATAGTTGCTGCTATAATGTCCTTCACTTACTCGTCTATCGGATTAGGCCTTGGCATTGCTCAAGTAGCAGGTTTGTTTATATGTATCAAGATTTAAGTCAAAGAATGTTGATAATTTTTTCGCGATGATATTGCTAAACATGCTCGTGTTGTGTGGTGATTACAGCCACTGGAACCATCAAGGGTAGTCTCACAGGAATAAGCATTGGAACAGTGACTCAAACTCAGAAGATATGGAGGAGTTTCCAAGCCTTAGGAGACATAGCTTTTGCATATTCATTTTCAGTCATCCTTATTGAGATTCAGGTATTGTTTAGTATAGTATATAACCACATATTTATACTTTCAATTCAGTTTAAGAATTGTACTGATTGATGATGTGTTTCTTGGCAACAAAAAAAGGACACGGTGAAATCGCCACCATCAGAGGCCAAAACAATGAAGAAAGCAACTCTATTAAGCACAATAGTGACAACAGTTTTCTACATGCTGTGTGGTTGTATGGGCTATGCAGGATTCGGAGATCGTGCACCGGGGAATCTCCTCACAGGGTTCGGATTCTACAACCCCTATTGGCTTCTTGACATTGCCAATGCAGCCATTGTGATCCATCTAGTGGGGGCCTACCAAGTCTATTCTCAGCCACTCTTCGCCTTTGTTGAGAAACGAGCAGGTGAGAAGTGGCCGGAGAGTGGGTTTGTTACAAAAGAAGTGAGAATCAAGATTCCGTGTTTAAAGCAACCTTACAACCTCAACATGTTCCGTTTAGTATGGAGGACCTTATTTGTGGTCTTGACCACCCTTATATCGATGCTTCTCCCGTTCTTCAATGATGTTGTGGGGATTCTTGGGGCTTTCGGGTTTTGGCCATTGACAGTGTACTTCCCGGTGGAGATGTATATCGTGCAGAAGAAGATACCGAGGTGGAGTAGGCAATGGATTTGCTTACAAATGCTTAGTATGGCTTGTCTTGTTATATCCATTGCAGCTGCAGCTGGATCTATTGCAGGGGTGGTGCTTGATCTCAAGGTTTATAGACCTTTCAAGACTAGCTACTAAGAACATGAAGGCTATAAATATATGTTTGATCACATGAAATTGATGCTCAGAATGAGTAATTTGTACATCAGATGAATTCGTGGTTGGTGTTGTTGATTAGTCTTTCTTTGTGTTTGCTTTGTTTTCTTTCTTTCCACTAATGTACCATTCAGAAGCCTTGGTAATGTAAAGAAGGCATGGATTTTTCTTGGTCTTTTAATTTGCAAGTCTATTTAAATAAACAAGGCAGATTATTATAGTGAAATGACAAAATCTCAACAGTATATGTATGTTTGATCATGTGATGTAAAATTCATGCTTAAAACGAGTAATTTGTATATCAGATATTGGTGGTTGGTGTTGATCATTACTCATCTTTGTGTTTGGATTGTTTTTTTTCCAATGTAAATTTTCTTGGTCTTTTAATCTTAATTTTTTTTTTTACTTTGCATATCAATTTAAATAAACAAGGCAGCTTGATCAAAGGGAGATGAAAACTAACATGAATTTTGAGTTTCATGAATTTGATGGAAAGAGAGATTTAAATAAACTCCACTTGTTGGTCATGTTTTAAGTTTTTGTTTCTTGGACTTCGTGTTGAATGTTCCACTCTCTTTCACCAGTCTCGACCAACAATTTGATATTCATAATAATAAATCTATTAATGATGTTTTAATTGATGTGAATAGGAAATTTATTACTTTTATTTAAAATTAATTTTTGAGTAATTTTAATTTAGTTTAAAATCATTTTTATTTGAATGGATTTGAAGTGCATTCATTTCAAATCATCCAAGACATAAAAAACCAACTTATTTTTTCGGACATAATTTTGCAGAAAATCAGAATATTTCACAATGGAAACAAGAACAAAAGATATGTTTTAACAATAAATTCAATTGAAATCATTTAAATTTGGAATTTGGGTAAATATCATTTTCCAACCAATATTATGTGCGTTTTTTAATTTTACATCTTAATTTTTTTTAAATCTCAATTTATACCACACATTTTCACTACAAGAATTTTTGCCTTTAACAACCCCCCTTAACAACCCTTTTAATGAATTTGTGTTGTCTTTTGGGTTTTTACAACCCTTTTTTAGAAAATCGTTGTCTTTTTTCCAAAAAATCGTCATACGACAACGGTCAAAAATGAAATGACAACGCTTTTTAAGTAGAGTTGTTAAATGGCGTTTTTTTCGCTATACGACAACCCTTTTTCGCAACGCTTTTGAGCGTTGTCTTTTCTTTGAAATTTTTTTTTTTTTACAACCGATTATGCAACCCTTTTTAAGTAGGGTTGTTAAATGGCCTTTTTTTGGCTATACAACAACCCTTTTTTGCAACGCTTTTGAGCGTTGTCTTTTCTTAAAACATTTTTTTTTATTTTACAACCCATTATGCAATAATTGTTTTTTAATATAATTATTTTTTAATTAACTTAAATTTAATACATTTAATTAATTTATAATGTTATCTTATATTACATTATTTACAAAATACTATTTTGAATTAATTAACAAATTAATTACACCTAATTAAGTATTACTCTCATCCTATTATATAATAATACAAAATTTGAATATTATTTTAAAACATGATTCGAAAATTGTATTTTATAATTCATAATTCATAAATTATGAATGTTTTTTGTAAAAAAAAATAAAGATAAAATTATTGTGTTTTAAAATTAATACAAAAAACATAAAAAAAAGATATATATATATATATATCAATTAATTAAGAATATATAAAAAAATTTAATTATACAAGGATAAAAAAATATACATTTATTTATTTGAAAAATATAAAAATTTGTATTACATAATAATATAAAAATTATATATTATTATTTTAGAAAATAAAGATAAAATAAGTTTGGTTTTAATTTGAACCAAAAATTATTTTACAAAAAAAAAAAAAAAAATACATATATTAATTTGAAAAATATAAAAATTTGTATTACATAGTAATATAAAAATTATATATTATTATTTTA
Organism: Scutellaria barbata; assembly: GCA_028654395.1. Classification (NCBI taxonomy): domain Eukaryota; kingdom Viridiplantae; phylum Streptophyta; class Magnoliopsida; order Lamiales; family Lamiaceae; genus Scutellaria; species Scutellaria barbata. Next base: position 9,177,985 of record CM053650.1, read on the forward strand.
GAAAATAAAGATAAAATGAGTTTGGTTTTAATTTGAACCAAAAATTATTTTACAACAAAAAAAAAACAATACATATATTAATTTGAAAAATATAAAAATTTGTATTACATAATAATATAAAAATTATATATTATTATTTTAGAAAATAAATATAAATTAGTTTGGTTTTAAAATTAATACCAAAAACATAAATAATTTGAAAAAATTATTTTATAAAATAAAAAAAAGATATAAAAATGATTAATTAAAAGAATAATATGAAAAAAAAATTTAAATATGTGTAATTGAACCATAAACTATTTTTCAATATAAAAAAACATACATATATTAATTGGTCAATACAATTTTTTTTATATAATAATACAAAATTTATATATTATTTTAATTAAATTAAAGTTGAAAATTTTAATTATTTTATGATGTTATTTTATATTATTTGCATTAATATTATCTTATATATATGAACAAACTCATAATTTTAAAAAATTAGTATGTTTATAACATATATTAAAAATATGCACTAATATACTTTATAATTGTCTTAATATGAAATTAGATTAAATATTATTAAACATATTAATTATTCATTAATCTTCCAATTATATATTAATTAGTCATTAATTATATATGTATATATATATAATTAGTTAATAAAAGAAATACATATATATATAAACACATAAAGCACTAGTAGCCTAGTGGTTCAAGGTCTTACAAAGGTCACGAGTTTGAATCCTAGACAACGCACATTTATTTCTCATGATGTGGCAATGATGTGTCAAAATTTGATGACGTGGAAGATGATGTGGCAATGATGTGTCCAAAATATGTTGATGACGTGTTACTTTTTCGATTTTTTTCAGATACGACAACGCTTTTTACAACGCACCAAAAAGCGTTGTAAAATAGGAAAAGACAACGCTTTTTAAGCGTTGCAAAAAACGTTGTAAAAAAAATTCAAAAATGGCGGAAAAGACAACCCTTTTTTGCAACGCACCAAAAAGCGTTGTCGTATCTATATACGACAACACTTTTTGGTGCGTTGTCGTTGTGCGAATTTTTTTTTGCAACCCTGGATACGACAACGGTAAAAATTGGTCTTTAACAACGGTTTTTAACCGTTGTAAAAACCCGAAATTCTTGTAGTGTTTGTTCTCTTTTGCCAACTCCTGGCAACCATTTTCAACGAGAAAAGATCCGTGTAATTTCCGCAGGTCAACAGAGGATTATTTTCGTCTTACGCAACTAATCAATAATTCTCAAAAATCGAATTTAGCCTTAATTTTACCCCATTTCTTCTACAAATTGTTTGAGTAAATAAAGAATGGTGGTGATCGTCAAACAAAAATAAGATTTATTTAACGTAAAAAATAACTGAAGAATCAAATTTACCCATATCTTAGAAGTACAATGATGAAAATAACCCTCAGTTGGCATGCAAAAGTCACATAGACCTCTTCTCGTCGGAAAATATTATCGAATACTGCAAAAGTAAACAAAATGAGTAGTATGGATTGTGATGGGAAAAAAAATATATTTTGTCACGCCCCATTTTCTTTCATAAAATTTATTAGAGTTTTTCACGTGGGCGTGCAAGAAGAAATGGTAAGAGACAATTCATATACAGAAGGAGGTAGGAGATGAATATCAGAAGAATAAGATAGGAGACGAGCAGAAGATATTACATATCAACAATCGGTTTAAACCGATTAAACAAAATATTCACAGCGAAAAATATCATCAGGATCTCACATCCCAAATATACGTCACATAACCACAAAACATGGATTTTTTAAAACATTGTTTGAAAATGTTTGAGAAACATCATCTTAAAATTACAGATCCAAAATATAGCACCTTCTCTCTCCTTCTAGAGTTCATCATGCTCATTATCTTCTATAACGTGAATTACAGAATAAAGGGTGAGTGCGTTGAATACACTCGTGGGGATAAAATCCACATCTTAACATTCGACAGATATTTAAACCAGAAATACGGATAATCATCACGGAACACAACATGAAATATGCACAACAGATATTAGAAATGGTAAGGGATGAATAGGTGATGGAATTTCCCATCTTATCCTATAAAACGGTCTCAATACCATTGGTGTATTTCAAGGACCACAAAAACTTCCAGAGTAGTAGAAAACGGGGTAAGGGATGAATGCATGTAAGAGGTAGACCGTAGCCCGTTCACAGTAATAAGTATGGCACAACAAATATAATCACAGCATTTAGTATTCATCAATCATGCTTGGAATAGAGAAAACTGTAAATAGATAAAGAGTTAGAAATTACTCCCACCTTGTTCGGTGGTTACCACCTGAGTTGCAAGTATCAAAGATCACGTACCCCAAAACTTCAATCCAACAGGTAGCCTACATAATTTACGATGTTTCTTAAATCTTTATTAAATATAAATAAAGATTTAAACGATATCGGATTGGATACTATCGATCGAGATGAGACGGATCGGAATAGAAGACTTAACGATTGAGGTTGAAGAAAAAAAAGGAAAATATCGGTCTATAAAGTTGAGGTGAAAGAGAATAAATTTTGGATCACAACAAAAAAAGAATGAGCTCGATCGGAGTTGAAACGAACTCGAACTGAGCGTTTTAAGATTGAGGGGTAATTTGGTCAAAGGGTTGGCTTTGATAGGGACCCACGACCCCCGGTCAATGATATCTCGTTGGCGATGACTCGATGATTAAGTACGACGAAAAGAAAATGAGATTCGGATTGAAAATCAAATAAAAAATACGGCATCGTGCGCGTACCCGGTGTCCGGTGAAAAACTCGACGGCCTCGGCAGCATCTCTCGGCAGCTGCCGAGTTTTCTCTGCAGCTCGGCAACGAGCTCTCGGCCGCTGTCGAGTTTTCTCGGTAGCCTCGGCCAGGTTCGCGCCCAGGCTACCTAGCGTCGACCTTGCCGGACCAGTCCACTTCTCGGCGCCACTAGCTGCGGCGGTGCCGTCCTGTGCCGCCGCCACTTCATTCTCCGGTGAGCCTACAACACCGGCTACCACCTTCGACCATCCCTCACCGGATTTCAGCATGAACAGTCCCAAAAAAACAGTTGCAAACACCCTTCGTCACACACATATGCAAAACCAACCCCAGTCTTTCCAATTCTGGCTAGCAACTTCCAGTCACCGACGATCATTCCCAGACCACCTGGGACACTGGTCGGTGACTTCCAGTCACCGACGACCACCAACACCGCCTCACAACATGCATACACAACACACACGTTACACACACACACACTACACAAACTCCATGCAACAGTCCCCTTTCCAACCCATTTTCCGGCATCGGTATCGCCACCCACAGCGGCGCCGCCCCTTCAGCGGCTAGCCCACAACCCCGGCAGCCCCTCCAGCGCCTGCACCTGTGAGAAGAAGAGAGAGAGAGAGAGAGAGAGAGAGAGAGAGAGAGAGAGAGAAAATGAGAGAGAGAAAAGGTGGCAAGAAGTTAGGGTTTAGGAAATTTGAGATCATTTTTTGCCGTTTTCCGACGAACGGAAAATCGAAATTGAATTTCGAAAGTTGTTCTAGATTCGTCTCGTCGAGGGCTATGTTGTGTGTGAAAATCAGCTGAAACCAATGAGTTTGAAATTTTCTGACGAGCTTCGGCTTCGGCGGCGGCGGCGGCGTGTCGGAGATAGAAAATGAAGGGGAGAGAGAAAGAGAGAGGAGAGAGAGGCTTACGTGTGTTCGGTGCTTTTCGGCTCGTTCAAAGAAATTGTGAAAAATGAATCGAATGAGCGCCTATTTATAGAAAATTTGGAAATTACTATTCATGTAAGGTAGGTTACTGTTCACGATAAGATGTTGGTTACTGTCAATCAAGATTCCATTCCTCGTTTTTCCGAAACTCTATGTTTTACCATTTTCTTCGCCGTTTGAGCTACGAGTGTCTGATTGACCTCTAGTTTGTTTCTATCTTCTCGTTTTTCCGTTATGCATATAATGGTATAAAAATATTCTATATTCCATGTCTATAAATTTTATCCATCTAAAATCGATCGTTAAACACGTATCTGAAACACACGTAATTAAATTAAACACTCAAGAATTAATACACATAAGATATTTCAATTAAGGGTTTAATTATTTAATTAACCAATTATGCTTTGTTTTTTTCTGGGACGCTATATCCCTTACCCCTTAAAAGAATTTCGTCCTCAAAATTAAACATGTGCCTAGAAAAGGTAAGTTAGGATACTTCTTTATAGGATCTCGTCTTCTAGTTCCCAAGTCGCCTATTCCTTTCCATGAAGGCTCCATTGAATCTTTACTATAGCCATCTCCCAATTTCTTAGTCGACGATATTTCCTATCCAAGATGGTTATCGAGACTTTTTCATATGTCAGATCTTTCTCAAGTCCGATGTCTCCTTATTCGATTATGTATACTTTCGAATCATAGATATGTGAAAGACGTTGTGTACTCCAGTGAAGTCCGGCGGTAGAGCTAAACAGTACGTCGTGCAATCGGACAATTTCCTCGAGATATAATCGTGCTAACTTATCCAGTCTGAAAGTCATCTTGATTGGCAAGAAGTAGACAAACTTAGTTAATTTATCAACTACCCAAACGGCATGGTTTCCTCGTCTGGTGCTCGGCAGACCAACCACAAAATCCATGGTTATGTTCCTACTTCCACTCTGGTATCTCCAAAGGAGTTAGCATCCCAACCGGTCATTGATGCTCCGCTTTCACCTGTTGACAAATGAGACACTTCTTGACGAACAACCCTATGCTTCTCTTCATGTTTCTCTACCAAAATTTTCCCTTAAACCCCGGTATATCTTTGTACCTCTAGGGTGTGCAGACAGTCGTGTGCAATGTGTCTCTTCGAGAATTTCTTCTCTTATTTTCTTATCTTTTGACACGCACACTCTTCATCTAAAGATAAGAGCTCCATCAGATGCCAAAGAGAAACCTTTGACCTTTCCACTGTCCATACGAGCTTTCATCTTCTTTAGAAAGCTGTCTTCCCTCTGAGCTTCAACAATTCTCTCGCGAAGGTTAGGTTTCACGAATAGCTCTGCCATTCTAGCTTCGATGTTATTCAGAGATGTGACTATCTCCAAACTCAGCTTGGACATCTCCTAGATCAAATGGTGTTGATTGGTGACCATAGACGTTGTCATTCCCTTTTCTTTCCTGCCAAGAGCATCAGCTACTACGTTAGCCTTTCCAGGATGATAGTGGATGGTAATATCGTAATCCTTCACCTACTCTAGCCATCTTCTTTGTCTCATATTGAGCTCCTTCTGTTCAAAGAGGTATGTCAAACTCTTATGGTCGGTGTAGATCTCACACTTCACGCCATAGAGATAGTGTCTCCATATCTTGGGAGCGTGTACAACAGCTGCTAACTCCAGATCGTGCATTGGGTAGTTTTATTCGTGAATCTTCAATTGATGGGATGCATATGCCACTACATTCCCTTGTTGCATCAAAACACATCCCAAGCCTTGTTTGGATGCATCGCTGTAGGTTACGAACTCCTTTGTTACATCCGGAACTACTAAGACTGGTGCCTCCGTCAGTCTCTTCTTTAGTTCCTGGAAGCTACGCTTACATTGTTCACTTCATTGGAACTTTATATCCTTCCTTGTTAAGCGAGTAATCGGAGTGGTAATCTTTAAAAATCCCTTCATGAATCTTCGGTAGTAGCCCGCCAAACCAATAAAACTCCGCACTTCCTTGACGTTTGTTGGGGCCTCCCACTTACTGACTAATTCTACCTTTTCAGGATCTACTTCGATCCCTTGTGAAGAGACAATATGACCTAGGAACCCACTTCTTAAATTTCGTATAGAGCTTTTCCTTTCGTAGAACTGCTAGTGCAATTCTAAGGTGTTGTTCACGTTGCGCTCTATCGCATGAATAGATAAGGATATCATCAATAAACACAATAATAAAGAGATCGAGATACAGATGGAAGACACGATTCATCAAATCCATAAAGACAGCTGGAGTATTACTAAGTCCAAATGATATAACTACAAACTTATAGTGGCCATATCTCATCCTGAACGCTGTCTTGGATATATTCGTATCTTTGACTTTCATCTGGTGATAGCCAGATCTTAAGTCAATCTTCAAGAACACACTGACACCTCTTAATTGATCAAAACGATCTTCAATTCGAGGTAGTGGATACTAGTTCTTTATTGTCCTCTTATTCAGCTCTCAGTAATCGATACACATCCGAAAGTTGCCATCCTTCTTCTTCACAAAAAGTATCTGAGCTCCCCAAGGTGACACGCTTGGCCGAATAAAACTTTTATCCGAAAGCTCTTGTATTTGGACCATCAGTTCTTGTAATTCTTTTGATGTCATTCGGTAAGGAGCTTTTGACACCGATGCCATGTTGGGCATGAGATCAATCCCGAATGTCACTTGTCTATCCGGCGGAGGGCCAGGTAATTCTTCTAGGAAAATGTCCAAGAATTCCTTTACTACCGGTACCTCCTCGATAAATAGCAATCCATACTCGGGGTTTACCATGTTGCCTTCATGACCGATAGAATCCTTGAGTCAACTTTGACTCGTGTCCCATGAAAGGTGAACTCCGGCTTCCCCAATGCTTGGAAAATGATTTCCTTCGTATGATAATCGATTACCGCATTGTTAGACTCTAGCCAATCCATTCCTAAAATTAATCAAAATCCTTCATTTCCAGAGCATATAGATCGGCTAGAAGAATCTTATCTTCAAACGTGATCTTAAGACGACGGTATAGGTGTTTTGTCCTTACTGTCTTCCCTAAAGGAATCTAACTTCTAGGGTTTGAGCAACTATCCTGCCGTCCTTATGCTTTAGCAATTTATAGAAATTCATTGAGACAAAGGAGTGTGTCACTCCAGTATCAAATAGGATGAGAGCAGGTATATCACATACTGATAAGATACCTGTCATCATCTCGGTTTCCTCAGCAGCTTCCGGGTGGGTAAGAGCAAAGGCTCGTGCTCTGTCTGCCATCGGCCTTGAGTTCGGGGCTGTAGCTGGCGAGTTTCTTGCCTTCCAACAGCTGACCTCTATATACCTCGGTTCTCCATATGTGAAGCAACTCCATGTTTCTCGTTGACACGACCCCACATGTACCTTTCTGCATCTAGGGCACGGGTTCCCAGATCTGGAAGTGGTAAGGATTTGAGCGTTGTTTGTCCTTGGGAATTTATTCTAGGTAGAACTCTGGCTCGGGCTAGTCCACTTCCTCTTTACAGGAGTTGGGAAGACTTTTCTAGGAATTATAACATTCAAACGCAAGCTAGAGGCGATCTCTTGTGCTCTCTCAATAACATTTGCGTATGACAGCATCCCCTGCCTAGCCAGTATGGATCCAATCTCTGGACGAAGGCATTTTCCAAACCTTCGGGCTTTATTGATGTCGGTATCCACCAAGTATGTGGCATACCAGCTTAGGTGATTGAATCGCCGTTCATATTCTCCCACCGTCATGCTTCCCTATCGGAGTTGTAGGAACTCCGTTTCCTTTCTGTCCTGATAGGATTGAGGTATGAAGTGATAAGAAACCACTTCTTTGAATTCTTCCCATGCTATCCCCTCTCTTTGGGCGGCTAGCAGCGTCCTCTCATACGAGTCCCATTAGTGACTCGCTTCGTCCATGAGCTGGAAGATTGCATAGGAAACCTTCTATTCCTGCGTACACGTCAAGTGCCCAAAAATTCGATCAAGTGACCTTAGCCACTCTTCCGCTTCTGTAGGTTCACCCTTCTCGTCGAAAGTCGGTAGGTTAAATCGTTGAAACTGTTCGTATATTAGATTTGGATCGGACTTAGCTGGCTGTGGGTTGGCTTTAGTTGCCTCGAAGTATTATGCTAAACCCCTCAAAATAGACACTAGATCCCCCGTGCTTGCATTATCATCTCGTTCCGGCTGATCAGCCGTTGGGGTTTGATTCCTTCATGGTCTTTCTCTTGACATAAATCTATTACATTATATAAATATATGTTGATAAAATTATAAAAATAATAATAGATAGAGATAAAATAAATGCGACACTCTTGAAAAAATATAAACGTGTATTCCATTAAACCAAAAAGGAATTACACGTGCATAATATATATACATATACGCAAAATAGGGTAGTCTTTACGTCATGTTAAAAGGATCATGTACACTATCTACATGAAATAAAAGCTACCATATACATATGAAAAGATATATTGTTTGTAGTATATATATATACATTCTAAAAGACATCTCCCTAATCTACGCGACGGAGGCCCCTGTAGTCCTGGTGCCCCGTCTCTCGGGTCACCATCCTCTATATCCTCCTAGACAGGGTCTATTAAGGAATGATTTTATATATCATTCAATTCATATCTTTGTATGTATTTACCTTCTCTTGATCGTAGGCTTTTTTATAGGAGTTTGTTATGGGATTTGAATATTCTCATCTTTGTAATCTATAAATTGTATCTGTGATTAGTTCAATAGATAAGTCAATTCCTATAATTCCTTTACTCTTATATGGTATCAGATTAACGCCTCTCTCTCACGAGATCTTTTTTTCGATCCTTTCCTTCAATGACTACCGGCGGCCAAACCACCACCACCGTTCCTACTATCAATGAGGCTGAAACTGCCATGACCACGGTTATTCCAATATCAGCCCACCACCATCTTCCCATCAAGCTATCCCAAACAAATTTCCCATCATGGCGTACCCATCTATGTGCCCTCCTGAATGGCTTCTCTCTGATCGGACATATTGATGGCTCCTCCCCATCGCCAGATGCCACCATTGCTCCGGAAGCCTATCTCCGTTGGTTCAAACAGGACCAACTTCTTCTTGCGGCCATTCTAGGTTCGGTGTCACCTGATATCTTGCCTATTATTTCAGCCGCAACCACTGCTGCTGATGCATTTTCCATCCTCTCCGGTGCATTCGCTAGCACGTCCCGGGCACACGTGATGTTTCTGAAAACATCCCTCACCAATGCATCGTTGGATGGCAAGTCGATTTCTGATTATGTAAATCGTATTAAATCCTTGGCCGATGAACTCGGTCTTATTGATGGCCCCGTCAAGGCCGATGACCTCACCCTCTATATTGTTAATGGCCTCACACCGGAATATAGAGATATTGTCAGTGCGGTTCGTACCCGTGACACCTCCTTTCGTTTTGAGGAATTGCGTGATAGGCTTGTCGAACATGAGATGTACCTCAAGCAGATTGAATCCAAGACTGCATCCCTTGTTGCCACTGCCAATTTGGCACAATCTGGATCCTCCTCTTCTCAGCGGTCGGGTCAGAAAGCCTCGAGTGGAGGTTGAGGTCGTTCCAATTCCAACAGGGGTAATTCTGGCGGTAGTCGAGGCGGTAGCTCTTTCCAGGGTCGTGGCAATTCATCGAATAATCATAATCATGGACGTGGTGGCCGTGACTATTCGGTTGTGTGCCAAATTTGTGGTTTCAAAGGCCACATTGCTCCCTACTGCAGGCGTCTTCAGGCCTCGGCCAACTTTGCACAGTCACCAACTCATGGGACGCAATCTCCCTGGTTAATGGATTCCGGCGCCTCCCATAATCTTACAAGTGATCTAGGCAACCTTTCGATACACTCTGAATATGATGGCACGGACGAAATTCAAATTGCTGATGGCACAGGTTTATCTATATCTCATACTGGTTCCACTCAGATTCATACTCCTTCGCGTAATTTCTTATTATCTGATGTATTGTGTGTGCCGGGTGCGGCTAAGAATCTTATTTCTGTGCATCAATTTACTAAGGCAAATTGCGTATCTTTGGAATTCTTCCCTGATTTTTTCTTGATTAAGGATCCCACCACGGGGGCGGCACTAGCTCGAGGGCCATGCAGTAATGGTGTTTATCAGTTTCAACCCCAGATTACTGGTTCGATTGCTAAGGTTGCAGCACTTGGTGTGCGTACTACGGCCAATCACTGGCATTCTCGTCTTGGTCACCCCTCTGGCCGAACGAGTTCATTTATATTATCTACTTACAATTTGCCTATTTTGCACACTTCGACGCATATGCCTGATAATTGTTTTTCATGTAATGTGAGCAAGTCTCACAAACTACCATTTTCGAACTCTGTTTTTATTGCTTCTCGTCCTTTGGACTATTTATATGCGGATGTTTGGGGCCCTGCGCCTACTTCTATTGATGGTTGCAAATATTTCCTACTTATTGTTGATTTATTTAGTAGATATTGTTGGGTGTATCTGTTAAATGCCAAGTCTCAGGTCCTCCCAATTTTTCGGCAATTTCGCACCCTTGTGGAGAAGCAATTTTCCTTGCCAATTCGAAATTTATACACCGATAATGGGGGTGAATTCTTGGCTCTTAAGCCATATCTTAGTGAGGCCGGCATTTCTTGGTTGACCACTGCACCGCATACTCCACAACAAAATGGAATTTCCGAGCGCCGTAATCGACATATTCTTGAAGTAACTCGTGCACTTCTTCATCATGCTAGTTTACCTCAGCATTTCTGGTCTTTTGCTGTCCAAACAGCGACTTATCTTATTAATCGCACTCCAACTTCGGTGCACTCAGCTAAGAGCCCGTTTGAGGTTTTATTTCGTTGCCAACCAAATTATCGAAAACTCCGCACATTTGGTTGCATTTGCTTCCCCTGGCTGCGACCATACCATTTGGGCAAGCTCAATTTTCCGTCAAAACCATGCATCTTCGTTGGCTATTCCACCAGTCAGAGCGCCTATCGCTGCTATGATCCTGATACTGGCCGGATTTTTATTTCCAGACACGTCAAATTCTCGGAGCACACTTTCTGGAATTTCACCAAACATATTCCTGCTGAACCAGCATCAAGACCTGCTGTTTTACCACTCCTTGCTAATGTTACGGGTGCTCCAACTCCACAAGTTGAACCCTCCAATGCTTCTCAGCTGGTCACAACAGCCTTGCCATCGCCTTCTGCGACTCCGCCTTTCGACACTATTCCAGAGCAACCTGCTCCTCCACCCCCTCCTGGCAGGACACATGTCATGCGTACCAGGGCTCAAAACAACATCTACAAACCTAAGAAACTCTATGCAGCAACCAAACATCCTTTGCCAACCGATGTCGAGCCTTCATGTGTATCTGCTGCCTTGGCATTGCCTCATTGGCGTCAAGCCATGGCTGAGGAGTTTAATGCATTGCAACGCCATGGTACTTGGACCTTGGTTGTACCACCATCTCGTGCTAATATTATTGGGTGCAAATGGGTTTTTCGTATTAAACGGAACCCCGATGGGTCGATTGAGCGCTACAAAGCCCGTCTTGTGTCTAAGGGATTTCATCAACGTCCTGGAGTCGACTTTTTTGAAACTTTTAGTCCCGTGGTTAAACCTGTTACGATTCGAACCGTTCTTACCTTGGCTCTATCGGCTAATTGGCCACTTCGCCAACTTGACATAAGTAACGCATTTCTTCATGGCTCTCTAAAAGTACCCGTATATATGTCGCAGCCGCCGGGATTCGTTGATCCTTCGCATCCTTCCTCAGTTTGTTTACTCCATAAATCTTTGTATGGTCTCCGTCAGGCTCCACGGGAATGGTATATTGCTCTCAGCTCCGCCCTCACATCCTTCGGGTTTGTGCAATCTCGAACGGACCATTCTCTTTTTACCTACACCAGTGGGGCTGTTCGGTTAATTGTTCTTGTCTATGTGGATGATTTGATCATCACCGGGTCCAGTCCCACTCACATTCAACGGGTTATCTCACATTTGCAATCATCCTTTGCTCTCAAGGATTTAGGTCCCTTATCTTTCTTTTTGGGTGTTGAGGTTGCTAGTTGTAAGGAAGGCCTCTTCTTGTCACAACATAAGTACCTGGTTGATCTGCTTCGCCGTCACAATATGGATGGTGCTAAGTCTCTTCGCACACCTAGCAATCCAACAGCTGCGTCCTCAACTTCGTCGGTTAATCCGACTGAGTATCGCAGTGCTATTGGTGGACTTCAATACCTTGCCTTCACACGACCAGATATTTCCTTTACTGTGAACCGACTAGCTCAAAGAATGTCTACCCCATCTGGCTCTGATTGGTGTGAGGTCAAGCGGCTATTTCGTTATCTTAAAGGGACTCTACATCACGGTCTTCTACTCCGTCGCCCATCCAATCTTCGGCTCACTGCATTCTCAGATTCTGATTTTGGGGGAGATCGTGTCGACTATAAATCAACTTCTGCCTATGTTTTGTTCCTTGGTGAGAATCCTATCTCTTGGCGTTCTCGTAAACAAACGGGTGTTGCTCGGTCCTCCACCGAGGCTGAATATCGCTCACTTGCCTCCGCTGCCTCAGAAGTTGCATGGGTTGTGAACCTGTTCAAGGAACTGCATATCCCTGTCTCTCTTACGCCCCGGCTCCTTTGTGACAATATGGGCGCCACACGTCTTGCTCTTCATCCGGTTCAGCACTCCCGTATGAAGCACATTGCCATTGACATCCACTTTGTGCGTGATCTTGCATCAAAGGGGGTTCTATCGGTTTCCTATGTCAACACAATTGATCAACTTGCCGACATCCTTACAAAACCGCTTCCACGTACACGCTTTGAGGCTCTTCGATCCAAAATCTCCGTTGCCGATGGCACGTCCATTTTGCAGGGGCGTATTAAGGAATGATTTTATATATCATTCAATATATATCTTTGTATGTATTTACCTTCTCTTGATCGTAGGCTTTTTTATAGGAGTTTGTTATGGGATTTGAATATTCTCATCTTTGTAATCTATAAATTGTATCTGTGATTAGTTCAATAGATAAGTCAATTCCTATAATTCCTTTACTCTTATAGGGTCCTCCTCGGGATCCTCATCCTCAGGATCCTCCTCAGGTCCTCATCCTCTGACTCCGAACTACTGCTAGACGGGTCGTAAGCTCTCGGCTCAGGAGCAGTCGGAAGGCCATGTAGACCCCATAGCTCTAGCATCTTCATCACCACATTCCCGAAGTCAGCGATAGTTATGAAATCCCTCGATGAGTATACTAGCTCATCCCGGTAAACGAGATGTGCCCTAGCCTCCCACTCACGAGGCACAGTATGGATCATATGTAGACACGCCTGTATGCCACTGATCCTACCTCCAGCACCCCCTAACTCCCTCCAGCAGTGCAGAAGTCCGATGACGTGATCGTCTACTGACCTATCGTCCGTCACTCTACTCTCGTAAAAATAGCATCGAAGTCTCTCCTCATGTGTCTCTACAATCGGTACTCGTATCTTAGCAGTAAAGTAAACCATATTCATATGTCATATAGAAGTTACACGAGTTTTTTTATCATCAACCTATACCCGTAAAGCTCCCTCTTAACCTTAACGGTATACATCATTCCAATACAGTATCACATAATAGATAAGCATTCTATTACGTAAGTCTAATGATCAGGGAGAGACACCTATAGAGAGAGGATGATGCTTATCTTATTTCTTTTCGAAAATATTTTCAAGTTTTAAAGACACGTTTTTCTCATATTCTCTTTATAAAATAAGTTTGAGCAAGTTCTAAAACAATAGAACATTGCTCTGGTACCAAACTGTCACGCCCCATTTTCTTTCATAAAATTTATCAAAGATTTTCACGCGGGCGTGCAAGAAGAAATGGTAAGAGAGATTCATACACAGAAGAAGGAGGTAGGAGACGAATATCAGAAGAATGAGGTAGAAGACGAGTAGAAGATATTACATATCAACAATCGATTTCAACCGATTAAACAAAATATTCACAACGGAAAATATCATCAGGATCTCACATCCCAAATACACGCCACATAATCACAAAACGTGGATTTCTTAAAACATTGTTTGAAAATGTTTGAGAAACATCATTTTAAAATTACAGATCCAAAATATAGCACCTCCTCTCTTCTTCTAAGGTTCATCATGCTCATCATCTCCTGTAACGTGAATTACAGAATAAGGGGTGAGTGCGTTGAATACACTCGTGAGTTGCAAGTATCAAAGATCACGTACGCCAAGGCTTCAACCCAGCAGGTAGCTTACATAATTTATGGTATTTCTTAGATCTTTATTAAATATAAATAAAGATTTAAACGATATCGGATCGGATACTATCAATCGAGATGAGACGGATCGGAACGGAAGACCTGACGATTAAGGTTGAAGAAATAAGAGGGAAAGATCAGTTTATAAAGCTAAGATGAAAGAGAATGAATTTTGGATCACAATAAAAAAAGAATGAGCTCGATCGGAGTTTAAACGAGCTCGAATGGAGCGTTTTTAGATTGAGGAGTATTTTGGTAATTTAGTCAAATGGTTGACTTTGACCGGAACCCACGATCCCCGATCAACGATATCTTGTTGACGACAACTCGATGATAAAGTATGATGAAAAGAAAATGAGATTCGGATTGAAAATCAAATCGAAAATACGGCGTCGCGCGCATACCCAGCATCGGGTGAAAAACTCGGCGGCCTCGACAGTGTCTCTCGACAGCTGGCAAGTTTTCTCGGCAGCGTATTCTCGACAGCTGTCGAGTTTTCTTAACAGCTCGGTAACGGGCTCTCGGTAGCTGTCGAGTTTTCTCGACAGCCTCGGCCAAGTTCACGCCCAGGCCATCCGGCATTGACCCTGCCCGACCAGTCCACTTCCCGGCACCACCAGCAGCAGCGGTGCCGTCCTATGCCGTCGCTTCGTCCTCCGGTGAGCCTGCACCACCGGCTACCATCTCCGACCATCCCTCGCCGGATTCTGGCATGAACAGTGCCGAAAAAACAGTCATAAACACCCTTCATCACACACGCATGCAAAATCAACCCCAAACTTTCCAGCTCCAGTCGGCGACTTCCAGTCACCGGCGACCCTTCCCCAACCACCGGAGATACTGGCTGGCGACTTCCAGTCGTCGGTTACCACCAACACCGCCTCATAGCATGCATAAACAACACACACGTTAGACACACAGAGAACACAAACTCCATGCAACAACCCCCTTTCCAGCTTGTTTTCAGGCACCGGCACAACCACCTACGACTACGCCACCCCTTTAGCGGCTAGCCCACAATCCCGGCAGCCCCTTCGGCAATTGCACCCATGAGAAGAAGAGAGAGAGAGAAAACGGGAGAGAGAAAATGTGGCAAGAATTAGGGTTTAGGGTTTGGAGATCGTTTTTCACCGTTTTCCAGCGAACGGAAAATCGAAATTGAATTTCGAAAGTTGTCCTAGATTCATCTCATTGAGGGCTACGTTGTGTTCGAAAATTGGCCAAAATTGACAAGTTTGAAATTTTCTGGCGAATTCCGACGGTGGCACACCGGAGACAGAAAAGAAAGGGGAGAGAGGAGAGAGATGCTTACTTGTGTTTGGCGCTTTTCAACTCGTTCGAAAAAACGGTGAAAAATAAATCAAATGAACACCTATTTATAGAAAATCCAGAAATTACTGTTCATGTAGGGTAGGTTACTGTTCACGATAAGATGTCGGTTACTGTTTATCAAGATTCAATTCCTCGTTTTTCCGAAACTCTATATTTTGCCCTTTTCTTCGCCGTTTGAGCTACGGGTGTCTGATTGACCTTTAGTTTGTTTCTATCTTCTCGTTTTTTCGTTACGCATCTAATTGTATAAAAATATATTATGTTCCATGTCTATAAATTTTATTCATCTAAAACCGATCATGAAACACGTATCTGAAACGCATATAATTAAATTAAATACTCAAGAATTAATACACATAAGATATTTCAATTAAGGGTTTAATTATTTAATTAACCAATTATGCTTCGTTTTTATCCTAGGTGCTACATATTTGAAAAATGAAATTAGTCCTTTAAATATTAATGCCACTGTTTTTTTAATAATTTTTTTCTATTTTCAAGATAAGTAAATACATTTTCCACTCATGTACATGAGTAATAACTTATGCATTCATTTTTCATACACACAAATTCATATGCAACTTATAAATTGCATGGACATAAATACATATAATTTGGGTTGAATTAGTATGCGTTTCTACGCATTGCTACTCATCCTAGAGAGGGCACTTAGATACTTAGTTTATTTTTTGCTTTTTTAGATAAATTTATATATCTTGAAGTTATAACTTTCATACATTTATGTTATGACACTTACATTAAATATATTTCATACATCAAATATATTTGATACATTTACATTTCTTTAAACAAACATTTAATATATTTCATACATTTTAGTTATGTTAGTTATACCTTTTAGTTATGTAGTCATAATTTTTAGTTATGTTAGTTGTACCTTATGTATGACATAAACAAATGACTATATTGATAGAAATATATAAGTAATATCACATAAAAGTAAATATGTATAGATTGTACTGAATCTATTCTTCCTTTCAAAGTTTAAGTATTACATAAAAGTCAAGATATTTGTATATAAAGATCATATTAATATAACATAATTATCACACTAATATAACATAAAGGCCAACATACGAATAAAAAACTCATGAATTTGAGTCAATCTAATTACAATGTGTACAGTTGCACAAGAGACCAACGTTTTTTTCGTAAGTCTTACCAAATTTTCAGTCAATTCCCTTGTTCTCACCCTACAATCATGTACACAATATCATTGATATAATAGATACAATATTTTTCATCATATATATATATAAGTTTTAGATCACGTGCGTTGCACGTGGAGATCAATTCAAATTAAAGAAAGAAGTAATACATATACCTTATTTATAACACTTTTATATTAGAGTTCTAATTATAATGAGATTTTATAAAACTTTGAATTAGCTAAGATCTAATATAAAATTATTTAAGTATGAAAATCCTAAATTACCATTATAACCTTATATAATAATCTTTGATAGGAGTATATTTGGTAATCCATAGAAACATCCATACTTTTATATAGTTAATAGATATAATAAAGTATTATTGTTGTTAGATAATATGTATAATATACTTGATAATGGCTTAAAATAATAAATGAAAAAAAGTCAAAGTAAGAGTTAAACTATTTCTCCACAAGATGAACAAATGTTTGTAAGATATAGTAACTTACTAACTTAAAGACTACAGCACAACGAATCTAGAAGTTTTACAATGAATGAAAATGATATTTGGAACCTTTTGAGATAAGAAGAAGAGAGAACTACAATTACAAGAATGCTAATAATTTGAGATAAATGATTATGGGGTATTTTTTCAAAAGTTGAAGATGTGTAATATCTTTCTATAATTAGACACATTTTCGGATGAATCACTGTGTCTCATACTGATTCAAATAGATTACATTAGTTCAATTCAAACTCACAACCTTTCAACATTCACACATTTTCAATTTATTTTCCAAGTTTAAGTTGTTTAACTTCAAACATTAATTTGTGATTCATCAAAAATTAGATTCGAGAAAGTAAATACTCTAATTTTAATTACTTGATACGTAGATTTCAATGTTGCAACTTGTTTCCATTTAAATCAAATGAAATATCATGTAAAGAATTGGTCAACTCCAACTTTTTCCAATCAATTTCCAAAAAACTCTAAATGAATGATGATTAATGTATATGCCAATGCAGACACCTTAAAAAGTTTCGACGAACTGCTGTTGCATTAGGATAAGTAGCTTGCTTTGAACTTTTCTTAGTAAAAGATGCTATCGGAATAAATTTTTCTTACTTGCTACTTAATGAACACAATGTCTTGAACTGGTCAGCTTTTTGTGTAAACCAAGATAATAACATTTAAATTATAACAACTTTAATATCTCTTGTTCTCACCTTGTGTTCAATTTAGCCTTGCACCATATCTGAATTCATAAGTGATTAAATTGAAGTTGTCAAGTTTATCACTTATATAGGTGGTCTCCTATAAACAGTATCATGCTATACTTCATCCTTTAAAGGTACATGAATCATTAAAAGCGTAAACACTAACCTCACCACACTTGAACATGTTAGCACTTGGACATCTGTAAGAATGAGACACCAAATGGGGTCCAAGTGCACATTTGAACCATTCATAACTTAATTGTTACGTTGAATCAAGTTTGTGGAATCTCCACTCATCATGATTGTGTTACCACTATAATGTTCTATAGCCTCACTCCTCTTACTATGTTGTACATTAGATCTCTATTTATACATTTTGTTAAAGGATCCACAATATTTTCCTTTGACTTCACATAGTCAATCATAATTATTTCATTACAATCAATTATCTAACAGTATTGTGTTTCATATGAATGTGTCGAGACTTACCGTTATACATATAACTTTGTGTCTCTCAATAGCTTACATATTGCTACGGAGAATTATAACAAGAAGACACAAATTTATTCTAATATGGAATATGTGGCACCCCAACCCAACTTAGGAGGATTAAAGCGCCACCTTGACATTATATACTCAAAATATTTGCAAAAATATATAATAATAATTTAAAATCATTTTCATAAAGAAATTCAGCGGAAGACTTTACTAAAAACACGAGTATATATTTTTTTCTTTCTATTTTAAATCAAAAAGCTTAGCATGTAAGAAACTAACTCGTGTTCTACCCACATTTGTAAATCAAACCATGACATATTCAAAACATATGAAAATTTTACTTGAATGGTTAATTCAATATAGAAGTTTTCAAAAACTTTATGTACTATCAAAATCATACACATTAAAATAAATTAAAACATATGCTTCTGGGAAGAAGTCCGTACAGCCGGCTATACATCCGCTTCATCGTAAGCTGGACCTGAAAAACATTTTAAATAACATCATGAGACTCCTCCGGAGAGGAAGCCTAGTGGGATAACCGTACTTCTCTAATACATTGAAGCAATTAAACTATTAAGCACATACTACAACATTATCCTTGGGTACGCTGACCCTTGGACCCTAACATAACATTATCATTGGGTACGCTCACTCTTGGACCATAACATAACATTATCCTTGGATACGCTCACCCTTGGACCATCGAGGAAAATGGGATTGCTCACACACTAAACCTCCATCGTAGACCAGGCACTCTCACCTTTAAGGTCTACGTCCGATAGGGAAGCTGCATACCGGTTATAGCTACGGTGCTTCTGTCCGTAGATTTTCATACATAACTTACTAATTCAATTAACAACACATAGCTAGAAAGTAGAAGTTACCCACTTTTGAGATTCGACTTGAAGCGGGGATAGCTACTGAAGTATCCGATCGTCTCGTACTGCACTCGTCACATTCATTAACTTTTAGCCTTTAAATCATGTCTCATTTATATCATAAACATACATCTATAAATTTAGGGGAATTTTATAGCATACTTTAAAACAAGTATCAATTGTACCTTGAAGGGAATAAAAATCGTATTTTACATCTTAGCTCATAAAACTCTAATTCATATGCCAAAGACTTAAATTATTTAACACTTCACACATAAGCACACATTTAATCACATAATATTAGTTTCAAAATATGATCAACTTGCATTCTTAAACATAGATAAAATTTGATCTTGAAGTTAGTAATATATAGGAAGAAAAGACACTCTTTACTACAACAATTTTCATAATTTAAATGATCATCCAAAATTCATGAAATGAAGTATACATTTACATAACAACCCTCAATCATCCATGCTAAAATATTAGGGGTAAATTCATATCACAAAAGCTTTAATAAATCATTTACTATAATAAAAAATTCTTCGAAGTTGCTCTAAAATCAGTTCGTGTTATAAAATTCACTGTAAATTGTATATTTACTGAAACCTTCTGAAATTAATAATTTAGACTCGTAACATCATGTACTCAAACATAGTTAAACAGTTTTGAAAACGTACAATGGACCGATTTTATATAATTAATTTTCTAAGGTCCAAAACTGCAGAATCTTAAATTCGAAACTGGACTTAATTTGAAAAATCATTATAATTCGTACACTATTTTAAAAATTACCAAATTTCAACCATAAACTAAACACTTCATGTAGTATAACATACCAAAACAGTTTTGAAAAATTGTAATTAACCGAATTTATAAAATTATTTTTCTAAGGTCTGAAACTACAAAATTCTAACTCAAACTGGACTATCTTTGAAAAATCACCATAATTCATAAATTACTCCAAAAATTACCACATTTTTATCATAAGCTCAAAACTTCATGTAGCATAACATACTAAAACAGTTTTGAAAAACTTCAAGTATACAATTTTATAAAAATCGATAAAGTGGACTGCCACTACTAATGTTTTTCACAACTTGATTAAGCTCATCCACTTTCTTAATTAAAATGTAGATTCAACTTTAATAACCCCATTAACCTCAAATAAACCATCTTGACTCAATTACACACATGCAATGAGTTTAGACAAGATAATCAAACATGCAAAGACTAAATCAACATGCAATTGCACAATCAACTCCCAAAAGTGACATATTTTAAAGATCAACTACATAGAAAAGACTTTGGACAAATTTCTTCACATTAGTAGAAAATTACCCTTGGATCATACATGCAATGTGTTTAGGTAAGGAAATCAAACATGCAAAGTCCAATCCAACATCTATTTGCTCAATCAACACTCAAAATGACATACTTTTGAAGATTAACTACTTAGAACAAGGTATTCAACAAATTTATTACATTTGTAGGAAATCTTACTTGGATCTTACATGCAACTTAAAATTAGAACTTAATCATGCTCCTAAGAGAGAAGAATGGTGAGGATTTGTAAAAATTACCTCTTGATTGCACAAACTATGTATTCTTGAAACTTGCTTGGAAGAAGCTTTTAATTTGAGTTTGATTTCCTATCTTGGCTTGGAAGGATATTAATTGTTCACTTAACTCTTGAAATGGCAGCTTGGTTGAAGATGAGGATGAAGGTTTTTTTTTTTTAGAGAAATAAAGGTTTAGAGAGAAGGAGGAGCAAAATAGTTAGAGAGAGAGAGAGTGCACCTTATCAAATGAGAAATGAAAGGCTAAATGGTGTAGTCTCTCTCTTTTATATGTAGTATATATGGTGTCATACATGTAGAATACATGTGTATCTCTTGTAGGATGATTAATTTAAGGTGTAATACATGTAGATCACTTGTATAATGATATAATTTAAGATATAGTATTATGTAGTGACATTGATATGTGTAGCTTAGTTTATCTAATGTGACATGAAAGAATTCATGATTATGATAATTAATTTGTTATTGATGTAATTTATTTCACATCATATTAAATTCTTATAAATTTAATCAAATTGGTGTCACATATATATAAGATGACATGACTTGAAATTAATTTGCACATCTTTAAATTAAAGTCTTGATAATATTGTGATCACATAAATATATATGTAGGTATGTTCAAATTAATATATCATATATATAAGACATATAAGTATGTTTGAAAATATATTTAATTTAACACATCATAAAAGCCATATACTTTATTGCACATAGACTATATAGTAAAGATCTACCTAATTATAATTAAACACATAAGTCTTTTTTTTATATTAATTGCTAAAATTATTTTATGTGTAACTTATCTTCTTTTCGAGTGCATTACGATCGAACTCGATCTCCTCGAGTAGCTATCCTGCAAGATCTTTAAACTTAAAGAAATATTAGCTCATTTCTTAAAACATAAAGCTTGTCGAAAAGGTCATTGACAATAAATTATTTAAAACATAATTTAAATTTATTTATAAAAATACGAAATGCACGTTTTTCTGAAAACGGGGTGTTACAGAATATCCTCTAAAATGTACTGATTTATACTTTCGTCAAAATCCATTCTTCCACCCAAATACATCAAGAAATTTATTAATAGGGATAATTTTGATTATGGTCCTATACATTAAACATTTTTCATTTTTTAATAATTAAAATATCCGTTTTCCAATTTTTATCATTTATATTTGTCACGCCCCAATTTTTTTTATTCAAAATAAAAATATTAATTTTCATCTTTGGGCGTCCAGCAACATTCTAAACTCAATTTCTTTAAAAAGGTCATTTATCTAATCATAAAAGAAATATTTTATAAATTATTACATAAAATATTTAAATCTTAACAAAACAATGGTAAATAACATCAGTATTTGAATCCTCGGCCTTAAGTTTTACAAACTCAAAATTAAAGTTTTAGAAACATTGACGACATTATTTACAATCAAAAGATAAAGCATCTTCATTCCACTTCATCGGCAAAAACATCTTGGATCTATACAAAAAAATAAATAAAATGGGGTGAGCGTACAAATTACACTCAGTGGAAGCAATTTCACCTATAAGGACATCTTTTATCAAAATAAACTCATGAAAACATAATACATAACATTCGATCATTTAACATAATTATATCACATAAATTCGAGAATTTACCCGAATTATCCTTTTCCGTTAACCTTTATCACTAACCTTTACCGCTAACCTTTACCATTAACCTTTACCACTAACCTTTACCGTTAACCTTTACTTTCTCAATCAAACAATACAATCCATTCAATCAATTCAATCCATCAACAATTTCAAACAATCACATTATTCAAATCATCCAATAAAACAAATAATCATCTCAATCTACCATCAATCTCCAATATCTCATCAAGGTAACTAAATCAATAAACAATCTCCTTTCATCATGTGATTTAAATAATTCAATAATACACACATTCGTCCCAACCATTCATCAGTCATCAAAATTTCCATCAATCAACTCAATAAGTTAATAATCAAAATCCATCACTTAACCTTAATCCTTCATCAATCCCATTCACATTCACATTCAAATAATAATCTTAAAAGATTGCATATATTAATAGCATAAACTTTATAATAATATAATTTAAAGAAATTACCCCCACCTTAAAGTAGACGATCAAAAGCTATAGCCTTCAAAGATATCTAAGACGTAAAATCCTGCGTATCACCTGTCACGCCCCATTTTCATATAACGTTTAAAACGTGGATAAAATAAGAAGAATAATAATAATAATTTTCTTCAAAACAAATCAGAGCACAAACGCAGCATTTTCATAGGGTGTCCAGCAGAAAATCCTGAACCGTTGAGATTTTAAAAAGAATCGAGATTTAAAATAAATAACCATTTAAAATACAAAAGGTTTATATCATTTCAGCGGAGAGAATACGTTCTTATTTTAGAGTAAAAGACATAAACATTAATTTGTACATAACCGGGGTTTCAGGAAAACAAAATGAACATCCATATACATTCTTATATACATACAAAAATAATGTAACATGCATCTTTGTTCATTCCTCCTCGCCTCCGAAATTTTCTGTAAAATAAAACACAAAAGGGGTAAGTGCCAAAAGGACACTTAGTGGGGTTGATTTGTACATTAAAAGAGGTACACATAACATTTCATGAATACTATATATATATACACGTTGTAGACTCCCGAAGAGTCCCAATGCAATCCATTGAATAGGTTTCCGAAGAAGACCTATCGAGGCCCCAAGCCGACCCCATTTTGGGTTGTTCACCCTTCATGTTGGGATTCCGAAGAATACCCCCTTGTTGGGTTCCGACGAGGAATACCCTACTTGGCGTGGCACACGCATGCGCAGTTAAATTATCATACAACAGTTTCCACATAACACATAGTGCACATTAGTCACGTTCACGTTGGCCACATAATTCACATAACACATAGGTAAAGAAAATCCCTTGACATATGTGGTTTCTAAAGAAACCCCTTTTTAGCGGGTATTATCCCGACTTATCATCATTTGAAATCTTTTGCATTTGCGTAACTTGAAAATCAATAGCTCTCAAATTCATATAATTTACTCGAAATACTGTTCAAGTAATAAAAACATTTCCATTGAAAACAACAGCACATAATGACGTAATTTAAATCACTTAGTCACATAATTTTCCTTAAAACTGTACGATTTAAAACATTCAAGAGATTTTTACCCCCACCTTATTCGGTGGTTACCACGTGATCAGCAAGTCAAGGATCTTGTATCCCAGAGCTTTAATCCAACAGGTAGCCTACATAATTTACGATGTTTTCTTAGCTCATTATAATCTATAATTAAATATTAAAACAACATCGAATCAGATAATATCTATCGAGATGAGACGGATCAGAACGGTAGGCCTAACGATTGAGGTTGAAGAAACAAGAGAGAAAAAATCAGTTTATAAGGCTGAGATGAAAGAGAATGGATTTTGGATCACAACAAAACAAGAATGAGCTCAATCGGAATTGAAACGAGCTCGAACGGAGCGTTTTAAGATTGAAGGGTATTTTGGTAATGTGATCAAAGGGTTGATTTTTGACCGGGACCCATGACCCACGTTCCGCGATATCTCGTTGGCGACGACTCGATGTTAAAGAACGATGAAAAGAAAATGAGATTCGGATCGAAAATACGACGTCACGCGCGTTCCCAGCGACGGGAGAAAAACAACTCCCCGGCGTCTCTCAAGACCCGTCTTGGTATTTCCAAAACACGTCTTGCGAGCAAAACAGAGACTACAACTCTGTCCAGTTCAGTTTAGCGTGCAGGACGCGTCTTAAAATTTACAGGATGCGTCCTGCGGGAGAAAAACAGGGCAACGCTCCCGGCGCGATCCTGCTTCAGTAGCCACCTTCCCGGAGCCACCGGCTGCGGCGGCGCCGCCCTATGCCAACACCACCTTGTCCTCCGACGAGCCTGCACCGCCGGCTACCACCTCCAGCCATCCCTTGCCAGATTCCGGCATGAATAGTGCCATAAAAATAACCTCAAAAACTTTCATCAACATAAGTACATAACCAAACCCCGCCTTTCCAGCTCCGGCCGGCGACTTCCAATCGCCGACGACCCTTCCCCCGACCATCCAGGATACTGGCCGGTGACTTCCAATCACCGGCAACCACCAATACAACCCCCAACAGCATGCATACACAACACACACATAAAACCCCATGTGCAACAGCCCCTTTCCCAACCCATTTTCCGGCACTGGCACCGCCACCCAAGGTGGCGCCGCCCCTTCAATAGCTAGCCCCCAACCTCGGCATCCCCTCCGGCGCCTGCAACCTCGAGAAAAAGAGTAAGAGAGAGAAAAACGGGAGAGAGAAAGGTAGCTGAAAATAAGGGTTAAAGGTTTTGGAGTTGGTTTTTCGCCGTTTTTCAGCGAACGAGAAATTGGAATTGAATTCCGGAAGTTGTCCTAGATTTGTATCATCGAAGGCTACGTTATATATGAAAATCAGTAAAAACGGACGAGTTTGACTTTTTTCGGCGACGGCAGCGGCGGTTTTTCATCATTTTCCGGCGAACGGAGAATCGGAATTGAATTCCGGAAGTTGCCCTAGACTCGTATCATCGAGGGCTACGTTGTGTGCGAAAATCAGTCGAAACCGACAATTTTGAAATTTTCCGGCGAACTCCGGCGGTGGCTCCGGCAACGGCGCTGCGGCGGCGGCAGCCGGACACAGAATAAAGACGGGAAAGAAAAAGAGAGAGGAAAGAGAGACTTACGTGTGTTCGGCATTTTTCGACTCGTTCGGCTCGTTTGAAGAAACGGTGAAAATGAAATCGAACTAGGGCCTATTTATAGAAAATGGAAAGTTACTGTTCATACGGGTAGGGTTACTGTTCATAGGGTAGGTTACTGTTCACGATAAACTTTCAGTTACTATTCACGATAAGATTTCGGTTATGTTCGTCACGATTCCGTTTCTCGTTTTTCCGAAACTTTATATTTTGCCCTTCTCTTCACCGTTTGAGCTACAGGTGTTCGATTGACCTCTAGTTCATTTCTATCTTCTTATTTTTCCATTACCCATCTAATGGTATAAAAATATTCTATGTTCCATATATATAAATTTTATCCATTTAAAACCTGGTCGTTACATCCCTTACCCCTTAAAAGAATTTCGTCCTCGAAATTAAACGTATACTTAGAAAAGGTAAGTCAGAAAACTTCTTCAGGATTTCGTTTTCTAGTTCCCAAGTCACCTCTTCCTTTCCATGACGGCTCCATTGAACCTTTACTATAGGCATCCCCCAATTTCTTAGTCTATGATACTTCCTATCTAAGATGGTTATCGAGACTTCTTCATAGGTCGGATTTTTCTCAATTTTTATGTCTCCTTATTCGATTATGTGGCTCAAATCAAATATATACCTCCGAAGCATAGATATATGAAAGATGTTGTGCTAAACCCCTCAGAACCGATATTAGATCCCCAGTGCTTGCATTATCATCCATTTTCGACTGATCAGTCATTGGGGTTTGATCCTTTCGTGATCTTCCTCTTGGCATAGCTCTATTACGTTATATAAGTATATGTTGTTAAAATTTGAAAACTAATAATAGCATCGAAGCCTCTCCTCACGTATCTCTACAAACAGTACTCACATCCTAGCATTAACGTAAACCCTTATTCATCGTTCATATAGAAGTTACACGAGTTTTTATCATCAACCTATACCCATAAAGCCCCCTCTTAAACTTAACGGTACATATCATTCCAACGCAGTATCCCATAACAGGTAATGACATTCATATCATCACGTTATAAAAATTTTAAAAAAATTTCCAATCAAACCTGTGGAGGGAGGTTGAACAGAATTGCCTGTCTAATTTACATATTAATCACATTATCCATATTTATTAATATACACACAACAAAAATTTTATGAGCAAGGCCCTACAAAAAAGAAGGTAGAGTCAGGCTCTGATACCATTACTGTCACGCCCCATTTTCATATAACGTTTAAAACGTGGATAAAATAAGAAGAATAATAATAATAATTTTCTTCAAAACAAATCAGAGCACAAACGCAGCATTTTCATAGGGCGTCCAGCAGAAAATCCTGAACCGTTGAGATTTTAAAAAGAATCGAGATTTAAAATAAATAACCATTTAAAATACAAAAGGCTTATGTTGGTCCCAGTGGTATAAGGTTAAGAGGGGGGGTGAATTAACCTTATCAAATTTTCAACTTTTGCTCCAAAGAATGTTAAGTCTCTGATGAACAGGTAGCTAGTAAGCTTACTGCTCAATAGGTTCCTGCTCAGACAATGACCTCAGGACTTAGACAGAGAATGTAATGCACAGCGGAAATACTTATGTTTTTCGAAACACGCTTTTAATGCAGTATGCTCAGATGCAGATAGATGGATAGAAAGCTATAAATGACACAAGCAAGCTTATAGAGGTTCAAGGGTGGAGTAATCCCTCTACGTCCTCTCTACTCCTTCACAAGGAGGAACTTTGTTAAAGCAAGTTTGATTTACAATAGACTCAGCTAACACAAACTATACTCTAAACAAACTGTCAGCTCTATCCACATAGATAGCTGCACAGTGACCAACTATCGACCCACACAGGATCTCAACACAGGTTAACCGACCCACACATGATCCTTTCTCTTCTTCAGAGAGATTACAACTTAGCAGTGTCAACTCCTGCCTAAGCGACTCCTATCAGACTTAGAATAAAGTGAAAAGATATAGACACAATCAAATGCAGCAAGCTCCTTGAACTTCTGAAGATCACAAAGGTAGCTGGCTTGCTGCTGCTCAGTCTGATTAACTTGAGAGTATGAGCTTTTGCTTGTAAGAGATTTGCTTCGTGTTTGTTAGCTTCTAAGTTCTCTCTTGGTTGTATATGTTGTTCGTTGTGTATCCCTTTGTAAATCAGACTCCTATATATAGGCATCAGATAGTTTTCTGCCCGTTAGGAAGGTAGTCCTTCGCATGATGAGGTGTCTCTTCCTGATTGGTTCTGCCGATCTTCTGACACCTGTTCTGAAATGCCTTCATTCTGTTCTGCAACTGCTTTGTCCTTTGTCTGCGCAATTTCACTCTGCAGACTGCTTGTACTGTGTCCTTGCTGCTTTATCACACATGGCAGATTCTGATTTGTTGGGACTGGAGTGACTCTACTGGCTAGTCAGGTTGCATTGACTCTGATGTTTCTGGTAGTATCCTCTTCGAGCAAGTCAGCTTCCTTGACTACCTCCAGGTTCCTTGTAGCATCCTTTTTCGAGCAAGTAGGTCAGCTTCCTTGACTATCTCCAGGTTCCTTGTAGCGTCCTTTTCGAGCTTTGCTTACTGGTTGCTTGACACAGTATGCAGGTAGCAGGGACTCGGCTTCCTGGCTGCTAGGCAGAATCTTCAAGTCTTTCCAGCATCCTTGCCTTAGCATATTTACATGTAAAACTTATCCAGATAGCTAAAGATCTAGTCTATTACACGTTTTGTCTCATCAAAATCTATTACATTTCATCCTATCAATTTTTCCCTTTTTGATGATGACAAAACTCCTTAACAGGATCAAAGAACCATATATTATTAACTTGGAACAAAGATGCAGAGAAAAACAATCATTTAAGCATGCATCAAGTTCACAAGATGTGAGCTTTTATCAACCAGAAAACATCGAATTCTCATTGATCAGAAATAAGTACATAGCATATACATACTTAGGCAGATAAAAAAAAAAACAACAAAAAGAAACAAGAACAAAAAGCAAAACATCAAGTCTTCAACCAACTGACCTTCTTCTTTCTTTCGAACTTTGTGCCTTTCCACCAGTTGGCAATTGAATCTTGATAGCTAGGTTCCATCCTTTTCACCATCTCTTTAGACTCCTCAAACCTGAGCCAGAAGTCTTCACTGTATGGTATGGGCTCATTTCCAAGTTTCTGCTTTAGCTTCACTTGGATTGGAAGTCCACCTTTCTTTGTTAGCTCCAGGAACCTCTGCAAAGCCTCCTTGTTCGTCTTGAATCCTCTGAAAAGAGCAGATTCCTTGCAGAGGGTGGTGAAATACTTCATCAGCTCCTTCCTTTTGAATGCTTCAATCTGGAAAAAAGATGGATTGACCTCAGTAGGAAGAGTGACCTCCGAAACTTCTGGGGCTAGGAATCTGTCACTCCTGGGATCCGGGCTTGCTTCCAGGAAGTTTCTGAGAGAGGCACTTGCTGCGACATCAGGGCTCTGCAAATTTTTCTCCATTTCGACCATGTCAGGCAGCTTGTGCGGAGGAAAGATCTTGTCAAGGACAACCCTGGGATCTGATGAAAATACAGCATCCAGGTTGCTTTTCAGCTCTGCTTCAGTCCTCCTCCTTTTCTCTTCTCTCATTTCAGCACCCTTCCTGAAGCCTGGATGAACAGACCCAGAAACAGCATCTGATTTTCTTTTAGCACTGCTGTCTGAAGGGCCCCTAGATCCAGCTCCCTTGTGTCCACCATCTCCAGAGTCATCTCTCCTCCTACTGCTTACTATCATCTGTTTGCAGGCAGCAGGGTCCTGTCCAGCCTTCTGTCTGCCTCCAATCCTTCCTTCCCCCTTTTTGTCATCATCAGCACGTCCAACCGCAAAACTGACCATGGAGTGAATTTCAGACAAGGTGCCTGAGTGATCCCGCAGGGTCTGTGATTGGTTGAACTGCTCCCTGTCCATCCAGTCTACTGCAGTGACTAGAGTCTTCTGATTGGCCTCAAGAGAGATCATTTTCTCCTCTTGCCTGTTTAGCTTCTCCATCACGCTCTTGACGACTTCTACTGCAGCATCCTCCTTGGGGGGTCGGTAGGCAGCAATCATCTGAGTGAGCTTTGACAATGTAACGTTGAGGGAGTCCATGTAAGAATAGGTCTTTACAGAGTGGGAGCGGGTATCCTTGCGGATTTTCCTGCTCGCTTTCACCAAGGACTTCCCCATTTGTTCAATTGCTGTCAGCACCTCTTCATTTGATCTGGCAGGTTCCTGGCGTTCACCTGCTGGTGCCTGTTCATCAGAGACAGATGTTAGTGCTTTGGATTTTTCGGCTCCGGTATCACCCTGTTCACTGGGTGACCCTTCATCGCTGCTGGTAGAGCTACTGGATCCTCCATTTTCTGATCCAGTGTTCTTAGAGAGTGTTTTCTCTTCAGCATCCTCCTCATGTACCCCCAGCTTCTTGTCCTGTTCAGCTACCTTACCCTTGCTGAACACCATTTCAACCTCCTTCTCCTGCTCTATCTCATCTACCACCTCCTGTACTGCATCCTCCTGTACTTCAGCCTCCATCTGCACATCAGGCTCCTTTTCTCAACTTTTGTCTCCTTCTGCCTCCTGCACTTCCACCATCTTTCCACCCGCAGCTACTTCCCCCTCAGCGACCGTCTCTCCCTGGTCCACCTATTTGGCAGGTGTTATCTCCTCCACCTCCATTGGAACAACTGCATCAGGTTGCTCTTTTTCCATGGGGGCAGGTTCCTCTACTGCTTCAGCTTGAATAGGTGCCTCCTGCTGCACATGTTCCCCCTCAGCCTCTACCTCCATTGGTGTGGGAAGGGTAGTCTCCGTGGTGTCATCGGCGGCTGCTACTGTGGATGGAACTATCAGCTCAAGAGATGCCACAGCAGCAAGGGTTTCCAACTCCTTGGCCTTGGGAAAGTCAGTTGGCGTCGAGCTCCTCTCCTTCATCAGCGTCTGTACAGGAACTTCAGGAAGGATGATCAGGTCAGTAAGGTATGAGAATTCCTCACCATTTTTCTCCGCTGGTGAAGGTGACCGCCTGCTGATAGGTTCAACCATCAAAGCTGAGCAGGAGGATCCTTCACCTATCTGGGGTTCCCTTACTGGCCTTCTCATTCTGGTCTCTGCCAGGCTGATATCAGCAGCCTGCTTCAGCATCCTCTCCATGGCTTCCTGCTCCCCGTACTTTGCTATCTGGGCCTCAGCAAAGCCCACGTCATCGCCTGCTCTGGCCTAGTCAGCAGCAGCATCCAGTATCACTTCCTCCTTGTAGAAGTCTGGCTGGACGACAGCTTCTTTCCCCTTCAGGCTCCTGGGGCCAGGCAGCTGTGCGGCAGCTTCCTTCTGCTTCCTGGCCTCCAACTCAGCGGCTATCTCCGCATTTTCAAGAAATTCCGGCCATTTCATCTTCCTGAGATCCTTCAGAAATTTCTTTTGAAGGATCTCCTCCAAATCATCCATGGCGACCCAATTCAGCGCCCATTCCTCCTCAGTTTTCCAGTCTGCCCACTGGATGAGTTCCTCCCTGGGCAGGTGCCTGAACTGCCACCAGGTGGTGAATCTTTCCATCAATTTACCGAACTCCACCTCCAACTTCGGTATGCTGATGACGAACTCCGCTACATCCTCCTCATCCACTTCCTCCTCATCATCATCATCAACAGCAGCATTCCCTGCCTGTTCTTCCCTTGGAGAGTCAATCTCCACTTCCACTGCAGGCTTCTTAACAGCCCGAGTGGTGACGATCTCTGGTTCATCATCAGAGATGACCAGTCTCCTCTGCACATCTTTCTTGTGCTTGATCTTCTTTGACACAACAAGAGCTGGTGAGGGCTCTGCAGGCTCCTCCATCCTCGAGCTACTTTCAGGCGAAGAAGAGGCATTGTCGAGGAATGCCTTCCTTGTCCTTGGAGCGCCTTTGAGGTCCTCAGAGACCTCTCTGGTTACTGGGGATGACCGAGCAGTGGTCTTCTTGGCAAAGACCCTACCCGCACCGATGAATTTCCCTTTCTGGATGGGCTTCCCCTGGGACAAATCCACCTTCAAGTGACCCAGGAGGGTGTTGATAATTAGCCCATAAGTAGGCTTACCTACCTTCTTCTCCACCTCCTCCACTAGCCTGGAAAGCAGGTAGCTGGCCCAATCCACCTTCTCCTTCTTCACTATGGCCATCATCATCCTGTACCGGAAGTTGGTACACTTATCAAAGGAACCAGAGCGGTTCTCTATGATATGGCAGCAGATATCATGCAGCAACTCAAACTCCAGAAGGAAGACCTTCTTGCTGCAACTCCGGGACATCCCCGCCGTGTCCTCCTTGCTGGTGAACGTCGTCTAGAACTCCTCCAGTTGGTCTTCTCCGTAGGTGGAGAGGTCACTGGCGTTCATCCCTTCAGTAGGCAGAGCGAACACCTCTTCAAGAAGTCCGGTGTCCACCACCACTGTTACTCCACCAACCTTCGATGTGATCTCTGATCCATCTGCAGAGACCTTCGCCCTCCGGTAGAATTTCTCCACCTGCTCCTCTGCGTAAGGGGTTTTGTGATAGGAGCAGAGTCTGAGAAGTCCGGTCTCATAGAGGCATTGAAGGATATTCTTCATGACCTCCTTCGTGTTCCCTTCTTCCTCCACCATCTTGAGAAGGATCTTGCGGTCCACCAACCTTCCATCAACAACTTGGGATGTTTTTGGTGCCATTTCTGAGTGAGTGAGAAATCTGAAACTGGAAAGCTTCGAGAGAGAGAAAGCACGAGAGATTAGGGTTTGCAAGAGAATGGAAATGTTTAAGTGAGAGAGATGAGTGAGAAGAAAGACTTCCTTATATTTGAATTTTGGTGAGAGATGATCTGACGGTTCTGATTGGTCTTGAATTTGAAAAGACCCTTAATCCAATGGTTGACACTTTTGGCGCGGTGTACGTGTGCTTAAGGACTTGATGTGATATTTTGTGGATATCGAGGAGTTTCCTGCAAAAACGACTGCTAACCGTGGGGTAACTCTTCCTCCTTTCACGCGCTTCAGTTACTGGATCCTGCAGGTAGCTCAGAGCAGTATCATTACATCCAGCAACTGTCCAGGGACCTTGAGTAGTAACCTTTAGGTTACTGTTCTACTTTCGTCCTGCTTATGGTTCCCCCTGAACATTATAGTCATTTCAATAGGAAAACATAGAGTTATATAGAAAAATATCACAAATTGATTATTCCCAGCTCGTTTGTTAGAAACGAAAATCTTGATTCACAGAGTGGCTTTGTGAATATGTCAGCTAGCTGTAGATCAGTATACACTTTTTCCAAAGATATATCTCTCTTTTCAACGTGATCTCTGATGAAGTGGTGTCTGATATCAATGTGTTTGGTTCTTGAATGTAGAACTGGATTGTGGGTGATAGCTATTGCGCTTGAATTGTCACATAGGATAGGTGTTTCCTTTTCTTCAATTCCGTAGTCCTTTAGTTGCTGTTGAATCCATAGAATTTGTGCACAACAGCTTCCTGCAGCAACATACTTGGCCTCAGCTGTTGAGGTTGCTATAGAGGTTTGCTTTCTGCAGAACCATGATACCAGTTTGTTTCCTAGTAGCTGGCAGGTACCACTGGTGCTTTTCCTGTCAATTTTGCAACCTGCAAAATCAGAGTCAGTGTAACCAATAAGCTTGAGTCCTCCTTCTCTCGAGTACCATAGACCAGCTTCCTAGGTTCCTTTGAGGCATCTGATGATTCGTTTGGCTGCGGTCATATGTGACTCTTTTGGAGCTGCTTGATATCTCGCACACATTCCTACTGAAAACATGATATCTGGTTTGCTTGCTGTTAGGTAGAGCAGTGACCCAATTAGTCTTCTGAACTTTGTAACGTCTACTGCTTTGCCATCAGTATCCTTGTCTAGGCTTCCTGATGTTATCATCGGTATGCTTACTGTGCTTGCATTTTCCAATCCAAATCTCTTTATCAATTCCTTAGAGTATTTTTCTTGATTGATGAAGGTTCCATTGCTTAGTTGTTTGACTTGTAGACCGAGGAAGAAGCTTAGTTCTCCCATCATGCTCATTTCGAATTTGGATTGCATGAGACTTGAAAATTTTTGGCACAATTCTTTGTTTGTTGAACCGAAGATAATATCATCGACATAGATCTGAACGAGCAGTATGCTATCTCTATCTTGGATTCTGAAGAGTGTCTTATCCACCTTGCCTTTCTTGAATCCATTATCAAGTAGATACTTCGAGAGTGTATCATACCAGGCTCTAAGTGCCTGCTTTAGTCTATAGAGAGCTTTCTTCAACCTGAAGACCATGGTTTCTGAGTTTTCTTCAAATTCTGGAGGTTGCTCCACATAAACTTCTTCAGCGAGCAGTCCATTGAGAAAGGCACTTTTAACATCCATCTGGTAGACTGTTAGATTGTTGTGAGCGGCATAGGCTAGGAAGATCCTGATTGCCTCTAGTCTAGCTACTGGTGCAAAAGTTTCTTCAAAATCTATTCCTTCCTCCTGGCAGTAACCTTTTGCTACTAGTCTTGCCTTGTTTCTGACTACTTGTCCTTCTTCATCGAGTTTGTTTTTAAATACCAATTTTGTGCCAATTACTCCTTGGTGAGTAGGTCTAGGAACTAGATGCCACACTTGGTTTCTTTCAAATCCATTAAGCTCTTCTTGCATTGCCTGTATCCAGTTGGTGTCTTCTAGAGCATCCTCTATGCAGCTTGGTTCTGTTTGTGAGATAAAGCAAGCAAACATTGCTTCATGGGGGTTGCTACTTCTTGTTCTTACTCCAGAGGTGGAATCTCTATGATATGATTCCTTGGATGATTTCTTAGCCATTTCCTTCTGACTTCTTCAATCTGTTGTTCATTTTGAATTTCAGCAGGTTGCTCTTGATCATCCTGTTCAGCTTGCTGATTTGGATCGTGCTGTATTTCTAAGGGTACTTCAAGTTGAATTCCTTCAGGATGGTGTATTTCTTCTTGAATGACTGGTGCCTGCTGGTTTGGAGTAGGTTCCTGTTCTCCATGTTGCTGTGTAGGTGCAGGTTGCTGATTTTAAGTTGATTCAATGTTTTGGAGATTTGGTAACTCAGCATCAATATATTCAACACGAGTGTTGGTGATGTGAGTTTTTCCAAGATCTTCATTAAGTTCATCTATATCAGCCTTAGAACAGTGTGGTTCATCAAAATCCACATGTATTGTTTCTTCTACAACAAGTGTTCTCTTGTTGAAGATTCTGAAGGCTTTGCTTACCGAGGAGTATCCTAAGAATACTCCTTCATCTGACTTTGAGTCGAATGCTTTCAGGTAGTCTTTTCCATTGTTGAGTACATAGCACCTGCATCCAAAAATATGAAAATGTTCAATATTTGGAGTATAGCCAAACCATAGCTCATAAGAAGTTTTATTCAAATCTTTGTTGATAATGCATCTGTTCTGGGTATAGCATGCTGTGTTGATTGCTTCTGCCCAAAATCTCTTGGGTAGCTGTGCTTCAGCTAGCATGGTCCTTGCAGCTTCCTTCAGGGTTCTATTTTTCCTTTCTGAGACACCATTCTGTTGTGGTGTCCTAGCTGCTGAGTATTCATACTTAATTCCATTGTTAGAGCAATATTCTTCAATGAATTTGTTTGTAAACTCAGTGCCTCTGTCTGTTAGGATTTTGATAATGTTCAGACTCCTTTCGGTCTGCAGTTTCTTTAGTAGCTCCGATAACCTTCGCTGAGTGTTTGACTTCTTAGTCAGGAATAGTATCCATACGAATCTTGAATAGTCGTCCACCACTACAAGTGTGTACTTTCTTCCACTCATGCTTACTGGTTCTACTGGTCCGAATAGATCCATGTGTAGTAAGTCTAGCACTTTTTCAGTTGACCTTTGTATCTTGTTTTTGAAGGACCTTTTAGTTTGCTTTCCCTTTTGGTATGCTTCACATAGACTCTCTTTCTTGTACACCATATCAGGTAGCCCTCTGACCAGTCCTTTTCTGGCTAACTTGTTGATCATTTTGAAGTTCAGGTGGCTCATCCGTTTATGCCATAGCCAGCTAGCTTCTGATGATCCTTTTGCAAT
Organism: Scutellaria barbata; assembly: GCA_028654395.1. Classification (NCBI taxonomy): domain Eukaryota; kingdom Viridiplantae; phylum Streptophyta; class Magnoliopsida; order Lamiales; family Lamiaceae; genus Scutellaria; species Scutellaria barbata. The sequence continues at coordinate 9,213,523 of CM053650.1, forward strand.
GAAGCAGGTAGCTATGGTTACTGAGCTCCAGTCAGCTACATAGATGTTTCCTTTTCTAGTTCCAGATAGCTTCACTTCCTTGGATTGGCCGTCCCTTATCAGGCATTTGTTGTGATTGAACTCCACTGAGTAACCTTTGTCACAAAATTAGCTTATGCTTAGCAGGTTGTATTTTAGGCCTTTTACATACGACACTTCCTCTATGTGAGTGTTTCCTTTGATGAGAGTTCCAATTCCTCTAGTGCTTCCCTTGAAGTTGTCTCCAAAGATTACTTTGGGTCCTTTGCACTGTTGAAAGTTCTTAAGGATTTCTTTGTCTCCAGTCATGTGTCTCGAACACCCGCTATCAATGTACCACACTTCCTTGCTGGTTCCTACAGTAGGTACCTGTAAAATAGAGATTACTGGTTCTTAGGTACCCATACATGTACGGGTCCTTCTTTGTTAGTACCTTTTGGAATCCAAACTTGTCTCACAACAATTGTTTTGTTGTAGACTTGATGGTTTCGTCTATAAGAGGTATCCTTCGGATACTGAATTGTGTGTGCAACCTATGTATACCCGTCACTTTTGAAGTGAGGTCCTCCACCATACTTCCCTTGAGCATGAGCTCGTTTAGGTTTAGACATTCTGGTCTTAGTATTGATGGGATAGAGGTTTCTATTCAGCATCCTTGTAGGTTGGTGTTTTCTTTTGTTTCTACCTGCAGATTGATTCTGCTGTAGCCAGCTTTTGAAAACAGGCTTATTCCCTAAGGATGTGTACATGAGTCTCTTGCCCTTGTCTATTGTGTCTTCCAAGCTTGCTGTTGAGTTATTGGATAACTCATTTTCTTTTGGGGTTCCAGCTCGAATGAAAGCAATAGTTTTAGATGACCTTGCTGTTCCTTGAGAAGTTTCTGCACAGTATCCTAGACCTGTCCTATCAAATGGACTTTTGCCCGACTTAATGCATTCCTTGGCTTCTTTAGCTGACTTGCTAAAGGATCCTATAATCGCTTGAAGATCACTCTTCTCATTCTCAAGTTTTGCGATTCTCAGATTGAGCTTAGATGCCTGCTCTTGGAGGTCACTGCACTTTGAGCTATCAAGCTCATATGCAGATAGCTTTTCAGCTAGCTGTTTGTTTTCCCTCCTGATCATCTCATTTTCGAGTTTTAGCTCCTCATGAATTGAGTTTATCTGTTCGAATTCGCTCATGATTTGTTTAAGGGAGAGGCTTTTGTTAGACTTTTCCTCTTCCAATAAGGTTTGGTTAGAATATATTACCTCATCATCCTCGTTGTCCTCAGCTTCCTGTGCCATCAGGCAGATAAGTGCTTCATCTTCCGAGGACGAGGAATCACTGTCATCATCAGAGGAGTCTGCATCTTGCTGAGCCTCCTTGGAAGGTTCCTTGCCCTTTTCCATCTCACTTAGGAAGGCTTTAATTCTTCTTCGTTCCTCTCTTCGTTTTTCCCTTTTCTGGGACGATTCTCCATTGGGATACCTGTTGACCTTAGGATAAGGACACTTTTTGGCATAGTGTCCTGGTTTTCGGTAGTTGTAGCAGAGATCGGATATATCCTGGTTCGATTGCTGAATAATGGGTTGTTGGGGAGGTGTCTGGTTCTTCTTAAAGTCACCTCTTCTGTTGTATCTGATAAATTTCTTGAAGTTTTTTTGAAGAAGGGCCATTTCTTCATCAGTACCCTCGACAGGTGGCTCTCCCTGCTTACTGCAGATAGCTCCAGTGTCTTTTGCGTTTCTGGCTGTCAGGGCAGTTACCTTTGTGCTAGATTCTTCGGCTTCCTTCTTCCTTCTGTTGATATCATATTCGAAGGCTTTTAAGTCAGAGAAGAGGTCAAAGGTACTCATTGACTTTAGATCCATCGACACCCTCATTGCAGTAGTCTTGCTATCCCATTCTGCAGGTAGTGCTCTTAGCACTTTCATATTTTTCTCCTTCTGAGTATAGAATTTGTCCAGGGATTCAAGCTCATTTACAATGTTTGTAAACCTCAGATCCATCTGCTCCAAGGTCTCTTCAGGGAGCATCTCGTACAGCTCGAATTTCTGGGTTGCTGTAGACACCTTGTTCTCCTTAGTCAGCTCTGTTCCTTCGCAGATTTGTTCAAGTTTGTTCCATATATCCATTGTTATTTTGCATGTCTTGACCTTGCTAAAGGTTCCTTTATCCAGAGTAACGAATAAGGCGTTCTTGGCTACATTGTCCAGGTTAGCTCGTCTTCTATCATCAGCCGACCATTCTTCCCTCGGTTTGTTAATTACAGCTTGATGAGGAATGGCTCCTGCGTCGCCAGCATCGGCAGCTCTCGCAAATATTGGATTAGGTTTGGTGATCCTTGGAGGTCCATCCGTGATAACCATCCACATTTCGTCATGCATGGCTGAGAGATGTGCCTGCATTCTAATCTTTCAATCGTCATACTCTTCAATAGAAAACATAGGAAGCTTGTGCGTGTCCATGATATGATGAGGGCAAAGTATGCAGATTTTCGAAAAACAGGGATCAGGGATTTGACCAGACAAGTTGGGTTTCTAATCCAACCTGCTCTGATACCACTTGTTGGTCCCAGTGGTATAAGGTTAAGAGGGGGGGTGAATTAACCTTATCAAATTTTCAACTTTTGCTCCAAAGAATGTTAAGTCCCTGATGAACAGGTAGCTAGTAAGCTTACTGCTCGATAGGTTCCTGCTCAGACAGTGACCTCAGGACTTAGACAGAGAATGTAATGCACAGCGGAAATACTTATGTTTTTCGAAACACGCTTTTAATGCAGTATGCTCAGATGCAGATAAATGGATAGAAAGCTATAAATGACACAAGCAAGCTTATAGAGGTTCAAGGGTGGAGTAATCCCTCTACGTCCTCTCTACTCCTTCACAAGGAGGAACTTCGTTAAAGCAAGTTTGATTTACAATAGACTCAGTTAACACAAACTATACTCTAAACAAACTGTCAGCTCTATCCACACAGGTAGCTGCACAGTGACCAACTATCGACCCACACAGGATCTTCACACAGGTTAACCGACCCACACAGGATCCTTTCTCTTCTTCAGAGAGATTACAACTTAGCAGTGTCAACTCCTGCCTAAGCGACTCCTATCAGACTTAGAATAAAGTGAAAAGATATAGACACAATCAAATGCAGCAAGCTCCTTGAACTTCTGAAGATCACAAAGGTAGCTGGCTTGCTGCTGCTCAGTCTGATTAACTTGAGAGTATGAGCTTTTGCTTGTAAGAGATTTGCTTCGTGTTTGTTAGCTTCTAAGTTCTCTCTTGGTTGTATATGTTGTTCGTTGTGTATCCCTTTGTAAATCAGACTCCTATATATAGGCATCAGATAGTTTTCTGCCCGTTAGGAAGGTAGTCCTTCGCATGATGAGGTGTCTCTTCCTGATTGGTTCTGCCGATCTTCTGACACCTGTTCTGAAATGCCTTCATTCTATTCTGCAACTGCTTTATCTTTTGTCTGCGCAATTTCACTCTGCAGACTGCTTGTACTGTGTCCTTGCTGTTTTATCACACATGGCAGATTCTGATTTGTTGGGACTGGAGTGACTCTACTGGCTAGTCAGGTTGCATTGACTCTGATGTTTCTGGTAGTATCCTCTTCGAGCAAGTCAGCTTCCTTGACTACCTCCAGGTTCCTTGTAGCATCCTTTTTTCGAGCAAGTAGGTCAGCTTCCTTGACTATCTCCAGGTTCCTTGTAGCGTCCTTTTCGAGCTTTGCTTACTGGTTGCTTGACACAGTATGCAGGTAGCAGGGACTCGGCTTCCTGGCTGCTAGGCAGAATCTTCAAGTCTTTCCAGCATCCTTGCCTTAGCATATTTACATGTAAAACTTATCCAGATAGCTAAAGATCTAGTCTATTACACGTTTTGTCTCATCAAAATCTATTACATTTCATCCTATCAGTTTATATCATTTCAGCGGAGAAAATACGTTCTTGTTTTAGAGTAAAAGACATAAACATTAATTTGTACATAACCAGGGTTTCAGGAAAACAAAACGAACATCCATATACATTCTTATATACATACAGAAATAATGTAACAGGCATCTCTGTTCATTCCTCCTCGCCTCCGAAATTTTCTGTAAAATAAAACACAAAAGGGGTAAGTGCCAAAAGGACACTTAGTGTGGTTGATTTGTACATTAAAAGGGGTACACATAACATTTCATGAATACTATATATATATACACGTTGTAGACTCCCGAAGAGTCCCAATGCAATCCATTGAATAGGTTTCCGAAGAAGACCTATCGAGGCCCCAAGCCGACCCCATTTTGGGTTGTTACACCCTTCATGTTGGGATTCTGAAGAATGCCCCCTTGTTGGGTTCCGACGAGGAATACCCTACTTGGCGTGGCACACGCATGCGCAGTTAAATTATCATACAACAGTTTCCACATAACACATAGTGCACATTGGTCACGTTCACGTTGGCCACATAATTCACATAACACATAGGTAAAGAAAATCCCTTGACATATGTGGTTTCTAAAGAAACCCCTTTTTAGCGGGTATTATCCCGACTTATCATCATTTGAAATCTTTTGCATTTGCGTAACTTGAAAATCAATAGCTCTCAAATTCATATAATTTACTCAAAATACTGTTCAAGTAATAAAAACATTTCCATTGAAAACAACAACACATAATGACGGAATTTAAATCACTTAGTCACATAATTTTCCTTAAAACTGTACGATTTAAAACATTCAAGAGATTTTTACCCCCACCTTATTCGGTGGTTACCACGTGATCAGCAAGTCAAGGATCTCGTATCCCAAAGCTTTAATCCAACAGGTAGCCTACATAATTTACGATGTTTTCTTAGCTCATTATAATCTATAATTAAATATTAAAACAACATCGAATCGGATAATATCTATCGAGATGAGACGGATCGGAACGATAGGCCTAACGATTGAGGTTGAAGAAACAAGAGAGAAAAAATCAGTTTATAAGGCTAAGATGAAAGAGAATGGATTTTGGATCATAACAAAACAAGAATGAGCTCAATCGGAGTTGAAACGAGCTCGAACGGAGCGTTTTAAGATTGAAGGGTATTTTGGTAATGTGATCAAATGGTTGATTTTTGATCGGGACCCATGACCCCCGTTCCGCGATATCTCGTTGGCGACGACTCGATGTTAAAGAACGATGAAAAGAAAATGAGATTGGGATCGAAAATACGACGTCACGCGCGTTCCCAGCGACGGGAGAAAAAAAACTCCCCGGCGTCTCCCAAGACCCGTCTTGGTATTTTCAAAACACGTCCTGTGAGCAAAACAGAGACTACAATTCTGTCCAGTTCAGTTTAGCGTACAGGATGCGTCTTAAAATTTACAGGATGCGTCCTGCGGGAGAAAAACAGGGCAACGCTCCCGGCATGATCCTGCTTCAGTAGCCACCTTCCCGGAACCACCGGCTGCGGCGACGCCGCCCTATGCCAACACCACATTGTCCTCCGACGAGCCTGCACCATCGGCTACCGCCTCCAGCCATCCTCGTTAGATTCCGGCATGAATAGTGCTATAAAAATAGCCTCAAAAACTTTCATCAACATAAGTACATAACCAAACCCCGACTTTCCAGCTCCGACTGGCGACTTCCAGTCGCCGGCGACCCTTCTCCCGACCATCCAGGATACTGGCCGGTGATTTCCAATCACCGGCAACCACCAATACAACCCCCAACAGCATGCATACACAATACACACATAAAACCCCATGTGCAACAGCCCCTTTCCCAACCCATTTTTCGGCACTGGCACCGCCACCCAAGGCGGTGCCGCCCCTTCAATAGCTAGCCCCCAACCTCGGCATCCCCTCCGGTGCCTGCAACCTCGAGAAAAAGAGAAAGAGAGAGAAAAACGGGAGAGAGAAAGGTGGCTGAAAATAAGGGTTAAAGTTTTGGAGTTGGTTTTTCGCCGTTTTCCGGCGAACGAGAAATCGGAATTGAATTCCGAAAGTTGTCCTAGATTTGCATCGTCGAAGGTTACGTTATATATGAAAATCAGCAAAAACGGACGAGTTTGACTTTTTCCGGCGACGGCAGCGGCGGTTTTTCGTCATTTTCCGGTGAACGGAGAATCGGAATTGAATTCCGGAAGTTGCCCTAGACTCGTATCGTCGAGGGCTACGTTGTGTGCGAAAATCAGTCAAAACCGACAACTTTGAAATTTTCCGGCGAACTCCGGCGGCGGTGGCCGGAGACAGAATAAAGACGGGAAAGAAAAAGAGAGAGGAAAGAGAGACTTACGTGTGTTCGGCGTTTTTCGGCTCGTTCGAAGAAATGGTGAAAATGAAATCGAACTAGGGCCTATTTATAGAAAATTGAAAGTTACTGTTCATAGGGGGTAGGGTTACTGTTCATATGGTAGGTTACTGTTCACAATAAGCTTTCAGTTACTATTCACGATAAGATTTCGGTTATGTTTGTCACGATTCCATTCCTCGTTTTTCCGAAACTTTATATTTTGCCCTTCTCTTCACCGTTTGAGCTACAGGTGTTCGATTGACCTCTAGTTCGTTTCTATCTTCTTATTTTTTCATTACGCATCTAATGGTATAAAAATATTCTATGTTCCATATATATAAATTTTATCCATTTAAAATCTGGTCGTTACATCACCTATAATCATAAAAGTTCGACTTAAAATCTAATCGAACTATCATTTACTTAGAAACTAATTTCTTAAAATATAACCCTATTTCATAATGAAATATGCATAATTTCGTAAAATAGAAAATTCAATTCCATCTTAATATTTCGGGGTTAATTAGATGTGAATCTAAGGTTAATAAACCTTAGATTTAAAATTAATAACTAAATCGTAAAATAAAATAAATTAATTAGCATAATATTTTTAGGTCGATATTTTAGTCTCAAAAGCAATCTTGCGAAACATAGGTTTAACTTATAATTCCAAATAAATCTTTGGTTAAAATTTATAATAAATAATGTATTAATACTTAATTCCAAAATCGAGCTTAAATTATATTTTCTTAATCAATTGGATAAAATTTAGGGCTTTATTTCCTAATTAATTATATAAATAGATCCAATTTAACATAGATTAATCTATATAATCTTTCTTTGTTATTTAATTAAAACTTGCCTCATTTATTAAATTCTATTTACTTATAAATATTATCTATAATTCCAAAATATTCGAAAGTTCAAAACGTCATTTTCATGAATTCAATAATTTTGATAAGAGATTCATAATATTTTCAAATTCTAAGGAAACATCTATATCATATCATTCAACTCAAAGTCCGATATTTATCTACCTAATTATGATGTTTAAAGCATAATTTAATTAACTTACATTATCTTTATCGATTAATTAAAACTCACTTTTCGTATATCATATTCTATAAATTATAAGATAATATCCATAAATCCAATATATTCTAAATTCCAAATATATCATCATCATAATTCAAAAATTTATTAGACAAATAATGCATATCATCATCAATTATTAGAGAAAGCTATGTAATTTAAATAATTTCAATATTTCATTGATTATTATACATAAATTAGGTCTTTAAGCATGCTTTAATTACCTAAAATCTAATTACAAAAATTCAGAAAAAGCCAATGATTTAGTGATCAATTTCAGCAACTTTTCTTATTGCATTCTAAACCCCAAACTATGTTAAATTCTCAAAAAAGAACCCCCAAAATTTTTCCCTTTTTTTCCCAGCAGCCCCTGCCTCCTCCCTGCCACTGTCCTCGTCCGCCGTCGCCGCCTCGACACTGTCGGCGACTCCCAGTTGCCGGCAACACACACACCCGACCACGACCGGCGCCGACTCGACTCACAGCTACAACACCCGACGCATACTCACAGCCCAAACACACACAGCCATAGACTCACACACACATACAGTACACAAGTACGAGCGGCGGCTCACAACCCATGACTCGCCGGCGACTTCCAGCGTCGGCGACACCCAACCGACGGCGACACAAAGCAGTAGAAATGACAGCAACATGACCGCAGCAGAGAGAAAATGAGAGAGAGGGAAACTCCATATTTCAAAGCTTCGAACCCATCCCTACAACAAGCTCGACGAGCTCTACAATATGTCCGATTACCTCGTCGGAAAAGCTTGATGATCGGAGGAGTAAAAGATGGTCAACAGTGGCGGTGAAGATGAACGAAAAAAAAAAAAAAAAGAAACTGCTTGCTTTTGTTTTTCTCAAGTTTGAAAAATGAAGAGAAGATGATGGTGACCCTATCTTATCCGAGCCTTTATCCTTCTAGAAAGACTTTGACATTATTCATTGTTCATTTTAATTATATGCTAATATATGTTAATGAAAGATAGTATATATTATATAGTTATATTATATATATATTTTAAAAAAAATTCTAGTTGTTACAATATTTCAATTATTTTTAAATTTCAGTTTATTTTGATCGGAATTTTTTAAATTGCTGATGTGGCCATTGAAAAAAATCAAACAGTGTATATATATATATATATATATATATATATATATATTTATATATAGTTGTATGACGCTCGTGTAATATGTAGGATTAAAACAAATTAAATTAAACGTACTAAAATTACAAAAATTTAAATATTATTTATATAAAAATGGGTTTATGCAATGCATATCATCTACTTTAACATAAAATATAACACATTAACTATGATTTATTATTTAAATATTGAAATATATATGTCATTTGTAAAAGAAGATAAATAATATTTATTTATTAATTAGAAAAATATATATTATTGTGTCTCTTATATTATTCAATCACTCAATTCTTTTAAGTTTGATTTTACTTTTAAAGTTTAGTTTAACCCTCAAAAATTCTTTTCAAATAAATTATACAAAAGTCAAAATGTCTCAAATAAATTTCATAGCTTACTATACAATACATATTTGCAAAAACTATGAAATTTCATTAATTAATAAGTTTGAAAAATGTAAATAATTATTTTTAATTAACCCACCTTTATTGTAGTATTTTCTTTTATATGTATTAATTTATATTTTCTTTAAATCTTTTAAATTAAACAAATTTCAATTTACAAATAATTTCTATATTTGATGTCCAGTACGTGTAATTTTAACAAATTAAGTTAAAATTTCAATATTATTTACGAATGTGTATTATCATCATTAAATTTGATAACTAAATAGTCATATTAATTAGTTTTAAAATTTTGTTTATCATAAAATTAATTTATAAAAATATAAAATTAATATGAAAAAAATGTAAGATTGACATATGTCATATGTGGTTTTTCTTTTATAAAAATTAATCAATATTTTCTTCTTCTTTTTTTCAATTCAATATATATCGATATTGTTGTTCATCTTTATTCTTCTCATCAGGAAAAAAAATTCACTCCAATTCAATGAAATATTGTATGGACAAAAATATCATAATTTAAATTTATGAAAATATGAAGGTATATATGAATATCGACAGATATATATATATATATATATATATATATATTTATATATATATATATATATATTATATTAATCAATATTTCCTTCTTATTTGATATATGGTTAGAATTAAAGACAACTAGTCAAACAAAAAATTATATATATATATATATATATATAATATCCTGGAATTTCATTGAACTTCATTGAAGTTTTACTAGTTCATACTTGACGAAAAGAGACCAAATTATGGAAATGTCTAAGCGGACAAAACCCAACCCTGATTACCTGATAATGACTTTTAAATTGTGCTCGGAAAATTAAATGGTGCTAATCTTATTACCTAGTAACACTTCTAATGACTTTTAAATTGTGCTCGGAAAATTAAATGGTGCTAATCTTATTACCTAGTAATACTTCTAAACAGATGACTTCTGCTCCAAATACCAAATCAGATTATAATTACTTGAAATGCGCTTGCATAATATTCTTTTTCGATTGAGTATGGCTTCGACCCGCCAATTAGTTAACCATGACATATTTTACTGAATGCCCCAAATAGCAAATGACTTCTGCTCCAAATACCAAATGACACTACAATTACTTGAAATACGTTTGGATAACATTCTTTTTCGATTGGGTATGGCTTCGACTATTTCCGCAGCCCGCAGTTAACCATTAGTTAGCAGCCCGCAGTTAACCATTAGTTAACCAGATTTGCAGCAACCACCTCTAAAGGCCTGCTCCAAAAAATCCTCAAATCCACATCCTCAATAAAAAAAAAAATTAGCAGCAATATCACTTTTGTTTTTAAAATTCTCAAATCCTCAAATAAAAAAATATAGAATTGTCTCAACTAATAACTTTATCATGCTTCAAAAATATCTTTATTTTTTAAATAATCAAATTCTTAAGTCCTCAATAAATAAAAAATATCAGAATTTTCTCAACGAAAAAGAGTATCAGATTTTGTTTTTATTATAAAAACAAATCCTTGAATCCAAATCCTCAATTAATAAAAAATATCAGAATTTTCTCAATGAAAAAGAGTATTAGATTTTGTTTTTATTATAAAAACAAATCCTCGAATCCAAATCCTCAATAAACAAAAAAATATTAGATCTAAACTTGAGTCTTTTATATTTTTAGTTCACATATATTTTTGTTCATCATCAATTGTATCATTCGATATGAATTTATTTAATATTATTCACAATTATATTAAAATAACTTTATTATTTATACTTAATTTTCAAGAGTAAAACCTTCAACTACTAATATAAATATTGTCAAACACAAACTCGCTTAATACATAAAACTAAATGTTCCAAAATACTTACTTCAAGTCCTAATATAAGAGGCGTGCTCATCGGAAAGTCTGCATCCACCTTACAAATATATAGTGAATCATTTTTTCAAAGTATTTAAATAATTTAAGTTTATTTGTTATTATTGTTAATATTGCTATTATAAATAGTTTATTTTGGTTATAATTAATAATTTTTGTTATTATAATATAAAAAACCTCATGTTAATTGGGTTGAAGAATGCTTTGAACATTAGATAATATAATTATTTAAATTTAAATAAGAAAGGTAACTCACTTGTCTTAATAATATATTTTGAGTAGAAAAACTTTCAACGAGATGATACCACGTGTCAACTAGTTGTTCTTTTATATATAAAATATAATAAATAGATCGTTATTTGTAATCAATTTTGTACTTGTTAATTATTATTATTAATTTAAAATCAACTCGTTAACACGACAAAGTTGGTATGATGGAATGAAATTAGGTGGGAATGCAATGCAATTAAGAATGGAATAATGATTTGAAATGAATGGTATAAATATATTGATTCATATGATTGGTATGACAAAAGGAATATGAAATGAATGAAATAATTATTATGATTATATTTTATAATTGATAACTACAAATGTAGCACCCCAACCTAGCTTAGGAGGATTAAGGCGCCACCTTGACATTATATACTTAAAATATTTGTAAAAATATATAATAATAATTTAAAATCATTGTCATAGAAAAACTCAGCGGAAGATTTTACTAAAAAACACGAGTATATTATTTTTTCTATTTTAAAATGAAAAGGTTAGAATGCAAGAAACTAACTCTTGTTCTACCCACATTTGTAAATCAAAACCATGACTTAATTAAAACATATGAAAATTTTACTTGAATGGTTAATCCAACATAAAAGTTTTCAAAGACTTTATATAATATCAAAATCATACACATTAAAATAAATTAATACATATGTTTCTCGGATGAAGTCCGTACAGCCGGCTACACATCCGCTTCATCGTAAGCTGGACCTGAAAAACATTTTAGATAACATCATGAGACTCCTCCGAAGAGGAAACCCAGTGGGATAACCGTACTTCTCTAATACATTGAAGCAATTAAATCATTAAACACATACTACAACATTATCCTTGGGTACGCTTACCCTTGGACCATAACATTATCTTTGAGTACGCTTACCTTTGGACCATAACATAACATCGAGGAAAGTGGGATTGCTCACTCACTAAACCTCGCATCGTAGACCAGGCACTTTCACCTTTAAGGTCGACGCCCGGTAGGAAAACTGCATACCGGTTATAGCTACGGCGCTTCTATTCGTAGATTTTCATACATAACTTACTAATTCAATTAACAACACGTAGTTAGAGAGTAGAAGTTATCCACTTTTGAGATTCGACTTGAAGCGGGGATAGTTACTGAAGTATCCGGTCGTCTCGTACTGCATTCGTCACATTCATTAACTTTTAGTTTTTAAATCACACCTCATTTATATCATAAACATACATCTATAAATTTAGGAGAATTTTATAGCATACTTTAAAACAAACATCAATTGTACCTTGAACGGAATAAAAATCGTATTTTACATCTTAACTCATAAAACTCTAATTTATATGCTAAAGACTTAAATTATTTAACACTTCACACATAAGCACACATTTAATCACATAATATTAGTTTTAAAATATGGTCAACTTGCATTCTTAAATCATAGATAAAATTTAAATCTTGAAGTTAGTAATATATAGGAAGAAAAAACACTCTTTACAAGAACAATTTTTCATAATTTAAATGATCATCCAAAATTCATGAAATTAAGTATACATTACATAACAACCCTCAGTCATCCATGCTAAAATATTAGGGATAAATTCAAATCATAAAAGTTTTAATAAATCATTTACTAATATCAAAAATTGTTCGAAATTGCTCTAAAACCAGTTTGTGTTATAAAATTCACTGTAAATTGTATATTTACTGAAACCTTCTGAAATTAATAATTTAGACTCATAACATCATGTACTCAAACATAGTAAAACAGTTTTGAAAACGTATACTGGACCGATTTTATATAATTAATTTTCTAAGGTCCAAAACTGTAGAATCTTAAATTCGAAACTAAACTTATTTTGAAAAATCATTATAATTCGTACACTACTTCAAAATTTACCAAATTTCAACCATAAACTTAAAACTTCATGTAGTATAACATACCAAAACAGTTTTAAAAAATTGTAATTGACTGGATTTATAAAATTATTTTTCTAAGGTCTGAAACTGCATAATTCCAACTCAAACTGAACTATCTTTGAAAAATCATAATAATTCATAAATTACTCCAAAAATTACCAAACTTTAACCATAAACTAAAAATTTCATGTAGTATAACATACCAAAACAATTTTCAAAAATTGTAATTGAATGAATTTGTAAAAGTATTTTTCTATGGTCAGAAACTGCATAATTCCAACTCAAACTGGACTATCTTTGAAAAATCATAATAATTCAAAAATTACTAATAAAATCACCAAATTTTTATCATAAGCTCAAAACTTCATGTAGCATAACATACTAAAACAGTTTTGAAAAACTCAAGGTATACGATTTTATAAAAATCTACAAAGTAGACTGTCATTACTAATATTTTACACAACTTGATAAAACTTATTCACTTTTTTAATTAAAATGTAAATTCGACTTTAATAACTCCATTAATCTTCAATAAACCATCTTGACTCAATTTATCACACATGCAATGAGTTTAGACAAGATAATCAAACATGCAAAGACTAAATCAACATGCAATTGCACAATCAACTCCTAAAAGAGACATATTTCAAAGATCAACCACATAAAACAAGACTTTGAACATTTTCTTCACATTAGTAGAAAATCACCCTTGGATCATACATGCAATGTGTTTAGGTAAGGAAATCAAACATGCAAAGCCTAATCCAACATCTATTTGCTCAATCAACACTCAAAATGACATACTTTTGAAGATTAACTACTTAAAACAAGGTATGCAACAAATTTATCACATTTGTAGAAAATCTCACTTGGATGTTACATGCAACTTAAAATTAGAACTTAATCATGCTCCTAAGGAAGAAGAATGGTGAGGATTTGCAAAACTACCTCTTGAATGCACAAACTATGTGTTCTTGAAACTTGTTTGGAAGAAACTTTTAATTTGAGCTTGATTTCCTATCTTGTCTTGGAAGGATATTGATTCTTCACTTGAATCTTGAAAATGGCAGCTTGGTTGAAAATGAGGATGAAGGTTTTTTAGAGGAACAAAAGTGTAGAGAGGAGCAAAATAGCTAAAGAGAAAAAGAGTGCATCTTGCCAAATGATAAATGAAAGGCTCAAAAGTTGAGTCTCTCTCTTTTAAGTATGTATAGTGCAAATCATAATTTAATATATGTAGTATACATGTAGTGGCATTGAGAGTTGTAACTTAGCTTATCTAATATGATATGAATGAATTCATGATTATGATAATTAATTTGTTATTGGTGTAATTTTTTGCACATCATATTAAATTCATATAAATTTAATCAAATTGGTGTCACACATGAATAAGATGACATGACTTGAAATTAATTTGCACATCTTTAAATTAAAATCTTGATAATATTGTAATCATATAATTATGCATGAAAGTATGTTCAAGTTAATATATCAAATAAGTCATATAAGTATGTTTGAAAATATATTTAATTTAACACATCATAATAGATACTTTATTGCACCTAAATTATATAATAAAAATCTACCTAACTATAATTAAACACATAAGTCACATTTTATTTTAAATATTAATTATTAAAATTATTTTATCTGTAACTTATCTTCGTTTTTTTTTTGTTTGATCTATTGCTCGTACTTGTCCAGTGCATTACGATCGAACTCAATCTCCTCGGGTAGCTATCCTGCAAGACTTTTAAACTTAAAGAAATATTAGCTCATTTCTTTTTGATAAAACATAAAGCTTGTCGAAAAGGTCATTGACAATAAGTTATTTAAAAATATAATTTGAATTTATTTATAAAAAATATGAAATGCACGTTTTTCTGAAAATGGGGTGTTACAACAAATAAAATGTATAAGTAATAAATCAATTTTTATTTTAATATTCTTGTTCAATATATCACTCAAATTTAATAATTTCTTATATTTAAATTTAAAAAAAATCACAAAAAATTGATCATCGCATTAATATTAAGGTATATTATATTTATATATTTTATTTTTTAATTTTATCATTTGTTTACTATTTTGTTATTATTTACATTTTCTTAAAGTAGTTAAATTATTTAATATTTATCATAATTTTTATTCATTATTTTATATGGTTTATATTATTTAAGTAATATCTTATAATATATTATCTTAAAATTATTTTAGTAACAATTTATTTATATGTTTTTATACTATTTATGTATTTATTATTATTAGTTTTTGCTATTTTGCTCTTTCAATATTTTTAATTTAAATTAATTTTATATTATTTATAATGATTTAATATTATTTAAACAACTTTATATAATAATTTAACTATATAACTTGTAAAAAAATAAATTCCTTATAGACAAGAATACATAATATCATAGGAAATGTATCCATGGTAATATTGAATCGTATGAAAATGGTTATTCTTACTCATAAAATATATGAATTAAAAGAATACAAGTGGTTCCTTCGTACCAACTGATGCCAACCGTTATACAAATAATTATTGCAGTATGATTTGTACAAAATAGGGGGAGCCTAAAAGAGCAGCTACGCAAATTAATATTAAACTTGGTTCATATTTTAATATTCATTCATTCCGAATGTTGAGTGCAATGAGTCTCTGCACCATTTTTGTATACAATTTGAATCCTCTCAAAACCAGATTCCAATCTCTCACCTCTCTTCATCCTCTACATCACGACTTCAAATCATTCTTCCTTCCAATTAACACAACTACTCGTTCTCTCTCACATTCCCCAATTTTCTCTGTTAAAGCTAACCCAACTGAATTCGATTTCAAATCCTACATGCTTGAGAAGATAAGCATGGTGAATCAGGCGTTAGAGGCAGCAGTTCCGGTGAGAGAACCGATCAAACTCCACGAAGCTATGCGATACTCTCTCTTGTCCGGCGGCAAACGCATCTGCCCTATAGTCTGCTTGGCCTCCTGTCACCTCGTCGGCGGCGACGACTCGGCGGCACTGCCATCGGCCGTCGCGCTAGAGATGATTCACGCCATGTCTCTGATGCACGACGACCTCCCCTGTATGGACAACGACGCTCTCCGCCGCGGTCGGCCATCGAACCACGTCGTTTTTGGCCAATACGGCACCGTTTTGGCTGGCTACGCCCTAATTGCCGCCGCGTTCGAGCACATCGCAACGGCGACCCAGGGGGTGGCTCCGGCGGCGATTCTCCGCGTCATCGGGGAGATCGCGGGGTTGATCGGGCCGGAGGGGGTGGTGGCGGGGCAGGTTGTGGATCTGCAATGCGGTGGAAAGAGTGTTGGATTGGAGGAGCTGGAGTACATTCACTTGCACAAAACGGCGGCGTCGGTGGAGGCGGCGGCGGTGGCGGGGGCGGTTTTGGGCGGCGCGTGTGAGGAGGAGATTGATAGGCTGAGGAGATACTCGAGGTGTGCAGGGCTGTTGTTTCAGGTGGTGGATGACATTCTAGATGTTACGAAGTCGTCGGAGGAATTGGGGAAAACGGCGGGGAAGGACATGGTGGCCGGAAAAGCGACGTATCCGAAGGTGGTGGGGATGGAAAAATCAAGGGAGATGGCTGAGGAATTGAAGAGGGAGGCTGAGGAGCAGCTTCTTGGATTTGATCCCATTAAAGCAGCTCCATTCATAGCTCTGCTTAATTTCATTGCTTATAGAGATAAGTGAAATCTAATCAACACTTGGGATGTTAGATCTTATGGTGTATTTGGATTAAGATATTTGAATTTTCTTTTTGGGAAGGAAAATTGAAACTAGCGGGACTTGATAAATAATAAAGGGTCTTGCATTGAAAAAAACATAGAATTTAGAATCTTATTTCAACGGAAAGATAATAAATGTTTAATTTAAAACATGTTTTAATTTGGATCATGATTGGATTTTTCTGATTTTAATTATTGAAGTAGAACTGAAATGTATTAGGGAATTTCAATCAACATTCACATGCAATTAAAAGCAAAAAAGTCAACAATTAAAATAATAAGAAAATTAAAAAAATTGGAGCTCATATCAATAGTATGAAAAACTTAACCATGTGTTGAATTGCAATATATGTTAAATTAGATATTTATGATATTACAGTCAAAAATTCATGTTGCAATTGAAAAATAATGTTAATTTCATATTTTTTTAATGTAATTATCCCAATAATAAATGATAAATAGATATTTATGATGTTATAGTCAAAAATTCATGTTGCAATTGAAATATAATGTTAATTTTATGTTTTTTTTTAATGTAATTATCCCAATAATAAATGATAAATAATGTGGAGAGGTTAGAGAAAGGCACACAAAGGTTTGAAGATGGAATGTGAGAGGATGACAAGACACTTGTTGCTTGTTGTTCATTGAGAAAAGACACAATTATTTATATGTAATTGGTGCATGAATTTTAAATCCATATAATTTATATGGATTCGATTCAAGATCACTTTTGGATTCAGTCTTAAGAAATTCAATTTGGATTGTGAAATTTATAATTTTTGGTTTGGTTCGTCTTTAAGAAAAAAACATTGAAATAACCGAACCAAACATTGAACTTTACATTGTACTTTGGTTTTATATATTTACACTAAAGTTATGGGCTCATAAAAAAGTCCTGGGCTTGAGAATTGAACAATTTGAGTTGTCAATTTCTCCTAAAAAATAAAAATCCTAGCCCACAGCAGTGATGCAGCTCTCTTCACTCCTTGAGGCCAATAAATAGACAACGAGATAGCAAGTCAATTCGGGATTTCTCCTTCCATGTTTCGAAGAATTTGTTTCCGGAAGTTATTTACACTCATGATAATTTTTCAGGAGGACTTATGAAGGCTTTCTCGTGTGATATCATTTTCGCCCTTTTTAAAAGAATGTTGCAACTTCAAATTTTTATTAATAAAATATAGTGTAAAAAATAAAGTTTAATAAAATAGGTGAAGTCATTATCGTGTAGCGATTTCTGATAAATTTCATTTTTTAATTAATTTTCAATACTTTAATTTATTTAATTATTTTTTTAATACTAGTCGCCACTATCCGTGGCAGTCATCATAAAATTTAATATATTTCATAATCGATGACAAACAAGTATTTTTCTATAATATTTAATTTACTATGAATTAATTAGTGTATTTTAAATATGTAAGTATTAGTTATATTTATAAATAGATATTATTTTTTTCATTTTTTTTTTGTAAGTTAATCTTAATTATTATATCATAAATGATATTAATAATAAATAATATAAGAGTGAAATAAACATATTAAACAACTAAATATAAATATTCCTAATAATACTAATCAATTTTATAACGACGTTTAATTATTTATTTATAGTTATTTGGTATGTTTATTTCTCTCCTATATTATTTTACACAGTATTTTATTAATAAATATTTCAAACTAGAATATTCTAGTAAAAAAATCGTTTGTTAACGTTTGTGAATATGTTCAATTATTAAATAAACAAATACGAGCACTTTTTAAGATAAATAAATGAACATGAACAACCCTCATTGTAATGCCCCTTTCTTTTAAACGTAAACTTTGACTAAGGCGTTACTTACGTATAAAATTCACTCTTTTAATAATAATAAAGATAAATAAAAACAAGAGTAATTATGAAATATTTGTTTTTAAAACTCATGAATTTAAACCCTTTAAATAAAATCTTCGGCAACCTTTGATCATTGGCGAGCAGTGGATATCAGTATCCACTGCTCGCGCACCATACCCTAAACTCTTTAAATTGAAAATATTTTAAAACGAGGGATGAGTATTTGAAATATACTCAGTAGGAAAAACCCTGAAAAACATAAAATAATTTCCAAATAAATAAATCGTAGAAACATGTACTCATAAAACTATTTGATAAAAGATATTGCTATGCCCTTATTTCGAAACGTTATAAACTTAAAGGATTTCATTCGGGCATCCGACAACTCATCACAACACAATTTTTTAAAGATTTACTCAAACTCGCTAAATCACAATTTTGTTACAAGAAGCTGGTTGACATAAAACATTTATCGTAACAAAAAGGCAGAAAATAGATATTTTCAGTCACGTGACTTAAATCATTCAATAATGCAAGCAGTCAACTCAATCATTCATCTTTCATAATCAAAAATATCACTTTCATTACGATTCTCAGCCGTCAAAGATACGATTTTCACCGCCATAAAATACAATTCTTAGCCGCCATATATACGGTTTTTCACCGCCATGAAATACCGTTCTTAGCCGCCATAAATACTGTTTTCACCACCATAAAATACTGTTCTTAGCCGGAACAGTATTTTATGTATCCTATGTAATACGGTTTTTACCGTCATAAAATACGACTCTTAGCCGCCATAAATATGGTTTTCACCGTTATTACTTGCATGCGTATGCACACATATTCATTTCACACATAACCATATCAAACAAACACATGAGAGCACATCACTTTAGCAAAACACTTAGTTGCGGTTCTCAATCGCCGTAAAATCACATTTTATTTGCATATATGCAAATATTAACTCCACATCAATTTCCTATTTAACAACATCATTCTTCATATTTGTATTAATAAGCTCATAGTGCAACGTTCACATTCCAATAACAATCACGTTGTCACTTAGCAAGAGCCAGGTTATATCATATATTCATAGAGATCACATATTCCAAATAGTTCACATATTTCATACTTTCTTGTATAAAATAAATATTTAATTACTTCATATAACACATCATTCATTCAATATGATAAATATACTTCACTTCATATAAAGATAAGATTTCATGATTTTGAAATAATTAGGAACAAGCGTACTACAAAAAAAAACATTTTACCCCCACTCATTATATCATAACATCTTATTCATATAACACGTATACCGACCTTATGTCATTCAGGTGTAAGATTTCATATTTTAAATACTTCAAAAAAAATATAAATATCGTATAAGCAATTGCCCCCACTTTTAGTACGTCGGAAAACTTCTAGGTAGCATGTCGATTTATCTCGTTCCCCTTTTATGTATCCTACAAATTATAAGAGCTCATCTTAGAATCTAATTGAGCGATTTATAAATAAATGTACATTTTTAGTTAGAGTTCTTTATGATAACGGGCAAACTAATTGGAGGGTTAAGAAAAGAAAGTCTACGCATCGATTTAATATCAGGTGTCCTAAAATATTTGTGTGCGAAGTTCGATTTGAACTTAGAGTTATGGGATTAATAAGATACGATTCTAGGGTTGTATACCTTAGCTTGTAGGTAAACAGGTCATAGCATACTTTCGTTCAATACTAAAGAAATCCATAGAGGTTAAATTGTAACATGATAATTATATTTGGGTTCATTTGTCATTCTACCCAATTTTAGGCTTAAAAGGTAATATCCATAACTTCGAGGGTTAATCTAATAATTTCAGCAACTTAAGGGGTGGAATCTGAAATTTTAAAAGCTATGGGGTCTAATTGTTATATGTTCAGAATTTCGGGTCTTGTTGTATATCATAAGCAGTTAAGGGATGAATCCGCAATTTCTAGAAATTCTAGTATGCGTTCTGCAATTTTAGCATTTTTTGGGGTTCAAAAGTTATAGTTCAAAAGTTTAGGGGTCTAACTGTATATTTCATAAAGTCAGGGGTAAGTTGTGCAAAATCCATAACTGTTGAGGTCAAAACTCAATATCCATAAAGTTAAGGGGCAACTTGTAATTAACAAGAGTTAGGGGACTGAACATTAATTTCAACAAAAATCTACGGTTTGCATAGGTCCCTGCATTAAATCAAATTTAGAATTAAACTCCCACCCAAACCCTAACCTTAGCCGTCGCCTATCTTGTCCCCCTACCATCGCTTGACCCGGCATCGCTACTCACGGCAGCGTCCCCACACACACTACACACACAGGCATCTAGCGCCGCCTCGAACACTCCCGGCGTCGCCACTCATGACGGTGCCCCCACATGCACACCAACATATCCATACACACAGATACATACATATATATACACACACATCGACAAGCGACAGCTCACAACTCCATCACCCGTCACCACTCACGGCGGTGGCTCTAGCCAAAACCCACCGACGCAACCCCACGCCGGCAGCACCACAAAACACACACAGCAGCAACTGAGAGAGAGAGGGGGAGAGAGAAGAGAAGAGGTTGCCGCCTCTTTCCGCGGCCGTACACGGTGGAGGCGGCAGTGATTTCAAGTTCCGAGTTCAAATTTATGACGGGCTCGACTAATACTATACTTTAATATGAGAAAACTTGACGAAAATGGTGGCGGCAACGGCAGCTGAAACAGACGATGGTGGCGGTGCTTTTCCTTCTTGAGAGAGAGAGAGATATAGAGAGATTTATTTTCTAACTTTTCAAATTACCCACTTAACACATACATTTTCTCCTTCCCTATGAAATGCCAAGTGTACCCAAATCAATTTACCAAAGGAAAGAGAAACAAAAGGGGTAAATAATAAAAAAAAATTGGGTATTACACTTGTTCTTTCGAACTCAACATGTTTACATCCCTATACATGATTTTAATAATAAATAACATAAGAGAGAAATAAACATATCAAATTACTCTAAATAAATAATTAAATGTCGTTATAGAATTGATTAGAATTATTAATAATATTTATATACAGTTGTTTGATATGCTTATTTCACTCTTATATTATTTATTATTAATATTATATATGATATAATAATTAAGATTAACTTGCAAATAAAATGAATTATGAATAATATATGTATTTAAAATACACGAATCAATTTGCAGCAAATTAAATATTATCGAAATATACGTGTTCGTCATCGATTATTAAATATATTAAATGCTATGATGGCCGCTACTGATGATGATGAGTAGTATTTTAATTAATTAGTTAAAGTCGTCATCGGTAGTGGCGATTTGTATTAAAAATTAATTAAAAAATAAGATTTGTCAGAAGTCGCGGTGGTGGCGACTTCATCTATTTTATTAACCTTTATTTTTTACACTATATTTTATTAATAAAAATTTGAAGTTGTAATATTCTATTAAAAAAGCCATCATTTTGTCCAGAATTGTTTAAGTTTATATGATTTTCACCTAGGATTTGAATTTGGTAGAGAACTTACACTTTCAACATCTTGTGTTTCCAACTTTATTAGTATGTTTGAGGTTGTTAATTTGGTTCCAAAGAAACAATAAACTTTTGAAATAATTACACTTTCATACTATTTAGAAATTTTGGTTAAAACCAAACCGAATCAAATATTTGATTCGATTTATGTTCGGCTTTATACAGCATTTTAATTATATTCGATTGTAAAAAATATAATTCAATATTCGATTTGGTTTGATCCATCATTCATCATCTTCACTTCTCAATTTTTTCTCTTTGTGTGAATTTTTTTTTCCTTTCTCGCTCGTCATTTCCAAGCCCGTGCCTAAAAAGGTGAAAAATGAATTGCTATTGTTGTTCTTTTCTACAGATATCCTAGTTCTATAATATATATTGTGTTGTTGCGCGTTGTTTTGAGTTTTAACCTTTTTGTTTTCATTTCTTCAGTAGGGATTAAGAAAATGAAGAATATCACAAGTCAAAAAAAAAAAAAAATTATAGAAGGTTAAAAATAATTTTATTATTTACTAAAATATATGATATAAAGATATCACAAGTGTTATATAGAGGTATTACTTAGTATTACATAAAGATATTATTACATCTATATAGAGGTATTAGCTTGTTTTACTAAAATATGCCGTGTATGTATTATTGTATCATATGAAGGTATTGGTTGTAGTACATAAATGTATTATTTGTATAGTTTCATATAAGGGTTTACATATAGATATTACCTCATTAATTGAAATACAATATAAAAGTATTACTTGTATCATGTAAATATATTAATAATATAACATAAATGTATCAATACATCTACTTAAAGGTATTGTCTAATTTTACTTTAAAAATGAATTATGTTATTTTAGTAAATTATATTAGTGTATTACATATACCACATAAAGGTATTAGTTGTATCACAAAAATGTATTACTTCATTTATATAAGATATTACCTCATTTTATGTAATATAATGTAAGAGTACTGCTCACTTAACATAAATGTATCACTAACATAACTAAAAGGTATTACATGTTTGTTAGAATACGAACATGAATATAGTGTAAGGATACCGCTACCAACATTACATAAACGTATTATTAGCATAATTAAAAAGTATCACCAACATAACTTGTATTACATATTTGTTAGAACACAAACACGCAAAATAGAGTGTGGGCGCACACAACTAACGCTTCAAAATGAGCTAACGCTTCAAAATGACCTCTGAATCTGATCGTCCAAATTATATTGATTTAAAATCAATGCATCAAGTGCACCCAAGTTTTTGTGTTGTATAATATACGCGCATTAATACATCAAAAAAATTTATGGAGTAAATAGTTTTTGAGGTAATTTTTTGTCTTTTGGTTGAGCTTCTTTTTCAGTTGTTTGGACTTAAAAGAAAACTTAAAATGCGCGTTGACCCATATCTCCCCGCGGTTACCTTGCAACCATATGATAGGAGACACTTATATTCATAGTAAATATTTTGAGATACTCTTATTTTGTTCTGAGAGTAGACTTTTGTAAAATCATCTTACAAATTTAATTGTGTTGGATAGGTCAATCACAACCCACATTATAAAATTTATATATGAATTTGTCTAAATGAGTTTTATCTGTATCTTTGTCTCACAATAAATCTTTGGGATATTTTATTGAACATTTGTCAAGTACTAAACAAAAACCAAGAAAGACCAACATAATTCCACACAATTCAGTATCAAATACAGGAAATAAAAAGCTCAAATCAGAACTCAATAACAAAAAACTAATAACAACATTAATATCTCGCACATGTTTTCCAGCGTCACTTTTGAGTATTCATCATCAAAGTTTAAATCCTTCTATCATAAAATAGATATCGTTTTAGAATTGCACTGATGGACAGTAGTAGGAAAGCTTATTACCTTTACCTGAAAATCATAGCAGCACGACACTACAAAAATCACGGGGATTACCGATGAAGATTTTTATCGGTAACCCTGAAAATTCCATTGGTTTAACGACGGAAATTTATGTCGATAATATTATTATCTCTAACATTTTGTAAACAGAAAAAACTTTATGTTAGTAATTTGTCGATAGAAACTTCCATCCATTGGCAATGTATTTACCTGATATAAATAAAATCAAAATGTGGAAAACTTACAAAAATATTCCACCTAAATACCGACATATTTGGCAGATGTGTCAGTAATTCCATTAACAATATGTCGATGATTCGTCTGTCGATAAATTCCATCAGCATATCACCACATTTTTGTAGTGATGAGCATCCATCATCACCTACCCGTCCTTGTCATTGTTTTCAACTTTTAGAAAGAAAAAAAAAGTAGAGTACTTTAGGCAGAAGATATACTAATCCCACATTCAATCGCTTAATTACAACCACCTACATCATCTGTGAACTGTCACCTCTTTAAGCCATGAGACTTCATATCGATTGTAAGCTGTACTGTGAACTGTCACCTCCTTAAGCCATGAGACTTCATCTCGTTTACAGCTTACAATCGATATGAAGCAATGTTGTTTTTTACCAAAATAGGATGCATAAATAATCTTTAGCTCAATGTAAAGATTAGTTTTGGGGTGGCAAGGATCTATTACGCCAGTGCTCTCCTTGTTTCTTTTTGAGAATTGAGCTAATTCTGCAAATTAATGAGAAAAAAAAGAAAAATTATCAGAGTATAAATCTTATAGTCAAGAATTAATGTGTACAAATTTGTGTTCTAAGGAACATCACTTCCCTAATTGATCTGTCTTTTCTATCCAAACTCAAAACTATTACTTTAAAGAGGCTCTCTTACTTTTCTATCCATTATACTTCACGGAAATGGAAAATATTCATTTGATAATAAAAATATGTTTTTGTAATCCAAATTAAAGGTCAAATGACATAAAAATTATTAAAATAGAAAAATTAAATTTTTAAGAGTTGGTCTTCTATACACCAAATGTATGGATTTAATCCATGCATTTGGGTCTGTTCAGATCCGTCATACGTTTGAGTTTTTTTTTCTTTCGACTCTTTATATTATATTCACGTGATCTTTATATTATATTAATATGATCTTTATGTACAAATATCCTTACATTTATGTATTGTAACTTTAAAAAAAAATGGCAACACAATATGTACATGGCTACATTTATGTAATATTACTTATACATTTATATTAATATAGCCATACATTTATATAATATATAAATGTGCTACTAACATAACTAAAATGTATGATTTACATACTAAAAGGTACATAAATGTTATGTCATTTGTATATAAAAATTATACTAATATAAAATAAAAGTAACATATAAATTTAAAAAAAAAACCAAAAAATCACTAATTCAGGTTTGGATAACCCAGTTGAATGGGTGTAAATCTATGCAACTTGTGCACAAAAAAATTTGTGTTATTTTAATATACTAATGGATAACACATGCGTTGCACGTGAGAAATCAATTTTTTTGTTGGTCGATCTTGTGATTTTTTTCCCTTCATTTATTGATCTTTAGTTTTTTGAAGTGTATTTAAATTATTAAATATTTTATTATTATTAGTTAATTTATTTAAATTTAATATACGATTCTCAACAACAATAATTCTATTGAGCATATGACTTATATTGATGATGTGTCACCATACATCATCATTGTTTTGCTTCAAGATGATCTTGTATCATTTTTAGGTGTCGATAATGTGCATTTTTTGATGATGTGCATTTTTTGCATGCGTTGTACCATTTTTTGTCGAACCTAAAAAAATAATTAAATAACAAGAAATCGGTAGAAAAAAATATTTCAATTAACAATTGAGTTATCCTCTATTATCAATTATTTCCTAATCAATCTAACACCCTTCTCTCAAATTATCATGGAATTTTTACCCCTAATCTAACAACAAGCTCTGTTAAACCGAATTGTCTTGTAAGATTAGTTAAATAAGGATAAGATCACTAATTAACTCTATTCAATTGAATAACCTAGAATAAGCTCTTTAGATTTAATTCATCAAATGCATTGATCACCAAGCAATATGATGAATTAGATCTCAAATACATAAGCTCTATTCAGTAATGTACAATTATGTTACTCCAGATATGCACAACCTCTAATTTACTACCAATGAAAACTAAATCACAACAATTAGGATTCATGATCTAAAATTCTAGCAATCAATAATCAAACGCTTAACCTAATCTAGGTGATCAATCTAAATCAAGTATCAAATAAATCAAAAATGATATCAACATCTAGCGCAATCAAATATTGAAAGAAAGTTAAGAAATTAATCAAAAACTAAAGATAAACGGATTCAAACATTCCTACTAACCAAAATTATGAAATTAGTCAAGTAGCCTCAAAATCGAAATTATAAAAGTAATTGAGGAATCCATAAAACTAATCTAAAATAATATCTCTCTTTAAAAATCTACCTCTCCTCTCTCGTATTCTCTACTTTCTTTTCTGCCTACGTGAATAGTGCTTTGACTTGGGAAGAAAGGAATTATATATATATATATGTCCCCCAAGCTGAAAAGTGGCGTGAGTGGCGTGCCCTCTTCTCTTCATGCCATGAACTTCTTTCTTTTAATTTAATTAGCTCATTTCTTCTTTATTTCTTAAATAAATATCCAAGCTCATTGTCTCTTCCATTTTAAATTCATATGATTGAATTCTTCATTCTTTTTTTTAGGTTCAATTGCGCTCTCTAGATTCATGACCACATTCTATGACTCCAATATATTCCAAAAATCACTAAATAGTTAAGAAAATAAAATGTGAAGTACTTGGAAACTAAAATCATATATAGGTATGAAAATGGTACAATCAATCACATCAAATAGCATAAAATCTCAAATTAATGCACAATAAAATACACCTATTTTCTACCTATCAAGTCTTAATCATAATATGATAAAATATTATTTGTATTAAATTCAAAGATACTAAATTTTATTTATAGGATTATGATTTTATAGGAATTTATATAAATTTCGAAAATACAAAAGTATTTTCATTCTAATATAAAGTTATTCAAATATAAAAATATCAAATTACTATTATGACGTTAAATAATAATTTTTAATAAGCATATTTGATCTATATTAAATTAGAGTCCTAATTTAATAGAATTCTACTCATAATAAGATTTTATAGGATATTTGATTAGAATTCTAATATAAAATTATTTAAATATGAAAATAATAAATTACTATTATGATCTTAAATAATAATCTTTATTTATTAGGCATTCATATTTTTCAAGAAACATCCTTACTAGTATAGGATATATATATATATATATATATATGTATATATATATATATATAAAATAATGACAAGGAACCTACTGTTGGTTTTCTTATGGAGTCAATCTGGGTTATGTGGCAATACACGTATACCACGTATATTATATAAATTTTTTTTTACGTACCGTGATATTCTTTATATATATATATATATATATAAAGAACCCACCGTTGGATTTCTTATATATATATCATTACTATATATATATATATATAGTAATGATAAAGAACCCACCGTTGGATTTCTTATATAGTCAATCTGGCTTATGTGACAATACACATATACTGCGTATATTATATAATATTTTTTCACGTACCGTGATATTCTTTTCTTACTTAACATAATAATCTTTTCTATGTAATTTCTTTTTCTTTTTCCTTTTTTTTTTACCTAATTTAATTTAGGACTTATTATGCTTTCTTATTTTATTCCATTTTTAAATAAATGATCTCCTATATTCATATCATTTTTAATAAAAAAAAAGTTCTTATTCATCTCATTTCTTTATTATTTTATATCATTATTTCTTATTTTATCCCATTTTTATATAAATTTTTTTATTCACATCAATTTCTTCTTTATTTTATATCTTTCTTTAATTCTTTTTTTCAAACTTATCTCATTCTATCTCAGTGCTAAGACTACTTTTCTTTCATTGTATATTGTATATAATTTTAGAAATTATCTAAAATTAAGTTTCATACTCAACCATCTATTTATTTTTGTAAATTGTAAGTTTAGAACTTATTTACAAATTGCCTAAAAGTTCTTCAATATTTATGGAGTAATCTCAACCATTGATTATTAAATTCTACATATGTTTAGAACTTGTATAAAAATTGTTTAAAAGTTCTTCTAAGGATTTTTATGGAGTAATCTCAACCATCTACTTTTTTAATTCTACATAATATTCACAATAAGGTGGTCATCAAATATTTATAAATCATTCAAATCCAAACATTCTTATTTGTGCTCTTGGCATAAATAAAAATAAACCTATCAAATGTCAAAAATAAATAAAGGAAAAACAAATCATAATAAATTATACATAACTTGTCTATTTTAAAACTAGAAAATACTTGTTAGTTGTGCAATGTTGAACCTATAAAAATACATGAAAAAATTGATATGAATAAAAAATTTATTTAAAAATGGGATAAAATAAGAAAGAATGATATAGAATAAGAAACAAATAAGATGAAAAAGAAAAACAAATTATTTAAAAATGACATGAATAAAAAAATTATTTAAAAATGGAATAAAATAAGAAAGAATCATATAGAATAAGAAATAAATAAGATGAATAAGAAAAACAAATTATTTAAAAGTGAGATCAATATACGTGTATTGAGATGTTTTATAAGAAATTATGTAGAAAATATATCGTAAGAAAATAATATCACGGTACATATAAAAGAAAGATTATACAATATACGTGTATTGTCATATAAGCGAGATTGGCTCCATAAGAAACCTATAGTTTCCTTATCATTACTATATATATATATATATATATATATATATATATATATATATATATATATATTTATGATAAGGAACCCACCTTTGGGTTTCTTATGGAGCCAAATCTGCTGATCTATAAATACATGTATATTTTAAGTTTTTTCTTAAGCCTATTCTTTTATTATGTATCACGATATTCTTTTCTAACTTAATTTCTTTAATTTTTTTTCTTTTCTTATGTAAGTTACTTACTGCCTATCATTTTATTTAATTTTTAAATAAAACATTTTTCTTATTTATCTCAATTTCTTCTTTATTCTATATCCATACAAAAACATTTCAAACTCATCTCATTCTATTAAAGTATCAAACTCATCTCATTTTATCTCCATTTTTCTATAAATTACCAAAAAAAAAAATCTTAGTTTATTTTCTTCTCTATCTCCATTTTTCATTAAATAAATCTTTTTTTTCTTATTCATCTCAATTTTACTTTTATTTTATATCATTCTTTCTTATTTTCTCTATATTCAGTAAATTAATCTTTTTTTTTCTCTATCTCCATTTTTCAGTAAATAAATCTATTTTTCTTTTTCATCTCAATTTCCTTTTTATTTTATATCATTCTTTCTTATTCTATCCAATTTTTAAATAATTATTTTCTTATTCATGTCAATTTCTTTCTTATTTTATATCCACACTTTTTACAAACTTGATAGGATAAATTGTAATAGATTTTGATGAGACAAAACATGTAATAGACTAGAGCATTAGCTATCTGGATACGTTTCTATATGTAAAATAGCTAAGGCAAGGATGCTGGAAAGATATGAAGATTCTGCTAAGGAACCTTAGAGCCAAGAGCCAAGTCCCTGCTACCTGCATGCTGCCACAAGGAACCAGTAACCAAGCTTCGAATGATGCTACAAGGAACCTGGAGGAGGTCAAGGAAGCTGACTCACTTGCTCAAAAAGGATACTACCGGATACATCAAAATCAGTGCAACCTGACTAACCAGTAGAGTCACTCTAGTTCCAGCAAATCAGAGACTGTCATGTGTGAAAAAGCAGTAAGGACACAGTACAGCAGACTGCAATCTGAAGTTGCGCAGCAAAAAGGACAAGGCAGTAGCAGAACAGAATGAAGGCATTTCAAAGCAGGTGTCAGAAGATCAGCAGAACCAATTAGAGAAAGACACCTCATCAAGCAAAGGACTGCCCTTCCAACGGGCAGAATACTCACTGATGCCTATAAATAGAGGACTGAATACACAAGAGAAATGGGGGAATACAACAAGCAAATCAAGAGAACATACGTGAAGCAAATCTTTTCAAGTTCAAGCATTCATATCCAAGTTGTTCAGTCTTAAGCAGCAGCAAGCCAGCTACCTTTGTGATCTTCAGAAGTTTAAGGAGCTTGCTGCACTCAATCGTTTGCTATTTCATATCTTATTCAAACCAACTGTTTAGGAGTCGCTTAGGCAGGAGTTTACCCTGCTAAGTTGTAATCTCTCTGAAGAAGAGAAAGGATCCTGTGTGGATCGGATAACCTGTGTGGGTCACTTAGTTGGTCACTGTGCAGCTACCTGTGTGGATAGAGCTGACAGTTTTGTCTAAAGTAAAGTTCCTCCTTGTGAAGGAGTAGAGAGGACGTAGAGGGATTACTCCACCCTTGAACCTCTATAAGCTTGCTTGTGTTCTTTACAGCTTTATATACATCTATCTGCAACCTTGAGCATACTACATCAAAGCCGGTTTCGAAAATCACAAGTATTTCTGTTGTGCATTATAGTCTCTGACTAAGTCCTGAGGTCACTGCCCAAGTAGCAACCTATCGAGCAGCAAGCTTACTAGCTACCTGTTCATCAAGGACTTAACATTTTGGAGCAAAAGTTAAAAATTTGATAAGGTTAATTCACCCACCCTCCCTCTTAATCTTATACCACTGGGACCAACAAGTGGTATCAGAGCAGATTGGATTAAAAACCCAACTTGTCTGGTCAAATCCCTGATCCCTGATTTTCGAAAATCTGCATACATCACTTTTATCATATCATGGATACGCATAAGCTTCCTATGTTTTCTATTGAAGAGTATGACGACTGGAAAATTAGAATGCAGGCACATCTCTCCGCCATGCACGATGAAATGTGGATGGTCATCACTGATGGACCTCCAAGGATCACCAAGCCCAATCCTATATTCGCAAGAGCTGCAGATGCTGGTGATGCAGGAGCCATTCAAGCTGTTATTGATAAACCCAGAGAAGAGTGGACAGCTGATGACAAAAGACGAGCCAACCTGGATAATATAGCCAATAATGCTTTATTCGTCATCTTGGACAAAGGAACCTTCAGTAAGGTCAAGACATGCAAAACGACAATGGACATATGGAACAAGCTCGAACAAATCTGCGAGGGAACAGAGTTTACAAAGAAAAACAAGGTGTCTACAGCAACTCAAAAATTCGAGTTGTTCGAGATGCTACCTGAAGAGACCTTGGAGCAGATGGATCTGAGGTTCACAAACATTGTAAATGAGCTGGAGTCTCTGGATAAATTCTATACCCAAAAAGAGAAAAATATGAAAGTGCTAAGAGCGCTACCTGCAGAATGGCATAGCAAGACGACTGCAATGAGGGTCTCCATGGATTTAAAATCTATGAGTACTTTTGATCTCTTTTCTGACCTAAAAGCCTTCGAGTATGATATTAACAGAAGGAAGAAAGAGGCAGAAGAATCCAGCACAAAGGTAACTGCTCTAACAGCCAGAAGTACAAGGGAGATTGGAGCTATCTGCAGTAAGCAAGGTGAGCCACCTAATGAGAACACTGACAAAGAAATGGCCTTCCTTCTAAGGAATTTCAAGAAATTCATCAGGTATAACAGGAGAGGTGATTTCAAGAAAAACCAGGCACCTCCCCAACAGTCCAGTCCTCAGCAACCAAACCAGGATACTTCCGACCTATACTATAACTGTCGAAAGCCAGGACACTATGCTAGAGAATGTCCTCATCCAAAGGTCAACCGATATCTTGATGGAGAATCTTCTCAGAAAAGGGAGAAACGAAGAGAGGAAAGAAGAAGAATCAAAGCCTTCCTCAACGAGATGGAGAAAGGGAATGAGCCTTCTAAAGAAACCCAGCAGGTTGCAGATTCCTCTGATGATGAAAGTGACTCATCCTTATCAGAAGATGAAGCACTCATCTGCCTGATGGCACAGGAAGCAGAGGACAACAAGGATGATGAGGTAATATACCCAATCCAACCCTTACAGGAGGAAGAAAAGCTGAGTAAAAGCCTCTTCCTAAAACAAATCATGAGCGATTTCGAGCAGATAAACTCAATTCATGAGGAGCTGAAACTTGAAAATGAGATGCTCAGGAGGGAAAACAAACAGCTAGCTGAAAAGCTATCCGCATATGAGCTCAGCAGCTCAAAGTACAGTGACCTCCAGGAGCAGGCATCTAAGCTTAATCTGAGAATCGCCAAACTTGAGAGCGAGAAAAATAATCTTCCGGCAATTGTAGGAACCTTTAGCAAATCCGCTAAAGAAGCCAAAGAATGCCTTATGTCGGCCAGAAGTCCCTTTGATAGGACAGGCCTAGAATATTGTGCTGAAACCTCTCAAGATACAGCAAGCTCATCTAAAACTATTGCCTTCGTTCAAGCAGAAACCTCAATGGCAAGGGAGTTATCTAATAACTCAACAAAAAGCTTGGAGAAAGCAATAGACAAGGGCAAGAGACCCATGTATACATCCACAGAAAGTAAGCCTGTTTTCAAAAGCTGGCTACAGCAGAATCAATCTGTTGGTAGATACGAAAGAAAACAGCAACCTACAAGGATGTTGTGCAGAAACCTCTACTCCACTCATACTAAGACCAGAATGTCTAAACCTAAAAGAGCTTATACTCAAAGGAAGTATGGTGGAGGTCCTCACTTCAAAAGTGATGGGTACACACGGTTCACACACACACAATAGTACTCTAAGGATATCGCTCATAAAGGAAGCCACCTAGTCTACAACAAGGCAATTGTTGTGAGACAAATCTGGATTCCGAAAGGTACTAATAAAGAAGGACCCGTACATGTATGGGTACCTAAGAACCAGTAATCTCTATTTTTGCAGGTACCTACAACAGAAACTAGCAAGGAAGTATGGTACATTGACAGTGGGTGCTCAAGACATATGACTGGAAATAGAGAAATTCTCAGTGATTTACAACCATGCAAAGGACCCAAAGTAATCTTTGGAGATGACTCTAAGGGCAGCACTAGAGGAGTTGGAACTCTCATCAAAGGAAACACTCACATAAAGGAAGTGTCATATGTGAAAGGCCTAAAGTACAACTTGCTCAGCATAAGCCAATTCTGTGACAAAGATTACTCAGTGAAATTCAATCACAACAAGTGCCTGATAAGGGATAGCCAATCCAAAGAAGTAAAACTATCATGAACCAGAAAATGAAACATCTATGTAGCTGACTGGAGCTCAGTAACTACAGCCACCTGCTTCATTACAAAAGGATCATCAGAAGCTAGCTGGCTATGACATAAAAGGATGAGTCACCTAAACTTCAAAACAATCAACAAGTTAGCCAGAAAAGGGCTGGTCAGAGGATTACCTGACCAAGTATATAAGAAAGAGAGTTTGTGTGAAGCATGCCAAAAGGGAAAACAAACCAAAAGCTCCTTCAAAAACAAAGTTCGAAGATCAACTGAAAGGGTGCTAGACCTACTTCACATGGATTTATTCGGACCAATAGATCCAGTAAGCATGAGTGGAAGAAAATATACATTTGTGATAGTAGATGACTACTCAAGATTCGCATGGATCCTGTTTTTAACAAAGAAGTCTGATACCCAGCGGAGGTTATCAGAGTTACTCAAGAAGCTGCAGATCGAAAAGAGCCTGAATATTATAAAAATCCGAACAGACAGAGGCACAAAGTTCACAAACAAGTTTATTGAGGAGTATTGCTCTAACAATGGAATCAAGCATGAATACTCAGCAGCTAGAACGCCGCAACAAAATGGTGTTGCAGAGAGGAAAAACAGGACCCTAAAGGAAGCTGCGAGGACCGTGCTAGCTGAAGCACAGTTACCCAAGAGATTTTGGGTAGAAGCAATCAACACAGCATGCTACACTCAGAACAGATGCATCATCAACAAGGATTTGAATAAAACTTCTTATGAACTATGGTTCGGTTACACTCCAAACATTGAACATTTCCATGTTTTTGGTTGCAGGTGCTATGTGCTCAACAATGGGAAGGACTACCTGAAGGCATTTGACTCAAAGTCAGATGAAGGAGTATTCTTAGGATACTCTTCGGTAAGTAAAGCCTTCAGAATCTTCAACAAGAGAACACTTGTTGTAGAAGAAACAGTGCATGTGGACTTTGATGAACCGCATTGCACTAAGACTGATATAGATGAACTTAATGAAGACTTTGGAAAAACTCGCATTACCAATACTCGTGTTGAATATATTAATGCGGAGTTGCCAAGTCTCCAAAATATAGAATCAATTCAGAATCAGTAACCTGCACCAACTCAGCAACCTGGAGAACAGGAACCTACTCCAAACCAGCAAGCACCAGTGATTCAAGAAGAGATACATCACCCTGAAAGAATTCAATTGAAAGTACGCTTAGAAATACAGTTTGACCCAAATCAGCAAGCTGCACAGGTTGATCAAGAGCAACCTGTTGAAAACCTGAATGAGCAGCAAGCTGAAGAAGCTAGAAGAAAGTGGTTAAGGAATCACCCAAGAAATCAGATCATAGGAGATTCCACCTCGGGAGTAAGAACAATAAGAAGCAACCCCCATGAAGCAATGTTTGCTTGCTTTATTTCACAAACAGAACCAAACTGCATAGAGGATGCTCTAGCAGACACCAACTGGATTCAAGTAATGCAGGAAGAGCTTAATGGATTTGAAAGAAATCAAGTATGGCATCTAGTTCCAAGACCCACTCACCAAGGAGTAATAGGCACAAAATGGGTATTTAAAAACAAGCTCGATGAAGAAGGACAAGTAGTCAGAAACAAGGCAAGGCTAGTGGGGAAAGGTTACTGTCAGGAAGAATGAATAGATTTTGAGGAAACCTTTGCACCAGTAGCAAGACTAGAAGCTATCAGAATCTTTCTAGCCTACTGCTCACAACAATCTCACCGTTTATCAAATGGATGTTAAGAGTGCATTTCTCAATGGACTGCTCGCTGAAGAAGTCTATGTGGAGCAGCCTCCCGGTTTTAAAGAAAATCCAAAAAATATGGTCTTCAGATTGAAGAAAGCTCTCTATGGTCTCAAGCAGGCACCTAGAGCCTGGTATGACACTCTCTCGAAGTATCTACTGGATAATGGATTCAAGAAAGGAAAGGTGGATAAGACACTCTTCAGAATTCAAGATGGAGAAAGCATACTGCTCGTTCAAATATATGTCAATGATATTATCTTCGGATTAACAAACAAGGAACTGTGCCAGAAATTTTCAAGTCTCATGCAATCCAAGTTTGAAATGAGCATGATGGGAGAACTAAGCTTCTTCCTCGGTCTCCAAGTCAAACAGCTAAGCAATGGAACCTTCATCAATTAAGTGAAATATACCAAAGAATTGATAAGGAGATTCGGCTTGGAAAATGCGAGCACAGTGAGCATACCGATGATAACCTTAGGAAGCCTAGACAAAGATAATTATGGTAAAGCAGTAGACATCACAAAATACAGGAGACTCATTGGGTCACTGCTCTACCTAACAGCTAGCAGGCCAGATATCATGTTTTCAGTAGGAATGTGTGCAAAATATCAAGCAGCTCCAAAAGAATCACACATGACAGCAGCCAAGCAAATCATCAGATACCTCAAAGGAACCTAGGAAGATGGCCTATGGTACCCAAAAAAGGAGGAATTAAGCTTATTGGCTATACTGACTCTGATTTTGCAGGTTGCAAAATAGACAGGAAGAGCACAAGTGGTACCTGTCAGCTACTAGGGAACAAACTAGTGTCATGGTTCTGCAAAAGCAAACCTCTATAGCAACCTCAACAGCCGAGGCCGAATATGTTGCTGCGGGAAGCTGCTGTGCACAAATTCTATGGATTCAACAGCAACTGAAGGACTATGGAATTGAAGAGAAAGAAACACCCATCCTATGTGACAATACAAGTGCAATAGCTATCACACACAATCCAGTTCTTCATTCAAGAACCAAACACATTGATATCAGACATCATTTCATAAGAGATCATGTTGAGAAGAAAGATATATCTCTTGAAAAAGTGCATACTGATCTACAGCTAGCTGACATATTCACGAAGCCCCTTTGTGAATCAAGATTTTCTTTTCTAAGAAACGAGCTAGGGATAATAAACCTGAACTAATCATCTATATATAACCTATTTTTTCCTGTTTAAATGGCTATGAAGCTCAGAGGGAACTACAGGTAGGACAAGAGTAAAACAGCAACCTAAAGGTTACTAC
Organism: Scutellaria barbata; assembly: GCA_028654395.1. NCBI lineage: Eukaryota > Viridiplantae > Streptophyta > Magnoliopsida > Lamiales > Lamiaceae > Scutellaria > Scutellaria barbata. Next base: position 9,249,913 of record CM053650.1, read on the forward strand.
TCAAGGTCCCTGGATAGCTACTGCATACGATGATACTGGTCACCGAGCTACCTGCAGAACACAGTAACTGAAGCGCGTGAAAAGATGAACAGTTACCCCGCATCAAGCAGCCGATTTTACAGGAAACCCCTTGATATCCATAAAATGTCACATCGAGTACTTGAGCGCACGTACACCACGCCAAAAATCTCAGCTAATGGATCAAGAGTCTTTTCAAATTCAAGATCAACCTGGACCGTTCGATCAAAACCCACCAAATTCAAATATAAGGGAGTCTCTCTTCATTCTTCTCTCAAACTTACACATTTCTATTTTCTGCAAACCCTAACTTCTCGTTTTCTTCCTCAAGCTTTCCAAGTACCGTTTTACTCTCTCTCTCTCTCTCAGAAATGGCACCAAAATAGTCTCAGGTCGTTGATGACAGGCTGGTAGACCGTGAAATCCTTCTCAGGATGATGGAAGACGAAGGTAACAAGAAGGAACTGATGAAGGACATTCTTCAATGTCTTCGCATCACAGGTCTCCTAAGACTCTGCTCTTTCCACAAGACCCCTTACGCGGAAGAGCAGGTTGAATTGTTTTACAAACGGGCGAAGGTCTCTGAAGATCGGTCAGAGATCCGATCAAAGGTTGGTGGAGTGACAGTGACCGTGGACACCAGGCTGCTGGAAGAGGTGTTCTCTCTCCCCACCGACGGCATGGACGCCAGTGATCTCTCCACATACGGAGAAGACGAACTGGAGGAGTTCTGGACGACCTTCACCGGCAGGGAGGACACGACGGGAATGTCTAGGAGTTGCAGCAAGAAGGTCTTCCTTCTGGAGTTTGAGATGCTGCATGACATCTGCTGCCATATCATAGAGAACCGCTCTGGCTTCTTTGATAAATATACCAACTTCAAGTACAGGATGATGATGGCCATAGTGAAGAAGGAGAAGGTGGACTGGGCCAGCTACCTGCTTTCTAGGCTGGTGGAGGAGGTGGAGAAGAAGGTTGGTAAGCCTACCTACGGGCTGATTGTGAACACCCTCCTGGGACATTTGAAGGTGGACCTGTCCTAGGGGAAGCCTATTCAGAAGGGGAAGTTCATCGAAACGGGCAGGGTGTTTGCTAAGAAGACCACTGCTCGGTCATCCCCAGTAACCAGGGAGGTCTCTGAGGGTTCCAAGGGTGCTCCAAGGACAAGAAAGACATTCCGCCGGACCAACAACACCTCATCTTCGTCGGAAAGCAGCTCGAGGATGGAGGAACCCTCACCAGCTCCTGAAGTGCCAAAGAAGATTAAGCACAAGAAGGATGTGCAGAAGAGACTGGTCATCTCTGATGATGAATCAGAAGGCACCACTACTCGGGCTGTTAAGAAGCCCGCAGTAGAAGTGGAGATTGATTCTCCACTAAGGGATGAACAAGCAGGGAATGCTGTTGTTCATGATGATGCTGAGGAGAAAAAGGATGAGGAGGATGTGATGTAGTACGTTATCAGCATACCGAAGCTGGAGGAAGAGTTCGGTAAGATGATGGAGAGATTTACCACATGGTGGCAGTACAGGCACCTGCCCAGAGAGGAGCTTATCCAGTGGGCTGACTGGAAGACAGAAGAGGAATGGGCTTTGAACTGGGCTGTCATGGATGATTTGGAGGAGATCCTTCAAAAGAAATTTCTGAAGGATCTCAGGAAGATGAAGTGGCCAGAATTTCTTGAAAATGTCGATGTGAGGCCAGGAAGCAGAAGAAAGCTGCCACACAGCTGTCTGGTCCCAGGAGCCTGAAGGGGAAAGTAGCCGTCGTCCAGCCAGACTTCTACAGGGAGGAGGTGATTCTGGATGCTGCTGCTGACCAGGTCAGAGCAGGCGATGACGTAGCCTTTGCTGCAGCACAGGTAGAAAGGTTCGGAGAAGATGAAGCCCTGGAGAGGATGCTGAAGCAGCCTGCTGACATCAGCCTGATAGAGACTAGGACGAGAAGGCCAGTAAGGGAATCCCAGATGGGTGAAGGATCCTCCTGCTCAGCTCTCATGATCGAACCCATCAGCAGGCGGTCACCTTCACCAACGGAGAAAAATGGTGAGGAATTTTCCTACCTTACTGATCTAATCATTCTGCCTGAAGTCCCTGTGCAGACGTCGATGAAGGAAAGGAGCTCGACACCAACTGACTTTCCCAAGGTAAAAGAGTTGGAAACCCTCGGTGTTGTAGCATCCCTGGACGCTATCCTAGAGCTTACTGATTCAACCACAGTAGCAGCCGCCGATGACACCACAGAAACATCCATTCCCATACCAATGGAGGTAGAGGCTGAGGGGGAACAAGTGCAGGAGAAGGAGGCACCTGTTCTAATTGAAGTATTGGAGGAACCTGCCCCGGTGGAAAAAGAACTATCTGCAGCAGCTGTTCCAATGGAGGTGGAGGAGACAGCAACTGCTAAGCCAGTGGACCATGGAGAGATGGTCACTAAAGGGGAAGTAGCTGCGGAGGAACAGGTGGAGGAAGTACAGGAGGCAGGAGGAGATAAAGTAGGAGAAAAGGAGGCTGAAGTGCAGGAAGTTGAGAAAGAAAAGGAGGCGGATAAGGAGGCTAATAAGGAAGCTGGCAATCAGGAAGAAGCTGGCAAGCATGAGGAAGCTGGCAAGGGAAAATGTGCTGAGGAGGATAAGGAGAAGGAGGCTGGAGATGAAGAGGCCGGAGAGGAGGCCCCAGCTAAGGACACTGGATCAGGAGATGGAAGATCTAGTAGCCCTTCCAAGAGCGATGATGGGTCGCCCAGTGAATAGGGTGACACCGGAGCCAAAAAATCCAAGACACTAACATCTGCTTCCTCTGAACAGGTACCAGCAGGAGAAAGCCAGGAACCTGTCAGATCAAATGAAGAAGTGTTGACAGCTATTGAGTAGATGGGGAAGTCCTTAGTGAAAGCAAGCAGGAAACTCCGCAAGGAAACCCGCTCCCATTCTGTCAAGACTTATTCCTTCATGGACTCCCTCAACATCACTCTGTCAAAGCTTACTCAGATGATCACTGCCTACCGATCCCCCAAGGAGGATGCTGCAGTGGAAGTAGTCAAGAACGTTATGGAGAAGCTGAACAGACAAGAGGAGAAGATGATCTCCCTTGAAACCAACCAGAGAGCTCGTCACTGTAGTAGACCGGATGGACAAAGGAGCAGTTCAACCAATCACAAACCTTGAGAGACCACTCAGGCACCTTATTTGAGATTCACTCTATGGTAAGTTTTGCAGTTGGGCGAACTGATGATGACAAAAAGGGGGAAGAGAGGATAGAAGGCCGGTAGAAGACTGGACAGGATCCTACTGCCTACAAGCAGATGGTAGTAAGCAGGAGAAGAGATGACACCGGAGACGGGGGACAAATGAGAGCTGGACCAAGAGGCTCTTCAGACAGCAGCTTAAAGAGAAAATCAGAAGCTGTCTCGGGGTCAGTTCATCCAGGCTTCAGGAAGGGTGCTGAGATAAGAGATGAGAAGAGGAAGAGGACTGAAGCTGAACTGAAGAGCAACCTGGATGTTGTCTTTTCAACAGACCCAAGGATTGTTCTTGACAAAATCTTCCCACCACACAAGCTGCCTGATATGGCTGAGCTGGAAAAGAACATGCAGAATCCTGATAGCACAGCAAGTGCATATCTCAGGACCTTTCTGGAAGCCAGCCCGGACCCAAGAAGCGACAAGTTCGTCACCCCAAGGATTTCGAAGGTCACTCTCCCCACTGATGTCAATCCATCCTTCTTCCAGATTGAAGCATTCAAGAGAATGGAGCTGATGAAGTACTTCACCACACTTTGCAAGGAATCTGCTCTCTTCAGAGGATTCCGAACAAATAAGGAGGCTTTGCAGAGGTTTCTAGAGCTGACAAAGAAAGGTGGACTTCCAATCCAAGTTAAGCTAAGGCAGAAACTAGGAAAGGAGTTCATACCATACAGTGAAGACTTCTGGCTCAGGTTTGAAGAATCTGAGGAGATGGTGAAGAGGATGGAACCCAGCTATCAAGACTCCATAGCCAACTGGTAGAAAGGTACAAAATTCGAAAGAAAGAAGAAAGTCAGCTGGTTGAAGACATAGTGTTATGCTCTCTGCTCTCTGTTTCTGTTTTATCTATCTGTTTGAATCTCTATCTGTTTAGCTCTCTGTTAAATTTGTTCATGCTCTGTATCTGATCCTGATTAATGAAAAATACGACCCTTCTGATTGATGGAAGCTCACATCTTGTGAACTTAATGCATGCTTATGAATGTTTATATTCTTCTGCATTATTGTTTCAAGTTAATGAAATATGGTTCTTTGATTCTGTTAAGGAGTTTTGTCATCATCAAAAAGGGGGAAATTGATAGGATAAATTATAATAGATTTTGATGAGACAAAACATGTAATAGACTAGAGCATTAGCTATCTGGATAGGTTTCTATATGTAAAATAGCTAAGGCAAGGATACTGGAAAGATATGAAGATTCTGCTAAGGAATCTTAGAGCCAAGTCCCTGCTACCTGCATGCTGCCACAAGGAACCAGTAACCAAACTTCGAATGATGCTATAAGGAACCTGGAGGAGGTCAAGGAAGCTGACTCACTTGCTCAAAAAGGATACTACAAGATACATCAAAATCAGTGCAACCTGACTAGCCAGTAGAGTCACTCCAGTTCCAGCAAATCAGAGACTGCCATGTGTGAAAAAGCAGTAAGGACACAGTACAGCAGACTGCAATCTGAAGTTGCGCAGCAAAAAGGGCAAGGCAGTAGCAGAACAGAATGAAGGCATTTCAGAGCAGGTGTCAGAAGATCAGCAGAACCAATTAGAGAAAGACACCTCATCAAGCAAAGGACTGCCCTTCCAACGGGCAGAATACTCATTGATGCCTATAAATAGAGGACTGAATACACAAGAGAAAGGGGGGGAACACAACAAGCAAATCAAGAGAACATACGCGAAGTAAATCTTTTCAAGCTCAAGCATTCATATCCAAGTTGTTCAGTCTTAAGCAGCAGCAAGCCAACTACCTTTGTGATCTTCAAAAGTTTAAGAAGCTTGCTGCACTCGATCGTTTGCTATTTCATATCTTATTCTGTTTAGGAGTCGCTTAGGCAGGAGTTTACCCTGCTAAGTTATAATCTCTCTGAAGAAGAGAAAGGATCCTGTGTGGGTCGGATAACCTGTGTGGGTCGCTTAGTTGGTCACTGTGCAGCTACCTATGTGGATAGAGCTGACAATTTTGTCTAAAGTATAGTTTGTGTTAGCAGAGTTTATTGTAAATCAAACTCGCTTTAACAAAGTTCCTCCTTGTGAAGGAGTAGAGAGGACGTAGAGGGATTACTCCACCCTTGAACCTCTATAAGCTTGCTTGTGTTCTTTACAGCTTTATATACATCTATCTGCAACCTTGAGCATACTACATCAAAGCCGATTTCGAAAATCACAAGTATTTCCGTTGTGCATTATAGTCTCTGACTAAATCCTGAAGTCACTGCCCAAGTAGCAACCTATCGAGCAGCAAGCTTACTAGCTACCTGTTCATCAAGGACTTAACATTTTGGAGCAAAAGTTAAAAATTTGATAAGGTTAATTCACCCCCTCCCCTCCTAACCTTATATCACTGGGACCAACAAAAATCATCTCATTCTAACTCCAATTTTTTTAAGTAAATTGTCAATTTCTTTTCTTCTCTCTTAGTTGCCATTAATATCAATAGTACTTGAAAAGAATAGTTATTTGACACATATTTTTCTTTTATTGTGCATAAGTTCATCTCAACCATCTTTTTTTTTTAATTCGAAAATAAATTTAGAACTTATTTACAAATTGTCTAACAGTTCTTGAAGATTTATGGAGTACTCTCAACATCTATTTTTTTAATTCAAGATAAATTTAGAACTTGTCTAAAATTTGTCTAAAAGTTCTCGTAAGGATTTTTATGGAGTAATCTCGACCATATATTTTTAATGATATATTATCTTCACAATGTAGGTGACCAAAATATTTATAAATCATTTAAATCCAAACATTCTTATTTGTTGTTCTTGGCATAACTATAAATAAATAAAATCTATTAAATGTCAAAATATATAAAGAAAAAACAAACCATAATTAATTCTACGTACTTAAACATTTTGTACTTAAAAACTAGAGAATACTCCTTACTTGTGCAATGTTGTTAAAACCTATAAAAAAATCAAGAAAATTAATAAGTAAACAAGAAGAATTGTTTAGGAAAACATTACATGTTGCAAAGTTATTCTCATTTCCACTAACATCTTCCAACAGAAATATAGTCATCTTCATCTTCACTATCATGATCATCAGAATTATTGATTTATAGTAGACCTACATTCAATCCTTATATATACACAAGAACAATCAATTGACATATGTCATCCTATCATTAAAAGTTGTCATACCAAAAATATATTATTAATAATTATATTAACTAATTAAGTAAGTTGGTTACTTTTTTTTTATTTAAATTTAAATAATTATACTATCTCATGTTCAAAATATTCTGAATCCAAATTAACATGAGTTTTTAATAATATTATAAAAAACAATATTATTTATAATCAAAATAAATTATTTATTAAAATTTAAAATATATTTCTTATATATATGTAACATATGCACAATCTTCCTCCAAATTATTTATATACTTATTAATTACTAAAATTGATATAATTTTTGCATTATATTATAAAAAACTATTGTGAAATTTTGATTTAAGTTATTTGTAATATAATTGAAATGAAAATTTAAGGATCTTTATAATTTAATAATTAATATTTACAAGAAAAAACATAATAAAAAATAGATATAATAGTCAAAAAAATCCCAACATTTTTGAATTTTTGTTATTTTAGTCAATTCTTTAAAAATTATCAATTTAGCCATATTATAGTAAATTAATTGCAATTTTAGCCAAATTTCAATTTTAGTCAAAACTAAATTGTATATGTCCCACGTGACGGACACAAAGATAAAGAAATCATTTATACCTCATCAAAAATGATAAAAAAAAAAAAACACTTCATCAATTGTTTTTTATTTTACTCTCCACAACACTCAAGTCCAATTATTTTTTATTTTCTTTAATATGTAAATTCAATATAATATGTTTTTTTTTCTTTTTCATATATGTCCGCCACATAGGACATATACAATCTAGTTTTGACTAAAATTAAAATTTGACAAAAATTACAACTAATTGGTCAAAATATGGCTTAATGAATTGGCTAAAATAGCAAAAACTTAAAAAGGTTGGGATTTTTTTGTCTATTTGGCCTAAAAAATAATGTTAGAACATTGGTGAGAGAGTTGAACAATATGATATATATAAAACATATATAATAAATAAAAAATATGTGTATTCCCTTATAAATGCAACATATATAATCAAATAATATATTAATTAAACTATAATACGATTGATACTAAAATTGATGATAGATATAACACAATCATAATTTTTTTAATATAAGTAATATTTAAAATTATCTAATTTAACTTTCTTTTAATACCTGTATATTACACAGGGCCCATACTAGTATAAATAGTGATTTTTTGAGGTAAGAAGAAAATTAAATGGGCGCAAAATTCAGTACATCCAAAACTAAGATGAGAATAATTTTGTAACAGGTAATGTTTTCCTAATGATTTTTGTATTGTGACAATTCTTATTTTATTACTAACTCATGAATGTATTGTAATAATGATTTTTCTTATTATAACATTATTTTTTTCTTTTTTAGTAATTAATTCCATTTTTTATAGGTTCTAGTAACATTGCACAAGTATTCCTAATTTTTAAAAAGGAGTAGCACAGTAGCACTTATGTACAGTGGCCCCAACCTGACTCAGTACCCCATATAAACATTTTTTTTTTTTTCATTTTTTTTCTTTCCTCATTCACGCTGCTGTTGTTGCTATTTTTTTTTCTTTTTTTTTTTCACATTTTCTCTTCTTCGTAGCTCCCTTCTTTCATCTTCTTCCTTCTTTTTCTTTCTTTTCAACCATATGATTTATGAATAGATTTACTCAACAAATTTCTTCTCCTTCCATCTTCTTCTTCCTTCTTTTTTTTTTTCTTATGATGAATAAATCTACTCAACCATTTTCTAATCTTAATTTATAGTCTTATTATTGCAATTTTCTATTTTTGGAAATGGTCTTGAGAGCATAGACAAGCTGTACAAATTTATTGGCATCCTTATTCCACTCCACTTAATTTAAACTAAAAAGCCCAAGAAGTGAGGTTGCTGTCATTGATGATTAGTTACCAGTTTTTTGATTTTTTTCTCATGTTTTTATGTTGTCTTTATCATATAACTATGTTGTTTAGTGTAACCCATTTTGAAGATCATTCCTCCATACATATATGAATTTGTGTATACAATATATATGTAAGTAATTGAGGTATTATTAATTTGTTTCATAGGTATTAGACATATGTTTTATATGTATTACAAAATTACATGATTGAATGATATGTAAGTAATACCTTCAAGATATTATGAAAATATTTTTGCGGTACTACTAATTTGTAATACCTGAAAAGAACTTATGTAATAACTATAAGATATTTATGTAATACTTGAAAGAAATATATGTAATACCTATAAGGTACTTATGTAATACTTGAAAGGAACATGTGTAATACCTATAAGATACTTATATAATACCTTAAATGAACATGTTTAATACCTGTAAGGTACTTATGTAATACTTGAAAGGAATGTGTGTAATATCTATAAGGTACTTATATAATACCTGAAATGAACATGTGTAATATCTGTAAGGTAATTATGTAATACTTAAAATGAACATATATAATATTTGTAAGGTATATTATGTAATACTTGAAATGAACATGTGTAATACCTGTAAGATAAGTGTAATACTTGAAAAGAACATGTGTAATACTTGTAAGGTATTTATATACTACTTGAAAAAACATGTATGTTAGGATATCAATGTTTAAATTTTGATAAGACAAACCAACCATGTAAAAGAAATTTAGAGTACCCCCATTTTTCACATTGTTTGAGTGAAACGTAGAATAGTATTGAGTCTGTAAGTTTAAAAGATGAGAATGGAGAATTTCGGAGAAGGCTTATTTGCATTGAACAAAGCAAGAGTGAGGACTCTGAAGAAAAAGTTGAAGCAACGCAGCTGCATGAAAAGCATTCAGCGTAGCTGTAACCAAGAGAAAGTTACAGCAGTGCTGCAAGATTAAGATACAACAAACAAGATCCAGAATGAAGTACAACATTGAAACTTATTGTATACTCCAAGAAGACATTAAATACAGCAACAGAGTCATTCCAAACTACAATACGAGAAAGACAAAATGCAGTACGAGGAACGACATCCTAAGCAAATCAAAATAGAGTTAGTTGAAACAATTCAAAGTTGCAAGTTCAGATCCAATATAAAGAAGACACGTGGTCTGACAGACTACAGAAAGTTGTGAGCCGCAACCACCGTATTTAATGAGTTGAGAAAATAAGTCAAGGAGCATTAAATGCAATTAATATCTTTATTGAAAATTTTAAAATGTTTCATCTTCTTCCTCAAAATTAGCAAATCATGATTTCATATTGTTTGAAATAATTGATTTTCAATGTTTTAAAATTATTGTAATAAATTGTGATTTGAAATCAATTATCTAAATCTATGAAAATGAGTAAAAGAGAAGAGGAAGAAGAAAAAACTCATTAAATGACTCCGTGAAGATTTGAAGAAGAATAAGAATAAGAAGATAGAGAAAAAGAAGAATGTACAAAACAAATAAGAAGAATAATAAGAAAAGAGATGAAGAAGAGAATGAGAGACAAGAAGGAAAAAAAAAGAGGATGAAGAAGAAAGCAAAGTTGTTTTTAAACTAATATCTAAAGATAACTATGTGATACTTTAAGGGTAAATGTATAATACTTCAAAAGTAAATGTGTGATACCTTAAAATATAAAATTTAGGTTGTTCGTGACTCACACCGATTCTGGTGTGGCCGCACATGAAAGCGGCCCACGCGCCGAGTCGAGTTGGGGACATGGATTTAGGATCCATGGCCCTAGTGTTTAAATAGACTAGTTTTAAGTTATGTAGAATTCATTATGGTTTGTTTTTCTTTTATTTATTTTGACATTTGATAGGTTTTATTTCTTTTTATTTGTGTCAAGAACAATAAACATGAATGTTTTGATTTAAATGATTTATAAATATTCTGATCACCTACATTGTAAAGATTATGTAGAAGATTTTTTATTTATTTTTATTTATGATAAGAACAACAAATAATAATATTTTAATTTGAACGATTAATAAATATTCTTGTCACCTACATTATAAAGATTATGTAGAATTTAAAAAAAGATGATTATTACTCCATGAAAATCTCACAAGAACTTTTAGACAAGTTCTAAATTTATACAAAATTAAAAAATATATGATTGAGATTATTGCATAAATCTTCAAGAGCTTTTAGACAATTTCTAAATAAGTTCTAAATTTATCTACAAATTAACAATATAGATGATTGAGATTATTTTTTAAAAGTCTAGAAGTATATGAAATTTTAGATAATTTCTGAACTTATGTACAATTAAAGAAAAATATATCTTAGAAAATATTTTTTTTTAAATGAGATGAGTTTGATAATTTAATATAATGAGAGTATGAATAAAATAAAAAAGAAATTTGAGATGAATAAAAAAAATATTTAAAAATGAATAAAATGGTAGGCAATAAATTAAATTACCTAAGAAAATACGTGTATTGTCAGATCAGCATATTTGGCTCCATGACAAACCCAATGGTACTTAGCTTCGAGAGATCAGTACGCTGGATTCTTAAAATTTTAAGATTTTTCACTCCAGATCTAGCTCCATAACAAATTCAATGGTACACTCCAAATCTAGCTCTATAACGTTGGTACTTAAGCTTCCAGATCTGGCTCCATAAGATTTGGCTCTTCCAAATCTGGCTCCATAACAAACCAATGGTACACTCCAGATCTGGCTCCATAACATTGGTACATAGCTTCGAAATCAGTGTTTTGGATTCTTAAGATTTTTCATTTTAGAGTGTTTTAAAAACTATTTCAAATATCAACCTTGGATATGAAATAGTGATCGACCAAAAGAGAATATAGACACAATAAATGTGAGAGATGGAGATGAGAGCGAAGTAATATTGTGCGCATTTAAAAAGAAATGATGGAGATGGTAAATATCTTCATGTTTTAGCTGGAAAATTAATGAGGCCTTAATTGCAAAATATAATAATTTGATGATTTGTTTTACTAAATTTTAAAGTGCGATACGCGTTACAATTGCATGAAAGTTCGTGCAACATTTGACAATTAAGTTATAATAATAGTATAACTAATTTGAAGGCAACCCACACCATCTAGAAGTTGATGATGATTATCTTGAAAATATAAGAGTAATTATTGCAGTGGCCAAGACGTCAACAGTCAAATTTAAGTGCAACTGGATTTTAGATCCATATATTATAGATTGGGTCGGGCCGAATTCAATTCAAATTCGTTCATTTTTAGATTTGTATATCAATTATATAAAAAAATTTGTGAATTTAAATTCCAAATCTGGTTAAAATAGTGTGGGTATATTTTGAAATTTAAGATGTAGAATTAAAAAAATTAGAAGATAATCCTCTTTCATCGGCAAGAATCTCTCCATTTAACATGATCTTTGGAGGAGTAACAATAATGTAGACCAATTGTATGGTGTAACTGAATGTGGATGGGATTTAATTTAGATTCAAGCTCAATTTTTTTTTTCATTCATGCTTTTATGTATAAATATTATAATTTTTTAGTAATATTATTTATATTTTTTTATCAGCATAAAAATTCATGTAATATAGCTATACATGTATATTATAATAATTTAATTTTTTATGTTATATTAATATAATTTTTATATATAAATATCATAACTTTGTGATATTACTTATATTTTTCAATCAATATAAAAATTCATGTAATATAATTATACTTTTATATTATTAATATAATATTTATATTGTATTAATATAATTTTTATGTACAAATGTCATAACTTTTTGTGGTATTTTAATTTTTAAAAAAACAACATAGAAATTATATTATTATAACATAAAAATTATAATATTGTAACATAATATTTTTTTTAACCAAACAAGAAAGAAACTTATATTATGAAAGAGCAAGAACAAAATATGTTGAGAAGGCCATACATAATTGAAGGAGGTTAGACCCAACAATGAGGGCTATGAAAATCCCTAGAGCCTTAGCTAGACGATGTGTCAGTTCATTGGCATTACGAGGAACAAGTCTAACTGTAAATAAATGATTTTTCCTGAGGTAACTTTTACAACTAGACATAAAACTACAAAATTCTAAAAAATCAAATGTTACCCCACCAATACCATCATGAACTATCTTTGAATTCACTTCAAAGACTACTTGTATCAACCCAAGATTCTTGATCCAAGACACGGTTTTATGCAGACCCATAGCTTCCCCCTCATCCATACGGATTTTTCCACCTATGCGACATATTTGTGTTGCAATAAAATGTTCATCTTCATCACGTAAAATCATTCCAAAGCCAATCTCAGTATATGTCTGTAATATAATATAAAGGTTAAACTAATGTGATATAATAGTTAACATAAGAGAAAGACTATACTAACATAATAGAAAGGTTATACATGCAAAATAAAAGTGTGGGAATAAATATGAGACACATGTGGACATATGAAGCGCATAAAATTGACGCAGCCCGAATTGCACCTTGTGTAGGGAAATATTTGTCTTCAGAATATAAGTAAATGAAAAATAGATCTCTTTTAATTAGACAAAAGAAGTATTCTATGAATTCACCATTGCATGAATTGGTAAAATTAGTAGTTGTATATATTGGAAGGAAAGTAGTTGGGAAAGTTTATATGTTACTTAGCATTGATGGAAGATAGAGTAAAAATGGTATTTATGAGTCATAAATGCCTCAATATTAGATGCGCATCACATGATCTGATTCTGCATCACTTCATCACTTTATCTGGTCTTCTTTTTCGATGCAGATCCTGCATCAAAGGATATAAATTACTCACAGAGCAACCCTTTGAAAATCTGAAGCATAGAGTCTCATCGCATCCGATCGTACTCATAACCGCATTCAATCTAGGAGGTAAAAAACAAAATTACTCACAATTGAAATTTAAAAAATAAATTTAATCCCTAAAATATGTTATGTTATGTGTATTGGAAAAGATTTGTATCTATAATTATTGGGATAAATACTATTATACTTTGTAGTGGTGTTCATACCTATAAAAATTTATATATTTTTAATGAATTTTTTGGTTTACTCAACATAAATACCTCAATTATTCTATATCCAATGAAAATTATATCAGCTCATCAAATACATCAAAATCTCTTATTATATATTTAAATAAAATTATTGAGAACTGGACTTAGTCTAATTTTCAATAAATAAATGATTAATTGAAGAAAAAATCACAACTTTCTTGTCATTTTAACCAAGACCAACTTTTGTGTATATATATATATATATATTTATATATTTATTTATTTATTTCTTGGTTGACGTATCCAATCACCTAAACATGTGTGTTGCCACCTTATAAGATGACTAATAAAGGAATGAACCTTCAACAGAATACAAATAAGTTAAAGTGATGATCATCACACATGTACATCAGTTCTATTTGGATGCATCATATTAAATTAAATTGGATACACATAAGTGTTGTCATGGTCGAAAGATGTAGAGAAAAATGAAAAGTTTGTAAACCAACCAGTTCTTCTATACCTCGTCCTCCTCAATCTTATCTAAAATCTTCTGTTTTGGTTCTACTAATACATCCCTCATTTTAATTTATAAGTTTAATTTTATTTAATATGATTTTCACTTTTATAATTAAGTGAATAACAGAGCTGAAGTAAGAAATATTTCTGATGATATTTTAATTATAATATTTCATTTCTAAATCTTATACATTTATTTATTTTAAGAAAACAGCTTTTCATGAAATTATGTAAATTAAAAACATACACAATTTTATAATTAAAAATTGAGTAGATCTCTTGTGCAATAAGTGAATGGATCTAAAAATCATATATTCTGTTGTTGGAAATGTATGTATGGTGTACTTGAAAATGAGTAAAAATAACAAATGGAAAAGTCGAGACAAGAGTTGGACTCTGTCTCTGTAAGACGAAATGATCACGTATTCAGTTATTTATGATCTACGACAAACGTCCCCAAAATACAATGATTTACTAATTTAAGGATCGTATCATAATAAATTCAAAAGTTTTCCAAAGAACGAAAAACGATATTTGGAACTCTTTTAGATAAGATGATAAGAGACTACAATTGCTAGAATGCTAATACAATGAAACCTCTATAAATGAATACCCTTGAAATTAGAAAAAAATATTCATTTAACGAAATTATTTATTTATCAATAAATGAATAATTTATTCATTTATGGAATTTTTATTCATTTAAAGGGTATTTTTATATATTTTTTTTCATTACAATTATTTTACATGTACATGCACCATATATCTATAAGATTCTATGAATGAAATATTTAGAGTCTATATTTGGAACACATGCACTATATACATACATAGATTAGGTACATGTATCAATAACTATCTTAACGAGAATGATGCAGTTATGGAATTGTCTACAAACGAAGAAATTATTGAGTCTGTACTAAATGATGAAAACAATCCAGAACCAAATGATAGTGGTGTCACACCAAATGTATCATCGAAAGAAGTCTTTCAAGCGGTAATCACCCTACGAAACTGCTTGCTACAACATGAACAAAATATTTCAAAAGTTTTGTTTGCACTATAAAAAGTTAAGGATGTGATGCATTTTGGTGGAACAAAAAAACAAACGACATTAGACGATTTTTTTGTTAAGAAATGATCATTTGTATTTGTTTATTGAAACTCATATTTTTTAGAGTATTTATACATATATATTATGTATTTTAATGATTATTTATTTATATTTACATAGGGTCCTTAAGAATTAAAAAAAAATCATTAATGCATTTAGCGAGGTTATTCATTTACTTCATTGGCCCAAGTCGGGACCGAAGAAAATTATTCATTTGTCGAGATTATTCATTTATCGAAGTTTCACTATAATGCAAGTTGTAGTAGAATGAATAAAAGGATTGAATGTAGAGTTTATTTATAAAAGTTGAAGAGGTTTAGTGTCTTTTCATAATACACATTTTAATTTGAAATGATGTACTTTCATAATTAGACATCTTTTGGTTTGATTTGAAGTATTTCCATAATTAGATACCTTTTAAAATGAAATAGAGTGTTTCATAATATTTCGGATTAGTTGCATCCATCTAGATTGGATTGCATTAATTCAATTCAAACTCACTAACTTTCACAAATTCACATCTTTTCAAATTTTCACACATTTTCAATTAAGTTGTCAACTTCAAGTATTAATTTCTCATTCATCCGAAATTGTATTTGAGAAAATAAATACTCTAAATTTATCTACTCGAAACATAGGTTTCAAATTTACAACTTATTTTTGTTTCCAACAAACAAAACACCATGAAAAAATTGATTAAAGATTGGTCATCACCAACTTTTCAAAACCAATTTCCAATATCTTTTATGTCCCACATTAGATCCGACTCACAGATAAAAATATATCTAGTTTTTCAATATCTGCGTTCCCTTAGTAGCCACACTCTCTCTCTTTCTCCCTCAGCAGCACTTAGTGCATTTTTTCCATGGCTCTTCCATCTTTTCTCATGTTATCTTATTCTTTTTTTTCTTTTAATTTAAATCTAAACCTCTTCTTCCCTAACTATTTTTTATTCTTCTTCTAGCTTCCTCCTCTTCTTCAATCTATGTGTTACTTCTTCTTTACTTCTTCAACGTCGGAGTGTTTATCTCAGCGGTGGGGTTGGGCTTGGGCTTGGGCTTGGGCGAATGAATCTTGAACTTTTATTTTTCTTCTCTAATATCACGAGTTGTAGAAAAAAAAAGGAAATTGTGGAAAGTTAAAAAAATGGTTTTATTATTTTACTTTAATATATTATGTAAATATGTCATTAATATTTTATAAAGGTATCACTAGTATTATATAAATATATTATATGATCTATATAAAGGTATTAACTCATTTTATTAAAATATGATGTAAAAGTATTATTAATTGTTTCATATAAATGTATTATTTGTTGCACACAAGTTTATTTTAATTACATAAATGTATATTACCTCATTTAATTGAAGTTCAACGTAATTGTTTTGCTTTTATTGGGTAAATGTATTGATAATATAACGTAATTGTATTAATATATCTGCTTAATGGTATTGTTTGGTTTTACTTAAAAAATGATTTTTGTTATTTTATTGAAATTTAATAGTGTATTATATAAATGTATTAGGTGTACCACATAAATGTAGAGGTGTTCAAACGGTTTGAACCACCGGTTCTGAGTTCAAAAAACCATGAAACCTCAAACCGACACCGAATCGTGGGATTTTCAGTTCCGGTTTAAAGGTTTTAATTATTTTCACATATTTTTTTAGTTTTTAAATTTTTTTAATTAAATTTACATATAAATATTACAATTATTTATATATTACAACATAATAATTTTATTTGAGTAGATAATTTGATATAAATGAAAAATTAGAACTTACATTAACAAGTTACAACAACACAATGTTACAACTTACAAGTAACAACTTCAAATATAAGATATTACAATTTGAATACAACGAAATACAAATTATTTACCTAAAAAAATTACAACTTATAATACAAATTAAGAATAATAATCAATACAATTTAAAATGAAAGAGTAAAATAACATACATACATAATATTAATTATATATAATATAAAATTAACCCGAATCTGAACAGTCGAATCACGATTCGCGATTTCAATTTCGAACTGAAATCGGTCAACGATTTATCGAAGATCCTGGCTCGATTCTGGTTTTCCAAATCAGATGACTACCTCTACCTAAATGTATCACTTCATTTAAGTAAGATTGATATTACCTTATTTTATGTAACATAATGTAAGTGTATTGCTCACATAGCATAAATGAAACACTAACATATTAAAAATATATCACTAACATAATTAAAAAGTATTACATATTTGTATAATATAATATAAATTAAGGTGCTATATAATATATATATATATATATATATATATATATATATATATATCATCTGTGACAGGCCTATGATTTTATCAAAGGGACCCAAATCAATTAATAGTGAATATATTACAATGTGATATAATAAAATCTAAGATTAGTTACCTAAATACATATCAGCATTTAAAAAAATTTCATCCTACTTTCTTCATTTTGTCGATGTTTGATAGATTCTTTTATATCTCTATCCAAACTTAAATAATAAGTATCATTATTAGAATACAAAATTTAATAATCTTAACAAATAATTCTTTTTTTTTCTTTCTAAAAAGAGACTAAATATAATAGTAATTTAATCAACTAAATAAAGTAATCATTCAACAAGCATAAATTTGTCCATCTCTTTTCCCATAACTTTAAACATATGGATAAAGAATTGGTAAACAAAATGAAAAATCATTTATCAATCTTTTCCAACTAATCATTATTATCACATGTACAATTTAAGGCACAATAGATCTACTGCAATACAGAGGTGAAAAATAATATAAAAATGACATTTTATGTTGAAATTAGATGGAGAATTGAGAGAGAAATTAAGTGGAAATGCTTGTTTGTTTTGGGTGAATGAGAAGATAAAAAATAAAAAAAAGGAAGAACATACGCAAGAGGAACTGGTGCTGTTGCTAGGTTGGGTAATTTTAATTCTTCTTTTTTTTTAAATTAAAATCATTAAATTATCAAAATACCTCTTATTATTTTTTGAATTTGAAATTGCAGGGTATCCAGTGCCTTGTTGGTCCTAATTAAGTCTGCCCTTAACTAAAATGTATCACTAACATATGTGTGAAAATGTGGATGTGGATAGTTGACACGTGAAGCACGTGTGAACACGCAGAAGCATATAAGAGCCCGTAAAAATGGATCGATAGAATTGAATCCGTGCACGAAGTGAATAGTTTTTTGTCTTGAAGTTTATTGAAAACAGTAAAAGAAGCACATTATTAAAAAAATTGCAAACAATTAATATATAAAATAAAATTTAAATATAATTAAATGAAAATGTGAAAATGTCCATAATGAGTAATCTTAATATGTCCACCGATAACTTGTAATGATCTCATCCATGATTATATGGAAAGTAAAAATGATCGCATCCTTGATTATATAAAAAATATATTTAACGATAAATACATATTAATTTACCCATGGTGAATAGAATAGTAAGACTGTATAATTAAATGATTCATATCTAATATAAATTTCTACCACTCATTTGCGTATCATGCATATGTACTCAGTATTAAGTCAGTTTGAAGTTACTTAATTATGTTTTTATTGTTACGTAATTCAAATATTTTCATAGGGTAGTCATTGAATCCTCGGTGGAGTATTGAATTGTCTCTGAAGCTGGATTGTTTTTCAATATGTTTTCCCATCCGCTTTAGGCTTATATATGGGTTTGAAGGCCTTTTAAGTCAAGTGAGATCCAAAATATATCAAAAAATTAAGTTTTGGCGAGCAGGGGATTTTCGGGCACAGTTTGACTGTGTCCTAGGAGACAGTCATGCCCAAAACCACATTGCATTTTGCTTTTTTTTCACAGTCAGGTCGTGAGCCAGCACACGACTGTGTCCCAAACATAGTATTTGACCCATTTTCATTATTTTCTTGCTTTTTGGAGAAAAATTTGAAAAAAAATGATAAATATGAGTGATTGAATTCATGAAGTTCGTCTTTCGAAGTTAAACTCTCATTTGTCATTATTTCGAGAAATAGTATCTTTGTAGATTTTCTATTTAACTTTCCATCAACTAAGAAGCTCTAAATTATGACTTCTAGATTAAGAGAATTTTCTTTTCTCCCACAATGGCATGTTGAAGCTCATAATCAATAGCAATCAATTTTTATAGATAATTACACTTGAAACTTACACATTTTTTTCCTTTAAAAACATAGAATTAAGAACAAAACTTATCAAATACACATAAAAAAAAATCATAGAAATCACCAATTAAACTTATCTAAAAGTACTCAACAAAAATATATACTAAATATATGAAAAAGGACACTTATCACACAAGAATTTCTATAAACAATCAATTTGACAAATATATACCGCCATCATCGGTTTAACAATAAATGAATTGCAGAATTTGCTCATCAATATAGAATGAAAATGAAAATGGTACAAATAATTTCTTGATATGTTTAAAGATTTTCAGAGGGTGGTTGGATGACTTTAATTACTTCTTTATGACTAATGTGATGGAGGGGTGTCTTCTCGTGTGGTCTATTAATTGTTGCATTGCGTACATACACCATGTGACATTTCACCTCACTTTCTATGTTTTTTTCCCTTCTATTTCGGCTTCTTATGCCCCCATTCTTCTTCTAATTTCTTCTTGTGGGTCCCGCCTTTGACATTTTCCCATTCTTGACCAAGTTCTAAGCCGTATAAAACAGACCTCAAGATGATCATGAGACTTCATATGATGCCATTTTTATGCCCAAATTGTTGTGTTTTGATAAACTCATCTCCACATCCATATTTGATAAAATAGTATCGTAAGGGTAAGATGGCAATCTCACATTCAATTCTGATACTAAGACTAATTTAATTGAATATTTTTTCAATATATATATATATATATATATATATATATATATATATAAAAGAGACCAATCATTTTCATAAATGATTCAGGAAGAGTGAAAGGAGAGGAAATAATAAATATTAGAAAACTTGAGTGATCCAAATTGGAATTTTGGTTATCACAATTCCCATCTTCATAAATGTGATGTACAACTTAAACTATAAATCTCATGACAACTAGTGTTGTACGACACTGATAATAGACGTACACATTTCATAAATTTTAAAGATAACTAATGTTATACATCCTATCATATAAAACTTCAAATAATTTTAGTTTCAATGTAATAGTAATCTCTTAACAAGAAATATATATCACATGTCTTTACCATTTATATTAATAAAAGACTTTTGTAGATATTTTAACTTTAATTCTATGTCATTCTAAATAATTATATTTTATAATACAAAATTTTGAAATACAAACAATAATATATAAATGTATATATCATAAAGAGTAAAGTATTTTTTTTGCCCCGTAAATTAGGTGGTCTGGCATTTTAGGACACTTTTGTTTCGGGCTGGCCAATTTGGATTTTATTTTACAAAAAATGGCAATTTATGCCCAATTTCAGCCCGAATTGCTTATTTGGGCTGAAATTGCACGTGATATGCACGTGTGGCCATATTTTCGGGCTCAGCTGGCCAAAATCGGACACGCTGGACCCTTTTTAATACGTGACATTAAAAAAAAAAGATCTCACAGGTAATAAAATCGATTTTACCGTTGACAAAATTGAGAACCCTAAATCCCCAATTGCTAAATCCCCAATTGATAAAATTGAAGAAACCTAACACTCATTCCCCAAATCCCCGATTTTCAAACCCTAACACCCACTCCACAATCATCCCATCAGCGTGTGTGCTACTGTCTGCAAACCATCTGCATAGTTAGACGAATATGGTGAAGAAGCGCGATAGGAAATTGCAACATTTCCCACCTCCCAAATATGGTATGCTCGCGCTATTAAAGTTTTTTTTAAGTTACACGCTCTATATATACTGATTGTAGATGAATTGTGTCTTTTTCAGACAAGTGGGGTAGGGTACAACTTATTGTGTTTTGTGTTGGTGGGTGTGGGTGTGATTTATTAATTGTATTGAAGGGTGGGTGGGGGTGATGTTTTGGAATTGAGGTTTTGTGGTCCAACATGGTGTTATTTTAACTCCTTATTTATTGCAGTTGGGTCCACATAGCAATAAACAGTAGAACCATTCATTTTTAAAAATCATCTGTGGCCAATTTTTTAAATCCTTCACCTGTGGGCTTCATTTACTGTACATACATATATTCTTTTCATCCTGTTATTGAGTTTTTCTATTTTGTTTTGTAAATTGACAGACAAGGGGCACCAATTCATCACTCTTGTCATTCACTTTGGAGGTGAGTTTATTACTTCTATTGACGCTCAATATAGGGGTGGCAGCATTATGAATTATGATTATGTAGAAGTTGAAAATGTGTGTCTAGATGATTTGCAAAGGTGGACTGAGATAGAATTAGGAGAATGGGATAGGAGATTCTACTTCATTCAAAATAGAGGTTTTGGGCTTTTACATTCTGATGCATTGTTTGTTGAAATGGCTTTAAAACATGTTGATGTTAAGTGTTTTTATGTGTATGTTGAAAAACTTGAAAAGATAATTGGTGATGGGGTAGATGATGTCATAGAAAATGACTTTCCTGAGGTCATGGGAGCTGATAAATCATTGAATGAACATGTAGATGACTTTATGCATGAATTGGAATGTGATGATAATACAAGTAGTGAATCTGAGGATAATGTGATAACTGAGACTGATTATGGCATGCCTAATGAGTGTGAATCTGATGGAAGTTTAGATGGGGTAGAGGCTGGGGATGCTGAACAAATTGGGGTGGATGTTGGTGAGCCTGAAATAGGGGGTTTAGATGCTAGTGAGTCTGGCAGTGATGGTGATGTAGTTGAGACAGGATTCACATTTAATGAATCCAAAGACAGTGATGGTGAGGAAGTTAATGCATGTTTTCCTCTTTTTAACTATGATTGTGTTTATGATCCTATATTTGCTGTTGGATTGACATTTCAAAATAGGGGTGATTTCAAGAGAGCAATTGATTCATATGCTATTAAAACACATAGGTCCCTAAGGATTACTAAGAGTGATCCCACTAGATGTTATGCTAGGTGTGTTGTGGACACATGCAAGTGGAGGGTGAACTTAGTAAAAGTTCCAGGTGAGAGTTCATTCAGGGTTAGATTGGTAAATGATGTGCATAGTTGTCCTACTACTAGGAATGTCAAAAATGTCAAGAGTACGTGGGTGAGTGAGAGGTTTATGGGAAAATTCAGATCTGATCCAAAAAGGAGGGTGCAGGGCTTTAGGCAGGACATTATTGATGAGATTGGATGTAGTGTATCTAGGGATTGTGCTTATAGAGCAAAAAGGAGGGCTATTAAGCAGATAAGGGGGGATCCTGACAAGGAGTATGCTCTGTTGTGGGATTATGCTGAGGAGTTGAGGAGAAGTAATCATGCCTCAACTGTGATATTAGGGACTGAAGAGGATGATGATGGTTGTGATAGATTTAGCAGATTTTATGTCTGTTTAGGAGCATTGAATGAGGGGTTTCACAGGGGTTGTAGGCCTATAATAGGGGTAGATGGCTGTTTTTTGAAAGGGCCACATAAAGGAATGCTCTTATCTGCTGTGGGTGTAGATCCTAACAATAGCATATATCCCATAGCTTGGGCAGTAGTGTGTAAGGAGAATGGTGAGATATGGGATTGGTTCTTGAGGATTTTGAAGATTGACTTGTCCATATACAAGGATTATGAGATGACATTTATTAGTGATAAACAGAAGGGGCTAGTGCAAGCATTTGGTGAAGTTTTTCCAGGTTCGAATCACAGATTCTGTGTGAGGCACTTGCACCAGAATTTTCAAGTTGCAGGCTTTAGGGGTGCAGAACTGAAGAATGCACTATGGAAAGCTGCATGTGCCAGCACTGCTGGTGAGTTCAAGCTGGCAATGGCAGCTTTGAAAGGGCTAAATGAAGGTGCTTGGAAGTGGTTGAGTGAGAAGAATCCAGTGGAGTGGAGTAAGTCACATTTTAGTGAATTCCCCAAGTGTGATATGTTCCTAAATAATGGTTGTGAGGTTTTCAATAAGTGCATTCTTGAAGCAAGGGAACTCCCAATTGTATCTATGCTTGAGTGGATTAGGGAGTGGGTGATGAAGAGGTTAAATCACAGTAGAGAGAGGGCAGAAAATAAGTGGAATGGATTTCTATGTCTAAGAATTGAAAAGATGATCCAGAAGACAAGTGAAAAGGTGAGTGATTGTATACCAATCAAAGGGGCCAGAAGTCATTACCAAATTAAGTGCAGTGATGGGAGTCAATACACAGTGGATCTGAACAAGTTGGAATGCAATTGTAGGCTATAGGGTCTAAGTGGGGTGCCTTGCAAACATGCATTATGTGCATTGTATAATGAGGGTGCCAATCCTGAAGATTATGTTGATTTGCAGTACACGGTTGATGTGTATAGGATGGTGTATGAGTCCTCTATAAGAGGCATTAATGGGAAGGCAGAATGGGTGGAGACTGGAATGACACCACCCCTACCTCCAATTTTCTTAACAAAACCTGTTGGAAGACCTCCCAAAAGAAGAAAGAAGGAGGTTGGGGAGTTGAGGAGTAAGAAAAAACATGATGTTGTGAAGAAACTGAGAAGGCAGCAGACTGCATATACATGCAAGAAGTGCAAAGTGGAGGGGCATAATGTGAGATCATGTCCTCAAAACAAGGATCAACAGGTGCTTGCCTTTTTTTTTTTCCAGAATTTTGTCACTTGGCCTTAAGATAATATATATGATATTATATAATTTGTGTTCATCTTATTGTTGCAGAACTTTGAAGGGGATGGTGCATGTGAGGAGGAGAACTTTGAAGGGGATCAACCTGCTGAGGAGTATACTCTACAAGATGGAGTAAGTTAAAGCTGGACTAAGATTTTCTTTATGATTATGAATTGAAGCTGGACAATTATCTTTATGATTATGAATTGGTGTTTATGATTATAATTTTATTTTACTGCTTTGATAGTTGTAGATCTCAGGTCTGATTTGTTATGTTTGGGCAATATGTGCTGTAATTGATTCTTTTGTTTTAATGACATTCATAGTTGACACAAATGGAGAATTCACTTCCACTTGATCACACTGAAGGTGACCAACCTACAGAAAATAATGTGAGATCTTGTCCAATTTTCATACATGTACCTCCAATTTTCCTTCATTCAACATAATGAAGTCTTGATTGTTTAATTTGTGTCTATTTGTAATTGATGCAGGATATTAACTTGGGAATGGATGATGAGGAATTGGTACCAGAAGGTGCAAGTGCTCATAACTTGAATCTGCAAGTTCACCAAGCCATTGCAATACAAGAATCTCAGGTCAAAGGTCCATCAATGTACGAGCAACTTGAACGGGGACAACCAAGTGGAAGACCAAGAGGACCTTCAAGTGATGGCAAGAAGTTTGTCACATTTTCAGAGTTGATCCAGAAAAGAGCAACAAAGAAATAGATGTGCAGGGTTTATTTTGGACAATTTTTTTAGAAAATTCAGGCTACTAGTTGGTTTTTGTACTTCGAAATTATGGTCTTTTTGCCCATTTTGTGCATGATTGTGTATAATGACATTATAATTCTAGAACTCATATTTTGGTACATGTAAGCAACTGAAAGCCATTATCAATTGAAGCCTATGTTGAAAGCCTAATTTGAAGCAATGTTCATTTCTCAATTTCCAGATTTTGAATTCCAAAAACGTGTATATTAACTTCCAATTTCCAGATTCTCAATTGCAAAAACAGGGCAAAATCCAACATAAAACATGATTACAACACAATGTGGATTGCAAAATAAACAACACTTAATATTCAACATAAACCAATTCATCCATCTTCATACATGATTAGGGCAACAAAAACTATTCTACATCATCCTTCAACAACAAAGCAAATACGCTGGACACTTTTAAAACACCCCAAACCACACCCAACCCCAAATACTACATATTACTAGAATTGAAAGCAACAATTTCAATAGCTTTCTATTACGCAGCTTCAGTTTCTTGATCTCATCAACCATGTTGTCAATTTCATTCTTCAAGCTTGTGTTTTCATTCTCCATTGCATTCATTCTCCTCAACAAATCAGGTATCAAACTTCTTAATCTACCACACATTGGGGGGTCCTCCCACACAAAAAAACCGCACCCTCCTTTCTGCAAAATAATCAAAACAGGATGTCTTCACAAGATATTTCATTCAACACATTTGAGTTCATAAATTAAGTTAAACATGACACATTTCATTTAAAGCTACATAGTTACTTACATTGTAGTGGAGGCAAGAATTGAACCTTCTTCCTGGGTTTTCATTACTCCATGAAGTGCGAATGACAGCCCTAATTCCACAATTGCAAACCATATCTCCTATTTTATATGACATTTTTCAGTTCTTCACAAATTTTGGGCATGGAAGCTGTGGCAAACCAGGGTAAAACATAGTGGTTAATTTTTAACAGATTACATCAACAAATCATGGCCAAAATCCTAGCTTTTTCTTTCAAGGGGTCCAATTGAAATTTTGAAAGAGATGAAAACATAAACGCTGAGGAATATGCCAAAAGTTCATGATTTTACCTGGGGGAGTTTCGCCTATTCGCCGGGGTGGATGAGAGATTACCTCGTGACCGTAGCTAATTAGCGACCAACTTTAGGGAATGGGTGTTAGGGTTCTTCAATTTTCTCAAATTGGGGATTTAGGGTTCTCAATTTTATCAACGGTAAAATCGATTTTATTACCTGTGAGATCTTTTTTTTTTAATGCTACGTATTAAAAAGTGTCCAGCGTGTCCGATTTTGGCCAGCTGAGCCCGAAAATATGGCCACACGTGCATATCACGTGCAATTTCAGCCCAAATAAGCAATTCGGGCTGAAATTGGGCATAAATTGCCATTTTTTGTAAAATAAAGTCCAAATTGGCCAGCCCGAAACAAAAGTGTCCGAAAATGCCAGACCCCCTAGTTTACGGGGCAAAAAAAGTACTTTACTCTATCATAAATAAAACAGTGCATTTGAAAGTTTATTTACGAATTAAACAATATCAATTTTGTAAAAAGATAGTGTTTGTGTGAACCAACTACATGAATCATTGGGCCCGTGTGAGTCGGGTCGGATCCGCGCTCAATTTTTTATTTTTTATTTATGTCATAACATTTATGTTATACGAATATAATCTTTATGTTATATTAGTATAACTTTTATGTACAAATATCATAATTTTTAAATGAATAAATTAGACTTTTATGTATAAAATTTTATATAATATAGTTGAAATTTTTATGTTATATAAGTATAACATTTATGTTATATTAGTATAACTTTTATATACAGATATCATAACATTTTTAGGTAAAATTACTCGGACTTTTTTCAGTACATATATAATAACATTTTTAGGTAAAATTACTTAAACTTTTTCCTGTACAAATACCATAATTAAAAGTTAAGTAACATTTATGTTATATTAGTATAACATTTATATATAAATATCATAAATTTTAAATAAAATGATTTTTTTAAATATAAATAACATAAAAGTTATGTAAAATATTTATGTTATACGAGTATAACTTTTATGTACAGATTTCAATATTTATGTTATACGAGTATAACCTTTATGTTATATTAATATAACTTTTATGTACAAATTTCATAACCTTTAAGTGATATTATTTAAACTATTTTCAGTACATATAACATAAAAGGTCATACGAACATAATTAAAAGGTTAGGTTCACCAAACTAAAATGTTAGACGAAAATAATTAAAATTGGGCGAGAGAGCTAGGATTTCAGCGCAAACCTTAAAGCGCATGAACGCACGTGGAGCGCGTTCTCAACACCTTCTAAATAATATAACTCGGATTGCATGAGTCATGATTGATATATTTGGTGCATAGAAATAATTGTATTTTATAAAACTTCTTTACATATAACATTTCCAGTTTAACTACTCTGCTAATTACCGCAAATTAAAGTATTTAATCTGTTAAATCCTTACGTACAACATTTTTTAATAGACATGCTTTTAAATAACTGTATTTTTATTATATAAGAATTATAGAAACCTTCGAATGATGTGTGTCAACTCAAAAATGGTACCTCTGGATAGACGGATAGTGCAAGAGTAGATAAAAGTTTAATAATGATGGTAGTATCTAATATCAATGCTCAGCAACTTGTTTCTTACAAATACTCTTCTTTTTTTCTCTTTTTTCTCCTTTAGGGCAACTTTTTTTCTTACAAATACAATTTTGTTTTTCCTTTAGGGCAATTGCAAATTATCAGTAGGACTTCGACATTTTATATTTTAATATATATCTTTTGGTTATTTTTTACACTCTCAAATATATCTCAATATTTGGGTACAAAAGTTTAAAAAGGATACTGTAAAATAAAAATAATAATAAATTTACATATATGTTAAGATTAGGTCTCATGTATAACTGGTGTATGGATCGGGTCGGTGCGAATTCGTGCTTTTTTTTTTCACCTTGACATTTATATTGTTTTAATCATGCATTTATATTATATTAGTCATAATTTTATGTTATATTAATCTTATACATTTATGTAATACTTTAACTTTTAAAAAAATCCTAATTTCGGTAAAAATAAAAAACCCTAATTTTGACATAAAAAATCCTAATTTCAACATAATTTGTACATATATATCTCTATGGTATTACTCTTACCTTTGAGTTATATTAATCATATATTTATGTAATACATAAATGTACAACTAACATAATTAAAAGGTATTATTAACATAACTAAAATGTATGACTAATATAACTAAAAAGGTATGAAAAGTATCAATAGATATTTAAAAATATATTAAGGTACAACTAAAAATTTTAAAAGGTATAACTAACGTAACATAAATGTAGAATTAACATAACATAAAAATACAACATTTGGGAGCGAATTTGGATGAATTTGAGCACATTCACCCGATGCATGACCAGATTGGGCGTATTGCATGGATTTATGATCCGTACACCAATTACACAATTTTTTTTTATCATATATTAAAAATCATAGTTACAAGAAATTGTAAATGAAAAAACACCCCATGTATATTTCAATGGAATGGAGAAATAAAAAAAGATTTTGAGGATAAAATTTCTCAACTAAATTAGTGACCACCAACGCTAAGTTTAGAGATTTAGACAAAAAGACATTGGATGCTTAAAAATTTGAGTCTGGTAAACACTAAAAAAAAAAAAATTAACCATTTTGAACTAGTTGCATGAAATGTGGACAAAATCTTCTCTACATCTTTAATATATTTTTTCTAAAACACAAAATCAATCTTCCGATTAAAACCCAATAAATCAACTCCTACTAAAGGAAAAATACACTTTGATAAAGCCCTCGAGGCCACAATCAAGTGATAAATTTTGTAATGATGTAGGGAGAAATTTTTCGATACCGTAGATTCAAATTTACATGAGACAAATTATCATTGAAATAGTATCAAAATTTGTTTTAAAATAAATTTTTAGTGAAATATTATCAAATATTATCCTACCAACATTGAACAATTAGATGGTCAAATTCTTCATCTCTCCGAATTCGAAAGCACCACCTCCATGACGAAAAGAAAAGGCTTCCAAGTAGGACAAAAACGAACTGAGATTAAAAGGGGAGAACCCTATTCCAAAAGGGGAAAAAAGAAAAAAGAAAAACAAAAAAGCATGAGTAATAGAAAAGAGACCTCCTTGTATGTGGGGAGAGTGCAGGAGATTGCAGTTTATTCGCTGGAGTGATATTCTTGAATACAGTAATTGACTTGTTTACAGTGATTCATTAATAATAAGAGAGTAAAAATACATAAAATATATGAGAGCATGGATTGGGAGATCTCCAGTAGGTAGGCAGCAGAAGCACATGCTCCTCTATCCCTATCACTATAAATACGTAGTGCCCCTCTATCCCTCTTCTCTCTCATCTCTCATCACTTGATACTTATTAAATATCTTCCCACCTCTTTTTCACTCTTTGACTTTTGGGACTTCTAGAGAGAGAGAGATGGCGGAGGAAGGGCTATTACTCAGCAGCAGCAGCAGTGGAGGTGAAGCTGTTTCTGGGCCGATTCGCAGAGTGCTTCTCATATCTGCCGGTGCCAGCCACTCTGTAGCTCTCCTCTGTAAGTTTCAAATTACATACCATATTCTCACTGCCTCTGTGTATCTACAGTGTACGTATCTATTTGGATATGCAGATATGATTCTTAATGCGTTTGATTTCTGATCGTTTCGATTTTCTTGCATCTGGGTTTTTTTTGGGTTCTTTATCTTGATGGTGAATGTCGTCATTTTTTACTTCTTTATAATTTACAGTGGTTAAATTTTGAGGTAAAGTGTGTTGGGGAATTGAAAGTCGTTTGTTTGCATGGACTGCAATGCTCCACGTGTACTTGTGTATTTTTTTTACATTGCACTCTGTTGATGTCAGTTTGACTCGGTTTTCAAACATTTTCTATTATGAACTGTTGATATTTTTTCTTGATTTTTATTTTTATATTGTCAACATTGTTTAGTTTGATCATTAGTTGTTAAGCTACAGTTGGTTAACAGTTTAAATTTGATTAATTGGAGATAGCTTATTCCATTTTCTTCCAATTTTAATGCTCAAATATTGTTGGTTATACTTACTTTGAACTATGGCTTCTTTATCTAGAATGAAGATAAAATGTTGTATAATGCAGCTGGTAATGTTGTATGCTCATGGGGAAGGGGAGAAGATGGACAGTTAGGGCATGGAGATGCCGAAGATCGGTTTTCGCCTACTCAGTTGAGTGCATTGGATGATCAAGAAATAGTTTCTGTTACTTGTGGGGCTGACCATACTACTGCATATTCCCAATTACAAGTTCAAGTCTACAGTTGGGGATGGTAAACTATAGAGCTTCTTGTTCTGTTGATGCTTTGATATTAATCTTGTATATCTACATGAACAACCCTTTTCGATGATTTTTTGTTGTTTCTTGAAGTAGTATTCTGCTGATTGTACAAGCACTTTGTAGGGGTGATTTTGGGAGACTAGGCCATGGAAATTCTAGTGACTTGTTTTCTCCTCAACCAATCAAAGCCTTACAAGGCCTCCGGATAAAGCAAATCGCTTGTGGGGATAGCCATTGTTTGGCAGTGACTATGGAAGGCGAGGTTCAAAGGTTGGTTAACTCTACATTGAACTGATATATTTGTAACCAAGTTGAACTCTACATTCAAAATTTGGTTTCCGATTTGCAACCAAGTTTTTGAAGATATCTTTATATGCTGAGTTGACGATGTTGGTCAAATTTTAAGTTAATCTAGTGTAGTAAGATATATGAGTTCAAAAGTTGTTGCCTATACTTTTAGTATGGAATGGAATAGCTAACATGCATATATCAAAATTTAACTTTAAAATGAGTAATTTTTTGACATATAAATATGTACTGTATGAATTGGTATGACATTTTGCTCTCTGCTATTTCTTTTGTCGAACTGAAGTTGGGGACGGAATCAAAATGGTCAACTAGGTCTCGGAACAACAGAAGATTCTCTTGTTCCCAGAAAAATTGACGCTTTCCAGGTATTAACTGTCAATTGTTATTAAGAAATTTGCATCGTAAGTTCTTTTCTTTCTTGCTTGCTTAGTAGATGAAGGTATTATACTGCTGATGTGGATGATACATTTTGCATATCCTCTTAAACTTGGAAAAGAATACACAGCACTTCTCGTTGCCCTGAAAAACAAACTAAAAACTATAACATAAACCTTTTGTAGGGCATATCAGTGAAAATGGTTGCTGCTGGTGCTGAACACACAGCTGCTGTAACGGAAGATGGTGAGCTGTATGGTTGGGGGTGGGGCAGATATGGTAATTTGGGATTAGGCGACAGAGATGACCGTGTAGTGCCCGCTAAAGTTGCTACTGTCCAGGTAGTTAACCACGCTTTTATCATCGCATCATTTCACTTGAAAGAAACCAAGATGTAATAATTCTCTTGATAATCCATGGTGCAGGGAGAGAAGATGGTCCTGGTAGCGTGTGGATGGCGACACACTATTTCTATTTCTGATTTGGGTAGTTTGTACACTTACGGGTGGAGCAAGTACGGCCAACTAGGACATGGGGATTTCGAAGACCATCTGATTCCTCATAAGCTTGAAGCTTTGCGTGAAAATCGTATATCTCAAGTAACTACTCTATTTCTTACACCAAGTTGAGACTTGTATGTACCTTATGGCCTAACAATTGTAATCCGTTCATTTCAAAATTTGCATTTCAAATCCATCAATCCAAACGCAGCCTAAGCTTTTCAAATTGAGTTCTGAGTTTCTGTGTAGCTTCTCATTCAAATATTGCTAATGGAATTTGTTTGATGCTCGTTCTTTGCTCAGATTTCAGGTGGTTGGAGGCATACGATGGCAGTGACATCTGATGGAAAACTTTATGGCTGGGGATGGAATAAGGTTCGTTACGTAGTTTCTTTTTGATGTATCCCAAATATTATCGAAAATTTGTTGGGGTTATGCCTTTCATGGTCATAACACTAAGTTTAAATTTTAACTTTCCGACTCTGAAGTTTGGACAAGTTGGAGTTGGCGACAATATAGATCATTGCTCACCTGTACAAGTGAAATTTCCACATGATCAAGTACATTCTTACCCTCCAAAACTTCCTTAGAACTAAATCATCTATTGGTCGAAGTGGTCATTTTACCGTCTTTTACTCTGCAGAAAGTAGTCAATATCTCGTGCGGTTGGAGGCATACACTTGCTGTGACGGATAGGCAAAACGTGTTTTCATGGGGAAGGGGTACAAATGGTCAACTCGGCCATGGTGACTCTGTCGATAGGTAATATGGGAAAGTTATCGTCATTTCCACTTAAACTTTATTTCCAAAAAAAAACTTTGCTCTAACATGTTAGAAATACTTAAGATTACAATCAAACTGCTTGATGGAAGATATTTTTATATATTTGTTTGCTCAACTTAACTCTAGAGTTTTTATGATTTGTTACATGCAGAAGTATAATTGATTTACACTGATCATGTTGTAGAAATATTCCGAAGATTATAGAAGCATTGAGCACGGATGGATCAAGCGGACAACACATAGAAGCTTCAAAAGTCGACATATCATCAGGTTTTCCATCCTATTCTTTCATTGTTCGTATAACATTTTCCTCATATAACACTTTTCATCACCAGATAAAAGCTGGGTGTCGCCTACACAAAGATATGCAATCGTTCCAAATGAGAATGTAAGTTTCTTGTTTTCTTGTCGATTGAATACTTTATTCGTCGACTCAAGAATGGAAGCATTAGATGTTGCTACTTTCGCTGCAGGCTCACGGACAGTTGTTGGAAACGTTGGGTGGCAACGGAAATGACGCTAGCGTCCCTGACAGCGACGTGAAAAGAATGAGGATTTGAAATATATATATATATATATATATATATCCAAGTTGAAGGATTAATCTAAGGTGAAGAAGATGCTAGTGTTGTATTTGTGGTATCGAAGTCCAACTGATGGTGTTAAATGCTATCCTTACTCAAGTGATCAGAGGGAACTAAATTGCCAAATCGGATTTAAGTTTAGATTTATGTAATTTTCTGGGCATTCAATTTGAGGAGGAAACAAGCAGTTGTTATTGTAGTAGTTTTAACTTTTATGCATTTGAAAAAATACCTTTTATGCATTTTATTCTGTTTTTTTCTAATTCTATTTTATTTATATTGGTAAATACTGAATACAATGCAAACCGTTGTGGTTGACCGGTCGGACCAGGCCGGGCCTATGAATATGCTATTAGGTCCAATAGGTGTATCTCATGGACCAGACAGATATTTCTTGTTTCCAACTAACATAATTTGTGTTGGGTCCGGCTATACACATCTCAAACTTTTTTAAACATATTCCAAATTCTAAACACTTTCTATCAAATTAAAATTCAACTCACATAATATTAAAGACACCCACATGATTACCAAAATACCCTTAATAATTAAAAAATTGGAAAAACAAAACATATTCTAAACACACCCACCACAAACACACATCCCAAACCAAACCCTACCTGCCCCATTTGTGAGAGTCGTCCCCCACCCCACCCCACCCAAACCCTATCTTCTCAAGCCGAAATTAGAGTTTTTGTTCGACCTCAACGGAACAAGTTTTAGCAAGCTCGATTTCGTAGCTCAAAATCTACAATGGATCGACAACGAGAAGAAGAAAATCCAAGTAAGTGAACTTATGAATTTTGAGTAGAAAGTTGTAATTTTGATGTGTTAGATGTGTGATTTTGTTTAAAACACAATGTTAGTGTTTAGAATTCGTTAATTTGTCGAGAATGCGTGAATGTCGTTCGTTTTTGTGGCATCCTGTACCTATTAGTCTTATAGGAACAATCCATTAGGAACACGCTAGGAAATGCACGTAACAGGTCAACAGATCTCGGATGGGCATAAAAGAGATTTGTAACTCTATCTGTTTGCTCATCTCTCATATCCAAGAAGTAATAGTTCTCCATCTTCAACTTTCCCAACAAAAATTGCATTTGAGTTCAGCCTCCATGCTCGACAACTCTATGCTTTTGCCGAACATTGTAAATTGTCTTCAGGATGGACTCATTCTCGGGAAAAGAAAGTTTAACAGTGCTCAAAATGTCATTCGGCTTCGTGTTATTCATGGACAAGTCCCGCACAAGCCGATCTTCAGCAGACGTTAGTCAACCTGCGAAAGAATGTCCCACCAAATGCAGCCTCATTGGATGAATATGAGATCCACATACAACCATTAAACACCATTGTCCAGTCTCTTTTAGCTCGACTCCTTTTAGCATAAAAGGACAATCACACTTTTTTGTTCCAGTCTGGCGTCCTTTAACAGACTTCTTTTCCAGGTCAGTAGAAGTACCTCCCACAGTCTTTGATTTCGGTGGACGATACTTATCACCACACTCACAACCTAAAAATACCCGTGCTCGTCTTCCACTATCTCCATTATCAGATCATCTAACCAAAACAACCATGTTAAGACGAATCCCAACCCTAGTGGCCCAATTCACTAAATCTTCACAATTATCGAATAGTTCGTTTGTTCGAAACTCCTCCAAAAAATCTATTTGCTCATAACGTTCATAATACTCAATTGTGTTTCATTGGAGCCGTATTCCTATCAAAACAAGAGCATGTGTAAATACATTGACCACAACAAAAAATTTAAATTCGTTCGACTATCTACTCCCGTAATACCTCAAACATATAGCTCCGTTCGACCATTATCAAATGAACATATTGCATATGTTCGACCATAAATGGCCGAACACACATAATACGTTCGACCAACATAGGCCGAACACTGCATAATCCGTTTGACCACTGGCCAAACTTTACACTACACATTCGACCAGTGACGAGCGAACATATTACTATATGTTCGGCCAATACAGGTTGAACCCACTGCACAATGTTCGGCCTGTATTGGTCGATCGGGAACTGCGTGAATTTTTTTTTCCTACCATACTGAAAAATAAATTGGTAAAACTATGTTAAATGACTTACATTGTCCATATCACGTGCTCTATCTTGATCCATGATATTTTTTGAATAAATGTGAGTAGGGTTTTAGGGTAGAAATTCAAGTTGGTGAGGAAGAAAATGAGTGGGGTGTGTGTATTCCAATTATCTCTCAAAACCTACAAATAGGGTGTGTTTAGCAATCACAAATTAGGTGGGTGTGTTTGGATAATTCTTTTTATTATGTTTTTTATTTTATTAAATGGATAAGGGCATTTTGGACATTACACATTCTATTTCTTTTTTCATTTTTTTGGTGGGGTGTATTTAGAAGGGTCCGGGGTGTGTATAGCCGGACCCTTAGATATTTTTACCTAAAATGTATCACATGTCATATCACGTAATATATATGGTAAAAATAACAAGAAATAGTCACCCAAAATACCACAAAACATATAAGTTATATTATTTTCTACCATATTCATATAAAAAATATCTTTTTCTACTACAAAATTTAAATATGAGTACTTTTTTTACCTTTTTTTTACTAGTTTTCATTTGAATAGTGCATGATGGGATAAAACTGATTTGTGGTATTTGTACTTTGTGCAATGTGACATAAATAAATGATGATTTGAATAGTGTATGTTTTTTGTCTATTTAACCACTATAACTTTCATCTTCGTTTTTTATCTCCACACATTAGTAAACGAGAATATTGAGGTGAAAATAAAAAAATTATCCTAAGTTCTGTGCAAGTAACATCAAGTAACAGAAAGATTATATGTTATAGGCTTATAGCCTTGAAGAATTTTCGAGTAATATTTTATTTACTAGTAATTATTTAGTAAATTTTATTTTATAAAATCTTCATTTGTCAGATAATAGTTGATTTATAGTTGTGCATTTTTGTAGCAAAAGTTCGTTCATTATTTAGAAAATGTACGTGCATTTGTAATTACTTATGGATTAGGAAAGAAATTTTTTTGAAAAAAGTAGTTGAATAATTGTAATGTAAGGTTAATCGAAGAAATTTTCTAAATGGACATTTTCTGCAAGTGCATTGAGAAGTTTAGGGGTAAATGGACATTTTAGCCGAAGATTTTAGAGATTTTGTTAAACGGACATTTTAGGCCTAAACGGAAAATTTTAGAACTAATCGGACATTTTAGAGCTAAACAGATATTTTAAGGTTAAACGGACATTTTAGGGCTAATCGGATATTTCAGGGAGTAAATGGATATTTCAGGGCTAAACGGACATTTTTAGGGGTAAAATGACATTTTAGGACAATAAAGGTTAGATAACGGCTAAAAGAAATTTTAAGAAAATTATAGAGCGATATTGGGCTAAATAAAATTTTAAGAAAATTATGGTTAGTTTAGGGCTAAATGAAATTTTAAGAAAATGTTCGTTTGGCCCTTATTTTGGTCAAAATGTTTGTTTGACCCTATTTTGGTTAAAACCTTAATTTTGTCCTATTTTGGTCAAAAACTTCGTTTGGCCATATTTTTATCAAAATATCCAGGAAATAAGCTGTTTTTCAAAATCTTTATTTAACCCAATTATACTTCAATCTTATCAAGAAGTTTGATATTAATTTAAATTGTGAGCCAAAAAAATTATTATTTTAATTTACTTATAAGATATTAGTTTGTATATCTACTTACAATATTTATTTTGACTATTGAAATAATTCCAAATCATTTAATAATTATTGAAATTGAATTTATTATTTTAATACCTGAAAATCATATTTATTTTAATAGTTGAATATATATATATATAATTAAGCAAAAAGAGAACTTGTATTTCATTTTTTAAAATTATTTTTGTCTTGTGAACTAACAATTTTTTTTTCTTAACTTGACAGTAAAAAAAAGATGAGTTTCATACTTGTTAATATTTGGTTTGGAGGTTATTAGCAAGGTTTAGAGTACATAAACAATTTTCAAGGGTGATTTATCTTCAAAGAATCACATATTGTGATTTACTTGACTATATTCATGGAGTTGTACGTGCAGACATGAATTATTGGGGATATGTGATCTACTCATTAGTTGAGACGAAAGAAAGAGTGAAGAGATCAAAATAAAAAATGATTTCGATTTGGAACAATTATTATCCATATCTGCTGAGGTTTTTGTTGTTTTTTGTCTCCCTTAAAAGGATAGATGTTGGAGTATCCGATCACGTGGTGTCAACTAGAACTTATAATAGCAGTCTGGAGGTTTTTCGTCAGAGTGTGTTAATATTGGATCCTCTTATCTAAAACAAAATAATACGGTGGATGAAGAATATGATTGGGATGGTCAAAGTTTTTGTTGGAACACATATGCTGCGAATGTACCGAACTCGGATGTCAATATCGAAGTCAATTTTGAAAATTCAAATATTCCCCTTGGACTACAAAATGACAAGGCATTTTATACAAAATGGGGTATACCGTATAAGAATGAAAAGACCTATGTGGGGACAATTTTATAATTGTTCACATGATCTGAATAGTAATGCTCTTTGTCGACTTCCATCTATTTTGATTGTTGAGTACTAATAGGCTACAAAAAGATAAATCTCAATTTTAAGGCATCATTCAGGAAATGAACTAATGACATGGTTTGAAACTTACTTATAAACATGCATTAAAGAAAAAATATCATGCAATGCAGGTTGCGTATAGAGATCCCAAAAACTCATTTTTTATGCTTCCATCTTACTTAGAGGTATTGAAAGAAACAAATTTAGAAATCTATACTATTTTGGAAACACACACCAGTGGAAAATTCAAATATGTATTTTTTGCATTGGCCACATCCGTTAATGGATTTCAAAGATATTCACGGTCGGTTATAGTGGTTAATGATTATCACTTAAAAGGTTAGTATAAAGGTATTGGATTTGTGACTGTAACAAAAGATGGAAACGATCAAATTTTTCCATTCATAATTGAGATAGGAAATATGGAGAATGATAAATCTTGGACATGATTTTTGAGACATGCTCGATATGTGTTTGGATGTCCAGATCAGTTGCTTATCGTGTCCGATCAACGTGTTTCCATTGGCAATTTCTAACATATTTGTAAATATGAATTAATAAAGAACACTACATTTTTCCACCAACAAATGTCTTGTTTTTTTATTTTATCAAACACAATTAATGATTTTTCTAATCTTCAAATCGATAAATTAATGATTTTTATTTTATCGAACACAATTAATGATTATTTTATCCAACTTTAAATAGATAAATGCAACATGTCCTATAATTAATAAGATCACAAATTAGTGTACTAAGCCAACATATTAAGAGCGATAGTATCCAGATCAGTTGAGAACCATATTAAGAGCGATAGTATCCAGATCAGTTGAGAACCTATAGATCGTCAAAGCCATTTGACGCCTAATCTTTTCTATGCCGGCAGCAAGCTGAGGTCTAGGCCAAATATACTGCATAAACTGTTGTCCTCCTGGATGCAACATCTTGCCTCAGCTGCAGTACAAAGTTCTAATTCATGTGGACAAGGTTCTTATTATATTCCCT
Source organism: Scutellaria barbata (assembly GCA_028654395.1). Lineage (NCBI taxonomy): Eukaryota > Viridiplantae > Streptophyta > Magnoliopsida > Lamiales > Lamiaceae > Scutellaria > Scutellaria barbata. The sequence goes on from CM053650.1 coordinate 9,287,951, forward strand.
CATACATCAGTTTATCATAGTATGACGTATACTTCAAAAAGACTGATAGTACACGATGAATGAAAAGTGTCTGTCCGAGACGCCGCTTGTACTTTATTGTTGTTGGGATTTCATTGTTTAGATTTTGATGAGACAAACCAACCATGTAATAGGAAGTTTTGAGTACTCCCATTTTTCACATTGTTTAAGTGAATAAATAGACTAGAATTGTGTCTTGAGTCAAGGATTGAAATAGAGGTTAAAAGAGGATAAAGCTGCATCAAAGCTCTAAGGGAAGATATCGCTGCATGAAGGCAGGATACAGCAAAGCAAGGAAGAATGGCGTGCAGCATCGCTGCATAAAAAGGATACAGGAGTACTACTAGAATGAAGTTACAGCAGCACTGCCAGACGATACTGCAAGCAGGTTTAAAATACAGCAGCACTGAAAGTATACATCAGCTGCACAGAGACCAAGGATACAGCGCAGACTTACAGAACCGTTAAGTAAATACAGCGCCAACTACAAGACGAAGTATCCTGCAAATCCCAGGAAGGATAAATGCAGTACGAGGAACGGAGATCCAAGCAGGGACAAAAGAGCCGTTCAAGAAAAAGTCAAAATAGCAGACACGGAGCCAATAAGAAGATGCCACATGGACTGACGCGCCGCAGAAAGCTGCGAGCCGCAACTGCCGCATTAAATGCTCCGAAAAGAAGGGTCAGTAGCATTAAATGCGAACCATACTTTGGCCAGGCTATTTCAAATTCAAAAGAGGGATGTCTCCTTCAACGGACATCTTCTCCTACAAGTATAAATAGAGGTCGAGGAATACTGAAGCTGACTACTGTTACTGAGATCTAATTTCCATACGCGAAAGTTTCGAGCTTACAAATTTTAAAGAATTCAAGCCAACAGTTTCAGTCACTCAACCTATCGAAGTGAAGCAGAGTTCAAGCTGAAAGATTCCTTACGGATTCAGAAGCTCACTTCGAAGCACAAGTTGAAGAAAACCTTTTATCCTTTTAACCTTGTTGCTGTGTGCTTAGGTTGTTTTAGTGGTGTCAAGCAGTTGATAGGAGAGATCCTTGCTGTTTGTTTTAGTTGTCTAGTGTTAGGCAGCTTCCCTGTGTGGGAGTATAGAACCCTGTGTGGGTTAGCCTTTGAAGTTTGCAGTTGCTGTGTGTACGCTGGACTTCAGTAGGTGGTTTGCTTTGTAAAGTTGATAGATTGTTAGGAGTGTCCTCTAATTCAATCTTGCTTAACAAAGTTCCTGCTCGAGGAGTAGTAGAGTGGACGTAGAAGGATTACACCACCTTCGAACCACTATAAGCCATAAATATTTTTATCGCTTTATTTATCTGTGTTTATTTTCTGCAAATATCTATCTCTTCTCATCATAAAACTTTTGAAAGGAGCATTTTTATGTAAAACAGCCTTGTGTTTAAAAGTATATTTCCGCTGCGTACAAAACTCCAGGTTACAGCGTGCAGCACTGCATTCTAGCGCTGCAAGCAGTAACCATCTATCACTGCAAGCTCAAGTAACTTGCAGTGCAGAACGGTTGTTTTAAAGATTCTGAAAAATCGACCAAGGTTCATTCATCCCCCCCTTTGAACCTCGGACACCACTTGGGACCAACAAGTGGTATCAGAGCGAGTTAGGTTAAAAGCCAACTTATCTGGTCACCTACCCAGATCCACCTTGTCTCGCTGTTTTCTTTGCATAAAAATCATCTTTAAAGCATATCATGGATTCCTCCAATCACAAGCTACCTATGTTTTCCATAGAGGAATATGATGACTGGAAGATTAGAATGCAGGCACACCTTTCGGCCATGAATGATGAGATGTGGACCGTCATAACTGAAGGACCGATAGTTCCCATGAAGGTAAATCCAATGTATGGAAGAGACCATGCAGAAGGAGAGCAACCACCACCAAACCTCCTGATCAAACCACGACAAGAGTGGGGAAACGAAGACAGGAAAAGAGCCAACCTGGATAACGTGGCAAAGAACGCTCTATTTATTACCTTGGATAAGGGCATCTTTAGCAAAGTCAAGATTTGCTCAACATCCAAAGAAATATGGGAAAAGCTGGAGCAAATTTGTGAAGGAACTGAGCTCACAAAGGACAACAAAATCTCCAACGCTACACAATTATTCGAGCTCTTCGAGATGAAGAATGAAGAGACTCTAGAGCAACTAGATCTGAGATTCACATCCATAGTGAATGAACTGGAAGCTCTAGGCAAACACTACACACAGAAAGAAAAGAACATGAAGGTGTTAAGAGCCCTACCAGCAGAGTGGGATAGCAAGACCACTGCCATGAGAGTGTCTATGGACCTGAAGTCCATGAGCACATTTGACTTATTCTCTGACTTGAAAGCATTCGAGTATGAAATCAATAGAAGGAGAAAAGAGTCAGATGAGTCAGTCTCCAAAGTTACAGCACTAACCGCTAGAGGAACAAAAGATACAGCAACCGCCAGTTGCAGTAAGCAGAGTGAGGATACAGCAGAAGCTGCTGAAGAGGATATGGCACTCCTCCTAAAGAAATTCAGGAGATTCATCAAAAGCAACAACAATAGCAGCAACACCAACCTCAACAAAAAGAATGATTTCAGAAGAAGTCACTCAACCCCTCAGGTATCTTCTTCTCCTCAGTCAAATATAGGGAATGTTGACTTGTGCTATAATTGCAGGAAGCCTGGACACTACGCAAGGAATTGTCCTTATCCAACAGTGCACAAGTATCCTGAAGGAGAAAGAGAACAGAGGAGAGATAAAAGACGAGAGGAAAGGCACAAGCTTCGAGCTCTCATAGGAGAGATGGAGAAAGCCAAGGATGCAGTAGTTCCAAAGGAAGTACTGAAAGCTGCAGAATCCTCTGACAGCGATGCTGAAACCTCATCCTCTGATGAAGAAGCACTCATATGCCTGATGGCTAAAGACGGCGAGGACAGCGAAGAAGATGAGGTAATTTACCAACCGTTGTCCATACAAGTTGATGAAGAGCTGAACATGATCCACTCCTTGAAAAGGATCATGAGTGATTTCGAGCAAATCAACTCAATTCATGAGGAGCTTAAGGTTGAGAATGAGAACCTTAGAATCGATAATGAGATTCTCAAGAGCAAAAACATCGACATTGCCAGAATACTCGCTGCACGAGAGTCTGATAACTCAAAGTGTAGTAAGCAGCAACAAGAGATCTCTAGATTGAATCTGCTGATCATTGAGCTAAAATCTGAGAAGGAAATCTTGCAGTCCAAGATGAGAACGTTCACCAAATCCTCAAAAGACGCAAGAGATTGCATAAACAGTGTCAGAGATCCCTTTGTGATTTCAGGCATAGGTTACAGCAATCAAGGCTCTCAGAATACAGCAAGCACATCCGAAGCTGTGAATTTTGTTCAAGCTAAAACTCCAATGGAGAAAGAGTTACTTTGTGACTCTGAAAAGATACTGAACAAAACAGCATTGACGGATAAAGGGAAGAAACCCCAATGCTCAACTGCAGGGAATAAGTCTGCACCTAAGACTTAGCTGCAGCAGAAGTCATCTGCTGCATGCAGCAAAAGGATGCAGCAACCAACCAAGTTGCAGCATAGAAGAAACTTTCCCACCAATACTAAGACCTATATGTCTAAACCTCAATGAGGGTATACTCCAGGGAAGTATGGTGGAAGACCACACTACAAGGGTGCTGGTAACACACTTGTTTGCCGAGCACACACTTTTAACAAGCAGTTTTCCAAGATAACTGCATACAGCTCAAGAACCAACAAATCTTACAGTAGATCAGTTACTATTAAGAAAGTTTGGGTTCCCAAAGTAACTAACCCCAAAGGACCCGTATGGAAATGGGTACCTAAATCTGTTTGAGTTTGTTACAGGTTACAGTGCCAGGATGCAGCAATGATGTATGGTATATCGACAGCGGCTGCTCAAGGCACATGACAGGCAATAAAGAGACGCTGAAAGACTTCCAAGAATGCAAAGGACCAAAGGTCATATTTGGAGATGATTCCAAAGGAAGCACAAAAGGAAGCGGATGCCTAGTCAAGGGGAACATAAAGATCAAAGATGTATCCTACGTAAAGGGGCTTAGATACAATCTTCTAAGCATCAGTCAGTTCTGTGACAAAGGATATACAGTGGAATTCAACCTCAACAAATGCTTAATCAAGGACAGCACCACAAATGAAGTAAAGCTTACAGGAACAAGAAGAGGAAATATCTACCTAGCAGATTGGAATTCCTCCACTCAATCAACATGCTTCATAGTGAAAAGTCCACCGGAGCTGAGCTGGCTATGGCACAAACGATTAAGTCACCTGAACTTCAAGACTATCAACAAGCTAGCAAGAAAAGGCCTCGTGAGAGGATTACCAGATGTAGCCTACAAGAAAGAGAATGTCTGTGGAGCGTGTCAAAAAGGGAAGCAAGTTAAAAGCTCTTTCAAGGATAAGATTCAGAAATCGTCTCACAGAATTCTAGACCTTCTACACATGGACCTCTTTGGACCAGTAGAACCAGTAAGCTTGAGCGGGAAGAAGTACTCTCTAGTAGTAGTGGATGACTACTCCAGATACACATGGACGATCTTTCTGGCAAAGAAGTTGGAAACTCAAGAAAAGCTACCTGGCCTCATGAAGAAAATTCAGAATGAAAAGAGCTTGAGCATAGTGAAGATAAGATCAGACAGAGGAACCGAGTTCACGAATAAATTTATAGAGAAATTCTGTTTTGACAATGGTATTCGTCATGAATACTCTGCTGCAAGAACACCACAACAAAACGGGGTTGCTGAAAGAAGAAATAGAACCATCAAAGAAGCAGCAAGGACGATGATAGCTGAAGCAGAGATACCCAAGAGATTTTGGGCTGAGGCAACCAACACTGCGTGCTATACGCAGAACAGATGTTTAATCATCAAGGATCTTGACAAAACACCGTATGAAATATGGAATGGTCATACACCAAACATTTCCTATCTACATATCTTTGGATGCAGGTGTTATGTTCTCAACAATGGAAAGGAACATCTGAAGACTTTTGATGCTAAATCAGACGAAGGAGTATTTCTAGGATACTCTGCTGTAAGTAAAGCCTTCAGAGTGTTTAATAAAAGAACCCTGGTGGTAGAAGAATCTGTACATGTGGTGTTTGATGAACCACATTGTGACACAAAGAAGCTGGAAAAACCACCTGAAGAAACATCTCCCAGAAAAGAGAATGTTGTACCATACATAGAAGGAGTTCTGCCTACAGAAGAAGATAAAGATGAAGAAGCTGCAACCTTGGATACAGCAGACATTCTTACAGCAGCAGAACCTCCTGCAGTACAGCAACATGATGAGCAAAATACACCAACGCACGTTTTTGAGCCAGATAGGACATGGCTCCAAAATCATCCAAGAAATCTCATTATAGGAGATCCAGCCATCGGTGTAAGGACAAGAAGATCCATCCCACATGAAGCAATGTTTGCATGCTTCATATCACAATCAGAGCCTAAGAATGTTGAAGAGGCACTGCAAGATAGCAACTGGGTACAGGCCATGCAGGAAGAATTGAATGGATTTGAGAGAAATCAAGTATGGCATACAGTCGCTAGACCGACCCATCAAGGTGTAATTGGAACAAAGTGGGTATTCAAGAACAAGCTAGATGAATCAGGAGTCGTTGTAAGAAACAAAGCAAGATTAGTTGCTAAAGGATACTGTCAGGAAGAAGGAATTGATTTTGATGAGACTTTTGCACCTGTGGCAAGGCTAGAAGCAATAAGAATCTTCTTAGCCTATGCAGCACATATGAATTTCAACGTCTATCAAATGGATGTTAAAAGCGCATTCCTGAATGGTCTCCTTACAGAGGAAGTATATGTTGAGCAACCTCCTGGTTTCGAGGATCAAGCAGAAGAGAAGGTGTACCGTTTACAAAAGGCCCTATATGGACTGAAGCAAGCACCAAGAGCTTGGTATGACACCTTATCTCTCTATCTTCTGGAGAATGGTTTTCAGAAAGGAACGATCGACAAAACGCTGTTTAGGATACAGGACGGAGAGAGTGTACTTCTTGTACAAATTTATGTGGATGATATTATCTTTGGATCCACAAACAAAAATCTATGTGAGAAATTCTCCAACCTGATGCAGTCAAAGTTCGAGATGAGTATGATGGGAGAATTAAGTTTCTTTCTCGGACTGCAAGTAAAACAGCTTCCTACAGGAACTTTCATCAATCAAGTCAAGTATACGAAGGAGCTTATCAAGAAATTTGGCATGGAGAATGGAGCCGCAACATCCGTTCCCATGTCCACATCTATAAGTCTTGACAAAGATGAAGATGGTAAAGATATAGACATTACGAAGTACAGACGCCTCATTGGATCATTGTTGTATCTCACAGCATGCAGGCCCGATATTATGTTTTCAGTAGGAGTCTGTGCTAGATTCCAAGCAGCACCGAAGGAATCACATCTTTTAGCTGTAAAAAGAGTGATCAAGTATCTGAAAGGAACTCAGGAAGTAGGCCTATGGTATCCTAAGGAAGGAGGATTCAAGCTCAAAGGCTACTCCGATTCAGATTATGCAGGCTGCAAGATTGATAGGAAGAGTACAAGTGGGACTTGTCAATTTCTGGGAAATAGACTTGTCTCGTGGTTCTGCAGAAAGCAGACCTCAATTGCAACCTCTACAGCAGAAGCAGAGTATGTTGCAGCAGGAAGTTGCTGTGCGCAGATTCTCTGGATACAGCAGCAACTTAGAGATTATGGGATAGAAGAAAAAGAGATGCCAATTCTCTGTGACAATACGAGCGCTATTGCAATTACCCATAATCCTGTCTTTCACTCAAGAACAAAGCACATTGACATTCGCCATCACTTTATAAGAGATCATGTTGAGAAGAAAGATGTCGTGCTTGAGAAGGATCACACGGATCTACAGCTGGCAGATATCCTTACAAAACCTTTGAGTGAATCTAGGTTTTCTATACTTCGTAACGAGCTAGGAATCCTTAAGCTATGAAGAAAAAGAAAATGCAAGATCGCAGGGGGAACCTCTGCATGCTTGCAGAAAGCAGTAAAAATGGTATTGTAAGCTACTCGTCAATACAGCACTGGGTTCAGACAGCGCTGCAACTTACATTCTTACAGTACAGCATCTATCGAAGAAATCAAGCAGCATCAGGTTACAGCATTAATTTCAATAGGAGTATTGATTGCTCTGCAACCTCGTACTAGAGATGCTGCAACCTTAAAAGACATTTATTTAGGCGGCAAAGGGCATGTCTTTCAACATTAAATGCATGACTGCGGGTGTCAGGAAGTGGAAAGGGCGCTGACAGAGCCCACGCGCCAAGTAATTATTAGCGACGATTTAACATCTCCGCTTTTTCCTGAGCCACTAGATCATTTCCCTGATTTATCTCAACCGTCTATCTCGCACGTCTCTAGGGAACCGCCATATAGACCAAATCGTGCCATTTGAAATTCACTTTTCATCTTCAGAGAGAGAAATGCTGTGATCGCAAGAAAAATTTTCTAAGTACAAAAACCCTTGTCTCTCTCTCTCTATCTCACAAAGATTTCAATGGCTGCCAGAAAGACCATCGTTCTTGATGGAAGAATGATCAACAAGGAGAACATCTTGGAGTCAGGGTTATATGATAACACCCTGATCAAGAGAATCTTTGACGCTCTACAACAGACCCAAGTCCTAGGGCTGTTAACCACGGTATATGCTGGCTTCTTCACGGAGTCAGTACAGAGGTTTTACGCCTACGCTAGGCAGGCGGAGGAAAGGAACTGCATCCTGTTCCGGATGGATGCAGATGGAGAGGAACGGTCGCTGACCGTTAGGGATATCTCCACCACCTTCAGCATTTCGGCTGCAGGGTTGACCCCCAGCCAGTTGGCGACATATGGGGAGGCATCGGCTCAAGAGATGTGGAATCTCTTTCGAGCAAAGGATGCAGGGGCTGAAATCAAGAGAAGCGCCCCCAAGAAGCTCTTCAAACCGGAGTTTGAACTTCTCCACGACATCTGTGCGTACTCCATCGAAGGGAGGACAGGGAGTTACGACAAATGCACAGATCTCCGGTTCCGGATCATGTCTGCCATCATGGCCGGAGAAAAGATGAACTGGGCGAGGTTCATCATGAAGAGGCTGTGGGAAGAAGCAGAGAAGATAACGGAGCGTCGGAGCTACGGTATCACCATCTGTTCTCTGCTCTGCAAGCTTGGCCTTCAACTTGCAGCACCCGCCCCCATTCATCCTGGAAAGTATCTCGGGGAGAAGAAGAAGGGCAAGACCCAGCCGAAGGCTGCAGGAGCAGGAGTTGCGAGGAAGAAAACCAAAGACAAAAAAAATGCAACTCTTGCTCTGCAAGATGAAGCTGCTGTCAGCGGAGAAGATGCTGAAGAAGAGGAACCTTCGAGTCCTCTTCCTGTTATCAAGAGGAGTTCAGGGAAGGCTGTACCTGAACTTGAATCCTCTTCCCCAGATGATGACGCACCTTTGGTGAGAAGGGCTCCACGCAGCAAGAGAGCTGCTGGTGCTGTTGGGGATGTGTCACATCTGCCTGATATAGTTGTAGTTGACCTTGGGGATGTGTCACATCAGCTTCGGGAGCCACATCAGCACCGGGTCGAGCCAACTGAAGAAGAAGCTCGTCTACAAACAGATGCTTCAGTGCTCGATCCCACCTTTCCAGCGGCTAGAAATATGCCGGCTGAGTACTCTCTTTGGAGAGAGATGCGGCTGTCTAAGGGGGAAATCCTGTTGAAGTTGAAGGATTTCCTGACAGTCGAGCAAGCTGTCCTGGAGTGGGCCAAATCAGAGGATATTCTGGCACTCCTGCAACCTGACTTTGCAGCAAGAGTTCAAGAGTTCGATGACTGCAGCGCTGCACAGGGAGCACAGGACAAGGGAAAGGGCAAAGCTCTTGCAGAATCCGACTCTGTAGAGCTGCCGATGAAAGCAGCAGTGGAAAATGTGCAGGTCTTCCTAGCCCCGGCTACAGAGGCGGTAAGAAGGGACGATGATGTCGCATTTGCTCAGGAGCAAATCGACACCTTGGGAGTGGAGCAGGCTGAAGAAGCCATGCTGCATCTAGCGCTGCAACAGAGCCTGAAGGAAACCAGGATGCAGCACACTCCAAGAAGGATGCGGGGAGAAGGCAGTTCAAGTTCAAATCAGATGAACTCCCCTGCATACGAGCAAGTAGTTGAGGGCCTCTCCAACATTGTCACGCTGGATCGCTTGGAGGAGGAGGAAGCCCAACTACTGGATTATGGTGACTCCCCAGTGCGCGAAGATGAAGATGTTGCTCAAGCAGACTCTGAGGGGGAACCATCCACCATAATCAGGAATGTCATCTCAGACATCTCTGAGATTGCCGATGAAGCATCTACGGAGGGAGTTGCAGAGGCGGTACTCCCTGCACTGAACGCGACAGCAGTGCAGCCAGCAACCACCCTTCAACAGGAAGAAGGTGCTGCAGAAAAGAGCAGGGTGGAAGCTGAGATCCTAGCAGCAATAGAGGATACAGTGCTGAATACTGTGATCGCTGCAGGAAGCCACGCAGAGCTGCAAGAACCGACTCTTGCAGCAGAGACTGTCGAAGCTGTTTCTGGACCGGCCGAGGAGACGGGGTCCATTGAGAAGACCTCAGTGGAGGATGTTGTTCTGACAACACTCCCTGAGTGTGAGAAGACCTCAGGTGGGGAGGCTGTTCAGACAGTACCCACTGAGGATGCTGGAGTTGAGGCCGAAGTATCCCCAGTGCAGCTAGAGACACCTCGTGAGGAGGTTAATGCTGCAGCCGCTGCTAGCTCTCAAGTACCTTCAAAGGTCACTGCAGCGAAGGATACTGTGGACGCCAATATGTCGGATGCCGAATTCGCAAGATGGATGAAGGAACGGAACATTGCTGTTCATGGGTCAAAATCTGGAGGAGCCGTTCCTGTCCCAATCTTATCCAGCGAAGAGGAGGTAGAAGAAGAAGAAGGAGATGAGCACCCATCCTCAAGCTCTACAAGCTCTCATACCAGCAAGGATGAGGATGTGGTTGCTGCTGATGTACCGAGGCAGGATGCAGCACCAGTATGCCAAGAGGTGATCCCATTTGCTGCATCCACTACTGCCTCAACAAGAAGGAATTCAGGGCTGACTCCTGATGAATCAATCAACAGAGTCGAGACCGCTGTTAGACATCTGCTGCATGCTCTCCAAGAGCATGAGTCTACCATGCGCAATAGTCTCAGGGTCAGTGCCCAATTCCATGCTGAAACCATGACGGGTTTCAAGAAGGACCTCGAAGTGCTGCCTGATATGATTAAGCATACTCTCAATGATCATTCGAACAGGCTGTACTACGATCGGCTTAGGATGGAGAAGGAGTTGAAGGTTGAAGCTGTTCTGACGCGCCAAGAGGTCAGGCAATGCAAGCTGCATGCTGAGACTGCCTCAACCAGACTCAACCATCACTCACAAGTCCTGGAAACACTTCTGGATTGTGTCTTCGATCAATCTCAGAGAACCAGAAGTGTGGACGACAGGTTGGGGAATCTGGAGCTGATTGTAGGAGAGTTGAGAGACATCATGGTCCGAGCTTTCCCTCAGCATGTCGATGCTCCAGAGCCAGCCCCCGAACCGACCCGACCCCCACGATCTAGGGCGGTCCCAGCAGCCCCTGCTCAGCCCCCGGCTTTTGATGATGCCAAAAAGGGGGAAAGGTCTGAAGAGAAATACAGGAGCAGAGGGGCGGCTGAACCTGAAGAAGAGGAAGAAGATGATGACCAGCAACCTCTCAGCAGGAGGAGAAGGAGGTCTGGATCATCTGCTGCTGCTGATATCCCTTCTCTGAAGAGATGGAGAAGAGATGATGATGGAGCTGGTGGAGCCGGTGCAGCTGCTGGAAGAAGATCTGCTGCAGGTTCTGCACACAGCAGAGCTGCAAGCAAGGATGCAGCACCGCCCAGCTATCATCATAAGAGAAGGGATGATAGCCAGCAGCAAGGCTCAAGGAAGAGGATGAGCGGGGACGAGTCTGAGAATCAAAAGCACCAGTACGAAGAAGCTGCAGATCCTAACGCTTGGATTCAAAGACTCGGTGTAATTGGTGAAAGAAAAATATTCCCAGACAACTACTACCAATTCCCTCCTCAAGAGATCCCTCGCCTTGACACAGAGAACATCTCTGCTGAAGTGTCCGTGTTGATGGATCAAAGGCCTGAAGGAGAAAACATGGCTTGGAGATTCGACATCTTCAAAGAAGTCAGACTGCATTTTGATCGGAATCCAACATTTGAGGCGATCACCATTTTCAAACGATCGGAGTACCTCAGACACTTCAGAGATCTATGCAGGCAAGGCAAATTCAGCAAGTATCATACCTGCAAGACTGCTTTGAGAAGGTATGAACAGCTCGTTCGCGAAGGAAGCCTTGACATTCAACAGCTGTACATCGATAGAATCAAGAAAGGGCTGATTGTACCATTCTGCGAGGACTTCTGGCTGAGATGGATTCAGATTCCTGTGATCAGACACAAGCTGGAAGAGTCCTACCAAGAGTCCATCAGGGATTGGTGGAAAGGATCAAGAGGAAGAGAAGGCCTTGAAAGGTTTGAAAGAAGAGCAGACGAATCTGCAAACAAAAGGTCTTCGTTTTACTAAGCTGTATTCATATACCCTCTTATGATCCTTGTTGTATTTTTTATGTTGTAAAAATTTCTATCTCTTAAATGAAGAAATTTTTTTTCTTTCTGCTCTGACCAAGTTCAATTCTTATGAACTCATGCATGCTGTCTGTGTTTTCCTGTTGAGTTTGTTGAAAGAAATAGCATGATGCATCTCTGATGAATCCAGGATTAGATTTATTTAATTCAAAGTTATGCAAGCATGTAATCTGGATAAACCATATGAGTTAAAGTAATATGAAACTTCTTCATGAACGAAATATTGTAAAGGTTTTGTCATCATCAAAAAGGGGGAAATTGTTGGGATTTCATTGTTTAGATTTTGATGAGACAAACCAACCATGTAATAGGAAGTTTTGAGTACCCCCATTTTTCACATTGTTTAAGTGAATAAATAGACTAGAATTGTATCTTGAGTCAATGATTGAAATAGAGGTTAAAAGAGGATAAAGCTGCATCAAAGCTCTAAGGGAAGATATCGCTGCATGAAGGCAGGATACAGCAAAGCAAGGAAGAATGGCGTGCAGCATCGCTGCATAAAAAGGATACAGGAGTACTACTAGAATGAAGTTACAGCAGCACTGCCAGACGATACTGCAAGCAGGTTTAAAATACAGCAGCACTGAAAGTATACATCAGCTGCACAGAGACCAAGGATACAGCGCAGACTTACAGAACCGTTAAGTAAATACAGCGCCAACTACAAGACGAAGTATCCTGCAAATCCCAGGAAGGATAAATGCAGTACGAGGAACGGAGATCCAAGCAGGGACAAAAGAGTCGTTCAAAAAAAAGTCAAAATAGCAGACACGGAGCCAATAAGAAGATGCCACATGGACTGACGCGCCGCAGAAAGCTGCGAGCCGCAACTGCCGCATTAAATGCTCCGAAAAAAAGGGTCAGTAGTATTAAATGCGAACCATACTTTGGCCAGGCTATTTCAAATTCAAAAGAGGGATGTCTCCTTCAACGGACATCTTCTCCTACAAGTATAAATAGAGGTCGAGGAGTACTGAAGCTGACTACTGTTACTGAGATCTAATTTCCATACGCGAAAGTTTCGAGCTTACAAATTTTAAAGAATTCAAGCCAACAGTTTCAGTCACTCAACCTATCGAAGTGAAGCAGAGTTCAAGCTGAAAGATTCCTTACGGATTCAGAAGCTCACTTTGAAGCACAAGTTGAAGAAAACCTTTTATCCTTTTAACCTTGTTGCTGTGTGCTTAGGTTGTTTTAGTGGTGTCAAGCAGTTGATAGGAGAGATCCTTGCTGTTTGTTTTAGTTGTCTAGTGTTAGGCAGCTTCCCTGTGTGGGAGTATAGAACCATGTGTGGGTTAGCCTTTGAAGTTTGCAGTTGCTGTGTGTACGTTGGACTTCAGTAGGTGGTTTGCTTTGTAAAGTTGATAGATTGTTAGGAGTGTCCTCTAATTCAATCTTGCTTAACAAAGTTCCTGCTCGAGGAGCAGTAGAGTGGACGTAGAAGGATTACACCACCTTCGAACCACTATAAGCCATAAGTGTTTTTATCGCTTTATTTATCTGTGTTTATTTTCTGCAAATATCTATCTCTTCTCATCATAAAACTTTTGAAAGGAGCATTTTTATGTAAAACAGCCTTGTGTTTAAAAGTATATTTCCGCTGCGTACAAAACTCCAGGTTACAGCGTGCAGCACTGCATTCTAGCGCTGCAAGCAGTAACCATCTATCACTGCAAGCTCAAGTAACTTGCAGTGCAGAACGGTTGTTTTAAAGATTCTGAAAAATCGACCAAGGTTCATTCACCCCCCCTCTGAACCTCGGACACCACTTGGGACCAACAATTGTGTTTCAAGTATATTTCATGCTATCGAACAGAATTAGGCGATATTTGCGTAGGTCAATTTTACAGGCGACCCAGTGTCCATCCAAATTAATGATCGTTATGTAAATTCCAAATTAATCGAGAAAGATAGCATGAGAAAAACAATCGAACTGACTGAATCAAAATAAATTAAACGGTATTGTAAATTTAACTTACGAAATCAAACTTTTTCCACGAAGGCATCACATGTCTCTATTTGGGCCTCATGCCGAGGACATAGGCGACGAGATTATCTAATTACTCCGATGAAAAAGTTTCCTTCAGAGGGCTTTTATATTTGATCCAATCTGATTCATTTTGGTGCTTTAAGGTTCATATGTCCTCGCATGTTTCATGCATGTGACAATAATAAAAAAATGATCAGGAAACTCACAGATCAAACATATAATCAACAAATATGAACAGTTTATGACAAAGAAGTAGGCGTCTAATATTAGGAACTTCTTGTGTATCCTCATATCGACTCGAACACCAGCAAATAGGGGTTTACTCTATAAAATACCTAGATACGCATCAAGTTCTTAAAAGAAAACAATAATATTCATTAGAAACCTACTTGTGCAAAAAAAAAAAAAACTTATGCAAAATTCCAAGACATATAATGAGAACATGCTCCAACTAATCTCTAACCTCATAATGGACGTCCTCTTTTAAATCCATAAACGTGCTAAAGAAATCTGGTCCCACATGAAAACCTACACCAATATTACACCTAAAAAGAAAAATAAATAATTGTCAATCACCTAATAATAGCTAAAATCATAAGTTATTTAATGAAGAAACTTACTCCTCATATGGTAATTTTCTAATTTTGAGCTCAAATCCTTGCTGAATGTACGCCTTCAAATGAGCCATTGTAACTTTCTCCCTCCTAACCTCATCCCGCATGAATGAACTTCTTACATACCAAGATGGTGCTCTCTATCATACAATTCAAATGTTGGCACTCATCTAGGGGATATCGGGAGTCACTTGTCTTGATGATGATTGAGGCGAATCAGGAATCACGATATATCTCGATCCTGCATATTTTGAAATATTTGTGCCCAAATCAAAAGGTACAACTAAAGGCCCGACTCCTACTAGCATGGTGTCCGGATGATTTGGAGGAGTACACCACTCAGTCGCTTCCTAGTCTCCTGGCCAATCTTCAGTCTCCGGCCTATAGTAGTAGTTATGGTAGGATGATCGGGAGTTGTAGGATGATCTCACCTCATCATAAATCATTGAAAAAATCTACAACTCCAATCATTGTGTCTCATCCCTCACTGTGTCATGTACTAAGTCTCCAACGTAAGATCGAAGATCAGAGAACTGTTGTCCAACATAACTCTTCATCTCCTCGAATCAAAAGTCAAACATCCCCAACAAACACTGAACAATATTGTCATGTGCAGAAGTATAATCAAAAAATGTAGAAATGGGAGGTGGGTCAGAAGGAGGCGACATGTATCTAATCGAAAAGGCATCTTCATATGACTCGTGTTATGAATAGTCAGCGGGCGCCAACGAATCATCTTAACCCTTGTTAGGAGTCCCTTGAACCCGTGATAAAGATGTTAGACTACTATGAAAGACCAGACGTGGACAGATATACTAGGTCTTTACCAGTGGAAGAATTTAGAGCTAGAGCAAGTGTGGGACCTACGGGGTTACCTTAAACTCTAAGGATTCCCCTCCTGCGCCAGAGTTAAGCTAGTCTATACTTTTCTTGTGGTTCTTGATCCACTTAGAGGTCTTAGACGGTATTGACCAAGGAGCAATTGAGTGTCACCCGAAAACAAGTAAAGGTCTCTCAGCCAACATTGTATGACCACAAACCGTCTAAATGATGATGAATCCCACCCGTAGGGAATGCATATTGCTCATACGCATCCTGCTAGTAACCCTGTTGATCCATATCACCACTTATACTAGTGGTTTATCATCTCGAATGCCCAAAACTCGGACATGTAGTCTAATGGTCCTCCTCACCTTACTAGGAAGTGTGGATGGACCCGCTACATCAGGTGCAGGTCTAAGACCACGTGATGGAGCAGCCTCTGCAATAGATTGACGACCACATTTTTAGGCCTAATTTAAACACCTTTGGCCAGGTCTGCGTTGATAAACTACCAAAATAACTAACATTCCTCCTCAAAAATAGGAATGAGAGACTCTAAATAGTGAACCTAAATAACATAGTTGAAATTTGAAATAATACAAAGTCAAAATATGAACATATAATTCTAATGAATGTTATTATATGAAGCATCATTGAAAATGGAAATACCTCACTAGATAGTGAATGTGTAATGTCGTATGTGGAACTTTTTATGGACCACTTCAAACATCTCGACATGTGGTGCATCGTATCCAATCGACGACCAGTCAATGTGTCAATGACGAGAATCACCTCGTAAGCCCATATCTAGACAAAGTACAATTAATGTTAGCAACCGCTTATTATAATATCATTCAAGAAAACTTAAAAATTTTAAATAAATTAATTATACTGGTTTAATTATACTAACCAGTAGAGCTACTGAGAATCCGTAAAAGTGGTATGCGGAGACTCTATAACCATCATTTTGAGGTAGAATAGATGTTGGAAGCTTGTCCATGTACTTCAATAATGTTAGAAAAAATATCTTCTCCCATGGAAAACTGTCTAATCGAGCTTCTTGCTCCACTAGGTCCCACATGCTTATATATCCATATATGTCTTTCTAGGATCTTGTCCAAGCAAGATGAAGTATAAAATGAGAATCTTGGAAATCTTCATCGTATCATCCCTACTCTGATGAAACTATCCACTGATAAATCTAGAATGGAGTTCCACAATAGTCACGCATGTAGATTTAGCATAGACTCTATAATAGACTGCACTTCAGGTGGATGGTAAAACCCAATCGGACTGAAATCAGAGTCATTGAATCTCAACCCGGTGATTAGAGCAAACTCTCTCCTCGAAAATTAAAGACGCAGGTCTTGGCCGATTAAAAACCATCTCTCATGTAAAGGGGTATCGCGACTACGCACCTCACGTGACATAAGAACATGTAGAAAGGACTGCATATTTCAATGAAAGTCTCTCACCTTAGAAAATAGCCGAAACATGTCCTAAAGAAATCCACAATACAGTCTCTATCTATATGTCGCAATTGTTCCTTGATGTCATCTAGTATACTTAGATGAGTATACCCATTAATATATGTCAAACGACCTTGACAAGCCTCACGAACCCAACTCAAATCGCTCTATAATTTGTATACAAATATCTTATTAATAATCACAATATACCTTATAAGTAAGTAAATATACAAACTAATATCTTGTGAGTAAATTAAAATAACAATTTTTTTAGCTCACAATTTGAAATTAATATCAAACTTCTCGAGAAGATTAGAGTGTAATTGGATTAAACAAAGATTTTGAAAAACAGCTTATTCCTTGAACATTTTCACAAAAATAGGGTCAAACGAAGCTTTTTACCAAAATTGGGCAAAACAAAATTTTTAACCAAAATAAGGTCAAACGAACAGTTTACATTGAAAAATGGTCAAACGAACATTATCTCAAAATGTCCGTTAAGTCTTAAAAATGTCTGTTTAGCCCTAAAATATCCATTTAGCCCTAAAATGTCCGTCTAGTCCTCAAAATGTCTGTTTAGTCCTAAAATGTCCGTCTAGCTCTAAAATTTCCATTTGCCCTAAAATGTCCATTTACCCCTAAAATGTTTGTTTGCCCGAAAATGTTCGTTTACCCTAAAATGTCCATTTAACAAAATCTCAAAAATCTTCTTCTAAAATGTTCGTTTACACCTAAACTTCTCAATACACTTGCTTTAAATTTTATTCTAAACGAATATGAAGTAATGTCCGTATAATGTCTGTTTACACCCAAATTTTATGAATAAATTTCAGAAATCACAAACACCAATAAATCGAAAAATCAACTTCAAATGTAAACGAAGATTTTTGAATTCAAAACTTGTTAGGACTTCAAAACTAACCTGGTCGGCCATAATTTTAGTTAGGCTGGTAAATCCTTCAATGTCCGTTTAAGAATTTTTGATTTTTTTTGCAAAGAAAAACTGAAAGGGCAAAGAAGGCTTCCAAACAACTATTAGGTTGATAATAGACGAAACTTTGGGGTGCAGGGCCAGTAAATGTTTGTGTGAAAAAAGAGGGGCAATAAATGTTTTTTTAAGAAAGAGGCAAATTTTCTATAAAATGGGTCGTTGCACCCATCAAATCCCTTCAGTTTAGTGGGTCCGTTGACTAGTTTGTACTTTTCTGAAAAATGGTAGGAAAGGGTATATCTTATATGTTTTGTGGTATTATAGGTCATTTTCTCAAAATTATAATAGTTATAATTATCTGTTAAATTGAAATTTTTATTTATTTTTATTTTTAATAAATAGCATATAAATAAAAAAGAAAAAAGAAGTTTGTACAACCAAGAAGAACAAGAAAAGAAAAGGCAGTTGACCTCATAAAAACCGTAATATAGCAAAACCCAGTGGAAAAGAACTATGTTAAGGAAAAAGAGTACCAACATTAAACAAATCTATAGTTGGATTGTCCAGAAAAATCAAGAAACATAGCATGATTCAAAAAGCTAGGCGTTGTAGGCTACTATTGAAATCCTACATGAAGCTTAATAAGCATGTCAGCCACCTGATTTTCTTTTCTGAAGATGTATGACATATGGAATTTCATTTTGTCGATCATCTGTAGCATCGATGCCCATCTATTCTGAAAATACCAGGGGACCTGCAAAGATTTGTGTAGAAGGGAAATTGCATAAGTGGAATCAGACTCCAACTACAAACAGATCCAACCTTTAGAAAAAGCCAGCTCCACCAAGAACATGACCGCTAATAATTCCGCATCAAATGCAAAGCTAATACCGGCAGAAAAGGAAAAACAGCCACAAGCAGCCCCAAGAGAGTTGCGAAAAATCCCCCAAACTTGTATACTTACCAGGGCTCCAGTTGCACTTCCATCAGTGTTAATCTTAAGGCATTCTGTAGCCGGTGGAAACCAACGTACCGGAAAAATTTTAAGGGTATGACCTGGACGCCCCACCACGCGAAGGCGAAAGATCTTTTTTTACCTTATGATTCCAGAGATCAATCTCGCAAACTCCCACAAAGGATTTTTTGATTGGATGGGAATGAATAAAAAAAATGCTAAAGCATCCCAAATCAAGTCTGGAACTTTGGTTCTTCCCAGAATTTGTGTTACTTTATAAGACATAAACAGAAATCTTGATTTATACAAACAAATTGTTGCTTTTAAATTTAGATATAAGTGGAACTAAAGAAATTAAAAAGATCAATGAAAAAGAAAAAGGAGAAAAATGAAGTTTTTTGATAATATTAAATAAAAAGTATTGAAATAGAAGAAAAATAACTCACAAGCCATCCAACCGTTGTCAAAAATAGCCGCCTCTCTAATGCACATCCATAACATGCTACAAATTTTTGTTTATTTAAAATTATATAATTTTGATGTGTATACAAATGAAACGGAAATTAATTGCAATATAGATGATCCGGATTGCAATCTGCAAAACAATATTTGTCATTTTGACTTATTTTGTAAAATAGAGCTTAGAGCATTTATATTGGTTTCATAACCACAATCTCACTTCTCCATATGAAAAGTTTGAAACCACTAGGATAATAACCCATGAGTCATATTTAAGCAATAACATTTACAAAAATATATTATTTACTCAATTTAAAGAAAGTAACTCCAAATTATTTCCAACTATTCTTTTTTCTTTTCTCATTACAAAAATAATTTGGGGATATAAAAAGACATGACTAGGTATTATTCCAAACAATGCCTTTCTCTTATTGTTAATTCATGCCCTCAAAGTTGATCAAAACTTAGATCAAACATACAAAAATATAACAGCCATGCACAACAGTTTTCTCATGATGGCCAATTCGGGTCGAATTAGCCCGATTCCTACTTAACCAAACCCGCTTCTATAACCTGCAGAATTTTACCTTTCCACAAACTTGCTTGAGTTATTCAATCCCATTTATAACATTTAATTCTAATTCATTGAGAACATAAATATGATTATAATTAATAAATGAATGAATTTACGTCAAAGATTTATTAAGTTATTTGGGTGTCCTTAAAATGGTTACACATCTTTGTCACTATATTATTTTTCTAGAAACAATCACACACTTTTGGAGTATTTATCAAAATCATAATCTATTACAGACCTTTATAATTACTTTTTCATTTGATATAATCGTCATCCCGATTATCCCCGTAAAACAGAGGGTTTGGACGGGGTTTTAGGGAAAGAAAAAAAAACATTTCTTTTTTATCCTTTTCTAAAAAAAAAAATTAATTATTCTTTCAATCGACTATTGATTGGAAGACGAGCGCCCCGTGAGTCGAAATTTATCATCCTTAACACAAATTAACTTCATAAATCAATCTAAATTATGAATTAATATATGTTACAAAATTAAATTTGTGAAAAGATATGATAAAAGTCGTAAGAATTGGATGGTTACTGAAGCAAGAAGAAAAGGCGTATGGGTGGCTGCAGTGGCCCACACGTGAAGGTCAAAGTAAAAGTCAACACGACTTCGAGTGGATTTTGGACCACTTTTAGTCATATTATCAAGTGATATATATCAACTCTCGGTATATACACGTGTCCATTTGTATTTGAACAATAACAAAAATAAAACAAAAAACAAAAACAAATATTATTCTTACAAGGATGAAAGATTTGATCTAATCAATCTAAGATATTAATAACTACTTTTATGATAAGATTGCAATATCGATCCCTCTTTTATTTATTTAATTATTTTACCAAAATCATCCCCAATTTCTTTTTTAGATAAAAGAGGCAAGGATAGTGTTCGTTTTTTTAATATAATATTGTGGTTTGGAAATTTATTTAATAAAATATTGTATAATTGATGCAATTTAAAAAAATAGGTGAAGTCATCATCATTGATGATTGATAGTGACTTTTAACAAAATTGACGTCGTCATTAATATTGGCGACCTTAATTATTCTAATACTGGTAGTCACCACCGGTGACACGATGGTGACAACTAATCTTAATTTAATAATCTATTTAATATAAGTCGCTACTGTCGGTGGCGACCAAATATATTTAAGTATTTTAAATATAAGTGATCACCTGAAATGTATTTTAACTAACATATTTTATGTATTTTAAATACATAAGTGTTAGTTATATTAATTAGACAATATTATTATTGTCTGATTAATAATGAATAATATATAATACAAACATATCAAACGACTATAAATAAATACTACTAATAATAATGACCAGTTCCACAATGATATTTTTGTCTGTTTTTTTTTCCTCTAGTCCGAACCTCAATTACATCAAACTCACTATTTGATGCATATTGTGTTTAATTATCATTTGTTGGGATGATATTCAAATTAAAAGTTTGACGATCTGATGATGATGTATAGCTTGAATATCTATCATCCACTTCAAAAGGAATAGGAGATGCATTGAAATAAAGGCGACCGACTCCATAAGTTGCCTGATCTCAATATTTGCTAGGCCTTGAGTGACAAAAATAGGTTCATCACCTCTTAACTAAGAAGCATATTGATCATTCTCATTATTCAACAACATATCATTTCCAACATTCAATTGTAATCTTGAGTGTTAACATGGGGTACACATATCGATGTTCCACATCAGGGTCAAAAAAAGACCACAAATCTTTGTCATTATTGATTGGGATCAAGCACAATGTTGTACTACTTTCACATAATACACTGGTCATGATTATTTTAAAATTAGTAATTGTAAACATGTTAATTATTAGTTGTATCATTAATTTGAAACATGCTAAAACGACTAGTAATTGTTAATCGTTTGTTTTTACTCTATTACTAATTTAAAATATTTAAATATTATTTGATGTTATAATTATAATATAATAATTAATAAAGTTATTTTGTCTTATAATTATTAGTAAGAGACTAGAATAAAATTGTTGTATCTATGGTGTATTATATATGAAAGTGTAATATCACACTTCATCCCAATCAATAATGATGAAAATCTATGGTCATTATTATCAGTAGTATTTATACATAATTGTTTGAGATGTTTATTTCTCTATTATATATTATTCACTACTCAAACAAAAATAATATTGTCTAATTAATATAACTAACACTTACTCATTTAAAGTACATGAAATATGTTAGCTAAAATACACTTCGAATCGTGACTTATATTTAAAATAATTTAATATCCTTAGTCGCTACTGGTAGTGATGACTTATATTAAATATATTATTAAATTAAGGTTGATCGTCATCGATAGTGACGACTGGTATTAGATATTATTAAAATAATTAAGATCGCCAACACCGATGACGACTAAGGAGTGAAATCATCAATTTTGTCAGAAGTTGTCATCGGTGGTAGGGACTTCACCTATTTTCTTAAACTGCACCAATTACACTATATTTTGTTAAACAAATTTTCAAACCACAATATTGTATTAAAAAAATTGATAGGGGTATTATTTTTTAAGAAATAATTTATTAGTTATAGATCTACCACACTACCAACTTATTAGTTATAGATCTACCACACTACCAACTGTCGAATCCAACAATCATTAATTTTAAATTATAATATTTAAAATAATGAGATCTTTACACTTGAATCGCTCGCATATGTTTACGGCGGTGAGTAAGAGAACATAATTTCCATTTATTTGTTAACTATTATATTATATTAAATTAGTTTTTTTTCTTGTGAAAAAATCATAGGCTAATAAGTGTACAGTATACCATATTTTTTAATATATCGCATGTACATTATTGAGTAGTTAATTGAATATGAAAATCAAAATATATATGTACATACGACACATTGACATTGAATACAGAATATTTTATAAGAGAATAGAGTATTTGTATCCATAGACATCATTTTCTCAATTTGATCAAAGTTTTGAAAAACAAGTATATCCCAAAAGAATTATTTTAATTCTTACATGAGATTAACGTATACGTTACGTCATTATTGTCACTGTTTTTCTGAGGTAGACTTAGTTTAATTATATATGTTTTGTTTAATTAATTAATTAATTATAATTAATGACAGAAAGCCTAAATCCAAAGCTAAAGGTATGAGTGGCAATGATGACTTTGCACCAAAATAGGTCATCATGTGAATTGATGTAAGTCGTATCGTCATTGATGACTTTGCACCAAAATAAATTGAAAACGGTAAATCATATTTCAACCAATTTTGACCTTATGCAGTTTAGTGGAGCATTAAATTGTTAATTATTTGTGTACTTATATTTCAACCAAATATTTTTTTCTTATTTGAGTTGATCCAACACGCATTTTTTAAGCATTTAGTAATTATATATTTGTTTCATCTTTGTTAAAATTGGATCTTTGTTTATGTAACGTTAGTTGCATTAAAATTAGGTATATATAATATATGATAGCTTCCTAGTGATTGGTATTTGACATGAAGACAAGATTTTCATGAAAATAAAATTATAAGAGCTTAATATTTACAAACAAAACTATAAAGAGGTGTCTGGCTAAGTCTGATTGAGATACAGTGTATGTAGTTTTTAGAATCATATAAACTGTTTGGTCTTATTTTCAGAATAGTCTAAGTGTTTGGAAAAAATAAGATAATTAAACCTGAAAGATGTATTATTTAAAAAAAAAAACAACACAAAATAAGATGCTTGAATTATTTCTATAGAAAAAATAAATTTTAAGTTCCTAAAAGGTTGTATTTGGAATGAATTATATGATGAGGAATTTGAAATTCAAAATAGTAAGTTTACAATTTTCATTTGAATTGATAACAACAATGTTGATAGATTTTAATTTGAATAGATTTGAAATATATTTATTTCAAATATTACATTTCATGTCAGTTAATAATCCAAACATAACCTAATATTATTATGATGGAGAGTAACATACATTTTTAAAAGAATTTATAAGCTCTCAAACAATTTAAAAGATGATTTAAAACATAAATCAAATAATAATAAAGATTTAATATATATATATATATACGAGTTAAATGTCGGAAATCATGAACTTTATTTAATTTCTAATTTTAATCAAGTTTTTAAATACTAATAAATATAACATAAAATTTAATATTTGAAAAGTTGGAGTTGAAAAAAGTCGAGATCATCAAAATGAAAGAATATATTCTTAATTAAATTTAATAAATTCAAAAATTATTTATTAATTAAAATTATAAAAAATATGAAAATTCATGTTATGTTTGTTAATATTCAAATACTTGCTTAAAATTACAAATAATCTTTGTGATTTTTCTAACAATTAAACTATAATTTATTTTCGTAGAAAATGAATTAAGAAAAATAGAAAACCCAACATACAATTAGCCACTTATGAAATAAAAAAAAGAAGTGGGCAAAAATTACAATAAACCATAGTGGGTCCCATTGTAAAAGATATTTGAAAAAAACAAACAGTGTCCAAATTATCTCCCATATACCACCTCTAAGGGTCCTAAGAAGCAACTCAAAAAGAAGCTTCAATGGAACCCGAAACTTCTCAGTAAGTTAATTATGATCGCAACTTTGATATTTTTATCGTCAATTTGACTTAGAATTTTCCATGGAATTTATACAAAATAACCTTTTTATAATTTCTAATTATTAATCATTGCAGGTTCGAGTCGAGTGAAATGTTAGCGACATATCTGGCGTCGACGCCGCTACTGGAAGAGTCGTGGCGGATGTGCAGCCGCGCCAACGCGGCGGCGCCGCAGAGCTTCAGCGTGGATCGGGTGGGTAAGGTGGCCTACGTGGCGTTTTCCGGCGTGCAGATGGTTGATTGCTCGGAGGAGAGCTGCCGGACGTTGGTGAAGCTCGACGGCGGCGCTAAGGGAATATTCAGTGCCATCAGTGGTCGTGTTGACGGAGATCAACAACCGATCATGGTCCACGGTGGCCTTTTACAACGCTTTTTATACTTCTACAACACCAACACTTTTCAACACAAGGTTTGTTTTCTTTTTTTACTTTAATTTTGGATTTACAATTTAAGATATGGAAATCAAAAACTTGAGTATATTATTTGATCATTTTTTGTGAGACAATGTTTTTTTTGCCAGAATAAAGTAAAAAATTCAGGCTAATTAAATATAGTTAATAACAGGAAAAATCATAATCGAATTGTCATTTTAATTAAAATAATTTCTATTTTGTTAAAATAATGTAGCATTATATATAATGTAATATGATTTTTGATGTGGATCAATTTTAAATGAAAAAATTGCTGAGATATTCAGTTGTCCGAACATTATTAAAAAACAGACTTAGGTTAAATAAAAGTACTAGATATATAAGATTATGTTAATTTATTTAATATTTAAAATTTTGATTAAAATGATAATTTAAATAAATGTTATGATTTTTTTGATAATTAACTTAGTTAAATAAATTATTTATACACTCAATTGTATATACGAAATAATAGTTTAGTCTATCTATTTATTTTATCTAGTTATTTCACCTTATGATTTAGTTATTGTCTCGATTTTATTACTTCCTTCTATTTATTAACTTTCTAGTCTTTAATTAACTATATTTTATTCACTTACTTAAAAAAAATGATTTTGTAAGGTGTGACGTGAGTGGATCAACGACCTATAAATTATATTCGTGAGATTAATAATAGGCTTTTGTGTATATAAAATTGTTTGTGTGATTATTTATTTTGTTAAATTCGATTTATAAATATAAAAATTATCCGATTCCCGTAACTAATTTTCAAAAGGTATGAGATACTATGAAAGGCTTTATAAATGCATCTTTCTTATTCAATGAAGCTAGAAGGTCCCTTTTCGGTTTCACATGACCTTTTAATTTATCGTCAATCGACAATCATTATGATTATAATTGCTACTCTTTTACATGTTTTAATATTCTCTCTCTCTCTCTCTCGGTTAAAGAAAAAAAAAATATATATATATATATATATATTTCTCTTTTTTTAGTTTGTTACTGTACAATGAGAGAAGAGCAAGTTCATGGTTTCTAATTCACAAATAACGTTTCTATGGAAAAAGAATGTAAAATCGAACATATATAGTCATAACAATCTTTAAATTATTAATAAACATATTTAGCAATTCTTTACTTTTGAACAAGAATATTCCTCCAATTTGACAAATTATATGATCGGAAACATCTCTTTCATCCACTTGTAGGGTATTTTAAGCAATTAAATGAAAAATGTGTAAAAACATATTTCTCTTGACCGCATTAATTAAATGTGGTTTTAGAAGTTCATTCTTATTTTCAATTATTTATTTTTAGATTTTTATGCAAAAATTATTTTTATAAGATCTCCTTTTTTTAAGCTAAAATTTAGAAATTTGATAAATTTGATTATTCTCTTTAGTTATTACTTAATGATATAGTAGCGAAAATTTTATATTAATTTCTTAATTTTGAGAAATCTTTAAAACTATATTTAAATAAGATCAAAAGGATAGCTTTCCTATGTGTGAAAATGACATTAACATATGTTTCTTCTAACTTTTAATTAATATTCTCTAGATCACATGTTCAATGAATCAGTTTCAATATATGTGACCACCTGGTAGGTATATGATGTAACTCGTCATCCACTAATTATCGTGTGACAGCCTTAAAAATTATCTCTATTTTTTATTTTTTTCAGAAAAGAAAAAATTTAAAAAAAATCAATAATAACTCTCAAAATTGTAAGTAAAAGAGTATAAAATATTCACTCTTCTCCAGGTGGAGATACTTATTAAGTTGTTAGAAACTCATCTTTAATTATCACCCTATGGAATTTTCCCATCACACCAACGAATATATAAGTCATCCTTTTTAAATTTTCTTTGACAATATATGACATTTTGTCGTGTTTAAAAAGTAGATGGGCCCACCAAAAATTAGTTTAATTCACACCTACATCCTCCTCCATATGTTCAAAGGGGAATGAAGACCGACTTAAAAGAGTTTTGTCATACACAGAAAACGATGAGAGAGAGAGAGGTCACAATAATTGATCCTTGATGTCATATATCTTTGCATGTCTGCTCAACTATTCAGAGTCATTATCACTACTCCTTATAATTCATTCCAAGATATCATTCATAATTACCTACCAATCTTGAACTGATAATTTTTAGTGATGCATGTCATTATCACTACTCCTTAATTCATTCCGAGATATCATTCATAAATTGCCTACCAATCTTGAACTGAGAATTTTTAATGATGCATGTAATATTTTGGCCGAGTCCTATGAATAATTTGGTTTAAAGTTACTTATTTCTTTTTGGTATCATACTATTATATTATCTTTTGAATCTTAGGGAGTTGTATGTCTGAGAATTTGGTCGTTGAACTGAGTCTAATTGTAATTTCCATTGACACTAACCTCGTTCGTAATTTGATCAAATGCAATCCACCCTTGTTATTCAAGTATAGTAGCAACTCAAGAACACCCATATGGGATTTGAAATACATGCATCCAAATCATATATAATGAAGCCAAATAAACAAGTTAATCATCTTGAAACTGATATATGTGTGATGATGTTGGGTCTATGCAGATGCATGAGATACTGAATGAATGCGAATCAGTAGTAATGACAGGCCATTCTCTTGGAGGAGCACTTGCTTCTCTCACAGCCCTTTGGCTGCTTTCAACCATCCAAAGCTCCACACCATCCAATCACATTCTCTGCATCACCTATGGCTCACCCATGCTCGGAAACGAGTCGTTTTCTCAGGCCATCTTGCAAGAAAGATGGGCCGGCAACTTCTGCCACGTGGTGGGCCAGCACGACATCGTCCCACGAATGCTCTTTGCTCCGGCCACGCCCATCATGGAAGAGCTTGCTATCCTCTTCACCTTCTGGCAGACAACTATGGCTTTGATGCACCATGATTCACCCTTGTCTTATGACAGCATTGCTCAAGTGTTTGACCTGGTCTTGACCTGTGCCCAGAAGAGGTCAATAGAAGTCGAAGATGATGAGAAAACATGCTTGTTTTGGCCCTTTGGAAGCTACATGTTTTGCACAGATAATGGGGCTATTTGCTTGGAGAACAGAGTGGCTATTGTCAAACTGCTTTACTTGATGCTAGCTCAGGGCTCTGTTGACTCCTATGTGCAAGATCATCTCAGATATGATAGCTATGTTTCACAGGCTTCTTGGAAGTATTTGCAGCGTAGAAGCTTGACCGACGTTTGCTTCTCTGAGTCGAGCAACGAAGCTGGGATTGCATTGGCATTGCAGTCATCAAGAATTAGTTTCCAGGTGACTACAAACTTGCTCTCAGCACTTCAAAGTTGAAAGGTTTGTAACATGTTTTGCTAACTTGTTGGTTCTAACAGGAAGCGGTCTATGGGATGGCTAAGAACTGCCTGGCGTTGGCAA
Source organism: Scutellaria barbata (assembly GCA_028654395.1). Lineage (NCBI taxonomy): Eukaryota > Viridiplantae > Streptophyta > Magnoliopsida > Lamiales > Lamiaceae > Scutellaria > Scutellaria barbata. The sequence goes on from CM053650.1 coordinate 9,315,985, forward strand.
GACAATCGGGGTGTAGGCGTTCGGTTAACAATGCTAGAATGGCTGTTTACTTAGCCAAAGTCAATCCTCTAAGGGCTCAGATAGAGTGGTACAAGGCATTCTGTGATGACTCTGATGATCAGTTGGGGTACTACGACTCATTTAAGCTGAGAACCGCTTCAAAGAGGGGGTCAAAAGTGTACATGAACTTGGTAAGACTTGGACAGTTTTGGGATGAAGTGATCCATATGCTGGAAAGCAATCAACTGACTCATGATTTCCACAAGCTGGCTAAGTATGTGAACGCATCCCACTTCTACAAACTCCTGGTCGAGCCTTTGGAGATCGCGGAGTATTATAGAACTGGGATGCATAAGAAGAAGGGCCACTATATTGAGCATGGGAGGGAGAAAAGATTCAAGATTTTCGATAAGTGGTGGAGAGACAGAAAAGTTGGAGACGAAGAAAGCAAGGCGAGAAGCAAGTTTGCAAGTTTGACCCAAGATTCGTGTTTCTGGGCTCGAGTGGAAGAGGCCAGAGACTGTGTGTACCTCATCACTGGTGCAATGGATTCAGGAAGGCAGTTATTTCTGTTGGAAAAAATCGAGAAGTTTGAGCAGTATGCACGTGGAATGATCAAACGAAAGGAGGTTTCCTCTGATGTTTTGGCCAAGAATTCAAGTTACAATTTGTTTGCAGAAGAGTGGAAAGTGCTCAAATCTCAGCTCCAACTATTGCCATCAAGATTCTCACTTCCTCAAGATGGAATGGTTCAAGAAATCTTCTCAGAATCTGAGACTACTTTCTTTTCGGGTTTTCATGATCGAAAACTGGTTTCATGAGTGCTAGCTAGCTACTCTCCCTATTGCATGTAAAATTATGAAGTCTATAATTTAAGCAAATTGAGATTGTCTTTTATGTGTTTCAAACCTTCCCATTGGGTGTATCAATGTTTCTAACAGGGCCCTTGAACCATTTTCTTGCATCTAGCAACCACCATACCATGATCAGACCTAAGCCTATAGCTAAGGCCACTGGTGCATAGTTGAAATTATCCCAAGTGATTGGATAGTATGTTGGTAGAAGAAACACTGAGCAGGTGTAGCAGATCCAAAGGAAGGCTACTAAGCAAATTGGCCGCCTTGCTCGTCCCAAATAGAACGGTCCAGCGTTGAAGTTGCTCTCCGCCATAACCAGTCGAGCAAAGATGGGAACAGCGTAGCCACCAACCCATCCAATCGTGCAGATGGAAGTTATGGCAGTGAAGACTACATTAACCTTCAAGATTGGTAGTCCAAGAAGAATACAGATAGCCGCGCAAAGCCATACAGCGTTCGATGGTACTTTGTGCTTCGGATGAAGTTTTCTCCATACCGACGAGAATGGAATTCCTTCATCTCTTGATAGAGCATAAACCTGCAGAATCTTGGTTAGTCCATAAACTACAAAAGTGAAAACATTCTACATATAAATGGCTTACGACTCTTGCTGCACTTGTGGTGATTGACAGCCCACCAAAAAAGAACGAACCCCAAATGACAAAGAGCAAGATTATAGCTCCGGTGGAGCTATGGTATCGTCCTTGAAATGCATCGTAGAGTATCTGAGCTGGCACAAATGCCCCAGCAGTCTCATTGGAAGTGTCGTATAGATAAGCGGGGTTCTGCAAGAAACGATGCAATCATCACCAAACGGAGTTTCTAGAGAAGAATAGGATTAGTGCCATACCTGAATACTGAAAGTAAGAGCCAAAATATAAGCCCATCCAAACACAGAAATGATCCCAATGCTGGATAGGATTGCAATAGGGCCATTCTTGTCTGCACCTTTGGTTTCCTCAGTGAGATGTGCAGCAGCATCATATCCATAGAGAGAGTATTGGCTGACAAGAAGAGAGAGAATGGCGGCATATGCTTTGCTCGACACACCAGTCGTCTCTGGTGCAGTTTCGAATGCAGTGAACACGTATGAAGCCGGTTGCCTAGTCAGGGCCACAATAGGAAGCATGATAACAATCACTAATCCTCCAATCATCTGTAACCAAATGCACACTACTTTTACGACTCAGAATCTGATATGGGAAACGAAGAGTTCTTGAAGACTATCAAATGCACACTACTTTTACGACTCAGAATCTGATATGGGAAACGAAGAGTTCTTGAAGACTGTCACCTGCCACCATATTGAGATGATGTCAATGAACGCGATCACTTCAAGCGCGAAGGTGTTGAGCACTGCCCATATAAGTGTAAGCCCCGTATACATGCACAAGAAGAGCCATCTAGGCGCAAAATATCCCCCATTTTTGTTTGTACCAGTGCATAGCAGAATGATGCTCTGCATAGTCTGAGACCCTGCATAGGCCTATAAACAGAATGCAATAAAATAGGAAAGTAACTACAAAACTCCAAGAAACAGAGTTGCTTATATATTGACATTTTGTATCCACATCAAGACCTGTGTTCCTATGCCGGCAATCAGGCCAATGGTCTCGAGCCACGCACAACACCACGATGCAAACGGGCCCCATCTTGGGCCAGCCAAGTGTGCAGCCCAAAAATATAGTGATCCAGTGGTCTGTAAATTGTGAAAGATTGCTGATTTTAGTGGAAAGTATGCAGCCTAGAAAGCACTAAAACTACATTATACTCTATCTAAATTCTAGAGAAATAACATCTTCAGTATGTTCATATATTTGTCAGCAGGAAAAATGTGAATAATACATACTGGGAAGGAGGAGCAAATCTCAGCCATGGCGAGTCCAACGAACCAGGTGAAGAACGAGACAATGATCCAACCCCAAACAAGGGCTGCGGGTCCAGCGTATAGTAGGCTCGAGCCATACAAAGGAGTGATCCCAGTGAATAGAGTCATGGTTGAAAATGATATGGCTAGTGTCTTAAATAGTGTCTGCACCATAATTCAATAAACACTTCTCATCATAGTTCAAAACCAAAGTAAATCTGAGAATTTGGTTTACCATTTGTCTCCTAAGTTCTTGCTTGTATCCGAGCTCATTGAGCCGCTTCTCTGCCGAATCCATTTTTGCCAGCTTTGATACTTCAACTTCAAAAATCAAGATTCTGCAAGAACATGAATACCAGAATGAAAAAAATGAATGGTATATATTCCAAAGTTTATTCAGGTTTTTGTAGTGTAGTTGACTCATTCAAATACTTTCATATCATGTGTGAAACTAAAGGGTCAAAACACTACAAAATATCAGGAAATTTGAATCCATCCGTCACCTAAAGATTAAATAAACAACAACGAAAGTTGAAGGCTATTCTCATTTCATATTTGGACACACTCAAGATTCTTACAAGATCAAAGTTAGTTATGGTATGACAACTAGCATCCTCTTTTTTATTGCATGTTGCATCTTACTAAGAATATAAGATATTATCTGTCAGCAAACAGTAAGGAAAAGTCATACTGTCTTCAACTTTAGAAGTTGAAGGATTCAAGAAGCTATCAGATAAGGATGCAATGAAAATTGCAGAGTTGACTTTAATGTTCATATCCCATTTCTGACATCGCAATCTCATTTTATATGTTGACTTGATGTCAGCATGATCACAGTTCATGTCATGTTTAGCTTCCCATAGTATATAGGTGTTCACATCCACATGTTCAGTTTGTTATATCATACTTCAATATAAGTAAAAAACTTTCTTGGCATTTAATTCATTGAAGTGATAGAGGATTTTTGTTTATGTTAATGATGCATAATCACATAACATTTACAACTCAATTTTCTGTCTATTTAACTTAGGAAGCAATAGGAACATTTGAAGAAAAGTAAAAGTCACTTTAGTGTTGGTAACTCTTTGTAATAATAAAGAAAATAAATACAAACTAAGAGATATATTATCCTCTATATTTTCATGTGTAAAAGAAGGATACAATCATCTCTATTCAAAGAGTGATGGATGGAGATACATGTCATTTGAAAAAGAAATTTACAACTTGCAATCACTAATATACAATTAGCCATTCCACTTATGATCAATTTCCATGGTGATTCATGCCCCCACCTTATAGTCATTCCACTTCAACAAAAGGAGATGAAGAATGATAGTGAATGCTCATTAATGGGCTTCTAACTGAAAACCTCAGCTGGTACCAAAGTTAAAAACATACATATGGTTGATATGGATACCATATAAAAAAATGGATAAATGATAGTATACATAAAATGTAGCTTTCTGTAATATGCATTCCACGGCCAAAAGATCGTCCCTTTAGCAAAAGCAATGCCACCTGTAACAAGATGACTTCGTAAGTTAGATAGAGACTCCATAAAATAGTGACATAAAAGTTTGTATTCTATTTCAATAAAGCATCTCGATAATGCCAGAGTCGCAGAAGGTTACTTTTCGCCATAATGAGACTATTCTAGTCCATAAACGACCTCTTGCATAAAACCGTATATATACTAGAAGAAAAATGTGCACCTAAAATACCACAAGAATTAGTTAGTATTTATTTTCCCATACTGCTTTTACTCATCAATCGAGCCTTCAAATTCAAATCATCACCAGCTCCAATATGACTACATAGACAGTGGCATCTCATGTAATTCAGTCTTATGGTTCTTCATTATCAGCATATTGCCTTCTTTTCTATGTGCTCATTCTATATGGGCTTATAGTTTAATGGTTCTATACTGTGGATGTTTCTCTTGTTCCCAACAGTCCTAATTTCTGAATATTATTGCTACGAACGTTCTAAAAAAACTGAATTCTCTAAGTACAGTCACATTTTGATCAGTCTTTTGTGTTCCATGTCATTCGATATGGTTCAGTTCTTTGTTCTTCCTAACTTGTAGCTAGGAATGACACACAGGGACCCTTTGAAATGGAACAGAACAATTCATTTAAAAAAAATTATTCATAACTTCACTGATGAGACAGAAATAATTTTATAAGAAAAATAGATTTGCAAGCAGGAATGCGAGTATTGAAACCACTGAGAACTGGTGCAGCTTACATCAAGTTTTTAGGTTGAAGGAATGGCATCAAATGAATGCAGAACTTGTTCGAGTGTCATTCTTGTCTCCATGTCGAGAGGGTTTTCTAAACCATCAGAGTGAGTGATATTCAAAAGGTAGAGCCTCTTAGATGTCACAAATGCAGCAGAAAACACCCTCTTTGGCCCTCCCCTTGTGCTATCAACCTTGTATTCAAACTCATATACTTGAACTCCTGCATGGCCTGATCTCTCTGAGACAGAAATTACCTCTGCTTCCTTTGTACTTTCCTAAACAATCGGCGTTCCATCTCAATGAGTTTTTTGCACCAATGACATGATAACTAATTATAGTTTTAATACAAGATAGAAAAGAACGAAAAAGGTGAGGATATATCATAATTGATTAATTATGTTCATTTTGTATGCAAAATTGCTTCACTTATAGTCAGGCCATCAAGAGTAAAAGGTGGGAGTAAATCCTCCGATTCCATTCTTACATAGAGAAATTTTTCAGATCAATCAAAGCCAAGAGAATTCAATCAAAACATCCACAATGAAACTTGAACATATAAGAATGGGGAAAAGGTGCAATGTACAGCCTGTACTTTGAAATCCAGTGGTTTGCTTCTTGGTTAATACCTTAAAATGGAAAGAAGGAATAAAGACACGAGGAAAATGACATAAATGATACAAGATATCATTAGCATCAAACGCTTTCCATTAGAGCAATTGTAATGGTCTATGATTATGATATGAATATTCAGATTTGAGCTGAACTCTTCAAATATTTAGCATCACTAATATCTAGGTCTCATGCTGCTGCCAACAATTATTCTCATGTTTGGACTTTGATTCGAACATCCAAAGCAGTATTTCACTACTACAAGAAAACATGAGTCGTTCAACCTAAATTTCACAGGAAACTTACAGACACACGCTTTACATTTCATGGTTGTCACTCTTGCAAATCGGAGACAGAAAAACAAAGAGTTCAAAAGAATATAGTGACAAAATAAGACAGCATCATGGCAAATAATTGCATTATCTAATTTTCTCCCCTCCCTCTTTAAAATCATCCCATACTTCTCTTGATCACTTTTGTCTTTTTCTTACAGATCAATAAGTGTAACTTCATAAAACGTACAAACTCACATGCCCCAGCCGCACTTCCCAAATGGTTTTTAACCACAAACCTTTTTTCTTCCTTCTTTATAATAGTTTTTGTGTTCCTTTCATCATCCCATGAGATTATGCAAAATTATCACATCATTGTTTTTCACTACAATATATTCCAAGTACTAACATCCAAGATCAAAACAAACACCACAAGAATCACAAATAGCAAAAACAACCGAATTGATGGACCTTTCGCCTTTCAGCCTGGATAAGCTTTTCTGCCACAAACTGAGGATTCCCAAATTCACCAAGACTCGAAATCCGAGTTGGACTCACCACTATACCTACATTGTTAACCTTTTTACTTGCATCCTCGAACAAAACAGTTGCCCCCGCCTTATCAACCTGATCAAATACATACCATCCGAATTAGTTCCCAAAACCAGCACTCTCAAAAACATATATGTTCTTACCTACATCATTGTGCCTAAAGTTAATAAAATACAAATGCTGATCGTAGATGAAATTGCAACAGCAGAGTAGTTTCTTGCTCAAATGTCAAACATGGCCATCACTGTCTGCTACTATAGCAGTGTGTTTTTGAGGGGCAAAAAAAGACAACAAAAAAGAAAACATGATTATTGTGGGACAAAAAAACAGAAAAGAAACCTTAGTCCAAGAAGATGGCACGAAAAGAGTGAACCCTTCCTTCGAATCAGTGTATGTATCAAGCTTCAATGCTTCCGAGGCAACGGCCTTAGAGAAAAACAAGAATCTTGAAATTGGAAACGCAAACCCAAGAATTGAGAGGTTAATTGTTCTTCTGCAGAGAGCAACTGGAAATATTTCGCTACTAGAAGACAAGGTTGCACAGAATGAGGAGAGAGAAGAAGAAGAAGAATGAGAGATGGTGGAAAATAAATGTAATCTTGGTTTTCTTGATGGAGTGACAGGATTTTGAACAATTAGGAGTTGAGGATGATGAAATTTTGAGGAGGACATAGAAATCCCACATAAAGCCATTGCTTGTGGAGGAGTATCGAATGAAATGAAACAAAGGAGAGGAACTACCAACTGCCGTTGTTAATGTAAAGGGTAAATTGCACTTTAACCCCAAAACTTTAGCATTTTCTCATTTAACCCCTATAAAGGACTTTGGAGCACTTTAGGGTGGGGTTACCACCTACTAAACCGATCAAATTTACTAATGTTGAAAATTGATTTGGAGAAGTTGGTGCGAAACAATCTTTGATTAGTTTTTTTTATAGTGATTTGTTAGATTAAAATAGAAATAAGTTGTAAAATTGAAACCTATATTTCAAATAGATAAATTTAGAGTATTTATTTTCTCAATTCAATTTCGAATGAATGAGAAATTAATGTTTAAAATTGGCAATTTTAAAATAAATTGAAAATGTATGAATGTTTGGAAATGTGAGTTTGGATTGAATTAAGACAAACTAATTTAAAAGGATGCAACCAATCTGAACGATTGTGAGCCACATTATTTCAAACTAATAAAATGTATAATTCCTAAAAGACACAATGCCTCTTCATATTTTATAAATAGACTTCAAGTTCAATCATTTCACTCACTCTACTATGATTTACATTCTTAGTATTCTTGCAAATGTAATTCTTCTCTTATTCTTGACTCAAAAAAAATGTCGTTTTCGTTTGACAAAAAATCTTTGGATGCATTATGCTACGGTCCTTAAGTTAATAATTCATATCTTGGAGATGATTATCATAGACTGCAAAACACTGAATACGAGACAAACTATTCTTAAGAAAAAAAAGTTTAACTCTTTCCTCGACTTTCCTCATTTATTATTTTAAGTCATTTCAAGTATACATGTTTTTCCAACACATCTATGTTGTTATATATTTTAATTTTAAATGATATTATTTACTATACCTTATTTTTATCTTCTTCCATGAAATAAGATATTGTACATGCATTTTTTCGTAAGTTCTTTTCGACTGTGTTATCTTATCATAATATTACTGTATAAAATGCATGACACATCATTTATTTCTTTTTTTACATTATATGTCATCGTGGATCTTATTACTATATTAAGGATCACAATTTGTTATGTATGATATGGTGGACATTTTTTTTGTTACATTATATGTCTCATGGATCTTGTTGATCAGTATGGATCACAATATATTGTGATATGGTGGATAGATTTGAAATCACATATGGAAATTGTTGAGGTTCGGAAATTCCCAACATCAAATTAGAAAATTACATATGAAAATTGAATGAAGATAATAAAAATTAGAATGAGAAAATATTAAAGAATGAAGAATCATGTTTTTGGAGATTAAATAGCTTGGAGGAGAAGTTCCAATTTTTTCTCTATTTATATGTACTAATTAGATTAAATGGTACAAAAATGTTTTCATTGTTTCTATGAGAAACCCTATAACATTAATGAGCACATTAGGCTTGGGCCAAACTTTTCTTTAATTATTGGGTGGAGGTCTTTCTTTGTGCTTCGTTATCTACTTGGGTGAGGCCTTCTTTTATGTAGCTCGTATCATTATATTACATTCTTGTGTAATCTTTATGGTAGTCCACATCAGCATATTTAATCACGTATCATCGTATACTTTAGTTTGTATCATCATATATTTAAACTTGCACCAATAAATGTTCGAAAGGTATAGTTGAACAAAAATCATTTTTCTTGAATATTAACTAAAAAAGAACAAAATTAAATAACTTAACAAAAAAATGATTACAAATAAAGATGATTAAAAATGACCTAGCTCATTAGGAATTTGAGTATTTTTAGTTTGAGTGGGGCTTGTGTGCAACTATTGTATGGATCTTAGATCCATACAACACGGGTTTGATCGGGTCGAATCCGACTCGGATTAGTACATTTTTTTTGCCCTAACTTTTATGTTGTGTTAGTTATATATTTATATTATGTTAAGCATATCTTTATATTATGTTAAACATACTTTTATGTAATTTTTTTACTTAAAAAATCCTAATTTGAATGAATAAACCCTAATTTCAACATAAAAAATCCTAAGTTGTACATATATATACATTTACGTAATATTATGCATACCTTTAAATAATATTAGTTATATCTTTATATAATACATGTTGGGATTTCAATATTTAGATTTTGATGAGACAAACCAACCATATAATAGGAAGTTAGAGTACCCAATTTTTCACAATGTTTAAGTGAAAACATACAGACTAGGATTAAGTCTGTAAGTTAAGATTCTGAAAGATGGAGGATCTCAAAGAAGTTGTACTGTATCAAGAGAAGAAAGAATGAAGAAACTACAAGAGAAATTTATAGCAATGCAACAGTATGCTGCAAGCAAAAGTTACAACAACGCTGCAAGAATAAGTTACAGCAGCGCAGTAAGATCAAGTTGCTGCAAACAGTTCCAGGATGTAGAGCAGAAGTCAAGACTTGCTGCATACTTCAACAAAGCTTAGACACAACAGCGGAAACAACCCCATCTGCAATCCGAGAAAGTATTAATACAGTACGAAGGAAAAAGATCAAAGCAAATCAGAAAAGAGCCGATTGAGACAAGATCAAAGTTGCAGTTGCAGAGCCAATGCAAAGATGACACGTGGCCTGACATGCTATAGAAAGCTGCGAGCCGCAACCACCGTATTTAATGCACTGAGAAGATAAGTCAAGAAGCATTGAATGCGAGTCATGTCTTTGATCAGAACCTAATTTCAATGAGAGGTATCTCCTTCAACAGATATCTTTCTACAAGTATAAATAGAAGTCGAGTTGTACTGAAGCTGGTTACTGAAACATTTGCGGTCTAAAGACCAAGCATTGTCAAGCAAAAACTCTCAAGCATTCTTACAAGTTTCAGTCACTCAACTTAGTAAAGTGAACAAGCTCAACTTCAAAGATCCGAAGAGGATTCAGAAGATCACTTCACCGCACCAGTTGAAGAAATAACAAACATATACTTTAACTTATTTGTTGTGTGCTAGGTTGTTTTAAGTGTCGTCAGTTAATAGGATTTATCCTTGCTGATTGTTATAAGTTGTCTAGGAGAAAGACAATTTCCCTTTGTGGGTGTTTAGAAATCCTAAATGAATTTTGCCTTTAGAACTTGCAACAGCTGTGTGTAAGTTGAGTTTTAGTAGGTGTTCACTTATTAGGTTAATAGATTGTTAGGTTGTATCCTGTAGACCAATCTTATTTAACGTAGTTCCTACTCGGGAAGCAGTAGAGTGGACATAGAAAGATTACACCACATTCGAACCACTATAAATCCATAAATGCTTTAATTATATTTTCTGTGTTGCATCTTATGTTTATCTTATCTTACACTACATGAAAACTGCTCAATAGTGACGGATTTTAGTGACAGAAATATTCCATCAAAAATTTGTTACGGAATAGTGATAGAATAATAACATAAAAGATTTTGTTACGGACTTATGACGGAATAATCCGTCACTACATGAATTCAAATTTAAAAAAATTATAAATTCGATTATTTTTCTTTTTGACGGAATAATCCGTCACTACATGAATTCAAATTAAAAAAAATTATAAATTTGATTATTTTTCATAAGAAAGCATATTTGAAAAAACAAGCCTTTTGTCTAAGCATAATTTTCCGCTGCAAGAACTCTAAGATACAACATACTGCACTGCATAATAGTGCTTAAGTTGTGTCTCCTATATTGTAAGTTCAAGTAACTTACAGTGTAACAAGTTCGAAACGTTTTTCAAAATCGACGAAAGTTCATTCACCCCCTCTGAACCTCTGAGACCACTTGGGACCAACAATGCATAAAAATACAACTAAAATAATTAAAAGGTATGATTAACATAACATAAATGTATGCTTAACATAATATAAAAACCCTAAAAGTATGCTTAACATAACATAAAACCATAAAGGTATGCTTAACATAACATAGATGTATGTTTAACGTTACATAAATGTATGCTTAATATAACATAAAGGTATGCTTAACATAATATAAAAACCCTAAAGGTATGCTTAACATAATATAAATGTATGTTTATCGTTATATAAATGTATATTTAACATTATATAAAAGTATGCTTAATATAATATAAATGCCCTAAAGGTATGATTAACATAATATAAAGATATAACACCTAGAGTGAATTTAGGTGGGTTTGAACGCACCCACCCAGGCGTGTGAGGTACGAGCGGACGTGTGGAGCGATGTATAGGTCGGGTGGGATCAGGTGCATTGATAAAAGTTTTTGTGTTTTAGTTTTTGGTTTAACAAATACTTTCTTATTATTATTAGGGAAACAAGTTTTTTTGATCCTTTAAGTTTACCTCATTAGATTTTTTATTTTTTATTTTTGACCTTTTAACTTTAGTCTTTTATGCTTAAAGATTACCATTTTATAGTCTTCTTGCCGACAACAACAAGTATTTTTTTTATAATTAAAATTTATCTTTAACATCAAAAAAAAAATTGTTAATTGAGATAACTGTTGGGATATTCCCAGCAACCTGCCTTGGGTCGGAGCTTAAATATGTGCGGGGCACGGCTCTTCCAGATTCGAATCCGTGAGCGCAAAGCTACATAAGTATAAGACATTAAAGTTGTGCCCTATATCCATTGGATATCCTTTTGGTGTAGCGGTAATGCGCTTGATGGTCTTAACACTTGGTATTAGAGCAGGTCACGGGTTCGAATCCCCCCGGGAGCACTTTGCAGTGGGAGCACCCGGGAGCACTTTGCAGTGGGAGCTGTCAGGGCCTTTGGAGCTGAGGATGCTAGCGCGCAGCAGAGGTTGCTTGGCGGCTGGGACCTGAGGAAGGTGAACGGACCTCGAACCGAGAGGATGCTGGCGGAATCCCCCCGATTGCAGTGGGAGCACCCGGGAGCACTTTGTAGTGGGAGCTGTCAGGGCCTTTGGAGCTGAGGATGCTAGCGTGCAGCAGAGGTTGCTTGGCGGTCGGGACGTCGAACCGAGAGGATGCTGGCGGAGCGGCTTGGGTGGCGAGTGGCCTGTGTGGCGTGATGTCCTGTGTAGATGGCCTGTGTGGCGGTGGCGCGAGATGAGACGCCGAGTCATGGTGGTGGCGCGAGGCGAGACGTCAAGTCACGATGACATTGAGGAGTGGCGAGAAGGCATGTCGGTGCCGAGTCATGGAAGATGTCGAGAGGGAGGGTTGCCTTGGGTCGGAGCTTAAATATATGCGGGGCACGGCTCTTCCAAATTCGAATCCGTGAGCGCAAAGCTACATAAATATAAGACATTAAAGTTGCGCTCTATGTCCATTGGATATCCTTTTGGTGTAGCGGTAATGCGCTTGGTCCTAACAATAACACTAAATTAATATTAATAATAAAAAGTAAATTATTTTTTATTAATATCTTTAAGTTAGGGATGCCTAAATTATTAATATTAATAATTAATAACAAAACTCTAACTCACGTATTGGGATGAAAAATAATTTATTTTTTTATTAATATTAATTTAGACATGTTACATGAAGAATATAAATTTGTGATTGTATTCTCTCAATTAAAAAAATATATAAATTCAGGATGCCAAATTATTAATATTAATAATTAATAAAAAAAAACTAACCCATGTATCAGGATGAATAATAAAAATTTTCATTTATTAATATTAATTTAGGCATGTTAAAAAAAGAATACAAATTTATGATTAAAATAAATTAGTGTTCTCTCAACTAAAAAAAATTAAGTTTGAGATGCCCAAATTATTAATGTCAATAACTAATAATAAAACTCTAACCCACATATCAGGATGAAGAGTAATTGTTTTATTTATTAATATTAATTTAGGCATGTTAGAGGAAGAATACGATTTATGACTTACAAAAAATTGTGTTTTCTCAATCAAGAAAAAAAGCAAGTTCGGGATGTTCAAATTATTAATATTAATAATTAATAACAAAATTCTAACCACATATCTAGATGAAAATAATATTTTAATTTATTAATATTAATTTAGGTATATTAGATGAAGAATACAAATTTGTGATTTAAGAAAAAACTAGTCTTCTTTCAATTGAAAAAATGATGTTAAAATTATATTTAAATAAAAAGAATAATTTCCTGCTATAGTAGATTAGATAATTAAAAAATGATATTTTTTAAACATAAAATATTAAAATTAAATAATAATGATGAAAATTCCAATTAGATAAACTTAAGGGACCAACTAAAGGCACCTCATTGAGTTCTAAGGGCACCCCAATAATTAGAAAAAGTGATACATACATTTTTAAGCCCACCCCAATACTTTCCCACACTACCATTCTCTCTTATTTCCCTCACTTAGATTCACCAATTTTCGGCTGGCTCAATTTCTTCACCAATCTTCACCCATTTTCGGCCGAACAAACCGAACCACCATTGCTATAGCTTATTGAAGAATTTGCATTTCTTTCGGTTGCCTTTTACCGACACGTTTGCTATCATGGAACGGCGTAGAAAAGCTTTCGGAACCGAACATAAGGATCAAAAATTTACCGGTACGTTGATTTCAACACTCTCGTATAGTTGCGTTTTTCCTACATATTTGGTTAGAGTCATTTAGTATTAGCAATGAGTTAGTGAAATATAAGTTAATTTACTGAAAATTCGTATCATTTTCCAAGAAATTTACAAAATTCCCGTTCAGCGCCGTCGGCCCTAGTTGGCCTACATCTCTTGTGTGCGTTCGGTCGAGTCGATCGAACGGGAGGAAAGGCTCTCAGCCACCTTGACCGAACGGGAGGGAAGGCTTTCGGCCATCTTGGTCGAACGGGACAGCTAGGTGTCGGCCATCAGTGGCCGAACGAGTAAGATTAGTATCGGACATTAGTGGCCGAACGGGCTGTCTTAGTGTCGGCCATCAGTGGCCGAACGGGGTATGTATGTACGTCAATTATTTGTTCTATTTTCGTAATTATTTTTCTTTATAATGCAGGTACCACGTACACGAGAAGGATTCCTACAGCTTCGAATATGAAGCATTGGGGTGAAGAGGCAAAATCGGGAGTCGGATGTTCGGGCAATGACTACCCGGCCGAAGTCCCTCTCCCGATCTTGTAGTTGAAGATGGGAGGGTAAGAAATACCTGAGCCCGAACATGTTGAGTGGGTCAAAAACATGTTCGGCCTGAGCAACAAGAGGAGGAGGAGGATGCTGAAGAGGATGAGCATTAGATGGAGGAGCCACAGGCCGAGGAGCATGTTCAGGAGGATGTTGAGGAGCATGTTCAGGAGGATGCAGAGGGAGATGTGCTTACCAGGCCATTCCCTAAGGGCCCTGTTGATCACCGTCTGATATCCAGCTTCAAGACGCACGTGGCGTCGATGATTTGGTTCGGTGATGAAAGAAACATTCTGAAATGCCTATGCTACACGACGAAGATGGATTCCTGGAGGTTGGAGGGTGACTTGGGCGAATGGTTTAGTTTGCTTCGACGGTCCAAGATTGTAGACTTACGTAAGATCTCGTACAAAAGCCCGAACAAGAACCTCATTTGTGCTTTCGTCGAGCGGTGGCATCCGGAGATAAATAGCTTTCATATGCCCTGGGGCGAGATGTCGATCACCCTTGACGATGTCTACTGCATCATCGAACTTCTTATCACCGGTCGACCCGTTGTCCAACGGGAAGACGGAGATGAGGTCCCGACTGCTATGATAGCCCGACTTCTAGGTTTGACGAGTAGAAATGCAGAGAAGGTAGTTCGAGGACTCAGAGGTAGCTCAGTTAAGTTGGAGTGGCTGCGTGACATATTTGCCACCGATGCCACCTCTGATGATCCTGAAAAGAGACTATGTACTGCTCGAGCTTATTTGTGGTTCATACTAGGCTGCACAATATTTTCAGATAAGAGCGGCACTAGAATGAACACAAACATTCTTCCATTGCTGGAGAATGTTACTCTAGTTCACAGGTACGCGTGAGGAGCTGCTGCACTTGCGTACTTGTACCGACAACTTGACCTTGTATCTCGATTTGGGATCAGGCAGATGTGTGGTTACTCTCGGCCACCAGTCGTTCAGCAGTGGCTAGAACACGATCTAAACATGACACTCGATTATGTGATGCCCTACGTGACGAGGGTGTACGAGGCGTTGTCTGTCGATAATGGTGTCCCGTCTGAACCCACCACACGTATCTCATTTTACATTTTTTGTTATGTGTTGTATTGACAATGCTCAGAACTAGTCGATTATAATACTTTTTTTGATTTTCATCCCTTGTGTCTTATGATTTTTCGTGTGTTTTGCGTTCGTTATTACATTTTGTATGCATTGAATCTGAGAAAAATACACGTGACAAAAAATAACGAGCTAGGCTGGAATTGAACCTGTTCGATCGCCTTGGCCGAATGGGCCACTATTCGTTCAGTCGTCCTGGTCGAATAAGCCAAGCATCCTGTCGGCCATCTCTGGCCGAACGAGCCTGAACCTTGTCGACCACCCTTGGCCGAACACAGCATGGCTCAATCGGCCGCCTCAGCCGAATGACAATACATCATGTCGACTGACTCGATCGAACAGTCTGTGTATGGGTTGGCCGACTCAGTTGAATAGTGGCTCATCCCACGAATGAGGTGGACCAAGAATCGAACACAACCTAAAAATGCATAGAAAACACAAAAAAAGATGCGGTAAATAACGAGATCGACATAAAAACGAATAGTATACAAGTACATGTCCCCAATGCAATATAGAAATATGATACACATCAATCATCATCTAAATTAATAGTTTCTACTCCAAACGAGGTTCTATCCGCTCCAACCATTTTGCTGTACTTGGCGATCTGTTGTTGGAATATGACACTCCACCCGGTGGCACATGCAAACCGACACGCGAACCATATATTTATGATTAGAGGAATGGGTGCACTGTCTACTAGGTTCACCTACAAATTGTCATGGGAAAAACCCGTCACACATGCAAAAAATCAAGAAATTAAAGGTTAGATTTTGAGACGAAAACTAATAGTGCATACCCGGATGAAGTGATTATTTCCAACTAATGTCATACACATGCAACGAGGGTTTATCGACACTTGTGTCTGCAAGGAAAGAAATAATATACTTATCTCTGGCGATATGTGAACTATCGTCATATTGTACGCAGAAACGGACAAATAATAGATATCCGGAAACACGAACCAATACTTCACGTCATACACATCTGTTTGGAAACAGTTTAACGTTTCTAGAATCTCATCGACCGTATGGGTGGAGTTATGCCACACCGAAACATACAAGGCCCTGAAGTTTTACAACTCCTAAATTAGATCGTTACGAATCTGGGGCCACGAATCCTCACCCATGCCAAGTGCGTCGACAAGACACCGAAAGCCACGAATATTTCTGAATAGGGGAGACTTGTAACGATGGTGCACTCTATGTCGGGATTGTTCGAATGAAGTCTTGATTGTGCTGTGGCATGTGATCAACAAGTCATGTATCTTCTCCCAGGACATTTCAAAATTTGACAAACTAATGTCGAGTTGTTTCTTCAACTTCGAATGTACACTCTTGACCCTGTACAAACATATTCATATAGGTCTATCATTACAACAAGTTCAAATACGAATCTCAAAATAAAATGCGTTCATTAAAAAACAACTTATACGTACCGACTAGTTGTGGTGTTCTCAAAATGCATTATCTCGTTTGTCCAACATAAGACAAATCTCTCTTTATATGGATTAAGCCAATTTGACACAACATAATCCATGACAACAGGATAGTCGATAAAATCATCCTTCAATCTTCTAAGTAGATCGTTGAAGCTCACTTCATCCTCTACAAGAATCAATGTATTCCACGAATAATTAAACGAATCTCATTTCGCCTTCGTATGAAATTCTTTCTTGCACTTCGTAAACACATTTTTGTTAATATGTCATCTACACAACAAGTGTTTGGCCCCCAGAAATGTGACCTCCACAACATTCATCAACGCGATCTCATGATCAGTCACAATGACTTCTAGTTGAAAGGATTGGTCTATCAACCCTTTCAGAGTCGTGAGAGCCCATCTATAGTTTTTCTCACGCTCGGCCTCTAAGTAGATGCATGCAACGGAAAAAATGATATCCGTAGATGTGATGCCAACTACTTCCATCAATGGCATCTTGTATCTATTAGTCTTATATGTACAATTAATCAACAAGACTTTCGGAAAGACACGCAATAAGTCCACACTAATCGGGTGGGCATAAAAGAGGTCATTCACCCTTTCCGTTTTCTCACATGTCCGAATAAGGAAATTATAGTCATGTGACTGCAGCTTCTCCAATAGGTATTGCATTTGAGACCGACCGTCGTGCTCCACAAGTCTATGTTTATGCATTACGTTGTAGATGATCTTCAAAGTGGATGCATTCTAAACGAAGGTCTCTTTCAAAGTACTTAGAATGTCTTTGAGTTTGGCCTTATTCTTTGTCAAATCTGTGACAAACCAATCTTCAGCAGGTGTTAGTCGACCGACATAAGAGTGACCCTCCAAATTTCGTCTCATCGGGTGGTTATAAACACCCGATACAACACTTATTGACCATTGTCCATGTCATTCAGTTGAGTAGTCTTTAGAAGAAACGGGCAATCATATTTTTTGATCGTCGTACATCTGCCCTGTTTCTTCCCACCACTCGTTTCATTATGACCAACACTCACCATTTCAGATTTTACCTTATTACGCCGATGATAGGTGCCACCTCGTTCGCAACCCAATAACGCTTGACCTCGTCGACTACTATCACCACTATCAGAGTGCCGAACTAATATGACCATATTATGCCGGTGCGCTACAACATTCACCCACTGCATCATTAGATTGTGAGACTCAAATACTTCTTCTATCGTAAAGTCGATAGTGAAGTCTATCTGCATGTACTCGGGAGTGATATCTCCTTCAACCAATTATTCATCGTCCGATTTATTGATGTAACTGACTTTGTCCGAATATGAATTATAGTTCTGCAAAACAAGCAAATAAAATCATTAACATAGAATAGAAAAAAAATAAAAAAATCGAGTGCATAGAGAAATATCGACTGTCTTGGCCGACAAGTGTATAGAGTGTTCAGCCAGTGCTGGTCGAACGGACAGAGGAGCTATCGGCCACCTCTGGCCAAATGGGAAGAAGAGTTGTCGGCCAACCTGGCTGAACGGGAAGAGGAGCTATCGGCCGATCTGGCCGAACTCTTTCAGCCACGTTCGGTCTGTACTGGCCGAACCCGAACAAACATACGGGAATTTTTGTACATTTGCTAAAACGACACTTCAACTACTTAAACTACTGAAAATGCATGCGAAAACTTACATTGTGTGTTCCGAATGAATCTTCGTTCGCCATTTTCTGAAATTTGGGGAAAAAAGAGGCCAAAACAAGGAAGAAAATGCAAATGTAGTAGAAGTTGTTTGCTTGGTGGAGTGAAGAAAAACAACAATGGTGAACTTGTATGCTTGGGGTGCCCTTAGAAAAGTTAAAGACATTTAGTGAGATGCCCTTAGAAAAAAGATGCATTAAAAGTATTTTGGTCTTTGTTTATTCATTTAATTTGAATTTTTTTAATTGGGGTGTTCTTAGAATTCAATGAGGTGCCTTTAGTTGGTCCCTAAACTTAAATGATAAAAAACTTATTTTCACATATTGTTATTATTATGAGAAAATGGACCCATCTACCCCAATTTGTTAAACTATAAGCCCAAATACCACAAATTATAAGAGATAAGCCCAATGTACCCCTTTTGTTATAATTTGATCCCCATCTACCACTTTTTGAAAATGAAATTACCAATTTACCCCTAGGTCAAAGTTGTGCCCTGCCATTTACTGAGAAGTCGCCGACATCCACTGTGAGTCCACAGTAAATTCTGAAAAGGTAAACTGTCACATGTTTGTGTAACTTTTCGTGTAGGATTTTGACCTTAGGTCAAATTATTCTTTTTCACATTGTATTCTCCTTCATAATTTCGTGTAGTAATTTTTGCACTCCGTCTAGCAGATCCTAGTGGGCGACGGGCTTGGGAAAAAAATTCGACCAAAGTTCGTGTAGGCTTGGCACATACGATAGACAAGAAAAAAAATGGTTGCAAGTCAAGTAAGTCTTCACTTGAATTTGTGGTTGATTGATTATAATTTTCATAATCAAAGTCGAAGTTTATTGAGTATGCTTACACGAAATGATGCAGTATGTTTCTGCCTGACATGCTTTTATTTTTCTCGAATGATTGAATATGTTTGTGCCCTATTTTATTTCGAATTTTGTGATTACACGAATATGCTTACACGAATTTTATGCAAATTGGGGATTTTTGAGCTGTGATGTTCTGTCTTACATGAATTGTGTCATGATGTTTCTGCCTTATTTGGTTTTGTTTTTTGTCGAAGAATTTAATATGTTTCTGCCCTATTTTATTTCGAATTATGTTGATAAATGCATGTTTACACGAATAATGGACAAAGTAGGGATTTTTGGAGCTGTGATATTTTGACTTACACAAAATTAGGGCTAGTTTGGAGGGATATGTAATCGCGATCCTTACACGAAAATGTGGCATCGGAGTCCTACACGATTTTTGTTACACGAATTCTACACAGTTCAATCTTACACGAAAAGTGCACATATATATCTTACACGAAAATTATAGCCAATTCAAGCTTACACGAATTTTGCTAAATTCTGCTCTTACACGAATTTCCTTACACGAAAATCTGCAAATTTGTTCTTTTACACGAAATTATGATCGAAGCCAAAAACCGTAAGCGAAATTCGACCCATCTTGCTGTTACACCAATTTCCCTAGTGAACATTACACGAAATATTAGAAAGTGAACCTTACATGAAGTTTCTACCCATTCAACCCTACACAAATATCTGCTCACCCAAACCACCATGATTGTGGGTGACGAAATTTTTAATGATACATGATCGGAATTTGAAAATTCAACCTTACACTACTCAAATACCTTTCTAATCTTACATGAAATTCTGGCCAAGTCTGCAAGAGACGAGATTTTTTCCAATGTTACGCGTAGCCGAAATTCGAAAAATTAAATAATTTACATAAAGTAGATCGGACACAACATACTGTCCAACTGAACCCAACATGAAATTTGGCCGTACATAACCATACATCAAACTCTTATATATGAATAATTTGTGAAAAATTAAAAAAAAATTCCTCATGATACACTACACTTGATATTTCAAAAAGATATCACCGATTTTGTTTGCGCTCTATAAATCAGTGAAAAATGTATGAATGAAGCAAGGTTATGCAGGAATATTGTATTTGTTTTAAAAAAAAATTGTTCAAAATGAATTCAAATTTGAAGACATTCCGATCCGGTTGCCATAGTCGAAAATGTGATTAATCATGGCGGCTTACATTTTTGTACGGCCTAATTTAGTTCAAAAAAGTGTGTACATAAACAATTAATGATGCAAATTAATGATTAATTTTTAATATATTATAGTCCGCTCGTGCGGCCCGCTTGTCAAGATCGGGTAGCGTACATAAATGGATATACGCGTCCGAGCATTCTTGAGAATGTACGGACAGAGTTGCGAGAGGTAGGCAGAGACCGCCTGACTCGTTTTTGAGCGACATGCTTCGGTCATTTTTTACTATGGGCGTCCGATACTGAGACATGCAAGGCTTTTTTGCACGTCTTGATGTCCCGTGAGGTAGCACGGACGCCTAATGATGATCAGTACGATCGATGGTTTCGCATCGGACGAAGCCAACTTTGTCGCTTTTCTCGTAGAGAGTTTGCTTTGGTGACAGGGCTACATTTTGGTGAGTCGGATTTCGATCCTACCGACCAACACCATCCTCCCGTTGGTGGTATATACAAGAGAGTCATCAGTCAGTGGCCCCGACGGTTGCAAAGATTCGGACACGCTTTGTTGGAGAAGAATTCCGGCAGAATGCTGACGATGCTATCAAAATTACGAAGATCCTGATTTTATACTGCATTCTATTCGGCGTTAATGTTGGGAAGACGAAGGTTGAGAAGTGGGTTTGGGCCTTGGTCGAGCGCGAGGAGGCATGGGAGAGCTTCCCATGGGGGAAGTTCTCCTACCTGACTCTACTACGCCATATGGACAAGCTCCCTGTCGAGATTCCAGCGGTGCAGGGGAGCCGAGCCTATACATACCACTTTTACGGATTTTCCGTTGCTCTACTGGTGAGATAACATTTTTCTGTGAAATTTTCATTAATACCATTTTGACATTTTTATTATGTGAATGCTTGATCTTAACTAATATTTACGCATAGATATGGGCTTATGAGGCGATTCCGGTCACTGCCACCTTCACCGGTCGTCGATTGCAGGTCCCCCATCGCATTCCGAGATGTCTGAAGTGGTCCACTATGAGGTCCTCTTGTGAGATTACAAATGTGCTGGACGATGAGGTATTTTATTACATTTTCAAATCTGCAATTCAAAATGTTTTTCGACGATTATGCTTCTTGAACTGTTTGATGATTTTGTATCTTTCGATAGGTTACGTGTTTCCAGACACTACAGTCTTCATTTGCCGAGAAGGGTCAGATGTATTGGAGGTACGTTCATCTGGACCTGGATGTAGGAGTCCAGCGTCGTAGGCCTGGCCGACGGGCGGCCCTTCAGTCACGACCATCTCGGCGGGGTTCTAAGCAGACGGTGGACCCAGATCCGACCAGTAGAGCCACCCGTGTCACCTAAGCATCTAGACGGGGTGCCCAGTCTTCTCGACATCTGGTTGACGAACCTGACACAGCTGCCGAGGCTGAGGATGAGCAGGTTGGTGATAGTCGGCAGGACGACACGTATGAGGGCACCCGTACAGACGTGTCTAACTTTGTTTCGAATGCCGATTATGCCGATCCTGAGTGTCGAGCAGACGTGCCTCCTATCGACCCGATCGACGTTCCATTCTCCGGGCGAGCCTCACCCATCCAGATGTCAGGCGATCAGGATGCAGCCCCGGAGGATGATACTCCTCTCCAAGTCAGTCCAGTTCCATGGCGATCTGAAGCACGCAGACGTGGAATGATACATTCATCTGACGAGCACTCCACTCCCCCTCCTGCGACACAGCCTTCTAGCCATCAGGCACCATATGAGGACTTCTATCAACGATTCAGTGCAAATTTAGACACTCGTTTCGACGGGTTACATTCCTACTTCGATCGGAGGTTTGATCAGATGGAGAGCTTCATACGGGAGGAGCATACACGCTTACAGAGCCAGATCTCGGATATCGTTCGTGACCAGCTGCATAGTTTTTTCGGGCCACAGGCAGGCTATGGGTATGATGCTCATTATAAGGCCCACACAAACGATCCCGATCGACGTCCTTCTGTTTTCCATTATTCTTCTCCTCCGCCTGTACATGATGATGGGCAGTATGCGTATGATGCTGGGCCCACATATCAGACACATGAGTCTGCCCAGACGTCAGCTCCGTGGATGCCATGGCCGGCTGCTGCGTCAGAGATGGTTTCTGCTACCGTCAGCCCTACAGTGGATCCCTATTCAGCCATTATACTGTACCAGCCGTTTTCGCATGATTTTGCGGCATCTTCCCATCCGGACTATGAGACCCGCGGTGACCCCTGCACTTCCACACCTCAGCACCAGTCTTCCACCCCCCATGGCGACTATATTCATAGCTCAGGGTCGGAGACTGTTTTGCCTGACATTCTAGAGAGTAGTGCAGGGATTCGACTTGTACGTAAGCAAAATAGGTCTCGTTTTTTGAGGACTCCGTTCCAGACTTTATTTCGACGACGTACATACCATTCGATGGATGACTTCCTTTTATGGACCGAGCTTGGGGATGCTGCAGATATGTGAGTAATTACTTTTGTATTGACTTATCTTACATGAGATGATATTATCATGTCCTAATATTGGTTCTCATCATTCTTAGGCGTAACGTCGGCCTTGGGTATCCTATGGGACCCTCATTCTTCACATCGATCATAGATCCCCACGCTGAGCTCGATCGAGAGGTTAGTTATAACTTTGTTAGATAACGTGACCGATGTTTCTTTTTGTATCATGTTATGCTAACCCAAAATCCATGCATGTTGTTTGTTCCCTATTGTAGGTTCTCGATGCATATCTGATGATACTACAGAGTCATCCCAAAGCTGTGGGCGTTATCGTCGATCAGGTTCTGAGGGGCTTCACACAAATCATTGACTACAGCTTCAATGTAATACATTTACTAGATTTCTCCTTCATTTTGTCTTATAACCCAGTTATTTTTTAAACAAATGATGTTCAAATTCTAATTTGTCTTAAATGCAGGAAACGTGCAAGGACATATGGCGGAAAAAACATGCGATGGATCCTTCGGGGATGCGTTACATAGAGAAAATCCGTGAGGAGTTTGCGCCTGAGGATCTTGATCGTCTTCTACCATATGTGCGTGGTGAGTGGCCCCGGTGGAAGCATATTAGGCCCTGGTGGGATCGAACAAATAAGGTAAGAAAATTTTATAATTTGAACAGACGTTTGAGCTGTATATTCAAAAGTTCAACTGCAATTAGTCTCGATCAATTTATGTGTTTGAACTGGTATCAACAGATTTATCTGATCCTAAATTTGGATGGCCACTGGGTTGCGGCCGAGGTGAACATGGGACAGTACACGCTGACGTTGTTTGATAGCCTTAGCCATAATTGGACGAAGGATATCGAGAGGCTGAGATATTATCAAACATTACCGATCCGACGTATCTGGCCTCGATTCTTGACGCATGCCAGCTATTATGAGTCGCTGGGTCGACATTCTTATAATCCAGCGATGTTGACTCTAGAGTCGGTAGAGAGTAGATTGTGCTACCGTCAGGACGATCCGACCTCCTGTGGCATTTACGCTTTGAAGGGGAAATTAAGGACCCCGAAACCCTTACGAAATTAGCCAAACCTGACATAATCCACGGGGTATTTGAGATGCGGTGACGTATTGCATACACTCTGTATAAGTTTTCAGCTGATGCCGACACTGTCCACGAGGATGATATGGAGTGATGATTTATCATTTTATTTTTTAGGACAACAGTCATGTGTTGATGTATTGAGCCGACATGTTTTGTAGTTACGATTTCCATATGATTTGAGTATGATATTGATGATCTGAGTATGATAATTTTTTGTAGTTATAACTTGAGTATAATACAAATAGTACAACATGTTTGCATTACTGGTGAAGACCCGTTCGAGAAGTCATGAACAGATTGGTCAATACAATACATTTACACACAACATGCACATTTTACCTAATATTAATGGAAAATATTATTATGGAACACAAACGGAGTACATTCAATCATCAGCGGGCGCGAGAAACTAGAAATATCGAACACTTTCGCCTCGTATGACTGTCGGACTTGCACACAGAGCACTTTTTCTTTCTTCTACGACTTGGTTCGCCCAACACGGTGTTCCCGCCATCTGGTTCAGAATATGCTGTCCCCGCTGCCCCATCTCCAACTTCTTCAGGTTCGGTACAACGGGCCCTATTATGACCCGGACGCCCACAACGAGTACATGCTCCGCTCGATCTATAACTTGTAGGCCTGACACCAGTGCGAGGAATTCTTCTGGACTTCGGGCGCCACACAAACGATATTTCGTATGTCATCAGAAATGACCCACTCATCAGGGTTCGGTATAGGATTCACCTCCACTCCCCACATTCCTTTCAACCAGTCTGTGGTATAATAAGGGTGAACATATGAAGTCACTGAATCTCTTGAAAAGCTGTTCATGAAAAAGTGTAAGTAGGCAAAATAAAGATTAGATACCAAATTTAAGTTCACATAACCCGAAGACCATGGTGAGAGTTTGATTATATGTACCTGATCGCAGCACATACATGTGAACATGGTATCAATTCACTTTGGAAAAATATACAATCGCAGGTGCGAAAGGACAAGTCAACGATGAATAATTTACTCCCGTCGCTAAACCTTGAATTTAAATCGCGATAGTTTTTCTATCGTCATCCATCGGCCAATTTTAACTGATTCAATTAACCGTTCGTGCGCGGACTTTGTTATAAAATTTTCCCTTTCCTCTGCAGCAGTTCTCCGCTCGTAAAACCACCTTTCAATAATTCGTCTAGCACACTCCAAAAATGAGCAAACAGGTAGCTTTCGGGCCTAGAGTAGACGATTATTCCACACCTCAGCTGCATTTGAGGTCATGAAAGTAAATCGACGAACAGGACATCTCACACGCGCCTACCTTTCTTCTCTGGCATTGCGTAAGGTTTCGAGCGCATCCTGTTTATTAGATTCTGCAAGGGCCGTCATGTACCTGATGATGAAAACATTTTGAAAGTTAGTCATTAACAATTTAAATAAAGAAGTAATAACAGTTAACACCCATGCATACATGGAGGAATGGAATAACCTTTCGAACTCAGTGGCACTGTAACAGTACGCGACTTTTTGGAAAACACCAACGAAATGTGATCCATATTTGGCTAAATTTTGTTGGATATGAAAACAACATAGACCATGGCTTGCTTTAGGGTAAACTTCAACGATGGCATTATTGATGCTCATGTGCTGGTCAGACACGATTAAGAGGTGGTCAGGATAACCGTACGCGCTCCGAAGCTGCTTCAAAAACCAAGTCCAGGACTCAGCATTCTCCACATTCCCGATCCCAATGGCCAGTGGAAAAATTTGATCGTTTCCATCCTTTGTAACAGCGACAAACCCGATACCTTTATATTGGCCTTTCAGATGGCAACCATCGACCACTATCACAGGACGAGAAAAATTTGTGAATCCATGAATGGATGCGCCCAAAGCATAGAAAACGTATTTGAATTTTCCGTTATTTTCTATTTCTAATCCTGTGTACGAGCCCGGATTAGCAACCTTTAGGACTTCTAAGTACGAGGGCAGGAGTGAAAATGATTTTGTTAGATCTCCGTAGACAAGTTTCATTGCATGTCGTTTGGCCCGAGATGCTACTTTGTAAGAGAGATTTACCCCGTATCGCTGATTAATTTCACGCATTATACTTTTGTTGCTGAGAAGAGAATCTTCTCTTCGAAGTACATCAGAATAGTACTCCCCGATAAAAGCTGATGTAAGTCGAGGATGCACATTGGGTTCATTCAGATCAGATGTACAATCAAGGGGAATGACATCTTTGGAAATCTTCCAAATCCCATACTTCTGGGATGCACTAAGCTTGAAAGAGCAGCTTTCTTGTTTACATTGAACCCGATATCGACGTGCGTCTGAATGATGCACAAGGCATTGTACGTGGTTTTTCAAATGGTAAAAACTAACTGCCTTTTGCAAATCTAATTTTAATGGAAAAGTTGCTCCTTTTTGTAAACCTTCGATACTGGGCTCGGTCTCGCGATAATCCCTAAGCTCCTTCTGCTCCATAGGTGGCATCTCTGGGATGTGCCACTCGAATCTGTTAATATATGTCAAAAACTCCTCGTAGGCACGTCGCTACTCCTCATCCAATGCATTTTCATCCTCTTCATCTAACTCGAAAGCATCATTCACAGCATTCTCAAGGTTCGATTCCTCTCCATCATGTGTTGAAACTACAATAATGAAAACGGACATATCAAAAAGGTGCACCGTGTGCATGTAGATACAATATTTGTACAAAAAATAAACAACATATGAAGATACCATAGTGGGTCGTATATCCTTCTTCTTCACCCCTCCTTCTGTGTCGGCTCTAGGATTTCATTAATTTACACGCCCTTCTGATCTTCGTATGCAGCCGGGGACCTATTCAAGTCAATATAACCAACACCCCAACATGACTTTTGTTGATCGTGGCCGCTTGATGATGGCCAACGTGCCCACTGGTCTGTTGACGATGAACCAAAGTCTGAGGATTCGACCTCATGAGGCACACCCCACTTCTGATAAAATGCATCGTCTGTTTGTAGGCCAAAAGGAACATTGTTACAACTCCATTGTTGGTTCCATATGTCATCAGACTTTGGCACATACGATTCACTGTTGGAAGGTTCGCCAGTTACACCTTCTCCCCCATAAAAGGGGGATATGTTAAACATTAAAACTGCCAAGATCGGTACTCGGACTTTTCGTTGAGAACACACTGTTAGATGCTTCAGCGTCCAGTAATTTTAGCGAAACAAAAACAACAAGAACATCATCAATTTTGCACAAGATTCGGTCCAACTGAAAATCATTCTTAATTTTTTTCTTTTTAAGTCAGCCATTTCGATCCACGATTGTGTGAATCACATATCCCCAACTGTTCAAATCGGCACACACAAGTCCATGGATGCACATGAACAAATTATAGTAAGTGATTCTTGTAAGTTGAACCACCTCTTTAGCTCCGTTTTTATATTCCAAACCGTCCCAATAGCCTCCGTACCAGACCACTACAGTCAATGAATTCATATTCTTCGTCACTGTCAAAAAAAAATTATGAGCTCGGCTAATCATATAAATATCTACTTACAACGGCGTACGAGGCCATACTTATGTATGCTACGAAATTGTTCAGCGAATATCTCTAGCTTACAGTCATACATAACTAACTTCTCCATCATCATCATGAAGTACACATACTTTGCGGTAAATTCAGATAATAAAAAAAAAAAACAATTCTTATGTCAACCACTTCTTACTCAAAAACCATTATAAATTTCTCTGACCTTTTAATTTTAACTAGAACTGTGATAAGTTTGAATTGTGACAAAAATTCGTGTATGGCGTCGAAATGTCAAAATTTGTGTAAGTCAAACTATGATCAAATTCGTGTAAGTGTAAGCTAAACAAAGGTTAAATTCTCAATAGCTGTAGATAACAAAAATTTGTGTAAGCTCATTTTGCAAATATTCGTGTAAGCATAAATTGTGTCAGAATTCGTGTAAACACTGACTAAGCAAAAATTCGTGTAAGCATGATTCGACCAGAATTCGTGTAATCATAATCTCATTCACAGCATAACTAAGTTGGGATTTTTTTAACATTTTTTTAACTTGTTACTTCAACAATAAATTTTAATGTTCGTACTTACTTTTTTTTCCCGTCTAGGCCAAACATGAATTGGTGACAACAACACAATAGTCACATTAATGACAACAAATTTCATAATAGTCACATTAATAACAATAATGTTACACAACAACACAAAACAAAAATACAGGATCCTTCACAATTTATGATTACAAATTCTTAGCTACTAACATACCTCTGAGCTTAATAAATTCTTCAAGATTTCCCGGATATTTATTGGCTACTAACTCTTCTTTGTTATTTTGGATGTGTGATTTTACGAAATGAACAATGACAACATATACTGAATCTTCACTTTTACAATGTCTTGGATGTGTATATAAAGGATTTGCCAAAACCAACACTGTGTACATGTGACTGCCCTATTCATAATGTGTACAATCACTTTCGTATGTCAGTTTGTTTGACTTCTAATTTGTGCTACATGGGTCCATTTTCTCTTTTTTTTAAACAAAATTTTTTTTTGATATTTAATTTTCGTGTAAGGGAATAAATGGGAAGATTTTTTTTTCCGACCAACGAAGTCATTTATTAATGAGGGTAATGACAAATTAAAGTGTAAGACAGTGCTTAATTAAAACAACTTAATTCGTGTATGAGTTGACCTATAAACATGCCCTACACGAAATTTCATTATATGAATATACTGCCAGTTGCATTACAGTGTAAGACATACACGAAATTATGAATTAATTAATTAATTAAAAATTATAATATAAACCTTTCAAATTGAAACAACTTAATTCGTGTAAGAGTTGACCTATAAACATGCCTTACACGAAAAGTTATTGTATTAATTTAATTTAATATAATACATTTGTCAATTGCATTTTCGTGTAAGATATGACATATGTTTTCTTACATTGATTAACATATACGAAAATATATATTTTATTAATTAAAATATAAACCTTTACAATTTAAATTTAAACAACTTAATTCGTGTAGGAGGTGACCTAGAAGCAAGCCCTACACGAAATTTGGTTTACATTAATATAATACATTTTCAGTTGCATTTTTCGTGTAAGATAGTTTAATTATTTTCTTACATTGATTGACATACACGAAAATATATATTTTATGTAATAAAATATAAACCCCCAAAATCACTTACATTTTCGTGTAAGAATTCATTTAATTAATACAATAAATTTGCCAGCCGAAATTTGTGTAAGAGTTGACAAATAAGCTCATTATGTTTCTTACCTTCATTGACATACACGAAAATACATGTTTTATTAAATAAAATATAAACCCCAAAAATCACTTAACTTTTCATGTAAGAGTGCATGTAATTAATAGAATAAATTTGCCAGCCCATTTTCGTGTAAGACTTGATTAATACAATACAGCCGGAATTCATATAATGCAATTAATTAAATTAAATTAATACAATACATATCACTTCACTTTTCGTGTAAGAATGCATGTAATTAATAGAATAAATTTGCCAGCCCATTTTCATGTAAGACTAATTAATACAATACAGTCGGAATTCATATAATACAATTAATTAAATTAATACAATACATATCACATAACTTTTCGTGTAAGAATGCCCATTTTCGTGTAAGACGTGATTATGTCAGTCAACCACGAAATTCATATGAGATGAATATCTTTGCCACTAACAATTCGTGTAAGAGTTGACATGGATTAGGTGCACCGTCATAATTCCCACTGTTCATGTCAGTCCTACAACTGTTCATGTCAATCATGCTCCCTACACGGATTTTGAAAATGAAAATTGTGGTAGATGAGGATCAAATTATAACAAAAGGAGTACATTGGGCTTACCTCTTATAATTTGTGGTAGATGGGCCAAAAATATAACAAAATATGCTAAGTTGGGCATTTTTCTCTTATTATTATTATATTATTATTATTATTATTATTATTATTTTGGTTTTGATTTCATAAATAATAAAAAAAAAAAAAAGTAAAAACCTATAATAAGAAGACACAGAGCCGCGCGAAGAAGGATGTACCGAGAGAGCGAGGGTTTTACAAATTTTCGCAAATTGCGTTGAAGATGGAGAAAATTCTGGAAATGTGTCTGTAGAATCAAGAGTGGGTTTCTTAATTTCGTAAGCAACCCAACGCAGCCGCTTCTGTACATCATCGGTCGGCGCCGGAGGCTGCTGTTTCGTCTTCTGCTCATTCTTCACCGGTAATTCGCTGTTTCGTCTTCTGCATCGTCTTTTTCCTTACGTTCCTTTAGTTTCAAAAACTTCAGTTCCTTTTTACAGTTATCAAACAGAAGAAAATGAATCAAAAAACTCACCATTATGATATTTCAAGATTATCTCAAATTGTTGAAGTGGCAGATTGTGGTCTTCCAAAAGTGATAGGGACAAATCGATTGAACGCATATGAAGAGAACTTCTCGAATCAAATGCAGATTATTGAACCATGAAATAACTTCCATTGTTATTTTTACTCTCAAGTATATTTAGAGTTATAAGATGTATCATCACTCATAAATTTTACATTAGAAAATGTGAGTAACTTTCTTTCCTAATAAATGATGTTCATGTTACCAATATTATGGAACAGCTGAACACACCATGTTAATTTTCTCTGTTTTTTTCTTAAACTGCTTTGAAGAAGCGTATTCGTCAAAGTTGTTTTGGAAGCGGAAGCAAGAGAGGAAGAACCAACACAACTGCTTCTGTACTTCATCGTCAGATTCAGAGGCTGCTGCTTCTTGTCTTCTGCTCATTTTTCACTAGTAAGCTCCAATTGAACATCATATCTGTTAAATTTCTGACAGTCAATTCAATGTTATGTTCTTTCACTGTTACTCCTATTGTGAAACACCAAGAGTAGCTCTGTTATTTAGGTTCTTCAATTGTAATGTTTTGTACATTAATAAGACATCAGTGGAGTTTCCCAAAGAATTTTAATTTTTTTCTCTTTTAAATACTACTTACAAACAAGCTGGCGGAAGAAGACAGAAGTTAATCCTAGAGAACAAGGAAATATGTGTCCAAAGCCCTTTTTTGATTTTGTTGTCTTATGTAAGAGAAAACTAAGAGAAACTGATAGCTATATATAGAAAACTAAGAGCATTTTGTGTTTGCAATGTTGTTTATTTTGTCAACTGATTAAACTTTTATTTGCACCATAAATGCACCAAAGGTTGGGATTTTATGATATATTTTACTGAAACTAGAGGTTTAGTTTCCTATTTCGAGTGTTGATATCGGATGGGTAGTGAAGTGGATCTGTATGACATTGATGAGTTTGTAATGGGAATGGTTTTTCTTATATAAGTATGTTGTTTTTCTCTGAAATTGTTTGTGTTTGCTTTTTAAGTGATTATAGTTTACTTGTAATCTGTGGTAAACGTTTGATTTCTCCTTTTCATGCAATTTTCCCCTTTACAGTAGTGAAGTACTTGATATACGATTTTTTCTTGATTTTGTTTTGTATTCTTGTTTCAGATGGTTATTTAAAGGTAAGAATTTGCAGCGTGAAGCCAGTTGTAAGGTTTGGAAATGGTAAGTGGAAATTTAGGATCCTGAATCAATGCAAAGTTCTTTATAGCCGCAGCTTATGGGCTCTTTTTTTTTAAGTGCTTCCTTTGGGACAGTTTCCCCCCCTGTCTTGTGCTTTTCTATTCCATATTTTTCTGACATTGGTTTGTTTGGGGGAATGATGATATCAATATGACCATTATCGATATTTTTTTCTCTGGTATTGCAGGCTCAAGATATAAGAAAATGGTTTATGAAACAAAATGAGAAAGGTGCTGGGAATGGAAATACTTCAAAGCAGGCAAAGCCCTCTACACCTGAGAAGCCTCCTGCTGTCTCACAGCCTGGAAAATTGGTATGTCCGCTAAAATCTCTCTTTTTCTTTTTTTTAGAAACCCTTTTCCAATATGAACCATTCTGTAGCTTTCTTGCATGATCATACAATTAGTAAGAGTTTAGTGTTTGATACAACGTAAAACTGGATGAATTTGTGGTTTGTTCTATTTCTCCTTTCGAATGTTCAATCTTATTGTTGTTTAATGATGGATCTTCAAATTATTGCCCTATATACATTATTTGAAGATAGGAAAACTGATATGGTTATAAAGGAATATACTTTCGGTTACTATTCCCTTTTAAAATACAACTATTTTCTTAGGAGCATCTCGTGTCTGTGGTTTACTTTGCTTTGTATCTGAGCTGTGGAACAATTGGGAGGCATATTAACAGCGATACCTTTATAAAAATAAAGAACGCTAGAAGTACAGCACCTGTTGGATCTTAATCTTTTTCTAGTCATCCATTTTATACCTCAATTCTGCCACAGATATTTTGAGAAATCTAATTAACATGTGTTTCTATTTGATGGATCATAGCTACAAGGAGTACAAGGATGCTCTGGTCGGAGGAAAACAAGCAAATATTTTGCTAATGAAGGACAGGGCACAATAGATGAGATGGACGTTGAGGAATCTTCTGCTAAAAAGAAGGCACAAAAGGGAAGTATGGAGTTAGCGAGCCATGTTAAGCCCCAACCTGGAAAGAAAACCCACAAACTTGAAAGTGATGATGAAGATGAAGATTTTGTTACACCTACCTCAAGGAAGGCCTCAGTTGATGCCACTCCAAACAAGAAGTTGAAAAGTAGTTCGGGTAAAGGAATTGCTAAGAAAATTGTTGACGATATTGACAAAGATGATCGCCAAAAACTAAAATCTAGTGCAAAATCTGCTGGGAGTGGCAGGGGTCGTGGTGCAAAAGGTGCTTCAGTCACTCCAATTAAAGCAGAAAACATGGATGCTGATGAAAGTGATACAGAGGAAATGGATGATAAGGATGCTAAATCTGTAAAACCTGCTGGGCGAGGCCGAGGTGGGAGAGGTACACCAGCCGCTGGAAGAGGCCGAGGTGGTGGAGGAAGGGGTGGTTTCATGAACTTTGGTGAGAGGAAAGATCCTCCTCACAAAGGAGAGAAGGTACAAAAATTTATGGAATTGTAAATATTTTGTCTAAAACTCAGCCTGTGACAATTATTGAGTTTCTTGTGTGTTAGGAACTTCCTGAAGGTGCTGCTAACTGTTTAGATGGTTTGACATTTGTGATTAGTGGAACACTTGACAGGTAATCTGTTAAACCTGAAGAGTGTGTATCCATAGCTCAGATATTTGTTTGTGTAATAACAAAAGATGATGGGGCAGTATATGGTATTTCCTGTGTGAATGGCTGAACAGAAGTATACTCTCTTATTTTACGCTACAACAAACACGCATGCTGAATGATATTTCTTTTATATGCCGACATGGTATCATCATATATCTCTCCTTAATGCTTTGTCTCTCTGTTTGAAGTTGCCTTTTGCATTGTTTTACTCTTCCAGTTTAGAAAGAGAAGAAGCTGAGGATTTGATCAAACGCCATGGTGGGCGTGTTACAGGATCTGTCAGCAAAAAGACGGTGATTATTGTGATAATTAGATATACTATTGCTTTATTGTTGGTTTATATTATGAGTGTTTATCTTAATTCTTGCAGAGTTATCTTCTGTGTGATGAAGATATTGCTGGCCGGAAGTCTGCCAAGGCCAAGGAGCTTGGGCAAGTTTCTCATTTGATCTTTTTATCTTAAACTTGTGATACTAAGTACATTCTTGTGTTGCTTTCTCGCCATGTTTATATATTTCTCTCTTTGGCTCTTATGCAGTACTCCTTTTCTTACGGAGGATGGTTTATTTGATATGATTCGAGCATCAAATAAATCAAAGAAGCCAGTAGATAAGGTTGCACCATCTCCTCCTAAGAAGAGCCTGCAAAAGTCAGAAAAAAATAGTATGTCCCTATCATCCATAATTTGGTGTTTGGCTGAAGCCACCATTTTACATCTCATCACCCATGTATGTTCCCATGATTGGGAATGTATAAGATTCACTAAAGATTTGTTTTATCAGCATCTATGGTCCAATATAGCTGAGATTGTCCTTTTTCATTTGGTTTGTCCAAGTATGTTCTACTGGTTAACGGCAAAATGTTTTCTTTTAAAGCTGATCAGACTGTTAGAACCTCAGACACAAAAGGAATGGCTTCTTTTCCAACATCTTCCAAGCCAAAAAATCAGCCTACTTCACAGTCTTGGTTGCCATGGACAGAAAAATATAGGCCAAAGGTCCCAAATGATATAGTCGGGAATCAGTCTCTGGTATGTGTTCAGTCTTTATTTTCAAGATCTGGGTGAGATATATGATCCATATAGCTGTAGTGGTATGAACGCTAAGTAGTAGTTGTTTTATTTTGGGCAAGGAACTCTATGCTAGAGGGCTGTATCTATAAATGTTTTATGACTGACGGTATGAGTGCAGGTGAAGCAGCTCCATGATTGGTTGGTAAATTGGAATGAACAATTCCTTAATGCTGGGAAAAAAGGAAAAGGAAAGAAACAGAATGATTCTGGTGCTAAGAAAGCTGTGCTGCTGAGTGGAACACCTGGTATTGGGAAGACTACCTCAGCAAAGCTGGTCAGTCAGATGCTTGGCTTGCATACAATTGAGGTTAGGCAGTTATCTGTCATCTTTTCCCTTCCCCCGTTTTTGAAAGTAATATGTGTCTAACCATTTTTGGTGTTTATAACTATTCTTTGTGTCTTTTCCCTTCCCCCGTTTTTGAAAGTTATATGCGTCTAACCATTTTTGGTGTTTATAACTTTTCTTTTGTGTAGGTTAATGCTAGTGATAGTCGTGGAAAGGCTGATGGTAAAATTGAGAAAGGAATTGGGGGGAACACTTCTAATTCTATCAAAGAACTTGTTAGCAATAAAGCTTTGAGTCTTAACATGAAACGGTTGGAATTCAACTCTTGTGCATGCATCTGAAATTAAATTAGTGATCTGCTGATGATTTTGAGTGATGTTGCAGGTCTCAACATCCAAAGACTGTTCTCATTATGGATGAGGTTGATGGTATGTCTGCTGGAGACAGGGGTGGAGTGGCTGATCTTATTGCCAGCATCAAAATCTCAAAAATTCCTATAATATGTATCTGTAATGATCGCTATAGCCAGAAACTCAAGAGCCTTGTGAACTACTGCTTACTGCTTAACTTTCGGAAGCCAACAAAGCAGCAGGTCTCTACTGATCTTATTTATTTAATATGGATGCAAAAACAAGTGAGCAAGTGCAAATGCTTCCTATTTCATTGTAACTTTTAGAGATGTATACTGCTAGTTCCGATTCTTGATGTGACTGTATTTTGGGTGAGGCTTGGTCTCATATGGTGATTGACATGCAATGACGATCATAGGGGAGAATATACTAAACCTCTCC
Source organism: Scutellaria barbata (assembly GCA_028654395.1). Lineage (NCBI taxonomy): Eukaryota > Viridiplantae > Streptophyta > Magnoliopsida > Lamiales > Lamiaceae > Scutellaria > Scutellaria barbata. The sequence continues at coordinate 9,351,398 of CM053650.1, forward strand.
TGCATGTGTAGCTTCTGACTGTGCATATTCAAACTTAAATTTCTCTTTGGTTATAAAATTACTTTATGTTTTGACTGGAATCTTTACTGATGTTAATGAAACTTTGAAAATGAGTGGTTGTCACAGCGCTAAAGGAAAAACTGATGACTTGTGCCTTCTATCACATGGTCGCAAATGTATTACTTTAATTCTATTAAACATGAAATTGGGTGTATCAAGTAATATGGAAGGCTGTTTTCAAATTGCTCAAGTAATATTTCTGTTTCCAAGATAGCAACTATTTAGATTTCTATTTTTGTAGTAAGAGCGGATATCATAAAAGTGTCAATTTGTTGTAACTTTAAATTGCCAGTGCCTGAAGTCATATCATCATTGAGTTGGAATCAGGTTAACTTTTTTTGATGTTATTACTAGCATCATGATATTCTTATCTTAAAGGTTTATGGATTTCCCTTTGGCTATATGGACGAATTCAAATTGCATCTCCTGTTCACCTTGCTGATATGGTTGACAATCTCTATTTTCTGTCCCCACAAAAAATTGATGTAATCTGAGCAATTTGCTCCAACATTTGATGTGTGAACTTCAGTATTTGCTTGCCTTTCTTGATAGATTAAGTATGATAATTATTTTTGGTCTTGGTCAATAAGTCTTTTTTTTTTTTTTCATTCTATTTTTTTTTCTTGGCATCGACAGATCTCCAAAAGGTTATCACAAATTGCAAATGCAGAAGGGCTTCAAGTTAATGAGGTGCTCACTTTAAGGGATCTATTATGTTTTACTAATAGCTATTGATTGTTGCTTGTAGTATGTTTATTACTCTATTCATTCAATGGATTGAGATCGTGCTTTCTGATCATAGATTGCTCTTGAGGAGCTTGCAGAAAGAACAAATGGGGATATCCGAATGGCCCTCAACCACTTGCAGTATATGGGTCTCTCGATGTCAGTCATTAAATTTGATGACATCAAACAACGCCTTCAAAGCAGTTCCAAGGATGAAGATATTTCACCCTTTACTGCTGTTGATAAGTATGCTACCTTCACATGTTTGTGTTCTTTTGTTCAGTACTATCATCTGCTTCATTCTCAATTGTTTTAAACCCTGGTTATTAATTCCTTTATTTATTTGATACATTTCTGACCTTATTTATATACCTGTTGGAAGTTGTTACTCCCCATTATGATTTTTTTTTTTTATGTGATTATTGGTGAACTAGCAAATTGTCAACAGTCAAGTAATTTACCTGTTAATTTGAGATCCCCTTTTGAGATTCTTCTTCCCATATGTACGAGTAGAATTCTTTTTCTGGCTAATTTAATCATGTCTTTGTCAGATGCGCTTTTCTTAATTTGTGAGTTTCTTAGTTAAACCTGCATGCAAACTAAGTCTCATCGTTGGTGCAGACTTTTTGGATTCAATAGTGGGAAGTTGCGAATGGATGAGAGAATCGACCTTAGCATGAGTGACCCTGATCTGGTTCCTCTTCTTATCCAGGTATGACTTGTGCCAGAGGTTAACCGATAAGATGTGAACATTTTTTTTCTGAAAATTGATAGAACAAGGATATGGTTGGTCCTCATTAAGTCTTGCAATGTAAAGATATTCCTTTATGCATTTGAGCATCTTATACATTTTACCCTTGATTTCAGGAAAATTATATCAATTATAGGCCAAGTTCAGTTGGTAAAGATGATAATGGAATGAAAAGGTTGAGCTCACTTGCTCGGGCAGCTGAGTCCATTGGGGATGGTGATATTATTAACGTTCAAATTCGGAGATACCGGCAGTGGCAGCTCTCTCAGATTGGTTGTCTTTCATCTTGCATCATACCGTATGTTCTCTGTCCTCTGTCCCGAAATTGATCATTTTTTCTTAGAGATGTTACTGATGTTTGTACATTTTTCTATGAAACAGTGCAGCTCTGTTGCATGGGCAGCGTGAAATACTTGAGCAGGTGATGTATATCAATATAAGAATAACTATTATGCATGTCAGATCCTTCACTAGTTTGTATAATCAGGTCTCTGTCTCTGAAGGTGTGATTAATGTGTATAAATATAGAAATTATTTGAGATTGCTGCAAAAATGCCTTGGTGTAATATTTTCAAGTAGCGACAACTAGTGTACAGATGCATCTACTTGAGGTTGCATCGGTCTTGTAATACTTCAGAAATTTTCGTTCAGTTTCTTGTTAATTTCAATGAGATATTTCATCTAGGCTGTGCTGCCATTTTAGGCCTTCTTGCATGACTAGTGTGCGGACATAGTATTATGAAAATAACTTTGTCAGCATATGAGAGCCTAAAGCTGTAAAATTCTCTGCATTTGTATGTGGTCTTGAGCATTTAAGCTAATGCTTGTGGGCTTGCATAAGTTCATAAGTTTGGTGGGTGGTTAAAGTTACTGTATCCTTATTAGTAGTTGTTAAAACATTTACAGGGGGAGCGCAATTTCAATAGATTTGGTGGCTGGCTAGGTAAGAATTCTACTTTGGGGAAGAATTACAGACTTTTGGAGGATCTTCATGTTCATCTTCTGGCTTCAGGCAAATCAAACTTAGGAAGGTATTTGCCGTACGTTCTTGTCATTCTTTGGCTGCATGTTCGATCAATCTAGACTTGGCTGTAATATCTCTCTCTGCCAAAATCTTTTAAGCCATAGTCATCCGTGTAAAACTTATTCTGATAGTGTCAATATGTCATCTATACTCCTTGATCATGCCACTGCATTCACCTTTGCAGGTCAACATTGCGACTCGACTACTCGACTACTCTTTTGAAGCGGTTGACTGATCCTTTAAGGGAGTTACCGAAGGTTGATGTTTTGTTCTCTTGTACCTACTGAAGGTTAATCTTTTTTTTTTTTCTGGACGTGTGTGTTATTTTGTTGAATGAACTGCCAGGATAAAGCTGTTGAGACGGTTGTGGAGTTCATGGATACATACTCCATCAGCATGGAGGATTACGACACAATCATGGAGATATCAAAATTTAAGGTGCATCAATTATTGCTTTTATATTTTCATCTCAATTGTCTATTCTCAAGAGTTTTTCTCAACTGAACTCCTATGTTCATGAATCAGGGGCATCCAAATCCGCTGGATGGTATACAGCCTGCTGTAAAAGCTGCTCTGACAAAAGCTTATAACAAAGGCAGCTCATCGCGTGTGATTCGATCTGCAGACTTAATCACCCTTCCTGGAATTAAAAAGGCTCCAAAGAACAAACGGGTTGCAGCCATGCTAGAACCCGTTGAGGAGACTTTAGCAGGAAGTGTTGAAAATGAGGAAGAAAGTGTCTCAGATGCAGAGGAACAGGGTATGCTTTTTTCATCTGTAAAAGAAATTTCATATTTTTTATTGACTGCTGCTTTTAGCCGGAAAGATATATTAATGTTGCAGCTTTGCTACCTCATTTTGACTTTACTTTTGTGCACCATAAAGGCTAAATAGTGTTTGTAACGAGAATGATGAGTAACATGTGCTTTCCATCAAATACAATGCATTGTGATGTTGACATTTTACTCCAATCTGTTTGGATCTCTGTTTTTTCATGATTGTAGTGATGATCAAGATTGTGTATATACTTACTTGTATGTTCTTTGTTTCAGAGGATGACTCAGTTGATCCAGAGAAGGAGAAGCTGCAATCCGATCTGGAGAAGCTAAATTCGAAAGGTTGTGATAATACTTCATTTGACAATACAAGATGCAGATTTCAACTATTATCATTTGCATGATGTTACTTCAGCATTTTCACTTTTACTACGATTTTAACTCTCTCTCTCTCTCTCTCTCTTCTCGGTGATTTCAGCTATCCAAGTACAAATGGACTTGAAGATTTCGGGAAGCTCAAGCACCAAAAAAGCACCTTCAGGCAGAGGGAAAGGAAGTAGTGCAACCTCAGATAGCAAAGGGGCTCGAGGTTCTGGGGCTGCTTCCAAGAGAAAGAGATGATAGTTTTCGTTGTATGACCCGCGTAATTAACTACCCTTCTATAAGCCCTTTCATCTTTGCTCTGTTTTGGGTGCATTGCATTTTATGATATGGCAGATGACAAGATGATGTGTTATTGTTTTGGTAGATTAATATTTGAGAGCTGTATCCTTTCTCCACTTGATCTGAATTCTGATGTAATTTTGTGGATTGGCTGTTAGGGTAAATATGTGAAGCAAACAGATCTCATTTTGGTAAATGAATATGGCCATGAACCCATGGTTTTTGCTTTTGCTTTTGCTTTATTTACATGCATCATTCATCATTTTGATGGTGAAAATGCTTATAATCCTCGAATTACCAATGGTGAAGATGAATTCTTAAAGAAGATATAAATGAATTTCTGTGAGTTTGCTACATCATTAATTTTTTCGATTGCTGGTTAGAGGTGGAGATCTGGTTGGAACTATCGGATTTGGATCCGAACCCTTAGTTTCATAAATTGGCAAAGTGGAATCGAAACCAAACCATGGGGTCTATGATTTTGGTTTTGGTTTTGGTTTTACAACCGCGGTTTTGAATTGATGGTTTCGAAAACTATCCAAGGTGGAACCGAAACTGAACCATAGGGTTCATGATTTCAGTTCCAATTTTTCAGTAGGTAGTTCGGTTCTAACTCTCGGTTTCTTTGGGCTTTTTTTTTGGAAACTTTTTTGATTTTTTATCTTTTTAATAGTCTTCCAATTTGCGCAAGTTATGAACTGATGATTAATAAACTACGCAACAAAAATGTCAGAAACTTCGAAGTGTGAAATCAACAATTTGATCATTGGTTCATATAAAGTAAAAATTAGATTTTATTATCCATATTGCCAATGATCCAATTGTTGATGTGAATTATAAACTGTAATTAGAGTTATTAACAGTCATTGATCATTAAATACACATATTTTGTGTAAGATATAGATTTGTGAATTATAACCAACCCCCAATATAATGTACACACTCTTGTGGTATCTCTCTCTTTTCCAAATTGATCATAAAATATTTATGAAAATGAAATGCAGAGGATTGGAATTGGTATCAGGGAGATTTTGCTGAATGAGTAGGCAATTTTTGGTTTTGGTTAGTAAGTAGGTGTCCTATTGAAACAAATTTGCACCTACATTTTATGCAGAAACTTCTTTTTAATGATTTAAGAACCTACTTTTAAAATTAGAACCTATTAATTATGTTCTACGATGATGATACTATAAACCAATTTACAAAGAATTTTAAAATAATGAACTCAGATGCACATCAAAATAATGTTTTTAAATAAAATCTTCTTTTGTGATCAAATTATTATAAATTAAGAAAAAAAAAAAAACATAAAAGAAGAAGGTTCGAGGAACATAGAAACATACAGAGACTGTCACTGTGTGTTGGACCACTTTTCTACCATGAAAACAACACTAATTGTCTGCTTTCATTCAACGTCTTTTTTTCAATTTATTAGTCAAACAAACAAATTAAATAATCTTTCTTTTGAACTTAGTATTAGCACATATAAAGACAAACCTTTGTCGACCTTCATAAAATTTTATTAATAATTATATTTTGTTCAATTTAAGTTGGATTTTATCTAGAATGATGCCTTGTTATCTCGTTATCGGGAAAATGATTATTTCTGTTTGGTAATTTTCATCTTTTTAATATCAATATAAAAAAATTCTCATCAATGTATCATCAATATTAATAATAAGTATCCCAATTGATCATTCTTTATATATATAAAGATTGTATAATAAAAAAGTATATGACCTGTAAAAATTATTTTTACAAATCTAATTTTGTAAAACTTAACCAGTTAATTGGGCAGAATCATAATTAAAAAATAGATTAAATATTTGACATGTAAAAATGAATTAAAAATGTATATTAATTTGGAATTATATTTATAAGATTATCTTCTTATTTCTATATAAGATTTGGGTCATAAAATGAGATTGACCAAAAAAATGGTGGAAGTTTCAGGTAATTAACCTATTACTTGAGAATCACGTACTCTTATAGGTTCTTTAGGAATTCTTTATTACGTTCACCCAATAAACAGTCAAACAGATAAAGAATCATATTTATTATTTATTTCTCACTCAGTACTTTTTAAATACATTTATTCGATCTCCCATTTAATTCGTATTTCAATAACTTCTTCCACAACATCAAAGAATAATACACATTAATTAATTGCAAAAATCGTAAAATTTTACATTCAAAATTCTCTAAATTTTAATTTTCTAAGATCCAAATTCTGTAAATGTATATTTGGACTGGACTTGGCCCATCCGAATTTTGTATGAGTTCAGTCCAATTCATATTTGGACAAGAATTTATAAAATTCTACTCTACTTTTCCTATTTTTTCTACAATTTCCAATAAAAATATCAACTTAATTTCCAATAAAAATATCAACTTATTCCATTTTTTTCTACTTTTCCAACAAATCCTAATAAAATTATCATAAATCCAAATACAATTATCTCAAATTATACCTTATAAAATCTCAATACAAACAAAGATTTTCAAAATCCAAATTATCAAAATTCATTTAAATCTCAAATTCAAACATACTCGAACTTACTAAACTAAAATTACATTCAACATAGACTAACTTACCAACCAAAATTACATTCAACATAGACGATGTATACCCCTTCAAAAACCTTTACAAAACAAAAAGACAAAAAGAAAAATGAAAGAGAGGTTAATTAAAAATAACACATACATCTCATTTGGACAAGATTTGAAACCATCTCGATTACTTCACAGTTATAAATTAATTATTGAATAAAGAATAAAGATATGGACAAATTAGTTTGATCCCATTTGAAAAGTATGAAAGAGAAGGTGATGATAAGGAAAAGTAAAATAGGGAGATCATAATTAATGATATATATGATAGATACAAGATTCTGATTTAATGGGATCCACATGTAGATGGCAGCAACAAAATAATTACTAAATAGGCAAAAAAAAAAAAAAAAAAAGTGGATGGAGACAAGAAATAAAGACAAAGAGTAGTGGTTTTTGAGAGGAAGGAAAGAAGAAGGCAGCTTCGAGGTTAACATCCTTATCTATCTTAACCTCATGGAGAACGTCACACACACCACCTCTTTATTATTATTTTTTTTCTTTTTTCAATTGGTCTACTTAGGTTTTCATTTTTATAAGATAAGAACTAAAATTTAGAAATCTCCATTTATTGGGACCCATTTTCACCCTTTTGGTCTACCCTTTTCCCCTAATTATTATTAGGAAAAAATCATGAATTTTTCTTGTAATTTAATCAAATTTTTGAATGTTAGTAAATATTAATATGAATTTTTATATTAGTTAATACTAATAGACAGCAACGATGTATTTTTCTATATTGACAATATCAATCTTTCAATTTCATTTCCAGTATTTTTAATAATAGTTTCTTTATGACAATTTTACATTTCAACATTAGTATAATTATATCCGAAAATTTTTTATTGATTAAAATTATAAATTAAATACAATTTGTGATTTTTTTAATCTCAATTATCTCATATTACTTTTATTATTATTATAAAAAAACTTATGTGCAACCATCTCAGGTGCGACGACATCGATCACGATTGTGGACGACATCGATCACGATTGTGTACGAGAATAACGTATAAATATGTATTTTTCAATTATAAATGTGCGTTTTTTAATTATAAGTATGTGATTTTTTTCCTTGTACACGGTCGTTCCCTGAAGTACGGTCTGACCGTGCACGACAACAAGCAATGTGTTGGGCATCCGACCCGAGCTGCACAGCTTATCACACCTAGACGGCGGAATAAAGGGTAGGGCTCCACGTGGTCGGCCACGACGGCGGCGTCCTCTCAAACAGACCGTCCCGGTTAATTGGGAGGGCTCCTCGACGGATTAGCTGGGCCGGCCAGGACCTATATGGCCGTCCAGGATACAGCCAACCTCCAAGGGATCGTGGGTAACAAAACCGCCAAATGCCACATAAATAGGCGAAAATCAAGGAGAAGATGGGCTCAACTCCCACGACCTCCACGATCTCCACTAACTAGATTATCTTTCAGCTATAAATAGATGTAACTTTAACTTGTAAAATGATTTGAATCCTAATTCTATACACAGTACTAGAGAACTGATTTCTCTAACTTAATGTTATAAGGTCCTGCCCGATCATTTAACCGTCCAGGATCAGCCGAGCTAAATAAGCCCGAGTAGGCTCCGGGCAAATCTCATTCATACTTTACATTTTATTTCATATACATTTGGGTGTTAGACTAGAAATTATTCGCTTACAAATTCCGACGTCAACACAATGCATGTGTTGCCCACAGTTATGTTTCAGGACACGGTCGAGCGTATGTGACATAAGTATGAGATTTTCAATTATAAATATCTTTTAGAGTTATAAGTATGTGTTTTTTTTATCGCGCATAGTCATGTCTCGAGGCATAATTAACAGTAAACGACATAAATATATGATTTTTATCTATAAATATATCTTTTAAAATTATAAATATTTAATTTTTTATTATCACACATGATCAACCATGTTTCGAGACACGATATTGTACAATCCCAATCATACAAAGACGATTTGACAAGAAAACAACTCTTATTATTTTTACTATTTGGATTGATGTATAAGCCCTGATATAAGTGTTTCTGTTTTTCTATTCATAGTAGACATACTTAAATTGATTAAAAAAAAAACTCGACATAGTTAATATATCCATTGTGTGGTAAGCATATGTCATATGTATCTCATTTTATTCAGTCAAAATGTGCAATAAAAAAGTAGGCTCTTTTGTCCATATAGATAAATGTGACAAATTAAGACCAATCTAAACTGCCCAAAAAATAAAAGAGGAAATTAATTAGGTTCCCTAATGATAACCCTATTTGATCCAACTTGAATGCCTCGACGGGCCTTAATTATTTCAAGCTAGATGAGTACTTTATTGTTAAATATCTTGGAATTGTGTTATCACTACTATAAAATTCTCTTTATATTACACCTTATAATTAAAAGTGTCGTTATTTAAAAGTAAAAAATATTGTAACTATTTTAGGTTTTATCAACACTTTTATATGAAATATTAACTAACTTAAGTATTGAATCATTTTATGTTTCGTTATATGATGTATGACCATTTATATATATAACACTTTTTTTGTGAAAATTTAAAAAATATTGCAACCACGTAAATTTGGTCCTTGCAACATATATGGTTGACAATCACAATCTACCAACTAGACCATTCAACATGACATCCTTATATTGAATACTATTTTATTTAACTTCTATATATAGCTTTTGTTTTTAATTTATTTTATATAATAGAATAAAAATATATAAATAATATATTTTTTAGATTAATGTTCCAAAATATACATTATGTTTGATAAAAAAATTTATAATATAACTACTTATGTATATATTTATTCAGATAATTATTATATTGCATCATATAAATTTGCATAATAGAGTATTTATATATTAGCATTTTGTTGAATAGTCAATATATAATAATGAGTTAATTTCTGGTAAATGGATTGGTATGAGTTTATTTCAACAGAGGTTGAGCCTTTGTCTTAATTAAAGGATGTATCTTGGGGAGGTTTCATCCTCAACCAATCATATATATCCTTTGAATAAAGCCTGACTAACGCTTTGAACTTTATTTTGTTATCATATTAATTTTGTTCCTCATATATATTTTATTCTATATAATAATAATATTTTATAATAAATTAAATATCATGGTAATAAAATTTCCATAGCTTTACCGTTTACGAATGTGTTAACATGTACATTTATCTAAATTCTTGGATTTAGTTTACAAAGTAACAAGTAAATTAAAAAATATTTGCCCAGGACAAGATAAAAAAGTAGGTTTTCATTTGATACTATAATCTAAATTGTCTTTATGTAGAATTAAGACAAAACAAACATATATTTTTGTTCCATTTTTGTAATTATTTAGTTAATTTTTTGTTGAAATTGTGCATGGTAAACTATTTTATTAAGATGTTTGTTATATTTTTGGTGCAGATAAAGATCATGATGATTTATATAAATTTTGAATTACCAAAAGATTATAATGTATTGTTTAATTTTTTTTTTGTGACTGGCCTAAATTATATTTAAAAAAAAAAAAGCATGGTGGACTTCAAAGTTAATCTTTAAAAGATAAATCTAGGTAAATTTGAAAAATGATCATGAATCTGACAGTATAGTTGTGTTTCCATAAGAAATTTACAGTAAAGGTATTATTTGTATTCACCAGTTGTATGGTGCAATTTGGTACGATTCAATTCGTGTTAAAATTAATTTAATATTTTTAATTAATATAATAACCTTTATTTATATTAATATAATTTTTATTTATAAATATCATAATCTTTAAGTGGTATTGGTTTTATTTTTCTATCAACATAAAAATTCATGAGTATACCTATACCTTTACTTCAATATTATTATACTTTTATATGTTATATTAGTACAATTTTTATATACAAATATCATGATCTTTATGTAATACTTTAACTAAAAAAAAAAAATTCGACACAATTTGATCATACTTTTATATGATATTACTCATACATTTATGTAATATAACTCATACCTTTAAGTAATATTACTAATACCTTTATATCAACATAAATGTAAGGGTCTATCTGGATGGGTGGATTTGAAATCCATGATAACAAATTCATCGATGGTGTTTGGATAGACGTGGATTTCAAATCCACCACTTTCATTTTGATCTAATTTTGGAGTCATTTTGATGGATTTCAAATCCACTCTAACTTAAGTAGATTTGAAATTCATTTATTTAAAATCCTAGATTTCAAATCATTACATCCAAACACAACCTTATATTATTATAACATAAATATTTAAATGATATTACATGCATGTCTATGTAAGATATTATTATAATATAAAAGTTTAAAAGATATTATATGTTTGTATAATATAATATAAATATTTAACTAATATAACATAAAATTATACACATGAGATAGAATGTGGGTGCGGAAATCATAGGAAGCATGAAAATCACCTCCTGAATGGGTCGAACATAAATTCATACACTTGGTGTATATAAATAACTGTGTTACAATAATATAATCAACAATGTGATATTTAAATTGATATAGATATGAAATACACTACTTTCACTTTGAATTAATTTTTAAATAATTAACTAAATTTTGTTGAAATTCTTCATTTTTTTCTAAGTTATTTAACATAAAAGTCACAAAATTTATGCATAAAGGTCACAGAATTTATATTTAAAGATTTTGGCTTATAGCAAAAAAAAAAATTTTAAAACTTGAAAATTCAGATCGAACCGGATTGTATATATATGCACATGAGACACACTCTTTATTTTGGGATAGAGATTATGAATTAAAACTTTAATCTACGAACGGATAGAATAAAAATTAAGTCTGAGATCAATAATGGAAATACTTCCTACATTTATTATAGGGATAGCAACCCAATTTACCACCAAAAATATTAAGTATGACAAAAAATATCACCAAAAATAAAATTGACATTTTTTTACCATAAAAAATAAAAGTCAGATATTTTATACCATCAAATATAAAAGTAAGGTAAAAAATACCACATTTTTTAATTGACTTTGATGACCACAATTATTACCTAATAATAACCTTGGTCAAAGGGAATCTTGGTCAAAAAAGTGTTTTTTCTCACCTCCACCCCAAACCCAAACCCAAACTCTTTCCTTTCGAATTACAGTCTCCTTTAACCTCCATTTTCACCTTCTGGACAACTAAAAAATTCACCTCATATTTTACATTTAAATCTTCGATTTTTTGTTGAAAATCCACGTTTAAGATGAAGATGTGAAACCAAGAAGGAGAGGTTAGTGATTTATCCCTCGTTTTTTCAGAAAATTGTTGAAATTAAAGTTCGAATTTGTTGAAATTTCTTGAGAATTTGTTGAAATTTTGTTGGAAAAATATCTTAATATTTCGAATTTGTTGAGTATTAGTTGAACAAACAGAGGGTTAAACGTCGATTTCAAATCTCGTTAAACCCTAAATTATTTAGGGATTAGGTTTAATTTCTTTTCATAGATGCTTGAATTCATATTTGGAATGGTTAAACGGGTTTAAATTTTAATTTGATAGGGTTAATTTGTCTGAATATGTGCTTGAATTGATGTTTGAAAGGGTTAAACGGGCATAATCGATGTTTGACACTATAAATTTCAATTTTATAGTGTTAAACATGAATAAATTGAAAAATCACGTTTAACACTATAATTTTAGTGTTAAACGTGAATATCCATATTCACGTTTAGGCCTCTGGCGCGCGCGCCCGCGCCCCCGCCACGCGTCACGCGCGCCCGCAGCCTAGTCACCCGTCGTGCGTGCCCGTGCCCCCGTCACCCGTCGCACACGCGCTGCGCCCCTATCACCCGTGTTTAACGTTAATAAATTGAAAATTCACGTTTAACACTATAATTATAGTGTTAAACGTGAATTTGGATATTCACGCTTAGGCCTCGGGCGCGCGCGTGCCCCTATCACGTGTCATTCGTCGGGCGCGCACGCGTGCCGCGCCCCCATTTTAAAAATTTAATAATTATAATTGGATAATTAAATATCATATTTGAATAATAAATTTTTTTAATCTCTGTTGCACCGCGCCCCCATTTTAAAATTTTAATAATTATAATTGGACAATTAAATATCATATTTGAATAATAAATTTTCTTAATCTCCGTTTGATAATCAACACGTAATAAAAATAATTTCTTAATCCATCTTATATAATAGATACATAATTTGAATAACCAATTTAATAATCTCAATTTCATAATTAAAGTAACATAATATCCTAATCGAATTTAAATATTTTTAATAATTTTTATAATCTCCGTTTAATAATCAACACTTAATGCGAAATAATTTCCTAATCTTTCGTAAATATTATGTAGATTCTAAAAAATAATCCTCTTTAATAATCCTCATTTCATAATTATAGCAACATAATTTCCTAATCCCGTTAAGAAATTTTATTTCATTTTTTATAGTCTCCTTTTAATAATCAATACTTAACTGGAAAATAATTTTTTAATACATCTTAAATAATAGGTAGATAAGTTTAATAATCCACTTTCATAATCCCCATTTCATAATTAAAGTAACATAATATCCTTATCACCGTTAAATATTTTTTGTAATTTTTATAATCTCCGTTTAATAATCAACACTTAATGCCAAATAATTTCTTAATCCCTCTTAAATAATAAGTAGATTCATCTGCTGTAAATAATTTGAAGTGGTGATTAAAACAACATAATTTCCAAAATTGATGCATCATTTAAACTCGTTAAATTTTTAATAATGGTCGGTTACTTTTTTTTTTGTAATTTATTAAATAGTAGTGAGTGAATCATATAACCCCACTGTGTCATGTTGGCACCCACAACTTCATGAATGGAAGACATTAAATCAAATAGGGTTCGTTCATGAAGGTGAATGACCTCTTCAAAACTGTTGGTGTATTCTAAACCTTCCCAATAGCCACCGTACCATACAATAACTTCAATAATCATATTTTTGTGGATACTGTAAAAAAAAATTGTGAGAATCATGAAACATATAATAAATAACAAATAAATAAAAGAACAACTAAACTAGATTTTCAACACGTAAAAAAATTAATTATTTAAGTCATAAATCAAATATCAATAACTAATGTTGATTTAACTTAAAAACTAACGTTAAAATAATCGCAATCTTCATATGACTATTCTCAATAACTAATATACTTGCAACGTAATACACGTATGTTATTATAACTAAATAATAATAATAATTTGTCACTATATCGTCCCGTGATTATTTTAAAAAAATATTTTAATGTACACACGAAGATTATAACAATTGTAACTAAACAATAGGTACATAATAATTTTCCTTATCAACAAAATAAATAATTAATATTAGATTTTCCTTCTAACAAATGATAAATCATTTTTAAATGAAATTAAATCTATAACAAAATTAATTAACCCAATAAATAAATTTCCTTATTAACAGAATTAATAAAATTTTAAGTTATTTTAATTAATAAAGTCCGATTATTCAAATGCGCACGACGGGTGACTGGGGCGCGGCGTGGGCGCGCGGCCGAGGCCTACACGTGAATTTGGAAATTCACGTTTAACAATATAATTATAGTATTAAACGTGATTAAATTGAATAATCACGCTTAACACTATAAATTTCAACAAAATAAATAATTAATAGTGTATTTTCCTTTTAAAAATAATAAATCATTTTTAAATAAAATTAAATCTATAACAAAATTAATTAACCAATAAATTAAAATATTTCCTTATTGATAGAATTAATAAATTGTTAAAGGGGGATTAATAAAACTATTAAACGGGGATTATTAAATTATGTTGTTTTAATTAATAAAGTCCGATTATTCAAATGTGCGCGTGCGATGGGTGACGGGGTGCGTGCGCGGCGCGCGATTTCTACACGTGAATTTGAAAATTGACGTTTAACAATACAATTGTAATGTTAAACGTGATTAAATTGAATAATCACGTTTAATACTATAAATTTCGATTCAGTCAGCATTAAACGTGATTATTCAATTTAATCACGTTTAACACTACAATTGTTATTGTTAAACGTTATTATTCACAATAATCACGTTTGACATTATAAAATAGAAATTTATAGTCTTAAACGTCGATTATGCCCCTTTAACCCTTTCAAACATGAATTCACGAATATATTCAAACAAATTAACCCTATGAAATGCAAAATTAAACCCGTTTAACCATTCCAAACATGAATTCAAGCATATATGAAAACAAATTAAACCTAATCCCTCGAAAAATAAGGTTAAATGAGGATTGTTAACTATTAAACATACCTTTCTTAAACATACTTTACGTGCATGGACAAATGCAATGAACACAACAATAAATAATGAGAACAAAAAAAATAAAAAAAATTAGTGTAATAGTTGCATGGCCAAATTAATTATTGCAACCTATTACTACACGTGCCCTCTTATCCATTGTTCCCAAAAAAAAAAGAAATATTTAATGAGAAAATGTCCTTCCACTTGATTAAAAAATATATATATATATATATATATATATATATATTAATTGTTATTTCATCCAAATTAACTTTAACAAAAATTATAAAAAATGACTTACTATTATATTTTATGATATAAAAATTCACATTATTATATATCATGATAATTTAGATAAATAATTATATTTTTCATGATAAAATGAATAACTTCCTTGAGAAATTCAATTATTCATTAATATAATAAATGTGAACATGCAACCGGGTAGGGATGACATGTGAGATGACATCAGCTACACACGTCATAAGACCGCTGACTTATTGTCAGGGATATTCTTAAATTTTATGTCTATCAATAGTGTCTTTTTATCCATCATTTTCAACAATATAATGGATATATCGGATAAATAAACATTTTAGTACTCTCATTGACATTCACAACGAACCGTAATGGTAGGTTTAGCTTAATAATAGATATATTATTCGACTTGAGAATTTAGGTTGAAAGAATATTTGTAATTGTTATGCTCTCAAAATAAATAAATAAATAAATTTTAAGTAAATTTTATGAGGCTACAAATCTAATTATGTGAGATGGGTCAATTAAAATTCATATTTCATAATTCACATATAAATTTGTGAAAATAAATTTTATTTGTGAATAATAAGAATTCATGTTATGGTAACTATCCGTGAAATCGTCTCATAAATTTTTTTGTGACAACTCTTATTTTAAGTAGGACTCAATGTCCTGTCTTTGCTGATACTAACATTCATGACACAAGCAATTACTACATGAAATTAAAACTCATGGTTAAACAAAATAATAATAACAATGATGATGGTATGTCTATATGTAAGTACTACAAATGTGTAAACTGATTAATGGCAAGAATAAATTTTCTTATATATCGATTTATTCTTTAATTTCTTGCCTGTTAAATCTTAAACTACTTTTTAAATTCGATATGATCTAAAGATTACAATGTTAGAGTCACTTTAGCAGCTAGCTACATCATATCTCATGTTCAAATCAACATTCTAAATTTTCAAACAATGAATTAATCAAATTCAAACTAAATTTTTTTATCTTTTGCATGCATGTGCACAAGTACATCTAGAATCTATAATTGTGGTAATTTATACTTGATTCGAATTATTGCGATAAGTTTACAATACAAAATATTAATTTATATTTCATCCCTATTAAATATTTTTTAGAGTTTTTTTATAAATTAAATGATAAAAAAAATTTGGACAAATATACACTTAACTAATTAAAAAATTCAGGATTCAAATTTGGAATGAATCAAATTAATTCCATAAGAATTACATCAAATTTCTAAATTTAGTTTAGGAATATTAATTAATAGAGATTATTGGGGAATAAATCTTTTTTCTTATCTTAATAAAATTGTTATAATTTGGTAGAAGACATATGATGTTCTTATACTATATATATGTGTTGTTCTCCGAAAATTTAACCACACCAATTTATGTGACCAAATGTGCTTAGAGTTCCAAAATATTTATTTCACTTATATACCACATTAAAACTATTTAGTTATAAATAGATAATTTTTTTTTTCAATTTAATATTTAATTGCAACCGTGATATATATATATATATATATATATATATATATATATATATATATATATATATATATATATAGTTTTATGCTGTAAAAAGAAACAAAAACTTGGTGGCATGCTATGCACTTAACCATACGTGCCATTGAAATAAGAACAAATTATTGTATCAATGGCACATTTCATCGTGCTTAATAAAAAATTTAATTGTCTTTTGTAGGGGTAAACAAAAAAAAAACAAAAAAAGCATGCTAAGCATCGTATGCATAATTTCATAACAAATTTGTCATGCTTTTTAATTCCATTTTATATTCAATTATCTTTGATATGCATTACATATTAATTAACAATATTACTTTTATACAGTGTAGTTATTTCAAAATATTAGATAACATATAAATTAAAATAAATAGAAGATCTCGTTTAAGGTGGTACTTTAATAATCTTCGTTTCTTAATTAATAATTATTATCACTTTAATATCATGATATAGTCCTTTGTATCGTAAAATCAAATAAAATTTAAATTTCTATTATAATATATAGTTTTGTTGATTTTTTATTATAATTTGGGTGAAAAAAATCTAAAATAATTCTTACACTCACATCAGTATAATACAAAGTTGTTAATTGATGTGATGAAAAATATTATTTATATCTTATCAACAAAACTAAAATTACCATTTCCTTATATTTGTGAAAAAAAAAATTCGCAATTCTAATTATGGTAAGAGGTTATATCCTTCATATTATATATTATATAAGAATTGCATAATCCGTAATCCATATAATTAAATAATATTTTTAAAATCAGAAAATAATGTAATATTAGTGGGGGGAGTGTGAGTATAGGATTTATTAATAATATGTGGAGGGAAGAGGTTGGAGTCAGAGTTTGACTCGAGGCCTGAGACATAGGAAAGTTTTGGTCGACTAGGGTGACGAAAGCAGTGACGTATTACCCACACGTGGGGCACTGTCAACCTACGTGGCATCTCCTCAGTGGACCATCCAGTCCACCTTTCTTTGGCGGCGGTCAGCCCACCCATTACCTTTCGCCCCAAACCAACGCCAACACAAGTTGCAATTTTTTGAAAATTGACTAACAATATTCAATATTAATACTTTTTTTTTTCCTTCACATTTTTATTTATTTTTCGGATATTTGTGAAAATAGAATTATTGATAGTTTAGCAACATGGATGTTTTTTCTTATTTTTTTCAAGTTAAAAGTAATTCATTCATGGAATTTGTCAATACAATAGAGTTTATTATAAACATTTTGAGTATAATCTTTTAATTCTACTATTGTTTTCGTGAAAAAATAATTACAGGATTTTTTAAGAATTTTAAATTTACCAACTACTTATTTCATGACTTTAATTGTTATAATAAGACTGTGATTTTATATAATCTTTATATTAAGTTACATAAATAAACATAATTGATAATCCCTTATTGTATTCTCAAGATCATATATTATAAGTTGAGATAATCAAATATAATATAATTTTGATTGACAATAGAAAATTTGTCATATTGCTCGCATACACCCTATATTGTTGGGATCTGGTGGTAATTATTTACCACAATATTTTAATTATTTATACTTTTATAATAATTTTTTTATGCAATTATATATATTTAGGAAATAATAAATAGTCGATCAGCATTTTTCCAGTTGTAACTCCAGGGCCCACACCCACACAACACGCGGCCGCCAGACATCACGCATACACACACACACACATATTAGAGAGAGAGAGAGAGAGAGAGAGAGAGAGAGAGAGAGAGAGAGAGAGAGAGAGAGAGAGAGAGAGAGAGCACGTTTTAAAATAATAAAAAAATTGGAGCAGATTCAATGACCCACGTGTACCATTACAATATTTTAGAGTGATGACGATAAATACCCAGCTATGCTTCCTTCTCTTGTGTATATATACCCACACAAATCTTCCACTTCCTTCGTTTCAATTTCAAAACTCTTTCAGCAACTAAAATTCACAAGAAGAAAAGTCCACTCAATCAACGGCAAGGATTCAGCTTTCGTGAATGAAGGGTGGTGATCAACAAGAGCAGCAGCAACTGAATTTGCCGGCCGGTTTCAGGTTCCATCCCACCGACGACGAGCTCGTCGTGCATTACCTCTGCCGCAAGTGCGCCGGCCAGCCGATTTCCGTCCCTATCATCGCGGAGATTGATCTCTACAAGTTTGATCCATGGCAGCTCCCTGGTGAGATTTCTCTCTCTTCTTTTCCCCCTTTTCTTTCCGATTACGAATGGTTTTTCATTTCTCCTTCAATTTTAGGGATTTGTGAAAATAGTTTCGATTCTGTCAACTGTTGATTCTTTACTGGAATTTTAGATCAGGAAATTTTGGGGATTAGGGTTTCTGATTTTGTTGTGTTGTTGATTACAGCTATGTCACTATACGGTGAAAAGGAGTGGTATTTCTTTTCTCCAAGAGATAGAAAGTATCCCAACGGTTCACGGCCGAACCGGGCGGCCGGAACCGGCTACTGGAAGGCGACCGGCGCCGATAAGCCGGTGGGGAAGCCTAAGACTCTGGGAATCAAAAAGGCTCTGGTTTTTTACGCCGGAAAAGCTCCTAGAGGAGTCAAAACCAATTGGATTATGCACGAATATCGTCTCGCGAATGTCGATCGATCTGCTGGGAAGAGAAACAATCTGAGGGTACTTAACTCGATTAACCCTAATTAATTACTCCGTTCTTGATTCAACCAATCTTGGATCAGCGATCATTCAATTGTTCTGTCGAATTAATCATTCGATTGCTATGATTTTGCAGCTTGATGACTGGGTGTTGTGTCGTATATACAACAAGAAAGGAACTCTTGAAAAGCATTTCAACGTGGATGAAAAGGAGGTGCAATTTTCAGACAGCGAGGAGCAAAAGCCGAATGTGAATACACTCCCACCCCCGTATGGTGCAACGGCACAATCGGCACAGGGCCCGCAGAGTTTTGTAGCGTCACAGATGATGAACAACGATTACTTGCATTTCGACACATCAGAATCGGTGCCTAAGTTGCACACAGACTCGAGTAGCTCAGAGCACGTGTTGTCGTCACCTGAGTTCATGTGCGATAAAGAGGTCCAAAGTGAGCCCAAGTGGAATGACTTGGAAAACTATCTTGATTTTCAGCTCAATTACATTGAATCCTCTCAAGATAACAACCCTTTTATCTCCCAAATGCAGTACAATGATCAGTTCTCTGTGTTCCCTGACATGTTTGGTTACATGCAGAAGCCATTCTAATTGATCATGGGATCACAATTTTGCTTGGTCCTAAACACTACAATGTAGGTACATATATCCATTGGTTGTGTAGAGATTTGGAACCCTTGATTTGACCCTCTTGTTCATATAACCGTGAACCCTAATGGGCTAAAGGGGTCCTCAAAGTCTATGCACGGGTGGATTGTTGTTGTTAGTATTAGGAAGAAGAAAATGATACAGTCAAATTTGATGGGCTTGGTTGGTTGGATAAGGACAGAGGCTGTTCATAGCTGTAATGGTCAGGATTCTGATCCAACGGTTGATGATTGTCCGATGGGAGTGGAACTGAGTAGGGCATTCTTGTAATTTTGATACTTTTGAATATGTTTAGCATATTCCTTCTTTCTTTTGTATCTTTAGAATGTAGCATTCATGCATAAGGCAGAAGATAATAAGATATGTTGTAGTAAATTCCTTTGTAAATATTCTTTTTAACTCTTATGAAAGATTTTTTTACTATGAAAGAGTGAAAAAGTGTGTTTACCATTATATTTATATATTTATTATTTATTTTATGTGCTTTTTCATCCATCTGATCTAGGAGATTGCTAGACTTGGTGTCAAGAATACATGTTAAATGAATCGAGCTTGGATTTACTCAAATCATGATTGCTCGTTAAAATTCCTAAATTTACAAATTAGTCTGTGAAAGTTTTGGTCCAATTATGAATTTAGTGTGAACCCATTAGCTTTGTTATGAATGTAGTAAAGAACCAACTAAGTGTAAAGTTGAGCATAGACACAAACATACAAATACTACGATAGATAAAAAAATCACGTGAAATAAAACCCTTCATCATAAACTAAGCAAAACCTACAAATATACTATATTATTTCACTTTTTCAAATTGATGATGAAGTATTCTTGGACAAGGAATACTTGCAACTATTGAGATTCATTGTCGAAATCCTCACCCTACTATGCTCAAAAAGTTAGAGGAATTAAGAAAATAAGCACTAATCTGTAGGAAAACTGGGAAATATTTTTGATATATCTTCATCTCTATAGAAAAATACAAAATTTCATTTCACCTTTTTATAATAAAAACTAATGACTTATTTTGAATCAAATCACAAGTATGTATTAGACTATTAGTCTATTAGATGATATTCGATCTTATGGATTTGAACGCATCATTTATTTATTTATTTTATTATTAATAGACATGTATTAGTTAATTTTGAACAATCTATCTATTTAAAATTTAGTTGGTTCTCTCCAGTTGTGATACATGACATATTAAATTATTTTTAAGTCGTCATATGTTCACTTAAACATTAAATGCTAAAAGAATCTATATATTTAAAAGTTAGGTTGGTTCTCTCAAGTTGTGACACGTGCCATATTTAAGTGTTTTTAAGCCTTCGCATGCCGCTTAAATATTAAATGTTAGAATAATTAAAGAATATTAATAATATCATAATTAAGATTGTATTTAATGGTAGACCATTTAGCATTTAATAAAAAAATATGTAATTGTATATTTGAAAAATGTATTTCATTTAGTACATGTTTGAATATATTTCATAAAATAAAAATAAAGTCGTCTATCAATCTTTTATCAATGAACTTTTACTCTGCTCAATCTATTACGTTGTAAATGTAATATACATAAACTAAACATTAAACAAAGAGCACAAATAGTTTCAGACAAATTATTAAAGAATTTACAATAACATCTTGCACATTAGATAGATCCCATTTATAAATTTAGACAAACTAATATAAAAAATGCAAAATTTGTGCATTACGGGACCTAATATAATTCATCATGAAATGCATTATTTACATGATATTTTAAGTTAAATTTATATATAAAAGTTTGATATAATATTCCATAAACTCATATGTTAAAATCCTGATCTTTTATACAATTTCCGCCATTGTTTTTTATTTTTTACTGATATTGATATTTCCATAAAAAAAAAAAAAAAAATAGCAATATTTGCAACCTAAATGCCTGTAAGTAATGAAGATCAATTGAATTACATATCAGTTTACCCACTAAAAATCATCTAAGCAATGTTGTTATTCCTTTCATTGACTTGACACATTTATGTACATGAGATGAATCAAATGTAGAGTATGAAAGCTATCTTCTATATGGCACTTGATTTGGGTTGCTGATCACAATTTGCAGGGCTCCAACCTATTGCTTGCTTCTCATTATCATAGATCAACAATTTATCCTGCATTGATATATCTGCACCAATAAAAGCAAAACACCAAAGAGGGCCATTTTAATTTGTTATCCAATGTTATGATCAAAGCATTTTGTGGTGTTTTTGTTACCTCCAATCATATTGAAATTGTTCAATCCCACATCGGTTCCGTTTAGAATTCCTAAGCACGCGTTGCCCTTCGACTGCAGGTTTAGGAATTGAAGTCTTGAAAAAGTGGAAAGAAATAGGAATGTAGAAAAGAATCGAGTTGAAGATCTTACAGAGATGATGAGATATGCATCTGAAGAAATATCAAACTGGGCTTTCGTTCTCCAACCACTGGAAAAGCTCAATGCTAAAGGCTTGAAGTATTTCCTCACGTCCCGTGTGCTCTTGAAAGGTTTCTTGCCTCTCCAGCAAAAGGGGAGGGTGGGGTCATCCGTTGCTTCTTTCAACGACGTCCCACGTAAATCTTTGTTTATCTACAAAAACGTGTCATTGTTATAACGTCGCCTATTAAGACAATAAAGATGTTCCAAACTCACCAAAGTAAGAAGAGCATGGTATATCTGAGAATTAAAGTATGTGTAAGAGCTCCCACTGTCGAAAATTATGTTGAGGTTTTTAAACCCGGTGCTTTTCCCACCAAAACGAAGCTCTGCTGATCCAGCAGCGTAGTGCTTTCTGTATTCGTTCATCAATTATATATGATGGTACGTATACTATAGGAGTTGAAGCATTCGTTAGTTGGGAGGGTAATACTTACGTATAGTCACGTGACATTGGTGTCCATATTATACGTGAAGAATCATAGACATCTTCTCCCAAGAAAAGAAACCCCCCTTGCCCATTCAAACAATGGCCAATAATGTTTTTAACAACTCCTTGATCACGAAGTTGTGACACAATGCTCGATTTCCCTTTTCCAAGGCCAAATACTCCGTCTAAAGGGTGATCGGATGATCCTGGTAACTGATCGTACCCACACCTGCACACAGAAGATGAAAATGAACAAATTCAGAACAAAATGGCTCTATCTCATACTTGGCAAAAATGTTGCAGATAGGTTACCCAATAGTCAAACGAGGAGATGTGCGAACACCGGTGGTGAGATTCAGAGTAAAAAAATCGTTTACTAAAACCCCGAGTGATGAACCTCCATCCGCATACTCGACTTCATAATCACATTGCTCTGGATTATCGCATTTGTATTCACTCGAGTGAAGAGAAGCACAAAGGGGGTCTCTACACACAACTAGCTCATTGCTAGGCCGGTATAGCGGGTGAAACCCCTACAAACATACCCAAGTTTTATCATGAGAAATTGCACTTAAGAATAATAACCTTCTTGATCAAGAAAATCCATTATACACATGAAATATTTACCCACATAATTCTTGAAATATGACCCAAAATCTAATGAGTTAGTAGTTCTTCTTGAATCATGCATAAGTCACCAAATTATTACCCTATTATTGCCATATAGCTCAACATTCTTCTTTTTGAACCTTCGAGAAAGCCTATTAATCATTTAACGACATCATTTTCAGATATCAAAATAATCAAGAACCGCTCGGGACATCTCACTAATGTCTGTAAATCAACAAACTAGATGAACATATTGATATGAAAGTATGAGCTGCTATGAACCACTCATGACTCATCTCTTCTTTTCTTCTAATCTACTCTGTCCATTATCTTCTCCAACATCATAATCTCCGTTATATCTCAAAACCTTCCACTAGGCTCATCAATTTTACAATCCCATCAAAACTTTAAAATGCAAGAAGTGATCATACATTCTCTTATGCATTATGCATCACTATGCTGCAGAGTTAGTTACACAAATCGAGTTCAATTACCGTAGTGCAACGAACACATGGGGCATCACATTGAAGCCAAGTGAGATCACTGCCCGTATCAGGATCAAGAAAGTAGGGCCTTGGAGGGTATCCCAGATAAACTTGAACAAAATAAAACCTGCAAGAAATCCCCTCTTCATTCATCATCCAATACCAACGACATTTTCCCCAAATTTTACAATCTTGATTAAAATTCTACTACCCATTCATTTATTCACCTCAGAAACATAATCTCAGCTCATACAAATCTAGCAATTCAGAACAACATTTCCATATTTGAGAGTAAAACTTACATACCCATTTGGATAAACATTTCCATATAATGGAAAAATGATTGATGACCCAAATTTGTTGATTGATAATTGGGTGCTACTTGACGTTGAAGAAGGCCCCCATCTCCTCCACTTGAGCTGCTCATGATCATTTGAACCTGCACATGATGCAACTACAGCCGCAAAAACTATCATAAATATCAACTTTTCATTCCCCATTTTCTTTACTACTTTTCTCTTTCCTACACTATTGTGCAATTCTATTCTTTTTGAAAAATTTCTAGCTCTTATACTATATGGACTTGGTCTCATGCTATTTTTGCTTCATAGTCAATGGAATCTTTTCATGGGTTTTTTTTTACTTGAGAATTAAGGTTTAAAATTGTCATCTTTTTCACTCATTCTTGCCTTTTCTTGCTTGGGATCTAAAGTATAATTGTGGGTCAGAATTTCTTGTGATTCTTTGTACATTAGAAGAAACTTCCCAAAGGAAAAATGGAATTCATGCTTACTTACAAATTGGAGATGATAATAATCTTGACGCTTAGAATAACTTTGTTTGAAATGTGAATGAAATTTTAAATCATAATTAATTTAAAAAATTGTAATTTAAAAAGTATTATATAATACTTTCATGCGTATTAAGAAATATGTTTGCTTCTCAAATTCTAATTTATAATTAATTTGAAAAATTAGAATTTGATAAGTGATATTTTTATTAATATAATGTCATACTTTTATATATGAAATGTAATACTTTTGAAAAATTATATATACTTAAAAAATTATATTTTAATAAATTTATGTAATACTTTTGAAGGTATCACATGATATATATAAAAGTATCATATATCATATAATACTTTAATATATATCATGTTGTTTGAAAATATTACACGATACACATAAAAATATTATGTTATAAGAATAAAAATATTATATTATAAGAATAAAACATGTAATACTTTAATATATATCATGTAATAATTTTTTATCAATATTGTTGACCGACCATTGATCGGTAGTTGGCCAGCATTACCGTGGACTTTTGACCGATGATCGGATCGAGTTGACTTATCTTATAGAATGAGATTTGTTAGACAATCTTACATATGACTCACTTTAAAAATTAATATTGTGTTTTACTGACTAACTATATTAATTACCAATTAGAGTTAACCGAAAACAGTTGATCGCGTTTGGAATAACTTATTAATTGGAAATGTAGTATTATTTTAAAGTAATATGCATCAGCTAAATATATATTCATTTAATTTTCCTTTTGATACAATTATCAAGATTTTAAAATGTTATTAATGTAACATAAGAGAAAGACGAATTATAACATTTGAGATAAAAAAAATTCGTAACATATTGCCAAAAAAAGGACCGTGGTGGGCTAAATATATTTCTGGTTCACGAAATTGCTTTTTATTCCTATCATGTTTTAGAAAATAACGCAATGGGCTAAAATTGATGTTCTATAAATTATAATATCATATTAATTAAATATGAAATTAAAGGACATTACTTTTTGTTACATAATTTATTCTTTATTACATATATGATATATATGTAGGATACCATCTAAAATTATATGAATCATAATAGCATAGTAATTATGAAAATTTATAGGCACTGACATTTATTATATTAATTACTTATCTACTGCGCAACCAAATTTTAGAATTTTTTTTTTTAAAGAAAACTTTAATTTGTTATTTTCAGATACAATTCTCTTTTTAGGAACTTTCTTGTAAGGTGGGGTGATATTTAAAAGACTTGAATGTAAATAACATATTTTGACTTAATTAATTGGATGTACTCAATCTCATAAAGTGTGATATATCAAACGGTTTCATACACATTTTTACGTTATATATAATAGAAGTTGTACCATGCAATGCACGACTTGTAATCAATACTTGTATTTTATTAATCACCAAAATTTATATGTATCAAGGGTATGGATCTCCCGACTTAATGTGTGGGCTGCTTTCACGCACGACCACATCATAATTGGTGTACGTCGCGCACCACTTGAATTATATACTTTAAGATATCATACATTTACTCTTAAGATATTACACGGTTATTCTTCAGATATAAGTGTAAAAATAGTGTTGCTTTCTTCTTCATCCTCTTTTTTCTTCTCCTCCCTCCTTCTTCTTCTTAATCTCTTTTCTTTTCAATTCGTTATTCTTCTGATTTGTTTTGTACATTCTTCTTCTTCTTCTTCTTCTTCTTCTTCTTCTTCTTCTTCTTCATATTTTTATTCTTCTTTTCTATCTTCTTGTTCTTACTCTTCTTCAAATCTTTATGGAGTCATTTATGAGGTTTTTCCTTCTTCCTCTTCTCTTTTACTCAATTTCATAGATTTAGATAATTGATTTCAAATCAAAAATTATTATAATAATTTTAAAACATTGAAAATCAATTAGTTCAAACAATATAAATCATGATTTGGAGATTTTGAGGAAGAAGATGATGAAACATGTGAAATTTTAAGATTTTCAATTAAAATATTAGTTGTATACTCTTAAGATATTACATAAATTCCTTACAAGTATTACACATGTTCATTTTAGGTATTACACATGTTCATTTTAGGTATTACACATGTTCATTTCAGGTAAATATTACATAACTTACAGGTATTACACATTTTTATTTCAGGTATTATATAAGTACCTTATAGATATTAAATATGTTTCTTTCAAATATTACATAAGTACCTTAGAGGTATTATATATGTTCATTTCAGGTATTATATAAGTACATTTTAAGTATTACATATGTTTTTTTCAAGTATTACATAGATATCTTACAAATATTACACATGTTCCTTTCAAGTATTACATAAGTACCTTATAGGTATTACATATGTACCTTTAAAGTATTATATATTTATCTCTAAAGTATTACATATTTACCTTTAAGGTTATAATATAAGATATTACATATTTATTTTTTTGATATTAGTTGATCATTCACTATCACTTGTATACTCTTTAGGTAACACTTGTATACTCTTAAAAGTATCATTATAGAGTGAATTTAAAATTTTATATACATGATTTTCATCATTTTCTTCCACAAAATTTATTTAAAATCATAATACTCCATCAATAACCAACAACGGGTGTTTGTTGCATTAATTTTATCGTATATTGCTATGAATCAAATAAAGATAGAAAAAATTTCAAATTATAGGAAAATAAAAATCCTAAATTTTTATGCACATTAGGAAGAAAAAAATTTGTTGGAGTATTAGAAAAATAAAAACTCTAAATTTGTAGCAATTATATAAAAAAATTGAATAGGAAGAGAGAAAAAAAGAAAAAAAAAGAAGAAGGAGGAACAACATGAGGAAGAAGTAAGAGAAAAAAAAGTACGGTTAGCGCAGAAAAGAGAAAAGGGAAAAAAAACAAAATAAAAAGGAATGGAGTTGATCGAGGCACATAAATGTCTCTCTTTATTAATATTTGTTTTTATACACAGTACAATTAAAATTTGAAAGAAAATTAATTAAATAGAACGAATAATCAAAACTTTTAAAAACTATTAGTTTTTTTTCTCTCCAAATAATCTAGTTTTCTAATAAAATAGTTATTTGAGTAATTATATATTGTAAAATATACTAAGTATAGTTTTTTTTATTTAGAATATATTTAATTTTTTTTTCAAAATCTCATTATAGCTTAGAACACCATAGTCAAACTCACATAAAGATACAAATCCAACATAAATATTTAATCCCAGATCCATATAAAATTATTTGATTTTCCATTTCAATATCTTGTATATCAAAATCAAATTAGATATTATGAAAAGAAGAATATATAGATAGAGACAAATCTTTGCACTTATTTAAAAAAACTTATTATTTTAATTAAATCATTAAATGACACATAAACAATGACCAATATTCATATGAGTACATGTCAAAGATTCCAATTTATGAGACGAACTGGATATACTGTATAACAAGTCATCAATGCGGATCCCTATGACAAACATAGTGAAGAAAAATCACATTCATCCTGTAATTATATTAAAATATCACTTAGTATTTTGTCATTGACAGTTTGAACATCAAGAAACATTTAGAAAAACACTTTCACAAACAACTTCTTCAAAAATCGATTTCAAGAGTCAATACTTCAAACTTGCAGCAAAGATTGAGAAAAGAAATGATATGAAATCAATACACCAGAGCTTACGTGGTTCAGCTTAAAAATACCTATATCCATGGGAAAAATATGGGAGGGATTGAATTAATCAAGATCTTACTTTACAACTTACAAAGACTCAAAGAAGAACTAACTAACACACTAACTTTTCTCTAAAAACTCTATCCTCTAGAAAACTGAAAACTTCTATATAAACTAAACTTACAAGAGAGTTACATTTATACTAACTATTACAACAAGAATGAAGCAAAACGATCGACTAACTAATTCGCGGTGCTAACTTGAAACTGCTAACTTCGATCCTTGAAACCGAAAATTTTCCCGTTTTCAAACCCTCCACAGTCTTTCAGTTAAAACGGTTATAAACGCGTGTTTCTTCCAACCCATTTCTATAAGTGGAGATGCGACTTTCTTTATCCATGTTACTATGCAACAAAAAACACGCTCCTTTGAATCACACTTTCATAAGTAAAAATGCGCATTTCCCTCTGATTTGTGTAAGAGTAAAATGAACAGAAAATGTGTTATCAGCTCACGTTTCTTTAAGTCAAACACGACTCTTTCCATACATAGCAAAAGAAATGACTGGAAATAAGCTAACTTTCACAAATCTCCACCTTCAGCCTGATTTCCTTTCTTCTTGCTAATTAAGGTTCTTCTCTCACAACCTTCCTTCAAGTAACCTTAGTGACTCTTCTTCCCATCAAGCCAATTAGTTCCATACATAACTGGAACTTTGCTGCAGGAACAAATTTGGTGAAAGCATCTGTAAGATGAATCTCTGATGGTATCTTGTAAATCTTCACAAATTCCTTTTCCACTTTATTTCTTACAAAGTATAGTCTAACATCAATATGTTTGGTTCTCTCATGATAATCTTGATGCTTTGATAGGTGAATTGCACTGTTGTTATCACAATAATAGTCACACATTTCTGGTATAGACCAAACTCTTTCAAAATGGCTTTGAGCCAAACAACCTCTTTTACTGCTTCTGTTAAAGCCATGAATTCAGCCTCTATAATTGAAAGAGCCACAACTGATTGCTGTGAAGTGCTCCAACTTATAGCAGTTCCAAACAAAGTGAACACATATCCAGTAAGAGATTTTCTTGTGTTTATGTTAGAAACATAGTCAGCATCAACATAATCAACAATTGGAACTGAACTTTCATGCACTTTCCTGAATTTCAAACCATGATTCACAGAGCCATTCAAGTATCTCATAACTGCCTTGACTGTTTCCCAATGATCAATGCCAGGTTCAGCCATGTACTTGCTAATTATGCTCATTGAATAAGTAAGGTCTGGCCTGCAGCACACCATGGCATACATAATGCTTCCCACAATATTTGAGTAAGGTATATTCAACATCATGTCCAATTCGTGTTGTGACTTAGGGCATTGATCATTTAATAGCTTGATATGCTGACCAATGGGAATAGAAATGCTTTTAGATTGATTCATTTGATACTTGATCAATACCTTTTTTAGATATACTGACTGATAAGCAACACCTCACCAGTTTCTTTACTTAGGTTAATGTCCATTCCTAGCATTCTCTTAGCAATCCCTAGATATTTCATCTCAAATTCTGTCTTAAGAAAAGTCTTTACTTCAAGCAAGCTATGAATGGATGTACTAGCAATGAGCATATCATCTACATAAAGCAACAGAAAAATGTGTGCAGCTGGCTCATGCTTGAAATAAACACAGCTGCCATACTTACTTTTTATGAACCTTATCATTTGCATGAATTGATCAAATCTCAAATACATTGCCTAGGACTTTGCTTCAATCCATATAAAGACCTCTTCAATAGACAAGTTTTGTTCTCTTTATCTGTACCATGCAAACCTTCAGGAATTCTCATGTAAATTTCCTACTTCAGTTCTCCATGCAGGAAGACAGTAGTCACATCCATTTGATGAAGTTTCATATTGAATTGAGACACTATTGCTAGCAAAATTCTGATAGAACAATGTTTCACTACAAGAGAGAAAATTTCTGAATAATCCACACATTTTCTTTGTGTAAATTGTTAGGATGTATACTATAAGTCTAGCTTTTGTATGAACATCTATTTTGATATGAGAATCTTTTATGGTCAAATGTTTGCATTTTATATTTGTTATATATGTTATTGTAATTGTCCAATTAATTTATATTATAGATAATATGGTGTGAGGTGCCACACAGAAGATCATGTTATCAGTTCCTTATAGATTATAAATGGTAGCTCACAACCAAGATGATTTTGGATAAATTATCGAAATGGTTGTAGTGTAATTTGGTATTAGTCTATCTTGATTATAAAATTACACTAGTACATTTTGTATGTATTGAGCAGGACCAATTGAGGATAATTTGTCCAAAATGTACTAGTACAATTCAGCCTATAAATAAGCCTTAAGTTAGCCGCTTCTAGACATACGAAAATCATAAAGACGGTTGTAGTAGAAAATGGCTGGAATTCTTGAAGGATCGTAACCCACACAACGTTAGAGAAAAAGATGAGAAATACAGCAGAAGATTGTGAGGTCCAAGCTCTATCAATAGTTCGGTAGTTTTGACTTTAGAACTGGTTCGTCTTCACCTATTACGGTGAAATGTATGATTCGTTTTCCACTTTACGTTAATCATATCTTGTATGGATCTTGAAATGGATAATTGTATAGGGTTAGCGATCCGGCTGTTCCAGCATAAATCCCTTAGTCACTAGCTTGGCTTTAAACCTGATTTTCCATCCTTTTGTAATTTCTACTTTCTTCTTGAAAATCCACTTGTATCCAATCAGTTTCTGATGCTTTGGCTTGTCAACAATCTTCCAAGTATTATTTTTGTCTAAAGAGCAAAGCTCTTCCTGTATAGCAACAAGCCACTGGTCCTTTTGTTTACAACTCACAACTTTAAGATAATCTTTAGGTTCTTGAGTATCAATATCCTAAGCTGCAAGCAATGCAAATGAAACATTATCAGCAAAATCAAACTTATTAGGTGGTTTAACTAACCTTTTGGACCTGTCTCTAACTAGTTGATAGTTAGCTAGCTCAGCAGATTCATCTTCATGCTCACTGGTTTCAGACTCTTCATATTCAGAGTCAATTTCTTGAGAATTATCTTTGATCTTCAAAAGCTCCACCTCAAGCTCAGATCCCTCATTGTCTCCAAATGAGCTAGCTCATGGTTCATCAATCTTGAGTGACATTCTTGACACATCAAATACTACATCCTTACAGATTATACATTTCTATTTATCTTTCTCAAGACACCACAACTTATATTCTTTTACTTCCTTTGAATATCCCAAAAACACACACCTAAGAGCTCTTGGTTCAAGCTTATCTTGTTTGATATGAGCAAAAGCAAGGCAACCAAACACCTTTAAACCACTGTAATCTGCAGGTGATCCATGCCAAACTTCTTTTGGAGTCTTAAACTCTATGGCTAAAGAGGGACTCCTATTGATTAGACAGACTGCAGTAGCTACAGCCTCGCCCCAAAAACTTTTAGTCATGCCAGAGCTGATAAGCATACACCTTATCTTGTTGAGAATGGTTTGGCTCATTCTCTCAACAAGTCTATTTTGCTGAGGAGTACCAGGAACAATCTTATGCCTTGAAATTCCTCTTTCCTTGCAGAAGTTATTAAATTCATCAGATGTAAACTCAAGGCCATTATCTGTTCTAAGGTACTTTAGCTTCTTATTAGTGATATTTTCAACTTCAGCTAGCCAAGTTTTAAAGGTCTGAAAAACTTCATCTTTGGTTTTCAGGATATAAACCCAAACCTTTTTGGAGTAGTCATCAATTGGAGATAAGCAATAACTCTCTTCATTCCTTGTCCTTATTCTTGCAGGTCCCCAAAGATCAGAATGTTTGTAATCTAGAGGAGCTTTAGTGATGTGCATTCCAGGCTTAAAACTTTGTTTCTTAGCCTTGTCAAGTATGCAACATTCACACAATTCCAACTTTGATATTTTATCCTTTCCAAACACCTTTTTCTTGGCAAGCTCTTGCAAACCTTTCTCACTAATATGCCCTAACCTTTTATGCCAAAGTAGAGTTTTGTCCATCTCTTGTGCTGAATTAATTTGTGGAAGACATGTCTTGCCATCCAGAAAGTTACAACTCATTTACTTTGCATCTTTTCATTACAATGACAGATCTTTTAGATACACTTAGGCATCCAGCTTTGACTGAAACTTGTAGCCTTGAGAGTCTAGCATTCCAAGTGAAATTAAGTTTCTTTTGAGATCAGGAACATATCTAACCTGAGACAAAACCCCTTACCACTTCATCATGCATAATCAGTCCAACATATCCTATGTCTTTTACCATACAAAACTTATCATTAGCAAGTAGCACTGATCCAAAATCTTGCAACTTCAAGTCTTGAAACCATTCCTTCTTTGGGCTCATATGAAAAGAACATCCTGAGTCTAAAATCCACTCTAAAGTGATGTTATTTGTTGTGATAAACAACACTTCAGCTGACTTATAACCAGCAGCAACTGCAGAAGTTTCTGTAGTTTGATTTGCTTGATTTGATTGGTTTTTGTAACATCCTCGTCCAAAACATACACGTAATTGTGCATTCATTTTATGCATCATATACATTTCGTATTATTTATATGCTCTTAGGTAATTAGTGTTGAGAAACCCTATTATAATTGATTGAGACTCGAGTAATTTTCGAGTGCATAATATAAATTATTTGATTAATGATGGTATAAATTATGTTGAATTTTGCAAAGAAAATAAATTTAAATTATATATATAAACATATATTATATATATTAGTATATATGTAAGTCGGCTGCTGCAAGTATGTATATAAAAAATTATAAGTTAATTAATATTAGTATATATATAAGTTAGCCGCCTAAGTTAATTAATATTATATATATATATATAAGTAGCCATAACTTTTAAGAATTGGCAGCAATACGTATAATTTTAATAATAATATAAGTTTAGCTGTGAAACTTTGGGTGAGGCGGTGGATTCCATCGAAAGTAAATAAATAAATAAATAATAAGATAAATAGAAAGATAAGGTAGCAAAAAAAAAAAAAAGAACAGAGAGGAAAAGGAAAGAAAGAATAGAGGGAGAAGAAAAGAAGAAGAGAAGGGTTTGTGAATTTTGATTTTGTTTCTTCACCGTTTTTTTTGAGAGTTTGAGAGGGAGCTCGTGGGGATGTGCTCTTCAATTTGATCGGAGTGAATTCTCAAGATTTTTCCCAAAAGGTACAAAGAAATTAGTGAATTAGATATATCTCCAGTTATTATAATTTATCGGATGTTTTGGTAGCTTTATAGGTAGAATTAGGAAAAACTTAAAACATGAAAGTTATAGCCCTATCTTTTAGCTAAATTTAGAAGCAAACCATGGATGACTCGGTTAAATATTGAGTGAAATAATGTCAAAATTATAGGACTTGATCTATAATGACCCGATTTGAAAACGGTTAATTATGTTGTGTTTATAGCCTTTTTATGCAAGTTGGAGACTGAATTAGGAAAAATGTTAAACATCAAAGTTGTAGAGCTATATGTTAAGTTTTTATAGAATTTTACCTTGCTCGATTCGGAATTTTATAACTCAAGTTATAGGAAAAAGTAATGAACATGATTAATTAATCATACATGCATTGCATAATAGAAACATATATTAGCGGGACGATTAGATTAAATTGCATTGAATCGTATAGGGATACAAGCTGTAGAAAGGGAGAAGGAATTAGAGGGCGAACAAACCGCTTATCATAGTCGAGTGAGTATAAACCATATATGTGACTTATATGCTATGTGATTTATATGCAATGGGATGCAATTTATATGCAACGTTTGTTATATGAGTATAAATCATATATGTGATTTATATGCAATGTGATGTGATTTATATGTAACGTTTGTTATGCGTGTTATATAAGAAATATGTATTTATATGAATTTATCATTGGATCAAATGATATATTGGCAAATGTTTACGTGATCGTATTTCGGATGATTGATGTGTTGCATTACATATGACATGAAATTAAAAGGTCCGTGGCTGTCTTGCTATGGATCTGTATACACAGTAGAGACCTTCGGGTCATAATCATATTGGAGACCTACGGGTCTATATACATAGTGGAGACCTTCGGGTTATAATCATATTGTAGACCTACAGATCTATATGCACATTGGAGACCTTTGGGATATAATCATATTGGAGACCTACGAGTCTATATACACAGTGGAGACCTTCGGATCATAATCATATTGGAGACCTACGAATCTATATACACAATGACATATTGGAAATCTCGGGACAGATCCAAGCTTGAACAGTTCACAGAATAATAAATCAGACATAGCGACATTTGCACATGTATGATTATATTGTTGATTAATGTTAATGATTGTTATTTGCTTGTTATTTAATTAAAGTAATGGTTTATATTCACTGAGTTGCGACTCATAAAAATTGCATATTTATTTTTTTAGATTCAATAGCTTTTTGACGTGGGTTTGTATATATAGACGCCACGCTATACTAGGTCGGTCGGCTAATGCCTCGTGGAACATTCTCCTCCTCTGCATATTGCATTTTGGACACGTGTATCATGAGTTGTATTTAATATGATTTATGCTGGGATATGGATTGTGTGTTTTAATCTTATATGATATTGGTCTTTAAATAATGTTTTTATACTTATATGGATAAATGAAACGTCACTATGATTTGCCTACATGATGAATATTTTATTGTCAGATATACGTCATAGGGGTATAGGGTGCTACAGTTCTTGCCCTGATTCTTCTTGAATTGTTTATGTTTAATACAACCCTTCTTGTAGTGGCTTGATTTATGACAGTGGAAACATGTATTGTTTCCAACATCATCAATAGAGCTTTGAGGTTCCTTATCAGGTTTCTTGAGAGCTGCTTTATTTTCTTGCTTCTGAAACTTCTTTTTTTGTGTAGTTTGCTTGATAGCTAGACCCTTACCTACAGATTCTTTCTTGACTTCACTGCATTTTGATAGTTTCTTGGACTTAAAAGCAATGATTACTTCATCTAGTGTAATTGTGTTTTGTCTTCCATATAAAATGGTATTAGTGAAGTTTTCCAAAGATTTTGGCATAGAGCTAAACAACATAAGGGCCTTATCTTCTTCTGTTAAGGCCATTCCTATATTTTCCAAATCATCAAGAATCTTGAGAAACTCTTCAAGTTGACTTGTAACTGATCTTTCATCAAGCATCTTATAAGCATAAAGTTTCTTCTTCATGGAGAGATGATTTGCCAAAGTTTTCACCATGTATAGACTTTCCAATTTATCCCATATCCCTTTAGCAGTGTCTTTTATGGAAACTTCCCTCAATACTTTGTTCCCCAAACTTAGAATCAAAGAGTGGTGTACCTTTTTCAGGATCAGTTATTTCTCTTCATTCTTCATGGATTCAGGGAAAGTAGACAACCCTTTCAGAGCAATAGCCAACCTTGTTAAACTAATAGTGCTTTGGTCTTCAATCTCCAAAGGCCAAAATCCCCTTCACCATTAAACCTTTCTACATCAAATCTTATTGTTGTCATTCTTGAATCTTCAAGCACTTCCCACAGACGGCGCCACTTGACAGTTTGAAGATCAAAAAACATTTTCAAAAAACAATTAAGAATCGATTTCAAGAATCAATACTTCAAACTTGCAGCAAAGATTGAGAAAAGAAATGATATGAAATCAACACACCAGAGCTTACGTGGTTTAGCTTAAAATGCCTACATCCATGGGGAAAATATAGGAGGGGTTGAATTAATCAAGATCTTGCTTTACAAATTACAAAGACTCAAAGAAGAACTGACAACACTCTAACTTTTCTCTAAAAAATCTATCCTGTAGAAAACTGAAAACTTCTATATAAACTAAACTCGCAAGAGAGTTACATTTATACTAACTATTACAACAAGAAAAAAGCAAAACGATCAACTAACTAATTCGCGGTGCTAATTTGAAACTGCTAACTTCGATTCTTGAAACCGAGAGAATTTTTTCATTTCTGAACCTTTTACAATCTTTCGATTAAAACGGTTATAAGCGCGTGTTTCTTCCAACCCATTTCTATTAGGGGAGATGCGACTTTCTTTATCCATGTTACTGTGCAACAAAAAACGCGCTCCTTTAAGTCACACTTTCATAAGTGAAAATGCACATTTCCCTCCGATTTGTATAAGAGCAAAATGGACAGAAAACATGTTATCAACTCATGTTTCTTTAAGTTAAACATGACTCTTTCCATACTTAGCAAAAGAAATGGCTGAAAATAGGCTAACTTTCACAGTCATATATATATATTGAATTTGAGTAGGTATTAGAGGATGAATAAGATAGATTTATATATATTGTTGATATATTAATAAAATTTGAGTAGCTAGTAGAAAATGAATGAAATTGATTAAATATATTTTTAATTGATTTATTTTTTAATTAATATATGTAAATTTATCATTATACCCCTAAATTAAAATTAAAATTTGAGGGGTTCCATATAGCTCTGTCTATATATATATCACATGCAAAGTGTGTACGTTAAAATATGAATAACTAAAATATCACTTCTTATAAAGAAGGGCAAAAATGGGTAAGGAAAGAACAAGTGTAGTAGGTGTACAACGTTCGCAATGCGGTTGCAATATCCTTGAATTTTCAGGCACAAGTAAGACTCAAAGGCTGCAATTTGGTACACACCGATATAAATTGTGTAATATTCCACTATACTCAACTTGGTATCAATATTCTTTTTGCATAAGAGGAGTCTTTAAAATAAAAGTTTTAAGGAGAAACCAGAAACAAAAGAAAACAATGTGCAACTTGAATGCTATGTGGTTAAATCTGAGGCATGTTTTGACACATTAATTGATTCCATACCCAAAAAAAATACACCCTTAACTAATCAAGGAATTTAGAATTCAAAATTGAAAAGAGAATTAAGTTAATTCCAATAAGAATATATATATCATATTAAACCCCTAAGTTGTAGTTAAGGAATATTAGTAGAGATAATTTGAGAATAAAATTGTACAAAAATCTAAAACGACACTTAATTTGAAACAAAATTTAAACTCCAAAATATTAGTTCATAGATATATAGGAAAAAGAAATAAAAAAATTCGATTGAATCAGATCAAAGTAGAGATAACCTTAAATTTTACATATATAGAACATGAAACAATGAAATTTTTTAATATTATGTACAAAGACTTATCATAATTATTAAGTAAAATAGTAAAAGAAAAAAAATTATAGGTTATTATTATACAATCGATCTAATTGTCGGTTTAATTGTGATCAATTGAACAAAATATTAACCATTTTTCAAAAGATAGGTCTTGCATACACTATCTCACAAATCTCATTCTATAAGACAGGATCGAGTTAACCTAATCAACATAAGTCAAATCCGATCAACACAATCAAATGCTTAATCGAGTTAACCTAATCAACATAAGTCAAATCCAATCAACACAATCAAATGCTTAATCAACGTGTCAACTCATATGACAAATTGAGGTAAGGAAAGATTCTAGAAACTTGTAGAATCAAATTTCAAAGTGATCAAATAAGCTAGTTTAAAATTAAGAGATTTATTAGACCAGGTATGTTCTCGACCTAATGAGCTTTTGCAAGTTTGAATTTGGGCTTTAGGAGAATTTTATGAGCATGAATTTAAAAAACACAAAAAAAATTGTGTAACTGATGCACGAATCTAGGATACGTGCAACTGACCCGATCCGACCCATACGTCGCTCCACGTACCCCCATGCGTCTGGGTAGGTGCGCTCAAACCCACCTAAATTCGTTCCAGGTACTATACCTTTATATTATGTTAAGCATACCTTTATATTATGTTAGCCATATATTTATGTTATGTTAGTCATACCTTTAGAACTTTTATGTTATATTAAGCATACATTTATGTAATATTAAGCATACCTTTATATTATATTAAACTTACATTTATGGAACATTAAACATATATTTATGTTATGTTAAGCATATCTTTATGGTTTTATGTTATGTTAAACATATCTTTATATTATGTTAAACATACTTTTATGTTATGTTAATCATACTTTTTAATTATGTTAGTTGTACCATTATGTATTATATAAAGGTATGACTAATAAAAATATGCGTAATTTTACATAAAGGTATCTATGTACAAATTAAATTTTTTTTTTTTGCCAAAATTAGTTTTTTTTTAAAAGTTAAAGTATTACATAAATGTATGTTTAACATAATATAAAGATATGCTTAACATAATATAAAAATATGACTAACACAACATAAAAGTTAGAGTAAAAAAAAAAGGACAAAATGAGTGAATCCGGTTAGATTCGGCCGGACTTGACTCGTGTTGTATGGATCTAAAATTCATCCATACAACAGTTGTACACAAGTGCAACTCTTTAAAAATCTCGTGTTTATTTTGGAATTATATGGAGTAAGATTATAATTAAGATATCATTTTGACAAAATAAATGTTTGTTGAGATTTGTAGAAAAAACAAATGTTTCTTTGAATATTAGAAAAAATAAAAAACATATAGTATATAGGATTTTGTAAATCTTTGTCCAAACATGGACCAAACTAAATTCTTCCAAATTTAAATTGGCCAAGTTAAATCCAAACATCCTTTATATCTATATCTTAGCGCACGCTTGGTATGTGTGTTGAGTTAGTTAGGTTGTGGTGAGTTTACACGTTTTGAGTTAAATTGAGTTTAATATTGATGTGTTTGGTTTGAATGTTAAGTGTTGGGTTTAAAATAATATTGTATTTAATTTGAATGTTGTGTTATATCTTGAAATGAGTTTATGTATCAAAACTTTGTTAGTATCAAATATTTTTACGAGTTTAAAATGTACTTGACCAAAATACCTCTAATTTTTTTTAACATATTTAATGCTGATTTTTTTTAACATATTTAATGCTGATTTTCAAATATGTTAAAGTAATAATTTAATTAAAATGCACGGGCATTAACAAAATACGGTGCAATTTATTTAATCCAAGAATAATGTCATTGGGTGGGGAATGGCAAAATAATGTGAAATTTATGTAATGTCATATTGTAAATAAAAAGAAGAAAATTGGCATTAATAAAATGAAGAAAATGGGACAGAAATATTAATAGTATGGACAATATGGTAATTTCACATCCATTCCTAAAATGGGTTAAGACTTTATTTAATAAACCCATATATTTTGAGGGGTTATTTAACACGCAAATAACTTAAAAAAACATTTATGAACTTCAATTCCCAACCTTTAATCGAAACAAAGATTTAGAAAGGGTAATTAAGCCAGACCAAACATGAGCTTGGAGATTGAGATCATGGTACATTTTAAAAGACTCTTATTTTGAATCCAAGTAAAACGGTAGAGCGCACGCGCGCGTTTCGTTAGCGGTAAAGAAAGATGCAACGTGGAGCAATGCAAATTGGCTTTTGTCTTCAATTCCCTGTGATCGATGCGTTCCATGAATTTACATGCTACCTATTTCTTCCAACCACTTTGGAAAAACTCGATTACATCAGAGCTAAAGCCCATGGCCATGGCAGCTCTGCGCTTCTCTCATCGCCCCTTAATTTCTGTAAGTGCTTACCTTTTTTCTTTTCTTTTTTTTTTTTTTAAATTTTCTAAGTTTTTTTGCTTCAGTACTCACCCGAATTAATCACCAATATAGCGGATTCTGAACGTGGATATTAGATAATTGTAATTGCTTGAGCTCGGCAGTTTCTAGTTGCGCAATGTTAGGACTTGGACTGTTAAGGATGTCAAAGCATTGTATGTGCATTTGGGTAGAACATTGCTCGGATCTTTAAATTCACAAGGTCAATGTTTCTGTTATCTGGCTTATGGAAATTAAAACCTAATACTTTGCGTTGATTTTGATATTAGGTTTGAGGGTTTTTTTTTTTTTGCATAAACTGCAAGATGCGAGTGTTGGTGTGTTACTATCATTTGCAGTTGAGTGTGGTCTGACCAAAAGTCCATTCTCTTTTGCATTTCCACCACATATATAACTCTATTTCTCATTGATGAAAATTGCCAAGAGGTTTGAAATAGATTTTTGTTTTTTGGTTGATATTTTAATTACGCACGGCCTCCTGAACTATACAGAGATTCAGTGGTGCAAGACCGCTGCTGAAGACATTATTGGCTGGTAATTCTTTTCAATTAAGTTTTGTGTGTAGTCCATTCATTAGCGATGTGCAACTTGTTTGTCCCCTTCTACACTGATAATTCAGTAATATCTTTGATTTGCACAGATGCCATTCAATCAATTAATCGCAACAGAGAAACATTGTGGAGGCCAAGATTCATAGCTTCTCAGGGATCTCTCAAGCTCGTGCAAACTACTTACCGCATCTCACCTACTGGGGCCTCATTTGAAAATAAAGAAGTACCTTCCGACTTTTTGAGAGACAAAAAAATGGTTCCTAATGCGGATCCTCCCAGAGTTGAAGATATCGATCTTCTGTATCAATTCTTTGATAGAAGGTATAAATTGTATCTAGTAAGGTCCACAAAAGTTAGATGAGAACTCTTTGAGTTTAACATTGTTGAAAGTTCAAAATTCAGAAATATGTTAAATGAATAGTCTAATTCAGATTAACATGATGACATCAATCACTTTTCTTGCTTTCACATTAAGATAATTCTTTTACTTGAAATTCAAATTTGAAACTTAAATCAGTTGTAGATGAATCCAAAGATGCACAATGAAGAAAGTAGAGTGAAATCTTACTTTAATGGAGCAACTGAATGTGTTGTTTCCTTGTGGCATTGTTTTCGAATTAGATTTAACGTTGAAATGTTAGAAGCTAATTTACAAGTTGGTTCAAATATTCTCTAACTGCATATTTTAATCAGTTTTGGAGATTATGCTCTTGCTTGTGATATTGAACAGAAAAATAAATTTGGCCTTATAATGTATGTTAGAACCCATTTGCAAGTTGGTTCAAGTTTATTAATTCTGCATTGCATTGGGTTCCTTCTGTAATGTTGGCTGTCTTGATTAAACTAAAAGTTGTCCCTAGTTTAATGTCTGAAGATGTTAGAACTATTTTGCAGCTCAAATCTTGTTATCTTGACGGGAGCTGGGATTAGCACAGAGAGTGGAATTCCTGATTACAGAAGGTTTCTTTTCAACCTTGTATTGAATGGGTTAACCCCTTGCTGATATGCAAACAATAGTAATGTTCTTACAATTAAGATTATCTATGCTTTTCTGAACTACTTGAAATTTTAAATACGGCCATATTATGGTGGAAGTGTGAGCTTGTATGACAATCCCTATCACTTGGAAATTCTCTCTTCCGAATTTGTTTCTATTGAACTATAAATGTATTTAAGAATATCAAATTGGGTTATTTGACTTTGTAGAAATGAGGGCTAATTTGTTTACATGTCTTGTAGCAACATATTCTTTATGCCATATTGGTATTTCATGAATGCATGTTTAACTGTATATCTCCTTACTTGAGCTGATTCCTTAATTTGTAACCATTGAGTGGTGCCATCTAGAAGCTAAATGTACTATTTTCATGCATATACTATCTTAATTCTTATGCCCTTTACGATTGTATTGTTTCTTATTCAAACCACATAAACTGAATCCCATAAACAGAGTTCACTGTTTTGTTTGATAAAATATCATTAAATAATAAGGGGATAAGCCATTGTCATCTGTTTCCTGGATTTATGGTGATCACCCTATTCTTGTGAGCTTGATGTTCCTATATCATAACAGTAGAATTTACTCTTATCATGTATCAAGATGTTGATTTCTGGATATTAGCTTTTACTTCAGAGGTCATTGCTGCTAGTAAGGGCCTAGTTGTTAGACGCGCACCTCTACAACAAGAGGCAGATGCTGTTCATGGCGGCGCGCCTTTCTGTGACTCCTGCCCCGTTTTTTTTTTTTTTTTTGTGCTTTTTAGGTGCTGCACACCTTTTGTTCACAGGCCACCCTCCAACCTCAAACACATTTTTTTTAAGATCCCTTTTAAGATTTTGATAGAGTTAAAAAAAATGGACGAAGCAACACACAATTCCTTACAAGAGGAACCCAGAGAACTTGTCTCTGCCACAAGCTATTAACTGCAATTTACTCAATAATTCTGCATGGCTTAAACGACGGGGAAAACAAAGTATAAATACACTTCGACAGACTCCTATGCTTACTAGAACTAGGATAATGAACTTAATAAACTCTAATAAGACTTACATCCTAATAATATCTCTTTCGGAAATAAGGAAAAATACTGCAGAAAATAAATTAAAGTAATTATGGAAATATCAATAAACATCTTCAAGTGATTGTCTTCTTCGCCCGTCTTTGATACACGATTACAGGCGGTCTATCAGATTTTTAAAGACAATTTTTATTGAGGGAACATAGGAATGATCAAAACTTCATTTTGAGAATATACTTATTTTTCGTTCTCTTGTTGACATTTAATGTGGTTCCATCAATTGAATATATCAAAATTTGCAAACTATAAGCACATTTTATCTTTTTAGAATTTTCCTTTGGATTTGTTGTGCCTCATTTTCAAGAGGCGCGCACCTCAGGTGCCAGGATCACCTTTGTGCCTCTAACAACTATGAATAAGGGTTACCCGGATTACCTACTTGTTGATTTTATTCCATATCCATAATGCTTGGATAGATCAACTTAAGAATTCTGATGAAGCAATAAAATGCAGTCTGATAGGGAATTTTCTAACTGCAATGTTTTGATTCCCTTACCTTAACCTTACTGTACTAACCTCTGACTTTGTTTCAGTTTTCAAACTGTCAGCCATCGGCATTACTCAGATTTTGTCTAATTTCCTTTTTACTTCCTTGCAGTCCAAATGGAGCTTACAGTACTGGTTTCCGGCCTATTACTCATCAGGTGATTTGATGACATGTGGTGCAATCTTTTTTTTTTTGTTTTGTTTATAGTATTATATCTTTGATGGGGACTATGTTCAACTCCTTCCCGACTTTTGGGTCTATGGTGAATTACTGCAATGCAACTAGACCAATATTATAATTGATCTATGCTAACCTTGTTTGCTTGAGCTAGAGTTTAAAAACTTCAATGCATCCTTATTAGACGCAAATATTGAACTAACCAGCCATAATTTGTGTCTTTTCTGTTTTTTCTAAGAAATTGATTATGAAATTGTAACCAGGATAAGTCTCAAAACACCATAATAAGTGTCTTCTTTTGGGAAGTTCAGTAAAAATGGCCTGCCTTTTTCATTAGAGCTACTCTACCTGGATGTTGTTTGATTTATTATTCTGTGTTGGGATTTTCATGTTCTATTGTTGATTCCACAATATTTGTACTCAATCAATTCAAAATAGGCTTCTTGATGGCTTGTCGGCTATTTTAGCTACCAATGGCCATATGTACTTTTGAGTGTCATGTAACATGAACCTCCTTGAATTTTGAAAATCCACTGTTACTTACCTTTTTGTCCTACTATGGTAATTACCTAGTTTTCTCCTTGATGTGCTCTTAAAG
Source organism: Scutellaria barbata (assembly GCA_028654395.1). Classification (NCBI taxonomy): domain Eukaryota; kingdom Viridiplantae; phylum Streptophyta; class Magnoliopsida; order Lamiales; family Lamiaceae; genus Scutellaria; species Scutellaria barbata. Next base: position 9,395,445 of record CM053650.1, read on the forward strand.
CAATGTTTCATAGTGATGGTGTAATGTGCTTGAACAGATTTTGTGGTGGATGATTCAAATATTTAAGTTCTAGATATGCACTATTTCAATGATTAGGAATTTATTCGTTCCAGTCGTGCCCGAAGGAGGTATTGGGCTAGGAGCTATGCTGGATGGAGAAGATTTACTACAGCACAACCAGGGATGGCACATATTGCATTAGCTTCTCTAGAGAAAGCTGGACGTATAAATTTTATGATGACCCAAAATGTAGACCGGTAATGGCTCTTCACTCAAGGTTTGTAGTATGTTCCTGAGGCTTTATATAAACCCAGTAAAACCTAGTCAATCTGCCAGAAGGATGTTGTTTGCCTTTGATTAGGAATAACATTTTTATCATACTTAAACATAGTAGATTAGGAGGAAGGTTTATTAAAGGAAATCCCCCTTAACCTGTACTGCAACTGCTATGCATGCATACTTATGTAAGTACATATATGGTTATGTATGTAAATCTGTGTATGCATTTATATATAAAAATATGTACTAATATGCATACACATAATGGATTTGTGAGTAATCTATGAATACATATGTGTTTATATATATACACTCACACATAATGATATGCATTACTATCTTTAAAATCTTAAAAAATTATTTGTTATTAATTCTTCAAAAAAATTTAAATCTCTACAAATCATGAGAACTGTCTTTAGAAATACCTGCTAGCTCTCTCTTTCCTCCCATTTATTTCAATATCTTAAATTACGAAATGATTATGTTCTTTTAGTTTACTTATTAGTATGTTTTTGAATAGCGATTGAGAACATGTCATAAAAGCTGGCTGCTAAATGAACCACTTGGTTTAAAAAGATAATGGTGCCGGTTAATATCTCTAGTGATTGTGCACGTATGGATAAGCTTGGATTTCTTTGAAAACTACCTGGCTACTGCATATGCACTTAATATTCTTCAGGTGACACTTGTGATATTTCTATTTCTTTTCTCAGGCTGCACCATCGTGCTGGAAGCAATCCTCTGGAGTTGCATGGGACCGTATATGTTGTTGCTTGTACAAAATGTGGTTCTTCTCTTCCTCGAAGTTCTTTTCAGGATCAAGTGAAGGCTCTCAATCCTAAGGTTGGTGCTTGCATATCAAATTTTTTTCATGAGATTATATTTTTGTTTTTTGGCAAAGAAATTAATATATTACTTTGAACTTTTTAGATCCTTAACTGAACTGATTTAGCCTGATGATCTCTTTTCTTAAAATGAATGTTGATACTTCAAATATTTATAAGATAACAGCAATTGAACTCGCTAGTTATTGTGATTGTCTTTATTTTATATAGATTTGATTTGAAGTGACTTCATTTAGTATCCCTCTTGATGTAATTCAGCTGTTTAAGTTAATGGTATGTAATACATTTTAAGAAGCATGAATATAATTGTTGTAGCTCTATAGCAGTTTATCCAAGGATATAAATGGTGGAATTTTGTTTTATCTTGTTTTCTTATTTCTCTTCAATTCTTGCTTGCAAGTAAAAAAACTAAAACATTATCACAGCACATTTTAATCTTGTTTCTCTATAGCAGACGAATCCAGGCATATGATTCTCAGTTATGGGTTGATATGATGTTGATGGGTTCATCTCCTTATTCCCTGCATATCATTCTAAGTCACACTTTAATATGGTATTCACAGCCCATTCTGCGTCATTGGGCATGATGTATCATTCAATGTCTATTTTCATTGATCATATAACATAAAACTACAGACAGTGTTCGCAAGACTTTTTGAAACCCTTCATTGGCTGACAAGTTAGAGTCTCTTTTCTTAACATATGCATGGTTAATTAGGAAATCGGAAGGTAATATTTTGAAATAACTATAGAATAATCTAACCAATTCATTATTGTAATTTCTTTTAAATCTTGGATTATTTCATTTGAAGTGATTTCTTGAAATTATTCATTGTATTTCAATTCACTTGTATAAAAGATGGTAATGCAATAGTAAGACAGAATGATACACTAACTGTTGTAGCACTTTGGATGTAAGCTGCACTTTATTTTTCGTTGTCTTATTTCCCCATGTTTCTTCCTTGTTAAAATTAGATTTATTTCAAAGGAAATCAGGAATATATTTGTTTGTTCCAATATAGAAATTCATATATCCTTCTCACTGAATTTATGATACGTGATGTGGAATTTCTGGGTTCAGATCTGTAGTTCTAGTTTTACTTGAAGTCTTGAACTTGTATGACAATTTCCCTGCTAGAAGGTTATTTTCATATACCAACTCGTATTGATCTGCTGGAACATGATGAAACAGCCATTGATCATGCATTTTACATTTATGCTTTGGCTGAAAATTTGCTTTTGAACTAGTCTCGCACTTTTGCCAAACTGGCTATGTTTTCTTCTAGTTTGAACTTTGACTGGTAACTGATAGCACTGTGGTCCTCCAAGAGTTGGAATAAACTTAATTTAGTTTCTTTAATTGACTAGTAGACATTATTAGCTGTGCCAACCCTGAAATGTTCTTTTGGTGAATTGTTATACTGATCTCTTTTAGGAACTATTGCAACCATGTCATGGTAGGGAAAGTCATTAGCATTCTTCAGCAGAATAAGAGAGAGAGTTGTATGAAATGTTTTGTGTTTATAAGTGGAAGCATATCTTTGATCTCATAAAATCGAGTCATAAGACATTTGATTATTTTTGGTTTGTTCTTGGAGCATGCATTTTGAGTAGTAGGACTTGGATACAGGTGGATAATGAGAATATTTGGATGGATTGTTGGGGAAATTTGATGTAATGAATTTTAAGAGACATTTTTAATTGTATATGTGTTAAATCAATGTTGGTTTGTGGTAGTGAGGTATATGATTATTTAATTTAATAGTGACTGATAACTATTTGTGGAAGATGGAAATGTGCATCCCCAAAAGCTCAAAGCCATATACATTTCCAAATACAGGAAGGAAATCATATTTAGGAACAGGATGCCAAACATAGCAATATCTTTTCTTGAATCTTGTAAGATAATTTTCTGGAGCATTGTTGTGCTCAACCTAAATAACTCGAGTCCTTATCTCATTGGCTGTATACCAACAATTTCTGATAAACTCTTCTTCATTAGGCTGCCTAACTGTATTTACATAATGTAGAGTGTAAAATAGGAAAAGTACATATTGCATTTTCCTTTTTCCATTTCATTTGAGCTTTCTTTTGTGATGTGGAAGTGCAAAATGAAGCCCACAACTGCTAAGTCTTTACATCTCCTTTTCAATTTTTGCTTTATGCAGTCTTATTCATTCATCACTGTAGTGTACTGACATGCTATAACTTTTAATGTTGCAGTGGGCAGAAGCAATTGAAAGCCTAGATTACGACAGTCGTTCAGACAAGAGCTTTGGAATGAAGCAAAGGCCTGATGGTGATATTGAGATTGATGAGAGATTCTGGGAGGAGGAATTCCACATTCCTAATTGCGAGAAATGTGATGGAGTACTGAAACCTGATGTAAGCACTTTTTTTTTTCTTCATGTTATTTGGCCCATACCATTTATATTATTGTATTTCCTTGCATTATTACAATTTATGTATTTGACTATTTGCTACACTTTGATTATGTAGATCCAGAAAAAGTAGGTGCTCTAGTAATGATTATATTTTTTTTAAATGTTTTACTTTGTTATACTTTAAGTATAACTTTGATACATTAACTATAGCGATATGATGCACTGTTCCTAAGAGTCCTGATTCTCATTTGTATCTTACTCAAGACATTCTTAGATCTTCAAAGAAAAATCTCTAACCTGTCTATATTGTCACTTGAATCATTTACACCACTCTTTGAATTACCAGTCACAATTTCACATTTATATATTGCTATTTCATTCAAGCACCTTTCTCACTCTCATAAGGGCAATATTTTTCAGGTTGTCTTTTTTGGTGATAATGTCCCCAAGGGTAGGGCAGATAGAGCAATGAAAGCAGCAAAAGAATGTGATGCTTTTCTTGTACTTGGTTCATCATTGATGACCATGTCTGCTTTCCGACTCATTCGGTAAAATCTCGTGTCGATCTTATCTTCTATCTTTATGTCAATGTAGTGGTTGTTTTTCCGACTCTTGTTAACATCTCATGTATTGTCAATAAGAAAGAAAAACCAGATATAACTGCAGATTGGGTCCTCAAAGTTTTAATTTCTCAACTTGACATTGTGGTTACTGCACCAAGATCCATATTTTAGTGTAAACTTAAATCCTAATTTTGATAAGCTGCACTTAGGTATATGGATTCAGTATATGCTTTTTAAACTTGACTTGGAAAATGAGACCAAACACAGTGAAAATTGGTCCATGCAGGGCGGCTCATGATGCTGGGGCAGCTACTGCAATTGTAAATGTTGGTTCGAGCAGAGCTGATGATTTCATTCCTTTGAAGATTCAAGCTAGACTCGGAGAGGTACGTATGCTGTGCTTTTCTTTATCAAGTGTGCTATGTAGTTTGGAATAACTAAGATGAGGTGGCGGTGCAGATATTACCAAGGTTGCTTTCAGTTGGATCTCTTAGTGTGCCCGTTGTCTAGTACTTCGAGTCGTGACCAAAGGAAGTATGCTTTACTTGCCCTGCTCTAATGCTCCTTCTGCTACTTGGAAGTTAGTTACATAATTGAATGTATGTTATTTGTGTAATAGATGAACTTATTTTGACACTCAAAACACAGATAGTGAAGAAATGTAATATGATGAGGATAACGTGTATTCATTTTCTTACTGAATTTTTGTTATCTCTAATAAGTTAATAGAGATGCATACTCTAAAATATCATTAATTTTTAGAAATTGGACCTAAAAAACCCTCTACCCTTTACTATATTAACTTAGTTTTAAGTAAAATAAGATAATATATTTAAGTAAATGTAATAATATTTTTATGTAATATAGTTAATATTTTTACATGAACATATAATAATGTTGCGTTATATTGTAGGTGATATGTAATAATTTTATATAAATGAAGTAATATCTTTAGGTGGATTGCAATTGAGAGTGCCAAAAAAGATTAGCGCAAGCATCTTCTCATAGCAATGGATTAATAGTGGACAAGGTCCATTCCTACCATGTTGAAATTGAATTTTTCCCTAACTCGGAATCAAATCTTAATCAATTAAATAAGTGTCACTAAATTAATATAAACATATATATATAGGAGTTTTAGATTACGTGTGTTGTACGTGGAAATCAATTCAAATTAATACAAATACTTTATATATAACACTTTTATATTAAAGTTTTAATTATAATAGAATTTTATAAAATTTTAAATTAGTTAGAATTCTAATATAAAATTATTTAAAAATTCTAAATTACTATTATAACCTTAAATAAATCTCTAATAGGGATATATTCGACAATCTATATTTTGTAAGAAACATACACACGTTTATATAGGTAATAATAGATATGTAAATATGGGTAGTATTTGTGTACACCAAGTGCATGGATCATGATCCATGAAACTAGGCACGTGGGTCGGGTCAGATCCGGTTTAACCCAGATTCGCGCCTAGTTTTTTTTTAAATTTATGTCATAATCTTTATGTTGTAATAATATAACATTTATGTTGTAATAATATAACTTTTATGTACAGATTTCATAATCTTTTGAATGTATAACTTATACTTTTTTCATTATAAAAATTCATGTTATATAGCCAAAGCATTTATGTTGTAATGATATAACATTTATATTGTAATAATATAACTTTTATGTATAGATTTTATAACATTTTCAGTAAATAACTTATACTTTTTTTACTATAAAAATTCATGTAATATAGCTGAAACATTTATGTTGTAATGATATAACATTTATATTATAATAGTATAACCTTTATGTACAAATTTCATAACCTTTTCAGTGAATAACTTATATTTTTTTCACTATAAAAATTCAATTTAGCCGAAACTTTTATGTTGCAATGATATAACTTTTATTGTAACAGTATAACCTTTATATACAAATTTTCTAACTTTTTCAGTAAATAACTTATACTTTTTTCACTACATGTGCTGCAAAAAGTTATGTGCATATAACTAAAAAATTATGAGTGAAGAACTAAAAGGTTAAATTCGCTAAACTAAAAGGTTATGCCAATATAACAGCAGAACTAAGATTTGAGTTAAGGTTTGGACACGTGTGGACGCGTGAGGCGCATGTGGAACGCGTGAAATACACTCTCGGGTCGGGTCGACCTAGTTACACGGATCTAGATCCGTACACTTGGTATATAGAAATAATACAAATACTTTTATACAACTGGTGTACGGATCTAGGATCCGTACACCTGACCCGACCCGGCCTAGATCCGTACACCTGACCCGACCCGGCCTCCACACGTGCGCATGTGCCCCCACGCGTCGGATAGGTGTGCTCAAACCCACTCAAATTCGCTCCAGGTGTTAGACATTTATGTTATGTTAAGCATACATTTATGTTATGTTAGTCATATCTTTAGAGTCTTTATATTATATTAAGCGTACATTTATGCAACGTTAAGCATATCTTTATGTTATGTTAAACATACCTTTATGGTTTTATGTTATGTTAAGCATACATTTAGAGCCTTAATATTATATTAAGCGTATTTTTATGCAACATTAAGCATACATTTATGTTATGTTAAGCATACATTTATGGTTTTATGTTATGTTAAGCATACATTTAGGATTTTTATATTATATTAAGTATACTTTTATGTTAAGTTAACCATACCTTTATGTAACGTTAAACATATTTTTATATTATGTTAAGCATATCTTTATGGTTTTATGTTATGTTAAGCATATCTTTAGGATTTTTATGTTATGTTAAACATACTTTTATGTTATATTAGTCATACCTTTTAATTATGTTGGTTGTCCCTTTATATATTATATAAAATTATGACTAATATTAATTAAAAGTATGCGTTATAATAATAATTTAGTATTTTCATATAATTAGAACTCTAAATATAAAATGTTAAGGTATTTGTATTATTTCTTTTCTTAATTTGAATTGATCTCCACGTACAACGCATGTAATCTAAAACTTGTATGTATAAATATCTACTTAGCTACATATGTGATTAGAAGAACATAAAAAATATTCAATATCTATATAATATATATATATATATATGGACTTGGATTCCACGGTTTTTAACATCTATGTCTACATATACACATAATCTATTTCATATACCAATGCTATTAGTATGTAAAGAGAAAAAAATAACAATAAAATCGTTGTTACTATAATCTTAACAAGATCCTCCTATTAAATTTAAAATGCATGGATATTAATAACTAGGGACATGCATAAGCTAAGAAAATATTGTTATGGATTGATTTCTTCCCACCTAAATAATATCTCCAATTTTGAAAATTAAATTAAAATAATCTTTTTTCAGAAAAAAAAAAAAGGATTTTCCATATGTTTTGAAAAAAAAAAATAATAATAATAATTTGGATTGAGTTGAATGCAGCTACAGTGGTTGCACTTCTCAATTCAAACAAGAAGAGTTTGTGTCTTGTTTAGCATCCTCTGATTAGAACTTGTGCTTTACTTCATTACTTACAAATTCAAATCACAAATATTGATTGGGAGGCAAATAGTCCATCAACAAGATTCTTTGTTACTCGGTTGTGATATCCGAATGTGGATTTTTCTTTTTTTTTTTTTTTTTTCTTATTCTGCAGCATTAATGAGCGGTTTGTGATCGTTTCTTTTAGTTGTGTTGTTTTCCTTTTCTTAGATGGGCATCGACCTTTTTGGTCTTATGACCTATTTAACTTTATTTTTTGTGTGTATTTTACTGACCTTATAAAAGTTTTCTTTTCATTTTCTAAAATACATTTGGGTTTATATAGGATTTCATTGCGTTACTTGGTGTTTTCTTTAAGATTTGAATAAGGTTATTAAGGATTTGTCATGATTATTTTTAAGATTTTGTAAATGCGTCATTATATAGGTTTACTTAGAATTTCATTAAGATTTCTATAAGTTTTCGGGTCATTCTATAGTACATCAGTGGTATTACTACACCGGTAGCCTTAACCATTAGATCTTCCATCATTACATCTTAACCCTTCATTTTCAATTTACCTTTTTTATCTTACTTTAAAAGTTACTGCACTAAATCATAAAAATTCCCCCAAATAGTCTAGTTTCACAAAGCAATGTAGTTTATATCTACCTTCTTCAATAATTGTATTTATCCGCCAATAGCAATCATAAAAGCACAATTAAATCTTCTTGTATTATGGAGCATGTGATGACGAATCATTTGAGACTCATATTCGATATGTTTTATTTTGTGTAAATATAATTCTCTTATTAGCAAAATTATCATGAATATAATACCTAAGCTCATTGCAAATTGCAACTATGGTTTTGTATACATGATTAACTTTAAGAAAATATATACATTTCGATTTAAAGATTAATATTAAATATTAAAATAAATTATAACATGTCTTTTTAATTTAATTTCATATTTAGTATTAGTATTTAAATTAATCATGTTGCTTAATTTAATTAAATACTATATTACAAATATTAATTTTAATCGAAATAAATATTAATTATCTTGATCACATCACTAGTTTAAAGTAAATACTAAATTACAAATATTTAATTTATAGTACCATTGTATATTTTAGATGAAATTTCGTATGTGAACTCATTTTTTGATTTGATGTGATGTCTTAATACACAATTAGCATTAAGAAGATATATACATTTCGATTTAAATACTAACATTAAATATTAAAATAAATTTTAACATTTCAGTTTAATTTAATTTTATACTTTATATTAGTATTTAAATTAATCGTATTACTTAATTTAATTAAATACTACATTAAAAATATTAATTTAATTAAATACTATATTACAAATATTAATTTTAGCACAAACAAATATTAATTATCTTGATCACGCCATTAGTTTAAAGTAAATACTAAATCACAAATATTTTATTTATAGCCGAAACAAATATTAAATGTTATGCATTGTATATTGTTTGCATCCTATTACGGTGTTGTGTGATAATTATTTTTAATTCAATTGATTGCTTTTGCATGTTATGTCATATATATTGGTTGGTTGGTGTTGTGTGGTTACTTGATAATGTTTATTATTAATTAACTTGTCATGCTAGGTCATTGTATCGACTGCATGTTGGGTCATCGATATTGGTTGGTTGAATGTTATTTCATTGCATGTCGTGTCATCAAGATTGGTTGGTTGCATACTATTTAATTGAATGTCTGTTGCATCCTACTTGTATATGATTAATTAGTAATATCACAATCTTTTGATTATAAAGATTACGATTTGGATATATCTTCATTCATTTTATAAGATTTAGAGTGGTAGGCAGCTGGATTAATTTTGATCGATTTCATGTATCTCATCATTTATATGTAGTCGATTTGGATGGATTTTGATATGAATAAATCATTTCGATTTAAATGGACTTTCGTATGTTAAGCAATTTTTGAATTTGATGTGATGTCTTAATACACGATTAATATTAACAAAATAAATATGCTTCCATTTAAATACTAATATTAAATATTGAAATAAATTTTTATGTTACAGTGTAATTTAATTTCACATTTAATATTACTATTTAAATTAAAAGGAGAGTGATTAATTAATTAAATACTAGATTACAAGTATTAATTTAATTTCATATTTAATATTAGTATTAAAATTAACCGTATTGATTAATTATTTAAGTACTAAATTACAATTATTAATTATCTTGATAAGATTACTGATTTAAATTAAATACTAATTTAAAAATATTTAATTAACACAAATATAAAATGAATTGTATAGTTTAATTAAATACTCACAATTGTTGATGTCATGTGATTTAAGCAAAATCAAATACATATAATAAGAAAGGGTTTATGTACATTTGGACCTAGTAAAGAGGCTCAATGCAGCCCACAAGACCACAATGAACAGCTCAGTCCAAAAATTAAAAATTATCTTAATTTTATTTACCATAATAAAAAAAAATGGTGTATTAATATCACTGATATATAGCAGAATTACCCAAAGTTTTCATGAACGTTATTTGATATTTCTCAAGAGTTTCTTTGAGCTGGTTTTCTCATGGGTTATGTAAGGTATCTAGGCCTTTTCTTTTTTTCTATGTTCTCTTTGGGTCATTTAGTGTTTTTCAATGTTTGTTTAGAGTTTCTCTAGAGTGACTTTATGGTTATTTAATTTAAATTTTATCTTTGATTTTTTTAATATTATTTTCAATTTCTATAAAGTTTCTCTCGTGTTCAAGAACACTCAGATTAATACTTCAATCATTTAGTGTTTCTCTAAGTTTGTTTTAAAGTTATCTATACTTTTTAGTTTTAAGGTTTTGTAGGATATTTTCAAGATTTATATTGGTTTTTAGGGTTAGATCAGTTTTTCTCCAAGATTTCTTGGGTTTTTATTTTATTTTTGGTTCAGGAGGGTTTAAGTTCGTAGGTATTTTCTGAAATTTTCTAGGTTTACTTCAAGTTTTCTCTTAGAGTTGGTTTAGGGGTTCTCTACGTTTTTAGTGGATCTTAAAGGGTTTTATGGCTGGAGGTCGTTTAAATGTTATTACATTGGTTTGAACGTCAAATTTTCCATTTAAAATGCATTGGTATTCATTCCATGTGCTCTATTTAGGGGTGGAGATTGGAACGGAAATTTCCGATATCCGCCGAATCCGATCCGAAATTTTCCGATTTTGGAACGAATATTTTTAATCCGAAATCCGAAAATCCGAATTCCGATTTTTCCGAAAATTTTCGGATGGAAATCGGAATTAGTTTTGAAATTTTTGGAAATTCCGAAATCCGATCCGAAATATTTCCGAAATTCAATTTTCGGAAATTCCGATTTCCGATCCGATCCGAAATTCCGATCCGATTTCCGAAATTCATCCGAAATATTTCCGAATTCATCCGAAATTTCCGAAAATCTATAAAATGTAGTTAGTAGAGACATTTGAAAATCGAACACAAGACCTCTCACACTCAAAGCACGAACTTACCATCAAACCAATAGTAATTGTTGAAAATAATTCAAATATTTTATACTATATACTATTTGCTATCAAAAAATACTATATACAATAATATACTATATATAATATAATACATTTTATATACATTTACTAAATGTAAATATAAATATACATATTATAGTATACTTTATAATACTATATACTATATAATATATTTTATATACTTTATTCTATGTGTAACTATAAATATACATATTATAATATACTTTATAATACTATATATTATATAATATATTTTATATACTTTATACTATATGATAGTATATAAATATATTATAGTCTATAGTTTATACTGGAGATTTTTAGTATTATTTTATAATATATACTATATATTATAGTTTATACTGTAGTATTTGTAGTTGTTTAGTATTATTTTATAATATATACTATATATTATAGTTTATACTGTAGTTTTTTTATTATATTATATTATATACTACATATTATATACTATATGCTATAGAAGAATATTATATACTTTATTACATATAGTATAGTTTATACTATAGTTTTATTTTATTCTATATACTATAGTTTATACTGTATACTATATGTATATAGTATAGTTTATACTATAATTTTATTTTATACTATATACTATAATTTATATTGTAGTTGTTTAGTATTATTTTATAATATATACTATATATTATAGTTTATACTGTAGTTTTTTAATTATATTATATTATATACTTTATGCTATATATAATATATACTATATGTATATAGTACAATTTATACTATAATTTTATTTTATACTATATACTATTGTTTATACTATATATAATATATACTATATGTATATAGTACAATTTATACTATAATTTTATTTTATACTATATACTATAGTTTATACTATAGTTTTAGAATTATACTATATTATATACTGCATACTATATACTACATACTGTATACTATATACTTTATACTATATACTATAAAAGAATACTTTATACTATATACCATATATTATATACTATATATTATATAAAATAAAAAGTGAATCTCTAATTTCAAAGGTAAATATATTATAAATTTCATTAAAAATGACAACATGTTATATAATAGGAATAATGACAAAGAAAATTATACAAATTATAAAATAAGTATTTTAAATATCGAAGAATTTCGAACAAAGCATTATCATAAATCATAATATAGATTCAAATATTCATTTGATTTAAGCTTCCTAAAAGAAAAATAACTATTAATATGAATTAATAAGTATAATTACTTACACAATGATAATATAGTTTATAATATAGTTTTATTTTATACTATTACTATATACTATTCATATAAATTTTATAGTTTTATTTTATACTATATTATATATTAAATATAAAATATAACTCAAAAACTATAAAAATTTATATGAATATGTATTTATCTACTGTCAATGATTCTTAGTATGATTTGTTAATTTTTACTACTAATAGGGCTGCATTTTTGTATATTGTCTATCGTGTGTTTTATATGAATATTATACATGAACAGAATAATTAATCTCTCATGTTTTTGGTAGATATTATATTGATGTTAAATGCTTGGAATATCAGATTCGAGGTGGTATTATTTCTTAGGATATTAGAAAATGTTATATAGCTAATAGACCAACTAATTAATTCCAAAAATTTCTGAATTTTTTAATTTTTGAAAATTTCCGAAAAAATTTCCGAAAATTTCCGAAAAATTCCGAAAAAATTCCGAAACTTCCGAAATTTCGGAATTCCAAAATTTCCGAAATTGGATTGGATTTCACATTTCCGAAAATTTTTGGATGGAAATTGGAATTGGTTTTTCATTTCCGAAATTTTTTGGAAATTTTCCGAAACACCCTATTTCCGATTCGATCCGTCCGATCTCCACCCCTAGCTCTATTACACGGACGTATAATCTCATCTATGGTTATTTTTGAACCACCATTTTCTTATGCCAATTAAGGCAACCCTCATTGGCTTCTACAAAAGATGATGCAATTTTTACTTATCATTTTTTGATGGCAATTTTGAGGTTTAATCGAAGCTCAATCACTTGATTCTTGATACGTTGGAAAAACAAAACACTAAAATATAACATTACCAAGCATCCCCTAAGAATAAAAGTTTTTGAGTTATCATCATCTTCTTCTAAAAATAGTATAGCAGCTTGAGTACAAGCTCTATAAAATGGAGCAAGTCTTCTTTTAGGCACAACTTCAACAACCTTTCAATATGCTAGAATACAATTCCTTTCCCGATCCAGAAGGGACACGTGTCACAAAAATTGACAAGAATTAAGAACACAAATACAAGTTCTAATGTTGATGTTCAACTATGACCTGTATCAAGAAGGAAAAACTGATAAATAATCATTCTTGTGCAAATCGCAATGCACTAATCTCCCGCCATCATCTGCAAATAGGGAGAAAAATATTACAAACATTATCGAAAGCTATTAAAAGACGAGTTCAAAAGCAAGATCAATTTAGCAAGTAGGAAAAAAGTATAACAATAGCATCAGCTCATGATAACAAGGAAGCACCTTTAATCACATTTTGATGGTTTAACTTATTAATTCACATTTAACTTGTTTAGTTGAACTGTAGCGCAAAGAGAAATTGGTATTAACTTGACTTTTGAAACATGGATTCTATTCATGCTTAAAAAGTTTCTAAAATGTGAACCCCCCCCCCCCCTTTTTTTAAGGGTTTGAAGTGAGTGTTACCTTGAATATCTCCCCAAACATTCCAGGCATGTTGCTTCGACGCCGTACTCCATAAAACTTTTCCGCGACTTCATCAAGCAACTAATCCATTGGTTGACAACAAAAGCACATACATATTTGTTCAGTTGATTATTTACTGGATTAAAACAAAGATATTTTACAAGGTTAGGACTTAGGACTGCAAAGTGATTACTTCGTTGAAGATAGGTTCCCTGTCTATACTCGATTTGTAACGTTCCCTCAGCATATTGAAAAGAGGCAAAGCATCTCTCTGTAACCTGCATTTTAATGTTGAAAGAATGCTTAAACTTTTCTATTGTTTCTACTCACCAAATACCATCAAATTTTTTGTATTTGGTATTTTACTAAAATGGAATGATATGCACTAGAATAAGAGAAACAAGTTGAAGCAACTTACGTCTTCAGAAGATAATGGATGAGCTGCATTAATTCTGATCGAGGAAAATCACCATCTCGAAATTGCACTTGCTTCTTGATTTCATCCATAAGGACATTAGCATCTCTGAGATTTCCTAAAGCTAAATACCTAGATAAAAGAAAAGTCATTCAATATATGCAAAAAAAAAAAAAGAGAACATTAATCTTAACTGGAGAACAAGTATCTACAGGTTCAAGCAACAGAGGGAAAAGGGAAACCTGAAAACATTTACTTTAATACACCATCAAACATGTGAAATATAGATCTTAGAGGTGTATAATGACTCGCTATAAATATGATGTCAGGAGTTAACTAATAACAGATTTTTGAGATGGCAAATAGACATAAGAAAACATAAGATCCATTTTCTATATTCAGAGCAGGGTAGGAGTGGTGGTCTGCAAACGCAATCACATCTCAAGTAGTAGAGAGATCAGTTTTTAGTATCTGAATACATTCTGGTAGGCAAAAAATCATGAATATTATTAAAAAAAAGTAAAATAAAGAGGTCAGATTAAATGGAGTGAGAACATAGATACAGTTTAAATTACAAGCTAAGTTTACAAAAGTTGATAATTTTGTAAAAAAAAAAAACATGAGAAGTATGCCCCATATTCCTGCATAAGAAATACACAAGTTGAATGACCAAAGAACAAATATATGAACAAGGTAGTGCAAGCTTGCAAGGCAAATCCCAATAACTACAGTTGTATAAAAATATCAAGGACTTCAAGGTTGTATATACATCTACTGACAACCTATAATGCATGAGGCTCGGCCCCTTGTGCACTGGTTACTAGTAAAAAGAAAGCATAAAACAGATAATTTATGAACAGTTCATGGATGAAAATGCATGAATTAAATAGGATCAGCATATAATAAGGGATATATTAAGAACCATGCAATTCACTGTACAGGATCAGCATATAATAATTTAACAAATTGCATCTAGCAGAGTCCAAAAACAAATACATTATCAATCCATTAACAAGCATACAAGGGAATAAATCTTCAAGTTCTCAAGGCCCAACAGCTTGAACTAGAATATTCAGAGTCCATGACCAGAAATCAGATATCTAAGTTCTTCAATATTCATTCTGTACATCAAAAGACATTTCAGGAAGTTTAATGTATCAAATAAACAATGGAAATTCACTCAAATCTGGTAAAATTCTTCACCTAATTCACCATAGAGGAAATTACGTATATATTTAAATCTTTCTATTCGCTGGAATACTTAAATTGCCAGCATAACCAACAGATCGTTCAACATATAAGTAACATGTTGCATATATGTACGACCAACTGGAAACGAAGCTGTAAGGTAGTGGAGTAAGAGAAGTGGCTGACTATGAAGCTTAACCATGAAAAAAGATACACCGCTAAGGTTTTATTGAAGTAATTGCACACAGTATAACTCCTAACGAATACTGTTTAACAACATTTAGTCTCATTCTAAAGATACTTACATAAAAACTGCACGTGCAACAGCAAGATCGTCTTCACCTGGATAACACTGCATATTGGAAGTTGCAAAATAATTAATACCACAAATGGTACAAGAGCTATTGGAAAGACTAGATACAATATGAAGCTTTATTTGACAAAATTATGCAAGTGTAATTAATCACATGATACAGAGATAATACTTACAATGTCACATAAATTTGTATTTTCAATTTAAAAGAAGGAAGAGAGACCTTGCCCATGAAATTGACTAGAGTTGAAGCAAACTTTTTTGGGTTGTTTCCTCGAACAAAATGATATGACACTTTGATCATATCCTGAATCAATAAACATGAAAATAAACTTAGATCAATATGAAATGAATCATACCACTCCTAGATGGTAATTAATGTAATGTAAATAAATTGCTAATTTGATAGTGTACATAAAAGGAAGCATTTTCAATCGTTCATATAAGATACAACAGATAAATCATCTCTCTAATGGAGAAATCATAGAGAGATGAGATCATCAAAAATTAATAAAAGGACTGAAATCAAGAGCATGCCACTCAAGACGATGATAGGATGTCATTTCATGTATTTCCAAAAATTATCCATCTATCGCATCTATTAAAGTCAGTAGCATTGATAAAATTTAACTCCCTAATCATAAAAGATAGTTAATCATTTCTTGTTGTGAGTGATATTGCTGCCAAACGTTCAACAAGAAGTATTTTCTATCCATCTTAATAGAAAACAATTAGAGAGTCGAGAGGACAAACACAATTAAGTATGAAGCTGTCAATTATAAAGAATGACCGAACAGTATTAGCATCAAGGCATAGACTGACTTTAGAAATACATGCTTATATGAACATCAAAATTCACTAAGCATCCCACTTTTCCCCCTTCTTGTTGAAAATCAGAGAGGAAAACGGATATTTTAAGGATCATGTGAATAATTGCCTCAAGTGCTTCTCAATAGCGTGAATAAATATTTTTAACAAGATATACCAACTCAGGAGACTCCGAATATAGGTAATCAGCCAGCATATCATGAATCTCAGGAGATCCATTCCTATGTGCTCCATATTCAATAGACCACCTGTTGAGAAGAGAAAAACCTGTTAGTGCATTCAAAGCCAAATAATAATAAGCATAAACAGCATAAAAATCACAAATATTAGAAACTATGCCATAGTCTCTAGCATATTGCAAACTAAACTGAACTTCAAAAGAACAAGAATTTCGTAACAGGACTCATCTACATTCTTTTGATGGGATTTTAACAAGTTTACTCATAATAAATGACCTCATCAACTTTCAGTCCCTAATCAGAAATATCCCTCATCATACACCACAACTTGTTTGTTGGAACTCAAGCATATTCTTCTTCTCTCACAATCACTCCTCTCATGATTCGTTTCACTTATGCCTTCCCTTTTCCTGTTGGGAACTAGCTCCAGAGTTTCCTCCCACAGTGATCTATCTGGGTCATCATGATTTCTTAATAAAAATTAGCTGAGCTAAGAACCCTCTGATCCGCTGACCAATAAATATTAGTGTAAACCACAATTAATAGAAAGAAAACAGACATAAGGAAAATCTGGTGGTTCTGATGTTGAAGGAAATGGAAATTCCAACAGGACATTCCAAAATTGTTTAATGCTAAACATATCAACCAAATGAAAATTGAGTATTTAGCTGATTAAACATCGGTTGTCAAACTTGGCCCTATAGATATACCTGCTAATATAATCCTCAACAAAAACCGTTTTTGAACTGAAAGCTAGAGACAAGGTTTATGGATCAGCATGACTATATTCACATATTCAGCTCCCTTAGACAGAGTAATGTATTTGTTGCATGATAAGATAATGAATATTGATCAAAACACCGACGAAAAATATAGGCACATCGGGGAAAGCTTTCTAGCATTCAGTAGTTATCACCATGGAGAACTTTATGGGGAGAAGAGACAATTAAATCAGCACTACACAGAGAGTGGTGATTTGATATTTATTTTTCCTTTCCTCATTATAACAATGACAGTTTCATCTTTCACGCTGAACCAAATATTCACTTTTTCAAGGGGTGTGGCATAGACCATCTTTCATGTTATAATTTATTTAAATCTGGTGATCCTTTTAGTGTTGCTCTTTCAAAATTTGTTAGTAATGTGAGACTCAATTCCAATCTCTCTCTAAAGCAGGGAGAGAACATTGTCTAGGGAGCAACTGTCAGTAACTTTCTGCATATACAATTTTTAGCATATTACACGAGCTTACTTCTTTTTTTTTTTTTTTTGATGCTATACAAGGGCATACATTTTCTATGTGCTGGATCTGACTATGAAATTTGTGTGCCAATATAAAAATAACAGTACACATAAATATGCTACTGAATTAGGTTCTCTTTCTGACCTCAGTGATTGAACAATCTGTTTCCCAATGAGGAAAGTTCAGAAATCAGCTTTAGATTTCCCTTCTGCCGCATGAACCCAAAAATCTAGAATCACATTTACTGTTTATAATAGTATACTTTAACCGTTTAACTAACCTAACATGGAGAACCTAAATATCAATCATTTATTACACTACTCAATGCTAATGAAATTCATACAAGAAACTCTTGTACAATGAAACCAAACACAGAGAAAACTAGAACTGACCAGCAAAACAACATTTTCATTCACAGAAGAGGTAAAAGTATAATAAAATCAACCAAAACCATATTAACTGGGAAGCCAGAGCCATAGGTTACATGTGTCACATTACTCATTAGTCCACAATTTTGTTCTTGATTGCTCAGATTTTAGTATCTGTTTTACAATTCAATCTAAGTTGCTGAGATAACAAATAGCTTCAGTTTTATTTGTAAAATTATATCTCTTTCAAACTTATCCTCTTTTTCTCAAAAACATGAGGTTGAGTCAAAAGTGGCAAAAACTAGATAAATGAAGCAGATATCTCACTTGATAGCAGCTTTCAAAAATGATGAGCAACCCTCTGCACGTGTTTTTGCAGCTCCAAGAGCTTCAGAAAGTTGCTGCATCTCATCATCATCTGCTAGGTCCAAATTTTGTGGCACAGACATCCGAGGAAACTTCTTGTATATTTGCCTGATACGATCTGAAATGTAGTCTCAAAATGTATGATTTTAGAAAAGATAAAAACCAAATTTAGATTAAATCATTAATTAGAGCTAAAGATTAGCACAAGGGTGCAAATCCGTTTGCAATAACCCTGTGCATAATCAATTACTAGTAAAAATAGGATGAAACCTAAAAAAATTAGATTTAGATGGGAGTAACACAGCAGCTGCTAATCATTATGGAAGAGATGAAAACAATATAATTGGGACATCACAAATTGGTGTACTCTTCCATGCAAAATGTTGATATAAAGTCAAGTGTAGGTTATGAAAACACTAAGTACTCAGAAAAGGATGGGAACTTACCAAGAATTTCATCATCATAAGAAACCTTTCCCTTGACAAGAGTTTCCACAAACAAGACAGCAAGCTCAGTCCCACAAGTAACCTGAATTGAGTGTGAATAGGGTTAATCAATTATTTAATTTTTTTAAAAGGAAAATATGAAATTTAGATTACTTCTTCAGTTCTCTTTTGCCAGATAACTAAGTCATAAAGCATGAAATGTACAATATAAGTACAACTTCACTTGCCAAATAAGGAATGTTGTGCCAAGATCATTATTTACCAAAAGTTTCTGGACAATTTTTATGATATGAATTTTAAAGGGATTAACAGACACCAAAATCCAACATTACGTAGGATTCTACAGATGGACTCTATTGTTGTAAAAGGTCTTCAACACGATAAATTCTGCACATGGTACAAACCAGCATCACAATGACAAAGTCTGACCTGTCCACTCTCTAATTGTGTGCAAGCACCTGAGTGAAGAATTTCTAAGGCTTCCGAATACCTATCACCTGAAGCATACCTGCAACCAATCAAAAGAAGAAAAAGATAAGCTAATATCATAGAAAAACATAATAATTAATTAACATTTTCAGAACTAGACTGTAAATATACTAACCTAATACCACTTCCCAATGAACACAAAAACATGAACATGCCATAACAGTTATTTTCTCCCATAGATAAAATAATGGAGTTTCGCACACATACCTTGCACCAAAAGATTTATACATTTGTTGAGCACCATAGCAGTTGCCTTCCTCTACAACTTTCTTAATCTTCTCAATATTCTGCAATAGCAAATTAAGAAATCAAAAAATTGAAAAATAAATAAACCACAAAATTATAACATACTTAAAAAAATAAAAATAAAAAAATAAAAATAAAAAACAGAACTAATCAGATGCACAATACAATAACATTACAGATATTGAAAGCAAATGAACTATTACACTGTACAATGTACACTGTAGAAGTGGATAACTTTATTATCGATATAGAAATTAAAGGGGAACAATTATGAGAGCCGTACCTCTTGAGCCGGTGCTAGTGCGATACGCTTGACCCTCTCCCGCGACATGGCTCTTCTTAGCAGTTTACACACACACCACAAATTTCTTTATTTAGATATCAGCCATGACCTACAACATCAGAATACTGAGCGTCTGAATCATTAACAAGGTAGCCAAAATGGATAAGGCACACTGCAAAAGGAACTGTAGCATGAGCGCAAAAGAAAAGCATTGCTCCACCCAAGCGAAGTGCACCATTCTATGAATATTATTCAATATACTCCATTAAACATAAATAGTCAAATTCCGTCAAATTACTGTTTTTGCAGCTTCCTTTATGCAATATATCTTCACAAAGGATGTTGATCCATTTTACTGTAGGGAGCAGTGCAAAGTTTATTTTATGGGTCAAGGAGAAAGATTACAAAGCATATACCATAGGAAAAGAAAGGTTAATAGCTTCTGGCAGTCGCAAAGAAGAAAAAAAACACTAATACTTACCTTCTTCATGTTCATCCTTGCACCATTCATGTTGATTTATGTCCTAATTCAATTAGGGCACTCTTGCTCAAATTTTTGGGTATCAATCAGATGGGGGCAAATCGGCTTTACATTTATATGAGCATGGGCTTTACATGAAAACCTTTGGACCAAGTTCATAATGAAATAAAAAAAAAACATTACAAGAATTTTGAGAACTCAGTGACAGTAAAATTAATCATATAAATAATATGTTCCGTTACAAAAGTTTTTTTATGACAAAATTTCAACATTGTAGTGATCATCATTGTAAATGAGTGGCAAAAGACACAAGCAACGATCTTTGAATTTGCCACTATTACTCTCATTTTTAGTGATGATGTGTACCTCGTTACTAATACGATCATATTTCGTACTCTACTATTGTGTTTCGTCATTAAAAAATAACACTTTAAATGACGAATGTATACTTTGTCTCCAAAACAATATATTTTGGTGATAAACATCAATTTTTATCTTAAGTCATCAAATTTTTGTGACATCTTCATCGTCACAATCGGGCTTAATTATTTTGCTGTATTCAAACAATTTGTTACTAAATTGATATTTTATATTTACGAAGCAGACTTTATTATTTCGTCAATTTTTATGAATACTGTGACTTTTGAAAGTCATTGTTGATCATTTAGATTTTTTGAGATATGTAGCAAAACATGGTCTCATAGTTCTTCATTCTACAACAAACTCAAGCATCACCAACTGCAGATTTTAACAAGAGGACAATAAGACAATAGTTTTTTCTCTTCAACTCAAAATGCATTATGAGAAATCTCTTTTGTTTTTTGAAAGTTGGGATCTTTCTTAAATAAAATTTGAACGATATTAATACTTATGAGTAATTCCTATGACTACAATTCGGACTATGAATTGTAAGTATAGGAATTACTCTTGAAGTACTCATATTGTTCTTAGTTTTATTTAAGAAAGATCTCAACTTTCAAAAGCAAAAGGGATTTCTCATGATTGAATATACCCCAAGACTTTTCTCTTGTATTAAACTTTTGACTAAACATTAATCCTCGTAGGTTTCATTCTAGTTGATTGACTTGATTCTTAATATTTAAAATTATAGTCCATTGTCAAGCATGCATGATAGTTTAATGAAAATAAATTTTGATGTGTTGTGATGTGCAGTTGATGTTTCTGAATTTTTCAGATTTGCAGTGGAAAACGAGTAACAAGACCAACTAAGGTAAAAGTTTCCAACTGAGAGTTTTGTCTAATTTGCTCATTGATAGTAACCTGTTCGGGAATGCCAGGAATCTGATAAGAGTTTTTAATGAGGACTTGGAGATTACTTAAGTTTTTACCGTAGCAAAAGGATGATAGATCGTACATGCACAGGATAAGTTTTGATCTACTGTATAGTAAACAAAATCTTAGTTATATGTCTGCTGTAGTCGAGATAATTAAATCATGCATGAGCCTTGAGGTCTGATAAAACTGATCAGAAAAATATTTATCTAGGAGATCAGAAAATTGTGGAACATTCATGGTTCTACTAAAACAAATTATTTTTCATTCTTCAAAACTCTAATGATATGAATGAACTATTAATATGTTTTTAGTAATTGATACAAGTAATCAAATACTCTTGAAGATAGCATATTAATTTCAAGGTGTAACAATCTGGTTTACATCTAACAGCACACAATAATACCTAACCTTAAGTGAAGTGACAAAAATTTCCAATTTCGTAGACACAACCGTATTATCCCTTTAGTAAATTTAATATGAACTGAGTGTGGATCATTAGTTAAAATCCTAATTGATTGATGACTGTATCAGTTTCTAGTTACATGAAATGGAAAATTATTTTCTAATATCAATATACCTTACTAAACACTTTTCAAAGTCGAGTACTGCGAAATCGAGAATGTATCTAAAATATAGAAGATTCTTCTATTTAAATACGTTATATCTTTGGTTGGTCATATATTACCTCCATATATGAAAAGGATGCACCCAAACTATTTCCTCCATATAAATCAAAGTACAATTTATTGAAGTCTTTAAGGTCTATCTTTTTCCTCTTTTTAGTTTAGTTGCAACTAGGGTGGCTATTTGTCAGAGGAGAGCTAAACATGGAACACCAGATTGGGCTGGACTCCTATGAATAAGATAGGGTGTGGAAACTCTCTCTCATAGATGCAGAGTGGAAGTCAAGTGAGGAAGAACAAATCATAGAGGAGATACTAGGGTCAGGCCTGTGATGACTCCGCTAAAACAGGGAATTTAAGATGCCTTATCTTTCCAGTTCTCTTTTGAAGCGCACAATGACATGTGTGGGTGTTTTCAACATGTGTTCAGACGCTTGTACATGCCACGTAGTTTGTGAGAACTTTCCTTGTTCTATTCCAAGTCGACTATGGATGAAATGCTCATCGCAAAGACGAACACCAGGTGCAGGAGGCGGAAATAATGTATGCAAAGGTAGGAAGGCAGAATCGGAAAATATAAGTCCTTTTACAAGTTTACTATAGTGTCTAAAGTCTAAGAATAATCTCTCGCTATTGTAATGAAGAAATTCTATATTCAACATCATTATTTTTTAATTAGGAATTTCTGGACAAGCCCCGGTGGATTTGTTCGCCGACAAGAGTTACACACATATGCATTCATAAAAATCAATCTCCAAGGGACTATGAATCTTTGCAAGGTACATTGTGCGTGCAAGTCTAACAAGACTCATTAGATATCCCATCTCAATGAACCCTCAACTTGGGATATTATTAGAACTAACTTATTGAGGCAGATTATATAATTTCCAGCATATACACGACTATGCTTCCTAGCTATATATATTGATAGCATAAAGTGCAGGGAAACAGAATCTGTAGGTACCAGTTCTAGTCGCCTTATTTGGGGGAATTCTGCTACAAGTGAGTCCCAACCGAGTCCTACTTGAAATTTGTTGAAGAATTCTGCACAGCAGTGAGAAGAGAGAATAAGTACCCTATGAATTACAGATTGCACCCAAATGACACAAATCTACATCAAAGAGATGGAAATTCGAACAGAGACATACCTTGATCTGGGGAATTACAATTTGCGTCACTCGGTGATTTATAGTAGGTACAATTCGCGAGGGATTCTACTACGAGTGTTCGTTTTAGCTTCCAAGCTAGTCGGACGCCTCGACAGCAATGTCGAACTGAAGTTTGAAGGAAGAAAGCACGAGAGAAGAAAGAAGAAGTATGCACCGTTTGAAGAGAGAAGAAGGAGAAATGCGATCTAGGGCTTTTGAGTTGTCTGAACTAGCAATCCTCTACAACACCGATTGGCACCCAACAAAAAAACGCTTTAACTGCACAAATTGCCGGATAAAAAAAGTTAAAAAAATCGCCAAAAAAATAAATAAATAACAGAATCAAAACCCTAATTCAAAATTAAACCCAAATAGAGCACATTAACCAACGCCCACATTCATGCTCAGTCAAATTCCACACACAGTAGACGAGATAAATAGAAAAGAGGAGACGCACGTACCTGGTAGAGAGAGAAACACGTAACGGCTCAGTTAATCTGGCCAAATGCTTAGCGGCCATGGATATTGATATCAAACAAGTCTGGCCAATTAGATTCTAACGCATTGGAAATGTTGCCGCTCGAAGCGCTGGATTTGTGAGCCAGTGTAACCGAGTCGAATACTGTTAGATTCCACCTTGATTTTAAAACTCAAAGTTCGAGTTAGATTAGAATTTGGTTGAGCTTATTTTTTTAATGTTTGATTCCAACTCGATAAATAATTCAATAAGTTCGATTTGACTCGACTCGTTACCTAAAAAATATTAATAAAAAATTAAAAATGAAATTTTTTATATAAAAAATTAAATTATTAAGAGCAAAAGTGTAAATTTTAACAAATGTTTGGTTATGCTCGATTAACCTAGATTAGACTCTTGATCTTATCGAGTCGAGTATTCATGTGCTCGAGATTTGAGTCGCTCAAGTTTGACTCAATTTTTTTGGAATCGAATTTTATCTTTTTTCGAGTCAATTCCAAATAGTTAATAAATTGTATTATGTCATCTACACCCCTTGTTTGGAGAAGAAAGAAAATAGGTTTAAAGGACAATTATGACATTTTAAATTTTTTTTTTTTTAAATTGGGGGTGTATACAGTAACAATTAATAGGGTGCAAATAATCTAACAATGAAATGCAATTAAGTTATATATCAACCCAAATTTTACACATCTCATCTCAAGAATTAAATTTTTTATCATGTTTTGCCTAGAAGAATAGTCAGATTACATAGGATTCTAAATGAAAAACTTATAATATCCTTATAACTAACTTATGATTAGTTATAACAAAATTTGAATTATGGAATTAATGAATATAGCTAGTTTGAAGTGAATCTTCATGAATTGCAAAAACCTGTACATTTTAAAAAATAAAAAGTTGTACATTAAAGAAATGTGACTCTTGTTTTGTGGATGGAGTATATTTCAATTATTAATTATTTTCTGCACCTTAAATTAATTAATATTTCTCCCCTGCATCACATCGGATTGTCATAAATTTAGTAGTATTTAGTAGGATTTTACCATAGTTTTTTTTTTCTCAAATAATCTCAAAGATGTATTTTTAAAAGATGTATTTAAAAATTATTGTTTTTATTAATTTTCTAATTTATGGTTTTATTTATTATCAATTTATTTGGTATCTGTTAATTTTTAGAATATAATTTTTAACTCCAACATTTCAATTTATTATTATAGCTGATACTATTATATATAAATCAAATAAAAAAAAACTCAAATGCACCAAAATAAACATTTTAGTTTTAACATCAAGAAAAAAAAAACATGACATTTAATAATAACACGTGCATTGGATCATATAATATTTAATTAGTTTTAAATTTTTTATAACATAATATAATGATATATTATCTTAATAAGAAATAGATGATGCTTTTAATATTTTAAATTAATAAAAAAATAGATATTTTAAGTTTAGATTTGTATCACTTTAAACAACTGTACTTGATAATGTTAGAAAATTGAAATTCAAATTAAACAATAACATACAAATTTATAAATAACTAACACTGTGAATAAGGAAGTCTATACTTGACATAAGGGGGCTAAATATATTATTTTTTTGTATACAATTTGTCAGATCTAACTTTTTTTATATATATAATATAGTAAGATTTTAAAAATAAATAAAATATAGGATCATGTTTTAATTTTTTCCGTAAAATGTAGGTACAATTTGTGCGCATCACTTGAGAGAGATTCTACTACGAGTGTTCGTTTTAGCTTCCAAGTGAGTCCGATGACTTAACAACATGTCAACTTGAAGTTTGAAGGAAGAAAACACGAGAGGAGAGAGAAAAAATGTGCACGATTTAAAGAGAAAAGAGAAGAGAAATGTGATTTAGGGCTTTTGATTTGTATGAATTTCCTCATATATTAAGTGTGATTTATATTTTAAAAAAAAATTGGATTAGAGTACCATTGATTTGGGGTTCAAATCTAATTAAGGTTAGATTTTTCTTTAATTTCGTTTATTGAAATAATTAATTGATGTCAAATTATTATATCGTCCAAGATTATTGAAATTTAATGTTAACTTTTTCTCATTTATCATGTATAGTTGAAATATAAATTTAACTTAAAAGTGATGAATCCTTATTTCATCATATATAATTAACATATGTGCCTAATACGAGTTATCATGAATTATTATTTTTCCTCCATAAAATAATATATCTTTAAAAAAAAAACCGATTTATTGTCTCTTCATATTTAAATGTAATAAATAAGAGTTATCAGTTTGACATAAAAATTACCAATTATTATATCATTGTATATAATTAAAATATGTAACAAATAGGAGTTTGTTGTAAATTATTATAGGGATATTAATTATATTTCATCATAAAAATATTTATTTCCTAAAAGTTTATAGAGGAACGATGAATTACTAATTCATTATACATAATTGAAATATGTAACTAATAAGAGTTGTCATAAATTATTAACATAAATTTTTGCCTTCAAAAGTAAAAATTGTAACAAAATAATATAGATTATCTCTAAATATAGTATTAATGATTCATTATTTTTTCCATTCAACTGAATAATGACAAATTAATATCTTGTTGTGTTAAAATATTATCTATGACAAATACATTTGACATAATTTAATATATATATATATATATATATATATATATATTTTTGGTTAAAAATTCACATTTAAAATATTTAACAAAACATTATGTTTCTAGATGAAACAACAAGTATTTATTGATGTTTGTTGTCACAAAATTAATATAAATATAAAATTAATATGAATATTGATGACGAGCTAATAATGTCAATATTTTATTCAAATAATTCATGACATAATATGTTATTGGCAAGAAAAATAAATAATTTACCATGCCAAATACGTCACGAATTGAAATGAATTTGTCATTGAAAGATTTCTCCCTACAATGTTGGAGGAAAATTCTACCTTAAAAGATTTTCATAATAAATATATTTTAATCATCATAAAATAATGTAAATTAGCAACAGACAAAAATAACTAGTGATGACAAAAAAAAAAAATAGTGACATGAAAGTACTTGCATTAATGATAAAAATGGAATTTGTCCTATTAAGTAAGAAATTGTGATGCAACAAAATTGCACGCCTTGCAAAAGGAATGATGATGAACAATATAATTTCTTGTATTGAGGAGACATTTAATTTGGACTAACATGTTGCAACAACTTGCAGGCTCCTACAGAAAAGTACTGATCCTCGCCGCAACCTTGCAAAATTTGCAGTGTGCAAACAAAATGGCCATTATCAAGAGGCAAATTTGTTTCTCTTCAACAGAGAAATCTCTTTCTATAAATACACGACGACTACATCTTAAAATTCAAAAAAATTCTTTTGCATCATTGCAAAATTCATGTAACTTGATCGATTTGAATCCGACTTGAATTCGTATATTTTTTTTTTAAATTATGATTTGACATTTATATTATATTAGTATGATCTTTATAACAAATATAATAACTTTTATGTAATTTTATAACTAAAAAAACCAATTCCAGGCAATTTTGTAATACTGATACATTTATGTTATATTAGTATGATTTTATGTTATATTAGTATGACATTTATGTACATATATCATAATTTTTATGTACAAATAAGGTAATACCTTTAAATGTACAATATTTTTAGTTGTATGATTTATACATTTTAGTTATGTGTCTCATACCTTTTAATTATATAAATACTACCTTTTACATTACATCAGTAAATAAGGTAATACCTCTAAGTATATGTAGTAATACTTTTATGTTATATGTTTAATATATTTACATGATACAAATATTACCTTTATATTATATTTCTATAAAATGAGGTAATACATTTATGTGATATAATTCATACCTTTATGTGATACAATTCATACATTCATGCAAATAAAACCAATATTTTTATGTGATACAATTAATATATTTCATTAAAGTAATGAAATTATTTTTCTAAATATAATGAGGTAATACCTTTAAGTGAATGCATCAATACATTTTCGTTTTGTTGTTATTACCTTTACGTGATACAAGTAATATATAATTTTATGTTCTGTTCAGTAAAATGAGATAATATCTTTATGTGGATGATGTAATAACCTTTATGTGTTACAACTCTTACCTTTATGTAATACGTCTAATATCTTTACGTTATATAATTCATATTTTTTTTCTCAATTTTCTAGCAAATTTATCATGTTTAATCTTGTTGAAATAATTGATTTTGAATACTTTTGTAACAAACTTTGGAGTCGCGGGAAAGAAGATGGAGAAGAAGAAAAATAAGAAGAAGAGAAACGTGTGTTGTGAATAAGAGGAGAAAAGATGACAAATTGAAATTTGAAGAAGATGAGAAAAGATGACAAATCCCAATTTGAAGAAGATAAGGTGAACCGCTATGGATGATAAGCATATCGCGATTTGGAGAAGTTGGAGGAGAATGAAGCACTATGGATTTGGATAAGTTTTTCACGGTAGATCGATTTATGGATTTGGATATTGCGATTTGAAGAAGATAAGAATAAGTATATTACAATTAGGAGAAAAAGAGAAGAAGAAATCTGGATAAGTTTTTCATAACATATCGATCTATGGATCCGGAGGAGAGGAAAGGCATTGCTGCTCTGGATCTTGAGAAGCAAGAGTGCATTTTTAAAATAAAAAATATATTTATACGTGGGTCTAAGATCATGGGTCGGGTTGAATTACACGGATCTTAGATCTATGTTGGTGTATGAGAGACGTATTCCTTAAAAATACTACTAAGAAAACTTGCATAAATTAAAACAAGCAAATCTTTCAAGTAATCTCTAAAAAAAAAAAAAAAAGTTCTAAGTCATTCATCCTCACGGATCATGCACAAATTCAGAAGTTTGATCCTCAAGTCTATAGGCCTACTTCCTGTTTTAGAAAACTGGTCATATTCAAACATTGTGTGAAATTATTTTCGGAGTCCTTAAATGATAAACTAGGTTTCTAACCAAATGTTGTAAATCTTTGTGTGAGTTTAAGTCCAAGCGTGCGAGCATTCTGTGTGAAAATGAACATAATGTAGGTTTTTTAGATAGAAGATTAGGAAGATGTGTGTTGTAACCTTTGAATATTTTAACAAAGCTCCTCCTCAAGTGAATGAGTAGAGTGAATTAGAGGGATTACTTCACCCTCGAACTACTATAATTTATTTGCGTATTTATTTACCATTTTTACTATACAAGCATAAGCATAAAACTTACCAATTGAAATCATCTCAAGAAAATTATATTTCAAATATTTCTTTCAAATATATTTTCGTTGCATAACTGAAGATTTTAAAAGGTTGGGAGGAGTTCTCTTATAGCAACACTGGAAGTAGGGTTTTAACAGTAGTTTTCAAGTAACTATAAGCTACAATGTAAAAACATGTTTCTTAGCTCACAACAATAAAATTTATAATGTTTGAAAATGTTTAAAATTTTAAGAGGTTTATTCACAATCTATTCTAAATCTCTTATATCATCTGGGACCATTACTCTACAACACAAGTTATTTAATAACAGTTTATGTCATTTTTTTTAATGCATATGATCATTAACTTTAATCATGTATGTGCATTTGCACGTGTGCACTGTTCATATAATTAATATAAATGGTTAATTATATATTAAATCACTTATAAATTATGCACTAATTTTAGAATCATATTAATTCCATAAATCAACAAACATTTCTGGCTTTAATTGCTGATGTGGAGTTCATCACATGTATCTCTATCGGCCTAGTCATGAGTTGTTTATATATAAAACCAATGTTGGACACCTTCTCACTCACCTGAAAACATCATTTCTGACCCAAACTTCCAAAACAAAACGTCTTTGGTTCTTAACCAAAATAAATGAAACTTACGTCAAAACACTCCTCTTTCCAAATTCATTTCAAATCGTAAACCAATTCAAATAATCAAGTTCGAATCCAACTCATTTTCACAATAAACCGTTTGAAAAAGGTGTGCATGCATCTTCCAAAATTGTGGATTTTAATATGTATTTGTTGAATAAGATTTCTGCATAATTAATATATGTTTTCTTTGATGGTTGGTTGTTAAATTGTTTTGTTTTCTTTCATCTTCTTTAGACTTACTTTTTCAAATGATTTTTTTTAAATTGAGTTTGATTCAAACTTAATTCTTAAATTTGATTTAAGATTTGAAATGCTTGGAAAAAGGAGTCTTTCAGGATAAATTTAATGTATTTTGGTTAAAAATTGTAAATTTAGATTGGGATTGAAAATGGTGTTTTAATTTCTACGAGTGAGGCGGCAATCGACGGTGGTTTTCCATATGGACAATTGACTAGAATAAAGACACAAGTTCAAATTCCACATCAGCAGTTGAAACCCAAAATAATATTGTTTGTTTATGTATTAAACTGATATGATTTCAAAATTGGTGATTTGTAGTGTTAACATAAAAAGTTTGTTAATGATAATGGACATAAAATTTATAAATTATTATATAATAAATTTATAATGGTTTTGGGCCAAATTCCACGTGTATTTATCCTTTTGGGTTTCCTTAAAAAAGCTTTATACCAAAAAAGGAATATTGTCCTTCATTATGTACTCATGGTAGACGTGCCCCATCGGTTTGGAAAATCGGAATCGAGACGGTTCGAACCGGTGGTCAATGATTTCGAGAACCGTTGACTCGATTCTGGTTTCGAACCGAAACTGTCATCATATGTATCAAGGTTTGATTTTAGTTTAAGTGTTAGAAAAATAGTAACCGACGGTTCATATTCGAACCGGACGGTTCACTTTATGTTACTGTTGAAACTGCCGGTTCGAACCGGAGCATATAATTTTTTTTAAAACGTCATGTGTATGCACCAGATCGCTTGACCGTACCATTGCAAACCAGCGGTTTAACCGTCCTGCCCCCCCCCCCTTTTTTACAAAAATTGTGTATTGTGCTCTATAAATACCTCATTCCATTTCACTTCAAACCACACCATTCCTCAATCTTCTCTCTTAATTCTCAAGCTTCAAATCATTCAATTTGTGTTAATTGTAGCTTCAATTTCATTGTTTCATAATTCTTCAATCTCTCTCTCTCAATTCTAGTTAGCTACTACTCTTCCATTTCAATATCATTCACTCCTTATTCTAGTTTCAATTTTTCCTTCTCTTTCATCTTCAAAAAAATGTCTCGAAGAGTCGGTTCTTCTTACACCAGTTTATCCCGTGGAAAAGAAAAAAGTCGTATGTCACCACCACAAGATATGCCTCTAGATGATCTCATCGATTCTTACTCTCCTCATTGGAGTCAAGAATGTGAGAATTTGGAGGAATGTCTAGGCCTTAATACCACCGCCGCCTTTAGTACAAAGCAAGAAGAGGAGGAAGTGCCGAGAGATACTCAAGGAAGTGGTAATACTAGGCGTATCACTTCTCGAGCACCTTCGACATTTGGAAGTGATATTTTCTCCGTTCATTTTAGGAAGGAGAAAATATAGAATAGCGATGTGGATTATATAGTGACATGCAACTATTGTGGGAAAAATTATAAATTCAAGCTTGGAGGAGGCTACGAGACATTCAACAACCACGTGTTGAAGAAGCATCCGGACAAGTTAGGTAATGATCGATCGCAAACCCAACTTCATGAAAATACCGACTCTTCAACCGGAGTCGAAGGTATGGATTCTTTACTCTTTAAATTTAGTCAATTATCATATAGCAAAGGAGTAGCCGAATTTGTTGTCAAAAAACATCTACCTTTAGGATTTCCATGTGATGATAATTTTGAAGAAGATACTAGAAATTATTTACAACCTTCTAATAGAAAAATATCTAGAAATATCGTAACTAGAGATAGGAGAATATAAATATAAATTAATTGAACAGATTAAAATGTCTCAACAAAAAATATCTATATGTAGTGATATTTGGAATGATCCTTATCAAATAAATAATTATATGGGGATTACGGCTCATTAGATAGATGACGCATGAAATATACAAAAATGTTTAATTGCATATATTGACTTTAATGATAGACATTCGACTATGAATATTGCACGTAAAATAATTGATGTTTTAAATGATTATGGTATAGTATAAAAAAAATTTATGATTGGATTTGATAATGCTAGTACTAATACGGCTAGTGTACCCTTTTTAATTGAATATTGTAAACCTCCATTAGATGTTAAATTTTTTCATATTTATTGTATGTGTCATACATTAAATTTATGTGTTTAAGATGACTTAAAACAATTAGATGAATATATTGCACCTATTAGATCCGTCGTTAATGAAATTGTAAAATTAACCTTATGACATAAGAAATGAGCTAGATTTTGTAAGAATAATGGAATGAAAGTTAAGAAATTTATAGTTTATGTTAAACATCGTTGGAATTCTACTTATCATATGCTTAAAGATTATTTTGCATATAAAGATTTGCTTTGTCAAATTTTTATGGAAAATCCACATGATGACATAATGTTAATGAACAATGCATGGAAAACATGTATTAATTTGATTCAACTTTTAAATTTTTTTGAAGAGGCAACTAGAAAATTATCCGATTGTTATTATCCTACTTCTCCACTAGCTTTAGATTATTGTATGAAAATTGCTCTTATTTTCAATGAATATTCTACATGTCCTATTTTAGGAGATACAATTATAGTTATGATATCAAAATGGTTAAAATATTTACATGAAATTCCCGATGTATTTTTATGTGCTAAATTATTAGATCCTAAAATTAGAGAAGATGACTTAGGAGAATTATTAAAAATGTATTATTATGAATTGTTCCCAAACATTATATTAGAAGAATATGATGAAGTTGATTATGTTCCTAATTATATGGAAGTTGTTGGTAGAGCTAAATAATCATTAATCGAACTATTTAAAAAATATAAAATATTATTTGGTGATTCTTCTAGTGATGATGATCATGTAGGTGCACAAAATATAGGAGGTAGTAGTTCTTCTAGTTTTGGTGGTAATCTTAGTCAATTTTATAATTTTTATGATAATAGAACACATAAACGACCTAGAGCAAATCACGAATTAGATTCATATTTAAGTGCAACTTTCGAATTAATTGATTTTACACATCCATCGAATCTATTGAAGTGGTGGTAAAAAGGTTACAAGTAGAAAATTGGTGCATTTTATCGAGTGTATATTCATGATTTTATAATATTTTAGATAATTAAATGCACTGTTTCTACACCTATATGTGTTTTATGTCTCCAAATGCTTCACGAATTATTTTCTTGATTAATTTAGAATGTTTTGAAGTATTTTGGAGTCGAAGAAAATGATCGTGGAACAAGGAGAAGTCAAATGGACCGATTTAAATTACAAGACCCAAAAGAATTAAAGAGAAAAGAAGAGATGGAGGCCCAATTGTGAAGAAAATAAGGAATGGGCTTGGCCCAAAAGGGTTCCAACTCATCAAAATGGATCAGCCGCAAAGTGTGACTTGTTTTGGAAGAAAGGAGAAAAATCTAATTTTGGAAGAAAAGGGCACAGCTGACATGATATTCATTCACGTCCAACAGAGATTTGGAGAGAGTAATTAGAGTTAGTGAGAGAGTTCACACTTTGACTAGATTAGTTTTGATTAGGATTAGTTTAGAGAGAGAAAGTTAGAGAGAGGAATTCATATTTTAATTTTCTAGTTAATTTAGATGGAAATTTCAATTACTTTTGTGGATTTAATTTCGAGAATGATCGGCTAATTCTTCAATTCCGGTTAGCAGGGAAGTTTGAACCAATATCTGTTTTATGTTTTAATTAATTTCGTATCCCCTTCTCGATGTTTGATTGGAATTGATTATATTATCTGGGCATATTATTTTCGATTGTTGATGCTTAATTTGGATTGGCCACCTAGGTTAAGTAATTGATAATTGATTGTTAGAATTTTAAATCATGAATCCTAATTGTTGTGGTTTAATTTTCATAAGTGGTAAACTAGAGGTCGTGCATCTCTAGGGTAGCATAATCCTAGATTATCGAATCGAGCTTGTGTATTCGGAGTCTAGTTCACCCTATCGTCTTGGTAATTAATGCATTTAATGAATTAAATCTGGAGAGCTTGTTCTGGGTTATTCAATTAAATAGGGTTAATTAGTGATCTTATCCTAATTTAACTAATGCTAAGAGACGATTCGGTTTAACAGAGCTTGTTGTTAGACTAAGGGTGATAATTCCATGATAATCTGAGAGAGGGGTGTTACAGTGATTAAGATATAATTGAGATTGGGGGATAACCGAACTGTTAACCGGGATGCCTTTTTAGATTGAATTCTTGCTTAATTTATTTTCTCGTTTTATAGTTAGTAGTAATTCTTAATCAAAATCCCCCCCCCCCAACCTTCTCCGTTTCTGATTAGAGCATAGGTGACACAATTAGTTTTACATTCTCCGTGGGATCGACATCCGACTTACCCTGACTACTAGTTGGTTAGGTTAAGAAAGATATTAATTAATTTTACCGCGTTGCGACGCGCGGTCAAAAGGACCACCATTTATCCTATTCTAACTACTATTGGTAAGGAAATTTTTGCAAGTCCCGCCTCAACCGTCTCCGTTGAACAAACATTTTTCAAAGGAGGTCACATGTTGAATCCAAGAATATCGAAATTGACTAAAGAGAATGTACAAAACATTACTCTTCTTGAAGATTGGGTGAGAGCCAAAAACCGTCAACAACATCTAAATTTCTCACATCTAGATGAAGATTCCGATGACACATATGACTACGATTCAAATACATCCTCTTCCACCGAAACCAACGTTGACGAAAGTAAGTTTAGGTAAGAGAACTATATGAGCTTTGATTCCTTAATTTTACTAAGGGTACGTAGGTAATTTCATTCAAAGTTTGGAAGTGTAATTTTAATTTCACTTTCAAACTTAAAATGAAACTCAAGCTTTTTTAATTTTTTTTTTCCTCTTCTTTCATTTATTTATACTTAGTTGTAACTTGTAATTTTTTTAACTTCAATATTGATGTATGATTGTAATATATTGAGAATTGTAACTTGTAATTTGTTTTTTCATTCATCATTGTAATTGTAATATATTCAATTGTAAATTTGTAATAACTATTGAGTTTTATTTTTTAACTCGTGACTTGTTATTTTTTTCCCTCATTTCATTTTAATTTTAATCTATCTTGTGCATTTTTGTTAATTAAAAGTTTATGTTATGATGAAATAAATAAACGAAAATGGAAAAAAAAGAAATACATTTCAAAACCGATCAAACCATAGCAAAACATTAAAAAAAAAAATTTTAAAAAATTCAGAAAACCGGCAGTTCAAACCGCCGGTTCCGGTTAACCACCGGTTTTCAAACCGGAACCACCACAATTCGGTTTCGATTTGCTCCCCTAGATTCCAAAAACCGCCGATTTCGAACCGACAAACCGGAACCGAAACCGACGAGGCACATGGTATTTTCGCCATGGACGTGAGACTTGTTTGAAATCCCTAATCAATCCCTGTTAAGTTAATCATCAATTAAAGATTTGATTGCTCAAGAAGGTTTATTGATTCTATAAAATATTATCAACATTATTAATGATTAAAAAAACATGAAAGATAATTGTCGGCTATTAGTAGTGGACATCTAGACGATCATTTTCTTGTATTCAAGTAGCTATCAAGTGATGATGATCATTATGAATAGAATATCTGGTCATCCGAGCTATTATGTCTTATATCAGAAGGTACATACATAGTTAATTGAGTCCTTATACCCCGTACACACTTATGTACAACAAGTTCAAAACGTTGTACCCAATTAGTTTGATTATACATTAATTGTCGTACCGAAAATGTTTCAAGAAATTGTGTTCTAGGCCGGCCACGAAACTTCCACGCCTTTTGCACCCGAAATCCACATTTTTTTAACTATGCAATCTTAGCCCCTTTTTTTAATCACGGTTAAAATTGAATTTGATGTTCTAAATTTCTTTTTTTTAAAAATACATAAAATCTACAATAAAACACTCTTCATATCAAACGAAACAAAAGTCGGCTCCAAATAATATTTTTATTTTCATTCACTTCATGCTCAATTTGAGCAAAATTGAATGAAAATTCTGATTTTTGACAAAAAATAAAAATAAAACATTGATTGAAATATGAAGTCGTAGATTGAAAAGTAAAAAACTTGTATACTTTTGGTTTGCAATAGGAGAACAAAAAAAATTAGATTACAAAGTGAAAAAAAAAAAAAAAAACACATTTCACATTGATTTTTTAAGCCTAAAATTAGATGCCCTCATGACTATGACATACAGATAGTCCATTTAGGAAAATTATGGACAACAAATTAAGTAGTTAATATTGTACCGCTATGTTGATGTGAAGTGTGAAAACATATGAATGATTAAGGGTTATAACTACGATGATTATACCATAAACTAATAAACTTTAAGATATTCATTAGATATAATAATTTCTCAATGTCCCCACTGCAAGAAAACTGCCAAAAAAATCTCTATCAAAAATGTTATTATCATAATTCATAAATCCAACCAATTTGTAAGGGACTAATATCCTTAGTCAATGTCACCTAGATTGATATACATTGGTATTTATTCATAAGCATCCCTGTAATGTGGTGTGTAGGAATAATGGGAGTTAGAGGCAGCAAGTTGGGCAGAGTTGTGAGCTTTGGCAATGTGAAGTCGTCTTTAGGGACTCGAAGAGGGTACGTCCCGGTTGCAGTTGGTGTGGACCAAGAGACGAGGCGTTTCATGGTCCACACGACAGCCTTATCCAATGCAGAATTCTTGCAATTTCTATGGAGATCAGCAGAAGAATATGGGTTCTGCAATGAGGGCATTCTCAGGATTCCATATGATCCAAATGCCTTTGAAGAGTGGATGATCAGAAACACTACCCCCAAACAAAGGCTTTTTAGGATTCAGCCTACAAACACTTCATGACATCAATATTAATGTAAGTGTAATTGGAAAGTACTATGAAAAAACAAATTGTTTGTTTGAAAACGTTGTATTTATATAATTAGGATATATATCTGGGTTTATATATAGATGAAGATAGAATATTTTATGCCTGAACTTGTTGATTTATTTGTACATGCTATGTAGTTGATCATTAATAGATAGTGAAGTTGTGATACCCTTCTGTTTGTATATATGTAAAAATATATATTGTGATCTGCTATAATATATGATTAAAATTAGAATCTTTTTCTTTAGGACAATAATGAAATAACATTTTGCAAACAGCTATATATAATCCTTTCTTTCAAATTAAGATGCATCTGAAGGTTCTCTACCACTTCATGCTTGTATTATGATCCACCACGGTTTTGGTTCGACTTCAATTCGACAAATAAATTGTTGTAAAATCGCTTCAGTCCAAAAAGTTTTAGGTAATAATTAATCCAACGTGGATTTTGCCATCTCCATCACTGTTTGATTTTTCCTCTCCGTTGTTGAAACGTACAATTGTGAGTTGTCTCCCAACAGTTTATTGAACTCAGTGAAATTAGATATATTCTTTCTCAATGTCACTTTGATGAGATGTCCACTTTGATTTTCAACAAGATTTTTGAATTTTCGAAATGAGTATATGATTCATGAAGTAATTAAGCTCATTCCATGCGTGAGGATTAAATCCTCAATGAAGAGGATAAAATACTATAATTGCAATATAAACAAACAATTTATTTTAGTTCAATGATCAATAATGTCCATTTAAGAAACATTAACAAAGCAACCACATGTGCAAATGTTGAACCACAGAATAGCTGCTAAGAAAATAAGTAATACCACCATCTTCATCTACTTCAGCATTGTGAAAATGTGAACCATGGACTTTTAAATTTCAGCATCTATATGCATAAACACACATTCAATAACTATAGATTACGTTTTTCAAAGGGTTAAATAAGAATTCATGAACTTTGAGTTAGTTTTCATTTACCACACAGAACTATAAAACTTCACATCACAATTCATTAACTTTGATTTTGTTTCAATTATATATATATATATATATATTAATACATGGATGTAGTTGGCTGGAATCCCCTATGGCTATGCAAATTCAATCGATGAATCACTTTCATCAACACCGTCGAATTATTCGAGGCAAAAAGGTAAAAAAAATTGTGATTAGCTAATGGGTATATATGCATTGTTTGGATTTTGTCGAGATGGAGAAATAATATTGTATTCAATGGAGAGGTATGTGATGTGAGTAGAACAGTGAATGATATTAAAATTAGGTTGTGGAGTTGGTTTTCCTCAAACGACGTTGCATTTGAGAGTTGTTCTGAACGATCATCCTAGGGAAGTAAGAAACTCGTGGATTGCTGATACTTTGTGATGTGGTCAAACTAAACAGACTTCTACATCAATTGAAATTAGGACTTCTATTCCAACTACAATTGAAACTCCTTTTCCTACTGCAACTAATCTAGAGAGTCTATATATATCCTTATTATATTCATTTTTCAAGGGAGAGGAGACAGATAATTTATGAGACACACAATTTATGATAAATACACAATTCATTATACAGATACTCTTGTATAATTTGAGAGATCTAACTTGAGCGTCGGAGTCCCATCGCCGGGAGCGATGGGAACCCTCCCGGTGTCTGTTTTTGCAGCTCCAAAAGGAGAACGGTAAATCGGAACCACATCACTTTGTTTTATACCCATATTTTTGTAACATCTGTTATACGGTATTTTTTATGTCCACAATTAATGAATTTTTTTTTTCTGATAAAAAAAATCGTATTAAAGTTACAATGGGTACCCGAAGAGTCTGACTCCCAACTTTTGTAATGAAAAGATCAAATACTAATAGTATTGGTAGAATTCAATATATATTAACCATATGCATAAAGTACACATGAAACACATACACAAATATAGAATATTTATGTATTTTGATGGCATAATTATTTAGTAGTTAAGTAAATGCGATTTTGATGGTCCCTGAATTTAAAGTCGCATTTCGCGTTCCAACTTCAACCAAAGTTGCATTTCTATTGCGCTTTCTTCGAAAGACGCAAAAAGGATTAGCAGCAGCATCAAACATCTCTCCTCGTCAAGTCATCAGAATCTGACCACACCTTTTGTCCCTCTGCTGAAAAGGAGAGAGAAGACGATGCTCCCACTCAAGTTGCTGCGTTCTCTCGTCACCGGCGATGACGTCACCCACAACCACCCTCTTTTCCTCCACAGCCACCATGATTACAATCTTGAAGAAACTCAAGGTAACAACGCTTCCAATGCCAACCCCATTTCATCAAGAAACAAAATCCCTCTGATGATTTTCGTCCCATCTCAAGAATTGGTGAAAGATACATACAGATTGGCGTCAATTGCGAGAGGCATTGGCATGGATCTTCACCCCAACCCATCTCTCTCCCACATGATCTTCTCATGGCCCCCACCACCTCCATCATCGTCTTCCTCGTCCTCGTATTCGTGGTCCTTGCAAAACGACAGCGTTCCACTGCCGTTCCCCTCTTTCGCCACCGCGTCGCTTTCCCACCTCCGCCTCTTCGCCGCCCTCTCCAAGGGCTACTTCAAGCTGGCTTTCTTGAAAAATAATGGCACCCCTCTTGAAAAGATCGAGTCTTTGAGCAATAACAATTGGCATTGCACCTCACTCTCCCTGTTTTTGACGCGTGGTGGTGGGAGAATTGAGTCCATGGATGGGTTTTCTAAGGCTTTACTGGGAAAGGGGTGGACCCTTTTCAAGACTAGTAGCAGTGACAAAGATTTGCAAGATTGTATTGAGAGGCCAATGTATATGTATAGGAAGTTGGATGTGAGTATGATTAGTGTTAGCAAGGAGAATGCAAATGGAAATGGAGATTTGAGAGAGTGGAGTAGAGTTAGGGAGTTGAGATTGCCTCCATTGGATTTCAGGAGTGTGCCTTTGAGGATTCTGCAATACATTCTTCTCATGACTGATGATATCTTCTACCTTGCCTAGCCTATTCAAGTAAGGCTTTTCTATTTTTCTGTGTAGATTTTCAGTTTATGTTATCTGTTTGTTCACTTGTTTAGTAATTCGTAAATGTTATTCATATGGTGGAGATTCTATTGAAGTCAGATAGGGGCTCTAAACCTGTGAATTTTAGCATTGTCTTTGGTGGCAAAATAAGACCACCGACGATACTAATAATCTTGAGGTCATGTTATTGATGTTATTGAGACTATTGATTCTAGTGAGTTAGTTTAAAGGTACTCCAGTCGCTACGTTTTAGGGATTCTAGCTTATGTGTTGGCTGATAAATCATATTGGTTGGTTGAAGGAAAGAATGTTACAAATGCATGAAAAATTGGTGTGCCGACTGAATCTATTTTACTAAATTAGCTTGTCTATACATGATTCTATCGAACACACTGAGGAGTTTTTTATGCTGATTGAATAAAGTAATATGGTGTAGTTATAGAAAACTATCCCTCTAACATTCTTCTTTGTGAACCTATGTAGGATAATGCTTGTCTGTTTCAAGCTTGACTATGACCATGGAGGATTCAAAGAACGAGGTATAAACAACAATCTCTACTAAGAAACTTGGATATTTTGATCATGTCAACTGTTCATGTACAATTCCCTTGTGCTTATTATGTTCATTGCACATATATGGAGGTTCTCTAAGCATGTATAAAGAAGCTAAAGACTTAACAGAAAAATTGTTGGTGGTCCTAGATTCATACAGATTTTGTTATTTGATCTAAAGATTGTAAAGAAGTAAAAAACAACTTCGCTTCATCTTGTATCTACATGGTTCTATCTGAGTGACAAGTGCAATAACACTGATGGATTTTACCCCTCTGGGGCAATTGCATTTAGAATTCCAGCGGTCGTCTAAACCAAAGTTTTTAAGACCAAGATTTCGCTGTCCTATGTTTCTACAAATAATGATCACATATTAAGGCCTGCATTGATCTCACTTTGACGCGACACATATCAATATTTTCGCCATCTGTCCTATGTAATCACATCTTTAATGTGATTCATGTAGAGTAATCATTTGAAAGTTGAGCTTTGGTTGTGAAAAAAAGAATGATTTGTAAGTGGCCATAGTCTCATGGAATAAAGAGTTCGAATTCTTAAGAACAGTGTACTTGACCATTTCTATTTGGTACCCTTATTAAATCGTAGACACCCTAATGGCTTTTTTTTTTTGTGGTTGTGAAGTGAACAGTCGGAATATCAAGAAACGGACTTGACTGCACGAATCAATGTGGAAGAAAGTACATAAATAATCTTTGAAGCTGACTTGTCATCGGTTTCTACTGCATATAATGTCAATTGTAGATACCTTTACAGTATTACTACCCAGAATAATGTTAGAACACAGAGCAGAAGCTTGTAATGAAAATCGAGGTCGTGCTCTTGCTACAAGTTCTGTTATTGTGTTGATATTATATCCTACACAGAACAAACACTAAGCATCAATGTGGAGTATACTCCTTATGGAGTTGCTATCCAGTAGATGATGCTCTTTACACTTTTGGGCTATGCCTATTTGTTGCCATCAGTGATCATTATATTTCTCCCATCTTTTTCTTTTTTATGTTTAACTAGTATAAGTCTCGTGTGATACACGAGCATATAAATTTTACTATTTCAATGTTTTGATATGAAAATGTTGAACAAGGAAAATAATAAATTTCTTGAGAGAACTTTCAATTTAATTTGTTACCGTGTGATGCATTGTCATAAAATTTAAATATTTTGAGTTTGATGTAAAAATATTAATTTTCGAAAAAATCATGTTATTAAGAATATTTCAATCTCATTTTATACTCGTATGATGCATGAACATATATTAGATACA
The DNA here is from genome assembly GCA_028654395.1 of Scutellaria barbata. Lineage (NCBI taxonomy): Eukaryota > Viridiplantae > Streptophyta > Magnoliopsida > Lamiales > Lamiaceae > Scutellaria > Scutellaria barbata. The sequence continues at coordinate 9,437,567 of CM053650.1, forward strand.
TAATAGTATTAATATTTGTATTATTCCTCAAATCGTGCATAGATATGATAAGGAAACTTATATTGATATTAACCTATAAAATTATTTGTTAATAAACATATTATGATTGATAATGTGAAGGTTCTAATTAGTAAACAAAATATTATATATATATATATCATATACATATGTAAAAATATAATAATTAGTTTCGACATAATATAACACTGTGTAGGTCTCACGTAGAATCACATGTAAGTCAAAGTTTATATGATTCATAAAGATAAGTCAACCATTTAATATGGTCAAATCAGTCTTATAAGATTATATAAAATTCTATCTCATGTAAGGTTTTATGTAAGACGATTTCATATAAGTTTTTATATATAACATTATATTTATACAAAAAGTAATGTAATAATAAAACTAAAAAAATAATTTAATTATAATGTATGTATATGATCAATATTAGCAAAAGAAACATTATAAAAAATGATAACAATATATTTAAATTATGAGTTCGTCTCTCATACACTAGTTGCATGGATTTAGGTCTATGTAATTGGGTCAACCCGATCCGAATTCATGTACATTTAATTTTTTTTTTAATTCATATATTACCTTTATGTTACATTCGTGTGACTTTTATGTTATATTAATATAATATTTATGTACAAATATCTTTACTTTTATATATAGTAAAAAAAAAAATTCAGCACAATTTGTACATGTATACATTTATGTGATATTACGCATACATTAATATAATATTACTTATACCTTTACATTAACATAAACATACCTTTATACAAAAGGGTGCAATTAAAATGACTAAAAAGTATGTCTAACATAACTAAAATGTATAAAAAAGAAATTACATAAAAGTATGATTATATTAATATAAAGGTATACGTAATCACATAAAGGTATGTTGATTCAAAAATGCTTTGAAAAATAGTTTTTATTTTTATTTTTATTTTCAGTTACAAGATTACATAAATGTTAATGACATTTATACAAAAAGATCATACTAATATAACATAAATATCATACTCATATAATAAGGCAACAAATAAATCAAAAAAAAAAATATATACAGATTCGGATCGAATCGGCCCAGATCCATGAGAATTTGTGTTAAATTATATAGTAACAATTAATGTTTGATTATATAGTTAACTACTCCACTATCAAAAAAATATAGTATTAAATAATATAGTTATTAAATATCATCGGATTAATGCAAGTTATATAATCGAGTCAACTTATTTAAAATTAAATACAAATTTTTGTGGGTGTATATGCATGAATTTTGGCATCTTAGCAACATCTATACTTATATAAAAGTAGGATAGTTGGAGGAAATTATAAAAATGTCATTTTCCCTCCCAAATCTATCACTATTATAATAAAATATTAAAAAAATTATATATTCTTTTTAAACTATTAAATATTAATGTGTTATGATACAAAAGTATTAATAAAAATTGGGCTTGCCTTGAATAATTGAGCTTATTTATGTACATATTAAATAAAAGAGCTAATTGGACTTGCCTTGAATAATTAGGCTTTAATAGTAATTGATAAAATTTCATACCCTCTTAATTAAACATAATTTTAGTGAAAAAGACCATAATAATTTGAATAACTCTTTTTTAAATATAATCATTTCATATAATTAAATTGTAAGGTTTAAATATCAAAATTATAAAAGAATTAAAATAATGACATTAAAATTTTCATAATAAATAATCAAAAAAATTATTTTAAATATCTACACATAAACAAGTGAAATCTTAAAAAAGTTTTACAATAAAATTAATAATAATAAATTTAAAAGTGATTGATTTTAAAAATAAAATATTAAAAATTTCATAATTATTTGGAAATTTGAAGAAAATTAATTGAAATTAAAATAAAATATAACTAATCCACAATTTGCTTGAGAAATTTGAAATTTATTTTGAAAATCTGATAATTATTTTAAAATTTTAAATATTATTTTTAAAGTTAAAAATTTATTTCAAAAATTTTATAATAATTAAAGTTGTAGAATTTAAATAATAAGACCATAACCCAAAAGTTAAATCTACAAAAACACAAATCCTTGGGACATAATGAAATAAAAAAATTATGATCCAATTATTTATTATTGTTGTTTCTTAGTTTTATATTTATGTATTAATATTAACTATATTCATAACTTTATTTATGTATCAATTAATGTTGTATATAAAGAAGTTTTTTGGGTTTTATAATTATTATATTTTAGTTATTATTGTATACATTATTTGTTTTATATTATGTTGGTTTTTTTTTTCTAACTTAGCGAATATAAAATTTTGAATCCATTAATATTATGATTTTTAAAATCAACTATAAATATTATAATCTATGCAACGCACGAAAAAAAATAATAGTAATAATTAGAGTGGGACTATCCGCACCCCAAGATTTTCTAAACACACCCCATCTTTTTTATATTTTAATTAAAAATGAAATTTTAATTAAATTACAATTATACCCTCAAATAAAAAAAATTAAAATCCTTACCATTTCTCCTCTCCCTCCAGCATTCTTCTCCCCTTTTTGTTTTCTTTCATTTTTTAATTTTTTAAATTTTGAAAAATAACATCATAATATAATTGAATATTATTTTATGGGTCAACTAAATATAAGTACGAACATAATATAAAAGTAAAAAAAATAAAAAAGTGGATCAAATCTGAGGTCCTATTCGATTCTAGTTGACCGAACCCACAAAGGTGTGTTGGCCACCAAACATCGAACATGTTATAGTTTGTTCGATGTCTGATGGCCAAACACACCTTTGTGTGTTCGACCAACCAAGATCGAACGAGACCCTCATAATTGATTAATTTTTTTCTTTTTTTCTTTCATTTTTCTAATTTTTTTTCTTTAAGTTTTGAAAAATAACATTATAATATAATTGAAAAAAATGATCAAATTTGAGATCTCGTTCAATCCTAATTGATCGAACACACATAGGTGTATTCAACCACCAGACATCGAACATGCTCTAGTGTGTTCGATGTCTGGTGACCAAACACACCTTTGTGTGTTCGACCAACTATGGTCGAACGAGACCTCAGAATTGATTCACTTTTTTCATTTTTGTAAGATTTCACGCGATTATTAACTTATAAAATTATTTTGAATCACATTCTTATGTTGTTGCTTAAATCTTAAAGTTAAAAAGTTAGATAAATGAAAAAAGAAAATATAAAGAAAAAGGGAGAAGCATGCAAGAGGAAAGAGGGAAATGAGAGAATTTTTTATTTTATTCATAAGGGTAAATTTGGAATTTTTTATTTTTTTATTTTTTTGAATTCAAATATTAAAAAGTTGGGATGTGCTTAGAAATTCATGGGTGCAAGTGGTCCCACCCTAATAATTAATCATTTGTTCATGTAGATCATTTTAGTAATATCAAAAATTGAATAAGTAATTTAATTTGCCTAATTAATTTAAATTAATGAGAACAAAATTTTGATTTGGTTAGAATAAATAATCTCCTAAAATCATGACAAGATCATTCAATTTGATTTGGTCAATCACCTCACTAAAGAACAAAAAAGTCATTAATTGAAAACATGTTTCCAAATTTAAATTTCTCAATATACTTGAATTAATTTCTTTTTTTGACAATTTAATTTAATAATTAAAAAAACTGAAATAGAAGATTGAAAATTCGACTTTTGGCAGTATTTTACTATTTTGAGAAAACAATTAGTGATCATTTTATTATTATTATTATTATTATTATTATTATTATTATTATTATTATTATTATTATTATTATTATTATTATTATTATTATTATTATTATTATTATTATTATTATTATTATTATTATTATTATTATTATTATTATTATTATTATTATATATAGAGATTAATTATTGCTTTATACTGATTCATATAGCCTTTTCCATTTCCAGCTTTATACCACCATCTTTATGGTCATCATATATAACACTTCAAATTTCTCAGTTGAATATCATTTAAATAGTGACATCAATCCAGTGAAGATCATTACAATAATTACATGTGCATGGAGCAATGAGCAATCTATGTTGTGTCACAAAACAACACCGTTTTGATAGTATTCTAATAATTTTTTCTTCCAATGTTTGGAGACATTGTACTGTATTTCAACTGTTTAGGTTATGAAATATGAGCTCTGTATTTCATGAAACCAGTAAACATAGCATAAGATCAGAATCCTAGACTTACACCTCTTGCTATTGGGCATTTAAACTCCTTGCCACATATTGCTTTTTAATACATGGAAATCATAACTAGCAAATTATATGAAATAAAATAAAATAAATAACACGGCTTTTAGATTGTAAATTAACATCCTTTATAACAAGGATAATCATTAATACGGCCAGATCAAACATTCACTAATTACATGAAATGAGTATAAAAGTTTTAGGATTCCTTTGAAAATTGATGAATTAACAGAGATAAAAAAAAAAAAAAAAAAAAGGCTGGAACATGTTCACTAGCAAGAGAAAAATTTGTAGAAAAGGAAAAGATCATGTTGCATGAGCACCATGTGTTCGCGATGCCCATATCCCGAACACGAGAAACCAGAATACAAACAAGATCGCCCAATAACGAGCAGGCCCGTACTTGATTCTTGTCAGAACAAACTGTAAATGGCATCAACAACATTTATCAGCTTAAAAATCGAAAGAAAATAATTCCTCACTTGAAAAGGGCCAACTCAGACAACACCACACTCATTTATCAGGTGCAAATTTTAATTTCAAATTCACCTATATGTCATTTAGAACATGTAATTTAAATGGGGGCAAATATCAAGGATAATGGATTATTTGGTTATTTTAGAAACTACTAGGGCGAAATTGTTCATTTGACCAAACCTTTGGTTTACCTGTGACCATTTTGCTCTATAATAAAAATCTTATGTTTGGTTAGTAAGAGTTCCCACCCATTACAGTTCAAAATGCAATTATTCTACCATAACTCCTAAAATTTCATGATTCTTAATCTCTGCAACAGCAGTCATTGCCTATATGATCAACACTAATGAACATAACTACTTCGTACTAATATCATCATAAAGAAGAAGCAAGTAACTGATCTTACAAATCGGAAGAACACCACAACAGTCAAAGCACAGACACCTCCAAGAAGAATATGCAGGCCATTTTTGGCAGTTTTCTGCAAAAGAAGGCAAATAGTTACACAAATATTCATGCAGGATGATAACAGGCAAACACAAAAAGGCAAACAACTAGTTGAGTGGAAATCAGAACATCATCAAACACACAATCCAATTAGTTGTAAGAGCAGCAACTCGCTACCCTCCACTTAAGCATTTATGGTTGAACTATTTTGTGTGCTTAAATTGGAGATCATTTGTCGATGGAATTATCTCCTACTCCTGGTGTATATGTTTTTCCGGTGTACCCAAACTATTTCATCAATGAAGTATAGTGTATATCTTATTCTGTCAGACTGGTTTTTTATTCTTGAATTGAAGTTGTATGGAGCTAGAGGATGGGAAAGGAGTCAATGACATGCAAAATAAAGAAGATAGATTAAGAGGCGAACAAAAAGCAATCCTCAAAGCGCATTTTGCACAAGAGAAACTCAATTACAGAACAGCAATATTTATGTGTCATTAGATACCCACAAATAAAAATCTGACACTGGATACCAACAAATATTAGAATCTGTTAGTTGGAGCTGGATATGGTCAATTACACATTTCCACCTGCATTAAGCTCCTCAGACAAATTACAAAATAAAAAACAGCACTATTTCCAATTGAGGATTCATGCCTTATTTCCAAGTAAAGATTGTTGCACTATTTGAAGTGTTCAGGCCTCAGGGAAAGGCAAGCTTAGGGTGAAACTGGAGCTGAGGTACACGCAACCTGTAATGTTTGCTGTAGGGATGGCAATGGGCTGGGTTCACCCCGGACCCAGACCAAATCCGCCTGCCAAAACCCAGTCAAACAGGCTTTCAACGGGTCTTGGGAGGGGGGTGGCTTTAGCTGCATATATTAAATATTAAATATTTTAATGTAATTAATATATGTATTTGATCTGCTTGGTTTATATTCTAGCTTTTATTCACTTATAACCCTAACACCCTAATAAGGGGGTCATTCCAAAAGGCGTGAGCCTCCCTAACAGCGCCCCGCCTCTCCCATGCAGATGCTCAAAAGCCCATCGCCCTGTGCCTCTTGCACCTCGGGCGCACCTCTAACAAGTATGCTCTGAGAGCTTCTTTATTCCTCAGAAATCTGTTTCTTCACAAATTGTTAACTTGAAAAATGTAAGTCGTTCTCACAGACAACCAATTTCAGAAATGACCAGTTTTGGAACGATGTCATTTAGGACTAGGGGAATTTTATTTACTGAAGTATTTTTTTTTTTGATTGTTGGATAGCATTGCAACTGATTTGTAATTTTTTCACATGCTGGCATTTTTCTATTGGAAACTAATAGGTGATTCCACTTCCTTTATATTAAGCACATGAATTCTTTTGCCAAAAAATACAAAATTCATGTCAAGATTGCAAATTTCTGAAAAGTTTTTCCTTTTTTGGCAATCTAACCTTTCTTTAATTTTCATCTTTTTTATTTTTTCAGGAGACCTACGATTGATTGGAGTTTTCCCAGACCCATACACGCCTATCTTATGTTAGCTTTACACAAAGAATGATAGAAGAACATCAATAATTGAGAATCTTATATCTTACACATCCTCTCATCCCTTTAAGGTCGTGTAACTTAGCCTAAATTCTTGAGTTTGTTTAAGGATACTAGATAAGTCTTTTCTCGCCAAATTCTTAATTTTTGGTTCTTGTCATTAATAAATAATGGGTCAATATTAACAAATTGCGGTTCATGATTTTTATCTTGCCAAGTTAACAGATCAAAGCTAAGAAGTTCCCTGGGTCTTGATCCTTATCTTCCTATAAAATGGTCAAGGTTCTACAAAGTCATAACTTAGGATTTTGGCTTTCGTCACCTCATACTCAAGATTCATATCAGTTTCAGTCATTTTTGTGGACACTAACAAGGTGAACTTCAATCAAGTGAAATAACTATGTTAGGGCGAAAAGAATAGTAAGTAGGATGAGAAAAAGAATGAGCGTATGATGCCAGGAAAAAGACAGCTAACCAAATACCTTTCCAACATGAGGGGCAAGGAGCCATGCAAGAGTAACAGTCAGCAGACCTGTAGCAAGAAGGATACCAGTACCCTCTACCGCCCATTTGGTAGCAGTATTTTCGACAGGAGCAACGTCTTCCGTGACTATATTAGAAGCTGAAGGTTGCTCACTGACCACTTGGGATACAGTGATAGAGTTGTTGCTATGTGGATTAAACCACAATGAAATTTCACTTAACCTTTGCCTTCGAATTGCAGCAACAGCATCGGGATCTACACCAAAATTTGTTTGGGGTGGTGCAGGATTAGGTTCCCCATTAACAATTCTTTCTCTTAATGCTTCATACTCTTTTAAAGAACCTAATACCTTTTTGAAGTCTGCAGATCTGATGTTTTTTGCCACAGATCCACAAATTTCGCAAACTGTTGATCCATGGCTGATGAACCACTTCAGAGCGCAAGCATAATGTGCTAAAGCAAGGTCGTTTTTGCAAGCACAACCAAGCTCAAATAGCCTGTCTTGATTATCATCAAGGCCTAACTCTATATCAGCAGTACAAAGAAAAACCTCTCCGTTCGGGCTAATAAACTCAACCAACTCAGATCCTTTTAAGCCACTTCTGTAGTGGGAATTACTTTCAGTATTTCCTAAGGCAACTTTCGAAGTAGACTTCAACTCCTCATTTACATCAATGCGATAAAATGGTGGTGGAGAAATACCCAAAAAACCCAGTGCAATATTGCCACTTCTATCAGGTTCAGCACATTGACAAACTCGACAAGTTGCCAAGCCAGCTTCATTGTCTACACTAAGACGTGAACCATCATTTCTCGGTTCTTCATCCTCAATAGTTGAGCACGGTTTCTCACCACCAACAACACCAGTTTCATGGGACCTTTCTTTCTCCATGACTGCTGACAAAGTTGCACCATAAAAGAAGTACTATACAGAAATCGGTTATAGTACTATCTTTCAACTAATAATATCCATTGGGCTAAGTCCGCCATTACATATATCTATGAGCTGGCAAGTACAACAATCTAGTCCAGATAAAGTTCAAACACAATATCCCATAAAGGAACCCAACCATGTCAGGATATGCCTACATATGTAAACTTCTCTAGCGTGAAAAAGAATAACACAATACAACTAATATCACTTCCTAAAACACAAATGATTCTGATACTCGCAGTGTGCATTGAGGAACAACAGGATACCTAGTACAGCAAATAAAGAAAATGAGTTAATGTTACTTATGTAACATATTAAGCAATATAAGAAAAAATCAGTTCTTAGCTTATAGAATTCATCCATGTGAATAATAAAAATAATTATTCCTAGAACATTGCTTATTCAGGAAGTAAAAAAAGGCTCTATCTATACATATGCCAGCTCAACCTCCAAATAGAGAACAAGAAAAAAAGTGGAAAAAAAGAGAAAGAACTCTTATAAGTTATAATTGAGAACAAATACAGAAGTTCACAGGTGACAGGCGTGATTGAGTTTTTGAAAGCAATATAAATGTTAGCTAAACATATATAGTGAATATTGAAATATATGGCATTTTATGTAGACACTAGACATTGTAAATTCCGTCAAACTTGCAGCATCTGCAGATACACAATTTGCTGTTACTTCAGTTTCCTAATCTGCAAACGCAATCAGTATCTTCAATCTTACTCCTTGTACTCTTATTCATTGAGACATGAGGGCCTTTATGTTTCAACAGTACTTCATGAATCTTGATAATTTTTATTTTTTACACAGAACTATCAACTACATATACGAGCAGAAAATCCCTAAACTGATGAAAAATTGGAAATTCCCACTAGAAGTGAATCGAACTTTAACAGAGATATAAAGAGAAGAAGTAGCATAATTTTAACTTAAAATTCAAAAAAAAAAAGAAAAAAGAATAGAATTGTAGGAAAAACACGAATCCAGAACAAGAAAATTAAGTCTCATAAAAATTGAAGCATTAAAGCACATAATTAGCAACAAGAATAAACTATACCAGAAAATAGTTTCAAGAAATCAAATGACAAATATCGAATATCAAAAATGAAGAGAAGAAGAAACGAACCTCCGATAATTAGTAAAGCAAATCGTGTAAAAATCTGTCTCTTTCTCTCTCTCACTCATATTCCAGTATGCACTGAGAGGGCGGGCCACAGTAGTACGACGCCTTTTTAGAGTTGTCACTTTACCTGTGATTCCTGCATCCACCTCCTTCAATTTCTGTTTTTTTATGTTTACACCCCCAATTAATTCGCTTTTTTGCAGTTTCATTCCGAAGTCTTTGTGATTGTGTATTATTTGAAAATTTCATAAAATGTCATTTCAACGTAATACTTGAGCCAAAAAAAAAAAAAAAGGCCATAAATAAATGATACCTAAATTTCTTATAATTCATCCATCGATATTCAACTGATACTGTTAGGATCAGATGGAAATAAATTTAGTCGTTGATAAATTATTTTGAGCTCAATTCGATAAAAGTTCGTTCAATTTGTTTATTTTAATTCATTAACGTAAACAACAAACTCAAATTTGATATTATTCAGCTCATTATCTTGTAAACAAATTCATTAGAAAGTTCGTGAACTATTTTGTAAGATGAAATATTAATGTTTGACATTTTGATATATAATTTTTATATTTTTTACTTATATAATTATTTTTGTATATCAAATGCATGAGTCATGACCCATGTATTTCGGGACATATGACCCGAAAGGTGTTAATAACGCGCCCCACACGCGTTCACTCATCCTAGAGTTTGCTCTCAAACCTAGCTCTCGCGCCCAACTTTAGTTATTTTTGTTTAACCTTTTAGTTTGGGGAACCTAATCTTTTAGTTATGTTTGCATAACTTTTATGTTTTGTTCACATAACTTTTTGTATTATGTACTAAAAAAAATTCTAAATAATGTCACTTAAAGGTTGTGAAGTATGTACATAAAGATTATATATAACATAAATGTTATATTCGAATAACATAAAAGTTATATAACTTTTATTTTATTTAAACTGAAAAAAGTCCCTGTAATTTTACTTAAATGTTATGATATATATATACATAAAATTTATACTAATATAATATAAAAGATATACTCGTATAACATAAAAATTACATAACTTTTAATTATATTATTTGTACTGAAAAAAGTTTAAGTAATTTTACCTAAAAGTTATGATATTTGTACATAAAGGTTATACTCGTATAACATTAATATTATGATATTAAAAATAAAACTTGAGCGTGGATTCGAACCTGACCCAACCCACATGCACCTAATTACATGAATCATGATCTATATACATGATTCACACAAACACTACTCTTTTACTTATAACGAATATATAAATATCTAATAATAGATAGTTTTATAATTTAATTTTAAATTTTAATTAATACATTATGTTCTTAAGAATATGTAACTAATTTTATTAATAAATTAATAAATAATATAATTTAATATTAATATTTATTAAGTTTGTTGAGGCTACACTAATCTTGTTAACCACGAATATATGTCGTTTGATAATTAAATAAACCAAATTTAAACACTCAATATTTAAGTCCAGATCAGTTCTACTACATCCCTTATATTGTTAATAATCAAATAATTAAAGTGCCCATCGTGATCCTCTTGAATTTATGTATTGAGGCATATGTATTTGATATATGGATGTGGGTTTTTTGTAATAGAATACATATATATATATATATATATATATATATATAAAAGAATAACTATTAATGTCATGTGTTATTTTTTCAAAAACTCAAAAATAACATTAGTAATTATATTAATATTAATTATATTATATTAAATAATTTTATAACAAACACAATCTTTTTAATCTCACCTCAATAATTTATTATCATTTTAAAATCATGTCAATCAAATTATTAGATTAAATGTATTAGCATAGATAAAAAAGGAATGTATTAAAAACATATTTATTATTAATTACAAAGAATTACCAACTACATGGAAAATGAATCAAGCAGATTGCTTAATTATTTATATAATTTAAATTTATTTTATTTAAAAAAATTAGAGAAAAATAACTTAAATAAAAGTGCGGTTATTTAAAAGATTAGTAAAACTTCTTAACTTATTAATTAACGAAATTGAAATAGTTTTTACATTAAATCATAAAAACTATTGAGAAATTTTGATTAGAGCTATTTATAATATAATTAAAATGAAAATTTAAGAATCTTTGTAGTTATTAATATTTAATATTTATAAAAAGAAAACATTATAAAAAAAATTAGAATGTTGGTGGGAAAGCTGAATAATATGATAGAAATAACAATATATATAATAAATAGAAAATATTGGCATTTTTTTATGAATACAACATATATAATCAAATAATATATTAAACAAAATTGTTGGTCCCAAATGACACAAAGGTTTAAAAGGGGTGAAAGAATTTATATCGATTTTAAATTTTTTTCGAACTTACACCACTGTAACTTATAACAACTTACAACACATAATATAGTCTAATTTACAATGTTATTAAGCAGTGCTGTTTATAGTGACTAATAGAGTTCTTGCTGCAGAAATGATAATTTTGATAGATAGGGGTCCTTTGAAAACCTTTTGCAATATGAGCCTTAAAGATCTTTTATGCATTATGATATGAGATATAAATGCAACAACAATACAAACAAAATAATATAAGAGATGTAAAGCAACACACAACATTTATAATGGTTTGAGGGTGGTGGGATCCCTCTTCGTCCATTCTACATTTTTTCAAGAAGAAACTTTGCTAAAAATATTTGATTTACAGGACTTTTCCTAACAAGCTCTAACTTAACAAGTTAACATCTACTGGATTTCAGCTTTCACACAGATTGCTGCAAACTCTAAAGACAAACACACACATGATCTCTGCAACTCACACATAATTATTACCAAACTTTATGACAATATATACACAACAAGGAATATCTTTTCGATCAAGTGTGGACACCTAAAACAACCAAGCACACAACACAAAGTTAAAAGTATTCAAAGTTTCTTCAACTGGTGCAAGAAATAGTCTTGAGATTTCTGAATCTTGGTTCAAATACTTGACTGCTTTAAAGGTTGAATGACTGAAACTTTTATACTTCTGCGAGCACTTTGAGAGCTTGAGATTTTCTTACTGAGCTTAGAGAGTTGTAGTTTCAATAGTTGTTCCAATTCACTCTTCCTTATTCTATAGGTGAAGGATTCTGCCCGTTGAATGAGGCATAATTATTTTGAATTTAAATCCTATTCATTGGTGTAGAGCTTGCATAATATACCATTGTTGATCAGGCATTTATGATCATTTATCTTGCACTACAGGCCTCAAGTGTAGTTGTACTAGGTTGCAATTTGTGCACTTGTCAGACCATGTGTTTATTGTTTACTGGTTCTTTATACTGCATCTTCTAATTTGTCTTTACTGACTAATTTTGATCTGTTGATGAACCTTGGTCTTCATGTAGTAAGTTAGATTAGAGCGCTTATGCTGTAACTTTACTACTTGCAACATGTTAGCACTGTATCTTAGTCTCTCTTGCAACAACTAATTCTTCTCTACTTATAGTAGGTCTTTTTTTTAAAACTGAGAGTAAGCGCAACATTTTTCTAGGGCATCCAACAAACTTCCTAATCTGTTGAGATTTAAAAGCAATCAAAGATTTAAAAGATAATCCTTAAAAAATACGAAAGGTTTATACATTTACAGTAGAAAATACGTTCTTGTTTAGAACAAAACACATAGACACTGTTTCGTATATAATTAGGGTTTCAGAAATGCTGAACATCCTTATACATTCTTATATACATGCAAAAATAACAGACATTTCCGTTCATTCCTCCTCACCTCTAGAGTTTTCTGTAAAATAAATAATAGAAGGGGTAAGTGCCAAAAGAACACTTAGTGGGGTTGACCTGTACAGTGAAAGGGGTACACATAATATTTCTTATATAATATATATATAATACACGTTGTGGACTCCCCAATGCAATCATTGAATAGGTTTTCGAAGAAGACCTACCGGGGCCCCAAGCCGACCCCATTTGGGTTGTTACACCCTTCATTTTGGATTTTCGTAGAATACCCCCTTGTTGGGTTTCCGACGAGGAATACCCCACTTGGCGTGCAGGCGCATGCGCAGTTAAATTATCGTACAATAGTTTTCACATAACACATAATACACATTAGTCACATTCACGTTGGCCACATAATTCACGACAACACATTGGTAAAAAAATCTTTCGACATTTATTAGTTTCTTTAGAAACCTCTTTTGTACGGGAACTACTCCGACTTTTCATCATTTGAAACCCTTAGCATTTGTATCACTTGAAATCAGTAGCTTTCAAAATCATATAAGTTATTCGTATACTATTCATATAATAAAAACGTCTCACTTTAAATCAACACCACATAATGACGGAAATCAAATCACATAGTCACGTAGTTTTCGTAAAACTATACGATTTAAAATATAAATAAGATTTTACCCCCACCTTGGATTTCCCAACAGATCCTGTCCAAAAAGCTTTCAATTTTATCCTTATTCTTGCCCCTCGCGTGTACTCCCTACAGAGTATAAAGACGTGACTTATTATCTGATTCAATTGTTTTAAAACCAATAAAATCTATAAAAATTAACTATTGAAAAGTTCAATAGTCGGGGGTTCTAAATTTAGGGTTTACTGAAAATTAAGGTTTGTGGATCACACCCCTAAAATTAGTGTTTTCTTGCTTAAAGGTTAGTTCGTCGTGCTTAAAGTCAATTTACAATCAAACTACTATTTTATAATGTTGTATGACACAAAATACAATAATTATCAAATTCCAGGGTCATAATATAATTTATGTAAGTTTTAGGGGTCATTTTGTTATTTTACCAAAGTTTAGGGGTGATTCTGTAAATTCAGAGAAGTTCTGGGATCTATTCTGTAATTTTAGAGAAGTTCTAGGGTTCAGTTTACTATTGTTCATAAGTCCAAGGGTCTCTTATAAAGTTCAATGACTATTATGTAATTATCCATATATTGAGGGGTTGGTTTGCTATTTACCCTAAAATTAGGGTTTGCAAGTTAGTCCTTGAATTTAATCCAATCTTCAATTGAAACCCTTCCCCAATTCTAACCCTAGTTGCTGCCGTTGTCGTCCCTTGCTGCTGCCAGCGACTCCAGCGACCACCCACTCATGCACATACTTCACACAGCCGACACACACACATAATCATCCACACACACCGCCGCCTGCAGCGGTGGCTCCCAACCCTTCTTGCCGGCGCAACAAGCGTCAACCATGCACATCCCCATCCCAGCGCTGCCACTTACGACGGTGCCTCCACAACACACAAACATATATATACGCACACAGACCTATACACACATGCATGTATATATATATATATACGCTGACAATTTCACATATGCCGCCACTTACCGCAACGGCTCATAACCCATCACTCGCCACCGTATATGACTGCAGCTCTAACCGAAACCCGTCGGTGCAGCCCTGCACCGGCAACACCACTACTCACACATACAGTGGACAGAAACAGGGGGAAAGAAAGGTTGCTGTCTCTTTCCTGTGGCCATAGCGGTGGAGACAGCGGCTGCTCGGAGTTTTGGGCCAGGTTCTGTGATGGGCTCAACAAATTCTACTAAGTAATCGGTGTACCTTGTCAGAAAATACTTTGTCGACGGTGATGAAGGTTGTCGGCGGTTGTGGTTGGTGAGAGGAAATGTGTGAGAATAATGAGGGAGAGAGAGAGAGAGTTGCTTACCCTTTTTTTTCAAAATTGTTTCCTTAACTTGTGGCTTTCCTTTCTCAAGTCAAAAAAGAAGATAGACCTCACCCCTATAAGATGTCTTGCATGCAAAAGAGAGAGAGATAAGGAGAGATGACAAGGACAACATATCCATTTAGCAAATTTAGGCTTTAATTGCAACATTCTTAATATCACCTAATCTATACTATAAAATCATTAATTAAATTTTACCCTAATTGTTATTTTTCTTCAAAATAATGGATGCTACATCCTTCCCTGCTATAAGAAATTTCGTCCTCAAAATTTAGGAACATACCAAAATTCGATAGATTTGGTTACTTTGCAAGGATTTCTTCTTCTTTCTCCCAAGTTACTTCTTTCGTGTTGTGCTGACTCCATTGAACCTTTAACAAGTTTACTTCTCGGTTTCTAAGCTTATGGACCTTTCTATCTATAATAGCAACACAAGATTCTTCATAAAATAAGTCCTTTTTTCGAGTCCAATACTTCCTTGGTGGACAACATGACTCATATCAAACATGTACTTTCGTAGCATGGATACGTGGAATACATTGTGAATGCCAGCGAAATCAGGTGGTAGCGCTAATCGATATGCTACTTTGCAAACTCATTCCAATATCTCATAGGGTCTAATATACCTTCATTTTAGTTTACCCTTCTTCCAAATCAGTAAATTCCTTTAGTAGGCGACACCTTCAGAAAATTTTTATCACCCACTTCAAATTTTAATTCTCTTCTCCTCTTATCCGCATAGGATTTCTATCGATCCGCTTTAATTCTTTGTCGAACTTTTTTTATTACTTCTACCGCTTGTTCGACCAACTCAGGTCCCAAAACTCATTTTTCACCCACTTCATCCCAATATAGGGGTGATCGACACCTTCTTCCATACAACACCTCGTATAGCGTCATCCCAATTGTTGACTGATAACTATTATTATAAGCGAACTCTACTAAATATAAATGATTCTCCCAGCTTCCCTGCAAATCCAAGGCACTGGCTCTCAACATGTCTTCTAGAATCTGTATTGTTCACTCTGTTTGGCTGTCAGTTTGGGGATGAAAAACAGTGCTGAAAGTTAATTTGGTGTCTGAAAAATAGTGCTGAAAGTTAATTTGGTATAACTCCTTTTGCAAGCACTACTAGAATCTGGAGGTAAAGCGATTGTCCCTATCCGACACAATAGAGACTGGCATTCCATGGAGCTTGACAATTTTCTTCATATAAATTCGTGTCAAATCCTTAAATCCTTCTACTTCTCCATTTTCTATACGTTCCTTTACCCGTTGTAAAAACTTGTCATTCTTCTAGGCCTCTATGATCTTTTCTCACAGTGTGGGTCTGACTATTAAAGCTGCAACCCTAGCCTTAATACTATTTGGTGGCACTACTATTTCCAAATTTAACTTAGTCATTTCTCTTATCAATAAATCCTGATTGGTAAGTAGACAAGCTATGCCTTCTGTCTTCTTCCGGCTAAGTGCATCGACAATTATGTTCGCCATCCCTATATGATAAAGAATTGTGCAATCATAATCTTTTACTAATTCCAGCCATCTTTGTTGCCTTATATTAAGCACCTTCTATTCGAAGAAGTACTTTAAACTCTTATGATCAGTGTAAATCTCTCATTTTCCCCCATATAGATAATGGGGCAAATCTTGAGGGCATGTACTACTGCCGCTAACTCCAAGTCATGAGTTGGGTAGTTTTGCTCATGAGTCTTCAATTGTCTTGATGCATAGGCCGCCATGCTGCCTTGTTGCATCAAAACACATCCCAAATCTTGCTTGGATACATCGCTATAGACTACAAATCCTTTTGTCCCATCATGAACTACCAATATTAATGCAATAGTTAATCTTCTCTTAAATTCTTGAAAACTTCTCACACTGATCAGTTCACTGAAACTTCATCTCCTTTCATGTTAAACGAGTCATGGACGTAGCAATTTATTACATTCATGAAGACTGCTGGCGCATTACTGAGTCCAAAAGGCATGACTACGAATTCATAATGGTCATATCTTATTCGAAAAGCTATCTTGGATATGTCCTCCTTCTTAACCTTCACCTAATGATAACCGGATCTTAAATCGATCTTTGAAAACACACTTACACCTTTTAATTGGTCAAATAAGTCCTCAATCCGGGGTAAATGAAACTTATTCTTAATGGTTTTTTTCTTTAAGTGACGATAATCTATGCACATCCGAAAAGTCTCATTCTTCTTCTTTACAAATAGCACCGGAACTCCCCATGGAGATACGCTGGGACGGATAAAACCTTTCTCCAAAAATTCTTGTAACTGGACCTTTAGTTCCTACAATTCTCTTGGTGTCATCCAGTATGGAGCCTTTGATGCTGGTGTAGAACCGGGCACCTATTCTATTCCAAACTCCACTTCTCTATTAGGTGGACCAGGTAGCTCTTCAGGAAAAACATCCTTGAACTCATTCACTATTGGAACTCTTTCAATGGGATCCGTTTCTTGCTTAGGATCTACCAAGTTAACCAACATTGCCTCACAATCTTTTCTTTTTAGCAGTTTTACGGCTTGTATGGTCATAATAATTTTGAAGTTCAAACTAATTCATGTTTCGAAGAAGGTAAACTTCTTACCCTCAGATGGCTGAAAGAGAATTTCTCTCTCATAGCACTTGATTGTTGCATGATTATTCGTTAGCCAATCCATTTCAAGAATTACGTCGAAGTCCTTCATTTTTAGTACATGCAAGTATGCATAGAGAGTTTTATTTTCAAAGAAATCCTTAGATATCGACACATCCACTGAGTGTTTACTCTCTTTCCTGAAGGTATTGCTAACCTCTAGGTTCTTAGCATCTACTGCATTATATTCTAACTTTAACATCTCATAAAACTTGACGGAGATAAAAGAATGGGTTGCCCCAGTATCAAATAAGACAAGTGCAGATAAATCGCAAACAAATAACATACATGACCCCGTGGCTGGAAACTTCGGACAACTTCATGCATAATGTCCTGGTTCCTTGGATCGAAAGCAATTGGACGTTCCCAAAAGACATTATCCAAAGTGAGGCCCCTACACTTGAAACAAGGAGGTTTTGGTTTGTTACCCAGAACATTGATATTACTACTACCCATCGGTCATTTTGCTCGGTTGGGGTTTCGACCTTGGAAATAGTAGTGCCACTAAATAGTATTAGGACTAGGGTTACAACTTTAATAGTCAGACCTGCACTATGAGAAAAGATCATAGAGGCCTAGAAGAATGACAAGTTTTTACAACGGGTAAAGGAACGTATGGAAAAGGGAGAAACAAAAGGATTTATGGAGTTCGTCGAAGGGGCTCTCACTTTTAGAGGAAGACTTTGTGTGCTAAGGGACAAAGAATTGAGGAACAGAATTTTGGAAGAGGCACACGCAACTCCGTACTCAACACATCCTAAAGGTACGAAGATGTATCAAGATTTAAAGAAAACTATTTGGTGGCGGAACATGAAAAGAAGCATTGCACTTTTCGTCAAGAAATGTCTCATTTGCCAGTAAGTAAAAACAAAACACCAGCGACCAGCGGGGATGCTGACATCATTGAAAATCCCCGAGTGGAAGTGGGAACACATTATCTTGGATTTTATCGTTGGGTTGCCTAAAACAAATCGAGGAAACCATGCTATATAGGTTATTGTGGACAGACTAACCAAGTCTGCTCATTTTCTGCCTATTAAAATGACATTTGACTTGGATAGATTGGCACGAATTTATATGAAGGAAATTGTCAGGCTCCATGAAATGCCACTCTCTATTGTGTCGGATAGGGACCCTTGCTTTACCTCCAGATTCTAGCAGTGCTTGCAAAAGGAGGTAGACACCAAATTACCTTTCAACACTGCTTTTCATCCCCAGACTGACGGCCAGCAGAGCAAACAATACAGATTCTAGAAGACATGTTGAGAGCTAGTGTCTTGGATTTGCAGGGAAGCTGGAAGGATAATTTATATTTAGTAGAGTTCGCTTATAATAATAGTTATCAGTCAACAATTGGGATGACGACATATGAGGCATTGTATGAAAGAAGGTGTCGATCACCCCTATACTGGGATGAAGTGGACATAAAATGAGTTTTGGGATCTAAGTTGGTCGAACAGGAGATAGAAGTAATAAGAAAAGTCCGAGAAAGAATTAAAGTGGCTTAGGATCGACAGAAATCCTATGCGGATAAAAGGAAAAGAGAACTAAATTTGAAGTGGGTGATAAAGTTTTTCTGAATGTGTCGCCTACTAAAGGAATTTACCGATTTGAAAAGAGGGGTAAACTAAAATGAAGGTATATTGGACCCTATGAGATACTGGAACGAGTTGGCAAAATAGCATATCGATTAGCGCTACCACCTGATTTCACAGGCATTCATAATGCATTCCACGTATCCATGCTGCGAAAGTACGTGTTTGATCCAAGTCATGTTGTCCACCAAAGAAGTATTGGACTCGAAAATGACTTATCTTATGAAGAATCTCATGTTGCTATTATAGATAGAAAGATCCATAAGCTTAGAAACTGAGAAGTAAACTTGATAAAGGTTCAATGGAGTCAGCACAACGCGAAAGAAGCAACTTGGGAGAAAGAAGAAGAAATCCTTGCAAACCATCCAAATCTATCGAATTTTTATACGTTCCTAAATTTCGAGAATGAAATTTCTTATAGGAGGGAAGGATGTAGCATCCATTATTTTGAAGAAAATAGCAATTAGGATAAAATTTAATTAATGATTTTATAGTATGGATTAGGTGATATTAAGAACATTGCAATTAAAGCCTAAATTTGCTAAATGGATGTGTTGTCCTTGTCACCTCTTCTTATCTCTCTCTCTTGCATACAAGACACCTCATAGGGGTGGGGCCTATCTTTTTTCGACTTGAGAAAGGAAAGCCACAAGTTGAGGAAACAATTTTGAAAAAAAGGGGTAAGCAACTCTCTCTCTCCCTCATTATTCTCACCTCTTTCCTCTCACCAACAATTGCTGACTACCTTCATCATCGTCGGTGAAGTGTTTTCCGACAAGGTACACCGATTACTTAGTAGAATTTACCCAGTCCATCACGGAACCGGGCCTAGAACTCTGAGCAGCCGCAGTCTCCGCCGCATATGGCCTCGGAAAAGAGGCGACAACCTTTCTTTCCCCCCCTCTGTTGTTGTCCACTATGTGTGTGAGTGGTGGTGTTGCCCGCGCGGGGCTACACCGGTGGGTTTCAGCTAAAGCCACTATCGTGTGCGGCGGCGAGTGATGGGTTGTGAGCCGCTGTGGTAAGAGACGACATATGTAAAATTTTCAACATATATATATATATATATATATATGCATGTGTGTATAGGTCTGTGAGTGTATATATATGTTTGTGTGTTGTGGAGGCGTCGCCGTAAGTGGCAGTGTCGAGATGGGGGTGTGCATGGCCGGTGCTTGTTATACCGGCATGAAAGGTTGGAAGCCACCGCTGCAGGCGGCGACATGTGTGTGGATGATTGTGTGTGTGTGTGTCGGCTGTGTGAAGTATGTGCGTGAGTGGGTGGTCGCCGGCTATTTGGAGTTGCCGGCAGTGGCATGACGACGGCAGTGGTAGGGTTAGAATTGGGAAAAGGTTTCAATTAAAGATTGGATTAAATTCAAGAACTAACTTGCAAACCCTAATTTTAGGGTAAATAGCAAACCAACCCCTCAATATATGGATAATTACAGAATAGTCCCTGAACTCTATAAAATGTGTATAAAGATCCCTGAACTTATGAACAATAGCAAACTGAACCTTAGAACTTTTCTGAATTTACAGAATCATCCCTAGACTTTGGTAAAATGACAGAATGACCCCTAAAACTTACTTAAATTATATTATGATCCCGAAATTTGATAATTATTGTATGTTGTGTCCTACAATATTATAAAATAGTAGTTTGACCGAAAATTATCTTTAAACGTGACGAACTAACCTTTAAGCAAAAAAAATCCCAATTTTAGGGGTGTGATCCACAAACCCTAATTTTCAGTAAACCTTAAATTTAGAACCCCCAACTATCAACCTTCTCAAGAGTTATTTTTTATAAAATTTATTGATTTTAAGCAATTTAATCAGATAATAGGTCACATCTCTATATTCTGTAGGGAGTATATGTGAGGAAAATGAATAAGGATAAAATCGAAAGCTTTTTGGATAGGATCTGTTGGGAAATCCAAGGTGGGGTAAAATCTAATTATTTATATTTTAAATCATACAACTTTACAAAAATTACGTAACTATGTGATTTGATTTCCATCATTATGTGGTGTCGATTTAAAGTGAGACGTTTTTATTATGTGAATAGTATACGAATAACTTATATGATTTTAAAAGCTTCTGATTTCAAGTGATACAAATGCTAAGGGTTTCAAATGATGAAAAGTCAGGGTAGTTCCCGCACAAAAGATGTTTCTTTAGAAACCAATAAATGTCGAATGACTTCTTTACCAATGTGCTGTCGTGAATTATGTGGCTAACATGAATGTGACTAATGTGTACTATGTGTTATGTGGAAACTATTGTATGATAATTTAACTGCGTATGCGCCTGCACGCCAAGTGGGATATTCCTCGTCGGAAACCCAACAAGGGGGTATTCTACGGAAACCCAAAATGAAGGGTGTAACAATCCAAATGGGGTCGGCTTGGGGCCCCGATAGGTCTTCTTCGAAAACCTATTCAATGGTTGTATTGGGACTACTCGGGAGTCCACAACGTGTATTATATATATATTATGTAAGAAATATTATGTGTACCCTTTTCACTGTACAGGTCAACCCCACTAAGTATTCTTTTGGCACTTACCCATTCTATGATTTATTTTACAGAAAACTCTGAAGGCGAGGAGGAATGAACGAAAATGTCTGTTATTTTTGCATGTATATAAGAATGTATATGGATGTTCGGCATTTCTAAAACCCTAATTATGTATGAAACAATGTCTATGTGTTTTGTTTTAAATAAGAATGTATTTTCCGTTGTAAATGTATAAACTTTTCGTATTTTTCAAGGATTATCTTCTAAATCTTTGATTGATTTTAAATCTCAACAGATTAGGAAGTTTGCTGGACTTGAAAAATGCTATGCTTACTCTCAGTTAAAAAAAAAAAAGAATCCGCATTTTAAACTTTATATGAAAATGGGGCGTGACAGTAGATCTTTTCTTCCTACTAGCTAGTAGATTTTTCTACTTTTTTTTCTACCATTCTTTATCCTAATCTTTAGATCAAATCTAGTCTAATTTTAAAAAATGAATTACTCTAAATTCCTAATACATTTGTGTTTTATCTCATCAAAATTCAAATATAATTTTCATTACATAAATTATATTATGATTGATACTAAATTGATGATAGGTATAACACAATCAACTTTTTTTTAATATAAATAATATTTAAAATTGTCTAATTCAACTATATTTTTTTTAAATCTCCTATATTTTATATTTCATAAACAAGATGTGGGGCAGTGAGGAGGGGAAAATAGTTTATAAGCTCTTAGTTTCAAATGAAAGTAGATGTAAAAGAAAAAGAAATTGTTATAAACACTTTGAAAGATCTGTTTATAGTTTTAAACATCATATTTAATAATTCAGAAGCTAAGTCAAACGTCCTCTGTTTTTCTTAAAAAATTATTATTACATATGTATAATATAAATAATAATATATATGATCATTTTAATTTAATATAAATTTCATATATTATAATTTATGCAATACACGGGAGAAATATTAGTGATGATGAATAATTAGTAAATGGTTTATAATTGACGAATACCCATACGTGGTACCGTACATACGTCCACTCCCACCACCCTTTTAACATCCAACTGATCTAGATATGGATACACTTTGCATTGAGAAGCTCATATTTATTTAACATAGATCAGCAAGCAAAAAATACTCACCCTAAAAAAAAAAAAAAAAAAAAGAATTTTTTTTTTTTTTGGGATGTGTTATAAACTAAATAAAACATTGCTCAATTTTACCAAAAGATAAACACCTTAAACTATTCATAATCAACTCACCGTTAATTGAAGGGACACATGCAGCAGTTGCAGAATCTTTATGTAGATATTAGGACGATTAACCCATTGATGATCAAGCCATTTTGCAGCCTCTATTGTATTTTCAGTATCATCAGCAAGTTTCGGTGAATATTTGAGAAACAATTTAAGATGAAAGAAACATAGACTTTTCATTTCCATTCGACCCTTCATCTTTTCTTAATAAAAAACATGCACAATGACACATAAGATACATAGGTGTCGAATCAAGAAACCTTAAGAATGTTGAGTTGTCGAAAGCTGGAGAGTCCACAATTCTCTTTTTATATATATATAGATTGTTATAAACTAATTAATTGATTAATTGTAGATTTTACGTGCTCCCAAATTTATCCATTATAAATATTATACTTTATTATTTAATTATTAATTTCTTCTATAAAGTTTTAAAATTACAATAGTAGTAAATAATAATAAAATTCAATCAAAATCGTAACTAATCCAAAATAATAATATATAAAAAAATGAATTAAATGAAACATATAAATTATGTTTATAGTCACTTCATTAAAATTGGCTATTTTCGATTTTTCCGTTCAATACAGTTCGAATTGACATAAGAAATAATCGAAGCAGTTTGGTCTGAATAAAGTTAAACAATCAATAATTTTTTATCACTTCGAAAATGTTTTGAATTTCTCGAGAGTTTGATTATCTTTGGAATCCATGTTTACCTCACCTTCAACCTTTCACTCTACCTTTTAGAAAAGTAGTTTACATTGTTTGCAATGAAAGAATAGACTACATTATCTTAATCCAACCCAACTTGAGCCCGAACCCAACTCATCTATACTTACTATATATAAAATAAAAGAAAGTTGGCAAATATTACTAATTTGTCACTTTTCCGTCAAAACTATTTTGTAATAAAAAATGAAAAATAATATTATTTTATGTATCTTACATAATAAACTTCACACAAATAAGCTTCAATATATCTTACATAATAAGCTATTTACCATATATATATAAGAGTTTCAATAGGTCTTGATACAATGGATTTTTAAAAAAATTAGTTCTCTTTATTAAGTCTTTTTAAGTAGAAAAAGACAATAATAATTTAAATAGTCATTTATAGCAACAATCGTTTTATGTAATTTATTTGATAAGTTTAAATAATAAAATTATAAAATCATAAAATGTTTTTTAAATTATAAATGACACTAAAATTTTCATAATTTTAACATACATTTAATCAATTTAACTTGTGTTTTACTTTAAAAATTAATTATTCACAATTATAGTTGAAATTATATAAAAAATATAAAATTTAATAACATAAGAAAATTATTTTAAATTATCTAAACATCAATATATAGAATTAAATCAAATTAATAATAATAATCAAAAAATGTTTAGAAATTTTAAATAGAAGATTTGAAACTTTAAAATTATTTTAAAAAAGTAAGAAAACAAATCTAGAAAATAGCTTTAAAATCTGAAATTAATTTTAAAAAATACATGAATAAAAATATAGACAAAAATTAAAAAAAAAATTAAAAAATCTAATAAAATCTCAAATAACAAATCTGGAAAAAAAAAAGGTCATAAATCATAAGGTTAACTCTAAGATCAAAAAAAATGTGTTAGATAAATTATGTTTAGATTTTAATGAGACAAAACAACAAGTGTAATAGAAAGTTAAAGTACTCCAATTTTAATATTAAACTAGTTTTTAAGTCTATAGAATAGATTTGAAGAATGGAGGCTATCAAGAAAGAAGTTATGTTGCAAGAATTAGAAAGTCAAATATTTTGTAAAAAGAGCTCTACATAGCACAATTTACAAGAAAAGATAGAATATAGTAGGGTTGTAAGAATAAGTTACTGTATGAGTAACTTTGGTTGCAGAATAAACTAAAAGCTGTATATTGTATGTTGTAGAGACACATTGATTACAACAAACAAGATTGACCAGAATGCAGTACTAGAAAGATCAAGCCTAGTCTGAGAATTAGTCTCCTCAACAGATCACAATATAGTCAGTAGAGACAATCTGTAAGTTGCAGTCTTGAGAGCCAATATACAGCTGACAAGTGGTCTAACATCCTGCAATAAAGTTGCAATTAACCTAGTAGAGCTGCATTGAAAATCTACAATATGAAGACAATGAGACATTTAATGCAAGACCAGAACCCATTCAATGCAAGTTGTGCATCTTTTAAGATAATTCAAATTCAAGAGAGTGTGTCTTCTTTAATGGACATATTATCACTCCAACAAATAGAAGAAAAGTCGACTAAAATTACTATTGAAACTTCTACATTTTAACTCAAGTAAGAAGCTCTCAAGTTCTGAAGTAGACCTCAAAAGCAAAATAAGCTTCAATCACTCAACATAAAAAAAAGTCAAATATTTGATCATCTCTCATAGATCGAAAGGCTGTGTTTCAAATACAAGTTGAAGAAAACCTTCATATACTTTTACATTTGTGTTGTGTGATTAAGTTATTTTAGGTGTTCTCAGTTGATAGGAATATAGTTTTTGTTGAGTGTTATATTGTCTAAAGTCTTAGACAATAACTCTATGTGAGTTTTAGAGATTTTGTGTGGATCTGTTTTAGCATTTTGTTGCAACCTATGTGAAAATTGAGTTCTTGTAGGTGTAACTTCATTAGGTTTGATGTTTGTAAGGTTGTACCCTATAATCCAAATATATTTAACAAAGTTCCTGTTCGAGGAAGTAGTAGAATGAATGTAGAAGAATTTCATTACCTTCAAACTATTATACGAGACCTTGTGTGTTTACTGTTTTATATTTCTCCTTATTTGCTACATCTATATCTGTGTGCATATTACATTAAAAGGTTTTTAAAAGCTCATATCTTGGGAAGATTTTTCAAACAAATCTTTGACAAAAATTTTATTCCTCTATAAAAACGTATAGTTACAACAGACAACCCTAACCAATAGTGCTGTAGCTGCTACTTATTGTGTTGTAAGTTGAACTAACTTACAATGTAACAAATTCTAAAGATTTTGAAAATTGACAAAGATTCATTCACCCTCCTCTAAACCTCTGAACCACTTGAGTTCGATAATTGTAATTTTAATATTCATATATATATGTATAAAATATTAATTGTGAAACAAATATATAAATCAACTTATAGGATCTATAAGGGCTGTTTAACAACTACAAGTACAACAATGATAATATATATATTTTTTAATAATAATAGAATAATACTAGTCGACAAAAAAAATTAAAAGCAACAGATACAATTTAAACACTAATAATGATGGGTAATTTAAAAAACCATAGTCAAAAGAAAAATAAAGATATAATTAATCTATAAATTATTTAAAAAATCTTAAATTTATTTTAAAAATTTTGATAATTGTTTTAAAATTCTAAATGTAAATTTTAAAGTTAAATTCTATTTCAAAAATCTAACAATAATGTTAAATAACTTAAATCTATAAAATTTTATGATCATGCGATAAATTGTAAGATCATATATATCCCAAAATATAAATCTATTAAAAAAATAAATTCTTAGAAAATACTAAAATAAAAAATCATAGCCAAAATACTTATTGAATATTTTATTAATTTAATTATTAGTATATTTTTGTTATATTTATGCGGTAGTTATAATCATAATTTCATTTAAATTTCATTTTAATACATGTTATATCAAATTCATATCTACTTTAAAATTAGTAATTTATTATTTACATTGTATATAAAATTATATCAAATTTAAAATATTAAATTTCAAAATTGTTTACACTCCAAATTTTTTATTTTATCAAATACAATTATTTAAAATAATATAATTTTAAAGTTGAAATATTAATATTTTTATTAATAAAAATATTAAAAGCAATATATATTTTACATTTATACATTACAAATTATTATACTAGTTTGTAAAGAACAAATTGTAGTATAAATTCCCATCTCATGGTAGTGAAAGATTTTAATTCCTAGTCCGGATCCCAAGAAACTTATAACTTAATTTTAATAATTTATAGTTTAAAAATTAGAACCTCACATGTCGATCCTACTAATTAAATATTTAAGTAACAAGGCCTTGACTTATTGATATATAAATTTAAGGATTGTTTTTTTTATTTAATGTTTTTAGGAGCTTTAATTTATTTTTTTAGTCAAATTTTAGATTTATGTCTAACTAATCCTTGTTGGTTGATTATTTCATTGATTTATGAATATTTTTGTTTGTATATATGATTTAGTCACATTCTATAACAAAAATATATCAGTTAAATACCTTTTCTTTTTCCCAAATGAGAGTGATGTTTTGATAAATTGTTTAATTGTAATTACATTGTCCTAGTAAATGGCCAAGGACCTTTATTTATTGCAACATTCCAACTGTAAGAATAAGTAATTTATATTTAACAATGTTATCTTTATTATTATTTTTCCTTAATAAATCATCTTTATTATTCATTCCTTTTCCTTTATTAAGTACTTTCCATTTACGGGGTCTACTTAATTTTACAATTTAGTTATTGTCATGGAAAAAAATTCATAAATTGCAAAAATTAAAATATCATATTATTTCCCAATATTTTTAATACCCTTAATTTTCAAAATAGGTAGAAGAAATAAATATCTGTTTCTATTTAGTTTTTGAGTAAAAAAACCGCCAGAAGTATTTGCGAATCTCCTAAATACATGACAAATTGCATATATTGCGGCATGCAGGTCCTAAAATGTAATTTCAAATAGAGTCATAATGACTTGAGACTAGACACTTAAAGAAAAAATCCCTTTCCAAATATAGATATTATTACAATAATCCATTTTAAATCCCCCAAAATACCCCTCCTTATTACATCTACGTCCCTTTATCCAATCTTAGCCCGCCACGTCACCCATTCTGCCAACGTGGCGCTCACCCCGCAAGCACTATATAAATAAGCCTTCTGCATCTCTCACATCGTGTCTCAGTTTTCTCCCTTCACATGCAAAATTCTCTGTAGAATTGGGTAAACTAATTCTCATTTTCAGAATCTGAAGTAATGGAGGCTAGGGTTTGGAGTGGCGTTCTCTTACTTTTAGCGGCTGCGGTGGCGTTGCTGGCTGTATCTCCGGCGGCGGCTGAGGAGGTTGAACATGTATTGACTTTGGACCATTCGAATTTCTCCGACGTCGTATCCAAGCACAACTTCATCGTTGCTGAATTTTACGCTCCTTGGTATGTATAGATTTGTTTAGTACCTTTGTAAATTGATTTAATTATTCCTTTTCTTTTTCCTTTTCGGCTTACATGTGCTGTGACTTCAAGATCCATTTTTCAATATGAGTATTGAAGGGGATTAATTAGCATACTTGAATTGTTCTTTATGCATTATACATTGTACCTTGATGGTTTGGTGTTTTGCTTTGCTCGCGCTTGGCTGTGTGTCCTGTGTCCGTGATATAAACTTGAGCTTGCTGAGCATTTTTAATCTGCAATGTTGGTGCTCTCTTTTATGTATTAACAATTGAAACATATCTGAAAACATATATACTCTAAAAATGGCGAATTTTTGTGAAATAAATGTAGATTTTGTGTGAAGGTGAACACTGTTTACAAAGTGAAGAATGTCTATGTTGCATATATATCTTTTAAATGGAAAATTTAGACCTTTACAATCTGTAAGAAGAATGTGAAGTTTTCTGTCAGTTTTCTCTATGGTTATAGAATTGTGTGGAAAGTAATCTAAATGCGTATTTTTGTTCCATTCTTTTAACAGGTGTGGGCACTGTAAGAATCTCGCTCCAGAGGTAATAGTTTCTGTTCTTGTGAATTCCCTTTATAGATTTTTACCGTTTCTTGTTTCTCCCTGTTAGTTAGCTTTTAAACTAATGATTTACTTTGTTGTCATTTTCTGAACTTTTGTCAGTACGAAAAAGCTGCATCCATACTGAGCAGCCATGACCCCCCTGTTGTCCTGGCTAAAGTTGATGCAAATGAAGAAGCAAATAAAGAATTAGCTTCTGAATATCAAGTACAGGGTTTTCCTACCATTAAAATCTTGAGAGATGGTGGAAAAATCATTCAAGAATACAAAGGCCCTCGCGAGGCTTTAGGTATTGTTGATTTCTTGAAGAAACAAGTTGGACCTGCTTCTGCTGAAATAAAATCAGTGGAAGATGCTGCCAGTCTTATTGATGAGAAAAACATTTTTATTGTAAGTCATTTGTTTTTGTTTTTCTGTTTTTTTTTTGGAAAATCTGCCTTCTTTGCTCTTTTAATGCTAAGCTTTTCTTGAAATATTATATTTACCTACTAGGTTGGAGTGTTTCCAAAATTCTCAGGGGAGGAATTTGAGAACTTCCAGACTTTAGCTGAAAAATTGCGATCTGACTATGATTTTCGTCATACCCTTGATGCTAAACTCCTTCCTCGGGGTGAATCAGTCAGCAAGCCAACTCTTCGCCTGCTTAAGCCTTTTGATGAACTCTTTGTAGATTCCCAGGTATTGCTTGATCACATATATCTCCCCTTGCTTTTAAGTCCATTCTTTCTTTTCATTCTACTTTGCAGTTGTTTATTTTATAACAATGTACCTAACATTTGCTATTCCAGGACTTTACCGTTGATGCATTGGAGAAATTTATTGAACAATCTACAATTCCAACTGTGACAGTCTGGAATAATGACCCCAGCAATCACCCATATATTAACAAATTCTTCGAGGGTCCCAATGCTAAGGTACTCCTGTACACCATGGTATCTTACTATCAATTGTTCAATAGTCTTCTAGCATTCCATTTTGGAACTAATTTATGATGGA
Organism: Scutellaria barbata; assembly: GCA_028654395.1. Classification (NCBI taxonomy): domain Eukaryota; kingdom Viridiplantae; phylum Streptophyta; class Magnoliopsida; order Lamiales; family Lamiaceae; genus Scutellaria; species Scutellaria barbata. Next base: position 9,467,392 of record CM053650.1, read on the forward strand.
AATTTCACAATATTATTGATAATCACTTGTCTGCACTGAGAGAATGATATGCAAAGGAACATGATCCTTTTCTTGAAAGTTTAGTAATGGTTAAGGAATCCGATGCAACTCCCATGACGGATCAAATTCTGAATAACATTGAGAAGATCTGAAATACAATATTGAAAATTTATCTTCTAAGTTTTCCAATATTGTACTTGGAGAGAATATGCAGTGGAAATATTGTGTGAATAGAAAATAAATTTCTTGCTTTTCATGTTTTATTTTTGTTATACTGATAAATTTAGGTTTTCTTGAAGATTTGACTCAATTTCATAAGAAAAGCTTTGTGACTGAACACAATATACCCAATATTTTATTGACACTAAGACTTTTACTTATTTATTCTGAATGCAAAATTCTTAAGCTACAATCTATCAGAGTTTAGAAAGATTTTTACTCTTCTATAACTCAATTATGTGCCTTGTGTCCAACTTTGTTTTGTTCTTTGATTTCAATTTTATAACTCCTTGTGTATTGTCGGATGTCCTTTACATTCTTCACTGGTATATTTTTGAGATGCAAACTTTCAGGTTTATTTTTATTTGGAACAGTCTCCGGTATTGGTCACAGGTGTTGCAAGAATTATAGTCGTACTAAGTTCATTGCTGTGTACAGGCCATGCTATTTGTGAACTTCAGCAAGGAGCATGATGCTTTCCAGGCAAAATACAAGAATGTGGCAACACTTTACAAAGGGAAGGGCATAAGTTTTATGTTTGGTGACGTTGATGTTACTCAAAATGCGTTCCAGGTTGTCATTTGCTTATATACTTTTTGTGTGTGTGTGTGTGTGCTTTTTTTTTTTTTTACCTTCTTTTCTATTGTTGGGATCAGATTTGACATGAAATCTTACTATATTTTTACGCCTTGCAGTACTTTGGACTTAAGATGGAACAGGCACCTCTGCTTATTATACAGACAACTGATGGGCAAAAATATCTAAAAGCAAACATTGAGCCTGATCAGATTGAATCCTGGGTGAAAGACTATGTGGTATTTAACTAACTTTTGTGTACTAATGATAAATGTGGTTTGTTCAAGCATCTTTTGAATAAGAGCTGCAAAGACCCAGCTTGTCTGTAAAGCCTGTGAGAATATCAGTTGGATCTTATCGGTTTTTCCCTTTAAATGGTGACAGGATGGGATAGCAAAGCCATTTATAAGATCAGAACCTATTCCGGAAGTCAACAATGAACCTGTCAAAGTGGTTGTTCGTGACAGCATCAACGAAATGGTTTTCAACTCTGGAAAGAATGGTTTGTAGACAATTTTTTTTTTATTATTATTATTATTATTTTTTATTTTTTTTTTTATCTTTTACATCTGAATTTTCTAGTGGTCTGCATGACACCTATACAACTCTTAAATATTATGATATCTTGATGTGCTGTTTATGATGCAGCACTTTGAGTTTGCTTTTGTTGTCTTGTTTCATACATTTTTCAGCAGATATTTAGAATTAGTATTTGTTTAATTGATATCTTTTGGTATTACAGTTCTGCTAGAATTTTATGCACCTTGGTGCGGGCACTGCAAGAATCTGGCTCCAATCCTGGATGAAGTTGCAATCTCCTTCGAGAAAGATCCTGATGTTCTAATTGCAAAATTTGTAAGATTTTCTCCCTTTGCGGCACATAATTTTGTCTAATAATTTACGAATTATTTCTCTGGTCAAACTTGCCTACATTGTTGCCATCTGACAGATACATTGGCCTATTCTTGTGTAGTTCTGTTGTTTGACGGCATGCAGACAACTAACCATTACTACTTTGAAACAATCCTTCTAAGTTGATCATTTAATAGCATGCCAATATTTAACTGAACCTTTTCCTTTCAATTAGATAATTCTACAAATATACACCTACTTAGTGTTTCTTCAATGGAGAAAAATATGTGTCTTGGTAATAATTACTATCATTTTCTCAGGATGCAACTGCAAATGATGTTCCAAGTGACACATTCGATGTTCAAGGATTCCCCACTCTGTACTTCAGATCTGCAAGCGGTAACTTGTTGCAATATGATGGTGATAGAACAAAGGAGGATATCATCAGTTTCATTGAAACTAATCGGGATAAGCCTTCCCAATCAACTTCAGCCAAACCAGCCTCAGAAATATCCGAACCAGCAAACACAGATTCTGCCAAGGATGAGTTGTAAAGAGAGGTATCGTAATTTTACTGTTTTCAGTTGTTAGCTGTGATGTTCTGCCTCTCACACCTTCCACCATTTTCTTCTGCAAGGTTGTTCATAATGAGGATCTTCTACAGCTCAGCGGATTTTATGTTTCCCTCACATCTTTCTTTTGCCGTTTTTCCTTTCTAGTTCTAATAAATGAGGTGTTGTTTAGCCCGGTGTTAGTAGTAGAATTCCATTTCTGGTTCTGCAGTTAGCGTAAGATCTAAAGTTTGTGGTATACATGAACTATCATCAATTATGAGAAGTATTTCCAGAAAAAACCTTGAATTCAGTAGCTCCTTTTTATATCTAAATTTGCATATTCAACTCTTGGAGAAAATGCTCTAGTAACAGGATGGAAACACTTAAAAACTGCTATTATAAAGTTAATCTACTAGAAATATAATGTATATAGCATATAACTTGAAAAGGCAACTTGGTAGTAGCATAATGAATCAGAGTTGATTGTTTGCTGCTCCTCTGTGGATGTGTCTTGTCTCGTCTCGTTTATGAATCAAACGTTGATTGCTTGCTGGTGCTCTGAATGGTGCTTGTGTGTGGCGTCTCGTTTCTTCCCCCAATCGTGCATCCTCAAGTGCAGAGCAGCAGCAGCGATCAAGAAATGCACAGCTTGAACTGGCTTCAAAATATGAAGCACTTCTTTCAGTGTTTTCAGCCTCAAATCATCTGCCTTTAGTAGAATCTCCACCATGCCTTGTTCCTTAGGCGCCAAAGTTGCCTTCACTCGTCTCTCGTCTGTCGCCTCATCCATGTCACCATCCCTTATCATCTCTGTAACAGCGTGGGCAAGCTCCACCATTGATGAGTCAGCCACCATCTCCTGCTGCTTCGCCATCTCCTCCGTTAACTCCCTCTCCTCCCTTAACGTCTCTCTCTGCAACTCATCGATCTTTACGAACTGATCTGGTGACAGATCGCTCAAGTCACCGGTGCTAATCCCTTGCATGAGCTCATCAAGCCTGGCCTCAAGCTGCAACCCCGACTTGGAATAGAGCAAGTGGAAAGCCATGGTGGGACGCCACCCTCCGATCCAGAGGAAGGCGTCTTCGAGGCTGCTCCGCCACGAGGGGTTGAACATTGACATCACATCATTCTTGGCCCACCTCAACTTAGCCCTGTAGTAATGCTCGTAGTGCTCGACCACACGGTCAAGCAGAGGACGAAGGATTTTCTCATCCTCCTTACGCTCCTCCTGGCCCTTGGCGGCAGAGACAAGTTCTTCAAGATGGCTGTTTTGCTCGACCAGCCAACACTCGAAGAAGTTGTGGAAGGACTCCTTGTCGACGACACCGTTCCTCATTGCCTGTGCCAAGTATGTGACACTGTTGGGGAGATCAGACATGGGTTCAACACAAAAGGAAAGGTTTTAGGACGCAAATAATCTGCTTCATTTTCACATATTTTATAAAGGAAATGTATTGTAGGTAATAAACACATGAGGACAAGAATGCATGTACTTATGAGGAGTTTCCGGTTTCTTGAGTACACTGTATTAGTGTCCGGTTTCTTGAGTTGGGATATTATTGTATATCAAGAGTTACATCTTTTGATTTGCTCATATGATTTACTACCCACGTGGACTTGTTGGTTTCTCAATTGTCATTCTCTCTCTTTCTTAATGTTATTGGTGGAAGCATATGCAGTTGAGTTGGTGCATATACTATTTTTACTTATTTATCCATCAACACACACCTACTCTATTCTATTAAATGACTTTTTTTAGTGTTTTTATAATTTACTTATCAGATCAGATTAAGTTTCGTCTCATATATAACCGAATCGATCAACTACAAAATGGATATAATTAAAATGAGGTAAAATCGTGTCAAAAGAATCCCATCCACTAAGATGGACTTATTTCCCATATTTAATAAATCCAAATTAATAATTAATATTATTACAAAAAGGAAAAAGAAAAAGATAATTACTATTGATCCTTAAGTCACCAAAGTACAATACTACTTAACACACCTTGTGATTGACAAGATTCATTTATTAATTGAATAAATCTAATAAATATAAGTGCAGAAGATAGGTGAGGTAGAAGCGGTGGCTATTGCAAGTTGCAACTAGTCGGTTTGCAAACTGGACGAAACAACTTTATACGTAAATATTAAAATAGGATACATTGATTCTTTCATATCATTTCGTAAGCTACGCTTCTACCCCTTGACTTTCAGCAATTCACTACTAAGACGAAAACTAAAACTCTGGTGAGATCATATCACGTGCGACCAAAATATATATGATTGTATTTATAATACAATCATTTATATGTGATAATAATATGTAAATAGGTGTTTTTTGGTAACTATAAGTATGTGTTTATTTTTTTCGTACATGATCATGTTTCGACATGCGTGATAACACGTGTGTGGCGTACGGTCGTGTTCTGAGACACGGTTAATCATGCGCAACAACAGTATATAAGTATGTGTTTATCAGTGTTTTATAGTTATAAATATGCATTTTCAGTATTGTCGTGCATGATCGATAATGTCTTGAAATATAACCGTACATAATTTCGTTCATATAAGGTTGAAAAACGAAATAATAGACGGTCTCACGCAAAAACTAATACCGAATAAACCCCCATATCTTTACACTTAAGCCCTTGTAATTAGTTCTTTTAGGTATCAGACCACTGATTTTGGTTGGGCACTTTTTCTACAATTAAATGATAAGTCGAAATTCCAATCGAATCCCTAACAACCTATAGGTAAATAAATAAATGATAAAATCTTGTATAAGACGGTTTCATGGATCTTATTTCGTAAGACGGTTAGGTTTTGATTCCGTCAACGGTCAATTGATCAAAGTCAAAATCAACAGTCAACGTCAACATACGGTTAACAAAAGTCAAAGATAATACTTTTATGTATATCATGTGATAATGTTTGTATTATAAGATACATTTTGAATTGAATCAAACTATAAAAAAATATGTATTACTTTTATGTGTATCAGATAATATTTTTCTATACATGAGGTAATACGTTTGTATTATAGGATACATGACTCGAATTGGATCGGGTCGAATCTTACAAAAATGCCCGAATCCTAGGACTTTTAAATACTTTTTCTTTCTCGCGTAACATGTAATACTTTTGTACATATTAGGTAATATTTTTCTATATATCATGTAATACTTTTATATCATTTACATATATTACACAATATAATACAAGAATATTATCTGATATACAGAAAAATATTAGCTAATATACCCAAAATATTACATAATTTATTATGTCCAATTCAACTCGATTTATCTTACGAGATAGGATTCTTGAGATAGTCTCGTATAAGATCTATTTTAAATAAATATGATTGATTCACATCATTGGGACTGAAAATTATGAGATAAAATTATGTAGTGAAATTATATAACTTGTGGCTTACAAGGCAAATACAACCACGAAGCTTATATTATTATCATTTTGAAGGACGTTGCTAAATTAAAATCTTGAATGAGAAGAATACGGCCATAAATCCTTCTTAAGATGCTAAACAAAAACTTTGGAACAAGTATTATTTTGATCACTAAGAATTTAGATTTATGTGTACACAATTGTTTCTATACATCAAGTGTACGGATCCTAAATCCGTGCAATTGGGTCAACTCGACCCGTAAGTGCCTTTCACGCGCCCCCACGCTTACCTCACGCACTCCCACGCATCCAAACCCTAGCCCAAACCCTAGTTCTGCTGTATATTAACATAACCTTTTAATTTAGCGAACTTAACCTTTTAGTTCTATCCTTATAACCTTTTAGTTATATGCACATAACCTTTTGCAGTGCTGAGTAGTGAAAAAAGTATAAGTTATTCACTGAAAAAGTTATGAAATTTGTACATAAAAGTTATGAAATTTGTACATAAAAGTTATATCATTACAACATAAATGTTTCGACTATATTAAATTTTTATAGTGAAAAAACTATAAGTTATTTATTGAAAATGTTATGAAATCTGTATATAAAGGTTATATTATTACAGCATAAAGGTTATATTATTACAACATAAAAGTTTTGGCTATATTACATGAATTTTTATAGTGAAAAAAGTTAAATTATGCATTGCAAAGGTTATGAAATCTGTACATAAAAGTTACACTATTACAACATAAATGTTATATTATTACAACATAAAGGTTATGACATAAATTATAAAAAAAAAAGGGCGCGGATCTAGGTTAAACTTGACCCGACCCGACTCGCATACCCAATTACATGAATCATGACCCATACACTTGGTGCACACAAACACTACTCTTAATTGTAATATTATTTGACTAAGATTCGACTAAGATTCGATCGCACTTCTTACTTCATTTATAAAAGTTATATTTGAGAATTTTCATAAAGATTTGATTTTGCTGTGACGTTTCATTTTTTCCAATTATATATTCTCATTTTTGCGGCTCTATAAATAGGCAGCGACATTTACCGAATAACGTGCGTGCATGCAATTAGACTTGAACTTTGGATCTTATATATACACACTCACAATTATTTTATGCAACAAATGAATGAGTCATAATCCATACAATTTAGATTATGTGATTCAAAAAATGCTGAAAATACATTCTCGCTCTATAGTTTGCACTGTAATTCTAGCTCTTAAGTTCAATTTTAATTATTTTCGCTTAATCATTTAGTTTAGCGAATCTAACCTTTTAGTTCTGTTCGCATAACCTTTCGTATTATATATATTGCAAAAAATCCAAATAATATCACTTAAAGATTATGAAATCTATACATAAATGTTATACTCATATAACATAAATGTTATACTTGTATAATATAAAGGTTATATAACTTTTATATTATATATACTGAAAAAAATTGAAATAATTTTACTTAAAGGTTATGATATATATTAATATATATGTACATAAAGATTATCTTCTATAGCATAAATGTTACATAACTTGTAATTATATTACTTGTATTGAAAAAAATCTAAGTAATTTTGCTTAAAGGTTATGATAGATTGTAATACCCCAAATTTCTAATTATATCTATTTTATGAATAATAGACTTTAATTAATTTATCATAATTTAATAGTATATTTTAGGTGAGGTAAAGCTCAGTAAGCAGAAATCATGCATGCACTGTCATACAAATGGCTGTAAGGACTTTAAGAATAACATGAATGCATGGCTTTGATATCTTTTACTATGTTGGGCCCTTGACCCGTCTACAGTACATCGGAAAGAAGCTAGCTCAATAATCTCTGTACTTTACTTTACTTTGCTTTAAAGTCATGTTTATGGCTTAATATCTTCGAACCATAACCACGACTCGCATGCCATAGGCACACTTTTACTTTTAAGCCATATCCATGCCTCGCATGTCACCGGCCTCGATGTACTAGTAGCGGTCAACTTTGCTTTAACTTTGTTTCTTTGTATGATTATGATGTGCATACAGACTCATCATGTCTTCTATGCATACACCTATCTATGCTCATGAATGATATGTACAAAATTCAATGCTCACGTATCATCTTTAATTACACATAAAAACTAATCACCAATATCAAGAAGCGCAAATTCAATATTATCATATAATGCAAGTAAACACATAAAATACTATGTTTATGCATTGTAGTTGCAAATGAATTTCTACTTACCTTGTCTTGTAAAATTGTTATTCTCAACTTCTCGTCTCTTTTGTGTCAATACCACTGAACAAAAATAATGTATAAACCGTTATATCAAATCAATGACAATTATATTAAACTAAAGTAACTTCTAATAACCTAAAACATCTTTTATTTGGATTTAATAATATTAATTTTTAGTTATTATAGTGATTATAACATAAAGAATAAAATTAAATCTATAAACTAGTTTTTCACCTCAATTTCAACACAAAATCAGTCTATATTTAAAAAATTATCAAATATTATAGCCCTCATAAAATAATTTCATATTTTTACAGAATTTAAACAACATGTTGAAGTATAACATATAAAAATATCACCTAAAACTAAGCTTTACATAATTAGTTATGAATTTTCGAAGTTTGCTGAAAACAGGGTACTTTATAAGGTGAAAACATGTTTTCTTGTAAAAATTCTCATAAATTGTACAAGGCTTCAAAATTTACAAGGTAAATTTCTACATCTCTATCAGAACTGGTACTACAACATAGTCAACTATGGCATATATATATGGTTGAAATAATTAGTTATGATATTTAGAACAAGACCGAAAACAGGACATGACCAACACAGAAAACCAACTATATTGTAAAATTCGGCATAAATCGTAAAAAACCCCAAAAATTGCATACTAAATTCCTGTACGTACCTAAGAAATGGTTCTAAAACATAGTAAAAGATCATATATAAATTCGAAGTATACAGTTCAGAAACATAATTTGATTCGGACTCAAAAACAAGACAAAAACTGTCTCTGAACAGCTTATCTTAGAAATATCATATAAAATCGATTTTAACTCCAAATATTCTGAAATTTGACACACATATTCTACACTTCATATACTAGATTATATTAAAATGGTTTAGCTTAAATCAATTCCTACATCACCCAGAATATTTCGGAACAAAGATGCAGAATATGAAACAGAGGAAATCTATCACTGAACAGGGCTATGTTTGAAAAATCATAATAAATCGAATTTATGTCCAAATATTCTGAAATTTAACAGATATGTTCTTCACTTCATATATTAAAACTTGGCCAAAGGGTTTAGTCAAAATCAATTCCTATAGACCTACGAATGTTTCAGAACTTACTTGCAGTTTTCCATCTTATAATACATGCATACACTATTTTGCATATTCAAGTAAATGAAATACATAAAATTCTAAACCTAATGCCAAAGAACATCTTTGGATCTTCTAAAATATATGCAATAAGTTAGAAAACATCAAACTTCAAAGAAGAAATTAAAAGATTTAAGCCAAAGTACCTTCAAAATCAAAAACAAGAGGTGTGTTCTTCCTTTTCTTTTGAAATTGTGTTCTTTCTTCTTCTTGCTAAGTTTCCTTACGTTTTTTTTTTCTTTCCTTCTTTTCTCCCTCTAAGAATTATCAATCCCTCTCTAATATATTTCTTATAATTTATTTTATTGATGTGGTGATCTTTTTCACTGTGGAAGTAATTAACATGCGGACACCATTTAAGCTTATCTTGGAAGCCACCACCTATCTCATTATTATTATTATTTTTATTATTATTATTATTATTATTATTATTATTATTATTATTATTATTATTTTTCAGCACATAAATACATATAAACAATTAGAAGCTTCAATTAACGTTCCAACAACTAGTAATTGACATAAATAATTACTACATATCTATTTTTTTTTATGTATTCTTAAATATATATAAATTTGGGGCTTTCAATTACTAATTATAAGCAAATAAGATTTTTATAAACTAGATAACTAGGTAAATAAAACGAACACATTATATAAACTCAAATATCACAAAATAAACAACATACAATAATTCATAAAATGCATGGATGCATGAACTATATTGGTCAATAGGTAATGAGGGGCTCGGGTCTCACAACAGAGGTTCATTTATCCCCTCTGAACCTCTAAACCACTTGGGACCAACAAGTGATATCATAGCAAGTTGGGTTAAGAACCAACTTATCTAGTCACCTACCCAAATCCATCTTGTGTCTGTTTGAAATCTATTTTCTTATTCTTTAAAAACTTCATCTCTTTAGCATATCATGAATTCTTCACATAACAAGATCTCTATGTTTTCCATAGAAGAATATGATGATTAAAAGATAAGATGCAAGGTCATCTTTCAGCTATGAATGATTAAATGTGGACAATCATAACTGAAGGACCTATTATACCTCCTAAACTAGACCCTGTATTTGGAAGAGACAGATGAGACTAGGCCGCAACGGGAGACGCATCAACATGAGGCATAGAGGATGTAGAAGCAGAAAAAGTTGCTGCAGGTGCTATAGAGGATGGTGCAGTAGGTGCTGCAAGAAGACTAGACATACTACTTAATAGACCAAACACAAAAGAACTTGACTATAGAAGAGTTCCACCACCTGATGTTCTTATTAAACCAAAACATGAATGGAATGTTGAAGATAGAGAGAGACCAATCTTGACAATGTAGCAAAGAATGCAATGTTTATTACTCTTGACAAAGGAACTTTCAACAAGATGAAGAAATGCAACATAACAAAGGAAATTTGGGAGAAGTTGGAGCAGATATGTGAAGGGACCGAACTCATAAAAGATAATAAAATATCAACTACTACTCAACTCTTTGAGTTATTTGAAATGAAACCAGAAGAATCTTTGGAGCAGTTAAATCTAAGATTCACATCAATTTTGAATGAGTTGAAGACAATAGAAAAACACTACACAAAAGGAAAAAAAACATGAAAGTGTTAAGTGCACAACCTGCAGAATGGGATAGCAAAAAAAAAGCTATGAGGGAATCTATGGATCTAAGATCCATGAGCACATTCCATCTTTTCTGACCTTAAAGCCTTTGAATTCGACATCAACCGTAGAAAGAAAGAATATAAAGATTTAAGTGCCAAGGTTACAACACTTACAACAAGATCCAAAAATACACCAACTACAAGTTACATCAAATAGATTAAGATGTCAATGAAGGATGCATAAGAGGACATGCCCTTACTTCTAAAGAAATTCAAAAGGTTTATAAAGAAAAACAATATGAGGGATAACTTCAAAAAGAAATAGCCAACACTACATGTATCATCCAATTGACAATCCAATACAATTTTTTCTAATCTATGATACAATTGCAGAAGAACAGGACATTATGCCAGAAACTGTCTATACCCCAAAGTACACAAGTACCTTGAAGAAGAAAGAAAGCAAATAAGAGAAAAAAAAGTGACAAGCAAAAGCTGAGAGCACTTCTAGGGGAAGCAGAAAATGCTAAGGATGCAACAACATCCAAAGAAGTGCAGAAAGAACAAAGCTTATTTGACACTGGTAGTGATAGCTCAACCTCTGATGGCGAAGTTCTGATTTGCTTAATGGCCAGAGATTGTGAAGAGAATGAAGAAGATGAGGTCGTTTATCAACCTCAAGTTGTTTCTAATAATGAGAAGCTGAACATGGTCCAAGCCTTTAGGTAGATCATGAGTGACTTTAAGCAACTTAGCTCATGAGGAGTTTAAGGTATTTAACAATCCTTCGGCAAAGTCCCCCCATGAAACTTTATATTCATTTAAGTAAAAATAAAGGTGATCGAGTGGCTCAAGTGGAGTATGCAAGGGTTATAGAAAGTGTTATATACATTGCTAATTGTGCATGTCCTGATCTTGCATGTGTGGTGAACAAATTAAGTTCACAAGTAATCCAAGTGATGCGCATTAAAGAGTGTTTAAAAGGATTTTAAGGTACTTGAAGTACACTTTGAATCCGTGGTTGTATTACATGAAAAATATCCAGCGATACTCGAAATATATAGTGATGCTAATTGGATATCCGACATTAAAGATTTATTTTCCACAAGTGGATATGTATACACTATTAGAGGAGAAGCGGCTTTGTGGACGTCCACAAAGTAAACATGTGTAGCTTGATCCACCATGAAATTTGAGTTCATAGCTTTGAATAAGGCTGAAGAGGAAGTTGAGTGGCTTTGTAATTTTCTGGAGGACATTCTATGTTGGAATATCTCAATTATAGGGTAATGGTGCATTGTGATTACCAAACTACCATTGGTAGAGCTTTGAGCAATATGTATAATATAAAGTTTAGGCTTATTCGTCGTAGATATAATTTCGTGAGACATTTGATCTCTAGTGGTGTCATGTCAATTGACTACATTAAATCAAAAGACAACTTAGCAGATCCGTTCACAAAAGGGCTAAACCAAGATTAAATTAATAAGTTTTTCGAGGGAATGAGTATAAAATCCACAAAGTAAGAATTGAAATATTGGTAACCCATCCATGCTGATTGGAGATCCCAAGAACTTAGTTCAATGAGAAAATTAAGCTATGAATGTTCGTTGGAACACTTGGTAATTCTATTTTTTCTTTTGAGAGTACTTGATTAAGTGTTGAAACCTGCAAGATGTGGTGAGGTTAAGTTTTTGACTTTTAATGATTCGTAAGCCTTATTAAGGTAGATAATGACAGGATACTCGTGATAGGAGATGACTTATATAAGTGAAAAGTGAGGGTCGTTTCGAAGTAACACTTATGAATTCAAAGGATTGTCCATAGACAAAACAGACAAATAACGTGAGAACAAAAGATGGTGACTTTTATTTTATCTGATAGTTTCTTGCATTTTTATCTAGGATCCTTGCAGAATTCCCCAACAATATAGAACTTGGGACTAGTCGTAGTTGTGGTTGTGGCCAAGAAGCAGTCAGGAAAAGAGCTTCAAAGCCCTTCTTCCTAACTTGTCCTCAATCTCCAAATTGGCGCATCAAAATATTGCTTATACGAGTAAAGGATATAATAGTAGCCACAAGACATTCCCCCTGATATGGACGGAAGAAACTATGCAACAACCCGTTGAAGCCATCAAATTGTTCATCTGTCTGTGATTCTCATCTATTTCGCCCATCTGTCCCTTCTATGTACACATCTACATAAAGTGAGAGTCAGAGATCCTGATCTTTTTCTACACGGTGTCTTCACTACGAGAAAATCCTCATTTTTGAGGTCTTCGTATATATTATTGTGTCAAACTAAGATGGGATAGTTTAAGGAATTGCATCCATTAAGCCGTCAGTATATTTGATGGTATTTGACTATGGAGCGTTAAAGCCACAAGCTACATTTCCTTATGCAATTATGTCTTATTTGGGTGAGGTTGTGAGTCTGCATGCTATATGTACTAATTTTCACTCGTAGGGGATTGTTGAAGAAAATTGATTTTGAGCCAATTATAAGTGTGTGGCAATTATTGATTTTTGAAAGAAGTCTTGACCACATGTGTTTGACAATTAGTTTGAGGAATCTAAGTTGAGAAAATGTGAAAGTAAAAGGTAAAAGGTCATTCTACATTTTGAGTCGATGATCGTAGTGCATTCTCACTCTGAAAATAAATTTTTGGTTAGTGAAAATTAATGCATGAAGTTAGTGACGAAAACTTGTTTGGTGGGCAAATATTGCATCCGATGCTAGGTAACATGACGGGCAACATCGCTCGTTTGTGAAACCCAAAATGCGAAAGCCTAGTGGGAAGGCCCATTTTGAAGTCTTGATTAATGATCTTTCAAATCCTCAGTATTAATGTTGTAAGGTATTGGAGAGCTCCACTTACTTAGTGGGCATAAATGTCTTAAATGCCTCATTAATTGGGAAGTCCATTTACTTGGTCAATGTACTTATAAATAGGTCATTATTTTCATTTTTTTTTGCATACCATTAAGAGCACGAAATTCTTACTGCCAAGATGATCTTTCTCATCTCATCTTTGGAAAATCAAACTTACATTTTGAGCATATAGAAGAGTGATCTAGTTCTTTCACTATTTTAGTTCGTTGGTACTTCTAGTTTTGTGGTGCTACTAACTAGAAGACATAAGAGATTTTATCTTTAATAACGTCACGTCGTACTGTGAGCACTAGTCGGGGCATGTTCGTTTTTTAGGGAAAGGATTCCTGACTTAACTTTCCAACATTCCTTTATGGTGCATTTCCAAAGCTCTTCTTTGTAGGAAAGCTATTGAAGATGCTTTTTGGGTCTTGTACGCAGCCAAAGCTCAAAGACCACACTGGAAGTTGAAGTTCGAAGACACTATTAGTTTCCAAAAAGGATCTACCATTGTAGTATTGCAACATCATTGACAATATCCGCTGTCAGAATTTGTTGTTTGTAGTGTTGCAACACCGTCAGCAATATCAGTATTCTGTTCTGTAACAATTTTATTATTTTATCTTACCTTATAATTAACATTGTTTGATACATTATAAATCGATATGATGAAACTAGATTATTTTATCGATTGGAAGCTGACCATTGTTGTTGTTATTTGTTGCAAAGGTGATGAATTCGATAATGTGCCTATTTGGGTTATTAAGAAGCATGCAAATCCTAGATGGTAAAAGGTGAACATGAACAATCTTGATTATTTGCATGTATGAATCCAACAAAAAGACTTGGATGAGTGGCTTGCTTTTCCAAGAACAAATTGGTTGACTTGATAAAAGAATGAACAGTAGAAATGTTATTTTGAGAGTACAATTCCTCAACTCATAGATAGTGAAAGACATAAAAAATGTAGATATATTTTTCTTACCTCCAAACACAATGTCTAAGATTCAATCATCCTTAAGATTGAAGCACAAAATCCTAAAAAACAAAATATTTTCAATGTTATTGATCTTGCTAGCATGGCTTGGAAATTTGATGTGAAGAATACAACAATTATAAATTATTTCCGGCATTGTAAGATTTGATGTCATTTCTAATTTACATTATAGAAAGGTTACCTTTTTAAACAACTACTTGCTACAAAATGAGCAACATATACACAAAATGTGTCAAGCACTACAAAAAGTTAAGGATGATGATCATTATGATTTAGGTGAAAATAAAGATCAATCATATTATGCATTTTACTACGAGTTTTGTAATTTAAGTGGTATTCCACTTTCATAAAAGTGTAAATTGTGATACTCAATATTCAACCTGGAACACATGAGTTTACTAATTTTATTGTGTCCCTCTCTTCCATCCCTCCGAGCTCATTAAAAAAAACAAAAATCATATTATACATTTTTTCAAGAAGAAATGACAACGGGTAAGAGCATTGTTGATTAATTGATAGGGTTTGGAGTGTGGTTGCATAGTGTGTATGGAATTTAAAATATTAATTTATATTTTTATTAGACCCTTAAGAATTTAAATATTTTTATTACTTTTAATGCATTTAGTGAAGTTATTAGTTTAGTCGGGATCAAAATATATTATTACCCATTATATAAACCGGGTTATTACTTGATATAATATTCATTCATCAAAGTTTAACTGTATAAAAAAGATTATTACTTTATTGAATATTCATTTATCGAGGTTTAGCTACAATACATAAATTTGATTAAGCTATAATAGATAAATCTGAACATTCATTTGATGATTAATTCATAAATAATTTAGTCCTGCAAGTTGCTACCAGATCCGTATTATAGTGGCCATATTTTATTTGTATTTGTCCATGGAAGAGAACTGTTGTCACACATTCCAAAAATAAGAATACTAAATACTCAATATTTTATGTTGCATTAACTTCCTTTTGGGTTTTAAGGGAAATTATTAAATTATAGTTTGTGATCATTTATATTTAGTATTTACATCATCATAATCAACATATGTGGCATACAACTTTGTATTAGCCCAATGCGAATCCAAGCAAGAAAAAAACAGGCAAGAGAATTAGGGCATTCCAATTCACCAGTCCCTATGCATATAGCAATTATCAATGAAGGAAAGAAAGGGAGTAAATGCCTAAACTAGAACACAAAACATCAATTACATGAGTTTAGAAACTACAAACAAATATACAGGACATGAAGATGAAGGGGTGTGAATGAGGGATCATCAATTGATAGTTTCTATAAATTTCAGGAATGTAATCTTGTCAAATGTGCTGTGCTGTGTATGCTGAATCCTGCGCATAAAATCAGAGAACTAAAACATATACAAAATGAAATGAAAATGCATCTTTTCCAACACAATGATTTCTGGAAAATTCAAATGCATCAATAAGACCGCAGGTAACATAATGCAACCGAAGATAAGGCCTTTAGCTAAAACAGAGTCAGATGAGGCCTAGTTTATTAATGATTCCCTTCTTTCTAAGTCACACAAGGGGTAACTAATATTCCTCTGCCTAGAGATCTAGAAAAAGGAAACTTAGAACAGATTCTTCAAGATGAAAATACTCTCAACATATACTTGCAAATGCCTGCCCTGGTTAAAAGAATGTATTCACTTGCTAGATTTGACTCTTTGATGAAACAAAATTCAAGACTAACAGTTGTGTACGATGTATGAGCAATATAAGAATGTTCTCCGCCTTTGCAAGTGTAAAGACTTGCAGACTTACTGCTTTCTAATTTCAGCCGTATATTGCTTTACTACAACTTGCTGCTACTTTTATATAGATTATGCTAAAAATATTTTTAAGGGATTTGTCTATATCAATAATTCAATTATATTTTTTATTAAAAATAAGATTTGAACATAATGGCCTTTAGCTGGGCCAAGATCAATAAGTTGTAGTTTGCAAGATAAAATTTTGGTTTTACTGTCACAAACTAAAAATCATTTCTTAAAATTTCCGTACAGAATATGAGATTTAAATTTGGTTGCACTACCCATCATGGACAATTTCCAGGATTTGAAACAACATTAAGCACTGTGAATAATAACAAGTGAGCTATGAGAGTTGAGGCATGGACATTAGGACACTCTTTTTATGCCTATTCTTTTTAAATGGTTGCATAATTTATCAAAGCTTTAATGCGTCAGAGTGTCTACATTTTTATGCCAAAAGCAGTTTAAAACAATGATCAAACTATTTGGAACCCCTTCTCTGGTACATAAAACATAAGTTTCACCCCGAGAATATAATCGTGATTGATTGGAGTGGAGAACATTAATATGACATGAAAGATTCCAAACATTAATTTAGTGATTTGCACAATTATTAACAACTATCTATGTATGGTAGAACAATATGTATGGTGTAGAGAATACATGAACTACATCCACGAAAAATACATGAAAGTTTGAAAATTATGAGTTCTATCATACTTCAAAATCAGGCATAAATTGAGACTTGATATAAATTATCTAACTGTCTTGGAATCTATGCGTTGAAACATTAATATCAGGTTTTGAGGAAATCCCTCCACATTTCCCAAGCGAATAATAGGGAGAAATATTTCTTGAATAAAACCATAGAATAAAAAGTGATATTACCTTAGAAGCGCCTTGATTTCTGTTGTGGAGGATATCCAGGCATCCCCATTCCAGGGTCTTTCCTTCTCATCTATAATAAAACAGTACACTAAAAATTTACTAAAGGAACGGAAACAACCACAAACATTCAGCAATATTATCATCTAAACACACAAACCTGCTGCTGTTGGTGAGCCTGGGTACCAACACCCCGTTGCATTGGTATGCCACCAGGATTTACTCCAGTGCCCATACCAGCCTGAGAAGCAAGATTGTAAGCTGGGATTCCAGGAGGTTGCTGCATCCGTTGCATGCCAACCATGGGCATCGGCCGAGGCATAGATCTATTTTGCATAACGTGAGGGCCTGTCATGCCCCCAGACATAGAATTTCCAGATGATGGCTATAAAAGCAAACCACAGTAAGGTATCCATGAGACAAGACAATCTGAACAAATTGTTATGAATATGTAGATCATCTTTTTTCTGGCACATGCAATAACTCATGATTAGATAGGCCAAACTTACTAGGTTTTTCTTTTTTACCAATTACTTCCTTACAGGATGATTTATTTTCAAAAATATTGTCTCCTTAAATGTTCCTATATGAAGCTCAATGTTTTTCTTAATCATCCTAATTTGGTTTGTATTATTTTAATGTTATATGGTTATGAATCTTTTAAATCTGTTAAAAAAGAACTTTCTTATTATCTATAATTTAAATTTTGGAATTCTATGCATGGTAGAAAATGAAAAAATGTGTGCCACTCCACTCTCACTTAATGCTTTTAAATCCTTCAAACACAGGTAAGATACAATTTTACACAACTTCATTCACCTAGTAAAATGTAATTAAGGTTATTTGTTAGAGTTTGCAATAGCTATTTCCACTTTGATTCTAGCTTCCATACAAGTATACAATAAAAATAAAAATAAAAATAAAAAGAAAGACAAATACTCATACCCTAGTCTCTAGGTCAGTATGTAAGTTTGTGGATTTAGGGTTATAAGTTGTATAATTTTCTTATCTTATAGTGCTTGTAAGCCGCTAAAAGAGTTATGTATTGCTTATAAATACATTTTAAAGTGCTAAATTCTTTAAATAAATTTGCAACATGTGTTGTATGCACTTTAGACATCATCATTTAGACAATCAGGACCTGCCTAGAAGCAGCCTATTATTAAGCAATCTAAAAAGGGGTCAATTAATCAAATAGAATGTGGCAATCTAACATCAACATTTTAAAGTTCAAATGCACAACAATTATACAGTGATGTGAAAAAGTTAAAGAGTTGATGAAATAAACTATCACTACAAATGCCAAAAAATTCCAAAAAACTAAATGTCAATATTATCTTAATGTTACGTTACTGAAGAAGGTGCTTTGCACTATATGCTGGTTCACCTGACCGAGTTATAGCTAGCAAGATGTTGATTACACACAGGAGGTTGGTAAGAACTGAGGGGAGCACTTTGGCTGGAGAGAGCTAAGGGATACATGGGGTTTATATTGTTAAACAAGACTCTGCCACTAGGACATCGGTTTGAAGAATTTACTACCGCCATCTCTATCACCTTTCTGAAATACGATTGCACTGTGATGTTAAGATGAACATCATAATGGTCGCATGTAAATTTGACAGACTTCGAGTTAAAATAATAAACACAGAGGATTTGCTTAGACTTGCTAGGATGATTCTACATTTGTTTTTGGTAAGCTCCACATTAAATCACAGCTGTGATTCAGAAATACCAGCTTGCAAACCATCCTGAGCCTCCCTAAACACAGCTTCCAACTTTCATGATTTTTACCTCTCCTATCCCCTATCTCAACCAATATTCTTTAAGTCACACGTTATCAAATAAAGAATCTTTACTACACCTACTATATATCTATGTATTCTTTCAGAACAGAAAATTTCCACTCTACTCTATTAAGTTTCATTTGTAGCACATTAAACGTGCACCATCAATAAGCAAATCTATGCATAGGCCATTAGTATGTAAAATGAACTTATGTAAGGAAGATAGTTTTCCATTTAGCTACACTACCAAGATGATAAGCAACTATCAGAAAAAGACAAGAGTGTCCTTTAAATAAAAACTGAAAATGATACCTACAGAATAATCTGTCCTTACAAGGACATAAAAAGGCTGCTGAGCTACCTACATCATGATAGATTTAACAAAAGGTGATTATAGAAATCCCACAACACCTAGTTTTTGCAGTTGACTTGATTCAAGAATAACAGGTAGCTGCGTACTACAATTAATCTCAAGTTATTCAGAAAAATAGTCAAGAGAGTGTTGTCAATCATGCAATAACTAAATATCCAAATTCACTTTGTTAAACATCTCAATTATTTCCACAAAATTTTAAAAGACAATCCCTTGCAGGTCCAGAACCTTTATCTTGGCATCCACAACCCATTTTAGCATTAAGGTATCTTCCACATCAGGTTTGGGGTTGTTTATAAGTATGATTCATATACATTAAACTATTCTTCAGTATTAGCATTAACATTAAAGAAGCTTCAAATAAACGTGTCAACAAACCAAAACTTCAGTAAATATACCGGTTGAGAGGGCTGAAGGCTAATGGTTCCTTCAATATCAGTGCTTGTGTCCACTGGACGAGTTGGGTAATTCACAACTTTCTCTCCAGGTTGTGGTGGTACCAGTGCACTGACACAATATAGTTATTAACAAATATATTATTAGATGAAGTGCTTAACAAACATAATTCTGAGGTTTACAAAAAAAAAGAGTACAACTACTACATACTTGCATCCCGGCAAAGGCTCCATGCGAAAATACCTGAAAGTTGATGACACCGAAAATTTTAACAGATTGCCAGGCTTATTTTGAAAATTGAAGACACTTTAACACCTCTGAGACATTTGTGTATATAGAAAAACAACAAATTTCATAGATTCTTGAAGAAAAACAAGTCAATCACTTCACAGGATAAAAAAATGTTGAAAGAGAACGAAACAGGAGAGATTAAACCAACAGAAATAGCCAAATGAAGCTTTTGACTGAAACATCGGAGAAAAATATTTAAATAGTGAAACCCACAAATGTTCGTAATTTGACCATATATGAATCCAACTAATTGGTAATATGGACTTCAACAAATATACAGCAGGTTTACTACTGCCCAAGGTAATAACTTGCTCTATGGAACCTAACCACCACCATTGCATGAAATTTTTATTATCTGCAAGCGGTACAAAAAAAGTTGCATAGAGCCCATCAAGTGAAATATGTGAATTCAAATTTTCTGATATCATTTTCTGAAACTCCCAACAGCAACGACATAAATCAGCAAGTTAAATTCATACTAAATTAACACACAAACTAATTGAAAATGGTAAATAGCTATATTGGAATTCAAATGTATTAATTGAACAAAGTGGACCTAATCCTTTTTTATTTTTCCAAGCATTTAAACCAACAATTTGTAGGCAAAGTTTAAAGGTGTTTTTCTAATTAACCATCTTGCAGAAGCTAAGGCAGGCAACTCTACTTTGAACCAAGTACAGAAATCACATGTAAACTTGAAGGAGTGAGAGAGGCAAAGGAGTAAAACTCTGGAATAGCATCACTTAGCAGGCCCATGGTCATCAATCCAGAATGGGAATGAGCTCAATTCAAGGGCAGACAAACTCAAGTAAGCTGCAGACGTCCAAAAACTTAATGTCCGAAAATGCCAAACCCCTAATTTACTGGCAATTTAAATAATAAACTCGTACAAAATATTATAACTAAACTTAATGCATATATTCAACTCAAAGTTTCAAACAGAATGATATATTTACAACAAATATAGAAATTAACTATCACATAAATGTTGTTTGGTATAATAACACGAGAAAATTTAAAATATTTCAATATATTAACTATTATATAAACTAGTGTAGGTCCCATGGGATGCACATGCATACAAATTTTTACAATTTAATGTTTCGATATGAAAATATTGAACCCGAAATAATAAGTTTCTTGAGAGTAAGTTCAATCCAATTTGTTATTTGTGTGATACATGATCATAATTTTATGTATTTCAAGTGTAATGTGGAAATGTTTATTTACCAAAAAAAAAAAAAAAACAAATTCTTGCAAATATTTCTATCTCATTTAGTACTTGCGTGATGCATGAATATATAAATTGCAAGTGTTAGAATTTTTTGATATAATGTTGATGTTTTTTAGAGTTATTTCAATTTAATCTACTACCCATATAATTAATTTATGAATTTCAAATATTTCTTTAATTCATCATACGTTGGTTTGATTACTTTACTAATTGTATTTGTCATAATGGATTTAGAAAAAATTATGCAAATATATAATTAATAGCATATTCATAATGAGTGTAAAGTGGTGGTACTGTTTTATATTACTCCAATTTCTTTCTCCAAATTAATCATACCATTAAAAAATCTACATAATTTTTATAAGATGCCTAAAAATCAAGCATCAGACAGTTGGACACATTATTCAGTCCAAACCTCTTTCTAAATCAAAACTAATGCAGAAAAGTCAGACACAAGGAACTAATGGCTTTTGTTCAACAGATGATGGACAAGTTCCTTAGTTTTGAAAAAAAAGTCACCTATTTAGCCACTCATAGAAAAAAGCAACCACTAATCAAGCATATAGTTCAGTGAATGTAAAAGATCATCCAAATGGAGGCATATCAGAGGCGATGGGGGTTGACAAGCTGGAAGAGAGGTAAAAGTCAATACATACTCATGCTCAAGAGCTTGTGTGGCTGTTATTCTTTTTCTAGGGTCATACCTGCAAATAAAATCAGCCATGGATTGCATGTAATTCAATTGATCTCAAGATTTAAAAAAAATAAAAAATGCAGTAGTTACTGTAGAAAGATGTTATTAAACCAATACTTCGAAGCAGACAATTTAAATAAATAAAAAATACATTAGTGCAGAAGAAAATCATTTGGACCTGCTATCATTTTGCTTCCAATATCAATATTTAAAAAACAAGGATAAAGGCACTCGATTTTTTTGCAATATTTAGATTAAATCAATCAAGCCGCAACAATTGTGATAACTGATTACTTTCCAAATGTTAGGGAAAGTAACATGTTACTCGACAAATTTCAATCCTATTATAGTATCATTATCTCATTAATTGAGAGTTGCGAGCATAACTAAGCATGTGCAAAATTAGATAAAGTTACTGGTTCCTATGCTTGCATGAATTCAACATTAGCCACATACTCGAGCATCTTGGAGAGGAGGTCATATGCTGGATTTTTTGGAGATAACCGAACTACATTGTAAAGTTCAGCATTATTGCTGCATCAACAGAAATAAAAGACATGAGAAATTTAGTTAATAGCAGACCATATAAAGGAGAGGTGCTCCAGAACATTGACAGCAGTTAGCCGTCAGCCTACTGACACAAGAAACAGCAAAGAAGAAAGAATATAACTAACTATGTGTGCCCTTGAATATGTTGCAAATCAGACTGCCAGTGTGGAAGATTCACAAGTGTTGGCCATTTTTCTTGTGTGGGATGACCTAAGTAATGCCACAAGTAACTATTACCAATAGGTAACATAAAATCAACAGAAAAACGGAATCATCAAAGATATTCTCACCTAGAACCTTAAAAATTTTGTCAAGTTGATCAAGCTGCATCATCAAAAGAAAGTTAGAAAATATGGCTAGACAAAACATCAGATAAATGCTCAGTCAACACAAGTTATTTCATTAACAAAGGTTCCAGAAAGAAAAATATCATACCTGAAAGGGGTTTGGAGTCCCTTTTACTTCTTGACCTTGAAATAGCGGTTTTAGAGTGAGAAGCTCTGCAAAGATGCAGCCCACAGCCCACATGTCTTTTTCCATAATAAAAATATCAATAATTAGCAGCTGAAATTAATATATAAAGTTATTTTTTTCCATAAAAGAACAGGAACACGTGTAAGATGATGTGATTGAAATGGTTTGCAATGACACTAAGAATAGGCCAATAGATCTTACCAACAGCACTTGTATAGTGTTTAGCCCCAAGAAGTAACTCAGGTGCGCGATACCAAATAGTCACTACAACCTGCAGGTAACAAATTCAAAAGATAAACTATCAATATATCAATCCAAGAATGTATATAAGAAGAATAATAATAAATATTCTAGGCTAAAAATGCTAAGAATACAGAGTTTTCCAAGCTCATCATATTTTTCACTCTCAAATTTCAATGACTTTGAGATAAAGCTCATCAATAGTTTTGCTTAAAGATTTCAAATAATTCTTACCCCATTTTCAGATAGAGGCTTTAAGGGGGCTTGGTAAATTCTTGCAAGGCCAAAATCAGCGATTTTTACCACTCCATGTTCTTCCCCATCACCCATTACCTGGTTATCCAAAAGTTAATGATATATAAAAGAAAGAGCTCAGATTCAGATTATCAATGGAAAATTGCTAGCACATCAGGATTTTAGAATAATAGCAAAGAGGGACAGTGGCAACAGAAGAGAAACAAAACAAAAGTTTTTACCAAGATATTTGAAGGCTTTAGATCCCGGTGAACAATCCAATTACTGCACAAAAATTTTATAACAAGAGTTAACCAAGGTTCATTTGAAACTTAAAGTTTACACAAGAACAGACCAAAAGTTGCACACGGAATTCATGTTCCTCCAAGAATCAACAAAATCACTATGAAAAATTAAAGAACATATTCTATTAAAGAGAATCTGGAGAACTATTTGCCACAACCCCCCAAAAAAAAAAGAAAATCCATCATTTTACCAACAAGGTTGCCTATTGATCACTATCAGGATGTTTGGACTAGGATTCATGGAATTCAGAATCTTGGGTATTGAAAAGTTAATGAATAGTAAGAATCAATGTTTAATGTAGAATTACGATTATGTATTTTTACAGTAGATGTCGGATCATGACTGGAAAGTAGGTGATATTTATATTTGATTGCGTTTCTAAATGTAAATAAAATTCAAAATTGAATAATGATTGTAGGATAGGAGATAAAAGAGAGAGTTGTTGTCTGTAGGGTCGGTGAAATAGGGTTCCACAACATGTTGGGTGGGTATTGAGAGTCTGAATTCTATCACAAATGGAAATTCAGAGATGGAATCAGGATCTACGATTTCCAATCCTAGTCCAACATGTTGTACAAAATTTGGGGGTGTGGGTAATAAGCCACCTGATGCATACACAGTAAATGATGCAATATATCATAATCACAAAGCTGGATATAGAATTTCTTTTTAACACTCTCTACCCTTACTCTATATCCATAGACACTCTCTGCATAAAAGAAAGACAAAATTCCACTAAATAAATCTCAAACAACTCCTGTTGAATACTACTCATGGAAACATTTCGAATCTTAAAAAAAAAAAAAAGGAAAAAAGAAAACTCCAAACCCTCTAGTGAAGGAGGTATGATACCAATTATCATGGTTAGTAAGAGTTGACAAATAAAACTAACTTGTAAACCTATGACAAAAGAAGGATCCAAGATGGAAACATTTCTTTTGTTTACTAATGAACATGTTAGGCATTGTCGGAATGTACTTGCATCCAGTTCTTTATGCGTTCCCACTACCATTTTTTTCAATAATTAACTTCATCGTCCTTGATAAATTTAACAATAAAGGTGAATCAGATAAGTAAAAAATCCAATAGAATTAGAATTTTTAGAGTAATACGTAAATTAATCAGAAAGGACAACGAAAATTTGAAAAACTATATAGATTAAAGAAAAGAGAGTTAGGATCCAATCTGGACGATGTCCATTGTATAAGTTCATGCCAACCTTTTTAACATCAAAAGAGTGTGTTAGAATTCATACTTTTGATAACTAAAAATGATTGATCTGTATATTTACAATAACCTTGAAGGCAACAACAATGGTGCAATCAAGAGATCGGTTCTATATTCTTTACCAAAAAGGAGAATTCATAATAAAGATGGACAAATATGTTCACTTATAAATGGGGCAGTTCAAGTTCATCTCTATTCTATTCTAGACACGTAATGAATTTCATAAAAAAAAAAT
Organism: Scutellaria barbata; assembly: GCA_028654395.1. Classification (NCBI taxonomy): domain Eukaryota; kingdom Viridiplantae; phylum Streptophyta; class Magnoliopsida; order Lamiales; family Lamiaceae; genus Scutellaria; species Scutellaria barbata. The sequence continues at coordinate 9,492,624 of CM053650.1, forward strand.
CTGAAACAATGCCATTTAGATAGAAATTAGACGCAAGTTTAATACTTCAAAGTTTTCAATTTCCTTTAGATTTATCCACCATATCACCACCACGACCACCATCAACACCTATCTCAACAGTGTTTCAATGAAAAGCGTAGAACAGATTAGGCATGGCCAAAATAATATCATAAGTCTATAAAAACTATTTTCTGAAAGCAAGTGTCTCTGGAGTTTCCTTTTTTATTGGGTAACAATGATAAAGTACCATGGACTTTAAGAGGAACATATGCATATGAATCAATATGAGAGGTACTCATTACTCATTAGGTCTCCACACCAGCAACCATTCAAAATGATCCGTTCACATAACACATTATGTACAACCTGTGGAGGTAATTTAGACCATTAAGAAGCTGCCACAAAATGGACTTAATCGTGTACTGATTGATTGATTGGTTGACCTTGTCCCTGTGATGTCTGATGATTTCCTGGCACAGTCCACAAGTGGTCAATCACTTTTTGCTACAATCAGATTGATCAAAACAAAAAAAACAAGTGCATAAATCTTTTTCTCATTGTTATCTCTATTCCATTGGATGGTGGAGGATGCTTTTTTTCAGGTTGTTATTAAGACATGATGCTCTAACTCACACTATTATCAGTTGTTTCCATAGTCTAGAGTAACACATGAATGATTATACATCAATCAAGCTCACAAATCAAGATTGAGAAATGTACTCACATAAAGATCGTGCTCAGCATAGTCAAAAGCTAGATAAAGTGACATATCTGCATGATTGATGTGCACATTTGCAAGCTTTACCACATTCTCATGGGAAATCTCCCTAAGTAACTGCATAACAGCAGAACTGCCATTAAATTCACAATACATGGAATTTAAATCTTAAAAAGAAAGGAAGAAACGGGAATAGATATAGCCTAAGCAAATCTAAGACATAAAAATGTGAAATGCGCAAATAAGCATTTGTATCCTTGATTGTACCATAGAAGAAACAAAAACTGAGACCAAAAGATAAGTATCATGCTCTCTTTGGAATGGATTATTTTCTAACACAAGGTTGGTACAAGAAAAATAAGAAAACAAAAGCAAGTCTCTGCTCTCACCACGCAAAACATAAGAGTTAATATAAGTTTTCTTTTTTGTGTTGCTTAGTCATGGTAGTAAAAGATATTGTCAAACCATAAAATTGCTCCAGGACATACACTAAAGATATATAACCCCCAAAACATGGTGAATAATCAGAATTTTACCCAAAGCAGAATATAAAGAACTGAAAAACAATCCCCAAAATTCTGGTTTGTTCATGTTTCAATCTCCATAAGTATCACCTCACACAAAACTTTAGTCTTAAAAATTCGCATTGCTACGCTAACTTTGATCTAGCCCATACATCATCTCTTGATTCTTGAGTACCTTTAAGAGAAAATATATTCCATTTAAGCCATATGGACCAACATAATGCATACAAAAGTTCCTCTACAGCAGCTGCCCTCTTTTTCTAAGACAACATCCAGAATCCAACGGGAAAAAAGCTGTACATGAATTTGAAATAATCCAAGAGAGGCCCAACTTGTTTAGAACCTTGACCGAAACATAATAAGTAAAAGGAGCAACGAAGATAGATATGGCCATGATCAACATAATGGTTTTTTCAATGAAAACACCAATTAGGGGAAATGCCAATAATGTCTTGTCTGAACAACATCATATATGGATAATTTCTGGAGTAAAGATAGCAAAGAAAAAATTTTGAACTTTTGAAGTTATGGAATAGTTTTCCAAAACAGCTTTAAAAAGGGGAGAGCAACAGAAGCGAAAGGACAAAAGTAGATCTATAGAAGACTAGCAAGAGAGACAAAAAAAAAAAAAAACAAAGATCTAAAACCCAACTTCTAACATCCTCCACCCATAATACAACCTAGCAAAACACAAAAGTCTGCTAATTCAGAATCTTTAAATTAGAGTAAAAATGAAAATTCTGGGAGATGGGATACTCAAAAGAAGCGATATAGGACGCAATGCGATCATACTTGCTTTTAATAACTCTACACCACAACGGATCATTTTCTATATGGAATCACCACCACCATTTCCTAACAAAGCCTTATTTCTTCTTTCCAATGTTACTAACCCCCAAACGCCTAAATCTTTATAAATACCTACTGTACCCATGGGGATGAGTAGGAATTGGAATCCCCATCCGACCCATCCCACGAAAGGTTTCTCACCCTTGTGTCAAGCTCCACATACAAAAATCATAATTCTACTGGACTTCAATGATCCATACTCCACCAAAACCGGGGGGGGGGGGGGGGGTGGGAAGTGATTTTTCCCATTCTAATCAAATATCTACCTATACAGGGACATAGATAAAGATCATTGGAAAAGGCTAAGATAACGGCATATATACGTAAAAAAAATACAAACATATAACCAATATGGAATTTCATAATTCACCATGATTTCGCGAATTGCAGTGGGAGAAACGCCGTCGCCATCTTTGGACTGCTTGAACTTCTTGATAGCTATGGATTTCGACCGGTTCGACTTAATCTTGGCTAAGAAAACCAATCCATATGTTCCCTCCCCAATTTTTCCGATCACATCGTATTGCTCCAACCACTCCGGCTTGCTGCTGCTGTTACTGCTCGAATTGCTCACTCTTCCATCACCCATATATACCCGAACTGATTGTACCAGAATTCGCTTTCTTCTTATGGTGATTATGCTTCACCAGTTGAAACTGCCGTTTAAAGATACGATGCAATTGCGAACTTGGAAACCATGGGAGACTTCTTCGATTTAGGCTCTTGCAAGAACGGTTTTCGTTTCTCTCGCTCTCTTCTAATCTCTGTTTTAAAAAAAAAAAGGTGGGCCCAACCCTTTACCAAGCACAAGCACACCCGAACAAATTTCAAATTAAAAAATTAAAAATTTTAAAAAAAAATCAATTTTAACCTCGAGAGAGTATAGTATCTTCCATCACTTGTATTTACAGTGAACTTCAAAATCCCAAAACAAATATCCTTAGGTACCAACACGCGCACACACATATATATGTATATTCAGATTTCTACTTTCTTTCAGACGATAGATCTTGAGTTTTTATAAATTATTGTTTCGCAGGCTCACGATTGTTATATTGCATCATTTGATTTAAAATATGTCTTCAGCTCAAGACCCTTTTCACATTGTCAAAGAGGAGATTCAAGATTCTGTAAGCTTTCTTATTTTTCTGTGAGTTTTAATTTATCGTACGTTCCAATCTGAGGTCAATTGGTCGCCTTGTTTATTTCTTTGGTGGTTTTTGAATTTGACCTATGTATTGTTTTTTCCTTTTATACTTCTTAAGAATTTTACTAGATTTATTAAGTTGAACTGGGTTTTAGATGGATTGATGAACCCTTGTCCTCTTTGTACCAGAATCAAGGGTTTGATGTCAATTATTTACATTTATTCCTTTTCTTGTTATGAATTTCTGTGTTTGATTCTGGAGGGATTTTATAGTGTTGAACGCATCAAATTGATGGATTTGGGTTGGTATATTCTACATTGGATCGAGGTGGCTTGCATCCCCAAATCCTACAACGGCCGCATGTTCACGGAGTGGTGAATTTCACCACCCATTTCTCCTTTGATGCAATGCAAATTATATATTGTGCTTAGACCATTGAAGAACACATCTGAATTAAACTTAGAGCTTTGTGATCGGACATTGTAGGTAATATGATAAGTTGTGATATGCTATTCTTGGTGAATCATTAGGTTCCCAAGAATCATATTGATGTTATATGAGAGAAAATATAATAAATAATGACTTGTTTTTGAGGTTTTGAATTATATGAGATACTTGTTACATAGTTACCATAGGTTGTAGATTGTCACAAGTACAAATTTTTAAATTACCTAAACTAGATGAAAAAAGATTAAGTTGGCTAAAAATTCAAAATATCAATGAAATATGTTCATGGCTTGCACAAATGTTATAAAATGAGATACCCTGCTTTCTTGTATCAGCATTGCAGCCATATGCTCTAACAAGATGCACTACAGAATGTTTTATTATTTAATATGATTTTGAATACCTTATATTTCATGGGTTTTGTACAGATAAGGGACTTTCGAATGTGTTTTGTCAGTCATTGATTGATGTAGAAGACACTCTTTATGAACAAAACTCACTTCCTAATAATACATCATTACATGGCTTCTCATTATGTTAATTTGGATGGTTTTAATGTAAATATAAATTATGATTATTTGCTTGGTAGATTGATAAGTTGCTCTTAACCTTCCACCGATGGGAACGAATGCCTTCAGATAGTGGGGAGAGACCACACCTCACTAAGGAACTTCTTGCTGGATGTGAGAGCATTGAATGGCAGGTATGGTCTTATAATTGAAACTTTCAGGCGGTATTTTTCGATAAGTGTCTTAGGGTGATATGCATAACCGTTGTTTCATAATTACCTGTGAATGGCATCAGAAAATTATTTTACCTTATGCAAGAACAATTGATTTTGTTATAAATAATCAGTGATATATTTGGTGGTAATCCTCTTCATGGCTGTTATGTCATCTCTGATGACAAAGATAAGAACAATGACTGCTACAGTGTGATAATAATAGCGTGCTTAGCATGAATGTCTCAATTGCTTTCAGAATATTTTAATAAGTAACACTCCCTCCGTCCCAACACAAAAGTCCTGTTTCAATAACTAGTTATAGAAACAGAGCTCTTAGTTTTTGTAATGGAGGGAGTATATTATATCTCATCAGTACTGAAAGGTTTCCTGATAGGAAGGTAGATGAACTGGACAAGGCAATTACTGTTGCATCTAGAAATCCTACTATGTATGGTATTGACGAAGTGGAGCTTGATAAACGTAGCAGATGGACTAGCAGTGCCCGTGATCAGGTATCAGCTATCAGCTATTATTTGGCTTGAGATTAGTTACTCTTTTTTTTTTTTTTTTTTTAAATAATTGCTACCTTTTCTCATTATCTTAAATTTGAAATTTAGGTTTACTTATTTGTATAGTGATAATTTCTTCTCTGGTTGATTATATTTCATACACCTGATTTCTTTTTTTTAAACTATAGGTGAAAAATGCAAAGAAATCAGTAGTAAGTGGGAAGGAGTTGAGTGACACAAGCACCTCTAGTTTCAATGAAATGCGTCGCGAGCTTATGAGACTGCCAAATCCTCATCAACCTGATAAATCGTATCATTACAGTGCACAAAATGATGATTTCATATCATCAGAATCTGATAGACAGCTACTTCTCATGAGGTAATATATTTATTTAAACTATTGTTTTGCATTCTTTCCTTCGTTTAGTCTGAAATCAAAACTCTAAGCAACAGTCTATTCATGGTTACATATCTTATTTTTTCAGTATTCGTAAACCTACTTTTCCTTTTTGTATGAAGACCATTCTCTGTACATATGGTCTTTTTTTCCATCATTGATGCATTTGGTGGATGTGGGAGCTATTTTATTGTGTAATGCTAAGTTGTTTTAACTTGATATATTCCTATTCATTTTTGACTTGTAAATTGGATTGGTCATTTCTATTCCACTTCTGTTGAGTTGTGTTGGGATGAGTCAGATGATAATTTCAATTTGATAATATGTTGTTACAGAATGAAGACTTAATGGATATTGTTGAAGAATTGTACACCAACTCTAAGTTAATAGTGTTAGCAAGTATAGATTTTAGATTGGAACGAATGAATTCTTAAAATTACAGTTACCAAAGGGGAGGATACAGGAGTTTTTAAAGGTGAGCATGTGGTTGCAAAAGATTGGATGAGTAATATTTTGAGATGGAGAAGGGGAGGAGGTCAAAAGTTTGGAATTCAGTAAATTAGATGGGAAGATGCATTACCTATGAGGCAGAAAGTCTGGATGTATTGCTTTATATTAGACATTGTAGCAACTAATATTTTACACTGCTTAGTGATACTAAGAGACAAGATATCCTACAGTTCATGAAGTGTAAGGACTGCTCAAGAAAAACTGTGGAATCTTATTATTAATTGCTTTCAACAATTTGAGGAGTTTAAACCTAGACCTAATTTCAACAATTTTGGGGACAAGAAGCCCAGGTTCAAACCTAGACCCATAGCAATTGCTCTATTCCAGCCTTCCAGGCAGGGTTGAACCCTGTCAGTCTTAGGGCGAGTTTGAACTGGCCCAATAGACCCCTTGACAGGTTCACAATGGGTAACTGTTTTACTAGACCCTTCTCATACTTATTTAATATTTATTAATAGTTTTAATAATATATTTATTAAGTAAAAACTAGCATGCCTGAATGTTAGTCTGCTGTAACTATGTACTGTATCTTCCTCCAAATTTCCACCGGTGTGCCCTTCTTTTCTTTATTTCCCCTTTTAATTTCAGTGCTACTCCATAATCACTGAGCATAGAACTAGAAATTTCAATTTTGAACTTTTATTTGTAAGTGATTTTCAATTATTTCTGTAGTAATATATACTTTTAGTTTACATACAACTATTGGGTTGAATGTTGTAATATTAATTGGAAATTTACCATCATTATAGTCATTCAAATAATTAAAAACTTAGGGGTGGGTCAGAACTGCCCATTGCCATTTTTATCTGAAACTAGGTAGGGACTTGTCCATACTTTTGCATATTACAATAATCACTACTCTATTTTGTATACCAAGTAAATCTGAATACAAAAAGGCCAGTACTACTAGATACATATATAAAGCAAAGGATCTCTATTATAATCGATACTGATGGCAATGCTCCCATCTTTATTGTCAAGTGGGTTTGTGTTATCCTATCAGATTTTAGTTATTCTTCAATTTGATTAGAGCTTTCTGATGCAGGCAACAGGATGAAGAGCTAGATGAACTGAGTGCCAGTGTGCAAAGAATTGGAGGTGTTGGGCTTACAATACATGAGGAGCTCCTTGCACAGGTAAATTTTTTCAATCCTTACATGCTACAAGTACTTGTGAGTTTAAGCTAATTTTCATTTCCTTCTGGGAAATAGTTAATCAATTTTATACCGTTCACATCTCAGGAGAAGATTATTGATGATCTTGGCCTGGAGATGGACAGCACATCAAATCGTCTTGATTTTGTTCAGGTAAATTATCTTACATAATAATTGAAGAATGTGACTTAACCCACAATTTTAGAGATCTCTTATGGTCTTTCATACTTGTGCAGAAAAAGGTTGCTGTGGTTATGAAAAAGGCTGGTGCTAAGGGTCAGATTATGATGATTTGCTTTTTACTAGTTTTATTCATTATTCTATTTGTGCTGGTCTTTCTAACATAGTTCACTAGAGCTAGAAACCCATAAAGCAAACGAATGAAGCATGAGGAGAGCTTTTATAGAATAAACGGAAACTATTGTCGTTTGTTGTAAATGCATTGTATGGCTTGTGGGATTAACAATTGCTAGGGTTCATATATGATTTAAAGCGTGCATTATCATCATACTCATTTTATCTGAATGGATTGTGAACTTGCCTTAACTGAGCAATGTCTTTATTGATTTACAAGGTTGTTGGTTAACTCTCTACCATGTTCAATTCAGTCCTATTGGGTTTTACTCTTATTTTCTGCGGGGTGGCATTTTAAGCAGCTCATCATATTATGCAGAGAGAGAGAGAGAGAGAGAGAGAGAGAGAGCTTGTTTAGATAGCTCTTTGATAAAATCCGTTCATTTAAGATAAGGGTGAGGTTACACCTCAACAAATACTTTACACACCTCAAAATTTAGGAACTTAAATGTATAAAAAAAATCCTATTTTTAGAGTGTGGATGACATACTCTTTAAGTTAATCCATTTAAGGGGAATAGTAGTCAAAGTTGGCAACAAACTAAATAGTACAGTAGTGATATAAATGAGAAGTTTAAGTGGAGGGATTACCATAGTTGCTATTCTAAGGTATTTATGGTTGTTTTGGATTATGAACATCTCTTATGATTTGGTAGGCACATAGCATGTGTTGCATAATTGATGATACAATTATACTGTCCTTGTTTGATCAATAATTGTTGATGATCTTGGTTCAACCCAAATAGGAAATTAGTAGATCATATATCCCTTGTGGGCCTTGAAATCTGGCTTGCTCAATAAAAGTTGTACCAATATAGTGCATAAGGTGGTTGTGTTGTCTTAGAGGAGTTAATGAGATACTATGTTGTAATTATTGGCTTACGTACAAACATTGGTTTCACAATAAAGAAAGAAGAAAGCCAATAAACTAAATTAAAACAAGTAAAACAACAAGATAATACAATGATTGATTTCACCCAATCCAAATTATAGATCAAATCTAATCCAAATCATAGTAATGCACTCAAGTCCTTTGCAGGACTACCTACTACTAATATAATAATGTATATTAAATATACATAATTACATATATTATCATCCGATACCCCACCCATTATATGTCTACTGTTGATGTGTTAGATAACTAGTATATCTATTAATTTTACTTTCCATAATTTCAGAAGATGAGATCATTATACATTATCGATTGACATATTAAGAGTTATCAATGATGATAATTTTAACATTTTCTTATCATCATCAACAACTGTGAATATGCAAATTCCCAATCCAACGTCTAATTGCTGAGCATATCAAATTAGCTTAATTTCAAATGTTAAATACTAAAATCATCGATTAAAATCATCGATCATACTTCATTTTGAAATTGAAATTGAACGCCAATACTTACAGAAAATCTTATATTATAATAAAAACTAACCATGTGTTTTTAATATATCATATTAATCATTTATAAGAATCACATTTCCTTATTATTATATATCTTTTCAAAACAATTGTCACGATTTCAAACCTTGTTTGTGGTTGAACCTACCCTTTTGATCTCTACTCTTGTACGTTAGACAAGTCTGTATCATTATGCATATGGGCAGAGTAATAAGAAAGCCAATTTTTTAAAAATAATAAAAAGTTGTCCAACCCTTCGACTTAGACAATTCGTATTACTATCTCCAAAATCAATCAAATGTAAGTTTGGAATTGAGTTAAAAAAAAAAAGGTAAATTGTGTGTTTTGTCTTTATAAACATATACATACTTTAAGTATTAAAGCTAATATAAAAACTTTTGTGTAACTGGTGTACGGATTTAGGATCTATGTAATTGATCCGATTCGGTCATGCGCCGTTCCACGCAACCCCACGCGTTTGGGTGGGTATGTTCAAACCCACCCAAATTCGCTCCAGGTACCATACATTTATGTTATATTAAGCATACATTTATATTATATTAGTCATACTTTTAGGACATTTATATTATATTAAGCATACATTTATGTTATCTTAAATATACATTTATGGTTTTATGCTATGTTAAGCTATCTTTAGGGTTTTTATGTTATGTTAAACATACTTTTATGTTATGTTATAAAGCATATATTTATGTGATGTTAGTCATACCTTTTAATTATGTTAATTGTACCTTTTATATAAATGTATGATTAATATTATTTCAAGGTATGCGTAATATCACATAAAGGTATATATGTACAAATTGGGGTTTTTTATGTTGAAATTATGATTTTTTTACCGAAATTAGGATTTTTTGCCAAAATTAGGGTTTATTTTTTAAATTAAAGTATTACATAAATGTATGTTTAACATAATGTAAAGGTACGTCTAAAACAACATTGGGAAAAAAAAAATGCATGAATTTGGATCGGATTCGACCCGACCCGACCTACATTGTATGGATTTAAGATCTATATAACAGTTGCACACAAGTGCAACTCTAAAGCTAGATAGAGGTATCGATCCGAAATTTATATCATTTTCATCTAACATTATACTTCCTTGGATTCACAATTTGGAGGTTAAAAATTCGTTGTATTTTAATTGTCATTTTAAACTTTATCCAACACTATTTTTAAATCTCATACTTTCTAACTAATCGATAGAGCCGAAGAATTATACTTCACTTGGGCTGCAGAATCGAGAATGGTGAGAGGCTTGCACCCCCACCCCTGCAACCACGAGTATCATCCCATTCAAGCTGCTCTTATAGTATTGCGTCTCATTGTTCGTACATATATTCTGCATCAAGAACAATGGCATAAGGAGGAGGAGAAGGAAGATGAACAGGAAGAAGAAGAAGGGTGCTAGGGCTGCGGAAGAGACGAGGAGGGCGATAGAGCCGTAGAAGAAGAGAAATAAATATAAAAAGTATATATATAATGTAAATGAGCGAATCAAATTGGATTGTCCTAAAATTCGTGCCCGGAAACACAAAAGTGTTCCATAAAAAAAAGTGGATAGAAGTGCTAAAATTTATTTCCTAAGACGAGATTGACAAGTAGTTGTGCTTCAGTTTTAAAACCTATCTTTCATATATAAAAATATATACACCATAAAATTAAGTTATTGGTGAATAAAATAATATTTGAAGTTTTGTGGCACTAAACTAGCTAGTTTATGATAAAACTATAGCTGATTGCAAGATTTCAATTTGTGTTATATCTTGTATTTTATTATATTTAATTCATGTCATATGTAAATTAGTGATATCATCTTTTACACTTGACATGTAGTGGTTATTTTGGAACACGAGATGAAATATCAATGTAAAATAAAAGATCTTGTTTGAATTGATTCAAACTTTCGACAAGCACTAATTCTCCTGTACACTAGGTGTATAGATCTAAGATTCATGCAATTCAGGTCGACCCGACCTAGATCTATGGGTTTTTTTTTTTTTTATTTCATGTGTTGACTTTTATGTTATAAATGTGTGATTTTTATGTTATATTAGTGTGACATTTATGTACAAATATCATAATTTTTATGTAAATATGTTGAGGAGCAAAATGAGGAATTCCCCCGAGAAGAGGTTTGCGTCTGATAGCTAGCTAGTGAGATAATAACTTACCAAGACAATGATCAGGAGCTAGTTCAAGAGGATGATCAGCCACACTGGGATTGAGACACGATGTTGGTGAGATAATAACTTACCAAGACAATGATTAGTAGCTAGTTCAAGAGGATGATCAGCCACACTGGGATTGAGACACGACCCAAACTCCTATAAGAGACAGTAGTGGGGAATTTTTCACAATGACTGAAAGCCTGACGGAGCTATGTCACATGGAGGTAGAAGACCCACGGGTCGTGAACTTCTTTTTCCGAAATACATAAAGGTAAGAATATTTGTAAATAAAGATCATACTAATATAATATAAATGTGACAAGAATATCACATATATAAAAGTATATATGTACAAATTATGTTGAAATTCTTCATTTTTTTCTAAGTTACAGTACATAAAGATCACGATATTTGTACATAAAGATCACAACAATACAATATAAAAGTTACACCAATATAACATAAGGATTTTGTTTGAAGCCAAAAAAAAAAAAAAACTCACAGATCTGACTTAATCCAGATTACATGTGCATTAATTGCACACTAGACTTATTCCTCGATAGGAGCATTAAAAATCTAAATATTTGGTAAATAAAATAATATTTAAAACTTTCTTCACATCAAATTTGAAGGATAGATGTAGATTCTACCATAAATGAATTTTATACTTTGAAAATTCTGCATGATACAAATTCATTAATGAATTTTTATACAACTTTTTGTCATTTATATGGATCTTCCTATGTTCAGTTTTCAGTGGAATCAGGAATAAAAGTTGAGGGGCTTAATTGTAATTAAAAAAAATTAAAGGGATACAAAATTAATATAAATAAAAATTAAAAGGGTCAAAATAATTTTTTTAGAAAATTTAAGAGGATTAGGGCCACCCCACCCATGATTGTGGGTCCATCCTTGGTTATACTCTGTAATCCGCTTTAACCATAAAGTCTAAATCTACTATAAAAACCAACCAAACTAGAGTGGCGATCCGAATCCATATGGATTTTTTTTATGTATATTGATTTTTTTAAAATTCATATGTTGACCTTTTTTTTAATATTAGTATAACATTTAACTTATCATTAAAACTAATCAAACTAGAGTAGCAATCCGAATCCATTTGAAGTTTTTATGTATATTGATTTTTTTTAAAATTCATTTTCACCTTTATTTTATATTAATATAACATTTGTGTTATATTAATATAACTTTTATATAAATTAAAGAACGGATTACAGAGAATACCTATAAATACTGAGTATAAGATTCATATATGATAAAAATTTGTATCAATGTTCATTAATGAATTTGTATCGTGAAAAAGTATCAAAGCATAAAATTCATTTATGGTAGAATCTAGTGGTGGATTCAAGTTTGGAAATTCGGGTACAAATAAATGTTCATAAGGTAATACAAAAAAAAACATATGAATATTATTTAATATTTAAAGACATAGAAAGAAAATATGTAAATACGTAACATATTTGTTGGGATTTCATTATTTAGATTTTGATGAGACAAACCAATCATGTAATAGGAAGTTTTGAGTACCCCATTTTCACATTGTTTAAGTGAATAAATAGACTAGAATTGAGTCTTGAGTTAAGGATTGAAATGGAGGTTAAAAGAGGATAAAACTGCATCTAAGCCTTAAAGGAAGATATCGCTGCAAGAAGGCAGGATACAGTATCGCTGTATAAAGGCAGGATACAACATTGCTGGAAAAAGAAAGGAACAACAAAGCATAAATAAGGTCGTACTTCAATACAGCAAAACAAGGAAGAACGGCGTGCAGCATCGCTGCATGAAAAGGATACAGGAGTACTGCTAGAACGATGATTACAGCAGCACTGCCAGATGATACTGCAAGCAGGTCTAAAATACAGCAGCACTGAAAGAATGCATCAGCTGCACAAAGACCAAGGATACAGCGCAGACTTACAGGACAGTTAGGTTATATAGCGCCAACTACAAGACGAAGTATCCTGCAAATCCCAGGAAGGATAAATGCAGTACGAGGAACGGAGATCCAAGCAGGGACAAAAGAGCCGTTCAAGAAAAAGGCAAAGTAGCAGACACGGAGCCAATAAGAAGATGCCATATGGACTGACGCGCCGCAGAAAGCTGCGAGCCGCAACTGCCGCATTAAATGCTTCGAAAGAAAAAATCAAGTCGCATTAAATGCAAACCATACTTTGGCCAGGCTATTTCAAATTCAAAAGAGGGATGTCTCCTTCAACGGACATCTTCTCCTACAAGTATAAATAGAGGTCGAGGAGAACTGAAGCTGGTGACTGTCACTGTTACTAAGAATTAAAATCCATACGCGAAAGTTTCAAGCTTACAAATTACAAGCATTCAAGCCAACAGTTTCAGTCACTCAACCTATCGAAGTGAAGCAGAGTTCAAGCTGAAAGTTTCCCTACGGAATCAGAAGCTCACTTCGAAGCACAAGTTGAAAAAAACCTTTTATCCTTTTAACCTTGTTGTTGTGTGCTTAGGTTGTTTTAGTGGTGTCAAGCAGTTGATAGGAGAGATCCTTGCTGTTTGTTTTAGTTGTCTAGAGTTAGGCAGCTTCCCTGTGTGGGAGTATAGAATCCTGTGTGGGTTAGCCTTTGAAGTTTGCAGTTGTTGTGTGTACGTTGGACTTCAGTAGGTGGTTAACTTTGTAAAGTTGATAGATTGTTAGGAGAGTCCTGTAAATCAATCTTGCTTAACAAAGTTCCTGCTCGAGGAGCAGTAGAGTGGACGTAGAAGGATTACACCACCTTTGAACCACTATAAGCCATAAGTGTTTTTATCGCTTTATTTATCTATGCTTACATATATACATATATCTATCTTTTCTCATCATAAAACGTTTGAAAGAAGCATTCTTGTGTAAAACAGCCTTATGTTTAAAAGTATATTTCCGCTGCGTACAAAACTCCAGGTTACAGCGTGCAGCACTGCATTCTAGCGCTGCAAGCAGTAACCATCTATCGCTGCAAGCTCAAGTAACTTGCAGTACAGAACGGTTGTTTTAAAGATTCTGAAAAATCGACCAAGGTTCATTCACCCCCCCTCTGAACCTCGGACACCACTTGGGACTAACAAGTGGTATCAGAGCGAGTTGGGTTAAAAGCCAACTTATCTGGTCACCTACCCAGATCCACCTTTGTCTCGCTGTTTTCTTTGCATAAAAATCATTTTTAAAAGCGTATCATGGATTCCTCCAATCACAAGCTACCTATGTTTTCCATAGAGGAATATGACGACTGGAAAATTAGAATGCAGACACACCTTTCTGCCATGAATGATGAGATGTGGACGGTCATAATTGAAGGACCGATAATCCCCATGAAGGTAAATCCAATGTATGGAAGAGACCATGCAGAAGGAGAGCAGCCACCACCAAACTTCCTGACCAAACCACGTCAAGAGTGGAGTAACGAAGATAGGAAGAGAGCCAACCTAGATAATGTGGCAAAGAACGCTCTATATATTACTTTGGATAAAGACACATTTAGCAAAGTCAAGACTTGCTCAACATCCAAAGAAATATGGGAAAAGCTGGAGCAAATTTATGAAGGAACTGAGCTCACCAAGGACAACAAAATCTCCAACGCTACTCAATTATTCGAGCTCTTCGAAATGAAGAATGAAGAGACTCTTGAGCAACTAGATCTGAGATTCACATCCATAGTGAATGAACTAGAAGCTCTGGGCAAACACTACACACAGAAAGAAAAGAACATGAAGGTGTTAAGAGCCCTACCAGCGGAGTGGGATAGCAAGACCACTGCCATGAGAGTGTCTATGGACCTGAAGTCCATGAGCACATTTGACTTATTCTCCGACTTGAAAGCATTCGAGTATGACATCAATAGAAGGAGAAAAGAGTCAGAGGAGTCAGTCTCCAAAGTTACAGCACTAACCGCCAGAGGAACAAAGGATACAGCAACCGCCAGTTGCAGTAAGCAGAGTGAGGATACATCAGAAGTTGCTGAAGTGGATATGACGCTCCTCCTAAAGAAATTCAAGAGATTCATCAAGAGCAACAACAATAGCAGCAACACCAACCTCAACAAAAAGAATGACTTCAGAAGAAGTCACTCAACCCCTCAGGTATCTTCTTCTCCTCAGTCAAATACAGGGAATGTTGACTTGTGCTATAATTGCAGGAAGCCTGGACACTACGCAAGGAATTGTCCTTATCCAATAGTGCACAAGTATCCTGAAGGAGAAAGAGAACAGAGGAGAGATAAAAGACGAGAGGAAAGGCACAAGCTTCGAGCTCTCATAGGAGAGATGGAGAAAGCCAATGATGCAGTAGTTCCGAAGGAAGTACTGAAAGCTGCAGAATCCTCTGACAGCGATGCTGAAACCTCATCCTCTGACGAAGAAGCACTCATATGCCTGATGGCTAAAGATGGCGAGGACAACGAAGAAGATGAGGTAATCTACCAACCGTTGTCCATACAAGTTGATGAGGAGCTGAACATGATCCACTCCTTGAAAAGGATCATGAGTGATTTCGAGCAGATCAACTCAATTCATGAGGAGCTTAAGGTTGAGAATGAAAACCTTAGAATCGATAATGAGATCCTCAAGAGCAAAAACATCGACATTGCCAAAATGCTCGCTGCACGAGAATCTGATAACTCAAAGTGTAGTAAGCTGCAACAAGAGGTCTCTAGATTGAATCTGCTGATCACAGAGCTAAGATCTGAGAAGGAAATCTTGCAGTCCAAGATGAGTATGTTCACCAAATCTTCAAAGGACGCAAGAGATTGCATAAATCGTGTCAGAGATCCTTTTGTGATTTCAGGCATAGGTTACAGCAATCAAGGCTCTCAGAATACAGCAAGCACATCCAAAGCTGTGAATTTTGTTCAAGCCAAAACTCCAATGGAGAAAGAGTTACTCTGTGACTCTGAAAAGATAGTGAACAAAATAGCAATGACGGATAAATGGAAGAAACCCCAATGCTCAACTGCAGGGAATAAGTCGGCATCTAAGACTTGGCTGCAACAGAAGTCATCTGCTGCATGCAGCAAAAGGATGCAGCAACCAACAAAGTTGCAGCATAGAAGAAACTTTCCCACCAATACTAAGACCTACATGTCTAAACCTCAAGGAGAATATACTCCAGGGAAGTATGGTGGAAGACCACACTATAAGGGTGTTGGTAACACACATGTTTGTCGAGCATACACCTTTCATAAGCAGTTTTCTAAGATAACTGCATACAGCTCGAGAACCAACAAATCTTACAGTAGATCAGTTACTGTTAAGAAAGTTTGGGTTCCCAAAGTAACTAACCCCAAAGGACCCGTATGGATATGGGTACCTAAATCTGTTTGAATTTGTTACAGGTTACAGTGCCAGGATGCAGCAGTGATGTATGTTATATCGACAGCGGCTGCTCAAGGCACATGACAGGAAATAAAGAAACGTTGAAAGACTTCCAAGAATGTAAAGGACCTAAGGTCATATTTGGTGATGATTCCAAAGGAAGCACAAAAGGAAGCGGATGCCTAGTCAAGGGGAACATAAAGATCAATGATGTATCCTACGTAAAAGGGCTTAGATACAATCTCCTAAGCATCAGTCAATTCTGTGACAAAGGATATACAGTGGAATTCAACCTCAACAATTGCTTAATCAAGGACAGCACCACAAATGAAGTAAAGCTTACAGGAACAAAAAGAGGAAAAAGAAGAAGAAGCTGCAACCTTGGATGCAGCAAACATTCTTACAGCAGCAGAACCTCCTGCAATACAGCAACATGATGAGCAAAACACACCAACGCACGTCTTTGAGCCTGACAGGACGTGGCTTAGAAATCATCCAAGAGATCTCATCATAGGAGATCCATCCATCGGTGTAAGGACAAGAAGATCCATCCCACATGAAGCAATGTTTGCATGCTTCATATCACAATCAGAGCCTAAGAATATTGAAGAGGCACTGTAAGATAGCAACTGGGTACAGGCCATGCAAGAAGAATTAAATGGATTTGAGAGAAATCAAGTATGGCAAACAGTCGCTAGACCAACCCATCAAGGTGTAATTGGAACAAAGTGGGTGTTCAAGAACAAGCTAGATGAATCAGGAGTCGTTGTAAGAAACAAAGCAAGATTAGTTGCTAAAGGATACTGTCAGGAAGAAGGAATAGATTTTGATGAGACTTTTGCACCAGTGGCAAGGCTAGAAGCAATAAGAATTTTCTTAGCCTATGCAGCACATATGAATTTCAACGTCTATCAAATGGATGTTAAAAGTGCATTCCTGAATGGTCTCCTTACAGAGGAAGTATATGTTGAGCAACCTCCTGGTTTCGAGGATCAAGCAGAAGAGAAGGTGTTTCGATTACAAAAGGCCCTATATGGACTGAAGTAAGCACCAAGAGCTTGGTATGACACCTTATCTCTCTATTTTCTGGAAAATGGTTTTCAGAAAGGAACGATCGACAAAACGCTGTTTAGGATACAGGATGGAGAAAGTGTACTTCTTGTACAAATCTATGTGGATGATATTATCTTCGGATCCACAAACAAAGAGCTATGTGAGAAATTCTCCAACCTGATGCAGTCAAAGTTCGAGATGAGTATGATGGGAGAATTAAGTTTCTTTCTCAGACTGCAAGTAAAACAGCTACCTACAGGAACCTTCATCAACCAAGTAAAGTATACGAATGAGCTTATCAAGAAATTTGGCATGGAGAATGGAGCAGCAACGTCCGTTTCCATGTCCACATCCATAAGTCTTGACAAAGATGAAGATGGTAAAGATGTAGACATTACCAAGTACAGACGCCTCATTGGATCGTTGCTGTATCTCACAACAAGCAGGTCTGATATTATGTTTGCAGTAGGAGTCTGTGCTAGATTCTAAGCAGCACCGAAGGAATCACATCTTTTAGCAGTAAAAAGAGTGATCAAGTATCTGAAAGGAACTCAGGAAGTCGGCCTATGGTATCCTAAGGAAGGAGGATTCAAGCTTAAAGGCTACTCTGACTCAGATTATGCAGGCTGCAAGATTGATAGAAAGAGTACAAGTGGGACGTGTCAATTTCTGGGAAATAGACTTGTCTCGTGGTTCTGCAGGAAGCAGACCTCAATTGCAACCTCTACAGCAGAAGTAGAGTATGTTGCAGCAGGAAGTTGCTGTGCGCAGATTCTCTGGATACAACAGCAACTTAGAGATTATGGGATAGAAGAAAAAGAGACGCCAATCCTCTGTGACAATACGAGCGCTATTGCAATTATCCATAATCCTGTCTTTCACTCAAGAACAAAGCACATTGACATTCGTCATCACTTTATAAGAGATCATGTTGAGAAGAAAGATGTCGTGCTTGAAAAGGTTCACACGGATCTACAGCTTGCAGATATTCTTACAAAACCTTTGAGTGAATCGAGGTTTTCTATGCTTCGTAACGAGTTGGGAATCCTTAAATTGTAAAGATAAGGAAAATGCAAGATCGCAGGGGGAACCTCTGCATGCTTGCAGGAAGCAGTAAAGTTGGTACTGTAAGCTACGCGTCAATACAACACTGGGTTCAGACAGCGCTGCAACCTACATTCTTACAGTACAACGGTTATCGAAGAAATCAAGCAGCACCAGGTTACAGCATTAATTTCAAAAGGAGTATTGATTGCTCTACAACCTCGTACTTGAGATGCTGCAACCTTAAAAAGGCATTTATTTAGGCGGCAAAGGGCATGTCTTTCAGCATTAAATGCATGACTGCGGGTGTCAGGAAGTGGAAATGGCGCTGACAGAGCTCACGCGCCAAGTAATTATTAGCATCGATTTGACATCTCCGCTTTTTCCTAAGCCACTAGATCATTTTCCTGATTTATCTCAACCGTCAATCTCGCACGTCTCTTGAGAACCGCCATAAAGACCAAAACGTGTCATTTGAAATTCACTTTTCACCATCTTCAGAGAGAGAAACACTGTGATCGCAAGAAATTTTTCTAAGTGCAAAACCCTTGTCTCTTCTCTCTCTATCTCACAAAGATTTCATCAATGGCTGCCAGAAAGACCATCGTTCTTGATGGAAGAATGATCAACAGGGAAAACATCTTGGAGTCAGGGCTGTATGACAATACCCTGATCAAGAGGATTTTTGATGCTCTACAACAGACCCAAGTCCTAGGGCTGTTGACCACCGTATATGATGGCTTCTCCACGGAGTCAGTACAGAGGTTCTATGCCTACGCTAGGCAGGCGGAGGACAGGAACTGCATCCTGTTCCGGATGGATGCAGATGGAGAGGAACGGTCGCTGACCGTTAGGGATATCTCCACCACCTTCAGCATTTCGGCTGCAGGTTTGACCCCCAGCCAGTTGGCGACGTATGGGGAGGCATCGGCTCAAGAGATGTGGGATCTCTTTCGAGCAAGGGATGCATGGGCTGAAATCAAGAGAAGCGCCCCCAAGAAGCTCTTCAAACCGGAGTTTGAACTTCTCCACGACATCTGTGCATACTCCATCGAAGGGAGGACATGGAGTTATGACAAATGCACAGATCTCCGGTTCCGGATCATGTCTGCCATCATGACCGGAGAAAAGGTGAACTGGACGAGGTTCATCATGAAGAGGCTGTGGGAGGAAGCAGAGAAGATAACGGAGCGTCGGAGCTACGGTATCACCATCTGCTCTCTGCTCTGCAAGCTTGGCCTTCAACTTGCAACACCCGTCCCCATTCATCCTGGAAAGTATCTCGGGGAGAAGAAGAAGGGCAAGACCCAGCCGAAGGCTGCAGGAGCAGGAGTTGCGAGGAAGAAAACCAAAGACAAAAAGAATGCAACTCTTGCTCTACAAGATGAAACTGCTGTCAGCGGGGAAGATGTTGAAGAAGAGGATCCTTCGAGTCTTCTTCCTGTTATCAAGAGGAGTTCAGGGAAGGCTGTACCTGAACTTGAATCATTTTCCCCAGATGATGACGCACCTTTGGTGAGAAGGGCTCCACACAGCAAGAGAGCTGCTGCTGCTGTTGGGGATGTGTCACATCAGTCCTCTATGGTTGTAGTTGACCTTGGGGATGAGTCACATCAGCTTCGGGAGCCACATCAGCACCGGGTCGAGCCCACTGAAGAAGAAGCTCGTCTACAAACAGAAGCTTTAGTGCTCGATCCAACCTTTCCGGCTGCTAGAAATATGCCGGCAGAGTACTCTCTTTGGAGAGAGATGCGGCTGTCTAAGGGGGAAATCCTATTGAAGTGGAAGGATTTCCTGACAGTCGAGCAAGCTGTCCTGGAGTGGGCCAAATCAGAGGATATTCTGGCACTCCTGCAACCTGACTTTACAGAAAGAGTTCAAGAGCTCGATGGCTGCAGCGCTGCACAGGGAGCACAGGACAAGGGAAAGGGCAAGGCTCTTGCAGAATCTAACTCTGCAGAGCTGCCGATGAAAGCAGCAGTGGAAGATGTGCAGATCTTCCTCGCCCCGGCTGCAGAGGCGGTAAGAAGGGACGATGATGTCGCTTTTGCTCAAGAGCAAATCGACACCTTGGGAGTGGAGCAGGCTGAAGAAGCCATGTTGCATCTAGCGCTGCAACAGAGCTTGAAGGAAACAAAGATGCAGCACACTTCAAGGAGGATGCGGGGAGAAGGCAGTTCAAGTTCAAATCAGATGAACTCCCCTGCATACGAGCAAGTAGTTGAGGGCCTCTCCAACATTGTCACGCTGGATCGCTTGGAGGAGGAGGAAGCCCAACTATTGGACTATGGTGATTCCCCAGTGCGCGAAGATGAAGATGCTGCCCAAGCAGACTCTGAGGGGGAACCATCTACCATAATCAGGAATGTCATCTCAGACATTTCTGAGATTGCCGATGAAGCATCTACGGAGGGAGTTGCAGAGGCGGTACTCCCTGCACTGGACGCGACAGCAGTGCAGCCAGCAACCACCCTTCAACAAGAAGAAGGAGCTGCAGAGAAGAGTAGGGTGGAAGTTGAGATCCTAGCAGCAATAGAGGATACAGTGCTGAATACTGTGATCGCTGCAGGAAGCCATGCAGAGCTGCAAGAACCCATTCTTGCAGCAGAGGCTGTCGAAGAGGTTACAGGACCGGCCGAGGAGACGGGGTCCATTGAGAAGACCTCAGTGGAGGATGTTGTTCTGACAACACTCCCTGAGTGTGAGAAGACCTCAGGTGAGGAGGCTGTTCAGACAGTACCCACTGAGGATGCTGGAGTTGAAGCCGAGGTATCCCCAGTGCAGCTAGAGACACCTCGTGAGGAGGTTGATGTTGCAGCTGCTGCTTGCTCTCAAAAACCTTCAAAGGTTACTGCAGCGGAGGATACTGTGGACGCTAACATGTCGGATGCCGAATTCACAAGATGGATGAAGGAACGGAATATTGCTGTTCATGGGCCAAAATCTGGCGGAGCAGTTCCTGTTCCAGTCTTATCCAGCGAAGAGGAGGCAGAAGAAAAAGAAGGAGATGAGCACCCATCCTCAAGCTCTACAAGCTCTCATACCAGTAAGGATGAGGATGAGGTTGCTGCTGAAGTACCGAGGCAGGATGCAGCACCAGTATGCCAAGAGGTGATTTCATTTGCTGCATCCGCTGCTGCCTCAACAAAAAGGAATTCAGGGCTGACTCCTGATGAATCTATCAACAGGGTCGAGACCGCTGTTAGACATCTGCTGCATGCTCTCCAGGAGCATGAGTCTATCATGCGCAACAGTCTCAGGGTCAGTACCCAATTCCATGCTGAAACCATGACAGGTTTCAAGAAGGACCTCGAAGTACTGCCTAATATGATCAAGTCGAATCTTGCTGAACATTTGAACAGGCTGTACTACGATCGGGTCAGGCTGGAGAAAGAGTTGAAGGTCGATGCTGCACTCACACGCCAGGAAATCAGAGTGTGCAAGCAGCATGCTGAAAATGCCTCAGTCAGACTCAACTCTCACTCCAAAGTCCTGGAGTCACTTCTGGATCGCGTCTATGATCAATCCCAGAGAACCAGAAGTGTGGACGACCGCCTGGAGAACCTGGAGCTGATTGTGGGAGAACTCAGGGACATCATGATCCGAGCTTTCCCTCAGCATGTCGATCCTCCAGAGCCCGCCCCTGAACCGACCCGACGCCCACGATCAAGGGCTGTCCCAGCAGCCCCTGCTCAGCCCCCGGCTTTTGATGATGCCAAAAAGGGGGAAGGATTTGAAGATAAATACAGGAGCAAAGGGGCGGCTGAACCTGAAGAAGAGGAAGAAGATGATGACCAGCAACCTCTCAGCAGGAGGAAAATGAGGTCTGGATCATCTGCCGCGGCTGATATCCCTTTTCCGAAGAGATGGAGAAGAGATGATGATGGAGCTGGTGGAGCCGGTGCAGCTGCTGGAAGAAGATCTGCTGCAGGTTCTGCACACAGCAGAGCTGCAAGCAAGGATGTAGCACCGCCCAGCTATCATCATAAGAGAAGGGATGATAGCCAGCAGCAAGGCTCAAGGAAGAGAATGAGCGGGGACGAGTCTGAGAATCAAAGGCGCCAATATGAAGAAGCTACAGATCCTAATGCCTGAATTCAAAGACTCGGTGTAATTGGTGCTAGAAAAATATTTCCAAACAACTACTACCAATTCCCTCCTCAAGAAATCCCTCGCCTTGACACTGAGAACATCTCTGCTGAAGTGTCCGTGTTGATGGATCAAAGGCCTGAAGGAGAGAACATGACTTGGAGATTCGACATCTTCAAAGAAGTTAGACTGCCTTTTGATCGGAATCCAACATTTGAGGTGATCACCATTTTCAAACGATCAGAGTACCTCAGACATTTCAGAGATCTATGCAGGCAAGGAAAATTCAACAAGTATCATACCTACAAGACTGCATTGAGAAGATATGAACAGCTCGTTCGGGAAGGAAGCCTTGACATTCAACAGCTATACATCGATCGAGTCAAGGAAGGGCTGATTGTACCGTACTGCGAGGACTTCTGGCTGAGATGGATTCAGATTCCTGTGATCAGACACAAGCTGGAAGAGTCCTACCAAGAGTCCATCAGGGACTGGTGGAAAGGATCAAGAGGAAGGGAAGGCCTTGAAAGGTTTGAAAGAAGATCAGACGAATCAGCAAGCAAAAGGTCTTCGTTTTACTAAGCTGTATTCATATACCCTCTTATGATCCTTGTTATTGTATTTTTGATGTTGTAAAAATTTCTATCTCTTAAATGAAGAATTTTTTTTTTCTGTTCTGACCAAGTTCAACTCTTATGAACTCATACATGCTGTTTATGTTTTCCTGTTGTGTTTGTTGAAAGGAATAGCATGATGCATCTCTGATGAATCCAGGATCAGATTTATTTATTCAAAGCTGTGCAAGCATGTAATCTGGATAAACCATATGAGTTAAAGTAAAATAAAACTTCTTCATGAACGAAATATTGTAAAGGTTTTGTCATCATCAAAAAGGGGGAAATTGTTGGGATTTCATTGTTTAGATTTTGATGAGACAAACCAATCATGTAATATGAAGTTTTGAGTACCCCATTTTCACATTGTTTAAGTGAATAAACAGACTAGAATTGAGTCTTGAGTCAAGGATTGAAATGGAGGTTAAAAGAGGATAAAGCTGCATCTAAGCCTTAAAGGAAGATATCGCTGCAAGAAGGCAGAATACAGTATCGCTGTATAAAGGCAGGATACAGCATTGCTGGAAGAAGAAAGGAACAGCAAAGCATAAATAAGGCTGTACTTCAATACAGCAAAACAAGGAAGAACGGCGTGCAGCATCGCTGCATGAAAAAGATACAGGAGTACTGCTAGAACGATGATTACAGCAGCACTGCCAGATGATACTGCAAGCAGGTCTAAAATACAGCAGCACTGAAAGAATGCATCAGCTGCACAAAGACCAATGATACAGCGCAGACTTACAGGACAGTTAAGTTATACAGCGCCAACTACAAGACGAAGTATCCTGCAAATCCCAGGAAGGATAAATGCAGTACGAAAAACAGAGATCCAAGCAGGGACAAAAGAGCCGTTCAAGAAAAAATCAAAGTAGCAGACACGGAGCTAATAAGAAGATGCCACATGGACTGACGCGCCGCAGAAAGCTGCGAGCCGCAACTGCCGCATTAAATGCTCCGAAAGGAAAAGTCAAGTCGCATTAAATGCAAACCATACTTTGGCCAGGCTATTTCAAATTCAAAAGAGGGATGTCTCCTTCAACGGACATCTTCTCCTACAAGTATAAATAGAGGTCGAGGAGAATTGAAGCTGGTGACTGTCATTGTTACTAAGAACTAAAATCCATACGCGAAAGTTTCAAGCTTACAAATTACAAGCATTCAAGCCAACAGTTTTAGTCACTCAACCTATCGAAGTGAAGCAGAGTTCAAGCTGAAAGTTTCCCTATGGAATCAGAAGCTCACTTCGAAGCACAAGTTGAAGAAAATCTTTTATCCTTTTAACCTTGTTGCTGTGTGCTTAGGTTGTTTTAGTGGTGTCAAGCAGTTGATAGGAGAGATCCTTGTTGTTTGTTTTAGTTGTCTAGAGTTAGGCAGCTTCCCTGTGTGGGAGTATAGAACCCTGTGTGGGTTAGCCTTTGAAGTTTGCAGTTGCTGTGTGTACGCTGGACTTTAGTAGGTGGTTAACTTTGTAAAGTTGATAGATTGTTAGGAGAGTCCTGTAAATCAATCTTACTTAACAAAGTTCCTGCTCGAAGAGCAGTAGAGTGGACGTAGAAGGATTATACCACCTTCGAACCACTATAAGCCATAAGTGTTTTTATCGCTTTATTTATCTGTGCTTACATATATACATATATCTATCTTTTCTCATCATAAAACGTTTGAAAGAAGCATTCTTGTGTAAAACAGCCTTGTGTTTAAAAGTATATTTCCGCTGCGTACAAAACTCCAGGTTACAGCGTGCAGCACTGCATTCTAGCGCTGCAAGCAGTAACCATCTATCGCTGCAAGCTCAAGTAACTTGCAGTGCAGAACGGTTGTTTTAAAGATTCTGAAAAATCGACCAAGGTTCATTCACCCCCCCTCTGAACCTCGGACACCACTTGGGACCAACAATATTACAAAAAAATCAAGTAAAAATTACAATTCAACTAAAGTTTGGTCAGTTGAGTTTTTATTTTAACAAACGAAACATTCATTAAAATTCCGTCTTTTAAAATATATTTTATCAGATATTGAGTTGTTTTCTCGTTGTCTTGCTTTTTTTTTTATTTGTTTATGAGTATTATTCCTCACTTCCTAAATGAATTATTAGTAAATAATAAAAATAAATAACTCCAATTACATAAAAAATCCATTATGATAACAACCCTCAACCACTTCAAAAAGAATTCACAATATATATATATATATATATATATCACAAAATCGATAAATTTCACACACAAAAAACATAATTCCTTATTTATCAACAAATATTAAATGAACTAAAATCTTTACTAAACCAAACCATAAATATTAATAATACTAAAATTTTCATAGGCAAAATGTGAAGACTAAAGGGAAGAAAAAAAAGAAAAAAGAAAAAAACAGAAGAAAAGAAAATCAATTTTAAAAGTCAACGAACCGAACTCTAAACTCAAAGTAGCAGAAGTGAGTTTATCTTTTTTGCCAAACTTAATATTTATATCAATTATATTTAATTTTAATTTTAATTTTAATATGTATTTAAATTAAAAGGGGTGAATTTTTGAAAATATATTACTATTTTTTTCCAAATTGGGGGAACAACTGTATCCCTTGTACACCGCTGGAAGAATCTACATCTATCCTTGGTAACAAAATCTAATTTCATGTAATAAAAGTTTTGAATATTATTTTATTATGTTAATTGTAGTAATCATATCAAACTATGAACGATTTTATATATAAATCATTAAATTTTTTATGTGGTATATATAGGGGTGGAGATTGGAACGAAAATTTCCGATATCCGCCGAATCCGATCCGAAATTTTCCGATTTTGGAACAAATATTTTTAATCCGAAATTCGAATTCCGATTTTTTCGAAAATTTTCGGATGGAAATCGGAATTAGTTTTGAAATTTTTGAAAATTCCGAAATCCGATCCGAAATATTTCCGAAATTCAATTTTCGGAAATTTCGATTTCCGATCCGAAATTCATCCGAAATTTCCTATTTATTTCCGAAAATTTATAAAAATTCATCCGAAATTTCCGAAAATTTATAAAATGAAGTTAATAGAGGCATTTGAGAATCGAACACAAGACCTCTCACACTCAAAGTGTGAACTTACCATCAAACCAATATTAATTGTTGAAAATAATTCAAACATTTTATACTATATACTATTTTCTATAGAAGAATACTATATACAATAATATACTATATATAATATAATATATTTTATATACATTTACTAAATGTAAATATAAATATACATATTATAGTATACTTTATAATACTATATTCTATATAATATATTTTATATACTTTATATTATGTGTAACTATAAATATACATATTATAATATACTTTATAATACTATATACTATATAATATATTTTATATACTTTATACTATATGATAGTATATAAATATATTATATACTATAATCTATAGTTTATACTAGAGTTTTTTAGTATTATTTTATAATATATACTATATATATTAGTTTATACTGTAGTTTTTTAATTATATTATATTATATACTTTATGCTATATATAATATATACTATATGTATATAGTACAGTTTATACTATAATTTTATTTTATACTATATACTATAGTTTATATTGTAATTTTAGAATTATACTATATTATATACTGCATACTATATACTACATACTATATACTATATACTTTATACTATATACTATAAAAGAATACTTTATACTATATACCATATATTATATACTATATACTATATATTATATAAAATAAAAAGTGAATATCTAATTTCAAAGGTAAATATATTATAAATTTCATTAAAAATGATAACATGCTATATAATAGGAATAATGGCAAAGAAAATTATACAAATTATAAAACAAGTATTTTAAATATCAAAGAATTTCGAACAAAATATTATCATAAATCATAATATAGATTCAAATATTCATTTGATTTGAGCTTCCTAAAAGAAAAAATAACTTAATAAATATGAATTAATAAGTATAATTACTTACAAAATGATAATATAGTTTATAATATAGTTTTATTTTATACTATTATTATATACTATTCATATAAATTTTATAGTTTTATTTTATACTATAGTATATATTAAATATAAAATATGATTAAAAAACTGTAAAAATTTATATAAATATGTATTTATCTACTGTCAATGATTCTTAGTATGATCTGTTAACTTTTACTACTAACAGGGCTGCATTTTTGTGTATTGTCTATCGTGTGTTTTATATGAATATTGTACATGAGCATAATAATTAATCTCGCATGTCTTTGGTAGATATTATATTGATGTTAAATTCTTGGAATATCAGATTCGAGGTCGTATTATTTCTTAGGATATTAGAAAATGCTATATAGCTAATAGACCAACTAATTAATTTCGAAAATTCCGAAAATTTCCGAAAAATTTCCGAAAATTTCAGAAAATTTCTGAATTTTTTAAATTTTGAAAAATCCGAAAAAAATTCCGAAAAATTCCGAAAAAATTTCCGAAATTTCCGAAAATTCCGAAATCGGATTGGATTTCACATTTCCGAAAATTTTTGGATGGAAATTGGAATTGGTTTTTCATTTCCGAAATTTTTTGGAATTTTTCCGAAACACCCTATTTCCGATTCGATCCGTCCGATCTCCACCCCTATATATATATATATATATATATTAGTTTAACATTTAAACCAACAAACTAATATTTTGGTCATATTTCATCAAATTTTGACATATGACTTACACATGCACCACCAAACTATCAACGATTTTGCACATAAATCACTGAACTTTTTTCTTTTGGCATCAATAGATATAAGCTATATAGGCTTGATATTTAAATCATAAAACTAATTTCCCAACCACTTTTCACTGGATTTTTGGTACGTGACTTGCACGTGATATCGGATCAAATTAATCCCATTGAAATAAAACGTAATGATGGTGAAACGGTGTTCATAATTCCCACAAAAAATTAAGGAAAAACATACAATTGTGGGCAATGAATCATCTTTTCCTTGAACATGCCACTAAAATTTGTGCAACTAAACTGAAATTTCAAATTGAATAATCGATGAAATTTTGTATGAGAGAATAAGAAGCAATGAATCACCAGATTTGCAAGCTTTGCGATTCGACAACAATGAAATTTTGCCTCTTTTAGTGAAATTCCCTAAGTATGTCTCGAGAATACGATGACTCAATTGTTTCAACAAAAAAACCTTAAAAATATATGTCACGTGAAAATCACGTACCAAAATCCGATTAAAAAATCACTTAAAAATGAATTTGGTGGTCTAAAAAATTTATATATTTTGTGTATGTGCCAAAAAAAATAAATTGATTTATGTGTAAAATTGCTGATATGGTTTGACGGGGTTGCTACAATTAACTTGAAGTTCTATGCAAATCACATGTCAAAATTTGATTAAAAGTGATCAGAAAATTACTTTGATAGTTGAAATGTCAAACTCGTATAATTTCTATATCTTAATACCATAAAAAAATTCAATAATTTATTTACAAAATCGCTTATAATTTGACATGGGCAGCCTGCAGGTAACCTATTTTATTTACCAAACTTTAGATTTCTATAATGCTACTGTCTAAAGTTTGAATCAACTATGGTTCCATCGTCAGCTAGCTAGTTTATTGGGACAAAACTTTAAATATTATTCTATTCATCAATAACTAATTAAATTGATGGTGTTTATATTTTTACATATAAATGATAGTTTAAAAACTGAAACACAACCATGTGTTAATCTCGTTTTAGGAAACAAATTTTAGCTCTTATATCAACCTTTTGTATTTCATCTTATTTAAAAAAAGTGTCTAACTATTACCTGAAATTAATAACTATCTCCAATTATTTTGTTATTTTTACCCTTTACCATAACGAGTGTTACATTTGAGAGAATTTAGCTTTCACTTATCGCATCAAGAAACGTTATTTTCAAACAAAACTTATGTTCTAAATCATGACAATGATTGAAACCCCCCACGTGATACGTCAAATTTTATGATGAATTGGGTTTACAATTATGTCACATTCATGAGGAAATGTTCAATATTGTGTCTGCAATTGCAGAGGAAATTGGTTTGGCTTGTTGGAACGTTTGCTACTAATTATCTGGGGTTTGTTTTATTACTTGTAAATATGATAGTGATTTTCGATTATTCGATCGTGTAGATTTCAAATTTATGGGCACAATCGTACGATTTATATGTATCTGGCTTCTAAAATGTTGAAATATGTTTAAAATCAAAGGGTTAATTACATTTTCATATTTGAGTTATATATAATTTAATGTTTCTTTGTAATAAAGTTTGAATCATTTATCACTTGTTGCATGAATTTAAAATTTTGATATATTTTATCATACTAAACAAATCCTAGCTAACTATGGATTTCTACCAAGTATACAAATCATAATTATTGATTTTAGATTAACTTTGTTGATAAAATATTTTTTTATTCAAAATTATAATCTATATATGCAATATGAAAAGTTAAATGATATATAATTTATCGGATTGAATCTCTCAATTCTTTTGAACTTTTCTCGTTTATTATAAGAGCTACACATTATATATGCACACATTTAGTTTTACAAAATGAAGTATGTTGTAATCTTTGTCTAATCTATACATTTTAACTTTCAATAGTGATATATCTATCTAATAAGTGAAACTCAA
Source organism: Scutellaria barbata (assembly GCA_028654395.1). NCBI lineage: Eukaryota > Viridiplantae > Streptophyta > Magnoliopsida > Lamiales > Lamiaceae > Scutellaria > Scutellaria barbata. Next base: position 9,522,381 of record CM053650.1, read on the forward strand.
CTTGTCATAAAGCTCTTCTTTACCCAAAAACTCTTCTAAAGTATAATTTTTAGTTTTCTTCAAGCTTTAAAATGTGGCAATTTATGAAAATTCAAATAACTGAAAAATACTTCCATGTATACGCTCTCAAATTTGCTCTATATATGAACATATAAATAAAAGAAAAGATATCATGTACCATAGTAGGGTAGAATCCTTACAACAATAAATCCATAATATGAATTTATTTACAAAAGATGGATCTAATTTTTAAAAGGAATTTTATTAGTCAAGTTTTCTAAAGATAAGTCTACAATTAATATCAATTTAGAACATGAAAGACTTCAAACTATCAAATTAGGACTCAATTCTAACGATGCAAGTATTTTTTAGGTGACTGGTAAATGATATTGACGTGGCTATCAAATGACCCCATAAGCAAGCCATATCAATTGAAAAAGAAGAATTGAAATGAGAGCGTAAAGATTTCAATTGTTATTTTCTATTTTACGGGATCGTTGTGGTGTTCTAACATTGTTTAGAATGGTAGTCCTAATTGATATCTTCAAGTCTTTTAAATTTTGAATTAATAAATTTCATGTTTCAAGTTCACATTAATAATTGATCTATCTTTTAAAGTTTGAACCGATAAAATGTCTTTCTAAAATATACACCACTAAATTATGAAAACTCTTTTACAAGTTAAGATATGGCAAATTCTCACGTCAAAACATCTAATGGTGCAATCAGATCGGGTCATGTCAACAAACAGTTAAGCAATACTTTTATATATATCATGTAATAATTTTATATATATCAAGTAATATTTTGGTTTAAGACTTCAGATCACGATTAATTTAAAATTTTTTAATTTGACAAATAGTATTTTTATTCTGATAATGTACGTAATGATTTTGTTTGTATCATGTAAAATTATATATATATTACGTAATATTTTTGTTTGTCTAAGATAATATTTTTATATATAACGAATATTACTTTTGGTTCTATGACTTCAATTCCATGATTAATTTGAACATTTGCAATTTAATAAGTAATACTTTTATTATTATAATGAAATATATTTATGTATATCATGTAATATTTTTATATATATTGTGTAATTTTTTTTGAAACACCAAGCATACTTAGTAATCATCTGGCATGAATCATCAAGTTTTCTTGGGTTAATATCAAAAATAAATGTAAAGTAAGATTTTTTTTTTCCTAATTTGCAATCTAAATAAAATTTGACTTTCCGATTGCACCTGAAATTTCACAATTTTTTCAAATTACAATAGTCATTTTTAGGCAATTTTTCTGACTAAAATGAGAATTTGTTTGATTTTTTGCTAAAATGAAGCTTGAGAGTCAAATGGAAATCGAAAAAATTAATTTGAGATTTTTAATATTTATTAACTCAGTAAAAGCTCTTTGCACCTATTTAAAGTCTAATTTTTTATATAGAGCGTGATTAAGATTTAGAACAATGTTATAAAATAAAACGAATAATTTTATTTTAAAAGAATAATTTTTTATATATAATCAAATATATTTAAAATTTATTTTTTATACTTAATTCGATTAAGTTTATTATTTATAATATTTACTTTATATTTTCATGTTCTAGCAAGCCGAAACCTACCTTGAATAATCCAAATTAAACACAAAAATACATAGATTCAACACAAATGTTCAAATCCACAAAAATACTACAACCTACCAAATCATCATCATATCATTTTATATAATATGCAGTATGGATTGCAAAGAAAATTAACTTGTTTGCAGAAGAATAGTCAATGTGTATATATAAATAGGTTTTGATACCTTTAGATATCTAATTAAGTGAGAGTAATCTCCCACGCCTATCTCTTTCCATTTTCTCTTTTAATTATTGAATAATAAAAGAAAGTATGAAGGCAAATTAATATATAGTGAAAACTATTTTTTGCCCGTTAATTAGTTGCTCCATTTTTTTATTTTTTTTTATGCTAATTTAGGAAAGCAGATAATAAAGACTAGAAGACTTTGATCATCAAAATCTATATTTTTATAAAAGTAAAGTACAAAGCATTATATACACATAATCTTCTGATTTCTTGAGTGCATCATATTACAAAGACAAAATTATCCTATGGAGACTCGAAAGAAAGACATAAAACATTGGTTGTTTTTTTGAAAAAAGAAAAGTTAAAATTTGCAATTAATCAAAAAGTAATCACATCGATGTCATGTTGTGAAAATATTTAATAATACAATTTCAAACTACGATTGATTAATTTGAAGATAACTATGCTAATATTCATCATGATTTGCAGCCAATATTTCTTTTGTGTAATCCTATTATCCCTCGAAAATGTTATGCATGCTCTGATTAAATTTAATCAAGGAAGATAATGTCTATTCTTAACTACTAAGAATTCAAATCCACATATATATGCTTAAAATCCTACACATCTTACATACACAAAAATTAGCTATCTAGCTTGTTTATTGAAGAGAGTTTGACTAAGCACGGCAAGCAATAAAATTTGCAAAACTTATTTTCCACCTAGATTAGGAGAGACTATTATCATCACTCTATTATCCAAGATTAATTAATTAGGGGTAAAATTAGTTGAATCAAATTTATAAGTGAAATAATGTTCACAACTACTATGTTTTTAAAATTTACCCAAAATATGACATGCATGACTAGGGGTGTAAATGAATTAAATCGAGTCGAGTTGAGTATTGTTAGGTTCGAGCCCGATTCGATAAATAACTTGATAAGTTATAGATCGACTTGGCTCAATTCGCTACTTGAAAATATTTATAAAAAAATTGAAAATGAAAATTTTAATGTAACAAATTAAATTATTAAGAGAAAAGTGTAAATTTAACATATGCTCGATTATGCTTGATTACTCGATTAACTTAATCAGACTCGTGAACTTGTCGAGCAAAATATTAATATGTTTGGAATCGAGATTGAAAAGCTACTCAAGTAGCTCGAGATCGACTCGACTTTTTTCTGAGTCAAATTTGATTTCTTTTCAAATCGATCTCGAATAACTCACGAATTGTATTATCTCATTTACATTCCTACATATGACTACCCTAAGCTATAAAAGAGTTTTGTTAGTTAAGGTTATGCAAGCCTGAGTTAGATCTTACTCGAACCAAATAACCTACTAATTGGGTTTAAGTTAACTGTAATAAAATTATAAAGTTTACAACTGTAAAAACCAAATATAAGTATTCTTGAACCCTTAAATGTTACCCTCTCTAATCTCATTTAAGTATTGTTTAAAAGTTTTATTAAAATTTTGTTCTTAACCAATCAAGAAGAAAAAAAATTGAAACTTGAATTATAATCAAATTAATTTCAAAGAAAAATATATAAAACATCAAATTCCTAGATTTTAATTAAAAACTCACATGTTAGGAAAATTTAGTGCTTTTAAGGAATTGTAACAATTATTTATATATATAATTATGTGTATAAAATGACAATATTACATAATACGTAATGAACATGATTAAAAATAACACTAAATAAAGGTGTGGTACAGAGAACAACATATGGGTAAAGTTGGAATTAAAATATTTCAAAAAACATGCACAATTTTTTTTTTTTTTTTTTTTTTGCAATAATTAAAAGCAGGGAAGTATGTATATATGTAGAATAAAAGAGTGACAAATTAAAGGCAAAAACCACTTGTTTGCTCAAACCTATATTCCCACCTTTGGGACTATAAAATTCAATGAAGTGTTTGGTGGATTTCCAGACACTTCCATGTGTCTTAAATCCTAACTTGATGATGCATGAGTTCCACAATTTCTTCCTTTCTACCTCCATTTTTGTTTTCCTCTTTCTAAATTTTCTAGTGTTTTTTTTTTCTCAACTCCCACTTTAATTGCATGTCACACACTTTTCCTTCAATAATAATAATAACAACATTAATAATAAATAATAGAAAATAATAATCTTGGGCATTGCCATCTCCGCCCCCACATACACCTCTCTATCTCTATATCTATAGCTCCCTTCTTGTTACTTGATGCTTCAGTTTTATTTATACACACCTTATATATAAACCCTCTTCTTGTTCTTTGCAAACATCGATTTTCAATATACGTATATATATATATATACACACACATACATTTGAACAGATCTAGAGTGATTATTTTGCAATAGACGATGGGTCTCGTAAAGGATAAAGGCGTGGTTTACAAGCGCATTGATGAAGTTGATCTCGGCCCCCAGAGTGACGAGTTTTATCTCCGAGCAAATGTCAAAGGTGATATATTTGCAACCTTAATAATTTGAGTCTTCTCGTTTTGTTTGTCATGTGGTTTATGGTATTACCTGCAATATTGATAGGATATAATTTCTCGTATGTTTGTATGTATGTTGTGTGTGTGGGGGGGGGGGGGGGAGGTAAAATGGTTTCAAGGAATTGCAGAAGTGGGAGTTTTGACATTAATCTCATTTACAATTCTATGTTAGAGTGATATAGTGAAGAGTGGGACAGTATTTGAAATAGTATTGTCTAACTTATTTATCTAGCTTGCATACGTACAATTTAGCATATGCATGTACGTAAGTGGTGATCTCACACATTCACTTACAGATTAAATCATTTTTGTCTTATAACTATAATATCATTCGATTTTGATCTTTTAATAATTATAATTTTTAATTTAATCCCACAATTTAGAAATAGTTGTTCGAATTTAGTTCAATTATGACAATTTTTACTAGAAAATGTAACATGTCAAATTCTTATTGGGTGCCAAAATGCAAATTTTTTTAAGTAAACTTGGATTGAAATCAGACAGATTATTAGTTATATTGTGAGATATACATGATAACTATCGAATCAAAATCGAAAACCATTGTAATCATGAGACCAACACTAATTATATATATATATATGGACTTTTAATTTGTGTCTATATATATAAATTAAAAAGTAAAATAATGTTACATAATCTAATATTAGGTTTTAATTAAGGCTGGTAAAAAGACATAAATGTTGAAGCATGCATGATAGATCTCGACATGTATTTAATTACATAAACAAATAATTTTTGGTTTATTCCAAAAGAAGATGAGTTAATAAATTATATTTTTTGTGCTTTATTATAGTCGGCGTGCATTATAAATAAATTATGATTCTTTATTCTCTCTCTCTTGTTTTTTTTTTAATTTTATTTTTTGGGTGGATATATTATATAATATAGCTCCTCGGATGGCTGGTCTTTTGGTGAAAGTATTTGCTTGGTTTCTTGAGTTACCAGTTTTTGGAGGCATATTACTCTACTTTCTCAAGAAGAATAATCTAATCCACAAGGTACTTATTTTCTTGATTTCGTTCAATATATACTACCATTTTTCTCACCAAATCATATCAAAATTTTGGATCAAATGGAGCCACATGCACCCAGTCATCTACATCTGAATTATGCCTTTATGAGTTGAAGTACTAAACATATATATACAATGAGATGATCAATATTATTGTATATCATCTATATATGTACTTGCATGTTGTCTCTTGGCTATAAAGTTGGCTATCAATAACTAATTAATTTTTGATGAAAAATAATTTAAAGAAGATGAATTCAAACAATTACTGCCTCACACTCTAATTAATCTAGTCTTTCCTTTATAGATAGGTTCATCTCAATGTATACAAAAACATTAAATTGAAGTACTAGATCTTCACATGTAAATTATTTGATAAATTTGGACCACAAAATCATTTAAAAAGAGGGTGAAAGATTGGCTTCTTATTGGAGATAATGTTGAATCTCTATTGAGACATTTAAAAAAATCTTAGCCGAGTTAATGTTGGTTGCACCACATTGGATTTCTTGTGTTACTATCCCAAACTCTTTTTTTTTTTATTTCTTTTCAACTTTGTCGATATTACCAAAGAGGTGTATATTGAAAGTAGGAAATATTTCGTTAAAAAATAAGTTTCTTACCTAAAGAGGGATTTTTTATTTTTTTGTTGTAAGATTACGTACCCAAGAATTTTTGCTAAGATTAAGATATTTCCAAATTTATAGGATTGATTGTAAATCTTGTTAAGATAAATTAATTGTTACATGGATTCAGAGGTGTACTCTAAAAGCCCGATTAGAATTGGAACGGGCCTTAACTAGATTGTGGTCAAAATATTATTGCTTGATAATCTTGAACCAAAATGTGAGCAATAAATACATGTTTGGTTGTTTCCCCCCTTATGAAAGTGACTATCCATGATTTATTTTCTACCTAATAATTGATATAATATATAGGTTTCATTTTCTTTTTCATTTAATTTCTTTGAAGGTTTGCGATGGTCCAATATTTTCCCTTTTCGTTTTTTTTTTTCCTACCCTTCTTGCGAGAAAATGGTTCATCTACAAATAAAAATACGGCGGTGCAGTTTGCTATTTTTGGGATTAAATCATTACAATTATTATTATTATAATTTTTTTTTTTTTTGGGTGCCCAGTGATGTCAAATGTTGTGTATTCACAATTAACTGACGAACTTAAATTGAAGAAACAATTCCTATAAAATTCTAGGGTCTATCAAAACATGGATTTACATTTTTCTTTCCAAAAAAAAAAAAAACTTAAATGTACCGAGATAAGTACATCCTCGATCGTTATTTTAGCAAATAATTTTAGGGTGCGTTTGGTTGGGATGTTTGAGTGGGTTAGAGCTATTTAACCGATCCAAATTTGTGTTTGGTTGGTTGGTTTTGAGATTTGAGTTTAAATTGGGACCAAAAAAGTTTAAATTGGGGTTATGTTGAGTTAAATAAATCCACCAACTTTGATTTGGTGGGTTTATTTAACCCATCATAACCAATTATTTATTATAGTGCAAAATATCATCTCTACCTTTATTATTCAATTATTAAGGACAACGCAATCCTTTGTTTTTCAAGTATTTAGTCAATGTCACCAAGTATTAACCTACCAAAAAAATTGTACTACTTTAGTTTTGGTTTTAAAATTAATTTTGGAATTTAGAATTAATTTTTATTGGGAAAAAATGTTAGGGGTATTTTGATCAAGTTAATATTAAACTCTAAAAAAAATTGTACTACTTTAGTTTTGGATTTTAGAATTAATTTTTGAATTTAGAACTAATTTTTATTGCGAAAAAATGTTAGGGATATTTTGGTCAAATTAATTAAACCCACAAAAACACTTGATCCAAACAAAGATTTGTTCGATAAATCCATTTCAAAACCAACAATTAACATTCAAATCAAACACACAAATATTAAACTCAATCTAAACCAAACGATGTAAACTCATCATAACTCAACTAACTTAACTAACACAACACACGAACCAAACACCCTTATTAGTTTAGGGCTAAAAAGATAGTTAATTACCACTTCGGATTGGGAAATATAAAAACTATCAATTCAAGATTTAACTGTCAATTAAAGACTCTCAAAGTAAATGTTTTGCTTGTGATTTAAAAATATTTTTATAATAGTAATCCCAAAATATGATTGATGAACTATATGTGTTTGAAGAAAAGAAAAAAGAAATAATAGAAAAAATAATAAATATAAGGCTCAAATTTGATCTTACTTTAACGAGTCTTTATGTGATTTTCATCTTTCATATTTTACTTACATTGAGGCGATATTTGTTCTAAATTTAAGGTGGTTTTTGTAAGTTTGGATTTTGGATTTAAGTAGATTTTGTGAGTGTGGATTTTCAAAATTGAGTTTTTATTTTTATTTTTAGATTTTGTATGATATGATTATAGTTAAGATGTCGTTTTCACTTTAGAAATTGTAGAAAAAATAGATATTGTTTGTTGGGATTTGTAGAAAAGTAGAAAATGCAGAAGATTTTTTAAGAATTGAATAAAAAAAAAAGGATAAAGTAAGATGAGATTGTAAAATTTTGTAAATCATTATCTATACATGTACTAGTACTGAACTGAATTCATCTAACTAAACACCCCATAATTAGTAATTAATAATTAACATATCTTTTAAACTTCAAATTACAACAAGTTCTTCAAGAAAATGAAACAGGCGATTCATGAACCGAGGTGGACCTCTACATGGATTCTAAGTGATCCTCAACAAGAACCTTTTAAATTTGCAGGCAAAAAGTCGAACTTAAGTCTATGAATTTAATATTGAGTGTATAAAATCTGTTAAGAGCTCAGCTCACTTCTTTGAACATGATGACTCTAATCCTTGAATATAGATGTTAGGGCATAAAAAGTGTGTAATTGAAGTCTCCAACTAATAAATTGCTCTCCTAAAATTTGGTAATCAATGATTAATTATCAGACAATTCATGATTTTTGTTTTGTTGCAATTTTAACCAAATATTTAAAAATTGACAAAAAAAAAAAAAAATGCCTTATGGAATTATGTACAACCTAAATCATTTTTTTTTTGGGAGCATTGTTCTTATGTGTTCAGACAATTTCCCACGTCAGCTTCCATTTTAGAAATTTTGTTTGGAGAAAATGCTTGTATGATTTTTTTAATTTTTTTTTTCATGTTGGAAATTGATCTGTTAACATTAGCACAATGCAACTATAAAATGATTCGGATTGCACAAATTACTAAATCCACTTAATTTTGTTATCAATATCTAAATTTGTCTATTAAAATTACAATCAAATCAAATGTCGTGATATTTTCTGCAAGTAAACATTTGGTAATTATATGTACATATAATAAACAGCCAGTAATTAATTTGCTTCATATGTCATATAAATGGCTTAATTTGCAGCTTGTTTCGTATGCTGAGATACAAGAATCCCCACTCTTTGTTCCTTTGCATCCATATCAAGGTTAGATACATATCTTATGATTTTGTCAATTCTTCTAAAAACTACAAATTTAATATAAACTTAAAGTATTTATCAATATTTTAAGTGTCACATTTATCATCTTTGCTGCTAATCATGTCAGAAAGTGAGGAAAAAGAAGTAATATATGTGGAGCCTGATATGTCCCCTCAAGACAAAGTTAAACATGCTGTGGATTGTCTTCAATCACCAGACAATGATCCTAAAACTCCACTACTTAGTTTCCAACGTTGGACAATACTCGATTATGCACGAGCTTATAAATCAGGAGAAACGACTCCTAGAATGGTACGTCTGATCTTCTATTTCACTCTATGTTTCATCTTCAAACAGATAAGGGTATTTGAGTAAAATCATAATGAGAATGGTGAATGACAAGGTGGTGTAATTGGTGCTAACAGGTGGCAGAGAGGCTTATAGCTTATGTTGGAGACTCATTGGAGGAGAAGCCACAAATGTCCTTCTTCATCAACTTCTACGTCGCAGATATTCTAAAGCAGGCAACTGAATCAACTCTTCGTTACGAGAGAGGTGTGTGTGTGCTTCAAACATGTAGCTTAGAAAGGTGTTATGGTACTATGATGCAATGGTTTGTGTTGGATTTTGTCAGGAGAACAAATATCTGTCCTGGATGGAGTTCCGATTGCTATCAAAGATGAAATTGATTGTATGCCATATCCAACTACAGGTAATTACGCCGTTTAAAGAATTGAGAGTATTAAGACTCATGAGGATGTCAAGCTCATGAAATTGACTCGTTCGATTGATTAAGCTTATGAGCGGCTCGAACTGGATTGCATGACATGTTAAACATGTATAGTTTGAACTCTAACTTGAGATCGAGTTCCTTAAACATATAATCCAATTTAAGCTCGTTAAAAAATATATAATAATATACGTATATATTAATTAATGGGACGAATTGAAAACTAAACAAATAACATAATGAAAAATTAAAACAAGCAAAACCATAAGCAATAAGTTTTTTTTAGCCAAAATTGACTCTTCTATCCTTAATGAAAAGAAGTCCCTCAACACTGCCAAGGAAAAAAAGAAATTACATGAGCTGCATGCACAACTCGCACGAGCAGTTCATTTTAAAAAATTTATAAAAGCGATTCTTGAGGAATTTAAAAAAAAATCTAAATGTACTACCTTTCTTCTCCACGATTGAACTCTTCACATCAATAGCTAGAATCTTGAGGAATGAGGGGGAACTTTTCAAAAAAGTTTGAGGTATTATGTTCAAAATTTCGGAAGAGGGAGAATAGAAAAAGAAGATATGAGGTTAACAGAGGAGAGGGTAGTGAGCAGGGGCGGACCCACAGCCATGGGTGGGGTGGACTTGGCCCCCCCAAACTTTACAAAAAAATTATTTTTACCCCTTTAATTTATATTTATATTAAAAAAAATTATTATAATTGACCCTCAACTTTTGTTCCAGGTTCCACCCTGGTAGTGAGTGTCTAAAACCAAACTTTTTTGCTAAAAAAACATATTTCTTATCTGATGACTAGTTTAAATTTTTGTTATCCTCCTTATTTGGCTAGAAATGCTCATTTGCACTAATTCATGTATAAATACATGAATACATAAACAAGCTATGTTCGAGAATAGGTTCACAAACATATAAAGAACTAGGTTTGTGAGCTAACAAACTATCAAGCTCAACTTGAGATAAACACTCGAGCCCGTTAACCTTACTACTAGATTTCGAACAAGCTTTTCCGAGTTTGGATAAAAATAGTTCAGGAGCAGTTTGATTCGTTTACATCTCTACTAAGTGGTGGTAATATGAGGTTGTGTAGGAGGTTCAAAGTGGATGCACAAAGTGAGAGAATGTAAAAAAGATTCATGTTGTGTTAGCCGCCTTAGAGCATGTGGTGCCATTATGGTTGGCAAAACTAATATGCATGAGCTTGGGGCTGGAATCAGTGGCATCAATCCTCATTACGGGTATTTTATTATACTCTATCTCTCTCGCTATACATATATATTCATAGAGATAATGTCAATAATTGATCTGTATACGTATTATATTGATAAAAGGGCGGTTAGAAATCCGTATGATAAAAGCAAGATCACCGGAGGTTCTTCGAGTGGCTCTGCTGCAGTCGTAGCTGCTGGAGTGTGCCCCGTTGCTCTTGGTGTCGATGGCGGAGGATCTGTTAGACTTCCTGCTGCTCTTTGTGGTGTTGTTGGTTTCAAAGCTACCTTCGCACGTGTGCCACACGATGGGTGGGTGATCACCAACTTTTTGTATTGAGGTTTATAAACTATGCATTGTATTTTGACTAGGAATTATGATGTTGGTGTGTAGACTTCTTCCCTTAAACCATACAGTTGGAATGGTCGGAATTCTTGCAGCAACGGTTGAGGATGCACTCATCACGTGAGTTATCCGATTCCCTCGTTTCTCTGATTGATTTCAAAAGTAGAACAGTCTAGAAGGTACGTACATATAACCATTTCGATTTGATCTCCAGTTATGCAGCTATTGCTGGTGGGCCTTCATCTCATCACTCTGGCAGTGCAGTGGTTAGTTAGCCACCTTATTTAATTAAATCTTCTATGCTTTCTCATTTCAATATATCTAATCTAATGGTTTTATTGTCACCAGCCCAAAATTGGTCTGCCATTGCTGAAATCTGCAAATTATATGTCATCTGAGATCAAAATGGCAAAATATGGAAAGGTTTGAATGCCATTTTAATTCGTGTTTCTTTCTTCGCAACAAAACTTTGATTTATGCTTATTTCTACATCTCTTTGGTGCTCCGGCAGTGGTTTGATGACTGCAGTAAGGATATCCAACTCTGTTGCTCAAACGCCGTTTCTAAACTCTCAGATAAGTATGGTTGGAAGGTAAGATCAAAACTATATATGATTTGACTTAAACTACTTTGATTGAGTTGATAATGCTAGCTCATCAGAAATAACATACATGAACCTTGCTTTTGAAGACTCTAGATGTGACTATCCCAGAAATAGAAGTGATGCGTTTGTCTCATTATGTAACAATCGGATCAGAATGTAGCAATGCAATCGCCCACTATTTAGACAAGTCCGTTTTCTGTCCCTCTGCTTAAAATGTACACATTTTCCTCTGTTTTCTTGATTCAAAAATCGGATATATATATATAAACGACACTTAAATGAGACAGGAATAAGGAAGAGCTGGGGTGGGATGTGCGAGTAGGTGTCTCTATATACGGTTCTTTCAGCAGCAACGAGTATCTAAATGCTCAGAGAATGAGGTAATATATTATGTAGATATATGTCTTCATATCTGAACTGATCTTTCGATCAAGCTAATATTTATTCGTGTTTTCTCATAGAAACCGTCAATTGCAATTCCATCAAAAGATATTTTCAATGGCGGATGTCATCGTTACTCCAACAGTCGGGTACAAATTAAATATCTAACTTCTCATCTCAAACTTCATAGCAAAATCAAGTTAGGCTAATTGCAGTTTCTTAATAGTGTCACAGCTTATACGATACAGGATGACACCTCACAAACCGGTGAACTAGACTACATTAATGGAGGTAACTTTTGCACCGACCATTGTATGAGATTTTTTATAAATGTAAGGATTAATGTCAATTTGCTACTTGAACTATTGACACTTTTTTTAACTTACGTTCAGAGGCATTAGTACGATACCTAATAGCCGGGAACTTTCTGGGATTGCCTTCAGTGACTATTCCCGTATGCTCTCAAACTTCTTGTCGTCACTCCATTTCACTTCCCACATTGTATTAATTTAGTTGACGATCACAATATTTTTTCTTCTTAGGTCGGATATGATCAATCCGGCATGCCTATAGGCCTCCAGTTTATCGGGCGGCCATGGTCCGAGTCTCTGTTGATCTACATTGCAACAGCCATGCAAGTAAGTTTAGACTAGCTATTTGTAATAAATAATACACTGCAATGATCAAGAATTGTCACAGAAAAATCATGACATGATTGATCACTTAATTTATAGTAGATGGAGTTGCGACATAGAAATGTGATGATATTGTTGGTTTTGCAGGCACTATGCATAGCAGGATGCAAGAAGCCAGGGGTGTTCTATGACATGCTTGCTAAGGAGTAATTTTGAGCATTTTCCAAACCTCAACCTTTTCTAGTATCACATGTTTCAATTTCATATATTGATCAATAAAGATATATTAATGTTGGGGTAAATTATGCATAATTTCATGATATCTATACTTATATAAAAGCATGATAGTTGGAGGAAATTACAAAAATGTCATTTTTCCTCTCAAATCTATCATTATCATAATAAAATATTAAAAAATTATATATATTTTTGAAGCTATTAAATATTAATGTATTATTATACAAAAATATTCATGAAAACAAAGGAAAAAGTTATCCTATGTCTTGGATAGATGGACACTGATATACCTGCAAAGGTCATTCTTCTATCAAATAAGTCTAAAGAGGCCGAGAATAAAAGGGAGGAGATTCGGCTTGGGGAGCAATCAATACGACAAGAACGATCGGCCTTAGCTGCCCCATCACAGTGCCCGGGCTGAAGCTTCTTTCTTTTTTTTTCTTTTTTTTTTGTGCTTCCTGTTCGGACCCGACTTCTTTAGTCTTTGGTTTATTCCTTCTCCCATAAACTATATGCAAACTCAATTTTAATAACAATAAAAGAGAGAAAAAAACACACACAAACCTAAATACAAAACAAAGTAACACTAAAATGGAGATGACAGAAGACAGAGAAGAAAATAAATGAAAGAAAAGGAAGGGGTTTTTGTATTAGTGGCGATGTAAGTCCGAGGAAGAGCTGTAAGATGTAAATGGAGATAACGCGGGCTGCGAAGATGGAAAAGTGGGGAGGAAGATTATGTAGAAAATAGACAAGGTTTTGTAGAGAGGGGGCAGATTAGGGTTACACAATCTTATTTATGTATATATTTAATAAAAGAGCTAATTGGGTCAGCCTTGAATTATTGGACTTTAATAATAATTGATAAAATCTCATATCCTCTTAAGTAAACATAATTTTAGTGAAAAAGACCATAATGATTTGAATAACTCTTTTTTAAATTTAATCATTTCATATAATTAAATTGTAAGGTTTAAATATCAAAATTATAAAAGAATTAAAATAATGGCATTAAAATTTTCATAATAAATAATCAGAAAAGTTATTTTAAATATCTACAAATAAACATGTGAAATCTTAAAGAAGTTTTACAATAAAATTAATAATAATAAATTTAAAAGTGATTGATTTTAAAAATAAAATATTAACATTTTCAAAATTATTGAAAATTTTAAGAAAATTAATTGAAATAAAAATAAAGATATAACTAATCCACAATTTTCTTGAGAAATTTGAAATTTATTTTCAAAATCTGATAATTATTTTAAAAATCTAAATATTATTTTTAAAGTTAAAATTTATTTCAAAAATCTTACAATAATTAAAGCTGTAAAATTTAAATAATAAGACCACCGCCCAAAAGTTAAATCTACGAAAAAACAAATCCTTGTGACATAATAAAATTAAAAAATTATGGTCCAATTATTTATTATTGTTGTTTTTTAGTTTTATATTTATGTATTAATATTAACTATATTCATAACTTTATTTATGTATCAATTAATGTTGTATATAAAAAAGTTTTGTGAGTTTTATAATTATTATACTTTAGTTATTATTGTAGACATTATTTATTTTATATTATGTTGGTTTTTTTTTTCTAATTTAACGAATATAAAATTTTGAATCAATTAATATCATGATTTTTAAAATCAATTATAAATATCATAATTTGTGCAATGCACGGAAAAAAAATACTAGTATATATACACATATAACTCCTAACCTAAAGATTCCCTTAACGAATTATATAACACATAATTGGAAGATCAATTATCTTGCAATTTTTGTTGGGATTTCAGTGTTTAGATTTTGATGAGACAAACCAATCATGTAGTAGGAAGTTTTGAGTACCCCATTTTCACAGTGTTTAAGTGAATAAATAGACTAGAATTGAGTCTTGTGTCAAGCATTGAAATGGAGATTAAAAGAGGATAAAGTTGCATCTAAGCTTTAAAGGAAGATATCGCTGCAAGAAGGCAGGATATAGTATCGCTGCATGAAGGCAGGATACAGCAAAACAAGGAAGAACGGTGTGCAGCATCGCTGCAAGAAAAGGATATAGGAGTACTGCTAGAACATAGTTACAGCAGTACTGCCAGATGATACTGCAATCAGGTCTAAAATACAGCAGCACTGAAAGAATGCATCAGCTGCACAAGGACCAAGGATACAGTGCAGACTTACAAGTCAGTTAAGTAATACAGCGCCAACTATAAGACGAAGTATCCTGCAAATCCTAGGAAGGATAAATGCAGTACAAAGAACGGAGATTCAAGCAAAAATAATAGAGCCGTTCAAGGAAAAGTCAAAGTAGCAGACACGGAGCCAATGAGAAGATGCCATCTGGACTGACGCGCTGCAGAAAGCTGCGAGCCGCAACTGCCGCATTAAATGCTCCGAAAGGAAAAGTCAAGTCGCATTAAATGCGAGCCATACTTTGGCCAGGCTATTTCAAAATTCAAAAGAGGGATGTCTCCTTCAACGGACATCTTCTCCTACAAGTATAAATAGAGGTCGATGAGTACTGAAGTTGGTTACTGTTACTGAGATCTAAAATTTCATACGCGAAAAATTCAAAGCTTACAAAATTCAAGTATTCAAGCCTACAATCAGTTTCAGTCACTCAACCTATCGAAGTGAAGTAAGTTCAAGCTGAAAGTTTCCCTACGGATTCAGAAGCTCACTTCGAAGCACAAGTTGAAGAAAACATTTTTATCCTTTTAACCTTGTTGCTGTGTGCTTAGGTTGTTTTAGTGGTGTCAAACAGTTGATAGGAGAGATCCTTGCTGTTTGTTTTAGTTGTCTAAGTGTTAGGCAGCTTCCCTATGTGGGAGTATAGAACCCTGTGTGGGTTAGCCTTTGAAGTTTGCAGTTGCTGTGTGTACGCTGGACTTCAGTAGGTTGTTTGCTTTGTAAAGTTGATAGATTGTTAGGAGAGTCCTGTAAATCAATCTTGCTTAACAAAGTTCCTGCTCGAGGAGCAGTAGAGTGGACGTAGAAGGATTACACCACCTTCGAACCACTATAAGCCATAAGTGTTTTTATCGCTTTTCTTATCTGCGCTTATTTTCTGCATATCTATCTATCTCTCATCATAAAACGTTTTGAAAGAAGCATTCTTGAGAAAAACAGCCTTGTGTTTAAAAGTTTATTTCCGCTGCGTACAAAACTCCAGGTTACAGCGTGCAGCACTGTATCCTAGCGCTGCAAGCAGTAACCATCTATCGCTGCAAGCTCAAGTAACTTGCAGTGCAGAACGGTTG
The DNA here is from genome assembly GCA_028654395.1 of Scutellaria barbata. Taxonomy (NCBI): domain Eukaryota; kingdom Viridiplantae; phylum Streptophyta; class Magnoliopsida; order Lamiales; family Lamiaceae; genus Scutellaria; species Scutellaria barbata. Next base: position 9,538,603 of record CM053650.1, read on the forward strand.
TTTTAAAGATTCTGAAAAATCAACCAACGTTCATTCACCCCCCTCTGAACCTCAGACACCACTTGGGACCAACAATTTTTTTAAAGTCTCATATAGGGGTATTTGTTGTGGCCTTTAATGAGGGGTATGTGTGACATGAACCTTTACAAATAATAATAGACTGAATATCTGGAAATACCACTAAATCAAACCAAGAAGTTTTTTTTACCACTTAATTTAGTTTTAAATTTATCAATAAGGATAAATTTATAATATTATTGCATTATGGTATAAGAATATACTATTTATTTTGTGGTGTATAGAAAAATAACCATTATATTAATTGTTGTAGAAATAATTCCCCTATAATAAAAACCATTTTATGACGACAGTGAAATATGCTAAATGATTTGAGTAGGTTTCAGTTTTGTTTCTTTTTAAGCTTCAAATAGAAGTTTGAGGTTGGCCATAAATTATTTTGTAAAAAAATATTTATGTTTCTTTCTTCCCAATCATTTTGAGATGAAGTCCATTTGTGTACATACAACTAGAGGTACTCATCCGATTGGAATCGCTATTTAAAAACCGTGGGGGCTAGAATCGAAATCAAATTTTAATAGTCACGATTTCAATTTTGATTTATGAACCAACTATCAGGTTTTAACAATTGATTTCCTTGGGGTTTTTTTAATTATTTTTTGGCACTTTTTTGGTTTTTTTTTTAAATTATCTTTTCAATTTTCAATTCCCTGTAATTATAGATAATAAAATGATGATTAATAAACTAAATAACAATAATAAATGAAATTTTGAAATTTGAATTTATATAAAGTAAAAAATTTAACTGATGTAGTTACAAGTTACATTTATAGTAAAATGTACATCCACCTATTTATAATAAAATGTACATCCATCCACCTACACGTTACAATTTACAACATTGATACAATTTACAAGTTATGAAATAAAAAAGTTATAAATTAGAAATGAAACTTTAAATACAAACTACAAAATTACAACTTACCACTAATAAGTATTAATTAAAATTAGCCCTCAGAGTTCATTTTCATTTACAATATGCATTATGAATGTAACATCAGAAATATTAATTTAATATATATTAGTATAAATTCTAGACATGATTGGACTTTTCGGATTCTATTACTGACATGAAACTTGAAATATATAAATTAATATCAATCTATCACCCACATGGAATGAAAGGATTCTTAAATAAAAAAAGAAAATCGAAAAAAAAAAACTCATCTCTCCTCCTCTCGTACATCCTTCCTTCCAATGTTTGTGGGATCAGTTGATTCGACCGTGAACTAATTCTTTTCTAACACGAAACAAACTATAACGATTAGATTGGTCGAGACTGAGACTTGTCAAAAGAAGTCAAATCGCCATAATTGGTTCTTTGGATTTAAAGTTTTTTTCTACTTTTTATTTATTTTATTCTACTTAAAGAAAATTTGTTAAATAATTACTATTTAGCATCATTTACAATGCATTGTCTCGATGTCAGTATTTATTCCCAACAAATGTTGGATAAAACTTTAGCATTTTTTTTAATTCCTACCCAATGTGGGACATACTTGCACTAAGAACTTAAGAAATATTTTAATTCCTTTAATGGGGACAAATTTAAGCACTAAACCTCATTTATAATGCATGACGTCAATGTTATTTTTTATTCACAACCAATATAGGATAAATTCATATACTAACATCATTTATAATGGATATTTGATGGAACTGAGAGATTGCTAGTTTTATAAAATTTCGATTCGAGGTCCATATAAAATATAACAACATGTAGCGAAAAAATGAATCATATTTTTTACAGTGAAGATGAGGACGAAACGGGTCTGCAGATTGAATAAATGATAGAACCTTGACCTCTCGATCTTCTGTTATATTCCTTGTCTTTTTCTCGAATGTTGTGTGATCAACGAGCATTCGAGAATTTCGGCCACCTTCTCCTAAATAGTATGTGAGATTTTTTTTGTGTTTGGAAGTGGTTGGCTTAAGGCTCAATTCCATATTAGATATGGGCTTCTTCGTATTATGAACACATTTATCCCTTCATGTTTAAGATATCGAATATCCGTTAATTAAATGAGTTACTGACAACTCAATTAATTAACATCTAATTTCAATAGTAGTACCACTCAACTTTATTATCATGCTGGAATAAATCCACCTGCAAGGTTTACATGATAATCTTTATAAACTCCTCAAGGAGACATCATCATTCCAAGACACAGATTCCTTCTATAATCAACAGCACGTCATATAAACAATATTGTATCCCAATTTACCGAACTTATTGATATAATGAATAAATCTCACCCATTAATAAATTAAAGAAACGGACATTGAGTATACGTGCCCGTTATTATATATGGATTAAGAGAACGTACATCCATAATAACAGAGATCTTGTTCTATTATATAGTTAGTATAAATCGAACAACCTCAAATGGTCCTGCTCAATACATACAAAATGAACTAGTGTAATTTTATAGTCAAGATAGACTAATACCAAATTATACTACAATTATTCCGATAATTTGTCCAAATCCATCTTGGTTGTGAGCTACTATTTATAATTTATAAGGAACTGATAACATGATCTTTTGTGTGACACCACACACCATATTATCTACAATATAAATTAATTGGACAATTGCATTAAATAAAATGCAAACATTTAACCAAAATGATTCTCATTTCAAAATAATGTTCATACAAAAGTTAGACTTATATCCCAACGATATGTTCAATATCATTTAAATTGGCTAACCAATATTAAACAACCTCATACATTTTATATTGTAAGCTCTCATAGTTATTTTCCAATATAGGATGGGACAACTTCTAAAAATATAATGTGTGCTTTATAAGAGATTAAGAATATATTCATCGTCTTAAAGAGAAATTCATGTTTTTAAGAGAAATTTTATATATTATTAATTTAATTAGTTTTTTTAGTTTCTTAAAAAGTTAGGAATTATAGTTTAGATATGCTATATATATATATATATATATATATATATATATATATATATATATATACACTAGTAATACAGGAGATTGAATAATAAATTAAATTAAATTTAGTAAAATTAGAAAAATTTAAATAATATTTATACCATAAAATTAAATTTATGCTTTGTGCAATACATATTGCCCAATTAAAATTAAATATAACATAACATGATTAAATTATTTTATAGTTAACATATCTATTGTGTTTATATATGATCATAAATAATCTTTCATTTATTGTTTTTCTATAACAACACTCTAGTTTTCTTATCAATTAAATGATAACAAAAAAATGAGAATCAAAATTTCGCAAATAATTTACATAATTTATTTTAAAACACAAATTCAAAAATATTATTCAATTTTATTAGTCAATAAGTTTCAAAAGTTGGAACAATTATTTTCAATCAACCCACCTTCATTTTTACTTTTTTAATTTTTTTATATTTTTATCTATTTTTTTAATATTTTTTTCTATTATTGAACAATTATTTTCAATCAACCCACTAGAGATGACAACGGGGCGGGGCTAGGTCGGGGGAGCAATACTCATCCCCGTCCTAGGCCTGCATTCGTGGGGAATTCTCGTCCCCGTCATTATTAGAGAAACAAGGAAATTCCCCCGCTCCATCCCACCTCATCTTGTTTTTTTTTTTAAACATTCTTAATTTAATTAATACATACAAATAATCCATATAATTACATAACTAAAACACAAAGATAAATTATCCTAATACATTTTCATTAATTTCCGTCATTCTTCAATACTTCAATACACTCAACTTTACAATCTCTTGATAATTAATTTTTATATTAATTTAATTATATAATTTTAAATATATATTTAAAATATATACATATATATATATATATTATATTATGTATAATTCTCGAGGCTCCACGGGAAACGGGGCATGGAATACATTCCTTGTCCCTACTCCACCAATCGGGATAAATTTTCTCCCTTTACCTTGGCCTGTTCCCGCGGAATACAATTCAAGATATTCATGTCCTTTTTGAGGCGGATTCCCGTGGAAAATAGGAATTCCATCTCACTACCATCCCCACAACCCACCTTTATAATTATTTTTTTATTTATATTTTTTCTCTATTTTTATTCAATCAACCCACCTTTATTTATGTAAATAATTTCTATTGTTGAAGTTTAGCATATGTTATTTATATAAATCTAATTTACATTTCTATATCATTTAGTAATGTTTCTTAGCAATACAAAATTTAAAGTCATTAATTAATCATATTTAATGTGCAATAAATTATAGGCTTGTCAAGTGTCCTTATGCTCATTTATATATATATACAAGGACAAAAATATCGGTATTTGTGGATATATCGGTACCTTAATTTTACGGATATATCGACGGATATATCGATATCGGTGGAAATATCGGTAATTTTAAGAAAAAAATAAAAAAAATGGAAAAAATAATGAAAAAATGTATCTAACACTTTATATAATATTATAATGAATATTAATATATATTAAAGTTAATACAAATAAGTTGTGAGATAACTAACAAGTAAAACTGTACCAATAAAATTTGTAAAATATCTATTATTAAAGTGTAGACACACATATAGATTATGTAAGTATATATATTTTAGAATATAAATTATAAATATTAAGGTAACATATTCACGGACAAAATCATTATCTAACAAAAAGGGTTGAATAGGCCACAATAATAAATCTAGCAACCCAAATTAAACAGACTCACTCAAATTAAACAGACTCACTCCCTCTCTAGGAAATTTCCAGGAAGGTCACCTCCCTCCCTCCTTCCTCCTTTCTTCTTCTCTCATTTCTCTCTCCTGGGGTGAGTTTTTCCTTTTCCTTCTCACTCCCATTCACATCATGAAATTCTTCACTTTGGGAAAGTTATTCAGGTCCAAAAAATACGCTCCGTTTCCAGATCTGAGGCCAACCCCTCCTCCTTCAGCTCCAAACGACGTCGTCCTCCGTCTCCAACCGACAACGATATTTGACCGATATATCACCGATTTTCCGGCGACATCTCGGCGACAACAGCCCGGAATCAGCCCATTTCCGTCGACAACGAAACCGACAACGACAATTACCGACAATTACCGATTTTTCGCCGATTTTCCCACGAAAAAAAACTACACTCGTATATTGTATCGGTGCAGTCTCGTGAGCGAAATTTCGGCGACATTTCGCGACATTTTCGTCCTTGTATATATATATATTATGTACATATTATTATGAATAATATTCTAAACTTTATTATTAAAGATTTTGGATTTATCATTATTACTATAACAAGATTTGTGAATTTAGTATTATTATTGTTAGGATATATTTGTAATTTTAATGATGACAAAACTCTATTTAGATTAGTCGAGTCTTTATTCTTTATAAGATCTACTTAGGTTAATAGAGTCCTTAGTCTTTATAGAATTGTTAGATCTATTGAGTATTAGAATAGTAAGTTTTTAGAAAAGAAGCTTATAAGTGAATCTCAAACGTAAAACTAAAAGTACCCTTTTAAAGGAAACTCTACTGAAAACTCGAATATATGAAGATCACTTAAAAGAGTCGAAAAGCTAAAGACTTAGAAGAGCCGAAGAGCTGAAGAACCGTAAAATTGAAGTCCTTGAGATCGTAGAATGGATAAACATAGTTGAAGAACTCTATGTTAAAGATAATTAAAGACCAAATAATAGTAGAATAGATTTGAAAGCAACCTCTACGGTGCATGCCTTGAAATCTATATTAATGATAACTCTTTCTAAAACTAACTCATATCAACCAACTTTAGAACACGAGGACCTCCCTCCACCGGCCAACACAACCAAGAGAGATTAATTGTTAAGGACTAAGGTTTTGTTTGGACTAGACCATCTGGATTTGGTATGGGTCAAGTGTCAATCCATGTTTTTTATGGGATCTCAAAAATACTATAACTCTACCCTATTTTTCTATTTTTTGCAATTCCCAAAAAAAATATCTACCTTTTCAAAATAAAATAATACATCATCATCTATTTTTTCTACAATTTCCAATGTGATTGTGACATCTTAACTCTAATTCTCCCTTTTAAAATCTCAAAACAAATATAAAATTATTAATTAAAATCAACATTTTTCAAAATCCACTTAGATCTCAAATCCAAATATACTAAATCCATCTAAATCACAATCCAAACAAAGCCTAATTGCTTTTGGGTTTCATAAATGAAGAGGTTAATGCATGTCATCAAAGATATATTTATGATGAAGTCTACAACCACCACCAAGACAATTGTTAGAGTCAATATGATACAAGTTGAAAAGACATTTTATGATTTGTCGAGATCCACATCTGAAGACCAACAGAAGATGCATATGTTGTCTTATCTGCAAAAGCTGAGGAGAGTTGAAGTTTAAGGTTGTTAAGCCAGTAAAATTTACTTTAGACATAAGATAATAAGATCAAGTCTCCTAACTCACAGCTGATAATTAAGTATAAGTTGACTTTAATGCGTCAAACACCTTTTCAGAAAAAACAACCGACCTTATTGCAAGTATGGACAATAAAGGACAACCAAAATCTTGAAATTAAGGAGCACGTCAAGTTCAAAGTCATAACTCCCTCCAATGGTTGTAATCAAGACTCTATCTCTTATAAATAGAAGTCATCTCTCATCTTGAAGATCATTGATACCTCACACATTGAAGAATATAAATCTGATCATCAAACTCATCATACAAAACACTCTTCAAAGCAAGAAGCTAAAAAATTCTTAAAGATTTATTCTTTTCCTTGAGCTGTGAGATAGACTAGAACTTCGAGATCAAATATTATTATGTTAGGCTTCCTTCTTACCTTAGAATCTCGATTGTAAAACACTTAAAAAATGTTAGTTAGAAGAGAAAAACTCTCATATTCTTATACCTTTGTTTTCTCTTGAAGAGCGAATTAGTGAGCTCTTAGGAGTATTGTATTCCTTAAAAGATAGGACTGATCCTCCTTGATGATAAGAAGAATTTTCCCAATTGAGTGGGAAGAGCAATTCCCAAAGTTTGGACGTGTTGCGTGTCCCCAAGAGTTTGGAACGAAGTTGTTTCCCCAAATATTGGAAGGATTTCCTCTGTCGAGTGATGTTGCAAAGTGTTTGTGATACATTGTGTTTAGTGAATTTTCCAAGTGTTTTTGGGAAAAGATGATGTACAATTGCACCACCTTCGAACCTCAATAAATTTGATGTATTTACATATTTACTTGTCATCTATATCATATGTACTTATCTATTTGCTGATTGCTGAATTATACTTTATCCATGCCAATCAACTACTTAAAAACGATCTCTCATAATTTTTACAAGTGCATGTTTTGTATGTGATAAATTGTTTTGTGCTTTATTCTTGAAAAGAGTCGGGCTTTCATCTTCTGCAAGTCCTTTGGTTGATATTTTGTTAGCAACATAATAAGTCAAATTGTGAGTTGTTGATGTACTATCAGCCTTAGAATTATTTTCTATTTACTCTCCGTTGAAACTGTTATTTGCTCTCTATCTATCAAGTTGATCTCTACTATCATCTGATCTTGAAAGTCTCGTTGTTAAACAACTTATCTTGAAAATAATTTTAGAGTTTGAAAAACGTAGGAAGTTTTCACCCTTTGGGGTTATCGGCTGATCCATCCATTGATCCGTTGCCAAGGCTTCTATAGTCTCTTTCAGGACTTATATTGGTATCAAAGCGGTTGGTATAAAAGACCTTTCATGCTTATGTAGCTGTTGTTTGTCGACGAACTTGATCTTATTTGTCTTTATTACATATCTACTTGAAAGCATGAAATATTACTCTTCTAGATTGCTCTTGTTCTCTATTAACGACTATAATATTTGGAAGATAAGAATGTGTTGGAAATTGGTTTGATAGAAATGGTGGGAGACACCTTTGACCAATATTAAGTGGCTAAAAGTTAATCCTTTCAAGGATTGGATGTCAAAAGATTAATCTATGTTTGGAGTAGATAATCAAGACATTGATTCGCTCAAAACAATTTCTGGTGAATGAGAAATTAATCGTTAAAGATGGTCATTTGAAATGGGGATGTGAAGGTCTTTAGTGTGGAAAAGAGCTTATATATCCACATAGGAAGATTGACCTTTAAATGCAAGTATAAATGAAGTCATGAGAAAAAACTTAATAATTAATATACTATTAAAGAGGCATGCTTGTGCAATACATGTGTGTGTGGGGCTTGGCTTAACATGACTCGGCTCAGTCCTAGTCCCGACTCGACATCGACCGTGGTCCTTGGTCCTTGACAATTTGATTGTGGACGGATAAGACATGAATTTTGTCCGACTCACTTTATCTTTTTAGACTATAGTTGTAGTGTTAGGGCCCTACAGCTGCAGTGTCGAAGCTTGCAGCGGGAGCATGCAGCCCAGGGCCCTTGCATACAAATAAGGGTGGGACTATCCGCACCCCACTATTTTCTAAGCACACCCCATAATTAAATAAATGAAAAGTAATTATTTATAAAATGTCTAAAAAACCCTTGTGTACTAATATGAAGATAGATATCTCTAAGCACACCTCGTACTTTCTAAACACACTCTATTTGCATATCTCACACCCACTCAACTCTCATCTCCATTTTCCCTTCCATTTGCAAAGCTTGAAACAAAAAAATTTGGTGGAGCAAACAGATTTTACCATAGATAATGTCAATGAAACGTGAAGAGACTTGAGAAATGAGCAATGTAAGTTGATAAGTTCATTTGTTACAGTTTTTAGCGATTTTATTTGAAAAAACGAACTTTAGAGTTTAGGTTAGAAATTCCCGCTGGAAGTCACGTTCGACCGATTCAAACCGAACAAAACAAAGAGTGTTCGACCTGAAGCGGCCGAACACATCACTAGCCGTTCGACTCTCTTATTCGAACATTACATGCATCGGTCGACTGATTTGGTTGAACGCAGTACTTAGTGTTCGACCGATTCGGTTGAACGCAACACTTTGTGTTCGATCATGTCGGTTGAACGCAACACTAAGTGTTCAACCACGTCGGTAGAACGAATCCTGCGGTGTTCGAATGAAATGGTCGAACAAGCCCTACATATTTCTTTCATTTTGGTCGAATGGGTCATGCTTCGCTTAGCCATTTTGGTCAAACGGGATGTGATCTGTTCAGAGTATTTTTGATGTATAATTTAACATCTGACATTTTACTTGTTCATTGATTAATAGGAAACTGATTCGAAATCTACGGAATTGAGTGTGGTAAATAGCGGGGAGGAATACGTTCATGATGTGGAGGTAATGAATCCACTGTATGAATAAGTTGATTATACGGTAGATGTGATGGATCCACTTGATGATGATTGACATGAGGAGCCTCTAGTTTGTCGATTGCAAAACGGACATATTGCTTAAATTTTACCATAAATTATGTATATTTATTTTACCATAAATTTTATCTGTATATTTATGTTGAAGCAAAATGTTATGAACGAGCCTTATTTTGTTCGGCCAGGATCGAACTGGTTACAAAATGTTCGGCCCCGAGGTTCGAACAGTGTCTTAGCGGTATAAAAGGGGTTACCCCAATCCAAAAATATTATGTCGGCATAGCAATACGAGAATAAACGAATGAAAAGACAATCGTAAACACATTCACAACTCAAGATAATAACATTGGTTTTGAATAGCTTTTGGAGAAAACACTATTAATGTTTTGAATAGATAAACGAGAATAGCTTGAAAGAAAAAAACCTAACAAATTGTCAATTTGAGTACATAGAGAAGACATCACAATTCGGAAGCAAATTGTTTTGAAAACAAGTAGTAAGTACATATAACTTAATCAACTACGATTCACGATCTTTGCGACCAATGGGTTGATATGAGCGCGTGCCATATAAATCATTTCCCAAGGTTGAGCACCTTGGGTTGCGCTGGAGGCATGTGCACTTTCTTGAGAAGCGTAAGTTGGATTCTGATCGGGATGGTAAGGCTCGACTACATCGAAGGCACGAATGCATCCGATGTAGAACGTAACATCTGGCCGGGAGTAGACATCCCGTATTCCAGCATAAGGAGTCCAAACGACCTACAAGATGTTGACATAATCACAATTTAAACGATATCAAATGGACTCACTTAAATTTACCATAATTTTCGAAAAACTTATATTACTAGCCGAATAATCGTCTAGTATCTCCCTTCAAGCTACTATACGATCGATGGATGGCCCCGATGAGGATTGTTGGGCCCATCTGTCGGCCAGACACATTCCGCTTCCAAAAGCGACGTTGTGAGTTGGCCTCGTCACAGGGAAGTACTCATATATCCATGCCTGCATCAGAAAAAGCAATTGTTAGAACTGTAAACAACTAACAAACATACCGAGTACAAAATGTGTTTCAACTAACCTCCAACAAGCATCATTCGACCCTATGGGTCGAACGACTCCTACTATGTTCTACCCTAGAACTCGAACAATTCTCCCATCGTTTGACCATAAAAGTCAAACAACCTAGTAGCCGTTCGATCCGAGAAAGTCGAACAATCTCATCTCGTTCGACGCGACGAAGTCGAACAAACCTAGTGTCGTTCAACCGAGAAAGTTGAACAAACCTAGTACCGTTCAACCGAGGAAGTCGAAAACCTAATACCGTTCAACCGAGGAAGTCGAACAAACTTAGTGCCGTTCAATCGAGAAAGTCAAACATTCCTCATCCCGTTCGACCCCTAGTGGTCGAACGGGCTTCACCACACGTGAACAACCAGGGTCGAACGACCCGTGCAGAATTATCGCAAATCGTCCGAAAAATTTGATTTTCACCTCAATTTTTCGCACTTACGACAACGCACATACATACACACATACACAAATGAACATAGTGTTTCATTTGTGACAAAAAATTTGCAACTGATATCATATCTAAGCAAACAAGTGGAGTGGAGTTTTACGAACTACAACAACAACACTAATCTTGGGAGTCCATGGAGCTTGTTCGGTTCTTTTAGTACGAAGCTTTCACGACGTGTTTGATTCTCGTGGCCAAAGATGTGGGTGTGACTCTCCTCTTCTTCTCCTTCTCTAAACCCTAATGTGTGGGGAGTGTTGGGGTGTGTTTGGAAGTTTTGTCACAAGTAGGATGTGTGTGTAATGGGGTGTGAGTTAAAGTGGGGGGTGTGTTGTATTTTAGGGTAAAGGGTAAAATTAGAATTGGGTGGGGTATGTTTAGAGATTTATAAAACTTAAATTTCATTATATGGGGTGTGAATAGAAATTGGGGTGTACTTAGAAAAGATTGGGGTGCGGATAGTCTCACCCTACAAATAATATAAAGAATATTTCCTTTGGTCGGGAGACACTTGCATGTTAGGATTCTTTTCCTCACCAAATGCATGTAGTCTTTGGTATATTGCAGTCTTTATTTCAATCCAAGAGCTTCCGTAGGACTATGGATTCCATATTCATCCGCTCCTTGGTATAAAGAAGAATTCTAATTTTTATTCTTGCAAATACTTGAGCAAAAAAATAAAAGCCCTAACAAAAACTTAATTGCAAAACTAGTTCTCAAAATAAATGTATAATATAAATAAATGTCATATAGAAATGACTTAATCCTAATGAACATTATTATCGATACTTAAATAGATAAAAAAAAATCAAAAAAGATTTTTATTTTTATTTACTCATGTAAAAGATGAAAAATCATCACTGAATATCATTATCGACACTTTATAGATAAAGAAGAATTCTAATTTTTTTTTCTTGCAAATCCTTGAGCAAATAAACAACCCTAACAAAAACTTAATTTGCAAAACTAGTTCTCAGGATAAAAGTATAATATAAATAAATGTCATAGTAGAAATGTCTACGATATTTAGTCTGTCGTATACTTAAAACTAAAAAATATCAATTCAATATTTTTGATATCTTATACATATTAGAAAGTATATTTATCCTGACCCTTGATATTGATAAGATGAATACACTACAAGAAAACAGCAAAATTCCAACGACACAATTTCCGTTGGAATTTTGAGTTTTTCCATTGGAATTTCTGATTCCAACGGTAATTCCAACGAAATTTAGGCCGTAGGAAAAGTGGGCGTTGGAATTTCAAAATTCCAACGGAATTTCCAACGGAATATTTATTCCAACGGTAATTCCAACGGAATAATACCGTTGGAAATCTTTGTTGGTGGAAAAAGTTCCAACGCTATTTCCAATGCTTTTTCCAACGACTAATGACCGTTGGAATTATTCCAACGGCATTTCCAACGGCTTCTTTCCGTTGGAAAAAATTCCAACGGTATTTTCAATGGCCTATTTCAGTTGGAATTTTGAGGATAATTTAAAAATTCCATATCCGTTGGAATTGGTGCAATATTAATTCCAACAACAATTTTACCATTGGAATTTTTTATTGGAATTTTATTTTAAGAGTTCAAACGGATAATTTCCATTGGAATTTGTCCAACCATAATTCCAATGGTAATATTACCATTGGAATTTTCTATTGGAAATTTTTATAAAAAAATTTCGTAGCTATATAAAGAAATCATGTAAAACTAATAAAAAATACAATATAAAATCCTCCAAACATCAAATTTAAGAAAACATCCAAAATAATGTCACACCATAAACAATAAGTTCTAAACGTTATCATCGTCAATAGTAATCATCATTCACCATTCTCATCATCAACAAAAGAAAACGACTTAAGTTCATAGTATAAACATCTATTTTAGAAACCATCATCATTATTAATACCTATATCTCCGTCCTCCTCATTGTCATCACCTGCAACCTCATCAATGTTCTCACCATCACAAGGAGGAGCCACGTCCGAAGAAGAGATGCTAGGAGCGAGTGATCCATTATTCATCTTCTCAAAAAGGCTCCGAAATGAAGCCAATTCACTCTCAACAGCAGCCAAACGTGATTGTAACACTTCAACTTCAGTATTAGTGGGATGAGTGGTCTTACTCTTTGCGTTGGATCTTGAAATCGAGGATCTATAGAAAGTTGCTTCCGATCCAAATCCATAAGACCTGCCTCTCTTGTTCTTCCCTCCATTAGCCTCGTAAAAGACAGTAGAATCATCTATGTCATCTTCATCTACACCTTCAGATAGTCTACTAGCCTTCAACGTCTTGAACTTATTCTACATATAGTATGAAACATATACGAAGATAAGATTTTATAAGTATAAAAAACCAAATAAGATGAGTACACACATGTATTATACTAATATCCATTTCCAACAATTTAATTATTATTTTATAGAAATACTTACATAAACTCCCTCAGCTCTAGAATTTCGCCATTTACCAGTTTCCTCATCATAATTGAGCCTCAGGAAAACCTCAGGGACGGTAGCATCTCTACCTAACTCAATTCCCTAAATTAATCACACAATTAATATCTATTTAAACTAAATTTTGATTACAAATAAAAACTTAATTTAAAAAACAACACTTACCAATCTTCTAATATGCTCAGAAATAGAAATATCACTACCTCGATTCAGACAACCATCATTATTAACTGGTATATTCTTCTTATTTTGCTTGGACATGCTGATGAAGTTGGGGTCTGTGTCCCATTTGGTTCGAAGTGCCTCAAGAACTGAAACAGACAACCATTTTCCCTTTGACTTCTTTCTACGAATATCTGCCAAGATTGAACGCACGAGGGTTGAAGCTTTATGTTTCCATATCCGCTTAATATCATCTTCATGTTCAGGATCCCATCTACAATAATTCTACTCAAAAACAAATATCCTTTTAGATTAAAATATAATAGAACAAACTTTTGCAATTTAATCTTATCGTAAGGTAATGATATCACCTGAAACTGTATAAACCACATGTTCTTCACATTCTTAGGAATCTCACTCCACCCAAGCCATGCTTGTTCGTATTTAGACTTGATAACTGTGGTGATATGTTTAATTGCTTTAGAAGGAAATAACCTGTTTGTAATAATTAATTTAGAACTAATATTTAAATTTAAAAAAAATACATTTAGAATCAACTTAGATTAAAATGTAAATAGTTAGAAAGTCATACTCATCTCCATTTGGTCGTATCAACAACTTGCTGACGGTCGTTCCACACCCTGATGATGCACTTGCAGATGTAGATAAAGAACTACCAGCAGAAGGTGGACGAGTCGGCTGCAATGAGTTATTTATAGGGGGTCTCTCAGATGCTCTCTCAGATTGAATAGGACCTCTCTCAGACATAGAATGAGCTCTCTCTGATGCTCTCTCAAATGGAGTAGGAGCTCTATCAAACGATCCCTCAGATGGTACAAGAGCTCTCTCAAATGCTCTTTCAGATGGTATATGAGCTTTTTCAGATGATGAGAGATCTCTCTCAAGCTCTCTCTCATATGGTGAGTGATTGTTCAGGTTCGTGGATGTGGGATGAGTAAGGTTATCAATTTCCTCACCTATGCTGTTGAAATCCCTTAATGCAACATCAACCTCATCCAGATCAGATATTTCATTAAGGTGAGAACCAATATCATCTTGGTATGGAGCATTTAGTGATTGAATCGTTTGTCTTACCTTAGTTTTAATCACCACAAACCAATCTTTTCTATTTGGAGTAGGGTTGGGGTAGGGTGTAAAATATACTTGCTCAGCTTGTTGAGCAAATATAAATGTATCTTTACCCGTGTATCTCCTATTTGATTTTACTTCAACAACTCCATATTTGGAGCAAGTCCTTGTGCCCATGGACGAAGGATCAAACATTTACAGTTGAAGAGTGTTAACCTTTTGATTTATTCTCCAGGATACTCTATCTCAATCATTTCTTGAATAATTCCATGATATATCGTTTCTTCTCCAATAAGAGCAACTCCTGAATTATTTGTTTTCTTATTTTGCGCCCAAGTGGATATGTGAAAACAATAACCATTGACAAAATATATAGGAAAACTTTGCACCCGATGTATTGGGCCCCACGCCAAATTATACAAAAATTGATCTTCAACACCATTGTCAGGGTCATGTGCCTAATGAAATACATCATAAAGACGTACAAGATCACAAATAGTAATAAGTGAATAAGTAGTTACATATATATATATTTGTATAAGTAAAAAAAACTTACATATCTCCTGAACCAATCTACAAAATGCAATTCTATTTGTCTATTAACTTCAACACTGCTAAGATTTGGGTGATGTGCATGCAAAGATTCCACATATATGCTGAAATAGTTAAGATATGTATCAAATATAAATAATTCTAAAGGTTCAAATGTGAGAGTAATTCTAAATTTAAAATGTAACTTACTTATAAAATGGCTCAACTTCTGGACAATTTAAGAGAACGTACAAAGAAATTACTGCAATTTCCTCATCATTTAGATAACGACTCTTAGATGCACCCTCATGTCGGCCAGGATGATTGAAAATAGAAATCGGTGGATTCTCAAATGACACTCCACCATCATCATTTCGAGGAACTCTTCTATTTCTTGTTTGGACATGAGACTCAAAATAATGCGAACAAAATGTAGAAGTCTCCTCAAGCATGTAAGCCTTACAAATGGAACCTTCCACACGAGCTTTATTCTTAACTTTCTTCTTAAGACCGTGTAAAAATCTAAGAAAATAATGATATTGAGCATGTATATTGATATTTAAGTGAACATTGATATAGAAATAACTCTAATGTAAAAATAATACCTCTCAAATGGATACTGTGAGACCCGAGACCCCATTACCTATTGACCAATACACTCCATGCATCATATGCATTTCTTATTGCTTATGTGCTACTTGTGACCTTGCATGATTATAATTTGCTTCCAAATATTAAATTATTTATATGTTCTTATATAATTAGTGTTGAGAGACCCCTATTATAATTGATTAAGACTCGAGTAATTTTCGAGTGCATAATATAAATTATTTGATTAATGATGATATAAATTTCGTTGAACTTTTCAAAGAAAGTAAATCTAAATTATATATATATATAAACAAGTATTATATATATATATATATATATATATTAGCTTAGCCGTAGGTATACACTATATATATATAAGTAATGCAAAAGTTAATGAAATATTATTATAATATATATATATATATATAAGTGATGATGTGTATATAATAATGGTAAATAGCATATGTAACTTAATAATAATAAAATATGTATTGTTTATATATATGGATATATGCATCTCTAAAGCATAATAAAGGATATACATTAGAATTGGTATACACGTATATGCAAGGACCTTTTTCATCACATTAATTAGGATAATGATAAAAGAAAGGGGAACTTACTAAGGAAGCTAAGAAGAGGAGGTGGACTAAGGCTAGTATATACATAGAATTTCTTCATTCACTGGTGGAAGGAGAAGAAAAAAAAAAAGGAAGAACACACCCCTTCTTCTCTTAATATTAAAGGTATTTGGCTTAAAACTTTTAATTCCTTCTTTGAATTTTCATGTTTTTTACTTATTGCATATATTTTAGAAGATCCAAAGATGTTCTTTGGCATTAGGTTTAGAATTTTATGTATTTCATTTACTTGAATATGCAAAATAGTGTATGCATGTGTTATAAGATGGAAATCTGCAAGTAAGTTCTGAAACATTCGTAGGTTTATAGGAATTGATTTTGACTAAACCCTTTGGCCAAGTTTTAATATATGAAGTGAATAATATATCTGTTAAATTTCAGAATATTTGGATATAAATTCGATTTATTATGATTTTTCAAACATAGCCCTGTTCAGTGATAGATTTCCTCTATTTCATATTCTGCATCTCTGTTCCGAAATATTCTGGGTGGTGTAGGAATTGATTTGAGCTAAACACTTTCAACATAATCTAGTATATGAAGTGTAGAATATGTGTGTCAAATTTCAGAAGATTTGGAGTTAAAATCGATTTTATATGATTTTTCTAAGATAAGCTGTTCAGAGACAGTTTTTGTCTTGTTTTTGAGTCCGAATCAAATTATGTTTCTGAACTGTATACTTCGAATTTATATATGATCTTTTACTATGTTTTAGAACCATTTCTCAGGTACGTACAGAAATTTAGTATGCAATTTTTGGAGTTTTGTACGATTTATTCTGAATTTTACAATATAGTTGGTTTTCTGTGTTGATCATGTCCTGTTTTCGGTCTTGTTCTAAATATCATAACTAATTATTGCAACCATATATATATTCCATATTTGACTATGTTGTAGTACCAGTTCTGATAGAGATGTATAAATTTACCTTGTAAATATTTAAGCCTTGTACGATTTATGAGAATTTTTACAAGAAAATATGTTTTCACCTTATAAAGTACCCTGTTTTCAGCAAACTTTGAAAATTCATAACTAATTATGTAAAGCTTAGTTTTAGTTGATATTTTTATATGTTATACTTCAGCATGTTTTTTAAATTCTGTAAAAATATGAAATTATTTTATGAAATCTATAATATTTGATAAATTTTTAAATATAGACTGATTTTGAGTTGAAATTGAGGTGGAAAAACTAGTTTATAGATTTAATTTTAGTTAATATTCTTTATGTTATAATCATTATAATAACTAAAATTAATATTATTAAATTCAAATAAAAGATGTTTTAGGTTATTAGAAGTTACTCTAGTTTAATATAATTGTCATTGATTTGATATAACAATTTATACATTATTTTTGTTTAGTGGTATTGACACAAAAGAGACGAGAAGTTGAGAATAACCATTTTACAAGACAAGGTAAGTAGAAATTCATTTGCAACTACAATGCATAAACATAGTATGTTATGTGTTTACTTGCATTATATGATAATAGTGAGTTTGCGCTTCTTGATATTGGTGATTAGTTTTTATGTGTAATTAAAGATGATACGTGAGCATTGAATTTTGTGCATATCATTCATGAGCATAGATAGGTGTATGCATAGAAGACATGATGAGTCTGTATGCACATCATAATCATATAAAGAAACAAAGTTAAAGCAAAGTTGACCGCTACTAGTACATCGAGGCCAGTGACATGCGAGACATGGATATGGTTTAAAAGTAAAAGTGTGCCTATGGCATGCGAGCCGTGGTTATGGTTCGAAGATATTGAGCCATAATCATGACTTTAAAGCAAAGCAAAGTAAAGTACAGAGATTATTGAGCTAGCTCCTTTCCGATGTACTGTAGACGGGTCAAGGGCCCAACATAGTAAAAGATATCAAAGCCATGCATTCACGTCATTCTTAAAGTTCTTACAGCCATTTGTATGACAGTGCATGCATGATTTATGCTTACTGAGCTTTAGCTCACCTAGTTTATGCATTGTAGGTGAGCATGACAACGTTTGATGAGCTTTTGGGACTTGCTAGCATGTTTTGGCGCTCCAACGGTGTTTTGGGATGGTGTACATGGATGACGACCTGCGGGGCTAAAACTTGGGCTTATTTTGCTTTTAACCATGTTGGTTTTGTTCAAATTTTTGGGATATGTTTAAAATCGTTGCGTCATAATGTTATATGTTTGGTTTAAAAGAACTCTGATGACACTTTGCTGTAAGATATTGGCTTATGTTCTGGTATAGATGAGGTGTTGATTATGATATGTCGTTTTTGTTATTTTGTTATTTGTTAGCTTGAAAAAAAAAATATTAATGTCACATTTTTCAGAGTTTTGTATTTCAAAAGTGTTATAAAATTTAGGACGTGACAGATACATCCATCGAAATTGTACAGGGCCACCAACTTTAGCTTCATAAACTAAATGTACGGGTAAATATTCCATTACGTCGAAAAAGGCTGGAGGGAAGATCTTCTCTAACTTACATAAGATGATTGGAATATTCTTGTCCATTGCTTCAAGTCTATGTGTTTCTAAAATAGGACAACATAAATCTCGAAAAAAATAGCTCAACTCTGTTAAAGATTCCCAAATTGGAGTTGGCAAACAACTGAATGCAATTGAGATCAATCTTTCCATAAAAACATGACAATCGTGAGAGTTCATATGTTGTAATGTACAAGATCTCAAATCAACATTTCTTGATAAGTTAGATGCATATCCATCTGGAAGCTTTAGGCCCTGTACCCACTCACATATTCCCCTCTTTTGATGGATATTCAAAGTGTATTGTGCTTTTGGTTTCATTCTTTTTCCACAACCACTTTCTTCTAACTCCAGAGTCGGGCGATTAAAATACAAAGGGAGATCCATCCTTGCCTTGATGTTATCCTTCGTCTTATCTTTAACATCCATAACTGTGTTGAACACATTTTGAAAAATATTGCTTTCAGTGTGCATGACGTCTATGTTGTGTGGATTCAATAAATCACACCAATATGGTAAGTCCCAAAAGATGCTACGTTTAGTCCAATGATGATTATCTCCATAGCCAAACATTCTATGACTACCACCCGAATCAGTGATTTTTGGAAGTTCACTTATCTTCGTAAATAGCTCAACTCCTGAATACCGTCTTGGAGGCATACTCATTTCTACTTTGCCTTTTAAGAAGTTCTTCTTATTCTTGCGAAATGGATGGCTCCTTGCTAGAAATTGTTTGTGACAGTCAAAGTAACACATCTTCCTCCCATTTTTCAAATAAAATACTTTAGAACCTTCCATACAAATAGGACAACCCAATCTACCCGCTGTCGACCAACCAGACAACATTCCATATGCAGGAAAGTCATTGATAGTCCAACATAATGCAGCTTTCAAACAAAAGTTTTGCTTTCTTGAAATATCATACGTCAAAACCCCTTCATCCCACAATCTTTTTAAATCATCAATCAAAGACTGCAGATATACATCAATTTTACTTTTGGGATTACTAGGACCAGGGATAATTATTGTCAAAAACATATATTCCCTTTTCATACACATACTAGGAGGAAGATTATATGGGGTTAAGATCACAGGCCAACAAGAATATACATTGGAGTTCATGTTGAATGGGCTAAACCCATCTGAACACAATCCCAATCTTATATTTCTTGGTTCTGAAGCAAATAATGGGTGCTTCTGGTTGAAGTGCTTCCACGTTTCTCCATCAGATAGGTGTGACAACTTTCCAACCTTGCGATGACTATCATGATGCCATGTCATATGTTTAGCTGTTGCATTAGAGGCATACAATCTTTGTAGTCGAGGGATTATCGGCAAGTACCACATCTGCTTCTTTGGGATTTCCTTCTTTCGATTCTTTGTTGACGCATTTTCCTTAAAACGAGTCTCTCCACAAAATTTACAACGTGTCTCACCTATATCATCTTTAAAATACAACATACAACCATGTGGACAACAATCAATCTTCTTGTACCCACATCCAAGTTGGGTTACCAATTTTTTTGTCTGATAAAAGTTCTCAAGCATTCTATTACCAACTGGCAATACCTCTCTTATCAATGTAATGATTTCATCAATGCACGCATCTTGAATGTGGTAATCAGACTTTATACTTATAAGTCTGACTGCAATTGATAACACCGAATGTTCTTCACAACCATCCCATAATGGAGATTGTGCAGCACATAATAAGTCGTAGAAATGTGTATAGCTGGGATTAGGTTCTTCTGGATGAGGATCATTATAGAAACTATGTCCCTCGGCATCGATAACCATTCTCTCATATGGATCCAAATCATCAGCATCAAAATGGCTATCAAATGTAGATGGTGGCGTTTCTCCATGATTATGCCAATGGTAGTAGTGTGGTTGAAAACCTTTGTTATATAAGTGTTGTCTTACCAAATCTGGTTCATAAAACCTCAAATACTTACATTTTGAGCATGGACATCTAAATTTTCCTTCTTGTTTAAAGACATCGAGTTCACTTGCTTTACTTATAAATTCCTCCACCCCCAATATGAAGTCACGTAACAACCTATTTTGTTGTGGATCTTTTCTAATATACATCCAACGACGATGTTCTGGTATTTCCATTATTACTATCCTAAAAATGTTAGGATTGGAGCCCTAAAAGACAAAAATAAAAAGGGAAAGTGGGGTTCTAAGCAAAAATAACATCAAAGATTAAAAATAACATAAAAAATTACACAATGTTTGATGTCAATAATTAATTTGATCTTAAACTATTGAAGAATAATGTTTACCTTTGCAGTAGATACACACAATACTCGCTAAAACTCCATCGAAAGTGTTGAATTCCAAGAATCTACTCCCACTTTTACGAAAGCTTATTTTCAAAATATAAAAGTCAGTATATGAGAATAGGTTGCAATACAATATATATTCTCAACCCAAGCCGACATACTCTGCAATACAATAAGTTTAATTAGAAATACTTGGAATCTTCATGTCTTAGAATTTAATCCTTTTGTTTACTATTCTCTAACCATGCATCATCAAACACACCATTTATTGGTAAAACTTGACTAGATTATCTAATTAATATGTCACAAGAAGCACTAACAGTATATTTAATTGTTTCAAATTAATATAATGACTTTTTTATTCCAACTCTAATTAAAAAAAAACTATCAATTTGAATATATCAAAAATTGAGGCTAATTAAAGAACGGAATTAAAAGCAGTTATTTGTTGTTAACACTTAATAATCAAACTAGATAGGATGGTGAAATTCCATCTGCAAGGATCATGAAACAAGAGTTATGCAGTCAAACACTTCATTTGGCTGTTTTTATACATCAAATGCTATAAATTGTTATTCGAACAAATAATGGAAGTAGATTGTTGCTCCTGAAGAAGTGGAGAATATAGTAAGTCAGATCTTGAACAAGTGTAATGGTCTGCCATTAGCAATCTCTGTGATCGGTGGGATATTGGGCAAACTACAGAGACAGTCCAAGTCTGAATTTGGGAAAGTGTTTGAAAGGAATATACACTCATTTGGGAACAAGTGGAAGAAGTAATGTAATGCTTATTTCGTCTATATATGTAAACTTTCAGTACCTAAAAATATAATAAAATAAGAAAAACAGAAAAATCCATAACTATAGATAGTTAGTTATCATTCATTTCACATGCAATCAAAAGTTCCACATTGTAAATACAACAAATGCCAAGTGATCATGCATAGTACAAATTCTAAAGCACCAAATTGGTTGAATCTTGGTCTTTTCCATTTTCATGTCTAGTGTGACAGTATATATAACATTCAGCTTTCAAACACATTAATAAATCTTCTCAACTATATACATAAAAGAGAGTTAAATCTGACAATGATTGCATGAATGAGTTGATGGTAAGCAACTTGATTAAGTTTCATTTTTCTTTGTTTTAAATATTAGAATTGAAAGAGTATTTCACCTTTCGAATGTGTCCAGCTGATAATTCAGAGCAAGCAGTAGGTATTGCACTTTCTTTATATGCCTTGCAGATATAGCTTGCAAATTCGCAGTAGTCCTATAGTAACAAAGAGAATGTTATATTTCGATAAATAAATATTGGGGAGAAGGACCATCATTTTTATAAATAAATCAATAATTCTCCCAATTTGGTAGCTGTTAGACAAATACAAGAGTCATCAGGACCACTTTATTCTTCTCATGTCATCCTTTAACAATTAAATATAAATACTTTTAAAAGTTAATCTAATATTAACTTGAACAATAAACATTCAAAAGAAACACATAACTGAACCTGAACAAAACCAAAGACAGCCAAAGCACTGCACAAAATACTTCATCAACGAATCAATATAACAGCTCAAAGACAAGACTAGAGGCCCATGGCTTGAATAGCTTCCACAATATAACTGTAGTACAGATGTAGCTCCTCTAGCAGTGGGAGATTTGCAACTGCTTTAATCACACCTTCATTTGTTATGCCATAGAAAAATACTAGTTGAAGCCGCTTGAGCTGACTACAACTGTGATCAGCAATTGAATTAGTTTATCTAACAAACATAGAATTTGTATCCGTTTTTCTGTTCTTTGCTCTTAAATAGAAAAATGCAATTGAAACCAGTTATTAGTATATGATCAATACATTACTGACCAGTTTTGAGACACATTTGCATTATCTGGTCTGAGTTATCACTACAAACTGTATAAAAAATTAAAGCTCGCCACAGGAATTTTCATTATCAACTCTTGCAAAGCTATGCCATAAAGGATATTTACTTCTTGAACAAGAGAAAAGTTTTGGCAAGATTGTACAATCTCTTATAAGTGCTCAAAATATATATCCAATGCTTTGAATATAAGAATGACTAATAGAGAATATGTTACCTGCAGTCAACAAACTAATCTATAACCTGTTGCAGCTTTTCTTACATCATCAGTACATGACTAATAACATGGCTTTGTCTTCATATATATGTAATTGCTCATTTGAACCTATGCATTAATTTCCTGTTTTAAGTCATGTAGAAATTTTAATTACTGGATGATTGGACAACAATCCATGTGATCTTGCTTTTGATTTTGATTTTACAAGTTCTGTTGATTTAACAGATGATCTTACTTAACATCCCAAAATTCTTCAGAGAAATCAATTACATACTCAATCTCAATAATCAAACACCAAAACCACCCATCGAACCATATTTCGCCATAATAATCAACAAACACAATCAATTAAAAATAATACAAACCAATCAAGCATAAAAAAACGAATCACATTGATCCAAAAGAGTGTAAGAAGACTGAGAAGGAACGATTACCAATTTATCAGAGGAAAATCATGAAAAAATCCAAAATCACAACCCTAAACTACCTCAGAACCAATACCCACACCAAATTTCATATAATCATACTGAAAATAGGAATCCCCATCATCTGAAAATTGAAAACCTAAATCTATTGAATACCAAAAATAAAGAACAAAGAGTTGCGTTTCCACAAAAGTAAGAAACAGAAACACTCAAATCAAACTTGAAAAATAGATGCTAAAATTCTAACCTCAGTCCCAAAAGCAGCTTCCCTTAGTATATGCCTTCGAAGGTGGCCATGGCGTGAGTAAGGTCTGAAACCTCCGATCTTTGTCGGATCATGCACGAAGTGGCGGTGAGCGGAGAGTCATGAATGGGGATCGGAATCTTCACGACTCGGCCACAAAAGATGTGAGCGTGAGGAAACAGACGACAGAAAGAGTTGGAAAAACCATAGTGATTAATGAAGTTGGGGGAAAAAGCCATTCCAACGGTATCTTACCGTTGGAATATCCGTTGGAATAAAAATAAATTAATTTATATTTATTTGAATTTTTTTCATTAATATTTCCAACGGTATTATGTCTTTGGAAATATTCGTAGGAAAATTTCCAACGGTACAACATTATTGGAATATCCATTGGAAATAATAATTCCAACGGCTTTTCCAATGGTACATTCCAACGGTATTTACTAGCTGTTGGATTTTCCGTTGGAAATTTCCAACAATTACAAACAGTGTTGGAAAATCCGTTGGAATTGTAAAAAATTCCAATGGTTTTTATGTGCCGTTGGAATTTTCTGTTGGAATTATGTTGTTTTCTTGTAGTGATATTTGAAATATTGATAAATGATGGACATTGAAAATATTTATTTTTTATTATATATATATAAATATATATATAAAAATGATGGATATTGAAAATATTTATTTTTTATTATATATATATATATATCTAAAAAAGTATATGTATTATGTCTATTGATATTGATGAGATGAATATTTGAAATATTAAGGACTAGTACAAGTTTCGTGTAATAGACAAGATTTAAAAAAAAATATTAATGTATAATTTATGCAATACATATCAACTAATTTAACATTGTCAAAATATATATTGCACGTGTAGATGATGATCATAAAGAATTTTTAATTATTATTTTGGAAAGAATATATATTGTTATTCCTATTATATTATTCAATCTTCCTACCATTTTTTCGGTTGACCTATTGTTAACGTTTATCCTCCATTTTTTTTTTCAATTAAACGATATTAAATTGAGAGTCAAAATTTCACAAATAAATTCCATATTTTATTTAAACACATATTCAAAATAATTATTCAATTTCATTAATTGATAAGTACGAAAAGTTTGAACAATCATTTTCAGTCAGCCTATCTTTATTTTAAATTTTTCCTCTTTTATTTATATTTTTTTTTCTCTAAATTTTTAAATCTAACAAATATCAAATATGTAATAATTTCTCTTATTGAAGTATATGTTGGGATTTCAATATTTAGATTTTGATGAGACAAACCAATTATGTAATAGGAAGTTTTTAGTACCCCATTTTCACAATGTTTAAGTGAATAAATAGACTAGAATTGTGTCTTGTGTCTTGTATCGAAAATAGAGGATAAACAAGGATAAAGTTGCATCTAAGCTTTAATGGAAGGTATCACTACAAGAAGGCAGGATACAGTATCGCTGCAAGAAGACAGAATACAGCATAGCTGATAGAAGGAAGATACAGCACCGCTGTAATGAGTCGAAAATTCTATACAGCAATAAAATAAAAGACGGCGTGCAGCAACGCTGTAAGAAAAGGATACAGGAGTACTGCTAGAAAGAAGTTATAGCAGCACTGCCGGAAGATACTGCAACCAGGTCTAAGTTACAGCAGCACTGAAAGAAAGCATCAGCTGCACAAGGACCTAGGATACAGCGCAGACTCACAAGTCAGTTAAGTAATACAGCGCCAACTACAAGACGAAGTATCCTGCAAATCCTAGGAAGGATAAATGCAGTATGAGGAACGGAGATTCAAGCAAGAATAAAAGAGCCGTTCAAGAAAAAGTCAAAGTAGCAGACACGGAGCCAATAAGAAGATGCCACATGGACTGATGCGCTGCAGAAAGCTGCGAGCCGCAACTGCCGCATTAAATGCTTCGAAAGGAAAAGTCAAGTCGCATTAAATGCGAACCATGCTTTGGCCAGGCTACTTCAAATTCGAAAGAGAGGTGTCTCCTTCAACGGACATCTTCTCCTACAAGTATAAATAGAGGTCGAGGAAAACTGATACTGTTACTGAAACTACAACTGAAAACTAAAATCCATTCGCGAAAGTTTCAAACTTACAGATTCAAGCATTCAAGCCAACAAACAGTTTCAGTCACTCAACCTATCGAAGTGAAGCAAGTTCAAGTTGAAAGTTTCTCTACGGATTCAGAAGCTCACTTCGAAGCACAAGTTGAAGAAAATCTTTTTATCCTTTTAACCTTGTTGTTGTGTGCTTAGGTTGTTTTAGTGGTGTCAAGCAGTTGATAGGAGAGATCCTTGCTGTTTGTTTTAGTTGTCTAGAGTTAAGCAGCTTCCCTGTGTGGGAGTGTGGAACCCTGTGTGGGTTAGCCTTTGAAGTTTGCAGTTGCTGTGTGTACGCTGGACTTCAGTAGGTGGTTTGCTTTGTAAAGTTGATAGATTGTTAGGAGAGTCCTGTAAATCAATCTTGCTTAACAAAGTTCCTGCTCGAGGAGCAGTAGAGTGGACGTAGAAGGATTACACCACCTTCGAACCACTATAAGCCATAAGTGTTTAATTGTTTTATTTATCTGTGTTTTTATATTCTGCATATCTATCTGTCTCTCATCATAAAACGTTTTGAAAAGAAGCATTCTTGAGAAAAACAGCCTTGTGTTTAAAAGTTTATTTCCGCTGTGTACAAAACCCCAGGTTACAGCGTGCAGCACTGCATTCTAGCGCTGCAAGCAGTAACCATCTATCGCTGCAAACTCAAGTAACTTGCAGTGCAGAACGGTTGTTTTAAAGATTTTGAAAAATCGACCAAGGTTCATTCACCCCCTCTGAACCTCGGACACCACTTGGGACCAACAACATATCATATGTTATTTAGATAAATATAATTAACATTTCTATATTATTTAATTATGTTTCTTAGTAGTATAAAATTTAAAGTCACTAATTAATCATATTTAAAGTGAGAATATTTTATGTAATATTTTGAATAATATTCTAAATATTATTAACAAAGATTTTGGATTTATCATTATTATTAAAAAAATTAATTTATTATTATTCTCTACAATTTTTAAATAGAAAATTACATAATATGACAATGTTTCAAAAAAATTATTGTTAAATTTCTTTTGATCATTAAACCTCTTAGTTGAACCTCACTTAATCATTGGTTCGATTCTATAAATATTGTATCCTAAAATAATCTAAATGGTGAAGCACAAGATTGTGAATACTATGTGTTGGGAAATACAACAATAACTCCTTTTTCAAAAGGCAAACACACTATCTCTAACATTTTTGAGTATGTTCACTCAGACATTTGGGGCCCTTCAAGGACTGAGACTATAGGAGGAGGAAGGTACTACATTACTTTTATTGATGACTTTTCAAGAAAGGTGTGGGTATATATACTCAAACATAAGAGTGAAGCTTTGGAGAAGTTCAAAGAATGACTAACTTTGAAGTAGAATCTAACTGGGAAAAGGTGGAGGTACTTAAGAACTGATAATGGGTTGGAATACTTATCAGACAACTTTCAAGAGTACTGCAAGGTTAAAGGGATCACCCGGCACAGAACTATCACTTGTACACCACAACAAATTGGCACTGCAGAGAGAATGAACCGAACTCTGCTGGAAAGAGTAAGTTGTATGCTCCTGGACTCAGGGCTTCCAAAATCATTTTGGGGTGAAACTCTTGCCACTGCAGCTTATCTGATAAATAGAAGTCCTTCATCAAATGTGGAATTCAAATCGCCTAATAAAGTGTGGTATTCAGAGAAGCCAGATTACTCTCATCTAAAGGTCTTTGGCTGCTTAGCTTATGCTCATACCAAGAGAGATAAACTTGAAGCCAAGGCTGTGACATGTATGTTTATAGGCTATCCAAGTGGTGTCAAAGGCTATAAATTATGGGGTTTGGAGCCCAGAACCCCTAGATGTTTTGTTAGTAGAGATGTCACTTTCAAGGAGCAAACTATGGGATATGGGAACACTGAATCATATGAGTTTGAGGTGGAGAATGCAGTTGATTCAAGGTTTGGAAAACAAGAGAGTATGACTGAAGCTCAAATTAGATCTTCACTCTGAACTTGAACCAAGATAAAATGAGTCAGGATGAGGTATCATCTGAGGAAGGATCAGACCAAGAATAAAATCAGGAAGAGGATCTTGCAAACTATAATCTAGCAAGAGATAGGTCCAGGAGAAAGATTAAAGCACCAGTTAGATATGGAGAAGCTGATGTGGTTAATTATGCCTTTCATGCAATCATGGAATTAGATCAAGAAGAACCAATGACTTACAAAGAAGTAATAAGTTCAGAAAACAAGAAAAATAGCTGCAGGCTATGCATGAAGAACTTCTATCTCTACATAAAAATCAGACTTAGATTTTGGTGGAGAAACTAAAGGATAAGAAAATCATTGGTAGCAAATGGATTTTCAAGAAGAAAATTGAGATTGCTGGAAATGAAAATGTAAGGTTTAAGGCCAGGTTAGTAGCTAAAAGCTACACACAAAAGGAAGAAATTGACTACAATTTCTCCTGTAGTAAATCATGTCTCTATCAGGATTCTTCTTGCATTAGTGGCTCAAGAAAACATGGAATTTCACCAGTTAGATGTGAAGATTGGATTCTTACATGGAGATCTCAAGGAAACTTTGTTTGTGCAATAGCTTGAGGGGTTCATTCTTCCAAAAGATGAAGAAAATGTGTGCATTCTGAAAAGGTCACTATATGGCTTGAAGCAAAGTCCCAGGCAGTGGTATAAGAAGTTTGATAGCTTCATGACAAGCATTGGATTGGAAAGATGTAATTTTGACAACTGCATTTACATGGAAAAGGATGGGAAGCCAGTTTATATTTACTATTGTATGTTAATGGCATGTTGTTAGCTGGAAAGAGCCTACTAAGGATTAATGCTTTGAAGAACAAGTTGGCTTATCAGTTTGAAATGAAGGATTTAGGTGAAGTTAGAAAGATGCTTGGAATGGATATAAAGAGGGATAGAAAACATGGATTGGTGTTTCTATATCAGTCTGATTATGTTGAAAAATTACTACAAAGATATCAGATGCATGAAGCTAAAGCAGTAACTACACCAATTGGAGTTCAATTTCATATGACAACAGCTCATCAGCCTATATCAGAGCATGAAAGGAAGGATATGATGAAGGTACCATATGCAAATGCAGTTGGAAGCATTATGTATACAATGGTATGTAGCAGGCCGGATATTGCTTTTGTTATGTGTAAGGTCAGTAGATTTATGGCAAATCCAAGTAGAATGCACTGAGAAGAAGTAAAATGGCTGCTCAGGTACTTGAGAGGATTGACTAACATGGGACTAATGTTTAGAAAACAAGTAGACCATGTATACTTCAAAGCTTTGTGGATTTGGATTTTGTTGGAAATCCAGATACAAGAAAATCAGTTGCTGGTTATGTGTTTACACTTTATGGATCATGTTGGGATTTCATTGTTTAGATTTTGATGAGACAAACCAATTATGTAATAGGAAGTTTTGAGTATCCCATTTTCACATTGTTTAAGTGAAGAAATAGACTAGAATTGAGTCTTGTGTCTTGTATCGAAAATGGATGATAAACAAGGATAAAGCTGCATCTAAGCTTTAATGGAAGATATCGCTGCAAGAAGGCAGGATACAGTATCACTGCAAGAAGGCAGGATACAGCATAGCTGATAGAAGGAAGATACAACACTGCTGTAATAAGTCGAAAATTCTATACAGCAAAGGAAGAAAAGACGGCGTGCAGCAATGCTGCAAGAAAAGGATACATGAGTACTGCTAGAAAGAAGTTACAGCAGCACTGCCGAAAGATACTGCAACCAGGTCTAAGCTACAGCAGCACTGAAAGAAAGCATCAGCTGCACAAGGACCCAGGATACAACGCAGACTTACAAGTCAGTTAAGTAATACAGTGCCAACTACAAGACGAAGTATCCTACAAATCCTAGGAAGGATAAATGCAGTACGAGGAACGAAGATTCAAGCAAGAATAAAAGAGCCGTTCAAGAAAAAGTCAAAGTAGCAGACACGGAGCCAATAAGAAGATGCCACATGGACTGACGCGCTGCAGAAAGCTGCGAGCCACAACTGCCGCATTAAATGCTCCGAAAGGAAAAGTCAAGTCGCATTAAATGCGAACCATGCTTTGGCCAGGCTACTTCAAATTCAAAAGAGAGATGTCTCCTTCAACGGACATTTTCTCCTACAAGTATAAATAGAGGTCGAGGAGAACTGAAGCTGGTTACTGATACTGATACTATTACTAAGAACTAAGAACCATTCGTGAAAGTTTCAAAGCTTACAAGATTCAAGCATTCAAGCCAACAAACAGTTTCAGTCACTCAACCTATCGAAGTGAAGCAAGTTCAAGCTAAGGATCCCTTACGGATTCAGAAGCTCACTTCGAAGCACAAGTTGAAGAAAACCTTTTTATCCTTTTAACCTTGTTGCTGTGTGCTTAGGTTGTTTTAGTGGTGTCAAGCAGTTGATAGGAGAAATCCTTGCTGTTTGTTTTTAGTTGTCTTGAGAAAAACAGCCTTGTGTTTAAAAGTTTATTTCCGCTGCGTACAAAACTTCAGGTTACAGCGTGCAGCACTGTATCCTAGCACTGCAAGCAGTAACCATCTATCGCTGCAAGCTCGAGTAACTTGCAGTGTAGAACGATTGTTTTAAAGATTCTGAAAAATCGACCAAGGTTCATTCACCCCCCCTCTGAACCTCGGACACCACTTGGGACCAACAAGTGGTATCAAAGCAAGTTGGGTTAAAAGCCAACTTATCTGGTCACCTACCCAGATCCACCTTTGTCTCGCTGTTTTCTTTGCATTAAAATCATTTTTAAAGCATATCATAGATTCCTCCAATCACAAGCTACCTATGTTTTCCATAGAGGAATATGACGACTGGAAGATAAGAATGCAGGCACACCTTTCTGCCATGAATGATGAGATGTGGACGGTCATAACTGAAGGACCGATAATCCCCATGAAGGTAAATCCAATGTATGGAAGAGACCATGCAGAAGGAGAGCAGCCACCATCAAACATCCTAATCAAACCACGACAAGAGTGGGGAAACGAAGACAGGAAGAGAGCCAACCTGGATAATGTGGCAAAGAACGCTTTATTTATTACTTTGGATAAATACACTTTTAGCAAAGTTAAAACTTGCTCAACATCCAAGGAAATATGGGAAAAGCTGGAGCAAATCTGTGAAGGAACAGAGCTCACAAAAGACAACAAAATCTCCAACGCTACCCAACTATTCGAGCTCTTCGAAATGAAGAATGAAGAGACTCTTGAGCAACTAGATTTGAGATTCACATCCATAGTGAATGAACTAGAAGCTCTGGGCAAACACTACACACAGAAAGAAAAGAACATGAAGGTGTTAAGAGCCCTACCAGCGGAGTGGGATAGCAAGACCACTGCCATGAGAGTGTCTATGGACCTGAAGTCTATGAGCACATTTGACATTTTCTCCGACTTGAAAGCATTCGAGTATGATATCAATAGAAGGAGAAAGAAGTCAGAGGAGTCAATCTCCAAAGTTACAGCGCTAACCGCCAGAGGAACCAAGGATACAGCAACCGTCAGTTGCAGTAAACAGAGTGAGGATACAGCAGAAGTTGCTGAAGAGGATATGGGGCTCCTCCTAAAGAAATTCAGGAGATTTATTAAAAGCAACAACAATAGCAGCAACACCAACCTCAACAAGAAGAATGACTTCAGAAGAAGTCATCGAACCCCTCAGGTATCCCCTTCTCCACAGACAAATACAGGGAATATTGACTTGTGCTATAATTGCAGGAAACCTGGACACTACGCAAGGAACTGTCCTTATCCAACCGTGCACAAGTATCCTGAAGGAGAAAGAGAACAGATGAGAGATAAAAGAAGAGAGGAAAGGCACAAGCTTCGAGCTCTCATAGGAGAGATGGAGAAAGCCAAGGATGCAGTAGTTCCGAAGAAAGTACTGAAAGCTGCCGAATCCTCTGACAGCGATGCTGAAACCTCATCCTCTAACGAAGAAGCACTCATATGCCTGATGACTAGAGATGGCGAGGACAGCGAAGAAGATGAGGTAATCTACCAACCGTTGTCTATACAAGTTGATGAAAAGCTAAACATGATCCACTCCTTGAAAAGGATCATGAGTGATTTCGAGCAGATCAACTCAATTTATGAGGAACTTAAGGTTGAAAATGAGAACCTTAGAATCGATAATGAGATCCTCAAGAGCAAAAACATCGACATTGCCAAAATGCTCGCTGCACGAGAGTCTGATAACTCAAGGTGTAGTAAGCTGCAACAAGAGGTCTCAAGATTGAATCTGCTGATCACTGAGCTAAGATCTGAGAAGGAAACCTTGCAGTTCAAGATGAGCACGTTCACCAAATCTTCAAAGGACGCAAGAGATTGCATAAACCGTGTCAGAGATCATTTTGAATTATCAGGCATAGGTTACAGCAATCAAGGCTCTCAGAATACAGCAAGTACATCCATAGCTGTAAACTTTGTACATCCATACAGCAAGTACAGTGCAGACTTACAAGTCAGTTAAGTAATACAGCGCCAACTACAAGATGAAGTATCCTGCAAATCCTAGGAAGGATAAATGCAGTACGAGGAATGGAGATTCAAGCAAGAATAAAAGAGCCGTTCAAGAAAAAGTCAAAGTAGCAGACACGGAGCCAATAAGAAGATGCCACATGGACTGACGCGCAGCAGAAAGCTGCGAGCCGCAACTGCCGCATTCAATGCTCCGAAAGGAAAAGTCAAGTCGCATTAAATGCGAACCATGCTTTGGCCAGGCTACTTCAAATTCGAAAGAGAGGTGTCTCCTTCAACGGACATCTTCTCCTACAAGTATAAATAGAGGTCGATGAGAACTGATACTGTTACTGAAACTACAACTGAAAACTAAAATCCATTCACAAAAGTTTCAAACTTACAGATTCAAGCATTCAAGCCAACAAACAGTTTCAGTCACTCAACCTATCGAAGTGAAGCAAGTTCAAGCTGAAAGTTTCCCTACGGATTCAGAAGCTCACTTCGAAGCACAAGTTGAAGAAAATCTTTTTATCCTTTTAACCTTGTTGCTGTGTGCTTAGGTTGTTTTAGTGGTGTCAAGCAGTTGATAAGAGAGATCCTTGCTGTTTGTTTTAGTTGTCTAGAGTTAGGCAGCTTCCCTGTGTGGGAGTGTGGAACCCTGTGTGGGTTAGCCTTTGAAGTTTGCAGTTGCTGTGTGTACGCTGGACTTCAGTAGGTGGTTTGCTTTGTAAAGTTGATAGATTGTTAGGAGAGTCCTGTAAATCAATCTTGCTTAACAAAGTTCCTGCTCGAGGAGCAGTAGAGTGGACGTAGAAGGATTACACCACCTTCGAACCACTATAAGCCATAAGTGTTTTAATTGCTTTATTTATCTGCGCTTTTATTTTCTGCATATCTATCTGTCTCTCATCATAAAACGTTTTGAAAAGAAGCATTCTTGAGAAAAACAGCCTTGTGTTTAAAAGTTTATTTCCGCTGCGTACAAAACTCCAGGTTACAGCGTGCAGCACTGTATCCTAGCGCTGCAAGCAGTAACCATCTATCGCTGCAAGCTCGAGTAACTTACAGTGCAGAACGGTTGTTTTAAAGATTCTGAAAAATCGACCAAGGTTCATTCACCCCCCCCTCTGAACCTCGGATACCACTTGGGACCAACAAGATCAGCTATAAGTTGAAAGGCTATGCAACAGTCCATTGTAGCCTTGTCCACTAATGAAGCTAAATTTGTGGCCATGACAGAAGCTGTGAAGAAGGCTGTGTGGTTGAGAGGGATTCTCAAGGAATTGGGTGTTAAGCAGGGAAGAGTATCAGTGATGTGTGACAATCAGAGTGTGTTACATCTAAACAAACATCAAATGTTTCACGGTAGATGCAAACATATTGATATAAAGTTGCATTTTGTGAGGGATTTAATAGACAAAGGGAAAATGAAAGCAAGGAAAATAGGTACTGCTGATAATCGGCAGATATGCTCACCAAAATACTACCTGGAACTAAGTTTGGATATTGCAAACGACTGATTAATTTGATCAGCTGGGATTCAAGTCAAGCTTAATAAACATGGAGTTGGATCAAGACCTTGTGTATTAATTCAGAGTTAAGGTGGAGATTTGATGATGTGGGTAACTCAAATTTAATGTATGGATGCAAGAACCAGGTTTAAGTTATGAAGAACCAGTATTAAATCGCCTGAACTGGGGTCGAACCAGGGTGTCTGAGTTGAATAGAAGAAACCGAGTCAGAGAAGTTAATTAGTTGCAACTGACTTGGACCGATGCTACAGAGCTAGGGATTCAACTTGGAAAAATAAGAAATCGTTGCATTCGAGACGTGATCTATTGCAATTAGTAGAGGGATTCATCACTATATATAGGCGCATATATGATTCTGAGATTAGATTACAATTTCCTGAAAATCATCAGATTAGAGAATTAGAGTTCATAAGTTCGATATAAACCCTAATTTGCACAGAGCTTCATTCTGTACTCTATTTGTGTTTTAATTCTTGAATTAATAGAGGGGTTTTGTTTCAGAGTAGATGTAGACTTATTACCAAGAATAACCAAATAACATGCTTTAAACACACATAAACATGCTTCAGTATGAAAACTCAAGATCCTAAATTTTACAATGATTAAGTGAAGAATAAGAAGAACATTAACCATAAAGCAAAAGACCTGAATTCATGAATTGATTTGTGCTTTAACTGTATAGTTTATCAAACTATTAGTTTCGCCATTCTTCCCTCATCCATAGAGAGAATATAAAATGTGGGATGAAAATACTGATGTTTGGGAGCAATAACTCTAACTTAATTATAATAATAGGTTTTCTTTATTTTTAATTAGGCCCCTCAATAAATTGCAAATCATCTAATGACATCTACTCATATAAAGTTGATGAATATTTTGATGTCCATATAGGTCTATAATTCAAGTTTCAATGGATCTCCATAATACAGTTATACACATTTAATTTAACATGTGGAAGCACAAACTTTTATTATAAATTTCAGACTCCACGTCAACAATTAGAGTTCAAAAGGTCGAATTATATCTTGTATTAATACAAGTATTATATTAATGATTTATAGTGTTAAACATCTCAAAATTCTTGTGGCAAATGAAAACAATCTCTAATTTTGTGTTTTTCATGTGATTAAGCCCTAGCATTGTAAATACATAGAAATACATGACGTTTGTATTAATTGGGGGGGGGGGTTATCATTATCAAATATTAAGTAATCAAAACCTATCTAGTTCTTTTATCTCAAACTTACCTTCATTCGGCGGAGTCGGTTTCGATGGAGGCGGCATTGGAATTGTAGTCATAATACTCGTCTTCTTCATCATCTACTACAATTAAATCAATATGTTGTTGATGTGATTAGACATATGTCCAATCTTCATAGTGAAAAGCTTTTATTTTTCAAATCATATTTTATTCATTGTATGCAAATTTAGCGCCTGATGTTTAATTTCAAAATTCAAACTCAACATATGTTATTAAACAATATTTGTAAATATTCCACGAATCATCCATCCAATTACTAATAATACTCATATATATAGTGATATTTTCTCCAACAACAACTTCAAACATCACTACATATACACTAATTTTAGTTGTACGTAAATTTTAAAAAAAATTAATCAAAGTAAAATTCTCTAACCATTTTTTCTATCTCACGCATAATAGTATTTACAGTAATTCCCCAACTACTCGCATTTAAATAAATTTTAGTATTTTTCATAAGCATCATCATGAGCAAAACCTAAAGGAAGATGTACTTTAATTGCAACAATTTTTTTAAGAGGCATTTTACTGAATTTAAAAATTTAATGGGGAATCCATACCTTGGGAGGATTCGTAAATCCTTGAATTGTTATTGAGATTAATTATTGTCTACTTTATCGAGATGCTTCTTGATCAAGTGGTTGTTGAACATCTCATATACGCATTTATACTTGAATTTGTAATTTTTGCTTCAATAATTGTAGGTGATTACATTGTAATCAATATTACTACAAATTTCTCATTTTAAAGTGGATGGTGAAAATTTCCTATCCAAGTTGAGATGGTGTTCTACTTTTGAGTTTGAGTACTACCATGGCTTTCTTGCAATTATAACATTAGGGTTTAGAGTAATGTTTATCTGCAACACTACAGAAAATATAATTATACCTCAAATTACAATAATGAGTTAACATTTTTATTATTATTATTATAATCATTATCAGTATTACCATTCTGGTTAAGTTCAGATAAAACTCTAAACTCTCAGAACAGGAAATTTCATTAAAATTAGAATAAAACGGAAAATTTAATTAAATGGGAGAATTTGGAAAAAGTGCGAAAAAGAAAGGAGGTCCTACCGGGAGTCGAACCCAGGTCGCTGGATTCAAAGTCCAGAGTGCTAACCACTACACCATAGAACCACAATGTTAAAATTAGTGTATGTAATTAGTAAAATTAAGTTTCAGAGTATTAACATTTTCGCGCTTTAAATTTTTTTATTGACATTTTATACGATTTAGGATAAAAAGTTTTCGAGCTTCACCAATTTTATCCAATTTCAATTTAAATTGTTTAATTAAATCAAAATTGCATGCGAATCACTGTGAATTCGTCAATTCATACTTTTCGAACCAAAATTGATATGACATTTATTTATCAATTATCACATTTCTAATTTTTAATTTTATTTATTTTTTGAATCTAGACATTGGAGCCGCCGGCAAAGGCATGGCCGCTGGAGCAAGGGCTTGTCTCACATGAGAACTCACGGTGGGCCAAAGTTCTGCTAGCCGGTGGCTCCGATGCTGTTGTTGTTATTACTACTGCTTGAAATCCAATCATGCGACCTCTTTGTGGATGCTTCAAAAGAAAACCAAAATTGTAAGAATCCAATATTTCTAAACAGGTGGCCTCGAGGAACTTTCGTAGAAGAAGAATTAGGGGTAGCTTTTCCTATGTTGAAGATGGTGATTTCTACTAACAATATTACTGGTACTATTGCTATTATGTTGTTGTTGACTAAAACTACTGCTATGGCTGGGATGGTGGTTGCCGAGGTGGCCGTTGTGATGGTGGTGGCTGAGGTGGAAGGGTGAAGCTGTGATGGAGGGCAGCATGCAGGGTGCTTGCGTTCGGAGATGGAGGCGATGCGGATGTTGCTTGAAGCGAGTAGATCGTCGGTGTTGTGGTGATTTGGAGTAGATGGCCACATCGGAGGAGATGGACAATCGTGCACTACGTAGGTTCCTGTTGTAGATGATGAAGACGAAGACGATTTAATATCTCACAGGTCTTGAGCTTCTGGAGACATACAGTTCCACAAGCACACACATCACATATCTGCTTTATTATTCCTTGCTTGATTTTATGGTTTACTTGGACGGAGAGGAATAGCCACAAGCATCGTGGTGTTCCTTTTCACCCCTCTCATATTATTTGGCAGGTTAATCATCATCTTTTCTTGCTTGTGACGGCCCGGAGGCTCCTTCCTATTCACTGGAGAGGCTCACATCCGACGGTTGATTTCATGCCGACACCGATGTCCGTTTCCCGTCTAATTGCTCCCCAGCTAGTTCGATGGTTGCTTCCTCCAGAACCTTGGATCAAGTTGAATACAGACGGGTCCTTTGATCGTGTATCCGGCACTGCAGGTGGAGGTGGCATCTTTCGAGATCATCATGGTGATTTTCTTCTCACATTTCAGACTCCCTTTCAGGCATCTTCTAGCTTCGATGCCGAGATTCAGGCTCTTCTTCATGGTCTTAGGCTGGCTCTTCAGTTCGAGACCCCTCTTTATATTGAGTTGGATGCCGAGGTTGTCGTTTCTCTTCTCCGTTCCGACCGTCTTGGTCCTTGGCAGGTTCAACACTCTCTTATCCAGATTCGACACCTCCTATCACAGATGCAGACTCAGATCTCTCACATCTTTTGTGAGGGCAATCGCCCTGCTGACTTCCTTGCTCTCGCGGGCAGACGATCCCACGACCTTCAGGTCCTCTATTCGCATACTGCCCCACGTGTTTTGCTTTTCTTGGTGCGTATGGACCAACTTGGGTACCCAAACTTCAGATTTAGATAGTTTGAGTTTCCAAACCAGGGATTCTGATTGGCTTTTGCTTTTGTTGTTGTCTTTTCTCATTTCCTGTTTTGACCTTATGTTCATGGCCCTAGTATAGTTTGTTTGGATTTGTATACTCTCGTTCTTTTTTATATACAGGCTGGGGATGGTGCCTTAATCCCTCACCCGTGATGGGTGTTTTATTATTAAAAAAAAAGACGAAGACGATTTGTTTATTTTTTTGATTTTTTTATTCTAATACATAAATAAAATAAAATTTTGAAAGCTATCCGCAAAATTAGCCTGAAAATCCCGAATTGGCGAGCTCACATGCAATCACATACAATTTCGGCTCGATTGAACGATTCGAGCTAAAATTGGGTAAAATTCACAAAACTCCAAAAATTATAACTCTAAATTACCGGCTTGATAACTTAAAGTTTGAAATTGTCGGAGAAAAAAATAGTAAACTCTTAATTTTATATTGTACTTTTAACAACAAGTTGCATATATTAGAAATCAAAATTAAATATATTTATTTTTGTACTTTTTTTGTTCTTTAATCATTTTAGTAATTTATAATCAGATCCATATCGGAATTTCACTCTATGAATTAATTTCTAGAGAAGAAAAACTGTAATAAGTTATAGTGATCGTGATTGGTGTTGTTGGAATTATTGCCCAAAACTCAAGATTGATCAATAACACATGTGATAATGAAACCCTAATCACTAAGCAAAGAAGAATGAACAAGAAAACGAAGAGAACACTCAAGAATTATAGTGGTTCGACTTTTACAAGTCTACATCCACTTGCCGAATCAAAGCCCTCTACTAATTTCACGAATTAACAAGGAAAATACAACAAATCAAGGTTTTTCGGAACTTAGGGTTTCCTGCGCAACTATGAACCCTAATCTTTCAATTGGATGATTTACAAAGAAATTAGATGATTACTCAGAACTCCATATGCACCTTTATATCATCAACAAAACCCCTAAACTAATTCTTGAAAACGCCTTCAATCTTGCGTCGATCTCCCGCCTCCAAAACTAAACCTGCGCAGCGGCTCATGACAGTTGTAACAGCTAATGGCATGACTCGAGTTCTTGAATTAAGCCCGGTTCAGCCACAATAAACCTGGTTCTTCACAGTTTAAGCTTAATTCTGAACAGTGTGCATAAATTCTGAGTTAACCCCTCACCTGATTCTTTAAATCTCCACCTTAACTCTGAATTAATAGCATGACATTTTGATTCAGCTTGTTGGTCCCAAGTGGTGTCCGAGGTTCAGAGGGGGGTGAATGAACCTTGGTCGATTTTGCAAATCAATGAAAAACTTTTCTGCTCTGCAAGTTACTTGAACTTGTAGCGTTAGATTGTTACTGCTTACAACACTATGATACAGTGCTGCACGCTGTAACTTAGAGTTTTATACGCAGCGGAAAAATAACTTTTATAACTCAAGGCTGATTTTCTCAAATATACTTCTATCAGAAAACGTTTTATGCTTATGAGATAAACAAGAAATAGAAGATTAAAGCACAGATAAAAAGCAATAAACACTTATGGCTTATAGTGGTTCGAAGGTGGTGTAATCTTTCTATGTCCACTCTACTGCTCATCGAGCAGAAACTTTGTTAAGCAAGATTGAATTACAAGACACCCCTAACAATCTATCAACTTCACAAAGTAACCACCTACTGAAGTCCAGCGTCCACACAGCAATTGCAAACTTCAAAGGCTAACCCACACAGAGTTCTACACTCCCACACAGGGAAGCTGTCTAACCCTAGACAACTATACAAATAGCAAGGATTTCTCCTATCAACTATTTGACACCACTAAAACAACCTACGCACACAGCAACAAGGTTAAAAGTATAATGTTTGTTTCTTCAACTGGTGCTTCGAAGTGAGCTTCTGAATCCTTGAGGAATCTTTCAGCTTGAACTTGTTTCACTTCTTGAGGTTGAGTGACTGAAACTGACAGAGACTTGAATACTTGGTTTTTGAAAGCTTTAGGAATTTTGCACAAATGTTTCAGTTACAGTAACCATCTTCAGTTCTTCTTATCCTCTATTTATACTTGTAGGAGAAGATGTCCGTTGAAGGAGACATCTCTTTTTTTGAATTTGAAGTAGTCTGACCAAAGGCATGGTTCGCATTTAATGCCGCAGTTGCGGCTCGCAGCTTTCTGCAGCGCGTCAGTCCACGTGGCATCTTTGAATTGGCTCCGTGTCTGCAACTTTGATCTTCTTTGGAACGGCTCTATTTATTCTTGCTTGAATCTTCGTTCCTCGTACTGCATTTATCATTTCTAGGATTGTAGGATACTCTTTGTTATAAATTACGCTGATTGACTTGACTGGACTGTAAGCTTTGCGCAGTATCCTAGGTCTTTATGCAGCTGATTCTTTCGTGTAGTGCTGCAGCAACCTGGTTGCAGTATCTTTGAGCAGAGCTGCTGCATCTTTTTCTTGCAGCACTCCTGTATGCCATTCCTTCTTACTTCACTGTAAATCTGTCTTGTTATAGCAATGTTGTATCCTGCCTTTTTGCAGCGATGTTGTATCCTGCCTTCTTGCAGCGATATCTTTTCTGAACAACTTAGATGCAGCTTTATCCTTATCAATCCTTCATTTCTCAGCACTTAAACCTAGACTCAACCTAGTCTATATATTCACTTAAATATCGTGAAAAATAGGGTACTCAAAACTTCCTATTACATATATGATTTGTCTCATCAAAATCTAAATATTGAAATCCTAACACAGCTCTCATTCATTTCTAAGACTATATTTATTGGTGATATTTGGTGGAGACATCCACCAAATGTCACCACAAATAATGTTATTTTAATAGGAAAGAGAGTATGAGTGTCATGATGGTGACCAATGTCATGACACTCACTTTGCGTGCAAATTATACACATGTCATTTTTCTATTGTTCTCGATTAATTTTTTCGGATATAATTTAAAGTATTGATATTGAAAATAATTTTTATTTAAAATTTTTTAAAAAAAATATCAAAATACATAAAAAAAATTCTCTATAAATAGAGTCCAATATTGACATATTTACTCACCAATCCAAAATTCATTCTTATTTGTCTCACAATCTCAAGTTCTCTTTTTACTTATTATGGATCCTAATAATCCAAATTATTTTTCAAATTCCAAAAATTACCCAAACTTTCAATCTTTTTTGAATTCTGAAGATTTTCCAAACTCTCAATATTTTGAAAACTCTCAATTTTCTCCAAATCTCAATCAAGTTTCTAGCCAAACACCACAAAATATCTCTCAAAATTTATTCCAAAATATTCGAGAGACAAACACAAATCAAAAGGGAGAAAAATATTAGTTGGTGTGTGAAAGAAGATACAGCACTAATGTCATCTTGGTGTTTTGTTAGTGAAGATAATGTACGTGGCAGAAATCAAAAGGGTTCCACGTTATGGACATGAATCCATAAGATGTTTGAGGAAGCTCGAGTAGAAAATTCTGAAGATATCAAGAAACGTGGATTCATTGAAAGGTCGTTGGAAACAACTTTTTAAAAATGAAAACAAGTGGGTTGCTGCTTACAAGGAAGCATATGGTCGGAAAAGAAACGGAATGAGCCAAAACGATATTGAAAAAGAAGCTCATAAAATTTTTGAAGCAAATGGCACCAAGTTTGTAGACTTGCATGTATTTAAGGAAGTTATGAGTAAACATCCCAAGTGAAAATCAAAATTTGTCCTGAAAATGAAGATGAAGAAAAGTGGTGGAAGCTCCAAAAGAGTAAGGACTAGTGAAGATGGGGAATATTCTATCCCCTCAAATCCAGAAACTCCAAGTAGTGGATGCACAACTATTCCTCGTCCTATAGGTAGAGATAAGGCTAAAAATAAAGGGAAAGGTAAGTCGTCACAATCTTTTGCTACTAAGGAAGTTGCTGCAGAAATTCGTGCATTGAGGCTCACTAGAGATAATGAAGTTGAAGTAATGAACAATTGGGGAAACGCTAGAATCGAATTGGAGCTAAAAAAAGAACAAAGGAAGAAAATGAAGATGAAAGAAGTTATGTTGAACATATTATTGGCGAAAGATCACTTATCTCCAGAAGATGAAGAGATGAAACGCAATCTAATGGCAATCGTGTTTGGAGAGTGAATGTATTTTATTTTCATATAATTTACTTGTTTTCACATTTATGTTATTGTCTTTTTTTAAGTTTTTCCATTTGTATAATTTTATTTTCATGTAATGTTATCATTTCAAGTTATTTAATCTACTTTGAATTCAAAAATTTCACGTGCATTTGTCTCTCAATAATGAGTTGTCTCTATCGCACTTTATGTTAGCTTTGGCATGCATTATTGACAATGCATCGTACTAGCTTTCACATATTTTTGTCTGTCAATAGTGAGTTATCTTTATCACACTTTATGTTAGCTTTGGCATGCATTGTCGCTTCCATTTTATATGCAAAGATTAAGAATAGAGCAGTTGTCGGTAGGACTCAAAATGAGCATAACTTTTGATGACGATCTCGGATTTTCTATTATAATATCTTTTTAGAAACGGGATGGTGAGACGAACTATACTCACCACTATGTTATGACATGTAGGGTCTAGAGCCCAAATTCAAATGAAAACAGGCTCAAAACATAGTTTTATTATTTTTGATATATTTTTAATTTTATTTCCTTTTGGGATTTTAATTTCTTTTCAAATTAGGGTTTGATTTTGCGTCTATAAATATAAGTGAAGTCATTTTAGAAAACAATTATCGTATTTTATGATAGGTTTCACACTTTATGATAGATTTCACACTTTATGCTATCTTCTAAATGCATTGTTAGCATGCATTATGAATGTGTATCTGACTACCATTCACATGCTCTTATCTCTCGATATGCTAGCTCCCAAAATGTGTAGTCTCTGTCACACTTTAACATGCTAGCCTTTCACATGTCTTTGTCTCTTATTTTTCTATATATCCTTGTTTTTGGATCCATTTTAATTTCACACTAAAATCTTTATTTGTACTTATTTTTTCCTCTCAAGATCTAATTCATTCCCAATAGTTTACACATTCCACTTCGCAAATGTCTTTCAATGAAAATCCATCTGTAGATTCAGATTCAAGTTCGGATTCGTTTAATTTCATGAAATTTGATGAATGGGAAAATCGAGTTGTTCAAAGCAATTATCAAATTGATCAAATCATCGAGGATGTGATCATAAACAATCCTACTATGATGGAAGAGCACACTCCTAGAGCCAGAAGACGATATTGTGATAGAGAACGCGAGATTGGAGAGAATAGTTTGATGAATCATTATTTCATCGAAAGTCCCATATATACTCCGGAGATCTTCCAACGTAGGTTTCGAATGCAAAAATCATTGTTCCTTCGTATAATGGAAGCCGTTACTTCCAATGATGAATATTTTTAATAAAGACCTGATGCCACTGGTAGACAAAAGATTTCACCATTGCAGAAATGTACTGCGGCTATGAGGGTGTTGGCATATGGTACATCATCTGATGTCGTTGATGAATACTTGTGGATGAGTGGAGCTGTGATAAGGGAAGCTCTTCAGAATTTCGTAGAATGTGTCATTTCTTGTTTCGGTGACAAGTACCTCAGAAGGCCTTATGCCCTAGATTTGACTAGATTACTCTATGTGGGGGAACAACGTGAATTCCCGAGCATGATAGGCATATTGACTACATGCATTGGGAATGGAAAAATTGTCCTACTGCATGGGCTGGACAATATGCAGGAAGAAGTGGAAAGCCAACAATCATTTTAGAAGCTGTTGCATCATATGACTTATGGATATGACATGCATTCTTCGAAACACCAGGTACGTGTAATGATATTAATGTACTCCACCGATCTTCGATTTTTAATGATGTTTTGGAAGGTATGCGTAATAGGGAACAACTTCGCAACAGAGAAGCTCATAATGCTCTTAAAAA
This sequence comes from Scutellaria barbata, assembly GCA_028654395.1. Classification (NCBI taxonomy): domain Eukaryota; kingdom Viridiplantae; phylum Streptophyta; class Magnoliopsida; order Lamiales; family Lamiaceae; genus Scutellaria; species Scutellaria barbata. The sequence goes on from CM053650.1 coordinate 9,582,653, forward strand.
CGACTTGGTTGAGCATATTTGGAACAAATTTGGTATTGATAATTAAATATATAATTTGTAGTTTGATTTTTTTTTGATTTTGTATTTCAATTATTGTAATTTCAATTCCGTATTTCAATTATTGTAATTTTGATTTCGTATTTTAATTATTGTAATTTCTATTTCGTATTTTAATTATCGTAATTTCTATTTCGTATTTCAATTATTGTAATTTTGATTTAGTTTATAGCGGAATATAATAAAAAATATGCTCACAAAATAATATATAATTATTAAATATTGAGAAAAAAATATTGAGTTGGGTTGGGTTGGTCTCACTAATAAACTATGAAAATGTTGGAGTTAGGTTGGGCTGTAGATTGTATAAGTGAAAGAGAGAGAAATTAATATTTTATTATTGGGTTGGGTTGGATGGGTGTCACTGATAAATATAGTCTAAGTGTATTTAGGTTTCCAGCTGATTAGACTCACCAGCCTCTTACAGTATTCGAACTTGGATCTTAGTAGTATTTTTGTCAGCATGTCAGCTGGATTATCAGTTGTTCCCATCTTCTTTACCTCAACCTCTCATTTCTCAATTAAATCCCTCACAAAATGGAGTTTAATGTCTACATGCTTGCATCTACTGTGAAACATCTGATGTTTACTCAAGTGCAAAGCACTTTGATTATCACAAAACACTTCAATTCTCTTCTGTTTGATGCCTAACTCCCTCAAAATTCCCCTCAACCACACAACTTCAGACATGGCAACAAACTCAGCTTCGGTTGTGGATAGAGCTACTATAGATTGTTGCATAGCTCTCCAGCTTATTACTGTATCAAAAAGTGTGAATATGTATCTTGTGATTGACTTTCTTGAGTCTGGATTCCCAGCAAAATCAAAATCCACAAAGCCTTGAAGTGAATTGCATTGTCCAGTTTCTGATTTCTCAAACATCAAACCTAAGTTAATTGTGCCTCTCATGTACCTTAACATCCATTTCACTCATTCTCAGTGCTGCTTCCCAGGATTTGCCATGAACTTACTTACCTTGCACATGGCATAGGCTAAGTCCGACCTGCTACATACCATTCCATACATAACACTCCCTACAACATTTGCATATGGAGTCTTGGCCATTTTCCCAAATTTTGAGTCTATAATTAGTTGCTGATCAGCTGCCATCTTGAACTGAGTTCCAAGAGGTGTAGACACCATCTTGGATTCATGCATTTGAAACTTGTGAAGAATTTTATCAAAGTACTCTAATTGATGAAGAAAAACCAAACCCTTCTCTCTATCTCTTCTTATGTCCATCCCAAGTATCCTCCTAGCTTCTCCTAAATTTTTCATTTCAAACTTAGATGCTAGCTTACTCTTTAGAGCATTAATCCGAAGTAAACTCCTTCCTGCCAACAACATGTCATCTATATACAGGAGAAGGTAGGTGTGCATTTGTCTTCCATCTTTCTCCATATATATGCAGTTGTCAAAATTGCATCTTTCCAAGCCAATACTTATCAAACTTCCTATATCACTGTTTGGGACTTTGTTTTAAACCATACAAGGACCTCTTTAGTAAGCATACATTTCCAATGTCTTCAAGTAGGATAAACCCCTCAAGCTGTTGCATATACAATACCTCTTCTAAATCTCCATGAAGGCCGTTTTCACATCTAATTGGTGCAATTCCATGTCTTCTTGGGCCACTAGAGCAAGTAGAATTCTGATTGAGACATGCTTGACCATAGGTGAAAATATTTTATTGTAATCCACACGTTCCCTTTGAATATAACCTTTAGCTACTAATCTAGCTTTATAACTCACAAGTTCATCTCCAGCAACTTCGATTTTCTTCTTAAAAATCCACTTGCAGCCTATGATTTTCCTGTCCTTAGGCTTCTCCACCAATTCCCAGGTATGGTTCTTGTTTAATGACAACAACTCTTCCTGCATTGATTACAGCCATCTCTCATTCTCCTTTGAGTTTATGGCTTCTTTATATGACTTTGGTTCTTCATGCACCATTTCCAGAGCTACATTAAACGCATATTGGACTGAATCAGCCTCACCATATCTAATTGGTGTCTTGATTTGTCTCCCAGATCTGTCTCTAGTCAGCTAATAACTAGTAAGATCTAACCCTTGATCTTGATCTGAATCTTATTCCTCTTCAGACTGATCTTGTGCTACTTGATCTTCACCATCAGCTTCTCTATTTTTCACTAACTCAGAACTTGAATTTTCAGAAAATTGAGATTCCTCATTTTGTTTCCCAGAATCTGAACCAGTTTCACCCTCCACCTCAAGCTCTCCAGTTTCAGAATTGGAATATCCCATTACTTCTTCTTTGAAAATAACATATTTACTCACAAAGAATCTAGGAGTTCTTGGCTCTAAACTCTAAAGTCTATAGTCCTTACTCCCTTGTGGATAACCTAAGAACACACATTTAATCGCCCTTGATTCAAGCTTGTTACCTCTAGTATGTGCATAGGCTAAACATCCAAAAACCTTTGGCTATAATCAGATTTTACCTTATACTACACTTCATTAGGTGATTTGAACTCAACACTTGATGAAGGATTTCGGTTGACTAGATAGGCTGTTATGTTAAGAGTTTCACCCCAAAAATATTTTGGCAATCTTACATCTGACAGCATACATCTTACTCTCTCAAGTAAGGTTCGGTTCATTCGTTCTGTAATTCCATTTTGCTGTGGTGTATGAACCGTGGTCTTATGCTTAGTAATTCATTTGTCTCTGCAAAAGCCTGAAACTCCTCGATAGATACTCCAAGCCATTATCAATACTTAATTACTTTAACCTCTTTCCTGTCTGATTTTCTTGCAAACAAATCCACTCCTTAAACTTTTCAAAAGCCTCACTTTTGTTCTTGAGTATATAAACCCACACTTTTTTGGAATAATCATCTATAAAAGATATGTAATATCTACCTCCACCCATGGTCTCATCTATAAAGGAGATGTAATATCTACCTCCTCATATGTCTGAGTGAGCACTCAAAGATATCAGAAGTGGTATGCTTACCTTTAGGGAATGGTGATCTTGTGGTCTTTCCTAAAATGCAGTGTTCACACTCTTGAGTTTGTGTTATCAGATTTGTGTCTATCAACTTTTGCTTGGATAATTCCATAAGTCCTTTAAAGCCAATGTGTCCTAATCGTTTGTGCCATATCAATGTGTCTTGGCTTGGATTAGTTGTCACCCCAGCTCCACCTGTAACCATGGTCCCACACAGCAAATACAACCCATTAGATTTTCTGCCCATTAGAACTATATATTCTCCCAGCCTTTATTACCAGGATCTGCTCCTTCTTAGTAAAGAGTTCATAACCCCTTTGATAAGTGGGATTTTGTACATAAATTATGTGCTTAATTTGGTTATTTTATGATCAATATTTAGCTACACCTTTATAAATCACTTATAATTATTCTTTATCTCCAATTACTTTGATATTATATTCTTTCTACTTAATTCAGGTGTAATTGGATGATTAAGGATGATGATTTTTCTCCTCATCACAATTGTGGGATAGCAATTTTAAAGGGAGAGATTAATTCTTATTTAATAGAGAATAAGTTAACTCTTGGTAAATAAAGAAGGTGGAATGGCAGAATTGATGGGGGAGCAAAAGAAAAATGGCAGTTTTGATTTCATTAAGGGGAATTTAATTGGCAAATCAAGGAGAAAAATAAAAGGGGGAGGTTGAGAAGTCAAAAAGGACATCACATTACAGAGACAGAGACAAACAGAGAGGCTTAAGGAGGAGAGGAATTAGATTCTTATCATTTTTTCCTTTCATTTCTTATATTTTCATAATGATGTTTAGAGGCTAAACTCTTTATTTCTAGTCCAAGGAGACACCGAACCTTGAATGATTCGATCGATAATTGAATAGTAACGTATTTCTTTCCCATCTTGATTTCTTTGTTATTTGGATTTATGTCATGCATGTTTAATCAAGTGAATTTATTTGGTTTGGCCACCTAGGTTAATTTATTGATTATTCTAGCTAGATTGCTTGATATAATCCGTAATTGTTATATTATGGTGATCGTTGTAGTTTGGGATGACAAAGTCTAGATTGTATGAATATCGTTTTCATAGTCTAGTTTGCCCTATTATTTTAATTCGTTAATGCATCTTGTGAATTGAATCTCGAATACATGTTTTGGGGTTGTTCATAGGGTAGATTAATTGGGGATCGTACTTCCTGATTAATTAAACTTAAAAAATAATTCGAACTAGTTTGGTCGTACCACTGGTTTAGGGGCAAGATTCGAGATAGGGTATAGTTAAACGGGATTATTGATTAATTTGGAAGAATCATTCTAGGAGAGGTTATCCGAGGGCTAGATCATTTTTGTTCATTGTTTTATCATTTTATTTGTTTTCTTACTGCAATTTATGTTATTGCAAGATTGCTAAGCAAACCAAACCAACCCTTATTTCATTGCTATCAAATACGACTTTATTCAATTAAATTAAGCTATTCTCTGTGGGGTTTGACCCCTTACTTACTCTACTACATTAGTGGATTTGTCAAGGGAAATATATTATTTTTGGGTGCCGGCGACAGCACACCAAACTCTTTCATTTAGTAATCCAAGAGAGATTAAGTTCCTCTTTAACTTGGGAATGAATCTTACTTCACTCAAAGTTTTGATAGATCCATCATGAAGCCTTAATTGAATCATTCGTATTTCTTTTACTTTGCAAGAGTGATCGTTACCAAGGAGTACCGAGCCACCATCTTCCATCTTGAGATTAATAAACCAAAATCTTATTGGACACATATGAAACGAGCAGCCGGAATCCAACACCCATTTATCTTGAACCTGGACATCTACTACACACAGCATATCAACTTCTTCAAGAGCCTTTTGTTCCTGAACCATAGCTGCTTGTTGATTCATCTAGGCTTGTTTCTTCTTCCTCTCAGGACAATTACGTTTTAAATGGCTTGGTTTATGGCAACCAAAACATTTTCTGGTTCCAACCTTCTCATGATTTCCTGCAGCCGATTGCAAATTTCTTTTGTTCTTTGCTTGGTTCTGATTGTTCTTTGTGTTTTTTTTAAATTTCATGTGAAGACCTTATCCCATGTTAGCTGATCTATGGTTTGAATCTCCTGAGAGTGCTCTTGATCGAATGGCAATCTGGACAGATTCAAGAGACATAGTTGTCATTCTTCCATAGATCAAAGCATCATTGAATGACTGATAGGATTTTGGAAGTGCGTTTAGCAATAACAAAGCAAGGTCTTCATCCTTCCGCTTCTCACCAATGTTGGCCAAATCATCTACCAGTTTATTGAAATCATTGAGTTTCTCTAGAATTCTCTTTTTATCCAAGATCTTGATTGTTATGAGCTTCTGTTTTAGGAACAACCAATTGGCAAGGGATTTGGTTTGATACAAGGACTCCAGCTTCCTCCACACCTCCAATATAGTCTTTTCTTGATACACCTCCTTTAAGGCTTTATCCACAAGGCACAAGATAATGGAACTTCGAGCCTTTCGATCGATCTTGAGTTTATCCTTCCTTGTTTTGGAAGATTCAGCCTCTTCTCCTTCAGATGACTCAGAATCGAGTGCTACCTTTGAAATAGCATCCTCCCATCCTTGTTGAATAAGGATGGCTTCCATCTTTGCTTTCCAAAGGGTTAAATCTCCATTACCGATGAACTTTTCCACGTCAAGTTTTATTGATCCAATCTTCGTCGGTAGGAGTTCCCACAAACAGTGCCACTTGTTGGAATTATTACCCAGAACTCAAGATTGATCAATAACACACGTGATAATGAAACCCTAATCACTAAGCAAAGAAGAATGAACAAGAAAACGAAGAGAACACTTAAGAATTATAGTGGTTCGACTTTTACAAGTCTACATCCACTTGCCGAATCAAAGCCCTCTACTAACAAGGAGAATACAACAAATCAAGGTTTTTCGCAACTTAGGGTTTCCTGTGCAACTATGAACCCTAATCTTTCAATCGGATGATTTACAAAGAAATTAGATGATTTCTCAGAACTCCATATGCACCTTTATATCAGCAAAAACCCCCTAAACTAATTCTTGAAAACGGCTTCAATCTTGCGCCGATTTCTCGCTTCCAAAACTAAACCTGCGCAGCGGCTCATGACAGTTGTAACAGCTAACTGGCATGACTCGAGTTCTTGAATTAAGCCCAGTTCTGCCACAATAAACTCGGTTCTTCACAGTTTAAGCCTGATTCTAAACAGTGTGCATAAATTCTGAGTTAACCCTCACCTAATTCTTCAGGTGTGAAATTTGAATTAAAAATGATGATATTTTACGGTAAACTCTAAATTAATTTTTATTTTAGTAATTATTACTTGATTATAAAAAGTAAATACAAATATAAGAACGTTATATGATAATGAATTCGGTTTGTAAATGATAAAACTTCATTTAAAGAATTATAACAATGAAATGTTGTCAAATAAAGATTGAAGTTAGAGAATTTATAAATAAACCATGGGATGCTTTGAACAGCAGTCTATAAAGAATAAAATATAAACCATGCGGGTGATGAACTACCTGCCACGTCCACCACAAATAGATTTGTAAATATATATATATATATATTTTTTTTTTTCCTTTTTTCTTTTTAAGGGAATGGATAGAATTCGATGTGGATAATGTTTTATTTTTCTTTTTCTAAAAAATATATAATAATATTGGTTGATGTTCGTTAACCAAACAATCAAATCGAGCTCATTTCCTTTTTCTTTTCTACATTTTAGGAAAATTGATGTGAGATTGTTGATCTGTTTCATTTTTCTTTCTAATATGATTTTTATATGATTTAGTATGTTTATTTAAAAAAATTATAATAACAAGTTTCCTGGTTGTTTTGGTGAGTTAGCTTAATCGATCACGATCGTCGATTGAAAATTTATTTCAATTAAAGAATTTTTTTTTACTAATATATGTCTATTTATAATAAAAGGGATCAACGATTCCATTGTGCTGAACAATTAATATTGCTGCATATTTGATTTTGTTGGTCTCGTGATTAATCTATATATGAACTAGTATAGAGCCCGTGATATACAACTTTAAAAATGACATAGTTAAATTAGAATTTTTTTTTAAATATTATTACTTATCATCAATTTTAGTATCAACTAAAATATAGTTGATTATATATGTTACATTTGTAAGGAATATAAATATTTTCTATTTATCATATTTATTGTTATGTCTATTATATTTTTCAATCATCCCACAATATTTTTTAGTTTTTATTATTTTTTTAATTAAATATTAAATTTTACAGTAAATAACCTAAAATCAAAATTTCCAATAATTTTCAGTTTATTGCATGAATAATTATTCTATTTTACTAATTAATAGATTTAGAAGTTTCACTGATCTTCCAAATCAATTCACCTTTATTTTTATTTTATTTTTACTTTTTCTTTAAATATTTTTTCTCTAATTTTTTAATTAAAATAAAGTAAAATTATATAAAAAAATTTGAGAATATATGTATCAGTATAAGATATCTATTTTAATTTTTGTATGGTTAAGTGCAAATTGTATAATAATAATAATAATAATAATAATAATAATAATAATAATAATAATAATAATAATAATAATATAAACATAATATTATTATTATTATTAGTTTTACTGTTGCTTTTTTTATAAATCTTAATTTTGTTGCGAAATCAGGTAACTTCCACCACAAACTAGTGAATTATGAAGATTTTATAATTCTCAGGAAAGATTGGAGGGATCATGATTGGTCCCACTTAAAATCCAATCTCCTAGACAGAATTTAGAACCAAATAAAACACTAACACAAAAGCCCGACAGATAAATATTGAATACTACTACAACCGGAAAAAGAAACAACTATGGATAAATTGCGGAACAAAATAAAAGAGATACGGAAAGAACACACCATAAATAGTGAATACTACTACAACCGGAAAAAGAACCAATTTAGTCTACGTCTCCAGCACCACCCAAAGAGTCCGTGCTTCTTTATATAGGAGAAGAATAGTACAAAGTACTATAATGTTTGGGATATCTAAAACTAAAGGGGGAGGCTTTATTTATAAGGGAATAAAGCCTCCCCATTTTTACAATCATCCGATGTGGGATGAAATTTTGCAAAAAAATCAACAAATCTCCACCTTGGCATAATTTCACGTCCCACCAAATACAAATCTTCTCAAACGAATATAATAAGAACGGTCCTCGTGGTGCTTCCAATTACGCCCTCTGGCGCTCCAATTACGCCCTCTGGCGCTAACTCAAATGTGCTGGATGTTGACCAAGTTTAAACAATGTTCAAACTTGGTACTTGTAATCACCTTGGTCATCATATCTGCAGGATTCTCCATAGTATGAATCTTCTTGAGAATAATCTCTTCTTCTTTGAGAATTTCCCGCACAAAATGATAGCGAACATCAATATGCTTCGTTCTTGCATGAAAAACTTGGTTCTTTGCTAAATGAATAGCACTCTGACTATCAGAAAACACCTCAATGTGTTTCTGATCAACTCCCAATTCTTTCATCAATCCTTGAAGCCAAATTTCCTCTTTCACAGCCTCTGTAATTGCCATATACTCTGCCTCTGTCGTAGACAAAACAACCGTTGACTGCAAAGTAGACTTCCAACTAACTAACGCCTTGGCAAAAGTGAACAAGTAACCAGTTGTAGATCGTCGCTTATCTAAATCACCTGCATAGTCAGAATCACAATATCCAACTATACATCGACCAAGTGATTCATCCTGCTCAAATATCAAACCAACATCTACAGTATTTTGGATATACCGTAGAATTCATTTCACAGCTATCTAATGAGCCTTGCCTGCATCATGCATAAATTTGTTCACAATACTAACAGCTTGTGAAATATCTGGTCTCATACACACCATTACATACATCAAACTTCCAACTGTATTAGCATACGGGACTCTCACCATATATTCTCGTTCTTCATCAATCTTTGAAGATAATCGGCTACTAAGCTTCAAATGAGGAGCAAGCGGGGTACTTACAGGTTTTGAATCTTCATTCATTCCAAAATGTTGTAATACCTTTTTCAAATACTGCTTCTACGTCAACCAAAGCTTACCTCTCTCTCTATCCCTCCTTATCTCCATGCCGAGAATCTTTTTGGCTTCTCCCAAATCCTTCATCTCAAACTCTTTATTCAACTGAGCCTTCAACTTGTCAATTTCAACTTGGCTCTTTGATGCTATCAACACATCATCAACATACAAGAGTAGGTAGATGTAGGACCCATCTTGAAGTTTGTGCAAATACACACAGTGATCGTATTTGCTTCTTGTGTACTTCTGACCCATCATGAACTTATCAAATCGTTTGTACCATTGTCTTGGTGATTGCTTCAATCCGTACAACGATTTGTTTAGTTTGCAAACCCCATTTTCCTTACCAGCAACTTTAAATCCATCTGGCTGAGTCATATAGATTTCCTCCTTCAAGTCACCGTGTAAAAACGCGGTTTTCACATCAAGTTGAGCTAGCTCCAAATTCAACTGTGCTACCAAGGCCAACAAAATTCTAATAGAGGAATGTTTGACAAGTGGAGAAAATACCTCATTATAATCAACTCCTTCTTTCTGAGCGTAGCCTTTAGCCACCAATCTCGCCTTGTAGCGAACATCATTCTTGTCAGGAAATCCTTCTTTCTTTGCAAATACTCATTTGCATCCAATTGCTTTCTTACCCTTTGGTAATTGTGTTAACTTCTACGTCTGGTTCTTATGAAGAGATTGCATCTCTTCTTCCATTGCAACTTTCCATCAATCAATTTCTAAATTTCGGGCTGCTTCAGAAAATGTGGATGGAACACCATCAATCACTGAAAGTGCATATGCCACCATATCAGCAAAACGAGCAGGTTTGTGAATTTCTCGTCTTGCCCTCCTAACTGCAATTGGCTCTTGTTGCTGTGGAGATTCTTGGGATATAACCCCTTCCTCATCTGACTCTTCTTTTGCCTTAGGAGAGTCACTAATGGTGCTTTTTGCTGGAATCACCATTATCTGCTCAAACTCCACCTGCTTCGGTATACACCCCATCTGCTTCGGTGTATACTCCATCTGCTGTGGAGTACCATTACACCATTCTTGTGTTACTTTATTCAACATGACAGATTCATCAAATGTAACATCCCTACTGATAATTGTCTTCTTTGCCTCCAAACACCACAAACGATAACCTTTTACCCCCGTATTGAAACCCATAAAGAGAGCCTTCTTCACTCGTGGATCTAACTTTGATTCCTTAACATGATAATATGCAGTAAAACCAAAAATACGCAAAGAATCATAATCAGTTGTAGGTTTACCAGACCATACCTCCAATAGAGTTTTGCCATCCAGTGCAGATGATGGCAAACGATTAACAAGATATTGAGCGTACGTCACAGCCTCAGCCCAGAACTTCCTGTCTAATCCAACATTAGACAACATACAATGGACTTTCTCCACTAATGTCCTATTCATTCGCTTTGACACCCCATTCTGCTATGGTGTTCCTCTGATTGTAAAGTGCCGAACTATGCCATATTCTTGACATATCTTCTGGAATGGATCATTCTTATATTCTCCATCATTGCCTGTGCGAAGAACCTTGATCTTTCTTTCAGTCTGGTTTTCAACCTCAGTTTTCCACTTAAGGAAAATTCCAAGCACTTCATCTTTATTTTTCATAGGAAACACCCATACTCTTCTGGAAAAATCATCAATAAAAGTGACAAAATAATATCTACCTCCAATAGATGGAGGTTTGGTAGGTCCCCAAACATCTGAATGCACATAATCCAGAATACCCTTAGTATTGTGGATGGCGGTGCCAAATTTCACTTTTTGTTGTTTTCCCAAAACACAATGCTCACAAAATTCCAATTTGCAAGCTTTCGAACCTTTTAATAATCCTTTCTTGGCAAGTGTTTGCAAGGATTTTTCTCCAGCATTTCCCAAACACATATGCCACAGCTTTGTTGCCTCTGCATCTTTCTTGCTACTCGAAGTTGCAGCTGCTACTGTCCCAAGCACTGTACTATCTTGGTAGTAATATAGATTATTCTTCCGAATACCCTTCAACATCACAACACAAGTGCTCCCGAAGTTGCTTTAAGAGTTCCATCTCGCATCGTCACAACTAAGCCTTTTGACTCCAAGGCCCCCAAAGAGATGAGATCTTCTTCAACCTCGGCACGTACCGAACATCCTTCAAGATTCTAGTGGATCCATCATGATTCCGCAACTTGATTGAACCTATCCCAACTGTTTTACATGGATTATCATCTCCCATGTAAACAACTCCACAATCAAATTCTTCAAAATCGAAGAACCACTCCCGTATGGGAGACATATGATAGGTGCAACCTGAATCCAAAATCCACTCATCTGGATGACATGTTGAAGGTGAAGCTACCAAAGAGAAATCCGTTTCTGCATCACTTTTACATTCTGCAACATTTGCATTTTACGGCGCTTTCTCTTTCTTTTTCAACTTTGGACAGTCTTTCTTCCAGTGTCCTTTCTCGTGACAGAAAGCACACTCATCTTTGGCAACTCTGCTTTTTGACCTTCATCTTCTCCCATTTGATTTGCCTTGCTGGCGACCTCTCGCCACTAATGCTTCATCTGCTGCAACTGCTTTATTTTTCATTTTATCCTACTTTCTCAATTCATGACTATACAACGCAGAACATACAACATCTAAAGACACATTCTCCTTCCTATGAAGTAACGTAGTTTCCAAATGTTCAAATTCATCGGGAAGAGATGATAACAACATCAAGGCTAAATCCTCATCTTCAAATTTTACATCCAAATTTAACAGGCCTGCTACTAATTGATTGAACAGAGTAATATGTTCATTCATAGTAGTACCAGATCGGTAATCAAATCGGAACAACCTTTTCTTCACAAAGAGCTTATTCTGATTGCTTCTCTTCAGAAATTTGTCCTCCAATGCCTTTCATAATTTGTGTGCAGAAGTCTCATTTTTGACAACATACTTCTGCTCCCTGGACAGGCACGATCGAATTGTTCCGCACGCTAGCCGATTCATGGTACTTCAATCCTTATCATCTATATCATCTGATTTCTTTTCCTCAATGACAATGTCAAGGCCCTGCTGGAAAACAAAATCCATGACCTCGCCATGCCACATACCGAAATGGCCAGTACCGTCAAATATTTCTACCGCCAACTTCATACTTGACATTGGAATCCTTGCCCATGTGGACGAGGAAGCCAATGCCCCTGATGTTACATTTGTTGTAACCTTCTTTGTCGGTGAATCTTCTGACGACATTATGACTTCAACAGACAGTATTCAATATTACAAATAGAAAATCGAGGACAAACCTTCGGCTCTGATACCACTTGTTGGGAAATCGGGCAGTTTCCACCACAAACTAGTAAATTATAATGATTCTATAATTCTCAGGAAAGATTGGAGGGGTCACGTTTGGTCCCACTTAAAATCCAATCTCCTAAACATAACTTAGAACCAAATAAAACACTAACACAAAAGCCCGACAGATAAATATTGAATACTACTACAACCGAAAAAAAAACAACTATGAATAAATTACGGAACAAAATAAAAGAGATAAGGAAAGAACACACCCGAAATGGAGTTCAACCAATTTAGTCTACGTCTCCGAGCACCACCCAAAGAATCCGTGCTTCTTTATATAGGAGAAGAATAGTATAAAGTACTCTAATGTTTGAGATATCTAAAACTAAAGGGGGAGACTTTATTTATAAGGGAATAAAGCCTCTCCATTTTTACAATCATCTGATGTGGGATGAAATTTTGCCAAAAGTCAATAATATTATATAATTAATTAATGAATTGTAACATTTAAAGAACACAACGGAGTTAATAAGGTTTGTAGATGGCAAGAAATCATTGAGTAACGCGGTGTGAGGTTTGAATTTTGTTGGTCCTCTCTTATTGATGTCTGCTACTTAGATATATTTCTCGATTTACATCCCACCTCTACTTGTTGTATGAATAAGAAGTTTTTAATTTCTTTCTTATAAAAAAAAAAAAATTTGATTGTAATGTCTATGAACCTTGATATTAGTGTATTGATAAAGGTAAACTAATGCATTTGGAGTATTACTAGGTTTAGAAAATTTGGATTTCATACTAAGATCAAAGGGATAATCGAGTGAGTTATGAATTAAGTGACTATCTAAGATAAGCACTATTTTTTATAAGTGGAAATATCAATTTAATAAAATATTTGTGATACAGAATAATTTAAAGGTGCATGCAGCTCGCATATTGTCATCCAGAGAAACACAAAATTTTAAAATCATTGAAAGAAAATAAGTTGGAATTGTCATCAGAATTCAGAAAGAGGAAATCAAAAGACAAAGGAGAAAGGGTGGGGCATCCAAGAACATTGGAGCCCTAACCTTTCCATCGGCTTTTGATTGAATAAGATTTCCTTTTTTCTTGAAATTTTGAAATCCTTCATCTTCGCGGGGATATATACTATTGCAGAAATTCTGTATTTATTTGGATTAAATATAAGGAAAAATGAGTGGCCCGCTTGGACCGCCGGCTCCGAAACGCAACAGTTTGGCGCAGAAACGCTCCTCCTCCGCCGTGAAGAAGTTGTCGAGGCCGCCTTCTGAAAATGGCTCCTCCGCCGCCACCACCAATGGCAAACCCTTATCTCCTAATTCGTAAGCTTCGAATTCCCGCCCCCAATAAGCCAATTAAAAAATGAGAATTAAATTGTCTGTTACTTGTTGCCTTTTTTATTCCATAATAATAATAATAATAATAATAAAAAGAACAAGGAGAGACACGGAGCATGCTGCAGCTATTAGTCATAGATTTGAGATGGAGTTTTGTGAAATATGGATTAGTTTGAATTTTTGCTGCTAATGTCACTATTTAGAAAGTATAGGTTCCATAAAGTTACTTATTATAAAAATATGTAATGATGGCCTATGCACAAATGATCCTTTTTCATTTAAAGTATAATTTTCAAGCCCTTGGGATATGGAATAAGGGGGTGGGAAGGTGCCTCCTTTCTGATATTGATGGTAGGCTGAGTACCGGCCCTCCTAGTAAAAGTTGGTTCTAGCCTACAGAAATGTTTCATGTGAAGGGAGTTTGACGGAGATGACCAAATTGCTAAAAGTGCTATTTTTCTCGAAATAGTATGGAAAGATATCATGCATATTGCTTTCATTTGAGGTAATCACCTATCGTTTGCTACAATTGTAGTTGCATGTCTCTGGAATATGAAAGTATGCAGTACATGGTAAAATATGTCTCTTTTACATATGTACTTTGACCTTTATCATGTTTTATTAGGTGATGATTTATTTGAAGGATTTGACATTGTCTCTATTGATTGCCTATGTACATCGAGTAAATAGTGTTCAATCTGCATGTGTACTTTTTTTTTTTTTTTTTTTTTGTTCCCCATCATTTGAATTTTGATTCTATCGTGTTTGCACGATTTGTAAGCTAATTTTATATACTACAAAGTTTCTCTTTCACTTTTGTTAATGGACACTATCTCAGACTTAATGGGTTCGAACACCCACACACACACACACACATATATATTATATGACTTCAACATGTTTGGTTATGTATATGTAGAACTGGTGTTTGGGAGAGGACAGTGAAGAAACTCCGGCTATCAAAGGCACTAACAATTCCTGAGGGGACTACTGTGTCAGATGCCTGTAGGAGGATGGCACACAGGCGTGTTGATGCCGTTCTTCTGACTGATGCTAATGCCTTGCTCTCAGGAATTGTCACTGATAAGGTGCTCATCTTGTAAGCGTTGTGTGTCTTCTTTTGTTTTGTTTTGTTTTGGTCCTTGTCTTTTCCTGGATTTTCTATGTTAGTTTACAATTTTTTTAGAAGAATCAAGAAGGAGAAGAATTGAAATGCAGTTTTGCTGCATGCCAATGAGATGAACTTATATCTTTTGTGAAACTGACCTTGGCAGTCCTAGTTACTGTGATGATGTGCTGCATTGTCATTAGAAGATTATTCATGCTTGATTTAGTTTTTTTTTTTTTTTTCCTCTTGGGTGTAGGACATTGCAACCAGGGTCATAGCCGAGGAGTTGAGGCCAGAGGAGACAGTAATTTCCAAAGTGATGACAAGAAATCCAATTTTTGTCAACTCAGATTCTTTGGCTTTTGATGCTTTGCAAAAGATGGTTCAAGGTCTACTCTGTTTATGCTTTGATGCTTTGTTTGTTTTTGAATATTTTTTCTGCTCAATGCCCAAGAATTGTATAATTTGGTAGTGAACTAGTATTTAAATCTCAGATTTTCCATTAGGCTGTGTTACACATTGACTTTGAAAGTATCCACTTATTAGTTATTACATATATTTGCTTCTTATAATTACAATTGATCTGTTTTGTCTTCATGTTAATAGGGAAATTCCGGCACCTCCCGGTTGTTGAGAATGGGGAAGTTATTGCACTCTTAGATATCACAAAATGCCTATATGATGCCATATCTAGAATGGAGAAGGCTGCAGAGCAGGGAAGTGCTATTGCAGCTGCCGTTGAAGGTGTTGAGCGTCAATTTGGAACCAATTTCTCTGGTTAGTTCTAGTCAATGTTTAATTAGGTAAATATTGGTTTTATTCTTTGCTCATAGGAGTGATGGTGATGAAGGTTGGATGTAGTAAGGAAAAGAGGCCCCATCCATACTTGATATATTAACCCACACTTGAACAATCAGGCTCTCCAATATCTACCTTGTTATAGAGAAGTAATTCTAATTCATTTATGCATGCAAATCATGTACTCATATGAAGGTTGATTAATTTGTGGTTGATTACTTTGCTTCATTTTTATTCTAGGATATCAGTAGAACTTTTAAAAGCATATAAATACTTTTCAGTTACGTCAAGTGTGGGCCTCTTTCCTTTGAGAGTCTTGTTTGAGATGAATGCAAAACAACCCTGCTTCAACTCTGGAAAATTGTTATAGCTAGAATCTTAGAATGCTGACTTGAAATGCTACAGCACAATGTTCTAGTTAGTACATATTGTAGGCCAATTAAATTATTATAAATTATAATAAATTTGAAGAGCTTGTACGAACTATTTTATGGTTGGTTTTTGGAGTTTATACTTCTAACTATTAATTTTCATTAACTTGTCTGCTATTCATTGTTCTATTTGCATAATGGCATCTAATCTTGATAAAGTATATTTTCTTCCTTCACTTTCTTCTTTATCTCAGCACCAACCGCTTTTATAGAAACCCTTAGGGAACGGATGTTCAAGCCTTCTCTTTCCTCTATCATATCCGAAAACTCTAGGTAATGACACCTGTTGAAGCTCTATTGTTACATGCTTTGCATGACATCATGTTAAAAAGGCTGTAATATTGTCACATCTCAGGGTTGCAGTTGTATCACCTTCAGATTCTGTTCAAGTTGCTGCTAAAAGAATGCGTGAATCACGAGTCAATTCAGTAATTATCATGGAAGGAAACAACATTAAGGGGATACTCACGTATGATCTTTTGATCATAAAACTATATTTTAAATTATTGTAGATTTATGTTTGGACTTGTAAGCCATGGCTTTGCTCTTGATTGGTGTTTCGGAATTTATGTCAGTTCAAAAGATATACTTTTGCGAGTTGTGGCCCCAAACCTACCTCCTGATCTGACTCAAGTGGAAAAGGTAAACTTCTTTATACTAGTGGTTCTTGTTTCCAGATATGCAGTTCATTCTCTTTGCATCAATTAATTGACAAAGTTGATTTCTTTTGACCCTTAGGATGTTTCTAGCACTTAAACATGACATGAGGCTGGTTTTTCACCCTTCTTAATTTTATTCATATTAGATACTTTTGTAATTCTTAAGTGTTCTGAAGAGCCTATTTTGGTTTACTAGTATGGATGCATGATAATGGAACTTTCAACTTTGTGTAGGGTCATTAATCTCCAGTTCTTGGTGTCATATGACTCGTACACTATGATCTGCATGATATTGCACTGTCTAGATTTGGGATTTACTAGTCTCGATTATAAAAGGTGGATTCAAAGTCCTAGTACATTCCAACACACCCTACCCCTACATACATTTGATTATTATTCCCTAGTTTCCAAGACAATGCACTAATTTGTCATATTATTATAACTCAATTACATCCTCTTTTCCAGTATTACAGTTACATCTAAAATAATTTCTACCCCGCACAATTTCATACAAACATATATTTGTCAGTATTTTCAAATCCCAGGATTTCAAAATCAAAGTTTGAATTTTCCATCTCCTACTTTATCCCATTTTAAACATACCCTTAGCTTAGGCTTTGACTCCTTGATCTTTGTTTTAAGCTGTCATGGACTTTGTGGTCAAACACTCTTCAGGTCTTTAATTGATTAGGTAGTACTTTGATTTACTCTTTAAATTTGAATTAATCAATCTAGTTAAATTTGCTTCCTTTATTACAATTTGATAAACATTGTTTGGTTTAGGATGTTTCCCCACTTATTTTGATTTTGTATTTCTTTTACATCAGGTCATGACGCCTAAACCTGAATGCGTAACACTAGAGACAACTATTCTTGAAGCATTGCATATAATGCACGATGGGAAGTTTTTACATCTTCCAGTTGTTGACAAAGGTGAGTGCTATTGTTTTTCTTATTCTTTCTTTTTTCTTCACATTATAATGATTTTTAACATAATTTTCTTGGCAGATGGATGTGTTATGGCATGTGTAGATGTTTTGCAGATAACTCATGCAGCAATTTCTATGGTAATATATTTTCTCTTGATTGTCGTAGACGAGTGCAGCTGGGTTTTCATATTGTTCTCTGTATTTTTTTTTCCTTTTATCTTAATATCCTTTGTAAGATAATGCAAAGATATTAGGTTTTCCCTTAAGTTAGTGGTGTCTTCATTCAACTTAGCTAGTGATTGATGCACCATATACATTTAGTTTGCTTGTGTGAATGTTTTTCCTGGCCTAAATATTTTTGCAACCTTTTCACTGGGATGGTGTGATTTGTTGAGCTCTGGGGGTCTGAGATCCTGAGGTCACTTTCAGGATTGGAACTGAATAATAATCTTGGTAAAGCGTTCATACACTGATACAAGAGCTGAAGTTGTTCTTCTTTTCATTCCTAAATCAGGCATGAAGTATATCTGTATATTTCCATGAATATGATTTATTTGTTGATGACATAAGAGTTATACAATGTTCTTTTCTCAGAAAGCACTTTTTGTTTTTTAAATTTTTTGTGATGCAAAAATACTTGATTTTTTTTAATTTAAAACATTGTTAACTATTTTATTTATGCAAACGTAGCATATTATTCTGCATGTGCAATAATGTTTGCCATTGCATAATTTAACATAATTATGAAATAAACGTATTAGTGTCCTATTCTTTCTACATATCATTAATTTCTAGGGCTAATAATAGATTTTTACTGAATTACTTGATGTTGTATCTTTATGCTTCTGCTTTGTT
The DNA here is from genome assembly GCA_028654395.1 of Scutellaria barbata. NCBI lineage: Eukaryota > Viridiplantae > Streptophyta > Magnoliopsida > Lamiales > Lamiaceae > Scutellaria > Scutellaria barbata. The sequence continues at coordinate 9,601,196 of CM053650.1, forward strand.
TTCTAGGCAAGGGAAAGAAAACTTCTCGGTATAGTTCTATATTTACTGTCTCTTTGTCAGTTAAGAGTTCAAACTTGTCACTTGTGTTGCAATTAATGGTATTTTTGCAAATGAGGACAATGTAGAGTTAGTAAACATGTCAGTGCATGTGTACATTATATTCCATGGAGAGGAGAGCTAATTTCCTTAATTTTTCTCTGAAAGGTTGAAAGTAGCACTGGCACTGTTAATGATGTTGCAAATACAGTTATGCAAAATTTCTGGGATTCAGCACTTAATTTGGAGCCCCCTGATGATAATGACATGCAAAGGTCTTTCTGTGGCTTTTCTTGTGTATTATCTTGATGATTGCATTGCATGTATGCTTATATTGCTCGCTCTGTCATGTAGTGAGATGTCAATGTCCCAATGTGCGACATCAGATGGTGTGGAACATGCAAAGTCTGGTTTCCCATCTCTTAGCCTTGGGAATTCATTTTCTTTCAAATTTAAGGACTGTGAAGGGCATGTCCACCGATTTAATTTGGGTAAGTTTGTAGAACTTGTATGGCAAACGTGGTATTAGGAACTTGTAATACAAGCTCCTAAAGTGTTTCCTAATGGTATACGTGGCATCTTACTATGTAGTATGATGCATAATGACCTTCTATATCATTTAAAAGAAAGTATTATACTCACCATGATGCCCAGTCAGTTTGGTTGATCTTGACAAGAAATTACAAATTTGTCACATTAGGTTCTCACAAGATATATTTATCAAGTTAAATGAAGAAATTAAGCAGAACATGTTTGGTTCATTATTCTGTGTTATTCTCGTCTTACCAGGCCCAGAAAGTATAGCTGAGCTAGTTTCTGCTGTTTTGGAACGGGTGGGTGCATCAAATGGTCAAAGTTATCCGCAACTTATGGTGGGTATATAAATGTATAACTTCCTTCGTATTTGCTTTCCGGTGAGAAGCTTATTAATGTGTTTCCCCATATTCTTTCTTAGTATGAAGATGATGAAGGTGATAAAGTTTTGCTCACAACAGATGGAGATCTTGTCAGTGCGGTAACCAATGCACGAGCATCAGGACTAAAGGTGAGAATGATTGTTTTCCTGTATGTTTCGACAAAATAATGGAGTATTGCAAATGAATGGTGGGACTTGACATCTACTTCAGGCTTGGAGATATCAGTCAGACATTTGTCGATATATATCCATGCTTTGATATTAAGGTTTTTACTTCAATCTTTTTGACGAGCCCAAAAGGTTTACAACATTCTCATGCTGAGGAGTAAATTTTGTTATCTACAATTTCAGTTCACTCACCAAGAATAAACCCTAACCCAGGAGAAAATGCATGGCCTCACTGTCACTTTTATAAACATCTCCTCTAAAATCAATACCATCTCCAGAGTCATAAATGACTAGCTCTGCTTTTATGCATTTTAAATCTCAGTTTTTCTTCTGTAAATAACCTTTTTGTTACTAATTCTAATTTGTTTCTCTCCTTTTCTTTTCCATTGATCATCATGTGATTGTATTAATTATGAAAACCATGGGGCATGTGGTTCATTCTTCAAACCATAAAAGATCTGAATTGCATTCTCCAAAGCTATTTTCCTTTAGGCCCCTGAATATTAGTATACTTTCAAACACCAACCGCTCTGCCTTTTTTTTTTTTTTTTTTTATCTTCATCATGCTAATTAACATTTCAGATCTTTCTTAGGTTTCCCGTTTTGCTAGTTTTGAGTGGCTGTAATTCATATACTTTTGCTTCCTTCGATGAAACACTCAAGAGTCACAGGAACCTTGTTATGGGCTATGTGTGTGTTGCATGATTTGGAATTTCAATACCATCATCAAAGATGGATTTACACTGATGCAGAGATGATCATACCACATCTGCTGCTGGTGGATATTTCTTGAAGTTTGCTCATTTAATTTTATGCAGAAAGAAGAATGTAGGGGTGGCCCAAATAGATGATTTTTTTTTTCCCAGAGAAATGCTATAAAGATAGTTCTAACGTATAAATAGGAGACTGTTAGAGTAAAGGAGAACACAATATGAATGGTAGTCTTTATTGATGGAGAAATAGATCAAACTCAGGAAAAGATTACAAAGGTGAATCCCTTCTGTCCAAGCGCATGCGCCGTCCAATTTCCTCTCAAAAATCCGATACCTCTTTCCTCCTCTCCACTCCCAATTTATTCAACCCTCATTAAATTAAGCCCATGCATAAAGCATAAGGCCCAATACTTAATGACCCAATAAATGCAGAAAGAAATGAAAGACATAATAATTAAAAACAACAATAATCTGTAGCATCCATTTATTTGCGCGCCTTGCGGCGATAAATCTTGTCCGTAACAACTCCTTCCGCCTTCCAAAGAGCCTTGTCCTCAAGGCGAAAATGTGGAAATTGCTCTCGTAACTCATCCTCTCGAACCCAAGTAGCATCATCAATACCCTTACCCTTCCATTGCACCAGGAACTCATGCACACGATCATCATCCTGCCACACCCAGCGATCACGTATAACCCATTCCGGCTCAAAATCCGGATCCGTTATCCATAGCTCCCTAGGTAATTCTGTCTCTACCGAATGCTCCCCCACCACCGCCTTCAACTGAGAAACATGGAACACCGGATGAAGCCGTGAGTTATCCGGTAGGCGTAGGCAATAGGCCACAGCTCCAATCCGTCCCGTAACCTCAAAGGGACCGTAATACTTCGCTGCCAACTTGGCACAACTGCGACGATACAGAGACTGTTGTCGATAGGGCCGCAACTTAAGAAAAACATGTTGGCCCACGACGAATTGCACATCTCGGCGTCGTTTATTAGTTGTCTTGACCATCCGCTGTTGTGCGCGATGAAGATGATCTTTAAGCTGGCGCAAAACAGAATCTCTCTCGCCTAACTCTTCTGCCACAGAGCGAACACGGATTTCAGCAGGAAGGAAGCTGTGCAATTTGGGTGGGGGCCGACCATAAACGGCCTCGAATGGAGTGGTGCCAGTTGATGAATGGAAGCTCGTATTGTAGCAGTATTCAGCCCATGCTAACCATTTACTCCATTGCCGGGGACGTTCACTAGTGAAGCAACGTAGATACGTCTCTAAACCTCTATTCACAACCTCCGTTTGTCCATCGGTCTCCGGGTGATAGGCCGAACTCATCCGAAGCTTCGTTCCCATAGCCTTAAACAATTCTGTCCAGAAACTACTCAAAAAAATCTTATCCCGATCGGAAACTATCGACGATGGTACCCCATGTAGCCGGACCACCCCCCTAGCAAACACATCAGCAACATCTCTAGCAGTAAATGGGTGATGCAGTCCCATAAAATGCGCATACTTCGTAAATCGATCGACAACCACCATGATACAATCAAACGACCCAGATCGAGGTAATCCTTCGATAAAATCCAGGCTTACATCTTCCCAGATCCGTGTTGGCACCGGAAGTGGCTGCAAGAGACCTGCTGGAGATCGAGTCTCATACTTATGCCTCTGACATGTTAGACACGCCGCTACGAATTGAGTTACATCCTTCATCATTCCAGCCCAGTACACATTAGAGGCTAGGCGTCGGTACGTTCGAAAAGCCCCTGAATGACCCCCTAGGGGAGTAGAGTGAAACTCTGATAATAACCGAGGAATGAATGATGAGTTTTTCGTCAAAACCAATCTCCCACGGTAGTATAGCAACCCATTGGTCACAGAATATGCTGGAAATTCAGTGGACCCACCTTCCAACTCACGTATGATTTTCGACAGTTTGGAATCCTTTCGCACTTCTGCTCCAATCACACGCCAACCCAACCACGTTGGAATGGCAACTGCTCCAAGTTCAGTTTCGTCATAACAACGAGATAGAGGATCGGCTGCACGATTGGTCACCCCAGCTTTATATTCGATGTCGAAATCGTAGCCCAACAACTTTGCCACCCAAAAATGCTGCGCTGGAGTCGAAACAGATTGTTGCAGCAAGTACCGCAAGCTGCGTTGGTCAGTACGTACAGTAAATTTTCGACCGACTAAATAAGGACGCCAATGTTGGATTGCCAACACCAAGGCCATCAGCTCGGTTTCATACGCTGATTTAGCCAAGCTCCGGTCACCTATTGCCTTGCTAAAATATGCAATCGGTCGTCCTTCTTGCATAAGAACCGCACCAAGCCCACGGCCGGATGCATCGCATTCCACAACAAAGGGCTGTGAAAAATTCGGTGTGGCGAGAACTGGGGCTGTAGTGATGGCTTTTTGCAGTGTTTCAAAAGCAGATTGAGCAGTTGGTGTCCAAGTAAAATTAGCAACCCGTTCCTTTTTTAGTAAATCTGTTAGAGGCCGGGCTAACTGACCATACCCCTTGATGAATCGTCGATAGTAACTAGTTAAGCCCAAGAATCCTCGTACCCCCTTGATCGAAGTGGGTGTAGGCCAACGAAGAATAGCCGACACCTTGCCTGGGTCCATCTGCACTCCATTCCCTGATATCACATGACCCAAGTATTCCACATCTGTCTGCCCCCAAGCACATTTCTTGGGATTGACCACATATGACTCCCGTTGCAACAAACTCATGACCGTTCGAAGGTGATGAACATGATCCTGCCAATCACTGCTATATACCAATATATCATCAAAAAAAACTAGTACAAACTTACGGAGATATGGGCGGAATAAGTCATTCATAGCGGACTGAAACGTTGCAGGGGCATTAGTTAAACCAAACGGCATGACTAAGAACTCATAGTGGCCGGAGTGAGTTCTAAAGGCTGTTTTGCCAATGTCCTCTGGAGCAATCCGAATTTGATGATATCCCGAACGTAAGTCCAGTTTGCTAAACCACTGCGCTCCATGTAATTCATCTAGCATTTCTTGGATCATGGGAATTGGGTATTTATCAGGGACCGTCTGTTTATTCAACACCCGATAGTCCACACAAAAACGCCAGCTTCCATCTTTCTTTCGAACTAATAACACCGGACTCGAATAGGGGCTTGAGCTCGGCTGGATTATTCCAGCCTCCAACATTTCCTGCACCAATCTTTCCATCTCGTCCTTTGCGGCATAACTGTAGCGGTACGGACAAACCGACACTGGTGGTGCTCCTGGTTGCAAGGGAATACGATGGTCCACCGGCCTTTGGGGGGGAAGGCCGGTAAGTGGTTGCATAACCAATGGAAACTCCTGCTCTATCGTCTCGCGCAACCAATTTCTAGCCGCATTGTTTCCAGATGCACCCTCTAGTGCAGTCAGTGATGCCTCAGCCATCTCGCACCTTACTTCATTCATTCTGATACACACAACCCAGCTAGCCTCCACCTCTTCTAGCTTCCTTATCCCAGCTGCAGTTATTTGTCGTCGTATTAGAGCAGCTTCGCCCACGATAGTCACAGGCTGCCCAATGTATTCGAATTTCATTGTCATCTCCTTCCAATCAGCTCGTACTTCCCCCAGCGTCGCGAGCCATGAGACACCTAAAATTAGGTCGACATTCCCCAACTCAAGCACATAGCAATCAACTTCAAAGTCAACCCCTGCTAATTTCAATCCCAATTTTGGACACATGCCCTCAATGTCCACAATTCTACCGTCTCCTAGTCTCGCTGTTGATTTGTGGGACGTGTCCACCTCCATCCCAAGACATGTGACCACTGATTTGGATATAAAACAGTGACTAGCTCCACTGTCCACCATCACTAGCACTTCTAGCTCCGATAGTTTGCCCACTAATTTCAGGGTTTGAGGGCCGTCAAAACCTCGTGCCGCTACTCGTGATAATTCTAGACCTTTAAGTTGGACCCCATCGCTCCCTTCAGCTGCAACTGTCTCCTGCTGGACTGGATCGTCCATGGGAGGCGGTTCGTCATCCTCTGATTCTGCCATAATCACTACTTGCAGTGTGCGATCTGCACAACGGTGGCCTGGAAAGTATTTCTCATCGCATCGGAAACACAGGCCTGCTGCTCTTTTGGTTGTGTAGTCCTTATGTGTAATCTGAAGAAATGGTCTGCCCCTTGTCTGATTGACACTAGAGGTTGACATGTGGCTAGATTGCGGATGAGCGTGTGGCTTGCTTTCTGTAGCCGCCACTGTATTCCCAAAATTTTGGTTATTTTTCTGCTGGCCCCGATATGACTGAGTGTTCCATAAATTTTGTTGTGAAGATGATCTCAATCCCGTCACAGTGGGCCGATTGGCCCCTATAATTTGTCCCGGTCCGTATCCCCTCACACCACCTATCTCTCTTTCGATTTCCCTGGCCAAGTGAATTGTTTCAAAAAGGTCCTTGGCTTCCCGTGATCGTATCCGCAAACGTATGTCATCTCGTAGTCCATGGAGAAATAGACCTAAACAGTGTTGATCCTCTAATCCTGGCACATGAACTAGTCGCGCAATGAAGGTGTTAACATACTCGCTCATCGTTCCCGTCTGTATAGTGTACACCAGTGCCTCAAACGGATTGGCCATTGGATCTTGCCCATACATCCGCAAAAGCTCGTATTTCATTTGGGTCCATGAAAGCCCTGGATGTTTCGTCTTCGTCCACTGGTACCAATGTAGAGCATCCCCCTCCATGGCAATTAACGCCACATCTACCTTATTCTGTTCTTGCGTACCATGGATTTGGAAAAACTGTTCAGCTCGCGCTACCCACGCCTCTGGATTACTCCCATCGAATGGTGGTAAGTTGAATCGGCCCATTGGAGGCATACTCCCTTGGCAAAAAGGTGTTTCAGGGGCAGCTCCGGTGGAGTAGCCAAGGTGATGATCCGTATCTAGATTCTGGATTGATCCAGGGGTCGATTTCCATCCCCTGTTTCCGGAGAATTCGCCAGTTTTTCATCCCCCTCGGCATTGCCAACCCCTTCCATTTCCCCGCTTGTTGCCAAGCCTCTATCACGAAGTAGCAAGGTCATCATCTGGCCTATCTTGTCTATCTTATCTTGCATCCCATCGATTAAATCAATCTTCTCCATCTTTGATCGCAATTGATCAAACTCCGTTCTCAGTAATTCGTTCCCCTTCTCCAACGAATCAATACGGGTTTCCATTTCGCTATTGTGTGCTTGTCTCGTTTTTGTCATGAACAGATCCGGCAGGTCGGACCAAATTGTTAGAGTAAAGGAGAACACAATATGAATGGTAGTCTTTATTGATGGAGAAATAGATCAAACTCAGGAAAAGATTACAAAGGTGAATCCCTTCTGTCCAAGCGCATGCGCCGTCCAATTTCCTCTCAAAAATCCGATACCTCTTTCCTCCTCTCCACTCCCAATTTATTCAACCCTCATTAAATTAAGCCCATGCATAAAGCATAAGGCCCAATACTTAATGACCCAATAAATGCAGAAAGAAATGAAAGACATAATAATTAAAAACAACAATAATCTGTAGCATCCATTTATTTGCGCGCCTTGCGGCGATAAATCTTGTCCGTAACAGAGACCTTCAAGTACTCCATTACAATTGGATAGAAGTAGAGAACCAATAACTCAATTTAAAGGGAGAAGACCTAAAAAGACTTGTTTAGAAATTATTTAAAAAAGACATCTTAGCTAAATATGAATGAGTGCATGTATCTAAGCCAAACAAGATGACAAGATATAACCCATGTAACTAACCCCATTTTCATGATCTTTTCTTGAGGTCTTTTTTTGTCTTCTACAGTCGCTAACAGTTGCTGTGTTAAAAATCAGGTTTTGAGGTTGCACTTGGAGTATGTTGGTTCAGGTAGCGATACAAAGAAGCTGGTGTCTGATACCACCGTGACTATGGAGAAAGCTGGATCGTCATATCTCCGTTATGGGATATTCGCAGGAGCAGCTGTTCTTACAAGCATCGGGGTTTTGGTCTACTTGAAACGCTCAAATATATGATGTTGGAGAAGGTATAAGCGACACTGTATAGATGTTCGTCCGAAGCCTACAACAAATTATAGAACAAATTTTGATTCTTTTGGCAATGAAATCCTACCATGTTGTAAGTTACGAGTTGCATGGTGGAAGATGAAATTTCAAATTTTGTAATCAAACAGGGAGAACGATAAGTATAGGTGAAAGTATATAAGGCAGGTAAAAGGATACCTTATTAAAATCAACACTCGTTGAATGATTGTGTTGTGTACTAATTTTATAAGCAAATCTAATTTCATCTCGTTTGGCAAGAAACTACTTTAATATTTCTTGATTCTGAATATAACCGTTGAAGGTAATCTATGTATTACAGCTTTATTTTTGAGTTTCTAATTACCTTCTCTCTAATATCAATTGTTGGGTGATAAATTACTGTTCAAGTTAGTGGTTAAGAATTCTTCTTTTAGAATTTAGAATGTCTAAAAAAAATTATGGGACCGATTATTCATTTTTACGATTTAAACTCTGTTTTGTTAGTTATTGTTGCTCTGTGTCATGAAATTAGAATTGCAAAATGATATCATAAGAGTTATTTACTCATATATAGTAAAAATCATGCTATTGAATGTGGTTTTAGATATGATTAAAATTTCTTCCTTGCTTGAATATCTCCAATGTTTGATTTATTATATCAACTATTAAGCACAATTGATGGGGATCGATTTTTAGATATCAAGTTTAAGAATATTTGGATTTGGAATGTACTTGAAAATCATATTTATATTGCCGCACATTATAATTATGAAAATTTAACTTGAGACCAGCGCGCAATCTACGAAAATAGAGATAAAATGATTATTTTCTACACTCAATATAAGAAAATGCATAAAATATCACAAATTCTGATAAAAATAAAAAATACTTCTACTTTATTCCATTTAATAAGATATATATGAGGTCACATGCTTCATGTCCAATCAAAAATAAGGGCGCACACACTGTGATACAGAATTTTTGTGTAACTCTATAAAACATAAGAATTATATAGGGTTACACGAAAATTAATTTAATTTTCGTGTAAGCCAATTTATTTTTACACGAAATAAAGTTACACGAAAATCGTGTAACCCTATGAAATATAATAGTTACACGAAAATTGTGTGTGTAAATGAGTACACCGTCAATTTTGAATCTTATGAAATTGATAATCATCACTCCACATCTAATAACATGTGACTTTTTTTCACTTTAAATTAAAAAGATTATAAAAAGAAACTAAAATTTATATCAACTGATATAAAGAAATTTACATTATATATTTGGTATTTGGTGATATTCTTGGCCATTTACTCAATTTAACTTTACAAAAGATGATATCAATAGGTTGTTGTTTTCATAAGGGAACTGATAGGTTTATTGTAAAGCTGTCACTTGTCTATGTAACTGGAATTCTCATTAGATTAGTAAGAATCGGTTAGAGCATCCATAGTTCATGAATCCAAAATGTACATTTTATCACATACTACACCCTCTTCGCTCCACTTATATGTTCCATCAATTTAAGTCCACACACACTTCCTTAAATTTAATATCAACTATTAATGATCCCACCATATCCACTCAATCTTCTTTCTCCTAATATCAACGTAAATTTTATTTAGATTTTATAATTTTAATAATATCCTAAAATTGCAATTTTCTGCAAATATCTTGCAGCTTATTTGAAGCCTAAGGAAAATCTTAAGTGAGGGACACACAAATCGAAAGAGTAGCCCTAAAATTGAAGCAAAATTATAATAGACAAACGAGACCTATGATTTGATAAAACCAAGTTTAGTATAAACTACACACAACTCACTCAACCCAATTTAAAGCAGAAGTAATGAATCACAAAACTCAAATCGAGATCAATAGATCTTAAAGTATAACACCTTATCTAATGTGTCACTTATATTGATGTAAAATATCATTTAAACAAACTATCCCACGTTATATTTAGAGAATTTTGGAGAGATGCCACTTTGATGCATCCCATTTGCAAAAATAAAAATCCAACATTGAAAAAAAGTTGTTGCTTGTGTAATTGCACACAATCATATGCAACTTTACTTTCAAATTATTTTTATGCACCAAATGCATGGGTCAATGTGAGTCATATGATTCAAAAGATGTTGAAAACGCTTCACACACGCCAACGCGTTCTAGGGTTTGAGCTTAAACCCCAGCTCTCACACCCAATTTTAGTTATTGTCACCTAACCTTTTAGTTTAGCGAACCTAATATTTTAGTTTTGTTCGCATAACCTTTTGTATTATGTATATTGAAAAAAGTCTAAATAATATCACTTGAAAATTGCGAAATCTATACATAAAGGTTATACTTATATAACATAAAAGTTACATAACTTTTGTGTTATTTATATTGAAAAAATCTAAGTAATTTTACTTAGAGGTTGTGATATATGTACAGAAAGGATATACTAATATATCATAAAAGTTATACTTGTATAATATAAAGATTATAAATTTTTTAATTATGTTACTTGTACTAAAGGAAAATATAAGTAATTTTGTTTAAATATTATGATATGTGTATATAAAGGTTATACAAATATAACATAAAGGTTATGGCTAAAACAAAAAGAAAATTAGGTGCGGATCCGGACCGAACTCGACCTGCATGAGTCCATGATCCATATATTTGGTGCACACAAACACTCTCCTTTATTTATGAATATCGTAAGTGATATTTTTGAATAAAATAAACATTGGAAAACTTTTTTTACTCAAATGCTGCATCAATGTTTTATTCTTATAAATTTCCCTTATATTATTTGTTTTGGTTAGTTATATTCAGGATAATTGATGCTTAGCAATAATGAAAATAAATAAATATTAATAGAATATTATTTTTGAAAAAAATTATATAAAAAACAAACACAATTTTTAATCTATGAAGATGGCAAATACAATCAAATCCAATAGATGGGTGAGACTATCCGCACCCCACCATTTTTTAACCACACCCCATAATTAAATAAATCAAAAGTAATTATTTATTAAATATCTAAAAAACCATTAAGTATCCAATATGAAGATAGACACTACTAAACACACCCCATATCTTCTAAGTACACCCCATTACCACTTTTCTCTCATACTCAACTTCTTCCTCCATTTCCCAAACCCATTTTAAAGCTTCAAAGCAAATATTACTACTCACCAAGAAAATTTGGGCGCTAAAAATGTCAATGGAACGGGAAGAGATGTGCGAAATGAGCAATGTAAGATTTCTCATTCATTTTTTAGAGTTTTTAGTAGTGTAGTTTGAAAAATCGAGCTTTAAGATTTAGGAGAAAAAATCCCGCTGGAACAGTCGCATTAGACCACATTAGGCCGAACTCAACACATAGTGTTCGACCTGAAGTAGTCAAACAAGTGATAGGTTGTTCGATTCACTGAGTCGCACGGAAAGCTTCTTGTTCGGCCTCTATAGTTCGAACGAAACCCTGTAAGTTCGAACTTACGTAGTCGAACGAACCATGGTACGTTTGGCCTACGTAGTCGAACATGTTGTGATACGTTCAACCGTCGTAGTTGAACATAGGTTTTTTTTATATAATTTAATTTTTCATTCCGAACAATATATTTATTATGTTACTTGTCCATTATTTAATAGGAAAACAGTTCGAAATCCACGGAATTAAGTGTGGTAAATCCTGTGGAGGAATATGTTCATGATGTTGAGGTGATGGATCCACTGTATGAACAAATAGATTATATAGTTAAGTTTACCACAAATTTAGTTTTTGAAGATCGTATGGTGTTGGTAGATTAGGTAAAAGGAGTAGGACATAGACTTAATATGGTGGTGTTAGAGAAACAATCCGACCGGTGGTTAGTGATAGACGGCCTAGAGTTTATCTGTGTTGTGAAAGAGGTGGTATATACTGTCCAACTAAACTAAAGATGAAAAGACCATATTTGGGTGATGATAATCAAGACGTGCAGATAAAAAGCTTTAGAGGGAGAGTAACTGGTACGAAAATGTGTGATTGTCCTTTTCTTTTGAGGGGCACTCAAATTAATGATGTTGGTGAATGGTGTCTAATAGTTTTATGTGGGTCTCATAATCACCCGATGGGCGTTTACTTGGTAGGGCACTCATATGCCGGTCGACTTATAGAGTTGGAAGATCGTCATATTTTCGACTTGTCAAAAAATAACACTAAACCCAAGGATATCTTGAGTAGTTTGAAAGAAACTTTTGTTGATAATGAGTCGACGCTAAAGACCATTTACAATACTCGTCACAAGCATCGAATTACTGAGCATGAAAGTCGTTCTCAAATGCAATATCTGTTGGAGAAATTGAGTCATCATAAGTATTATTACCTCGACAAGAGATGCAAGCACACTGACAGGGTCAAAAATCTGTTTTATGTTCACTCTACCAGTGTTGAGTTGTTGCGTGTATTTTCGAATGTGATATTGATGGACTGTACGTATAACACCAATCGATATAAGATGCCTCTTTTGGAGATTGTTGGGATCATATCCACAAATATCACCTTCTCGATTGCGTGTATATATTTGGGTGTTGACAATTCTAAAGGGATTAATGGATCAATCAACACTACCAGATGTGATTGTTACTGATCGGGAGATCGCATTGATGAATGCGATCGAAATTACCTTTCCCAACTTAAAGCATTTGTTGTGTCGGTGGCATATCAGCAAGAACGTGTTAACGAAGTGTAGACCAATATTTCATACCAAAAAAGAGAAGTGAGATTCATTTAACAATTCATTCCATTCATTGATGGTTGTTGAAGATTTGCCTAAATTCAATGAGTTGTTATGGAGGTTGAGGGATGATTATACCGACTACCCAGAGGCCGTCAATTATGTCATTGAAAATTGGATAACACCTTACAAGGAGAAGTTTGTTTCATGTTGGACCAATAACGTTATGTATTTTGATAACACAACAAGTAGTCGGTACGTGCGTAATTGTGTTACTTTATCATCATGTTTTATTTGTTTTATTTATATTTTGAAAGTAAATGTACGAATATTTGTATGTCTTCGTCATATAGGACAGAAAGTGCCCATTCAAAACTGAAGAAACAACTTGGAACAAGGCAATCAAATTTTGAAATTATTGGGAAATGATTCATGGATTGTTGATCATATCTCACAACACAATCAAAACATTGTTTGAATATCATACATCATCACTACAAGTCCCTTCTTTTCAAGATAATACGATGTTTGGTGTCACATGCTGCTATACACAAGATCTTCGAGGAGCTCGAAGGTGTTAACACATGCGGTGTGGATTTCCTGCTATGTGGGTGTGTTCTGAGAAGAACTTGTGGGTTGTCATGTGCACATGAGCTAGCCGAATTGACTCGAATCGGTGTACCAATCACATTAGACATGGTTCACAATTTTTGGAGAAAATTAGACTGTGAGCTATCGAAGATAGATGTCAATAATGGTGAAGAATTGGGAAGTCGGTGGCAAGAGACAGTGGGATGTATTAACAACATGTTCGAGACCTCAACAGAATCCCAACAGTTATTGTTGCTTAAACGACTTTGAGAGATCTCATTGTCGTCCACTTTCTCATTACTTGAGCCCGAGGTTCACACGTGTTCGTGGTAGGTTCAGCAAGGCTAAAATTCATGCCCAGAAGTCAACGAAATGTGATAAGAGTGCATTTGAATATGTAGAGTCGATTATTGATAGTTGTTCACCTGTTGATCAGAACACTGGACCTTCGTTTGCCAAAGACAAACGATAAAAATAGCTTGTCCAATGATGATTTGCACGTACGATTTCTGAGACATCACTGAAAGAACTAATCCCGACTTTCTGGAGACCTTACATCAATGGCACAACAAATGTGAAAGGAGACTGTCATTGTGGGTTTTGGTGTGTAGCTGATGCACTTGGATTGAGAGAGCATTCGTCATCGAAAGTTCGAAACAATCTAATTAGGGAGTTGGAGAAATTCATGTCTTTATATGCTAATGTGTGGCTCGATCAGACAAGGGTTGAGCAGATGTTGGTGATGTTGAGGTGTTTCAAAGATGAGGTCTATGATTGTAAATATTGGTTTGTATATCCGAAGACGTACAATTTGGTTACATCATTTTATAATATGATGTTCGCACACATCTCACCTCAGCAGAGCCTCACATTTCTATTGCTAAGGACCCTTGTGGCGATGAATCCTCAAATTTTATGCATGTCACTCGTAGGAAATAATCATTTCATTAGGGTAATTACTCCAACAAACTATGTACTTCTATTCATTATAATGCAATCCGCTGAAATTGTTTCATTTTCTCTAACATTGTAGGCGAAGTTAGTAGATGGTGCACTATTACCTCCTATTAGCACAACATGGTACGATTATTATTATCTATGTGTCGAGGGTTGGGCAGTTATCCACCAACAACAACTAGCAAAGTACAATGCTCTCGCAGCATAAGATATAGCATCTGCAGGCGTTGTAAGTATAACATTAGACGATGATTGATGGACTCTTGATTTATTGTTCGTACAAATCTATGAACTGATATTTTTTCTATAGTAATATAATGTATCGAGAGTACACTATATTTGCAGACACATTGTATTACCTAATTTGGGAGGCTTTTTTTCAATAAGTTCATTTTAATAAATCGGCTCAACTTTTTTTGTATAACTAGTAGGGTTGGAATTTATCTAGCTTCGATGTTGACTCTGCCCGTTTCCCAAATTCGAACATTCTCAAACACGTTTGAATCTCAAAGTCGAACCTTAGATGGCTTGTTCAACCCTAACGGTCGAACGTAATACCACGTGTTTAACCCATTCAATCAAACAACTACCAACATGTTCGATCGAGAGAGGAGAACTTTTGTTATATGGTTCGATCATTATGATCGAACAGTTTGTCAATTGTTCGACCCAAGTGGTTGAACGGAGTGAACATTATTCGACCAATGCGGTTCGAACATGATGTGCTACATTCGATTCTCGTGGTCGAACATAGGTGGAATCTCATGGGATAGGACATAGTCATGGACACTACACGCATTGGTTCAGGTATTAACAACAATAACATGTATTAATAATGTTGTTGCCAAGATGCCAAGCTAATATTGAGTAATATGAAGTCATCATCCACTAAACATAATCCGAATGAACTTGAACACGAACATGCAATAGAGTACAATAAACATTACCGAAAGTTGTTGAAAACTAACATGAAGTACAGTACGATAAATATAAAACAAAAGTTTTTGAAAACTAACATGAAGTAGAGTACAATAAACATAACTCGAATTATTTTGAAAACATCTATGAACTAAATTTTGAATTTCAACTAAGTTCTACGATTTCTTTAAGGTCTAATGTGCGGTCGTCATGACAGTTCTGGCTCGGATGGATAGTTCATCGTCAAGGCTTCGTATGCACGCTCGACTAAAGGCATCGCGTAATCCATGGATAAATGTAGGTCTTGAACTCTCCACATTTACACCAACGAGTCGATATAAGCACGAGCCATATGAATCATTTCCCAAGATTGAGCACCTTTGATCCAAAAATGAATACCTCTCACTTGATAAAAGGAAATGACCAAATGAAGGAAGATGAAAGTTGTGTAGAAACAGTCCAGTCACTTTGGTTTCAACAATAAACTGCTTTTACTAGGGAATTATTGGGCTGATTGGCATACATGGATTCGAAGCCCTACGAGTCTAGTTCTCGTTGACCCAACAGAGAAGCATTTGGAATTTTTTAGAGGGAGTTATGCCTTTTTTTCTGGAAGGTGGCAGATTCATCCGAAAATTTGAAGAGTTAAAGAATCTTATAGTTGAAGAGTCAATATTAATGATAATGAAGTTGTAGAGTCATGGTACATTATTGTGGTCTAGAATCATGTATTGACTCCTATAAATAACCTTAATCTTATAGTGTTTGGAAAAGTGAAAAATATATAATAAACCAAATTCTAAGTCTTTGGACTTGCAAGTATTTTGTCTCTAATCTCTTTGGTGGATTCCATAGAGTGAGGGAGTATTTTGGGTGTGTACTTGTATTTACTTCTCAATTAGCCTCTTTCCGGTGTTAAAGTGGTATCAGAGCCAAGGTTCGAGATGCCACCACGTCAAGGGAACAATCTTATTGCAGCTCCAAGGCATGAGCGTGATCTATGCGATATCGAATTGGATGAATTCGTAGAAATAATCATGAGAAATTTTTTGATTGCACAGTTGATATTCCAGATTTTGAAGAGAGAAATGATCCTAATGAATTCATAGATTGGCTCAACTCTGTTGAAAGGGTCTTTGAATTCAAGGAAAATTCCAGAAGATCGTAGAGTCAAGCTTGTTGTCATCAAATTGAAGAAGTATGCTTTCCTTTGGTGGCAAAACTTATATAAACAACGTGCTCGCGATGGCAAATGAAAGATTCATACGTGTGATAAGATGAAGAAGAAACTACGAAGAAATTTTTTACTGGATAACTATAGACAAGATGTTTTTCTCAAATATCATAATTTCAAGTAAAAAGATCTATCTGTGGAGGAGTATATTGCTGAATTTGAGAATCTCATGATGAGATGTGATATTTTGGAGCCGGAAGAACAAATTATTGCTCGTTTTCTTAGAGGACTTCGATATGAGATCAGAAATGTTGTCCAATTGCAACCATATTGGACGTATAATGATGTGTGTAAGTTTTCCCTCAAGGTGGAAAAGCAACAAAAAAAGTTAAATCGAAGTGGTGCTTGTTTCTATTTGGGTGGCAGTACTCTCAATCGAGGGAATGCATCTACATCAAGAAATACACCATCAAAAGAAACAAAATAAAAGACTGTTGCAAGGAAGGAGAGTAATGTTGGTTTTGTGAAACCAAGTGTCTCTAACACTCAAAAACCATGCTTCAAATGCAAGGGGTTTGGACACTTTGCTGCAGATTGTCCAAATCGAAGAATTATCACTTTTATGGAAGAAGAGGGCGATGAAGAATCATATAAGGCAACCCCTGTCTATGATGAATCCGATGAAGAGGAAGATGTTACATACGAGGACCATAGAGAATCTTTAGTAGTA
Organism: Scutellaria barbata; assembly: GCA_028654395.1. Lineage (NCBI taxonomy): Eukaryota > Viridiplantae > Streptophyta > Magnoliopsida > Lamiales > Lamiaceae > Scutellaria > Scutellaria barbata. The sequence continues at coordinate 9,618,162 of CM053650.1, forward strand.
CATCGTATCCTTAATACCACAATTAATAACGATGATTCATGGCTTCGAAACAATATATTTCATACCAAGTGCACTTCATATGACAAAGTTTGCAATGTCATCATTGATGGAGGAAGTTGCGAGAATGTTGTAGCTACTATAATGGTGGAAAAATTGAATCTGAAAACTGAAGATCATCCTTAACCTTACAAGCTATCTTGGCTTCGTAAAGATAATGAAGTGAAGGTATCAAAAATGTGTCTTATTCAATTTTTTATTGGTAATAAATATAAAGATGAAGTTCTATGTGATGTTGTTCCTATGGATGCTTGTCATTTGCTCCTTGGAAGACCTTGGCAGTTTGATAGGAAGACTCATCATGATGGTTTCAAGAACACTCTTTTGTTAAAGATTGAGAAAATTATTTTGGGGTTATCTAAAATGGAGAATGTTCCTAGACAATCCAAAGGGGAGGGAAGTAATTTGCTTTCCAAATTTAGAGTTGAAAAGGATATTCATGAATCCATGGAGGCATTTGCTTTGGTTGTTTTGGAAGAAAACGAAGAGGGTCATACTGTCCCATTGGAAGTTCGATCTCTTCTTGAAGAATTTCATGATGTGGTGCCCGAAGAAATTCCCCTAGGACTTCCACTAATGCGAAATGTTCAACATTGCATTGACTTGGTCCCTGGAGCTTTAATTCCAAATAAGACAGCCTATAGAATGAGTCTGAAATATCATGAAGAGTTGCAAAGGCAAGTTGAAGTTCTTTTGTCCAAAGGTCTTCTTCAAGAAAGCAAAAGTCCTTGTGTTGTTCCAGCTCTTCTTGTGCCAAAGAAAGACGGTACGTGGTGCATGTGTGTTGATAGTAGAGCAGTGAATAAAATCACTATCAGGTACTGCTTTCCTATCCCTCGTCTTGATGATCTTCTCGATCAACTACATGGTTTCAAGATTGGTTCTAAAATTGATCTTCGAAGTGGCTATCATCAGATGCGTATGAGGCTGGGAGATGAGTGGAACATAGCTTTTAAGATGAGAGATAGTCTTTATGAGTGGGGTTCTATATGCTCGGTTCCACAATCAATCCCAAATTCATCTATTTGAGACGTCGAGAGGAAAACAACCTGAATCACCAACTAAGGTCCCTAAATGATCGCTCAGTGATAAAGGAGGTAGAGGTGTAGAAATAGCCAGGAAGTTTGCCTAGAAGCAGCCACTTGAAAGAGTGCGTAATAGCTCACTGATCGAACCCGCTAAAGCTCGAAAAGTAGCGGTTCTTTACTTGTGGAGTGACTTCTTGGATTGAGGGAGTACAAGTTTTTAACCGTAGGCATTTTTCCAGGAAGTTGGTGGGCTTATCATGAATTAGGTTGAAATGGGCCCGTGGCAGCATTTTCATGTGTTGGTTTTGTTAACATCAGGTTTTCTATTACCCGTATTTCGTATACGGTGTTATCCAGTATAACTGCCATTATTTGACTAGTCAATTCAGCCATTTGGTCTCTCAAATGCTCTTTCTACTTTTATGCGGCTTATGAATCATATTTTTAAGTCGTTCATTGGGAAGTTTGTTGTTGTCTATTTTGATGATATCCTCGTATATAGCTCCAGCCCTGAAGAGCATTTGCAACATCTCTGACAAGTCTTTGCAGTGCTATGAGAGCAAAGACTATATGCTAACTTGAAGAAATGTCATTTCTTTATGGATAGCCTAGTTTTCTTAGGCCATATTGTTTCCTCCAATGGCAAGATGGACGGGAATAAAATTGAGGTGATTCTAAGCTGGCCAATTCCTAACTCCATTCATGATATTCAGAGTTTTCATGGTTTGGCTTCATTTTATCGAAGGTTCATTCACAATTTCAGCACTGTTATTGCCGCTATAACCAAATGCTTGAAGGTGGAAATTTCAAGTGGTCGAATCAAGCACAAAGAAGCTTTGAGCTTCTTAAGAAAAAAGCAACGAAGGCTCCAATTTTGCAACTACCCAACTTTGTTAAAGTTTTCGAAATTGATTGTGATGCTTCAAATGTTGGAATTGGTGGAGTTCTCAGTCAAGAAGGCAAACTCATTTCTTTCTTTAGTGAGATGTTAAATCATTCAAGGCGCAATTATTCTACATATGACAATGAGTTCTTTGCCATTGTTCGTACGTTGGATCATTGGCAATATTATCTCCTACATCGAGAGTTTGTCCTTTTTTCAGATCATGAAGTCTTGAAGTATTTAAACACTCAACAAAAATTGAATTCTTGACATGCTAGGTGGGTTGAGTTTCTTCAAGCCTTCAATTTTGTTATCAAGCACAAATCGGGAGCTCTTAATCAAGTGGTGGATGCTCTTAGTCGTCAACATTCATTGTTGACCATCTTGCAAGCGAAGGTCATTGGATTTGAAGTTATAAAAGATCTATACAGGTCTGAGCCCTATTTTGGTCTAATTTGGGAAGAGTGTTTGAAATCTCCTTTCAAACTCTTCTTGATTCAAGATGAATTTCTCTTCAAGGACAAACTTTTGTGCATTCCTAATTGTTCTTTAAGGCAAGCAATCATCAATGAAGCTCATGGTGGAGGTCTTGCTGGACATGTTGGAAGAGATAAGACTCTTGAACTTGTTCAAGAAAATTTTTATTAGCCACAAATGGATCGAGATGTTAAGAGATGTAATGAAAGATGTTGAACTTGTCATATTATCAAAACTCATGGGTAAGATATCGGGTTATACACGCCATTTCCAGTACCAAAGGGTCCATGGGAAGATGTTAGCATAGACTTTGTGGTTGGATTACCTCGCACTCAAAGGAATAAAGATTCGGTCATGGTTGTTGATCGATTCTAAAAAATGGCTCATTTTATTCCTTGCACAAAAACATTGGATGCTACTCATACCGCTGATCTTTATTTTAAGGAGATTGTGAGACTTCATGGTATTCCAAAGACTATCACTTCTGATAGAGACCCTAAATTTATGAGTCATTTTTGGCGAACACTTTGGAGGAAGTTGGGAACTAAACTTCAATTTAGTTCATCTCATCACCCTCAACCGACGGTCAAATGGAGATTGTAAATAGGAGTTTGGGAAATCTGTTGAGGAGTTTGGTGGTAAAAATCCTCGCCAATGGGATGTCGTTTTGGCTCAAGCGGAGTTTGCCTATAATCGTTCTTCAAGCCAAACTACAGGAAGAAGTCCTTTTGAGGTTGTCTATGACAGCAATCCAATTACTCCATTGGATTTGGCTCTAGTTCCCATAACGCATAATTTTAGTGGGGATGGAGAAGAACATGCAAAGTACATCAAGAAATTGCATGAACAAGTATGGTAAGAAATTATCAAGCAAAACGAAAGGTATCAACAAAATGTCAATAAGCATAGAAATAAATCATTTCTCAAAGAAGGGGATTTGGTTTGGATTCACTTAAGGAAAAAGCATTTTCCTTGTGGTCGACATGGGAAATTATAGCCTAGAGCTGATGGTCCTTTCTGTATTTTGAAGAGGATTGGTGACAATGTTTATAAAGTGGAGTTACCTAGTGATTATGGTGTTTCTGCAACCTTTAATGTGGCTGATTTATCTCCATATCATGGTGAAGAAGTTGAGAAAGATGACTCGGGGATGAGTTCTCGTGCAGCGGAAGCGAATGATCCAAAAAAGAAGACATCTCCCTTGATAAAAGGAAATGACCAAATGAAGGAAGATAAAAGTTGTGCAGAAATAGTCCAGTCAGTCTGGTTTCGACAATAAACTGCTCTTACTAGGGAATTATTGGGCTGATTGGCATACATGGATTCGAAGCCCTACGAGTCTAGTTCTCGTTGGCCCAAACAGAGAAGCATTTGGAATTTTATAGAGGGAGTTATGCCTTTTTTTCTGGAAGGTGGCAGATTCATCTGAAAATTTGAAAAGTTAAAAAATCTTGTAGTTGAAGAGTCAATGTTAATGATAATGAAGTTGTAGAGTCATGGTACATTATTGTGGTCTAGAATCATGTATTGACTCCTATAAATAGACTTAATCTTGTAGTGTTTAGAAAAGTGAAAAATATATAATAAACTAAATTCTAAGTCTTTGGGCTTGCAAGTATTTTGTCTCTAATCTCTTTGGTGGATTCCATAGAGTGAGGGAGTATTTTGGGTGTGTGCTTGTGTTTACTTCTCAATTAGCCTCTTTCCGGTGTCAACCTTGGGTCGAGGTGGAGGCATGTACAGCATTTGACACGTAAGCTGGATTCTGTACCTTCAGATGTGATATAGTGGTATACCAATCCATGTAGTCCTCCTAGAATTTCCAAGCAGGGTTCGCATAACGGCCAAGATGCTCAGCAGACAGAAGATGACTACTCTATTGTCTGAAGTAGTTCCCCAACAAGTGAAACACAATCCTGTATGCACTCCTATACTATCCCTCCTATCTTTGCTTGGTATGAGAGGGTTCTCAGGAATCGTTTGCATAAATCTGAATTGTCGCAAAACATGATCAGCATTGTAAGGATCAACTATGTCGAATGCACGGATGCATCCGACATAAAACGTAACTTCTTCACGGGGATACACATCCCACATCCCAGCATAAGGAGTCTAAACGACCTACAAGATCAAATTATATTATAACATTTTTGAATATCTCAATTTGAAGATTTAATTTATCACCATGTTCGGTTTACTTACATTACTCGCAGAGTACGTGTCTAATATCTCTCTCCAAGCTAATATACAGTCAATCGATGGTATTAGGGAGGATTGTTGGGCCCATCTCACCGTCAATTCATTACCATTTCGGAAATTGACATTGTGAGTTGGTCATGTAATAGGGAAGTACTCGTATATACATGCCTAATATTAGAAAAAGCATTTGTCAGAAATATAAATAAATAACAAAAATATCTTTAGCAAAAGGTGTTCCAACTAACTTCTAACAATGTCAAGTACCCCGACATCTATCTCACCCCATAACGAGATGTCAGTCCCAACAGCCGATATAGATAAGCAAGTGCAGCAGCGCCCCAGGCATAAGTGTGTACTCGACGCATATTTTCCAATAATTTCAAAATGTTGGTCGAGACTCTTAAACCGCTCTTATCTGAGAAGATGGTGCAACCAAGAAAAAACCATAAATATGCTTTAACTGCGCATATTGTTGGTCCCAAGTGGTGTCCGAGGTTCAGAGGGGGGAGTGAATGAACCTTGGTCGATTTTTCAGAATCTTTAAAACAACCGTTCTGCACTGCAAGTTACTTGAGCTTGCAGCGATAGATGGTTACTGCTTGGAGCGCTAGAATGCAGTGCTGCACGCTGTAACCTGTGGTTTTGTACGCAGCGGAAATAAACTTTTAAACACAAGGCTGTTTTTCTCAAGAATGCTTCTTTTTAAAACGTTTTATGATGAGAGACAGATAGATATGCAGAATATAAAACCACAGATAAATAAAGCAATTAAACACTTATGGCTTATAGTGGTTCGAAGGTGGTGTAATCCTTCTACGTCCACTCTACTGCTCATCGAGCAGGAACTTTGTTAAGTAAGATTGATTTACAGGACTCTCCTAACAATCTATCAACTTTACAAAGCAAACCACCTACTGAAGTCCAGCGTACACACAGCAACTGCAAACTTTAAAGGCTAACCCACACAGGGTTCCACACTTCCACACAGGGAAGCTGCCTAACTCTAGACAACTAAAACAAACAGCAAGGATCTCTCCTATCAACTGCTTGACACCACTAAAACAACCTAAGCACACAGCAACAAGGTTAAAAGGATAAAAAGATTTTCTTCAACTTGTGCTTCGAAGTGAGCTTCTGAATCCGTAGAGAAACTTTCAGCTTGAACTTGCTTCACTTCGATAGGTTGAGTGACTGAAACTGTTTGTTAGCTTGAATGCTTGAATCTGTAAGTTTGAAACTTTCGCGAATGGATTTTAGTTTTCAGTTGTAGTTTCAGTAACAGTATCAGTTCTCCTCGACCTCTATTTATACTTGTAGGAGAAGATGTCCGTTGAAGGAGACACCTCTCTTTTGAATTTGAAGTAGCCTGGCCAAAGCATGGTTCGCATTTAATGCGACTTGACTTTTCCTTTCGGAGCATTTAATGCGGCAGTTGCGGCTCGCAGCTTTCTGCAGCGCGTCAGTCCATGTGGCATCTTCTTATTGGCTCCGTGTCTGCTACTTTGACTTTTTCTTGAACGGCTCTTTTATTCTTGCTTGAATCTCCATTCCTCGTACTGCATTTATCCTTCCTAGGATTTGCAGGATACTTCGTCTTGTAGTTGGCGCTATATTACTTAACTGACTTGTAAGTCTGCGCTGTATCCTAGGTCCTTGTGCAGCTGATGCTTTCTTTCAGTTCTGCTGTAACTTAGACCTGGTTGCAGTATCTTCCGGCAGTACTGCTGTAGCTTCTTTCTAGTAGTACTCCTGTATCCTTTTCTTGCAGCGTTGCTGCACGCCGTTTTTTATTTTATTGCTGTATAGAATTTTCGACTCATTACAGCGGTGCTGTATCTTCCTTCTATCAGCTATGCTGTATCCTGTCTTCTTGCAGCAATACTGTATCCTGCCTTCTTGCAGCGATACCTTCCATTAAAGCTTAGATGCAGCTTTATCCTTGTTTATCTTCCATTTTCGATACAAGACACAAGACACAATTCTAGTCTATTTATTCACTTAGACATTGTGAAAATGGGGTACTAAAAACTTCCTATTACATAATTGGTTTGTCTCATCAAAATCTAAACATTGAAATCCCAACAATTTCCCCCTTTTTGATGATGACAAAACTTTTACATTATTTCGTTCATGAAGAAGTTTCATTTTACATTAACTCATATGGTTTATCCAGATTACATGCTTGCACAGCTTTAAAAAATTAAATCTAATTCTGGATTCATCAGAGATGCATCATGCTATTTCTTTCATCATAAGCAACAGGAAAACATAAACAACATGCATGAGTTCATAAGATTTGAACTTGATCAGAGCAGAAAGAAAAATTTCTTCATTGACAGAGAAAATTTTTTACAACATTAAAAATACAAAAAGGATCACAAGAGGATATATGAATACAGCTTAGTAAAACAGAGATCTTTTGCTTGCTGGTTCGTCTGATCTTCTTCCTGCAAACCTTTCAAGGCATTCCCTTCCTCTTGATCCTTTCCACCAGTCCCTGATGGACTCTTGGTAGGACTCTTCCAGCTTGTGTCTGATCACGGGAACTTGAATCCATCTCAGCCAGAAGTCCTCACAGAATGGTACAATCAGCCCTTCCTTTACTCGGTCGATATATAGTTGTTGAATATCAAGGCTTCATTCCCGAGCGAGCTGTTCATATCTCTTCAATGCAGTTTTGCAAGTATGGTACCTACTGAATTTGCCTTTTCTGCATAGTTCTCTGAAGTGTTTGAGGTACTCTGATCGTTTGAAAATAGTGATCGCCTCAAATGTTGGATTTCGATGAAAAGGCAGTCTGACTTCTTTGAAGATGTCAAATCTCCAAGCCATGTTCTCTCCTTCAGGCTTTTGATCCATCAACACGGACACTTCAGCAGAGATATTTTCTGTGTCAAGACGAGGAGTTTCTTGAGGAGGGAATTGGTAGAAGTTATTTAGAAAGATTTTCCTATCACCAATTACTCCGAGTCTTTGAATCCAGGCATTGGGATTTGTAGCTTCTTCGTTCTAGCGCCTTTGATTCTCAGACTCATCCCCGCTCATCCTCTTCCTTGAGCCTTGCTGCTGGCTATCATCCCTTCTCTTATGATGATAGCTGGGAGGTGCTGCATCCTTGCTTGCAGCCCTGCTGTGTGCAGAACCTGCAGCCGATCTCCTTCCAGCAGCTGCACCGGCCCCACCAGCTCCATCATCATCTCTTCTCCATCTCTTCGGAGAAGGGATATCAGCAGCAGCAGATGATCCAGACCTTCTTCTCCTCCTGCTGAGAGGTTGCTGGTCATCATCTTCTTCTTCATCTTCTTCAGCAGCCCCTTTGCTCCTGTATCTCTCATCTACTCCTTCCCCATTTTTGACATCATCAAAAACTGAGGGCTGAATAGGGGCAGCTGGGACCACCCTTGAACGAGGGCGTCGGGTCGGCTCAGGGGCGGGCTCTGGAGCTTCGATATGCTGAGGGAAAGCTCGGACCATGATGTCCCGGAGTTCTCCTACAATCAGCTCCAGGTTCCCCAGACGGTCATCCACACTTCTGGTTCTTTGAGATTGATCATGTACACGATCCAGAAGAGATTCCAGGACTTGGGAGTGAGAGTTGAGTCTAGTTGAGGTATTTTCAGCATGCTGCTTGCATTGCCTGATCTCCTGGCGAGTCAGAGCAGCTTCGACCTTCAACTCCTTCTCCAGCCTGACCCGATCGTAGTACAGCCTGTTTGCATGTTCCGTAAGATTTGACTTAATCATATCAGGCAGCACTTCGAGGTCCTTCTTGAAACCCGTCATGGTTTCAGTATGGAATTGGGCAGTGACCCTGAGACTGTTGCGCATGATAGACTCATGCTCCTGGAGAGCATGCAGCAGGTGTCTAACAGTTGTCTCGACTCTGTTGATAGATTCATCAGGAGTCAGCCCTGAATTCCATCTTGTTGAGGCAGCAGCGGATGCAGCAAATGGAATAACATCTTTATATACTGGTGCTGCATCTTGTCTCGGAACTTCTGTAGCAACCTCATCCTCATGTCTGCTGGTTTGAGAGCTTGTAGAGCTTAAGGATGGGTGCTCTTCTCATTCTTCTTCTTCTTCCTCATCTGCCTCCTCTTCACCGGATGAGACTTGAACAGGATCTGCTCCGCCAGCTTTTGGCCCATGAACAGCTATGTTGCGTTCCTTTATCATCCTAGCGAATTCGGCATGAGACATGTTAGCGTCCACGGTAACCTCTGCTGCTGTAACCTTGGAAGGTTCTCGAGAGCGTGCAGCAGCTGCAGCATCAACCTCTTCTTGAGGTGTCTCTAGCTGCACTAGGGTTACCTCAGCTTCAACTCTAGCATCCTCAGTGGGTACTGTCTGAACAGCCTCCCCACCTGAGGTCTTCTCACCATCAGGGAGTGTTGTCAGAACAATATCCTCCACAGAGGTCTTCTCAACGGACCCCGTTTCCTCAGCCGGTCCTGTAACAACTTCGACAGCCTCTGCTGCAAGAATGGGTTCTTGCAGCTCTGCTTGGTTTCTTGCAGCATCCACAGCTTTCAGCACTGTATGCTCCTCTGCTGTAAGAATCTCAGCTTCCACCCTGCTTGTCTTTGCAGCTCCTTCTTCCTGTTGAAGGGTGGTTGCCGGCTGCACTGCTGTCGCGTCCAGTGCAGGGAGTACCGCCTCTACAACTTCTTCCGTATATGCTTCATCGGCAATCTCAGAGATGTCAGGGATGACATCCCTGATTATGGCAGTCGGTTCCCCCTCAGAATCTGCTTGGGCAGCATCTTCATCTTCGTGAACTGGGGAATCGCCATAATCTAGTAGTTGGGCTTTCTCCTCCTCCAAACGATCCAGCGAGACAATGTTGGAGAGGCCCTCAACTACTTGCTCATATGCAGGGGAGTTCATCTGATGTGAGCTAGAACTGTCTTCTCCCCGCATCCTCCTTTGTTGCAGCATAGCTTCTTCAGCTTGCTCCACTCCCAAGATGTTGATTTGCTCTTGAGCAAACGCGACATCATCGCCCCTTCTTACAGCCTCCGCAGCCGGGGTAAGGAAGACCTGCGCATCTTCCACTGCTGCTCTCATCGGCAGCTCTGCAGAGTCGGATTCTGCAAGAGCTTTACCCTTTCCCTTGTCCTGTGCAGTACTGCATCCATCGAGCTCTTGAACTCTTGCTGCAAAGTCAGGTTACAGGAGTGCCAGAATATCCTCTGATTTGGCCCACTTCAGGACAACTTGCTCGACTGTCAGGAAATCCTTCCACTTCAACAGGATTTCCCCCTTCGACAGCCTCATCTCTCTTCAGAGAGAGTACTCCGCAGCCATATTTCTAGCCGCTGGAAAGGTAGGATCGAGCACTGAAGCTTCTGTTTGTAGACGAGCTTCTTCTTCAGTTGGCTCGACCCGGTGCTGATGTGGCTCCTGAAGCCGATGTGACTCATCCGTAAGGTCAAATACAACCATATTAGGTGTAGAGAGTTGGGAATTAAGAGAGTCACATTTATCCTTGGGCTGATGTGACACATCCCCAACAGTAGCAACAGCAGCCCTCTTGCTGCGTGGAGCCCTTCTTACCAAGGGTGCGTCATCATCTGGGGAAGAGGATTCAAGTTCAGGTACAGCCTTCCCTGAACTCCTCTTGATAACAGGAAGAGGACTCGAAGGATCCTCTTCTTCGGCTTCTTCCCCGCTGTCTGCAGCTTCATCTTGCAGAGCAAGAGTTGCATTCTTTTTGTCTTTGGTTTTCTTTCTCGCAACTCCTGCTCCTGCAGCCTTCGGCTGGGTCTTGCCCTTTTTCTTCTTCCCGAGATATTTTCCAGGGTGAATGGGGGCGGGTGCTGCAAGTTGAAGGCCAAGCTTGCAGAGCAGAGAACAAATGGTGATACCGTAGTTCCAACGCTCCGTTATCTTCTCTGCTTCCTCCCACAGCCTCTTCATGATGAACCTCGCCCAGTTCACTTTTTTCTCCGGCCATGATTGCAGACATGATCCAGAACCGGAGATCTGTGCATTTGTCATAACTCCCAGTCCTTCCTTCGATGGAGTATGCACAGATATCATGAAGCAATTCGAACTCCGGTTTGAAGAGCTTCTTGGGGGCGCTTCTCTTAATCTCAGCCCCTACATCCCTTGCTCGGAAGAGATCCCACATCTCTTGAGCGGAACTTTCCCCATACGTCGCCAACTGGCTGGGGGTCAAACCTACAGCCGAGATGCTGAAGGTGGTGGCGATGTCCCTAACGGTCAGCGACCGTTCTTCTCCATCTGCATCCATCTGGAACAGAATGCAGTTTCTGTCCTCCGCCTGCCTGGCGTAGGCGTAGAGTCTCTGTACTGACTCCACAGAGAAGCCAGCATACACGGTGGTCAACAGCCCTAGGACTTGGGTCTGTTGAAGAGCATCAAAAATCCTTTTGATCAGAGCATTATGATATAGCCCTGACTCAAGGATGTGTTCCTGGTTGATCATCCTTCCGTCCAGAACAATGGTTTTTCTGGCAGCCATTGATGAAATTTTGTGAGAGAGAAAGTGAAGGATCGGGGTTTGCACTTAGAAATTTTTTACGATGAATGCGTTTATCTCTCTGAAGATGGTGAAAAATGAATTAAAATGGCATGTTTTGGTCTTTATGGTGGTTCTCAAGAGACGTGCGTAGATCGATGGTTGAGATAAATCAGGGAATTGATCTAGTGGCTCAGGAAAAAATGGAGATGTCAAATCGATACTAATAATTACTTGGCGCGTGGGCTCTGACCGCGCCCTTTCCACTTCCTAACATCCGCAGTCATTCATTTAATGCTGAAAGACATGCCCTTTGCCGCCTAAATAAATGCCTTTTTAAGGTTGCAGCATCTCTAGTACGAGGTTGCAGAGCAATCAATACTCCTTTGAAATAAATGCTGTAACCTGGTGCTGCTTAAATTCTCGATAAATGCTGTACTGTAAGAATATAGGTTGCAGCGCTGTCTGAACCCAGTGCTGTTTTAACGCGTAGCTTATAGTACTGTTCTTACTGCTTTCCTCAAGCATGCAGAGGTTCCCCCTGCATTTCTGCATCTTTTTTTCTCTTCACAACTTAAGAATTCCCAACTCGTTTCGAAGCATAGAAAACCTCGATTCACTCAAAGGTTTTGTGAGAATATCTACAAGCTGTAGATCCGTGTGAACTTTCTCTAGCACGATGTCTTTCTTTTCAACATGATCTTTTATAAAGTGATGACGTATATCAATGTGCTTTGTTCTTGAGTGAAAGACAGGATTATGGGTAATTGCAATAGCGCTCGTATTGTCACAGAGAATTGGAGTCTCTTTTTCTTCTATCCCATAATCTCTAAATTGCTGCTGTATCCAGAGAATCTGCGCACAACAACTTCCTGCTGCAACATACTCTACTTCTGCTGTAGAGGTTGCAATTGAGGTCTGCTTCCTGCAGAACCACGAGACAAGTCTATTTCCCAGAAATTGACACGTCCCACTTGTACTCTTTCTATCAATCTTGCTGCCTGCATAATCTGAATCGGAGTAGCCTTTAAGCTTGAATCCTCCTTCCTTAGGATACCATAGGCCTACTTCCTGAGTTCCTTTCAGATATTTAATCACTCTTTTTACAGCTAACAGGTGTGATTCCTTTGGTGCTGCTTAGAACCTAGCACAGACTCCTACAACAAACATAATGTCTGGCCTACTTGCTGTGAGATACAGCAAAGATCCAATGAGGCGTCTGTACTTGGTAATGTCAACATCTTTGTCGTCTTCATCCTTATCAAGACTTATGGATGTGGACATGGGAACGAACGTTGCAGCTCCATTCTCCATGCCAAATTTCTTGATAAGCTCCTTCGTATACTTGACTTGGTTGATGAAGGTTCCTGTAGGTAGCTGTTTTACTTATAGTCCGAGAAAGAAACTTAATTCTCCCATCATACTCATCTCGAACTTTGACTGCATCAGGTTGGAGAATTTTTCACATAGCTCTTTGTTTGTGGATCCGAAGATAATATCATCCATATATATTTGTACATGAAGTACACTTTCTCCGTCCTGTATCCTAAACAACGTTTTGTCGATTGTTCCTTTCTGAAAACCATTTTCCAGAAGATAGAGAGATAAGGTATCATACCAAACTCTTGGTGCTTGCTTTAGTCCATATAGGGCTTTTTGTAACCGAAACACCTTCTCTTCTGCTTGATCCTCGAAACCAGGAGGTGGTTCAACATATACTTCCTCTGTAAGGAGACCATTCAGGAATGCACTTTTAACATCCATTTGATAGACGTTGAAATTCATATGTGCTGCATAGACTAGGAAAATTCTTATCACTTCCAGCCTTGCCACGGGTGCAAAAGTCTCATCAAAATCAATTCCTTATTCCTGACAGTATCCTTTAGCAACTAATCTTGCTTTGTTTCTTACAACGACTCCTGATTCATCTAGCTTGTTCTTGAACACCCACTTTGTTCCAATTACACCTTGATGGGTTAGTCTTGCAACAGTTTGCCATACTTGATTTCTTTCAAATCCGTTCAATTCTTCTTGCATGACCTGCACCCAGTTGCTATCTTACAGTGCCTCTTCAACATTCTTAGGCTCTGATTGTGATATGAAGCACGCAAACATTGCTTTGTGTAGTATGGATCTCCTTGTCCTTACACCAATGGATGGATCTCCTATAATGAGATCTCTTGGATGGTTTCTTAGCCATGTCCTATCTGGCTCGAAGACATGAGTTGGTGTATCTTGCTCATCATGTTGCTGTATTACAGGAGGTTCTGCTGCTGTAAGAATATCCGCTGCATCCAAGGTTGCAGCTTCTTCTTCTTTTTCTTCTCCTGTAGGCAGAACTCCTTCTATGTATGGTACAACATTCTCTTTTCTAGGAGCGGTCTCTTCAGGTGTTTCTTCCAACTTTTTCGTGTCACAGTGTGGTTCATCAAACACCACATGTATAGATTCTTCTACCACCAGGGTTCTCTTATTAAACACTCTGAAAGCTCTACTTACAGCAGAGTATCCTAGAAATACTCCTTCGTCTGATTTAGCATCGAAAGTTTTCAGATGTTCTTTTCCATTGTTGAGAATGTAACACCTGCATCCAAAGATATGCAGATAAGAGATATTTGGTGTATGACCATTCCATATTTCATAAGGTGTCTTGTCAAGATCCTTGATGATTAGACATCTATTCTGTGTGTAGCATGCAGTGTTGGTTGCTTCAGCCCAAAATCTCTTGGGTATATCTGCTTCTGCTATCATTGTCCTTGCTGCTTCCTTGAGGGTTCTATTCCTTCTTTCAGCAACCCCATTTTGTTGCGGTGTTCTTACAGCAGAGTATTCATGACGAATACCATTATCAGAACAGAATTTCTCTATAAATTTATTTATAAACTCGGTTCCTCTGTCTGATCTTATCTTTACTATACTCAAGCTCTTTTCATTCTGAATTTTCTTCATGAGACCAGGTAGCTTTTCTTGAGTTTCTGACTTCTTTGCAAGAAAGATCGTCCATGTATATTTGGAGTAGTCATCTACTACCACAAGGGAGTACTTTTTCCCGCTCAAGCTTACTGGTTCTACTGGTCCAAAAAGGTCCATGTGTAGGAGGTCTAGAATTTTGTGGGATGATTTCTGAATCTTATCTTTAAAAGAGCTTTTAACTTGCTTTCCCTTTTGACATGCTCCACAGACATTCTCCTTCTTGTAAGCTACATCTGGTAATCCTCTCACGAGGCCTTTTCTTGCTAGCTTGTTGATAGTCTTGAAGTTCAGGTGACTTAATCGCGTGTGCCATAGCCAGCTCAGCTCTGGTGGACTTTTCACAATGAAGCATGTTGATTGAGTGGAGGAGTTCCAATCTGCTAGGTAGATATTTCCTCTTCTTGTTCCTGTAAGCTTTACTTCATTCGTGGTGTTGTCCTTGATTAAGCACTTGTTGAGGTTGAATTCTACTGTGTATCCTTTGTCACAAAATTGACTGATGCTTAGAAGATTGTATCTAAGCCCCTTTACATAGGATACATCCTTGATTTTTATGTTCCCCTTGACTAGGCATCCGCTTCCTTTTGTACTTCCTTTGGAATCATCTCCAAATATGACCTTAGGTCCTTTGCATTCTTGGAAGTCTTTCAGCGTTTCTTTACTGCCTGTCATGTGCCTTGAGCAGCCGCTGTCGATATACCATACATCACTGCTGTATCCTGGCACTGTAACCTGTAACAATTTCAAACAGATTTAGGTACCCATATCTGTACGGGTCCTTTGGGGTTAGTTACTTTGGGAACCCAAACTTTCTTAACAGTAACTGATCTACTGTAAGATTTGTTGATTCTCGAGTTGTATGCAGTTATCTTGGAGAACTGCTTATAAGAAGTGTGTGCATAACCAACATGTGTGTTTCCAACACCCTTGTAGTGTGGTCTTCCACTATACTTCCCTAGAGTATATCTTCCTTGAGGTTTAGACATGTAGGTCTTAGTATAGGTGGGAAATTTTCTTCTATGCTGCAACTTTGTTGGTTGCTGCATCCTTTTGCTGCATGCAGCAGATGGCTTCTGCTGCAGCCAATTTTTAGATGCAGGCTTACTCCCTGCAGTTGAGTATTGGGGTTTCTTCCCCTTATCCGTCATTGCTGTTTTGTTCATGATCTTTTCAGAGTCACAGAGTAACTCTTTCTCCATTGGAGTTTTAGCTTGAACAAAGTTTACAGCTATGGATGTACTTGCTGTATTCTGAGAGCCTTGATTGCTGTAACCTATGCCCGATAATTCAAAAGGATCTCTGACACGGTTTATGCAATCTCTTGCGTCCTTTGAAGATTTGGTGAACGTGCTCATCTTGGACTGCAAGATTTCCTTCTCAGATCTTAGCTCAGTGATCAGTAGATTCAATCTAGAGACCTCTTGTTGCAGCTTACTACACCTTGAGTTATCAGACTCTCGTGCAGCGAGCATTTTGACAATGTCGATGTTTTTGCTCTTGAGGATCTCATTATCGATTCTAAGGTTCTCATTTTCAACCTTAAGTTCCTCATGAATTGAGTTGATCTGCTCGAAATCACTCATGATCCTTTTCAAGGAGTGGATCATGTTTAGCTCCTCATCAACATGTGCAGACAACGGTTGGTAGATTACCTCATCTTCTTCGCTGTCCTCGCCATCTCTAGCCATCAGGTATATCAGCGTTTCTTCATCAGAGGATGAGGTTTCAGTGTCACTGTCAGAGGATTCTGCAGCTTTCAGTACTTCCTTCGGAACAACTGTATCCTTTGTTTTCTCCATCTCTCCTATGAGAGCTCGAAGCTTGTGTTTTTCCTCCCTTCTTTTATCTCTCCTCTGTTCTCTTTCTCCTTCAGGATACTTGTGCACGGTTGGATAAGGACAGTTCCTTGCGTAGTGTCCAGGCTTCCTGCAATTATAGCACAAGTCAATATTTCCTGTATTTGACTGTGGAGAAGAGGATACCTGAGGGGTTGGATGACTTCTTCTGAAGTCATTTTTCTTGTTGAGGTTGATGTTGCTGCTATTGTTGTTGTTCTTTATGAATCTCCTGAATTTCTTTAGGAGGAGCGTCATATCCTCTTCAGCAACTTCTGCTGCATCCTCAGTCTGTTTACTGCAACTAGCGGTTGATGTATCCTTGGTTCCTCTGGCGGTTAGCGCTGTAACTTTGGAGCTTGACTCCTCTGACTCCTTTCTCCTTC
The DNA here is from genome assembly GCA_028654395.1 of Scutellaria barbata. Lineage (NCBI taxonomy): Eukaryota > Viridiplantae > Streptophyta > Magnoliopsida > Lamiales > Lamiaceae > Scutellaria > Scutellaria barbata. Next base: position 9,634,484 of record CM053650.1, read on the forward strand.
TATTGATATCATACTCGAATGCTTTCAAGTCAGAGAAAAGGTCAAATGTGCTCATGGACTTTAGGTCCATAGACATTCTCATGGCAGTGGTCTTGCTATCCCACTCCGCAGGTAGGGCTCTTAACACCTTCATGTTCTTTTCTTTCTGAGTGTAGTGTTTGCCCAGAGCTTCTAGTTCATTCACTATTGATGTGAATCTTAAATCTAGTTGCTCAAGAGTCTCTTCATTCTTCATCTCGAAGAGCTCGAATAGTTGGGTCGCGTTGGAGATTTTGTTGTCTTTTGTGAGCTCTGTTCCTTCACAGATTTGGTCCATATTTTCCCATATTTCTTTGGATGTAGAGCAAGTTTTAACTTTGCTAAATGTGCCTTTATCCAAAGTAATAAATAGAGCATTCTTTGCCACATTATCCAGGTTGGCTCTCTTCCTATCTTTGTTTCCCCACTCTTGTCATGGTTTGGTCAGGAAGTTTGGTGGTGGCTGCTCTCCTTCTGCATGGTCTCTTCCATACATTGGATTTACCTTCATGGGGATTATCGGTCCTTCAGTTATGACCGTCCACATCTCATCATTCATGGCAGAAAGATGTGTCTGCATTCTTATCTTCCAGTCGTCATATTCCTCTATGGAAAACATAGGTAGCTTGTGATTGGAGGAATCCATGATATGCTTTAAAAAAATGAATTTTATGTAAAGAAGACAGCGAGACAAAGGTAGATCTAGGTAGGTGACCAAATAAGTTGGCTTTTAACCAAATTTGCTCTGATACCACTTGTTGGTCCCAAGTGGTGTCCGAGGTTCAGAGGGGGGTGAATGAACCTTGGTCGATTTTTCAAAATCTTTAAAACAACCGTTCTGCACTGCAAGTTACTTGAGCTTGCAGCGATAGATGGTTACTGCTTACAGCGCTAGAATGCAGTGCTGCACGCTGTAACCTAGGGTTTTGTACGCAGCGGAAATAAACTTTTAAACACAAGGCTATTTTTCTCAGGAATGCTTCTTTTCAAAACGTTTTATGATGAGAGACAGATAGATATGTAGAATATAAAACCACAAATAAATAAAATAATTAAACACTTATGGCTTATAGTGGTTCGAAGGTGGTGTAATCCTTCTACGTCCACTCTACTGCTCCTCGAGCACGAACTTTGTTAAGCAAGATTGATTTACAGGACTCTCCTAACAATCTATCAACTTTACAAAGCAAACCACCTACTGAAGTCCAGCGTACACACAGCAACTGCAAACTTCAAAGGCTAACCCACACAGGGTTCCACACTCCCACACACGGAAGCTGCCTAACTCTAGACAACTAAAACAAACAGCAAGGATCTCTCCTATCAACTGCTTGACACCACTAAAACAACCTAAGCACACAGCAACAAGGTTAAAAGGATAAAAAGATTTTCTTCAACTTGTGCTTCGAAGTGAGCTTCTGAATCCGTAGGGAAACTTTCAGCTTGAACTTGCTTCACTTCGATAGGTTGAGTGACTGAAACTGTTTGTTGGCTTGAATGCTTGAATCTGTAAGTTTGAAACTTTTGTGAATGGATTTTAGTTTTCAGTTGTAGTTTCAGTAACAGTATCAGTTCTCCTCGACCTCTATTTATACTTGTAGGAGAAGATGTCCGTTGAAGAAGACACCTCTCTTTTGAATTTGAAGTAGTCTGGCCAAAGCATGGTTCGCATTTAATGCGACTTGACTTTTCCTTTCGAAGCATTTAATGCGGCAGTTGCGGCTCGCAGCTTTCTGCAGCGCGTCAGTCCATGTGGCAACTTCTTATTGGCTCCGTGTCTGCTACTTTGACTTTTTCTTGAACGGCTCTTTTATTCTTGCTTGAATCTCCATTCCTCGTACTGCATTTATCCTTCATAGGATTTGCAGGATACTTCATCTTGTAGTTGGCGCTGTATTACTTAACTGACTTGTAAGTCTGCGCTGTATCCTAGGTCCTTGTGCAGCTGATGCTTTCTTTCAGTGCTGCTGTAACTTAGACCTGGTTGCAGTATCTTCTGGCAGTGCTGCTGTAACTTCTTTCTAGCAGTACTCATGTATCCTTTTCTTGCAGCGTTGCTGCACGCCGTCTTTTATTTTATTGCTGTATAGAATTTTCGACTCATTACAGCGGTGCTGTATCTTCCTTCTATCAGCTATGTTGTATCCTGTCATCTTGCAGCGATACTGTATCCTGCCTTCTTGCAGCGATACCTTCCATTAAAGCTTAGATGCAACTTTATTCTTGTTTATCCTCCATTTTCGATACAAGACACAAGACACAATTCTAGTCTATTTATTCACTTAAACATTGTGAAAATGGCGTACTAAAAACTTCCTATTACATAATTGGTTTGTCTCATTAAAATCTAAACATTGAAATCCCAACACATATCTTTGTTGCCTCATCTTCAAAAGTCACATATGCAACCACTCTAACTTCACTAAAGAATCCCTTGAGCCATCCAGTGCCTTACTAGCGTCATCTTCATCTATACCAAGTAATCGAGAAATCATCATTGACGTGGGGACGAGTGGCTCATCAGGTAACACTATCGGATGCCCCATCACCGGAAATCCAGTTATACATTAGACGTTATCTAGGGTAACGGTCATCTTCCCAAATGGCATGTGAAAACTGTTGGTCTCCGAATGCCAACGAGTAGCTCATCAAGTAACACTACCGGATGCCCCATCACCGGAAATCTAGTTATACAGCAGACGTTATCTAGGGTAATGGTCATCTCTCCAAATGGCATGTGAAAACTGTTGTCTTCGAATGCCAACACTCTACGAAGACGTATATCAGATTCTTGTTCAGATTTTTATAAGATATAAACCGTAAATCGTAGATCTTAGATCGATTCATCAGTCTCAACCAATCCTTATATTCACATTCTAACTTACATGACTTCATTTTCATCGTATGACACTAAAACTTGAACACATCTCATTCTTCATTAAACCAAGTTTTCGAAGCGACGTGAGTTTTGAAACTGGGAATCAATTGGGGGTCAATGGCCCCCCAGGAAATGACCCCGTCAAAACCTCCTCCTCAACCTTCTCTTGAACTTTACCATCTTCCTCAATGTCTCCGCCGATTTCTTCATCTCCAGGAAACTCACGTTGACCGATCAGGTTGACCGGTTACACTACAACTCCTTTCTCTTGTTGAGGATGGGGGAATGAGCAAACTGAGGATGGGTTAAATAATTTGAGGCACTTGGCTCTTCGACACGACGCTTTCTTTCAGAAGCCGTTGATCGTTTTATCCTCGTGTATATCTTATCTGTATCCAAACGATATAAATATATCAAAACATTTGGCTATTAAAAAAAATTATGCATGATTAGACTCTGAAAATAACAGGAATGTTCGGTCTACTTAGCCAATTCAACTGTGACAAGTTCGATCAAAATCACCGAACAAATCCAGTCGATGTTCGACCTACTATTGCCGAACGAACTACACTTTGTTCGACCTACGATTGCCGAACTAAATTGCCTTTGTTCGGCCAACAACTGCCCAACGTGCCACATATTGTTCGACCTTAGACTGTCGAAAGTTCCACAAACTGTTCGATCGTATCAATCGAACGAACCTCCTAATGTTCGACTGTCTTAGTCGAATAAACTTGTTATGGTTCGACCCTATAGTTCGAACGTGCTGCACCATGGGCGAACAACCAGATTCGAACAATGACGTGTAGAATTGACGAAGTTTGCCCGAAAATTTCGATTCCCACATTCAATTTTTCCACATACCACTACGCATATACATAAAAATCCTATCTAAATGTCTTAGTGTTTGATTTTGCACAAAAAATTTGCAACTAATATCTACTAATCAAAGAACATGAATTTTTACTAACTAAAACAACAATGTGAAAGGGTAAACACTAATCTTGGGAGTCCATTGTGCTTGTTCGATTTCTCTACGATGAAGGTTGATCGGGTTGTTCGATTCTTAGAAAATGCTCTCTTCTCCTTCTCTCTAAACCCTAATGTGTTGGGGTGTGTTTGGAATTGTCTAGGGTTTGGGATGTGTGTTGTAGTGGAGTGTGTGTTGTATTTCTTTTCAAACTAGCGGTGCACCCGTGCGATGCACGAGGTTAAATATAAAAAGTGTATATTATATTAATAGTAAGTTTAAATTAATTTTATCGTTATTTAAAGTTATTATTTCGACTGAATTCACAATTAAACAAAATAAATAAATTATCAAAATAAAGTTACTGGGCATGTGCATAATGTGATCAATTGAATGTAATTTTGACATTGGTGTTTACAAATTTTGAAATATTTTTTTTGTAAACTACATTCGTAGCTCTATTGTTTAGTCCAGTATCTTTATCACATATCAAAATTTTAAGTCCCGTACGATTGGTAACTCTAGAGATTGCGACATACAATTATGGAGATGGTTACTCTAGAGATTGCGACATACAATTATCGAGATGAATAGTAGTTATATCGATGCGTGTTTTTTTGAGGATGTAAATCTTAATATGAAGGAATATTGGTATTTGTTAATTTGCATATTAAAAATATATGAAACATATATTTACTAAATGTTATATAAATCAAGAATTTATGGTATTTATTAAATTTTTATATCAAGTATTTAGGATATTTAATAAATTTTATATAAATCAATTTGGATATTTAATTATTAAAAATTATGGTGATTATATGTTTCACTTCATAATAAATTATGTTAGTAATTTAGAATATCATTATAATAACATTTAATATATTGAGACTAAATTTTGCAAATTTATTACTAATTTAAAATATCATTATAATAACATTTAACATATTGAACTATGACACGTTTACACTTATAAGCTTTTAACATAGAAACACAAATATTAGAAAGACATTAAATATTGTTATATCCTAAACATAGATGTTATTAATTTTATAATTCATCATGTCTATCATCATACTTATACATCTTTCATTTTTTTTCCTTCTTAATCACCATTTTAAGTTTTTTCTTAGGTTCAGAACTTGAAAATTCATCTATTATTGATCTTTTACTCTTCCTATCTTCTGTTATATCCACAGATTCAGTAATCATCTTTCCATTTTTTCATTACTAATAAAAATATATTAGAACTCAATAAACTTTGTTGATCTAATAAATATTCTCAATAAATTAAGATTTATTTTAAAAAAAGAAACGATTATTGAGCGACTTCAGTTATATATCTATTGTGTATAGTGCTTGTTGATTTAATAAATATTCTCAATAAATTTTGTTGATTTAATAAGTATTCAATAAATTATCGATTTAATAAATGTGGCATTAATCAATAATTATAGTAGCACTTGAAATTTGGTTCGATTTACATTATTTTCATTACTAATCAAAATATATTAAAATAATTAAAAAAATGTTTTCTAAGAAAACGGCGTCCGTTTCAAAAGTTCTTTTTCAAATTTTTTTTTATTAATTTTAAATAAAACTGATTATTTCCTCCCTAGATTTGAGAATTTTGATAATTAAATTATTAGATGTATATTTATTTTCCTAATTTCATAATATTGTAATAAAATAAAAATTATATTAATCCTCAATAGACTTTGTTGATCTAATAAATATCTTCAATAATTTTTTTTGATTTAATAAATATTTAATCAATAATAAATAATAGTGTTGACGTCGGAATTTGTTGAAAGGTAATTCTTAGTCTAACACCCAAATGTACTGAAGATAAAATGGAAAGTATGAAAATAGACTGGCCCGGAGCCTACTCGGGCAATGTTGCTCGGCTGATCCGGACGGTTAAGTGACCGGACAGGACCTTATAGCATTAACTTAGAGAAATCAGCTCTCTAATACTTTTTACAAAATCAGGATTCAGATCCCTTTACGAGTTGAAATTACATCTATTTATAGCTGGAAAATAACCTAAGTATTTGGAGATCGTGGAGGTTGTGGAAGTTGAGCCCACTTTCTCCTTAATTTTCGCCTGTTTAAACGGCATTAAGCGGTTTCATCACCCACGATCTCTTGGTGGTTGGCTGCTACCTGGGCGGCTGTATTGGCATTGGCCGGCCATTCTGGACGGTCTATCGGGTTGGACGTCCACGGCATCATCCTGGCCGGTCAATTGAATTGAGGGCTTTTATTAGGCCGTCCAGGTGCGACATGCCGTGCAGCTCGGGTCGGACTCCCAACAATAGCCTCTTAGGTCTTGACAGAAAATTGCTTCTGTTGAGACCTAAACAATCCTGACAAGTCGGGTCGAGCAGGAAGGAAGAATAAGCTGCAAGTTGGTTTTTCTTGGTGTAAACAAGTGTCATCATTTGGTGAGGTGGAAGTCGAAAGGTCACCATTTTGTATCCGTTTGATTTTTCACGCGTCCGTTTATGGTTGGCCGGAAGTTAAGGATCATCACCTATATGTAGTGTTCTTCTCATTTTACCTTTTATTGGCTTACACTTTCGAGTATTTATTGTGTATTTTGAGCAGAATCAACCGGTCAGGATATCCTGTGCTACGTCATCTTGCAAGAACGGTCTTATTCGGAAGGTAATCTCTTTCTCTCTTTTGTGACTATGTCTCAGATTCCTAAAGAGATCCCATCTGGATGGTCACAAGGCCACCGGGCCGGATGGGCCGAGGTGCCTTTTGAGGATTCAGAGGCCATGATGTGGCCTTCCGTTGTTTCCCAGTCTGAGCTGGATAGAATGCAGTCCTGTTTTAACATACCTTTAGGAGTTTTCTTCGTCGTCCCCCGTCCTGAGGAGCGAATGCATAAGCCGCGGAAAAATTACGTTGCTATCAGCCTTCAAGCATTGGAGGGAGGTCTGCGGTTTCCCATGGCGCCCTGTTTATCTCGCTACCTTTGGCAATGGGGAATAGCGCCCGAACAGCTTTGTCCAAATAGCTGGTCCTCCCTCTTGGGTTTGTTAGTGCTTTTTCATAGTTATAACCTCGGAGAGCCAAGCTTTGAAGAGCTGTCCTGGCTGTTCAAGCTTGAGCTTATACCTAGAGTGGAAAATCATTTTTACTACCTCATCCCTCGGATACATCGGCCTCAATTAGTTTGTGATCTTCCTTTGCCAATTAGAGATTGGAGAAGTGATTGGTTTTGGGTCGACGAGGATTGGATGAGTCCGGGGACGTTTAGCCATTCCTTTGCTGTTAGGGCGTCTTGCCCGATCGGCTTTGGTCCCGCTGAAGGTATACCTTTGTGATTTTCTTGGCTAGGTCTTCTAATGTGTTTAATATTCTTTTATTTTATAGAGGGGTCGTTTGAGAGTCTTGAGAGCGGCGGTGACTTCTCTCGTAAAATCTGTTTCTTGTGGGACAGCATTAGCTCGGAGCAGCGAACATTCAGGGAGCTGATTATTGAAGATTGGCTTATTCGGGCAGGCCTTGTCTTCCCTTTTGTGCGTGCTACTATAGATTTTCAAGGTAAATTTTGCTGTTGAACCAAGATTGTGCTTGGCTTTTCCTAACGGGTTACTCTTCGTACAACTGTCCTCCCTCAAGACGGTCTTTGTCCTGAGATGAATCCAACCGAGCGCATTAAGATCAGGACTGAGCAAGGTGGGAAACAGAAAAAACCGATTGAGAAAAGGCTTGGCCCTGCGCACCCGGTAGATGAGACTCTCGTCCCGAGTCAAGGGCCGGTTGAGCCGCCCGTAAAGAGATCATGCCCGACTTCTAGCGAGCGATCAACTGATAGCCTCGATGTGACTTCTTCGGCTAGCCCTGGAGTGTGGTCCTCCGAATCCCCTCTGGCCGGCTCGGTTGGCATTTGTGGTTGGGACCCCAACCTGATTGAGAGTTCCCAGAAATTTATTGGGCATCGGCCTCCTTTTCAGGTAAGCTACTTTCACGCTCGGACGCCCAGCACTGATTTATTGAAGAACCTTCCACCTGGAATCAGGCCGGCTATGGAGACTCCAGTGAAAACCTGGACAAGAGAGTTGGAGAAGTATGCCAAAAAGATGTCGGCGGCTAACCTGGGGGCTTGCTCGGCAATTCTGAATGCTCAAGCGTCTGTCTTTGCCTGGCGGGCTTATCGCGGGTATCTTGATCAGCAGGACAAATACGTAGCAAGTAGGGCCAAGCTTGGCGAGAGGAAGATTGAGCTAGCTGCTGCTTCTGATAAGATAAAGGATCTCAAGGCTAAACTGGCGTCCGCCCAGGAGTCGTTGGCCCAAGCCGTTGGGGCTGCCGAGCTGGATCTCCAGCAGTTGGTTGAGGTGGGCATTGAAAAGGCTCAACTTAAGGGTAGGCTCGATGCGGTTCAGGCCGAGCTGAGGTCTGTACATGACGAGCTAAAACTTGCTAGAGCTGGCCGGTTGGACGAGGCGGCCGTTGCGCAGAAGTATAAGGACTCTGATGAATGTAAGTATGAGGGAATTTTGGCGTACCTCTTTGCTTTCATCGACAATATTGAGGTAGCTAGGAAGTCAAAGATGGATGATCGTCCCTTTAGTATGGCCTTAGCCGATTTTTTGTGCAAAAATCCTCTTCCTCAATATTATTTGGACCTGATGAATGATTTGCCCAGCTATCTCCCTCCGGGCTCTGAACATCTCTTGCGTTCAGCTCCTCCTATCCGATTTATGTCAAATCTTGACTTGAGGGCTTCTGGGTCCGAGCAGGTCGGGGAAGCTGGTGCAACCGGAACTGAGGATGATGTAATCGTACTTCCGGATGATTAGTTAACTAATTGTAGACCACCCTTCTTTTTTGTTTGGCTGTTCAGCCCTTTGTAAACAGGTTCTGGCCTGCCAACCAGCTTGTATACTTATAATTTTGAATTGAGTGTATTTCACGTGTATTGACATATTCGTTTGAACATAGTTTTTGTCTTGATCGGCATAACATTTTGGCCGACTTCATATCTGGGAGATTAAATATGGTAGGGCTTCGAATAGCCCCTAGGTTCCACGTGTTGCGATTTGGTAACATAGAAGCTGATGCGTCGTCATTTGTCAGCCTTCGAGTATACCACGTGTTGTCTATAGTAAGCTAGGATCCTAGAGGTCACGATCTCTTTATAAATAGCAATGACTTATTCACTTTCACCTTCGCGCGCTTGCTATGATATCCCTTAATCAACCGTGACCTTCCAGCCTTGGCCGTACAAGAAGTACCGCCCAGGATGACCCGTCCTAAATTAACCGTCCTATTTATGACAAATTCCAGCATGGGAACTTTCGAATTCAGGCAAGTTGAGGAGTCCGGTGTAGCTAGGTTTGAAGACGGTATGATCGTGCTCGAAGATGATTGTTGTTACGATCTCGGCCAGCAAGAGTTCCGAGCAGTTCTTTTAGGCTTAAGTACTTGGCAACATATTCAGCGACCATCTTTTGTTCATAACACGCTCTAGCTGACATGTCAATATTGAGAGAGAGGCATGGACGGGTTGGAGGACTTGATAAGTCTTCCAATATTGTAAATCATTTCCGAGCTGGTCGTTTGAGTCCTTTTTGTTTAGGGTTTAGGGTTTAGGGATCATCTATCAAGAGGTTCTGGCCTCCAAACCAGCTATCTTTAATGATATTTTTGATTTCAAATCTAATTGTGTCCATGTCGCATTTTCATTACATAATTGCTAACATGCAACTTTAAACCTGGTTTCATCTTGGACGGATTTGTTCTCAAACGACTGACCATCTTTAAATGTCAGGTACTTTGTCCTGGCCGGCCCATCTGTTGGTGTCGTGTTCTGGCCGGCTTTAAATTGAGGAGATCTAGGAGATCTGACATGATAGGACCCTAGGTTTCTTTTAGGCCTGACACGTGTCTCAATCTGATGTTCTGGGAGACGAAACGTCGCCCGTCGTTGACCATCCGATTCGTTACGTGTCACCTTTGGTCGGATAGAAGTTGAGAGGTCGCGCCTCGGCTATAAATAGGAGCGACTTTCCATTCATTTTGACCTTCACGAGTTTACGAGCCTTAGAGAATTCTCTGTTATTGCCCGACCAAATTTAGCCATCCAACATCACCCATTCAAGATAACCCGCTCTCATTAAACCGTCCAGCTCGATTTTTAGGTAATTTTATTTACTCATCATGTCTTCTACTTTATCTTCTGAGACTGAGTCCGGGTATGGAGGATACCCTTCCGAGGAATTGAGCATAGAAGTTAGCTCTTCTTCGGAGGAGATTAGGAGTTCAGGTCCTCCGGCGGTCGAGGTGGCAGGGCCATCGGGCCGACCAGCCCGTTACGTTCCAATAGGGATGCCTAGGCCGCCTAAACAATATAGCCGGACTGAGCAGTTCTCTGCAGATTCGGAGGCTATGTCCTGGCCGTCCGTAGTTACCCGGGCTGAATTGGACAAGTGGCACGCCCTCTTCAACATTCCACGGGGGGTGTCCTTTGACGTTCCGAGGCTGAACGAGTGGATGGATAAGCCACCCACGGATAGTGTGGCCATCAACCTCCGATCTTTGGAAGGTGGTCTCCGGTTTTCCTTGGCTCCTCCTCTCACCCAGTACCTTCGCTTTTGGGGTCTCGCTCCTGGCCAGCTACATCCGAATAGCTGGTCCTCCATTCTTGGGTTGCTCGTCCTCTTTTGGACGTTCAACCTCGGTGTTCCGACCCCGGAGGAGTTGTCTTGGTTGCTGGGTCTGAAACTCATGCCCGGTACTCAGAACCATCTATACTATCTATCCTCCCGACAGAAGCGTCCTCAGCTGATTCGTGACCTTCCGTCCTCCATCAAAGGTTGGAAGACGAAATGGTTCTGGATCAGGGGTGATTGGATGAGCCCTGGCCGGGTTGGAGAGCAGGGGCCAGAGCGGGTGTTCTGTCCAATGTTTTTCGGGATGACAAATGGTATATTTGCATTTTTCTGGTTTTCTGTTCGGTTATCTGATTTTAATTATCTTTCATTTTGCAGAGGTTTCCGTGGAGAACCTCCCAGTTGGCAGCACCTTTTCTCGGAAGATTGTATTTCTTCGGGACCACACTGTCCCATCTCAACAGACCTTTAAGACGCTCGTTATCGAGGAACGTCTTATTAGCGCCGGTCTTATTCTTTCTTTCTGGCCTGCTTCGAACAATTACCTTGGTAATATTCTCGAACTTGTACCTATTAATTTTTTACCCCGTGTAGTATACTTACGTTTCTTATTTTTTTGCCGCCGGGCAGTCTGGGAGGCCTCAAGGTCGAGGCCAAGGCAAAGGCCGGGGACTTGAACGCCCCGTTTCAGTTACACCAGCCCTAGCTTCTGCCCCCGAGGATGCGGTTCAACGTGCTCCGCCGGCCAAGCAATCCAGGCCGGGTTCCAGTGGCAGCGCGGGACCCTCAAGAGGTGGCTCGGGAGCTGGAAAAGGAAGCTCGGGGACACCTGGAGCTTCAGGCGCTTGTCCGGTGCCTGGCGTTTGGGTTGCTGAGAGCCCCCTGGCCGGCTCGATCAGCGTGTGTGGGTGGGATCCCGTTCGTATGGAGAAAACCAAGGAGTACCTCGGTCGTCGCCCACCTTTCCAGATCAGCTTCTCACGGGCCCAGTCTCCGACCCCAGAGGTGATGGAAAAACTTCCTTCAGCGGTATCCTTGGCCGTCGAAGCCCCCGTCAAGGCTTGGACGGAGGATTTAGATAAATACTCCCGTGAAATGTCTGGTATGGACGCCGGCTCCTGCACCAACATCCATCTGGCGCAGGCATCCGTGTGTGCCTGGCAAACCCATCAACAGTACCAGGAGCGGGTCGAGAAAATTAAGACTCTTAAGGCTGACCTGAGGGCGAAGCACGGCGAGCTTAGGACTGCGGCTGAGGAGAAGGAGACGCTGCAGACTCAGCTAGCTTCTTCTCAAGAGGCTCTGTCGCATGCCACCTTAGCCGCTGAACTGGACAGAAAGAAGGTGGCTGAGCTGGCAATGGAGAATGCCTGGCTCCAGGCCGGGATGGATGAGCTGAAAGCCGAGCTGGAAGCTGTCCGGGCCGCTCAGGCTGATGAGGTTGCTGTGGTTGCCAAGTACCGGGACTTTAATGAGTACAAGTACGAGAGTAGCCTTGCATACCTGTTCGTCTTCTTCGATGCCATTGAAGCGGCTCGAAAGGAGAAGCTGGACGACCGTCCGCTTGTGGCAGCCTTGGCCGGCTATGTGGAAAAAAATCCACTCCCGGCCTACTACCTGGAGCTGATGAGCGACCTGCCCAGGTATCTTCCGACTGGGTCAGAGAAGCTGCTTACTCCAGCTCCTCCCATTGTGCTTATGTCTAATCCATCTTTCGACATGGGGGCTGTTCCTGAGGCCGGGCGGCTTACCGAGGCGCCAGCGAGGTGGTAGAGGAGGAGCTAGCTGACATTGGCCAGTAGTAATTATAGATTTTTTTAAGAGGTATTGGCCTCCAAACCAGTTTTGATCTTAATATCAACATTTTTTCTAGTTTATGACTTTTCATATTTCTGTGTAGTTTAACCAAGTTAAAACTTACTCGTCTCAACTTCATCTAATCAACTCGACATTTTAATATCAAAAATACTTTGTAAAAATGCATTAAAATTTTGTGATTGGCCTGCTCGGCTTACCAAGTTAGTTTTTCATCACTTCTGTTTGGTTAATGCCTTAACCCCAGCTTTTTTGGTTCGTTTGGTTTGAGTCCTTACCCTTGGCCGGAGCCGAGGTAGGTTCTAGCCTTATTATTTTATCCGGCCTAGACGGCTCGGATGAGGCCGTAGCCTTAGGTAGGCTGAGGCCTTGGTGGGCCGAAGCCTTATTGTTCCATCCGGCTTGGACGGCTCGGATGAGGCCGTAGCCTTAGGTGGGCCGAAGTCTTACTGTTCCATCCGGCCTGAACGGCTCGGATAAGGCCGTAGCCTTTTGTGGGCCGAAGTCTTGGTGGGCCGAAGCCTTATTGTTCCATCCGGCCTGGACGGCTCGGATGAGGCCGTAGCCTTATGTGGGCTAAAGCCTTGGTGGGCCGAAGCCTTACTGTTCCATCCGGCCTGGACGGCTCGAATGAGGCCATAGCCTTAAGCGATATACAAGCTGGGAAATAACTTCATTAGTCAAGTGTAAAAATGTACAAAAAAATTACAACTGAAATCCTAGCCGGCTAATGATAATACTTTTTCAGGTGCTCTATGTTCCATGGTTTGGACACCACTTTTCCGTTCAGGTCGGCTATCTCGTATGCACCTCCGGCCAGGATTCTGCTTATCTTGTACGGTCATTCCCAATTGTGTCCCAAGGATCCATTTGGTAGTAAGACTTTCTTGAGGACGAGATCCCCTAGCTCAAATTTTCTAGCTCAGACCCTTGAATTGTAGTACCTTGCACTTCGCTGCTTGTAAATAGAATTTTTTATGTCTGCATCCATTCTTCTTTCTTCTAGTAAGTCAAGATTGGCTGTCAGAGCTTCCGTGTTCTGCTCGTCTTGATATTTGTTCACCCTCCAAGTACGAACGCCGAATTCGATTGGGATAACTGCCTCGGATCCAAATGCTAGGGAAAACGGCATTTCTCATGTTGTCGTTCTGGCCGTCGTTCTGTATGCCCATAGTACCTCGGGCAGTTCATCGGCCCATGCCCCTTTTGATTCTTCAAGTCTGGCTTTCAGGGTGTGTTTGATAATTTTGTTCATGGCCTCGACCTGGCCGTTTCCTTGAGGATGATATGGGGTAGAGAGTAGCTTCTTGATGCCTAAATTTTCACAGAATGTTTTTAAGTCTTCACTATCGAACTGCCGGCCATTATCTGTGAAAATGGAATGGGGAACTCCGAACCGGCAGATGATGGACTTCCATATGAAGTTCGTAACTTTAAGCTCGGTGATTCATGCCAAAGGCTCTGCCTTTACCCATTTGGTGAAATAGTCGACGGTGACTATAGCGAATCTCACTCCTCCTCGGCCGGTTGGCATTGGGCCGATTAGATCTATTCCCCATTTTGCGAATGGCTATGGGGCCATGATTGAGTTCAGATCCTCCGATGGTGCTCGGATGAGAAGCGCGCACCTCTGACATTTATCGCATTTTTTGGCAAAACTGATAGCATCTTTCTTTAGACTAGGCCAAAAGTATCCCTGCCTGATAACTTTGAAGGCTAAAGACTGGCCTCCTGTATGGTTTCCGCATACACCCTCATGGATCTCCGTCAATACATACTTGGCTTCATCTTCGTCCAAACATTTTAGGAGGGGATGAGAAAACCCTCTTTTGTACAGTTCGCCGTCCTGGATAGTATATCGGGCAGCTTGGATCCTCAGCTTTCTCGTCTTGCCTTGGTCGGTGGGGACCTTTCCCCCTTCCAAGTATTGGATGATCGAGGTCATCCAAGTCACTTTCGGCTCAATATCATAAACCTCTTTTTGGTAGAGGGTCGAGCTGTCCACAGTTCCAATGTTTACTGAGCTGATATCCTCAGCTCCTTCACTTGTTGCTAGCCGAGCAAGAGCGTTGGCTTGTGCATTCTTGCTGCGAGGAATCTGCTCGGCTCGGATTCACCTAAATTCTGTGAAGGCCAACTCGACGGACCTCAAGTACTTAGCCATTTATTCATTTATGGCCACATATTCGTCTGAAATCTGATTGACTACCAGGAGGGAGTCATTGAAGACCTCGAGGTCGTCCACTCCAAATCTGATTGCCATGTTCAGTCCGGCCAGAAGTGCTTCGTACTCGACCTCATTGTTCGTTGCAGGAATTTGAAGCGTAGCGCTGAACAGAAGTATTTCTGGGTGGGGCTGACCAATACGATTCCGACCCCAGCATAATGGGCGGTGGATGACCCGTCCACATACATCTTTCATGGTTTTTCTATCCTTTCTTCACGAAGGATGAGACTTGGAGTAAACTCAGCTATAAAGTTGGCAAGAGCCTGACCTTTTATTGCCGTTCTGGGCACGTAGTGGACGTCATATTGGCCGAGCTCTACCGCCCACTTTAGCAATCTTTCCAAAGCATCTGGGTGGCCCAGTACCTGCTTTAAAGGAAAATTAGTCAATACCTCAATTTAGTGTGCCAGGAAGTATGACCGCAGCTTCCGGGCTGAGATGACCAGTACATAGGCTAACTTTTCCATTACTGGGTAGCGAAGCTTGGCGTCATGCAGCGACTGGCTCACATAATAAACAGGTTGTTGAGCCTTCTGTTCGGCACGGACCAGTACAAAGCTTACTGTATACTTGGACACGGCTAGGTAGAGCTGCAATTTTTCACCGGACTGAGGCTTTGCCAGGACTGGGGCCTCAATAAGTGCTTTCTTGAGATCCTCTAAGGCCGACTGACATTCATTGTTCCATTCAAATTGAGCGTTTTTCGGGATCAAGTTGAAGAATGGTCGGCATTTATCGGTGGACCGAGATATAAAGCGGTTAAGGGCGGCGACCTTGCCTGTTAGACTCTGGACGTCCTTGATCCGTCTTGGCGGGGTCAGATTCATGACTGCCTGAATCTTCTTGGGGTTGGCCTCGATTCCTCTCTGGCTTACCATATATCCCAGAAACTTTCCTGATCCTACCCCGAAGGAGCATTTCTTAGGATTCAACTTCATCATGTACCTCCTCAGGATATCGAACATCTCTGTCAGGTAACCTACGTGATCAGCTTTCTGTTTGGACTTGACTAGCATATCATCCACGTAAACCTCCATTGTTTTCCCGATCTGAGCGGCAAACATTTTGTTTACCAGTTGTTGGTAGGTAGCCCCTGCATTTTTCAAACCGAACGGCATCATGGTGTAACAGTACTGTGCCCGATCGGTGATAAAAGTAGTATGGACCTAGTCGTCCTCAGCCATTGGTATCTGATGATAACCCGAGTATGCGTCCATGAAGCTCATAAGCTCGTGTCCAGCAGTAGTATCAACGAGCTGGTCTATGTTTGGGAGTGGGAAGCAATCCTTAGGGCAAGCTTTGTTCAGATCTGTAAAGTTAACACAAAGCCGCCATGACCCATTTGGCTTCCTGATCAGGACGGGGTTGGAGACCCAAGTAGCATATTTGGTCTCTCTAATGAAGCGATAACCCAGCAGTCTTTGTACTTCCAATTCTAGCCCCTCGTATCTATCTGGGCTTAGCCGGTGTCTTTTCTGGGCAACTGGCTAGGCGGCAGGGTCGATGTTTAGGTGGTGGCAGGCATCTTCTGGCCGGATGCCTTCCATGTCTTCATGAGCCCAAGCGAAGACATCGGTATTGCCCTGCAAAAAAGTTATTACCTAAGTGTAGAAGGGCTCTTGCAGCTCTCGGCCGATCCGTAGCTCCATATTCGGCCTGTTTGGATCCATGCTAACGAGATCCAATTCCTCAACAGGCGCCGCTCATCTTTGGGGGCCATCCCTTCGGGGATCGATGGATCCCCATTCCTCCTAGGGCTCTTGCACGTCGATTACCACTTCTCCTCGACTGTTCTGGGCGGCCGTGGCAGAGGAGGATCCAGCCTCGAAGGTGGAGCTGACCGGCAGTTCAGGGGTGCTCGCCGATTGTGGAGGTTCAGTATCTACCTCTATATCAATCTGATTGTGGTCGGCAACTTTGAGGATGGAATCTTCGAAGGCGTCTTCCATCTGCTTATCGACCAAGACGGCTTGAGCGAGCTCGAGCTGATTGAGCTCTTTCGGATGTAGCCCCATGTCTGTCTCCCGGGTGGCCAGCTGGTTTCCCTTCACCATATATACCTCATCGCCCACCAAAAATTTAAGGGTGAGGTGGTAGATTGAGACCACCGCTTTTATTTTAGCGAGGAGTGGTCTGCCCTAAATGGCGTTGTATTGAGAGTTCAAATCCACCACCTTGAACTCTGTCGTTGTGAACACTTTCCGATCGTCAGATCCGAACAGGACCTTGAGCTCGCAAGTGCCGAGCACCCTTGTACTCATTCCTCCAAAACCTTGAATTGTGTTGGAGGAAGGTATGAGCTGGGATTCGTGAAATCCCATCCGTTTGAAAGTGCTCAGGTAGAGCACGTTGGCATAGGCACCGGTATCAACCATGACCCTGTGCACCATGATCCTGCAGATATTGAGCGATACCACCAAGGTATCGCTGTGTGGGTATACTATCCCCTCGTTGTCTAGCTCAGTAAACAGGATAGGTGCATGGTGGGGCGCTGCCCTGGGTGGGACGCATTGCTGGTAAGCGTTCCTAGCCTCCCGGACTTGTTCTTTCCAGGCTCTCTTTGACCCACGCTGCTCGCCGAAACTATTGTTAATGAGGGTGTGGTCTCGCGAGCAGCGCCATTTGGTGGTGGTGGTGGAGGTACTGCTTGTGGTGCCCTTTGGCCGTGCTACCCTTGGCCCTTTACATATTTTTTGAGCTGGCCCTAATCAATTAACTTCATCAGCTCGGCCAGAAGCGCCCAGCATTTATCTGTATCATGTCCCTTCGTCTTATGATACTTGTAGTATTTGTTCTGGTTGAGGCGGTTCGGGTCGGCCCTCATGGACCGCGGTTCGGGCAGCAAATTCTTGTCCTTAATCTCTATAAGGACTTGTGATGGGGTAACCGTGAGGATTTCGGTTACCTGGCCGGGGCCGGCGGGTTGGAAGGCCCTGAAATTCGTGGCCGGCCTGAACGGCTTCAATGGCTTTCTTCGCTCTTCCCTCATTTCTTCCCACCGTTCTGGTCTTTTGTCTTTTTCGGATGACTTGTCATCCGGGATGGCCTCCTTAGCCCCAATGTACCGCTCTGCTCTGTTGAGGAAGTCATGATATGTTCGCGGCCCCTCCTCGTGAACGGACCACCAAAATCTGATCCGGGGCCTTAATCCGGCCATAACAGCCATGAGGATGGCGTCATCTGATACTTGCTCCATGCCGAGGATCAGCTTATTGAAACAGTCCAAGTATGACTTGAGAGGCTCAACTTTGTCCTGCCTCACATTGACTAACCTCTCCTTTGAGGTCGACCGCATTCTCGAACCCATGAATTATGTAAGAAAAAGGTCGGACAGCTCGTTCCATCCTCCAATTGATGCGTCAGAGAGGGAACGAAACCATCTCTGTGCTCGGTCCCCCAGCGTGAGCGGGGATGCTTTGCATATCAGCTCCTCTCCTAATCCCTGTAACTCCATCCAGGACGTATACTTATCCAGGTGAGTACTAGGGTCGGTCTCTCCATTATACTGATCGATGGGAGGCATTTTGAACTTGGTCGGGACCAAGGTTGCAATGTGTTCTGCAAAAGGGGTGGCCCACTTCCAGCCCCCTCTATTCGCCTGGCTTGAATGTCATCCAATCGTTGTCGGAGCTCCTGCTCCTCCACAAGTTTCGAGTACCGCAGATTGTGGCCGGTATTCTCATCGTGAGGTGGTGGGACCTCACATCTCTCATTGGGGAGCCTATCCAGCCTCCTGGCCTCCCCTGCTAGGGCCGATTCTTTGTCATTTGGGACAAACTGCCTATCTGCCCGTGTCCCGGCATTGTCTGGGCGGACCCGATGGTGATCCGCTCGGCACGTGTGGGGGACTGGCTCCACCGAAGTTCATCCTCGACTATTCGCTTTCCCAGGTTCCGCCTCCACCTGGGTCCGTCTGAGGACTCAAAATCCTCCAGTAGGCCATTGGTCTCTTTCGCCTTCTCTCTCTGTTCAGCCTCTCTGAGCCGTTCGGTCAGTGCGGCCATGATACCCCGAATCTGTGCCACAGACATGGGGGTCTCTAGGGTCTCCAAAGTAATAGGAGCCACCTGAATGACTTCCTCGGCTGTGATCGGCCGAGTCCGGCTGGAGCCACTAAGCTGAAAGGCAGGAGCCGGGGGCTCTGGAGTGGTATTGCGTTCGGAATTGCTCATTGTATTTTGGAGTTGTGTTCGGGTATTGTGAATTGCCCCCTCCTTTTAGCGCCAAAATATTGACGTCGGAATTTGTTGAAAGGTAATTCCTAGTCTAACACCCAAATGTACTGAAGATAAAATTGAAAGTATGAAAAAAGACTGGCCCGGAGCCTACTTGGGCAATGTTGCTCGGCTGATCCTGGACGGTTAAGTGACCGGACATGACCTTATAGCATTAACTTAGAGAAATCAGCTCTCTAGTGCTTTTTACAAAATCAGGATTCAGATCCCTTTACGAGTTGAAATTACATCTATTTATAACTGGAAAATAACCTAAGTATTTGGAGATCGTGGAGATCGTGGAGGTTGTGGAAGTTGAGCCCACTTTCTCCTTAATTTTCGCCTGTTTAAACGGTATTAAGTGGTTTCGTCACCCACGATCTCTTGGTGGTTGGCTGCTACCTGGGCGGCTGTATTGGCATTGGCCGGTCATTTTGGACGGTCTATCGAGTTGGACGTCCACGGCATCATCCTGGCTTGTCAATTGAATTGAGGGCTTTTATTAGGCCGTCCAGGTGCGACATACCGTGCAGTTCGGGTCGGACGCCCAACAAATAGCCTTAAAAATTATAGTAGCACTCGAAATTTTGTTCGATATACATTATTTTCATTACTAATAAAAATATATTAAAAGTCAATAAACTTTGTTGATCTAATGAATATTCTCAATAAATTTTGTTGATTTAATAAATATTCAATCATTAATCAATAATATCCTCAATAATTATAGCAGATTTTCGATTTAAAAAAAATTAAAAGTCTTTAAAAAAACGGTTATAGAGTAACTTCTATTATAAATATAGATATAGATATATTCAAGGATATAATTAAAATTAGAGTAGAACTATAAGCACTCCATTGTCTCCTAAGGGCACCCCATATGTTGACTATTCAACCACTCATTTATATTAAATACCATTTATACCCTTGTCAATACTTATAATTTACCAAAAAGCCAATCTGCCAATAGTCATTTTTTCATTTTTCCATATCGTATCCAATTAGACCCGGTATTCACATTTTCTGATCGATAATCAGGCCCAACATGCTTCCGTAAACATAAATAAAACTGAGTAAATTTTCATACCTCGTCTTTGTCTCAAGATCTCCTTCCGGTTTTTCTCGATTTTGGTTTTATGGATCTACGATCTAACCACTCGCCCGCAGTCTATGGTTCAAAATCGATAGCACCTTTTGAGAACCCTCTTCACCCTTTCAACGGCCAACTGCCTAACACGGGATTTTAGGGGAGACTCACTACTGGATGATTCAATACTCAGAATTATAAATGAACACAAAGTGTTGGAGCAAAAAACCTTTTTATTGAAGAAAATAAATTAAACTATTTTACAATATTACTACTCTCCGCCATTAGAGGAGAAATTAGATTTAGCCAATCATGGCTAAGACTCGAGAAGGGGAAACCCCCATAAACAGGAAAGCTTAAGGCTTAACTATTACAAACTTAGAGAGAAGATTTCTCGAAAATTATGATAGAAGGAGAAAGTGTGGATTTTCGATGATCTTCTATGAGGATGAGAGACTCCTTTTATAGCCCAAAATCCGGACTTCAAATGTGGATTCCAATCCTCTTTCATGCCAGCTTGCATAGCATCATGTGAGTGGAGCCATTATTGTTCCACTATTCCACTAACTTTGTAGGTGGAACGTCCTTTTCTTTCACCTACCATGGTTGTCTTCATTATTAGTGGTTGATCTTCTATTGATGGCGGGGTCATCCACTACTTCTTGTCTGATAAAGTAGTCTCCTGTATTTGGTGGTCTCTTTCTAAGCGCACCCCATTATACAATGTATTCCTATACTATTACAAAGTCTAGAATACATTAATACTTGTGAAATATCGAGTCTAATTAGACTCGCTTCCTTTTATTACATCTCAGGTTTTTATTACCTAAAAACCCTTCCATTTTCCCTTTTTCTTCGGATGTTCGGGTTTGTCCTGTTTACCTTGAACCCCTGTCCGAACAAAGGTTTCTCCTGAGTCTGACAGTAAGAACACAACCGTTCTTCCCATCGTCCAATATGTATCATGTTACATATTTTTCTTCGGGTTTGCTCCGTTGTTGGAACCTTGTTTTCCCAGATCAACTTCCTCTTGTTTTTAAAGAGACTCTCAGCAAATCTGGTAGTATTTCCTATCATAGAGTTTAACAGGAATGATCCGTTTGTAGAGTTATGAAATATTTTGAACGGATACTTCACCTTGTCCATCTCTGTGAGACAGACCCAAAGACCCCATGCTCGCCTTGTTGAGATATCATCTTCGGTAAGGGCGACTACCAAGGGGCTGTTTGTGGGGGGGGGGTGCTCTGGCTCTGTTCATTGCCCCCATATCAGATCTCTGCAATTTTATATATTGGAAAACTAGATGAGATCCTTTCCCTGTAATTTCTGGAGCAGCTGAGATGATTTTTAGCTCCAGTATATCTCCTCGACCCAAGTATGGGTTGTTCTGCCATGATTCATGCATAGCAGTGGCTATCCAATCCGATAGTTTAGCAATCTCCGAAAAGCTTGGTGCGGTAGTAAATATTGAAACAATAGCTCCAAAATCGAACCATTCTCGCACGTCTTGAGGGTTTGCACCCATGAGCATCCAAAGTCTTGGATACCTGCCAGACCAATCAGCCGTGATTCTGCTTGGATTGATCCCATTTCTTGTGACTAATTTCTCCCATGTTCTTTGGTAAATCTGCAAAGGAGAAACAACTTGGTTAGTGTTAACCTGTCTATGACCCGTCCGTGGTCTTAGGTTAACCTCTCCCTCTTTTACCCCAGAGGTGCTGGGTTGACTCGGGTTGCCTGGAATTGCTTCCTGACCTTCCGAATTAATATTTTTATCGGAATCCGATAAAACACTTGATTCGACTTTATCAACATTTTCACCGGTATCCGATGAAAAACTCTTATCAGCAGGATGTCCTGCTTCGGGTATAAAAGTACCCTATTTGTTCATCGATGATGAACCCATCTCGTGTAACTCTTTCTGTATCACCGATGGTGAACATGCCTTGTTTAAAGGTTCCACTAATGCATTCCACAAATCACCATTTAAGGTTATTGTTGCATGTAGGGTTTTTTAAACTTTGTCCAAATCAGCTTTTTGAACATAAGATGCTACTTCGGCTCTTCTCCTTAGCAACTCAAATGCCTTGTAAAGCTCCTCAAGGTTTTCCCTAAGGTGCCTTACTCGTACTGTGATGGAATCTGCTTCAAGGATATCCATCTCTCGTTAAGAAATCTGCAAGAACATTCTCATTAAATTTCACAATGACAATATCAAATAAATAATATTGGCATTCTGCTTGCCATCTGATAATACGAGTTTTTTCGATCTTAGATTCAAGTTTATTTTTCAAAAAAGCTTTTACATTAGTATTATCAACTTTTAATATAAATTCTTTGGCTAATAAAAATAAAGGCCATTTTTTGAAAGCCTTTCAAACTGCAAAGAATTCCTTCTCGTTAATGTGCCAGACTCTGACTTGTTGTTCGGTAAACAACCTTCATGTATATCTACATGGTTCTTCACCCGTAGATGTCTTTCTCATGAGCACTGTTGCCCATCTGAAATCATTAGCGTATGTGTAGACAACTAACTGATCCTCATCTTGAGGAATCGCGAGCTTTGGTAAGTTACTACAAACCTGTTTTAACTCACAAACCCTTTGGGAATGAATGTCTTCCCATTTCCATTTGGTCTTCTCATCCTTTTGTAATAAAGGACGGAAATCCTTGCGAATATTTTGCCAAGTCTTTAATAAATGAACCTGCAAAATTAATTACTCCTAATAAGCTTTGAAGGTGTTTCTTATCCCTAAGAACATCTGGGAAATTGCAGATCTTTTCCACAATATGTTCTTATAGTTCCATTCCTGCATGGTCAATAATAACACCGAGAAACTCGATTCTATTAACCGCGATTATTGCCTTCTTTTCAGAGAGCACTAATCCTTCTTTATGACATGCTTCTGAAAATATTTCAAAATGTTTTAAATGATCTTTCATATTTTTAGAGGTAATTAGGATATCGTCTATGTAAACAAACATAAACTCAAAATAATCTTTAAAAAGATTATCCATCTTTCGTTGGTATATCTGAGGTGCATTCGCAAGACCCATGGGCATTACGTTCCAGATATACTAACCTTGTGGTGTAGAAAAAATAGTTAATTTCTTTGATCCTTTTTCTAACTTAATCTGGTAAAATCCAGACTTGCAATCAAATTTTGAAAACACTTTTGATCCCTTAATGCAATCAATTAAGTGTTCTCTACTCGTAATATAATAACCATCAAATTCGGTAATCTTATTAATACCTTGATAGTTAATAACTAACCTTGCTTTTCCTCTCTTTATTTCACCATGGTTTCTTACGAAAAACCCTGGGCTACTATAAGGAAAAATACCTGCTTCGATCAGCTTGAGATCGATATGCTCTTTGATAATCTTTTACATATCCTTTCGATCTTCAAGGTTCATCTGAATCGACTTGTATCAAACCAACTCGTATCGATATTGTTTTTTTACCTTCAACGTTGCTTCGATCTGGTTCTTATCCCACCAGGCTAAAGGATTTTCATTGTAGTTCCTCTAAATTAGCCTTTTAACATTTTCAAGGGAAAGTAGACTTTCCTCATCAATATCAATCTGGGGTGGTCCTTCTTGTAAGGCGTTTTTTAGAAACTGAATAGCTTCCTCATGTGTCTCCTCCATTCCCTCTTGTCTATATGACAAAAGAGCTTCTCCAAATTTCCTCTTATCCTGCATTTTAGGATGAGTTAACTTGGCTTCATTATCACCACGTTTGCTGCGAAAAGTAATAGACATTATCCTATTAAAAGCCTTCTCTCGCCGCAAAACTTGTATCATACTACCACAGTTAGTAGTAAAGGTTAACAAGTTCTTGTGATTATCCTGCTCATATTTTGCAAATGTTTGGATAAAATTGTTACCTAATAAAATATCAGCACCTGTATCATGAATATAGATGAGAGGCATCCTTACTTTATACCAAGGGGTATCAAATGCACCACCAATCATTATTCTTGATTCTCGAATACCTTTATTGAGTATAAGGATTTTCTAGGAGAAATCCCTTCCTGCAATAATAGGTAATTTTTCCACTATTTCGCTGGGAAAAACTCCTGACTTTGCTGTGCAAATACCTGAACCTGAGTCAATATAAGCTGCAAAATATTCTGTCTTATATTGATCATATAATATCCCAACAGATATATATATTGAGAAGATACTCGTCATTTAGAAACCGTCTGGATTATCTGGATATATCCCTCTACTCCAGCGTTCTAACATGTCTATTCGTGCATTTATTTGATTTATTTTAACGCAGCTTCTTGCATCCTTATAACTACTTGGATACTTCTTTGTTCTGGCAGATTTTGCTCCAGCAAAGATCTTAACAAAGTTCTCGCCTGAATTCTTTGTATCCTGAGATCAATGATCTCTTCATCTAGCTGAATTCCTGGCATAATGGTTTTATTCTACCCTGATTGTATGTCTATCAAGGTCGAACTCTATCCATTTTCCTTCTCTTCTCCAGGGTTTGTGTTCTTCAAGAAAACTTAACCTTAAGGGTCATAACTCCTCTAGTTATGCCTGCACTTCCTGTAACAGATACATGATAACCTGCTATTTCTAACATGCCTTCATATCTATTAATACTTGGTTGTTGTAAATGATATATCTCCTCACAAGGAAACAAATTATCAGCTTTAGATATATCAAAGACAATATGGATTTCTTTCCATTCATTATTAGGGCATCTTATCTTGACATTTTTTTACCCTAATCTTTTGTGGATACAAATCCTCACATGGTTCTTTTCATTTCAGGCTTAGAATCCTACCTTCGAAAAAGGATAACCTGTTACTAATCTCAAAATCAAACCTTAATGATCTACTGTTTAAAATAGGTTGATCTTTAATTAGCAAATTAACACCTCCTAACCTTGGTATCTGGATTGGGTCTGGTGTTCTAACCTTTGCAAATTCCTTAAAAATTATAGGAATTTCTATATACTATTTCCTAAGAAACATATCTGAATGATGTGTATTGGAAAGCGCATATGCAATTCTATACGTGATAGAATATGATCTATTTCCTTCTTTCATAAGATCAGGTCTTTTAAAATCTTGATGAACGGTTAAGACTTTACTGAAATCTTGGTCCGCTAGGTTGTATGCAATCCTAGGATGAATGTCAAACATCAGTTTGCCAGCATACAAATTATCTACCATTGTACCAAGACAACTTTTACTCAAATTATTGATTCTTCTATCCATCACAGATATGGTTCCAATATGGATCCATTTTATCGTGACCGCTACTTCTTCTTTGAGATGACTCAATTCCTCAAGAATTTCTTCTTTTGGAATAAGTTGCATCTCAACTTTATTACCGGTTAGATCTATCAGAATAGAAAACTCACCTGAGTTCACCCGGTAAATGATATGGTGCTTGTGTTGTCTTATTCCTATCTTATCACAAAATCGATTAAGACTTCCTCTTTTAAATCCATCGTATGGACCTAATGTTGAATCCTGTCTCATGATTTTTTCCATCGTCTTATTAGAGATGGTCATTCTTGAGAAGAATCCTGATAAACTGTCTGATGTATGGAGTCTATCTTCCGGTTCGCCAGAGCTACTCATCTGATTCTGTAGATGATCCATCAGAACCTTCTGAATCAGATTCGAACTCTTCTTCATAAATGCTTTCATCTAAAGAGATGTCCTCGAACTTGTAAACTGACACCAAATCACCATAAAAGACAGCATCACAGATGTTTTCTGTAGATTCGAACTGGCGTACGTCATTTTGCTTCTCTGGGCAATCGGGCGAAATATGTCCTCTCGCACCACACGTCCAACAGTTGCAATCCTTGAAACTTTTATTGGTACGAGTATGGGCTCGTTTGAAAGTTCTTCTCCTGGCTGTTCCTCCTGTTGACTTCCCTGTGGATTTAGATCCGTGTGAAGAAAACCTGGAAGGACCAGACTTTTGACCAGATTTGTAAGATCTAGCCTTAGATTTGGACCACCATGATCTCCCTTGTTTGGAAGGCCTCCTGTATGGTCCTCCGGACTTAGATTGAAACCCTCGTTTGAAGTGTTTCTTTCTTTTCTTTTCGCGACTTGGTTCCCCAATGATACTGGAAAAATCATTGTTGTCGCAACACAGAGGGGTCCTTTTCACCATTCTTCTTAGTTTCTTTTTGTTCCTCTGTAGTGTCGCTTGTTGACACCATTCTCGTATGCTATCCTTAAAAAAGGACATCCTTCTATCCACTGAATCGACTCATCCTGGAGGTACCTTGTAGGCTTGCCTTAGCATTTCTCTCCATGGACTGCAGATTTTTGCAAAGAATAACTCTGTTGCAACATTCCATGGTATATCAGCTTCAAAATAATATTTGCGGAACCAATACATATATTCATCCGCATAACATATATTACTCAGCTCGAGAGCAAACAAAGCTTGCGTATACTCTCTTTTCTTCTTGTCTTTTCTTTCCTCAAAATATCCATCCCCGAGAAAACATATTTTGAGTAGATGACCCATCCTTTCGATAATTGTGAAAATATTATCGTTGGATAAGATCTCTTGTTTGAGAGAAGCTTCTGTCATCTCCCATGCCCTCTTGGCCGAACCTTTCAAACTATTTACCAGTAACTGGCAAAAGTGTTCGTTATTAATGTCCAGCGATGATGAGATAACCTTCCTAGATGCCATCCATTCGTCGATCAAAGATTCCATATTTCTGAAATCGATGATGTCCGTTGTGAGCATTAACCCGAACGGATGTGTTGGTTTAATCATCGTTTTTACCAAAGGATTATTAGATGCCACCTTAACACCTCCCGATCGTCTCTTTGATTGTCGAGCTATGTATTCCTCATAGTCGACCCCGTCCTTCTTCCAAGCTGGTTGAGGAATGGGTTCGGGAGGAACGGGTATTTCAGGTACTGCAGTATTCGTGCTTGCCTCTTCCTTTTTTGGAATAGGCTCATTCATTCTGAGATTTACCAGATCCACAATTCCTAAATTGGAAAGGGATTCGGTTAACTCCGTCAGATCTACTCTTGAGACTTCCATCCGACTTGTCTGATGAGGTCAAGTAGGAGTTCATCGTTGCTTTTAGACTTCGGAACTTCCGTAGTCTTTCCTTTGGAAATGATCGGTATTTCTCCGAATGAATCTTTGATGCGTTCATTCATTGATCTACCAGTTCCCTTTGGTAACCTTCTTTTCAAATCTACAATTTCTTGTTTTAGATCTGAGACTTCTTGTTTGATCTCGAATAGAGATCGGGACATCTTCTCCATCTGTCCACCATAATAAATGATGGTCTTCTGGATCTCCCTAAGGTCTTGAGTGACCTTAGATGTGTCTGGAACAATTATGTTCAAATCTTGGCTGGATGTCATTTAATGATATCCTGCACTTGTGTTATCTCGAAATATTTTCGGATACATTTTCTTGATCTTCTCCTCCGTTAGGTACAAGAAAATAATATTGTACAACATAATTTAATCTATTTCTTCAATAAAACAAGGCTCTGATACCATTTCTGTGCATCGGGTTTAATCAGATACAATATTCGGAAAAAACTCTATTTTTCACTATTCTCAACAATTAACCGGTACGTGGCTTTGTTAGCAGTCAGGTTTCCCTACACCGGAGTGTATTAAAGGGGACATTTGATAGTATTCCAGCCGATATACCTCATAGGTTAAGGTTGATTCAATAAATATGATTTTTGGCAAATTAGATTAGAAACCATAATTTTGACTTGGAAATAGCATATTCATTTGGTACCTATATGATGTGGAAAAGTCATGGGGTGTACAAAGAAATTGATGTGGTGCATTTAGCCTTACCCTTAAAATTATGTGAGGTGTGATTAGAGATTAATAAAATTTAAAATTAATAATGTGGGATATGATTAAAAAAAGAGTAGAGGGTCGATATTCTCACCCTAAAATTTATTATTTGATTCCAACCTTTTCGCGGGATCCCGTCCAACCTCTCTCTCTCACTGAGTGGAACAATGCGAGTCTCAATACCTGAGTTGGCGAACGCGATAAGCCGAGCTCTGCTCATGACTTCCAACCAAACTCTACCAACACGGGTATGGACACCGTCGCTAGAACAAACCCTCCACCAACTCGGTTGTCGCGACTCATTGAGTCCGACCCTCGTCGCCCGAGTTATTGACCCCTTTCTCCTCAACCACCACTCTCTTGCATTCGGCTTTTTCAACTGGGCATCCCAACAGCCAGGCTTCTCCCACACATCCGCAACTTATCAATCCGTACTCAAATCCCTCTCCGTTTCCCGCCAATTTAACGCCATTGATAAGCTCTTAAAGCAAGTCAGAGCTCAAAAGATTTTCCTACACCCCGTCGTTTATCGCTCGATCATTGGTTCCCTTGTCGCGGGAAGGAGAACCCATATGGCATTCTCGGTTTTCTGTGGCGTTCCCTCCATCGTTCCGGAGATCGGACCTGAAGTTTGTAATTCGCTGCTCGCGGCATTGTCATCTGATGGGAGTATGAAGAGTGCACGCAAGGTGTTTGATGAAATAATATATAGAGGTGTTCGATTGAGTACTCTTGGTTTTGGGGTTTTTGTATGGTGGACTTGTAGAAAGAAGGAATTGAGCGAGATTTGGGGTTTGATTGACGACGTTAGGAAGATTGATTTTTCAGGAATTAATGGGTCGGTCATTGCTGTTATGATTGTTCATGGGTTATGCGTGGAAGCTCGAGTGAACGATGCAATATTTGCTTTGGAAGAGCTTAGAAATCGGGAGTGTAAACCAGACTTTATGGCATACAGAATCGTTGCTGAGGCATTGCGCAAGATGGGATACGTGGCTGAGGTAGAGATGGTTTTGAAGAAGAAACGTAGGTTAGGAGTAGCACCACGAGCTAATGACTATAGGGAACTTATTCTAAAGTTTGTTTCAGAGAGGCTGATTTGTGAGGCAAAAGAATTGGGGCAGGTGATTGTGAGTGGCAATTTCCAGATTGAGGATGATGTGCTGAATGTGCTGATAGGGTCTGTTTCTGCTTTTGACCCTTTACATGCAGTCTCATTTCTGAGGTTCATGCTCGAGAAAGAAAAATTACCAACTCTACTAACACTGATCAACTTGTGTGAAAATCTCTGTCAGCATGGAAAGGGAGATGAGTTGGTTGAAGTTTTCCAACTCTTGTCAACAAAAGAATACTTCAAGAACTTGGAGAGTTACAATCTGATGATTTCCTTCCTTTGCAAGGGTGGAAGAGTTAAAGAAGGTTATCAAGTGCTTCAGGAGATGAAGAAGATTGGTTTGAGCCCAGATGTTTCATCTTACAATTCTCTTCTCAAAGCTTGTTGCAGGGAGGATCTAGTGCGGCCTGCAAAACGTCTATGGGATGAGATGTTTGCAAGTGGCTGCTGTGGGAATTTAGAGAGTTACAATATCCTTATTAACAAATTTTCTGAGTTAGGTCAAGTTGAAGATGCTTGCCACCTTTTCCACCACATGCTGGGAAAAGGGTTAGAACCTGATGAGTTGACATACAAATCCCTTCTTCAAGGACTTTGCCAGGTGAAAAATCTTGAAATGGCCATTGAAGTTTTCAACATGTCAGTTGAACAGGATGCCAAACTTGGAAACACCTTGCTGACCAAATTTGTTCACTGCTTATGCAAAGAAGGTGACATGACATATCAGATTACGTCACATAACTAACTCTCTTCATGCTTTATGTGTCAGTTACACCACAACAAGAAAGTTGAGTCGATACATGTTTTTTCATTGTAGGGTTCCTCCTTCCAGCTTCTAAGTTACTGCGTGAGCTCACGTGTGGTATAGCTGTAGGGAGTGTAGAGTCTCATTTGACTCTGCTGAGATATTTGGCTGACTTTGGAGAGCTTTCTTTAGCCTCTGAACACTTACAATGGATTGCAGATAAATCACCTGCTCTGCTGCATGCTATTCCACCTGAATTAGCAGCATCACTTTCATCATCATCATCATGACTCAAATGCAAGATGTTATTACTTGCCTCTGTTTCAGTGATTCACTTCCAACATGATTCTCAATTGCTCATCTAGCACTCTATACCAGTGATGCACATAGGTGTAAATGATAACCCATAGAATCTTGCTCAAGAGCTTGTAAGATTTTGTGCAAGTGTAAAAAACCTCTTTTTATTGAAGTGTTTCATGTATAGTAAATAAAATTTAACCTATCATTTTGTTCTCTGGTTATCTCAGATTTGTACTCGCCTCATTCAAAATTGAGTTCCCCCTCGGACGTGAAGCTGGGCTGGCTACACAAGATATGTTTGAGGCTTAAACAGGCAAGCAACAATTATTTTCACTCTCTATGACTATTTCCACTCTGGCCTTTTTTCTTTGGAGCGATAGTTGAAGTTAATAGGATCAAATATAAAATGGAAAAAATAGTCACGATTTAGTATTAGGGCATGTTTGATTGGGTTTATAAGGTGGGATAGAACTCAATTGGAAAAATGATTTTTCTTTGTTGGCGATGTTATGGTCAGTGAAATTTGACTAAATATCATTATTTTTCTTTGTGTTTGGTGAATCTGTTGATTTGTTACCTGATTTTGATTTATAATTTGTTACTTTTCATGTAACGTTTATTTTTGATTCAGCTAGCCAAGTGGTTAAATGATGAATGTTTCTCATTTTCTTATATATCATAGTAGAATATTATACATTTGAGTCTTCATCTTCTGCTATAGTATGTGTTTTGTGTTTTATCTTTACTTGTTCAAGTTGGTGTTGATATATAATTTATAATCAATGTGATTTGATTTTATTGTGTGACAAGTATGTGGTAACATAGATAGTTTTATTGAAATTTTTGGTTTGTCTCCAGTTGAAATGAAATGTCAATGAATAATGATTATATCCATATTGCTCTATGATTCTGGAATATTATTCAAAAAAAGACTAGCTTGAAAGCTGAAATCTTTTGTTGAAAGTTTCATATGCTGTTTTGAGGACTTGATTTATATCTTTCATATTATACAAATTTTGCTAGCTTTGAGATTTTGAAGAGTTGATTTTAAAAAACAACAAAAAGAACTTTTATTATGATAATTAATAAAAAATGAGGGTTTCCACGAAAAAGAACGGGTCTCTAATTTCACATATTATTTCACGTCTTTTTATTATAAAATAAAATGGACAAATAAAAGTTAATGCCAGAGTAGTGTGATTATGTATGGGTCCCAACTCAATCAAGAGATTAGGGTCATACATTGAGCATACAATATTTGCTGCTTCCCTGTTAATTTATTGGTTCTACACAATTTTGACTATTTTTCGCAGAAGAATGATCTCATGCTTATCAAAATCATTGTTGTGTGAAACAATATATTAGTCTGTTAATCAACTGAATACATGCCTATTGACCAGGTGCATTTATTATTTATGACAATATCATACTTTTTCCTTCATATAAACATTCTTTTTAAATTTAATCTATCAATTCATAGGTTGGTATATCCACTTGGATGATTTGAGTTGAGAATTTTCAAGTTAGATACTTAGTCTTACTTTTTTATATTGTGTGTGCAATCAAAACTACGTAATTTTGATAATATAATAGTAGGATTGAAGATCGGAACTGGGAAGTTTTGACTTCAACCAAACACAATATGAGATCTAAAGCAACTTCATCTCATTTACTGGCTTGCCATTCTCAAAGTTAGTTCATAGTTTATAAATTGAAATAATACGTCAAAGTAGTAATATAATTCTACGTATGAACAAGAGTGAATTCAGTAGGTATATCAATTCTTGAAAGAATGGCCATTTCCACTCTTTTAATCGCCCTTTTCTGTATGTTTATTTCTTATTCATTTTCAAAAGCTGAGAGCCCTCCAAAACCCCAAGCCTTCAGTTTTCCTATCAAGAAAGATATTAGTAGCCACCACTATTACACAAGCATTCAAATAGGTTTCAATAGCACCAGTTTGAATGTAGTGATTGATCTTGGAGGCAAGTTCCTGTGGTTCAACTCCATGGACTACTTCTCTGCAGCCTACTCATGGCGCCTGTCTTATGTGACATTTTAAATTGCAGGATTGCGAATGGAGTTGGATGTGTCTACTGCTTCAATTCACCTCCAGTTAATTACTGCTGCTTCACCTGCACGGATTCTGCCTTCAACCCTTTCACCGGGGCCCATGGATATAGAGGCCTTGGTCAGGACGTTCTGCTATTGTCTTCATCACGAGGTGATTATTACAAGGTGAAATATTTCTCTATTCAGTACTCAGATCCTGTTTTACGTGAAGGCCTAACTAGTCCTACCGTGGGCCTGCTTGGCCTCGGTAGGACTAGGATCTCTCTGCAAGCACAGCTTGCATCAACTTTCAGGATTCGTCATAGATTCGCTCTTTGCATTCCTTCTTCTAGTAATAATGGGAATTTGATCATTGGTGAGGTGGGTTATAAAAACCCATTTAAATATATCTCTAAATCACTTCAAACAACACCCATGATTAGAAACTGAGCACTTCTGGGAATGATGTAATAGGCAATTTCTCAGTTGAGTATTTCATCAATGTCAAGTCCATTAAAGTGGGTGATACTAGACTCATCTTCAACAAAACCCTGTTATCCATCGACAAGAGAACTGGAGGTGGAGGCACGAGTATATGAACTGTGAGGGCATACACTAGTCTCCACAGATCAATCTACACAGCTTTGATCGCTTAGTTTGTCAAGGTCTGTAAAATGAAGAAAATCAAGAGTGGCATCCGTGGCTCCATTTGGTGCTTGCTTTGATTCTAAGACGATTGCTAGCTCCAAGACAGTGCCCAAGGTTCCAACTATCGATTTGGTTCTTCAAAGCAAGAATGTTTACTGGAGATTTTATGGGTTGAACTGGATGGTTGGAGTTAGTAAGGATGTAATGTGCCTTGCATTTGTGGAGGGACAACCAAATCTAACAGGACCAACAACCTCAATAGTAGTAGGAGGGTATCAAATGGAGAATTATTTGCTTGAGTTTGATTTGGGTTCTTCGAGGCTGGGTTTTAGCTCCTCACTCTCGTTGCATGGTACAAGCTGCTCTAAATTTAGACCTTCCTAGGTAGTGTGTACTTCTGATTTTATGATCAAATTGTAGGACTGTGATAAAGAATAGGGCAATGTTATTGCATGTTGCCTTGTGACGTTTTTTGTTCGGAAATGAATATAGGTGACCAATATTGTTTTATTTAGGTCAATTTTATTATACCCTAATCTTTAAATTTTTGGATCAAATTACGTCATTCAAAAGTCGTGTGTCTACTAAAGTAATGACTTGGAAGAAATCATTCCAAGGATTGAGCTCAATGCATTACACCTTAAATATTAATTCAAAGACGTCATTTATATTGTGTTCGGCTCACAGATTAATATTAATTAGACAGTCTAGA
This sequence comes from Scutellaria barbata, assembly GCA_028654395.1. Taxonomy (NCBI): domain Eukaryota; kingdom Viridiplantae; phylum Streptophyta; class Magnoliopsida; order Lamiales; family Lamiaceae; genus Scutellaria; species Scutellaria barbata. Next base: position 9,667,737 of record CM053650.1, read on the forward strand.
GAGTACTTATCCAATATCTAATCTAGTATTCAATATATAACTATTATCTATATAAAAATGTAAATGTTTCTTACAAAATATGAATTGTCGAATATATTTCCATCAAATATTATTATTTAATGTTATAATAGTAATTTAGAATTTTCATAATTAAATAACTTTATATTAGAATTATAATTCAAAATTTGATGTAATTTCATTATAATTAAAATTCTAATTAATACAGAAGTGTTATATATAAGATATTTGTATTATTTCTTTTCTTTATTTGAATTGATTTCCACGTACCACACACGTGATCTAAAACTTGTACTATTATAAAATGAAACGTGGGAACCCCAATTCTTAACTATCTTTATATTATATTAATATAACTTTAATATTATATTACTATAACATTTATGTACAAATATCATACCATTTATACTATATTACTTATACTTTTCTCAGCATAAAACTTCATGTATTATAGTTATATTTTTATGTTATAATAATTTAACATTTACATTATATTAGTATAACATTTATGTACAAATATCATAATATTTAAGTGATTTTGCTTATACTTTTCTATCAATATAAAATGCAAGTAATATAGTTATACCTTTATTTTATAATAATTTAATTTTTTATGTTGTATTAGTATAACTTTTATATACAAATCTTATAATTCTTATATAGTTCTTTAAATAAAAAAAACATAAAAATTTTATTATTAGAACATAAAAGTTAAATTATTACAACATAAATGTTTAAAATGTATCATATGTCTGTAATATAATGTAATGTTAAACTAACATAACATAAGGTTACGATAACCTTAAGCGCGTAAGATAAGAATGTGAATGTGAATATGGGGACATGTGGGAGACTCATGGGATGTGTAAAATCCATCCATAGTTGAGTTGACCTAATTGTACAGATTTATAATTCATGCACACTGCATATTAATAATTGTGTATTTATAATTTTTTTTTTATCAAGTTAATAAATTTTCTTATTTTATATCAATATTTTCTATATTTTATAGATATTTTATAACACCCTTTTTTAACTTTATTTATTTATTATTATTATTTTAATTTTATACCTTAGGCCTTATCACCATCCCTCACCTCTCTCTCTATGGAAATGCCACCTCGACCCCTCCAAAAGGTGCCACCAGCAAGTCCTTTTCCCCAAACAAGAAATGAAGAGGTAGAACCTAGGTGAAAAAGAATGGGAGTTTGAAAAGTTGGAAAGGTGTTTTCTCTCTCCTCCCCCCCTTCTTCTATTCCCTCATCACCGACCACCATCCATCGTATGCTTTCAGTGAAAAAAATTATAAAAAACTTATATATAAGTTGCATGGATCAGAGATTTAATAAACATGAGCTAATATCTTATGTAGATGAAATAATTCATTTATATATAACTAGTAATACCTTTATTCCACATAATTATTATTAATATACACCAGGTGCATAAGTTTGGAATCATACAACTGAGTCAATCCAATTTAGTGGTGCTTTTCACGCGTCTTACATGTAATCACACGTTCACACACGCCTACATGTATGCCCAAGTCCGCGTTCAAACCCTAGCCTGAGCGTCTGACTTTTCTATTATGATCGCCTAACATTTTAGTTATGTTTGTGTAATCTTTTAGTTATGTTTGCATAATCTTTTACAATGTATTACAAATTTATAATACATTTTAAACCTTTATATTATAATAATATAATATTTATGTATAATAATTTAACATTTCCTTTATAATAATTTAACATTTATGTTATTTTTTAAGTACATAAAGGTTATGATATTTGTATATAAAAATTATACTAATATTACATAAAGGTTCAATTATATTGCATGAATTTTTATATTGAAAAAATTCTAAATTATTCACTAAAAAGTTATGATATTTGTACATAAAAGTTATACTAATATATCATATAGATTATACTCATATAATATAAAGATTAATAAGATAAATAAAAATAAAAAAAAACCTATGCGCGGATCTGAGTCGGACCTAACCCGCGCGCACCAAGGAGCATGGATCATATCTGTGCACCTGATTCATAAGAACACTACTCTATGTAATATTAGTCATACCTTTATATATCAAGATATTCGTGAGAAAATATATGTATATATATAAAATGTACGAATCCGGATCAAATGATTATTGAATTGATTCTATATCCATACAACTGATCCATTGTAATAGCTTTTTTAATTATTTAATCTACACGGCTTGTGATCTAGTACAAGAAAGGTTGTATTCTTCTCAAGGGTGAAATTTTTGATTTCAGTAAAATTATCGATACCTTATTTTTATGAAAATATCGGTGAAAATATAGAAAAAATATGGAATTTTTGTAAGAAAATTAGAAAATATACTGATAGTTTACAAAATTTTATAATTAACATTTATATATATATATATATATTGAACTTAAAATTTAAAAAAAAATTATATATTTATAATTATTTCAACCAAAATACATATAGAAAAATGATATATAATCTATAAAATACCATAAATAATTATTTCAACTTTGAAATTTTTTATATCTAAAAATACATCTACACTTTATAATTATAATGCTCAAATTATAATATTATTTGGGTGCAAAATACTTATTTTAATGGCTTAACGAAAAAGAATTTGTGATATTTAATCACTTTCATAATGTTAGAGAATCGTAAGAATATTTGAAATTCATAATGTTAGAGAATTAAAGAATCATATTCACTCACATTCATATAAAACTCTAAAAAATAAAATAAAAAACCAAAAAAAAACAAAAAAAAAACAAAAGATTAGTTTTGATTGATATTTTGCTGATATATTATCAAAATATTGTGATATATCATTAAAATCTCATAATTTTCTTACATGATATCATCGAAATCAATTTATTTATGATATATTATCGATATATCTCTAATATATCACGATATTTTAACGAAATAAAATTGTGCTCTAAAGCACATTTCAAATTGCAAAAAACATATTTGTTTACCAAGGCTGTGGAGGCCCATTTTAGTTTCTTAGTTCACACAGTACAATATCCTACCCATCATATTCCAAAATAAATATTATTTTAATTTTTTTATCTAAATTAAGAAAATAGATAAAAACCACTATTTAAACACAATAAATCTGCTATCATACTTATCACATACACATATTAATGTATCAGAAATCCGACACAATTATTAATTTCAAAATCATAATATCTAATGGAATATGATCTTTATATATTAACAATGGACATATTAAGATATTTTACGATGGGTAAATAAATATAATTTCTAAGCACTATTATTATAAGTAAATTTCAATAAGCATTTTATATCTTTTATTTAGAGAGTACTAATTGAGGATAATTTTGATAGAATTATGGGAATATGTCTATTTACATTCTATAATTACACTTTTTTTGGGATAATTATTTTACGTAATTTCATATACAAACTTCTCAATTCTGAAGTCTAAGAACCAAACAAACAGTTTGTTTATTTATTTAAGGATATAAATTCTAATCAGATTTCCTCAGTTAACAACACCAAAATTTTGTGATTAAATTTGCCCCCTAATTACTTAAACAAGAATGTTCTTCCTTCATTAGTATTGACTAGTTTACACGTAAAAGAATGATAATACACACCTAACAAAGTCGTTGGATATACTATAAATAATTCATTAGTTTATTGATTATCCTTAATACATATCTATACAACACATCAATCCTCAATAAAGTTATATTAATTTAAAATCACCTCATTTACTATATGATAGATTCTTATCCACTTGATATATAAGGAATTCATAATTATATTGTTTGTTTTTTCGTGACATTAAATTATTCTCTAATAAACACCAGCTCTCTTTATATGGTATGAAATTAATATGTACAATAAAATCTCTCTAAAATAATTACTATGAAGCTAGACAAAATATATTAATCAAAAAGGTTTTAATTAATTAATACTTTATTAATTTAGAGAGTTCATATATAAAAAATAGATTAAGATGTGGCTAAATTCATTAAGCAATTGATATCATAGTCAATCGAATAAAAGTTCAATTATTTTTCAAATTTACGTTATATTAACAAACAAATCTATCTATAGTTGACATGGAAAATTATTTTAACAAAATTAAATGAATTTGATCAAAAAAAAATCATATAAAGATATTTTGCTAATATAAAGAAGTTAATGACGAATAATGCATATATATTCAAGCAAAGATCCATATGCTCAAAGTATCGATACTTAATTACTTTATATTATAATTAAAATCAACTTCATAACTTCCAAATAAAATAATAAAAATTAGATATGTGATCAAATTCGATACAAATTCGAAGAAAGAAGCATAATAACAATATTAGTTAAATTTTAATAAAATGTCATAATATATAAAGTATAAACTGTTATATAATTTTAGCATATCATTAATTTTTGTTATCAATAAAAACATGTAATTATATCCGGTTAATTTTCTTAAAAATATCTTATTATTTAATCAGAATTACTAATATTTTATATTGACTCCAATCGAGATTGGAAAAAATTGTTATATTAGAGAGGTTATTAACTGAATCAAATCTTAATTTATGAATGTTTAATTTACTGTAGAATAAAGTTTTCATTTTCTTTAGACAAATCCGAACTCGATTTGGTTCGCCACAATGATCATAAATGTGCACCACACACTACCAATACACCTCAAACAGTAAATAAAATAACTTTTTCAGCTTTTTTTTCCCTCTTTCAATATTCTGTTTCTATTCATCTCGATTTGACTAAGGGCCCCCCATTGGGTACTTGACTAATATCAAAATCTTATAAAGTCTTTCATCTTATAAAATTTTAAAGTTTATAAGATTTTTTTGAGTTTATAAAAATGTTATGTTTTATATTAAAAATATGTATTTAAATTGTTTGGATAAATATAAATGATGGAGTTTGTAGAATGTTATTAATGATAATTGTATAATTTACATGATTAAATTTAAAAAACTTATAATAAATATGATTTTATTTTAGAAATAAGTTAGAAATAGATTTCCTCACCCTTAAAACAAAACTTATAAGTTTCTTAGAGCATATTTTTAAGATGACATAAAATCTTATTTTAAAACTTCATCAAACACTCTTAAAAATTTTATAAGTTCTTAGAATTCATTTGGATAGGTGGATTTGAGTAGGGAACTTAAATCCATAGTAGTAAATCCATTGGTGGTATTTAAATAGATATGGATGTGAAATCCATCATTCTCATTTTGAACTAATTTTTGAGTTATTTGATAAATTTTAAATTTACTCTCTAACTTAATTAGTTCAAAATGAAATTCATGGATTTCAAATCCACGTCCATCCAAACACCATCGGTGGATTTGCTATCATAAATTTCAAATTCCTCTAAAAATCCACATATTTAAATGCATCTTAAGTGAATTTAAAATCCATTCATTTTATATTCGAGAATTCAAATCATTCTATCCGAACACAACTTTAAATATAAAGACATGTTAAAGAATTTATAAACTCTCTCAACTAATTAAACAAACACCAATACTACGAATCTTGTAGTTTAAGTGATATCACACATTTATAAAAATATACATTGTAATGATTAGGTTTCGAATTCAAATCACCTAAATTTTCTAAACTTTATTATCTTCTCACTTCCCCAACTCATTAAAAAAAATTAAATAAAATACCAATTGGGTATTGGATAATTCCATGACAAGTGAGAGGAAACTTCCGCACATTAATGAAAATGGATATGAGGGTTTTAAGCTTTGACTTCTGACTTTAATGCTCATTGATTTGAGTTGGCAACTTAGACTTTTCAACCAGACAATATGAGATGTACAAGATAATGCCGATTTGCTAGCTATTTCATTCCATCTCAATTTCAACACTTCCACATCTAGTACGTAAAAAATACTCATATAAATAATAGTGATCCACTACTCTTCCTTCACACAATGGCCTCTTCCACTCTTTCCATTTTCCTCTTGTCAATATTTGTTCTTTCTTCTTTTTCAAATGCTAAAACCACTCCAAAACCCCAAGCCTTCAGTTTTCCAATCAGCAAAGATGTTACTACCAACCAATATTACACCACCATCCAAATAGGCTCAAAGAGCACCACATTCAATGTGGTGATTGATCTTGGAGGCAATTTCCTCTGGTTCAACTCCCTCGACTACTTCAACGCCGCCACCTCATACCGCCCGATCCTATGTGGCACGCAACAATGCCGGATCGCCAATGGAATCGGGTGCGTCTTCTGCTTCTTATCTCCACCCGTGCCCGGATGCACCAACAACACGTGCTCCGACTACGCACTCAACCCTTTCACCGGGACTCAGGGATACAGCGGCCTTGGACAGGATGTTCTGCATGTGTCATCGACACGTGGGGTCCAGTACAGGATAAATAATTTCCCCTTTCAGTTTTCAGACCCCGTTTTACGAGAAGGCCTGGCTAGTTCTGCTGCAGGCATGATCGCCCTAGGCAGGACTAGAATCTCACTCCAAGCACAACTCGCATCCACCTTCAAAATTAGCCAAACATTCGCTCTTTGCCTTTCATCTTCTAGTACTAATGGAAATCTAATCATTGGAGAGGTGGGTTATAAGAACCCTTTTCAAAACATCTCTAAATCACTTCAAACTACACCCCTGATTAGGAACCCCGTGAGCACTAGTGGGAATGAGCAGATAGGCAACTTCTCAATTCAGTATTTCATCAATGTCAGGTCCATTAACGTTGGTGACACTACACTCATCTTCAACAAGACTCTGCTCTCCATCGATAAGAAAACCGGAGACGGAGGCACTAGTATACGAACCGTGAGGGGGTACACAAGTCTCCATAAATCAATCTACATACCTTTGATCAATGAGTTTGTGAAGGCTGCAGCTAGAAAGAACATCAAAAGAGTGGCATCTGTGGCTCCATTTGGTGCTTGCTTCGATTCGAAGACGATTGGCAGCAGCTCCAAGACAGGGCCAGATGTACCCACCATCGATCTGGTTCTGCAAAGCAAGAGTGTTTACTGGAGATTCTATGGGTCGAACTCGATGGTTAGAGTTAGTAATGAGGTAATGTGTCTTGCATTTGTGGAGGGACAACCGAATCTATCAGGACCAAGAACATCAATAGTTGTAGGAGGGTATCAAATGGAGAATCATCTGCTTGAGTTTGATGGGGATTCGTCGAGGCTCGGGTTTAGCTCTTCACTCCTTCTGCATGATACAAGCTGCTCCCAGTTCGGAGCTGCCTAGGCTGGATGTTTGTGTTTTTATGATCAACTTATGGGATTGTGTTAAATGTATAACTCCCTTGGTGAGCTTGGTTTTTGAGTTTAATCTATATTCTGCATCTTACACCAGATCATTTAATTACTCTTTCATCCTTTTTAACAAATCTGTAAAGATTCTTCAACATAATAATGATATATTGATTATTTTTCATAGTCACGCTGTGAAAAGAGCATGCCAAAATAATAAATGTGATCTTTTTTTGTGTGGAACAACCTTTGAGAGACATGAAATAGTCAACCAGGGAAAATGACCCAAATTACCCATTTTTTTTAACTTTCATCCCATTCTACTCATTGACATAGTAATACACCCTTAAATAATCCTAAATATAGTTTTTATCCCAAAATACCCATTTTTTGGAAAGTCAATTGATATTGTGGGCCCATGTGAGATGAGACACATTGACAATTGCCATTTTGTTGACTTTAATGTTCAAATACACTATTTTAATTTATTTATTAATTTGGACATTTGATCACTGTTTCCAAATACAGTATTATTAATTAATTAATTGTTAATTTATTCACAGTTTGTTATTAATTTATAATACTAACTAATAGTTTATAATACTAATTAATAGTACCAATTAGAGTTGGGAAAATATTGTTTCGAAAAATAATATTTACTAATTATTTTCGAACATTATGTATTATAGCAATAATATTGTATAATAATGTTTCGAACATTATTTTTGAAAACTATTCACTAAAAAATAATTTAATTAATTATTTTACTCATGCTGAAGTGATACCAATTATTATTTATTGATTAATGTAGGCAACAATTGTATAATTTATTTTCGAAAATTACATGAAGATTATATCTTCGAAAACTTTAATTTCTTAATGTTCGAAAAATTTGACCTGCACTTTTAATAATATTTTATTCATTTAAACCTATTATTAATTATTTATTTATTTATTAATTAATTAATGTAGGCATGATTTATTTTCGAAAATTAGCAAAATTGACTTAATTTTCGAAAATTAGTGCAATTGGCTTAATTTTCGAAAACTTGAATTTGTTAATCTTCGAAAATAAAGACATGCACTTGTAATAATATTTTATTCATTGACACGTATTAGTAATTAATTATTTATTTATTAATTAATTTATACATCAAATTGCATGACTTATTTTCGATAATTAGTTAATGTTCGAAAACTCTACTTGCTTAATGTTCGAAAATATGGTATTCTTAATGTTCGAAAATAAAGACATTCCCTTGTAATAATATTTTATTTTATTCATTGACTCCTATTAGGTTTTAATTAATTATTTATTAATTAGTTACTTTGGAAATTGCATTACTTATTTTCGACAATTAGTTAATGTTCGAAAACTCTACTTGCTTAATGTTCGAAAATATGGTATTCTTAATGTTCGAAAATGAAGACCAATACTTGTAATAATATTTTATTTTATTCATTGACTCCTATTAGATTTTAATTATTTATTTATTAATTAATTACTTTGGAAATTGCATGACTTATTTTCGACAATTAGTTAATGTTCGAAAACTCTGTGAAAAGAGCATGCCAAAATAATAAATGTGATCTTTTTTTGTGTTGAACAACCTTTGAGAGAAATGAAATAGTAACCAAGTGAACTATGTGAGTATATGTTTTACATATAAAACCTGATGTTGCTCCGATTTACCGTTCTCCTTTTGAAGCTGAACTCGAAACCTTGGGTCTAAAACCTGCAAAACAAACACCAACAAACACCGGGAGGGTTCCCATCGCTCCCGGCGATGGGACTCCGACGCTCAAGTCAGTCAGATTGCCCAAATAGATCTCTCAAATTACACAAGTGTGTGTATAATTAATTGTGTATGTATTTTATACATTGTCTGTTTAAAAGCAAACATAAAGAGGGTATTTATAGACTCCCTGAGTAATTGTAGTAGGAATAGGAGTCTCAGTTGTAGTTGAAGTAGGAATCCTAATTGTAGTGGGAATAGAAGTCCTAATTTCAGTTGAAGTAGGAGTCCATTTATTCTGATCACATCAGTACTCCCCCCTTTGGTAGTGTATGTTGACATACAGTAGTGGAGTTCACTAAATTTTGAAAAAAGATGTGAGTTTCCTCCATTATAAATAATTAATCACATAAGTATATCTGAAAGAAATAAACAGACGTATTTATTCGAACATTTGAATGAGATGTTTCAATTTAATCAAGACATTCCAAGGGAACGTATCAGTCGCTTCAACAGTTCGACATTCCGAGGGAATGTATCAATTCGTCAAGACATTCGTCTTTTTAGTTAGTTCGTCAGGACATTCGTCCTTTTAGTTCGCCGGGATATTCCGAAGGAATTCATCAATCAGTCTACTCCATCAGGCTATTCCCAAGGAATGTGTTGACCAGTTCGTTCGATCAGGACACTCCATGGGGATGTATCAATCAGTTCGTTTCAAGGGAATGTTGATCAGTTCGTTCGATCATGACATTCCAAAGGAGTTCGTCAATCAGTTCGTTCCTAGGAAGATTTCGTGGATCAGTTCGGTCGATCCACCCTTCCAAGGAAAAATCAATCAGTTCGTTCCTAAGAAGGTTCAATTGATCAGTTCGGTCGATCAACCCTTCCAAGGAGAAATCAATCAGTCCCATCGATCAACCATTCCAAGGAGAAATCATTCAGTTCGATTCAAGGAAGGTTCAGTTGATCAGTTCCATCGATCAACCCTTTCAAGGAGAAAGCATTCAGTTCGATCCAAGGAAGGTTCAGTTGATCAGTTCCATCGATCAACCCTTCCAAGGAGAAATCATTCAGTTCGATCCAAGGAAGGTTCAGTTGATCAGTTCCATCGATCAACCCTTCCAAGGAGAAATCATTCAGCTCAATCCAAGGAAGGTTCAGTTGATCAGTTCAATCGATCAACCCTTCCAAGGAGAAATCATTCAGTTCGATCCAAGTAAGGTTCAGTTGATCAGTTCCATCGATCAACCCTTCCAAGGAGAAATCATTCAGTTCGATCCAAGGAAGATTCAGTTGATCAGTTCCATCGATCAACCCTTTCAAGGAGAAATCATTAAGTATAACGACAATCATATAAAATCAAACAGAACAAAAAAAACACAGCAATTTAATGTGGTTCGGCTAAATTAGCCTACGTCCACGGAGAGTAGAAATTTCTCACTTTATTAAGGTAAAAGGAAATTTGAGTTTGGTAGTTCTCTATGATCCTTTGATATTCACCATGTTTGTTATCTCAACGTCTTAACTCAAAATTTCCCACAGACGGCGCCAATTGATGTTGCTCCGATTTACCGTTCTCGTTTTGGAGCTGAACTCGAAACCTTGGGTCCAAAACCTACAAAACAAACACCAACAAACACCGGGAGGGTTCCCATCGCTCCCGGCGATGGGACTCCGACGCTCAAGTCAGTTAGATTGCCCAAATAGATCTCTCAAATTACACAAGTGTGTGTATAATTAATTGTGTATGTATTTTATACATTGTCTGTTTAAAAGCAAACATAAAGAGGGTATTTATAGACTCCCTGAGTAATTGTAGTAGGAATAGGAGTCTCAGTTGTAGTTGAAGTAGGAATCCTAATTGTAGTGGGAATAGAAGTCCTAATTTCAGTTGAAGTAGGAGTCCATTTATTCTGATCACATCAAAACCAATTTTGATTTTAAAATATTAACTAATCGAGTTCTTAAGCCAATAATGATCAGAAATTTCTGATATCCGCGGAATTCGATCCGAAATTTTTCAATTTTGGAACGAATATTTTTAATTCGAAATCCGAAAATCCGAATTCCGATTTTTCCAAAAATTTTCGGATGGAAATCGGAATTAGTTTTGAAATTTTTGGAAATTCCGAAATTCCAAAAAAAATTCCGAAAATTCGGAATTCCAAAATTTCTGAAAATTTCGAAATTTCTGAAATTTCCAAAATCAGATTGGATTTCACATTTTCCAAAATTTTTGGATGGAAATTGGAATTGGTTTTTCATTTCCGAATTGTTTTGGAATTTTTCAGAAACATCCTATTTCCGATTCGATCCGTCCGATCTCCACCTCTATCTATACTATATATATATAAAATGTAAGAAGTTTGAAAATATTACTAATTTCACTTTCTCACTCAAACTACCTTGTAATAAACAAAATGAAAAATAATATTTTTATTATGTATTTTACACAATAGTAGATAAAAATATGAGAGTTTATTATCTTTTTTGTCCCGTAATTTAGGGGATCTGATAATTTCGAACTTTAATTTTTCAGGCTGGCAATTTAGGACTTTATCTTTCCGGGCTTTGCGTATTTTACTCAATTTGAGCCCGAATTACTTAATTGGGCGAAAATCGCATGTGAATCGCACGTGAGGTCGCGAAATTGAGCAATTCAGGCCAATTTTGCTGAATTGACATTTTTTCCCCTGTGGCAATTCGAATTTTTTTATCTACATTCCACGTGGATAAAAATTCCTTACATGTAATTTAATCCCTAATGGCATGATTGGTATGCATGAATAGATTAGGAATAGAATGATTATGTAACATCCCAATTCTTTTGTAAATAAACCTTAACCGAGACGTTACTCACTTATAAAAAAATTTCCTCTTCAAAAGAATAAAATATAAATAAAATCAAGAATAATTATAAAATATACATTTCTTAAAATCATGAAATCAAACACTTTAAATAAAAGAAAACTTCTAAAACCTTTGATCATCGGCTACCAGCATCCACCGCTCGTGCGCCACGCCCTAAACTTCTTAAACTGAAAACATTTTAAAAGAGGGGTGAGTGACAAAAGTACACTCAGTGGGGTGGAGAAACTCGGGATGACATAAAATAATTTTGTAAGATTTTACACACACATGCCAAAACACCATTTTATCACATAAAACAGATTTTCTTAAAACATCTGTCTTTTAATAAAAACCGTAGAAAATAGATCATTTCAAATCACGTGACTTAAATCATTTTATAATGTAAGCATCCATCTCAAATCAATCATCCTTCACATTCAAACATATCACTTTCCACATAATTTACGGTGCTTAGCCGCCATTAAAGCATTTTACGGTTCTTAGCCGCCATGAAAACATTTGTGGGTCTTAACTGCCTTTTTACGGTCGTTAGCCGTCGTAATACGGTGATCAGCCATCTTTTTGCGAGCCTTAGCCGCCTTGCATACGCATGCATAAGCACATATCACTTCATTTTCACATTTACGGTTTTTAGCCGTCTTGTAAACATACAATCAATCATTCACGTTCAAACATCACTTTTCACATAATTTACGGTGCTTAGCAGCCATGAAAGCATTTTACGGTTCTTAACCGCCATGAAAACATTTTACGGTTCTTAGTCGTCCTGATACGGTGATCAGCCGTCTTTATGCGAGCCCTAGCCGTCTTACATACGCATGCACATGCGCACATATTTGCATCACACATACACATATCAAACATACACATAAAAGCACATTTATTTAACAAAACACTTAGTTGCAGTTCTCAACTGCCATGAAAACACATCTTATTTGCACATATGCAAATCTTAACTTCACATCATTCTTCACCTTTGCATTCATAGTAAAACATTTGTAATCCATCACTTGCTTTAAATCATTCATCGTATCATAACATTATCACACATAACATCTCATGCATTCAGCACGTATACCCAACTCATTTAATAATAATCTTAGCTCAGAGCACTTTATTCACATAGCATACATATCGACCCAACATCATTCAAGTATAATATTCACATTCATCGTATCATAACATTGTCACACATAACATCTCATGCATTCAGCACGTATACCCAACTCATTTAATAATAATCTTAAAAGATTGCATAAACTTTATGATATCTTAATTTAAAGAATTTACCCCCACCTTGTTCGGTGGTTACCACGTGAGCAGCACCCCTTAAAGATCACGTATCCCAAGGCTTCATTCCAATAGGTAGCCTACATAAATTACGATATTTTCTTAGATCATTATAATCTATAATTAAAGATTAAACCAACATTGGATCGGATACTATCGATCGAGATGAGACGGATCGGAACGGAAAGCCTAACGATTGAGGTTAAAGAAATAAAAGGAAAATATCAGTTTATAAGGCTGAGATGAAAGAGAATGAATTTTGGATCACAACAAAACAAGAATGAGCTCGATCGGAGTTGAAACGAGCTCGAACGGAGCGTTTTAAGATTTAGGGGTATTTTGGTAATTTGGTCAAAGGGTTGACTTTGACCGGGACCCACGACCCCCGGTCAATGATATTTTATTGGCAACGTCTCGATGATAAAGTACGATGAAAAGAAAATGAGATTCAGATCGAAAATCGAATCGAAAATACGACGTCGCGGGTGTTCCTTACGACGGGAAAATTTCCCGACGGCGTCTCCCGTCGGCTGCCTAGTTTTCTAGGCAGCGGGGGCAGGTTGGTGCCCAAACCTCCCATCGTCCCCTGCTAGACTAGCCTACTTCCCGCAACTACCGGTTGCGGCGGAGCCGTTCTATGCCGTCGACCCTTAGTCCTTCGGCTAGCTTGTACCGTCGGCTACTAGATCCGACCATCCTTTGCCAAATTCCGGCATGAATAGTGTCAGAAAAACACCCTCAAAATCCCTTCATCACACACATTTCACAAACTCCTTGTGCAACAGCCCTCTTTCTAGCCAATTTTTCGGCACCGGCGCCGCCATCCATGGCGGCACCACCCCTCCAGTGGCTAGTCCACAACCTCGGCAGACCCTCAGGTACCTAAAACGGCGATAAGAAGAGCGAGAGAGAGAAAACAGGAGAGAGAAAAGGTGGCAAGAAGTAAGGGTTTAGGGTTTTGGAGATGGTTTTTCACCGTTTTCCGGCGAACGGAAAATCGGAATTGAGTTCCGGAAGTTGCCCTAGACTCGTATTGTCGAGGGCTACGGTGTATACGAAAATCAGCCGAAACGGATGGGTTCGACATTTTCCGGCGACGGCAGCGGCGGTTTTTCGCCATTTTCCGGCGAACGGAGCATCAGAATTGAATTCCAGAAGTTGCCCTAGACTCGTATCGTCGAGGGCTACGTTGTATATGAAAATCAGCCGAAACGGATGGGTTCGACATTTTTCGACGACGGCAACGGCGACGGCGAAATATAAAATTAAAAGGAAAGAGAGGAGAGAGAGACTTACGTGTGTTTGGCGCTTTTCGGCTCGTTCGAAGAAACGATGAAAAATGAAATCGAATGAGGGCCTATTTATAGAAAATTTTGAAAGTTACTATTCATGATCGGGTAAGTCACTATTCATGATAAGATTTCGATTACTGTTCATTGAGATTCTATTCCTCGTTTTTTTAAACTTCGTAGTTTGCCCTTTTCTTTGCCGTTTGAGCTACGGGTGTCCGATTGACCTCTAGTTCGTTTCTATTTTCTCATTTTTCCGTTACGCATCTAATCATATAAAAATATTCTATCTTTCGTGTCTATAAATTTTTATCCATTTAAAACTAGACGTTAAACAAGTATCTGAAACACACGTAATTAAATTAAACAATTAAAAATTAATACACACAAGATGTTTTAATTAAGGGTTTACTTATTTAATTAATCAATTATACTTCTTTTTTGTTCTGGATGTTACAAATTATTCTCAAATCCATTCCAAATCCTATGATTGGTATATTTTAGGAATGAGAATACTAATTCCCTTGGGAATGACTATTCCCAAAAATATATGAATGCCCATTCCATCCATCCCCTCTAGTATTATGTATTCCCCCTCTTCAATGAATCAATTATATACTTATTTTAGGTAAATTTATCCCTATTTATTTTTTATTATGACAACATTGTACTATCAATTAAGGAATGACTATTACATTCCTTGTCAATACCAATCATATGAATTATTATTCTTATACTATTCCATTCACATCTTCATTCCATTCCTTAATTCATTCCATTCAGCTTCAATTCCATTCATTCATACCAATCATGCCATAAATGAAAAAATCCAAATATTACCCCCAAATCAAATGAGTGAAATCCCTACCATTATGTAGGAGATGTTATAATATTCTCCTCCAACATTGGTTGTCACCAAAATCATCGACCTTGTAATCAAATTCTTCGGCATAGCTTGGAGATAGAGATGGCAGTGCAGAAAGTGACCTAAAATTTAAGAAACGATATCTGGGTTCTGAAATTAATAAAGGAATTCGAGATCTAAGAGGTGGGTTTTTGATAAAATTAAGGTTGTCAAACGATTTCGATGCTGATATGATGCAAGACTAGGACGGAAGCTCTCCATCTCCCCATTCATTGGGGCGTCGCTGCAAAATCCTAGTTTTGCTACCTGATTTCTTCTTCTGATTAAATCAGTTATCTGCCATTGTTTGCATGTTGCTCGAGAAGAGAAAGGGATTTGTCACTTGTTTTGGGCATTTTTGTGGTTTGAGTATGAAGATTTAGGCAACAAAAAATTATAAAGACTGCTGATTTTCAATTAGGGCAATCCACCTCCAATCTCTAATCTCTGCCATCTTTGATTGTAGGGATTTCACTCACTTGATTTGAGTGGGAATTTTGGATTTTTTCATTTAGGGATTAAATTACATTTGGGAGAGTTTTTATCCACGTGGAATGTAGATAAAAAAAAATTTGAATTACCACAAGGGAAAAAAAGTACCAACTCAGCAAAATTGGCTTGAATTGCTCAATTTCGCGACCTTACGTGCCATTCAAGTGCGATTTGGGCCCATTTAAGCAATTCGGGCTCAAATTGGGCAAAATTTGCGAAGTCCGGAAAGATAAAGTCCTAAATTGCCAGTCCAAAAAATTAAAGTTCGAAATTGCCAGACTCCTAAATTTTGGGACAAAAAAGGTAATAAACTCTATATATGATTTACAATCTCATTTTTATATATATTATGTGGTTAATTATGTCAACTTTAAATCGACCTTGATACAATGGGTAGGGGTCATCAGCCGGTTTAAAAATCAAAACCGAATCGAAACTGTATACCGTTGTTCATCAGTTTGGTAAATTTTCTAACCGTGAACCGTCGGTTTGAACCGACAGTTAAACCAACTGTTTTCCTCTTTTTTTTTCTTTTCTTTTTAAATTTCAAGATGTGACGTGGATGATTTATATGAGTCGATCGTTGATGATTACCAGTCAAGGCAATTTGATCGTTGTGAACCGGCAGGATCAATTTTTTTTAAAAAAAAAAGCCACATGGAGGGCATGATGACTTGATCGTTGATGATCAACGAATGAGATGAGTCGATCGTTGTGAACCGACGGTTAGAATCAGCCGATCCCTTTTATTTTTCCAAATGATGAATGATCTCTATAAATACCTACACTTCATTATTTGTGATAATTGTTATTCAATTTCATAGTTAATACTCTTCCTTTTCATTTCAATTTCACACTCTCATAGCTACTACTCTTCTCTTTCAATTTTCAAGCTCAATTCTATTTCATTCCATTTTATTTTATTTCACTCTCTTTCAAAATTTTAAAAAAATGTCTAGAAGAGGTACTTCTTCCACCGGTTCATCTCATGGGAAAGAAAAATGTTCTATGACACCACCTCAAGATTTGCCTCTAAATGATATTATTAATTCTTATTCCCTAATTGTAGTCAAGAGGTGATGATTTAGAGTTGCGATTTGGAGCAACTCTAGCATTGATTCTTATTTTGACATTAGCGTCCAGAAGGTGATGATTTGGAGACAACTCTAGGCCTTAATACTACCGCCGTCTTTGCCGATCAAGAAGAAGAGGAGGTGCCGAGAGGCACTCAAAAGAATGGTAATACAATGCGTAGCACTTCTTAAGCATCTTTGACACTTCGAAGTAATATTTTCTCCTTTCAATTTAAGAAGTAAAAAATAGCGAATAACACTGTGGATTACATAATCACTTGCAACTATTGTGAAAAAAAGTTATAAATTCAAGTATGGAAGGGGCTACGGGATATCCAACAACCATGTGTTGAAAAAGTATCCCGACAAGATGGGCAATGAACAATTGCAACCACACAACTTCATGGATTTAACGACTCTTCTCAAGGAGTCAAAAGTATGAAATCTTTTCTTTTTAAATTTAGTCAATTATTCCATAGGAAAGGAGTAGTCGAATTGTTACTAAAAAACATCTTCATATACAGTTTCTATTGAATTTGATAATGTTAGTGCTAATATAGTTAGTATGCCTATGTTAAATGAATATTATTGTGGCACCCCAATCTAACTTAAGAGGTTTGAGACACCACCTTGATATTATGTGCTCAAAATATTCGTAAAAATATATAATAATAATTTAAAATCATTTCCATATAGAAACTCAATGGAAGACTTTACTAAAAATATAAGTATTTTTTTTCTCTCTATTTTAAATCAAAAAGCTTAGCATGCAAGCAACTAACTCATGTCTTACCCACATTTGTAAATCAAAACCTTGACATATATACGATACATGAAAATTGTACTTGAATAGTTAATCCAGCATAGAAATTTTCAAAAACTTTAGGTAATATCAAATTCATACAGATTAAAATATATTAAAACATATGCTTTTGGGAAGGAGTCCGTACAGTTGGCTACACATCCGCTTTATCGTAAGTTGAACCTGAAAAATATTTTACATAACATCATGAGACTCCTCCGAAGAGAAAGCACAGTAGGATAACCGTACTTCTCTAATACATTAAAATAATTAAACTATTAAGCACATACTACAACATCATCCTTGGGTACGCTAATCCTTGGACCATAACATAATATCGAGGAATGTGGGATTGCTCGCCCACTAGACCTCGCATCATAGACCAAACACTTTTGCCCTTATATGGTCGTTGGCCGGTAGGGAAGCTGCATACCAGTTATAGCTACGGTGTTTCTATCCGTAGATTTTAATACATAACTTACTAATTCAATTAACAACACGTAGTTAGAGAGTAGAAGTTACCCACTTTTGAGGTTTGACTTGAAGAAGGGATAACTACTGAAGTATCCGGTTGTTTCCTACTGCACTCGGCACATTCATTCACTTTTAGTCTTCAAATCACATCTCATTTATATCATAAACATACATATATATTCGTCTTCATTGGTTTCTTTATTTAACATATTATTTGGTATTTGTTGATATGCTTCAATTAATTATAATATCACAAAAATCATATTATAACCATCTAACCTAACATGCTTATCATACATGTTACACATTGTATATCATAAACACATAACCAAAAGTTAGGAGAATTTTAAAGCATACCTTAAAATAAACATCAATTATACCTTGAAGGAAAAATCGTATCCTACGTTTTAACTCCCAATACTAACATCCATTTTCTTAAAATTTAAATGATTCATCACTTCACATACAAGCTCTCATTTTATCATTTAAATGATTTATCACTTCACATACAAGCTCTCAATTTTTTAATTTCCCTTGTCTTGAAAGGATTTTGATTTTTCGCTTAATTCTTGAAAATGGGAGCTCGTTTGAAGATGGGAATGAAGATTTTTGAGGAAAAAGAAAGTGTAGAGAGAAGGAGGAGCAAAATTAGTTAGAGAGAGAGTGCATCTTGCCAAATGAGAAATGAAAAGCTTAAAAGTGGAGTCTCTCCCTTTTATATGTAATATATAGTGTGTAAATCATAATTTAATACATGTAGATCACTTGTATAATAATAAAATTTAAGATGTAATATCATGTGGTGGCATTGAGAGTTGTGGCTTAGCTTATCTAATGTGACATAAAAGAATTCATGATTATGATAATTAATGAGTATTCTACATGTCATATTTAGGAGATACAATTGTAGTGATGAGATCGAAATGGTTAAAATATTTTCATGAAATACCCAATTTAATTTTATGTTGATCCCAAGTGGTATAAGGTTAAGAGGGGGGGTTGAATTAATCTTATCAAATTTTCTCCAAAAATATTAAGTCCTTTGATGAGCAGGTAGCTAGATAGCTTACTGCACGATAGGTTGCTGTTTGGGCAGTGACTTCAGGATTTAGACAGAGTTAAAAATGCATAGCTGAAATAATGTGATTTTCGAAGAATACTTTTAATGCAAGATGCTAAAATGATCAGATAGATATATAAAACAATAAAAGCACAAACACGCAAACTTATAGAGGTTCAAAGGTAGAGTAATCCCTCTACGTCCTTTCTACTCCTTCTTAAGGAGAACTTTGTGAAAGTAAGTTTGATTTACAATAGACACAGCTAATACAAACTTCACTCTACACAAACACTATCAGCTTTGTCCACACAGGTAACTGCACAGTGACTACACTAATCGACCCACACATGATGTCCACACATGTTCTTTGACCTACACAGGATCCTTTCTCTTCTTCAGATAGAACAATTACTTAGCAGGATTATCCTCTACCTAAGCAACTCCTAAACAGTCTATTTTAGAAAGATAGAAAATTCTTCAACAATTGAATGCAGCAAGCTTTTTGAACTTCTGAGTTTCACAAGGTAGCTGATTGCTGCTAATTTAGACTGAATGACTGAGACTTGAAGGATTTTGAGCTCTTAGAGAATATGCTTCGCATATAGGATGTTTAAGTTCTTGTCACTTCTCAGGTGCACTCAATCTTCTATTTATAGGCTTTAGTGAAAAATCTGCCCGTTGAATAGACAGTTCTTCATTGGTGAGGTGTCTTGATCTGATTGGTTTCTTGTTGATCTTCTTTCACCTTATTCTGCAGCGCCTCCCTTCTGTTATGCACCTGCCTTGTCATTTTTCTGCTCGTCTTTGTTCTACAATTTGTTGTACTCTATCCTTGCTGCTTTTCCAAATAGCATTCTCTGATTGGTTGGAACTTAAGTGTCTCTACAGGTTAATCAGAGTGCACTGATTTTGATGTATCTAGGAGAATCAACTTTCTTGACCTGAGATTCTTCAGATACCTCCCAGCATCCTTTGATACTTGGACACGGTCTTCTTCAGAAGATGCAGTAACTTGATATTATGCAGGTAGTAGGGACTTGGCGCAAGTTCCTTTGCAGAGTCTTCTTCATCTTCCAGCATCCTTACTTTAGCTATTTTTACATATGGAAACTTAACCAGATAGCTAAGATCTAATCTATTACATGTTTTGTCTCATAAAAATCTATTACAATTTATCCTATCAATTTCCCCATTTTTGATGATGACAAAACTCCTTAAGAGGATCAAGACTCATTTATATATATATATATATATATATATATATATATATATATATATATATTAGAACATAATACAGATGAACATAATCAGATATAATCATGCATTAAGTTCACAAGAAGTGAGCTTTCAGAAAAACAACCCATTATGTATTATATTGATGATCTATCAACATAATTACAGATCACAGATAGAATAGTTTAACAATAGAAAGAAACAAAGACAGATATAAGATAAACAGAAACAGAAACAGAAAGAAGGAAACTAAGTCTTCAACCAACTGGCTCTCTTTCTTCTTTCGAACTTTGAACCTTTCCACCAGTTAGCTAAGGACTCTTGATAGCTCGGCTCCAGTAGCTTCCTTACCTCCTCATCTTCTTCAAACCTGAGCCAGAAGTCTTCGCAGTAAGGTATGAACTCTTTTCCTAGTCTCTGCTTTAGCTTGACTTGGATTGGTAATCCTTCATTCTTGGTAAGATCTAGGAACCTCTGCAAGACTTCTTTGTAGGTTCGAAATCCTCTGAAGAGAGCAGATTCCTTGCAGAGAGTTGTGAAGTACTTCATCAGCTCCACCCTCTTGAAAGCTTCTATCTGGTAGAATGATGGATTGGCATCAGTAGGGAGAGTGACCTCCGGAATCTTTGGAATGACGAACTTGTCGTTCTTGAGATCTAGGCTTGCTTTCAGAAAGGTCTTGAGAGTTGCACTGGCAGGGTTCTGCATGTTCTTCTACAACTCAGCTATGTCAGGCAGCTTGTGAGGTGGGTAGACTTTGGCAAGAACTTCCAGCGGCCCTTTCGCAAACACAGCGTCCAGGTTGCTCTTCAGTTCAGCTTCTGTCCTTCTCCTCTTTTCATCTCTGATTTCAGTACCTTTTCTGAAGCCTGGATGGATAGTCCCCGAGAGCTTCTGATTTTCTCTTTGAGCTGCTGTCTAGGAGGGCTCTTGATCCAGCTCCCCTATTACCACCATCACCAGCATCATCTTTCCTTCTGCTCACTACCATCTGCTTGCAGGTAGTAGGATCCCATCCACTCTTCTGCCAGCCTTCCAACCTCCTTTCCCTCTTTTTGTCATCATCAGCTCTCCCAACTGCAAAGCTGACCATTGAGTGAATTTCTGACAAGGTGCTAGAGTGTTCTCTCAAAATCTACGATTGGTTGAACTACTCCTCATCCATGCGGCCTACTGCGGCGACAAGAGCTTTCTGGTCAGTGTCAAGAGTGATCATCTTCTGCTCTTGTCTGTTCAGCTTCTCCCTCACGTTCCTGACCACTTCCACAGTAGCATCCTCCTTAGGGGGTCCGTGAGCATCAATCACTTGACGAAGCTTTGACAGAGTTATATTGAGGGAGTCAATGAAGGTTTGTGTCCTGATAGAGCTCAAACGAGTTTTCTTGTGGAGTTTTCTGCTCACTTTCACCAGTGACTTCCCCATCTGCTCAATTGCAGTCAGAACATCATCATTCGATCTGACAGTTTCCTGGCCTTCGGCAGTGTCAATAGCAGGTACCTGTTGAGAAGACGCAGGGGTTAGTGCTTTGGATTTTTCGGCTCCGGTATCACCCTGTTCACTAGGTGACCCATCATCGCTGCTGGATGGGCTACTGGATCCTCTATCTCCTGATCCAGCTTCCTTTACTGGAGCTTCCTCTCCAGCCTCCTCCTTATCAGCTCCCTTATCTCCTTCCTTCTCATCCTCATTTTCCTTCTTAGCCTCCTGACTCTCATCAGTCTTATCCTCCTCTTTGTCCTCAGTCTCATTTTCCCCTTCCTTGTCCACCTTCATTGCATCTCCTGCCTCCTGTACTGTATCCACCTCATTCTCTCATGTGTTTCCACCATCAATAACCATCTCGTCATGGTCCACCGATTTGACAGGCGTTGCTTCCTCCATCTATGTAGGAACAATCACCTCTACTCATTGTTCCTTTTCCATAGGGGCAGGCTCCTTCACTCCTTGAGCTTTCTCCATAGAAATAGGTGCCTCCATCTCCTGTACCTGTTCAACATGAACAGGTGCCTCCATCTCTTGTACCTGTTCCCCCTCAGCCTTTACCTCCATTGGTATTGGTATAACTGTTTTCGTGGTTTCATCGGCGGCTGATGGTGGTGGTGTGATGGTTAGCTCTAGGAATGTATCCAGCATTGCCACAGCAGCGAGGGTTTCCAACTCCTTTACCTTGGGAAAGTTAGTGGGTGTGGTGCTCATTTCCTTCATCGACATCTGCCTAGGGACCTCTGGCAGAATGATCAGATCGGTAAGATAGGAAAATTCTTCACCGTTTTTCTCCGTTGGTGAAGGTGACCTCCTGTTAATGGGTTTTAGCATTAGCGGTGCGTATGAGGATCCTTCACCTGCCTGAGGTTCCCTTACTAGCCTCCTCATCTTTGTATCAGCCAGGCTCACATCAGTAGCTTGCTTGATCATCCGCTCCAGGGCCTCCTCTTCACCATATTTCTCCACCTAGGCTACAGCAAAGCCCACGTCATCGCCTGCTCTAACCTGATCAGCAGCAGCATCCAGAATCACCTCATCTCGGTAGAAGTCAGGTTGCTCGATGGGTGCCTTCTCCTTCAGGCTCCTAGGGGCAGATAGTTGCTTAGCAGCTTCCTTTTGCTTCCTGGTCTCAATTTTAGTAGCAATCTCAGCATTTTCCAGATACTCAGGCCACTTCTTCTTCCTGAGATCTTTCAGGAACTTCTTCTGTAGAATCTCCTCCAGATCATCCATCATTGCCTAATTCAGGGCCTACTCCTCCTTCGTCTTCCAGTTAGACCACTGGATCAGTTCCTCTCTAGGGAGGTGCCTGTACTGCCACCATGTTGTGAATCTGTCCATCAGCTTTGCAAAATCAGCTTCCACCTTCGGTAAGCTGATGACATATTCCACCACATCCTCCTCTTCTCCTCTAGCTTCTTCATCATGAGCAGCAACATTCTATGTCTGCTCATCTCTTAGTGGAGAATCAATCTCCACTTTTACTGCAGGCTTCTTAACTGCCTGAGTAGTGGTGCCTTCTGATTCATCATTAGAAATTACCAGCCTCCTTCTTGTGCTTGATCTTCTTGGGCACTACAGAGGTTGGTGAGGGTTCGTTCATCCTCAAGTTGTTTTTCGGTGAAGATGAGCCGTTGCTGGTCCAACGGAATGTCTTTCTTATCCCGGAAGCGCCCTTGGAACCCTCGGAGACCTCCTTGGTTACTAGGGATGGCCGAACAGTGGTCTTCTTAGTAAAAACCCTACCTGCACCGATGAACTTCCCTTTCTGGATGGGTTTCTCCTGGGACAGATCTACTTTCAAGTGTCCCAGGAGGGTGTTCACCATAAGCCCATAAGTAGGCTTGTCTACCTTTTTCTCCACCTCCTCTACCAGCCTGGAGAGCAAGTAGCTGGCCCAGTCCATCTTCTCCTTCTTCAGAATGGCCATCATCATCCTGTACCTGAAGTTGGTACACTTATCAAAGGAACCAGAGCGCTTCTTAATGATATGGCAGCAGATGTCGTGTAGCATCTCGAACTCAAGAAGAAAGAACTTCTTGCTGCAGCTTCTGGACATTCCCTATGTGTCCGACCTACCAGTGAAGGTCATCCAGTAGGCCTCCAGCTCTTCTTCTCTGTACGTAGAGAGGTCACTGGAATCTATTCCGTCGGTGGGGAGAGAGAACACCTCTTCCAGAAGGCTCGTGTCCACAGTGACTGTTATTGCGCCCATCTTTGATTGGATCTTTGACTGATCCATAGAACTCCTAGCCCGCCTGTAGAACTTGGCCACTTTATCCTCTGCATAGGGAGTTTTGAAAAATGAGCAAAGTCTCAGTAGGCCCAAGGAGCGAAGACACAGTAGAATGTTCTTTATCAGATCCTTAGGGTGTCCCTCCTCCTCGACCATGTTAGAAGGATGTCCTGGTCCACCAACCTACCGTCGACAACGAGGTTTTGCTTGTGTGCCATTTGAGAATGAGAGAGAGAGAGAGAGAGAGATAGATTGTTAGTGTAAGAGTTTAGAGAGTGCAAGGAGTTAGGGTTTTCAGAAAACTTGAGAGTGAAAGAAGATAAGTGAGAGGGATGAAGAGATACTCCCTTATATTTGAATTTGAAGGATCTTAGATCGAATGGTCCAGATTTGATTTGGAGTTGAAGAGTCTCTTGATCCTTCGGTTGAGATTTTTCGTACGGTGTGTGTTGATGTGCTTGATATTATATTTTGAGTGAATCGAGGGGTTTTTCTACAAAAATGGCTGCTTAACGCGGGGTAACTATTCCGCTTTCCACGCGCCTATGTTTCTGGTTTCTGCAAATTACTTACTGTAACCGTTGACCAGTATCCTAGCTTTAGGGACTGTCCAGGATCCTCGAGCAGTGACCTTTAGGTTACTGCTTTGTCATTTGAGTCTTTCATCGCCTGGAGTTCCCCTTAAGCTGTATAACCATATAAGTAGAGATATTAGAGATATTTAGCTCAGGTTGATTATGCCTAGCTCGCTTCTAAGAAATGAGAATCTTGATTCACAAAGAGGCTTAGTGAAAATGTCAGCTAGCTGTAGGTCATTATGCACTTTTTCTAGGGATATATCTTTCTTTTCAACATGATCCCTTATGAAGTGGTGCCTGATATCTATGTGTTTTGTTCTTGAATGAAGAATTGGGTTATATATGATTGCAATTGCACTTGTATTATCACACAGGATGGGTGTTCCTTTTTCTTCAATCCCATAGTCCTTCAGTTGTTGTTGGATCCATAGAATTTGTGTACAGTAGCTTCCTACAGCAATATATTCGGCTTCGGTTGTTGAGGTTGCTATAGAGGTTTACTTTCTGCAAAACTAGGATATCAGATTGTTTCCTAGAAGTTGGCAGGTACCACTTGTGCTCTTCCTATCGATTTTGCAACCTGCAAAATCATAGTGGTATAGCCAATAAACTTAATTCTACATTCCTTGGGGTACCATAAACTGACTTCTTGGGTTCCTTTAAGGTATCTGATGATCCGTTTGGCTGCAGTTAGGTGTGATTCCTTTGGTACTGCTTGGTATCTTATGTACATTCCTACTGAGAACATGATATCTGGTCGGCTAGCTGTTAGGTAGAGTAATGACCCAATAAGTCTTCTGTATTTTGTCACATCTACTGCTTTACCATCATTATCCTTATCCAAGTTTCCTGAGGTTACCATTGGGATGCTTACTGTGCTTGCTTTTTCTAACCCAAATCTTTTTATCAATTCCTTGGTGTACTTCATTTGATTGATGAAGGTTCCATTGCTCATTTGTTTGACTTGAAGACCAAGAAAGAAGTTTAGTTCTCCCATCACGCTCATTCAAACTTGGATTGTGTGAGATTTGAGAATTTCTGGCACAGTTCCTTATTTGTTGACCCAAAAATGATATCATCAACATAGATTTGAACAAGCAGTATGCTTTCTCCATCTTGGATTCTGAAGAGTGTCTTGTCTACTTTCCATTTCTTGAAATCATTGTCAAGTAGATACTTTGAAAGAGTGTCATACCAGGCTCTAGGTGCCTGTTTAAGTCCATAGAGAGCTTTCTTTAATCTGAATACCATACTTTCAGGATTGTCTTCAAAACCTAAAGGTTGCTCTACGTAGACTTCTTCGGCTGGTAGACTATTGAGGAACGTACTCTTTACATCCATTTGATATACAATTAGGTTGTTGTGAGCTGCGTAAGCTAGAAATATTCTGATTGCCTCCAATCTGGTTACTGGTACAAAGGTTTCTTCAACATCTATTCCTTCTTTCTGACAGTAACCTTTTGCCACTAGTCTTGCTTTGTTTTTTACAACTTGGCCTTCTTCGTCCAGTTTGTTTTTAAATACCCACTTTGTGTCGATTACTCCTTGGTGAGTAGGTTTGGGAACTAGATGACATACTTGGTTTCTTTCAAACCCATTTAACTCTTCCTGCATAGCTTGGATCCAGTTGGTATCTATAAGTGCTTCCTCTATGCAGCTTGGTTCAGCTTGTGAAATGAAGCACGCAAACATGGCTTCATGGATGTTACTTCTTCTTATTCTTACACCAGAGGTAGAGTCTCCTATGATCTGATCTCTAGGGTGATTCCTTAGCCACTTTCTTCTTGCTTCTTCAGCTTGTTGTTCATTCTATTCTTCAGCTGGTTGCTCTTGATCATGCTGTATAACTTGCTGATTTGAGTCAGGTTGGATATCTAAAAGGATTTCCAGTTGTATTCCATCAGGATGATGTATTTCTTCTTGAGTAACTAGAGCTTGCTGGTCTGTTGTAGGTTCCTATTTTTTTTTCAGGTTGCTGTGTAGGTACAGATTGCTGATTTTGATTGGTTTCCATATTTTGGAGATTTGGTAACTCCGCATCAATATATTCAACACGAGTGTTTGTGATACGAGTTTCCCAAAGTCTTCATTGAGTTCATCTATATCAGCCCTAGTGCAATGTAGTTCATCAAAATCCACATGTACTGATTCTTCCACAACAAGTGTTCTCTTGTTGAAGATTCTGAAGGCTTTACTTATCGAGGAGTATCCTAAGAATACTCTCTCATCAAACTTTGAGTCAAACGCCTTCAAGTAATCCTTTCCGTTGTTGAGCACGTAGCATCTACAACCAAAAATGTGAAAATGTGAAAATGTTTGGAGAATACCCGAATCATAATTCATAGGGGGTTTTGTCTAAGTCTTTGTTGATAATGCATCTGTTTTGGGTGTAGCATGTTGTATTGATTGCTTCTGCCCAAAATCTCTTCGATAAATGGGCTTCGGTCAGCATGGTTCTTGCAGCTTCCTTGAGGGTCCTGTTCTTCCTCTCTGCAACTCCATTCTGTTGCGGCGTCCTAGCTGCTGAATATTTATGCTTGATTCCATTATCCGAGCAGTATTCTTCAATAATTTTTTTTGTAAACTCAAACCCTTTGTCTGTTCTGATTTTCACTATATTCAGGCTCTTTTCGGTCTGTAGTTTCTTTAGAAGCTTCGGTAACCTTTGTCGAGTATCAGATTTCTTTGTTAAAAATAAGGTCCATGCAAATCTTTAGTAGTCATCCACCACTACTAGGTTCATACCACTCATGCTTACTGGTTCCACTGATCTAAACAGATCCATGTGGAATAGATCAAGTATTTTTTCAGTTGACCTTTGAACTTTGTTCTTGAAGGAGCTTTTGGTTTGTTTTCCCTTTTGGCATGCTTCACATAGGCTTTCTTTCTTATACACCAGATAAGGTAGCCCTTTGACCAGCCCTTTTCTTGCTAGTTTGTTAATTGATTTGAAGTTTAGATGGCTCATCTTTTTGTGCCAAAGCCAGCTAGCTTCTGATGATCCTTTTGCAATGAAGCATGTAGCTATGGTTACTGAGCTCTAGTCGGCTGTGTAGATATTTCCTTTTCTGGTTCCTGATAGCTTCACTTCCTTGGTTTAATTATCTCTGATCAGGCATTTGTTGTGATTGAATTCCACTGAGTAACCTTTGTCACAGAATTGGCTTATGCTAAGCAGATTGTACTTTAACACTTTCACATATGATACTTCCTTTATGTGAGTGTTTCCTTTGATGAGATCTCCAATTCCTCTAGTGCTACCCTTAGAGTTGTCTCCAAAAATTACTTTGGGTCCCTTGCACGGTTGTAGATCTCTGAGAATATCCTTATTTCTAGTCATGTGTCATGAATAACCACTATCAATGTACCACACTTCCTTACTGCTTCCTGACATAGGTACCTGTAGGATAAAGACCATTGGTTTTTAGGTACCCATACATATACGGGTCCTTCTTTGTTAGTCCTCTTAGGAATCCAGAATTGTCTCACAACAATTGTTTTGTTGAAGACTTGGTGGTTTCCTCTGTAAGCGGTATCCCTAGGATACTGTTTTGTATGTGCAGGACGTGTATAACCATTACTTTTAAAGTGAGGTCTTCCACCATACATCCCTTGAGCATGTGCTCTTTTAGGTTTAGACATTAAGGTCTTAGTATGTGTGGTGTAGAAGTTTTTGTGTAGCATCCTTGTAGGTTGCTGTTTTCTTTTGCTGCTCCCAGTAGATTGATTCCGCTGTAGCTAGTTTTTGAAAACAGGCTTACTCCCTGTGGATGTGTACATGGGTTTTTGCCCTTGTCTATACCTATTGTTTTCTCCAAGCTTTCTTTTGAGTTATTAGATAACTTTTCTGCCACAGAGGTCCTTGCTTGAATGAAAACATCATCTTTAAATGTGTTTGTTGTTTCTTGAGAAGTTCCAGCACAGTATCCTAGGCCGATCTTGTCAAAGGGACTTCTGGCCGATATGAGACATTCTTTAGCATCTTTAGCAGACTTGCTAAAGGTTCTTATGGTTGCTTGGAGATCACACTTCTCATCCTCAAGCTTGGCGATTGTCAGATTGAGCTTTGATATCTCTTCCTTGGAGATCACACTTCTCCTGTTATATCTGATGAATTTCTTGAAGTTCCTCAGGAGAAGAGCCATTTCTTCATCAGTACTTTCTGGAGGTAGCTCCACTTGCTTGCTTCAGGTAGCTCTGGTCTCCCTTGCGTTTCTTGCTGTTAGGGCAGTTACATTCGTGCTTGATTCTTCTGTCTCCTTCTTTCTTCTATTGATATCGTATTCGAATGCTTTTAAGTTTGAGAAGAGATCAAAAGTGCTCATTGACTTTAAGTCCATGGAAACTCTCATGGCTGTCGTTTTGCTGTCCCATTAAGTAGGTAACGCTCTTAGCACCTTCATGTTTTTCTCTTTCTAGGTGTAAAACTTATCTAGTGACTCCAGTTCATTGACAATGTTTGTGAACCTCAGATCCATTTGTTCCAAGGTCTCTTCAGGGAGCATTTCGAACAACTCAAATTTCTGAGTTGCAGTAGATATCTTATTCTCCTTCGTAAGCTCTGTTCCTTCGCATATTTGTTCAAGCTTGTTCCAAATGTTCATCACAGTTTTGCAGGTCTTAACCTTGCTGAAGGTTCCTTTGTCTAGGGTGACAAACAAGGCATTCTTGGCTACATTATCTAGGTTGGCTCGTCTTCAATCATCAACCGTCCACTCCTCTTTAGGTTTATAAATAACAGCTTGATAAGGGATAGCTCCTACATCACCGGCATCGACAGCTCTAGCGAATATGGGGTTGGTCAGTAATGACCATCCATATCTCATCGTACATGGCTGAAAGATGTGCTTGCATTCTAATTTTTCAGTCACTATACTCTTCAATAGAAAACATAGGAAGCTTATGCGTATCCATGATGTGATGAAAATGATGTATGAAGATTTTCAAAAATTAGGGATCCGGGATTGACCAGACAGATTAAGTTTTTAATCCAACCTGCTCTGATACCATTTGTTGGTCCCAAGTGGTATAAGGTTAAGAAAATTTCAAATTTTCTCCACAAATGTTAAGTCCTTTGATGAGTAGATAGCTAGATAGCTTACTGCACGATAGGTTGCTGCTTGGGCAGTGATTCCAAGACTTAGACAGAGTTAAAAATGCATAGTGGAAATAATGTGATTTTTGAAGAATGCTTTAAATGCAGGATGCTAAAATGATCAGATAGATATATATAGCAATAAAAACACAAACACGCAAACTTATAGAGGTTCAAGGGTGGAGTAATCCTTCTACGTCCTCTCTACTCTTCAAGGAGGCACTTTGTTAAAGTAAGTTTGATTTACAATAGACACAACTAATACAAACTTCACTCCACACAAACACTGTCAGCTTTGTCTACACAGGTAGCTGCATAGTGATTACACTAATCGGCCCACACAGGATCTCCACACAGGTTCCTTAACCCACACATGATCCTTTCTTTTCTTCAAAGAGAACAACTACTTAGCAGGATTATCCTCTGCCTACGAAACTCCTAAACAATCTATTTTAGAAAGATTGAATGCAGCAAGTTCTTTGAACTTTTGAGTTTCACAAGGTCTTTGAACAATTGAATGCAGCAAGCTCTTTGAACTTCTGAGTTTCACAAGGTAGCTGGCTTGCAGCTGATTTAGACTAAGTGACTGAGACTTGAAGGATTTTGAGCTCTTAAAGAATATGCTTCGCGTGTAGGATGTTTCCGTTCTTATCACTTCTCAGGTGCACTCAATCTTCTATTTATAGACTTCAGTGAAAAATCTACCCGTTGAAAGTTTTTCATTGGTGAGGTGTCTTGATCTGATTGGTTCCTTGTTGATCTTCTGACACCTTGTTCTGCAGCGCCTCCCTTCTGTTTTGTGCCTGTCTTGTCCTTTTTCTACGCATCCTTGTTCTGCAGTTTGTTGTACTCTGTCGTTGCTGCTTTAACAAATGGCATTCTCTGATTGGCTGGAACTTGAGTGTCTCTACCGGCTAATCAGAGTGCACTGATTTTGATGTATCAGGGAGAATCAGTTTCCTTGACTTGAGATTCTTTAGATACCTCCCAGCATCCTTTGATACTTGGACGTGGTCCTCTTCAGAAGATACAGCGACTTGATGTCATACAGGTAGCAGAGACTTGGCCCAGGTTCCTTTGTAGAGTCTTCTTCATCTTCCAGTATCCTTGCCTTAGCTATTTTTACATATGGAACCTTTAACCAGATAGCTAAGATCTAATCTATTACATGTTTTGTCTCATCAAAATCTATTACAATTTGTCCTATCATTTTATTTATTAAATTATTAGATTCTAGAATTGGAAAACATGACTTAGAAGAATTATAAAAAATGTATTATTATGCAATGTTCCCAAATTTTATATTAGGAGATATGATGAAGTTGAATATGTTCCTAATTATATTGAAGTTGTTGGTAGAACTACACAATGGTTAGTCGAATTATTTAAAAAATATAAATTATTATTTGGTGATTCTAGTGATGATGTAGATGCACAAAATGTAGGAGGTAGTAGTTCTTCCTCTTATTCATCTAATTTTGGTGGTAGTCTTAGTCAATTTTACAATTTTTATGAAAATAGAACACAAAAATGAGCTAAAAACTCTAACCCTTGTCAAGAATTAGATTCATATTTAAGTGCTACTTTTGAATTAATTGATTTTGCAAATTCATTGGATCTATTAAAGTGGTGGTAAAAAAGGACTACCATTTATCCTATTTTAGCTATTATTACGCAAAACATATTTGCAAGTCTTGCCACAACCATCTCCATAGAACAAACATTTTCCAAAAGAGCTCATATGTTGAATCAAAGAAGATCAAAATTGACCGTCGAGAATGTACAAAACATTACTCTTCTTGAAGATTGAGTGAGAGTCAAAAGACGTCAACAACATCTAGATTTCTCATATATAGATGAAGATGTTGATGATAGATATGACTATGATTCAAACACATCATCCTCCACAGGAACCAGTGTTGACGAATGAAAGTAAATTTAGGTAAGAGAACTACGTGAACTTTGATTCCTTAATTTTTCTAAGGATATGTAGGCAATTTCATTCTACGTTTGGAAGTGTAATTTTAATTTCACTTCGAAACATAGAATGAAAGCTCTTTCAATTATTTTTTACCTCTTCTTTCATTTATTTATACAAAGTTGTAATTTTTTAAACTTCATTATTGATTTATGATTGTAATATATTGAGTTCTAACTTATAATTTTTATTTTTGTTCATAATTGTAAGTTTTTTCATTTCAGTTTCATTGAAACGTTATGGTGTGATTAAGAAAAAAAAGGAAAAAAGAGGAATTAGAGAAAGAAAAAAAATAGAACACTTTTTCAAGTTAGGCGTAACCACACCTAACTCCAACTAGTTTCTAAGAAAATAAAAAGACTCTTCGCAGTTAGGTGTAGTCACGCCTGACTCCAGCTAGTCTCTAAATATGAATTAATTTTGAAAAACAAAATTAATTTTAATCCATCTAATTTTTTTTACCAATACGAATTTATGATTTTTTTTTCAACTTAATTCATAAATCTATCTTGGATCCATAATAATTAATGGATATCATAGAATTTTTCAAACTTAAAATGCAGTTTGGAGTTTGGTGTTCATGAATTACAAAATTTGAATAAATTTTATGTTAGGATGATGAAATAAATAAAGAAAAATGTAAAAAAAAATATAAAACCTGTTAGGATTTCAATGTTTAAATTTTGATGAGACAAATCACTTATGTAATAGGAAGTTTTGAGTATCCCATTTTTCACGATGTTTAAGTGAATACATAGACTAGAATTGAGTCTAGTGTTAAGTGCTAAAATGGAGGTTGATCAAGGATAAAGCTGCATCTATGCCCTTAAGAAAAGATATCGCTGCAAGAAGGCATGCTACAGTATTGCTGCATGAAGGCAGAATACAGCACAACTACGAGAATGAAGGTACAACAACGCCGTAACAAGACAGAGCATCTCTACAGCAAAGAAAAAAAGAACGGCATGCAGCATCGCTGCAAGAAAATGATACAGGAGTACTGCAAGAAGGAAAGTATACAGCAGGATTGCCGGAAGATACTGCAACCAGGTCTAAGTTACCGCAGCACTGCAAGAAAGTATCAGTTGCATGAAGACCTAGGATACATCGCTAAGCTTACAGTCCAGTCAAGTCAATACGAAGATGCCACGTGGACTAACACGAACTAGGATACAGCGCTAAGCTTACAGTCCAGTCAAGTTAATACGAAGATGCCAAGTCAAGTCAATACAGCGCTAAGCTAAGCATCGCTGTAAGAAAATGAACAAGGAGTATCCTGCAATCCTAGGAAGGATAAATGCAGTACGATGAACGAAGACTCATGCAAGAATAAATAGAGCCGTTCCAGTAAAGATCAAAGTTGCAGACACGGAGCCAATACGAAGATGCCACGTGGACTAACGTGCTGCAGAAAGCTGCGAGCCGCAACTACCGCATTAAATGCTCCGAAAAAAAAAGTCAAGTCGCATTAAATGCGAACCATGCCTTTGGTCAGACTACTTCGAATTCAAAAGAGAGATGTCTCCTTCAACGGACATCTTCTCCTACAAGTATAAATAGAGGAAGAGATACACTGAAGCTGGTTACTGAAACTACTGATTAACCGAACAATTCTCAAAGCTTACAAGATCCAAGTATTCAAGTCTACGATCAGTTTCAGTCACTCAACCTCCCGAAGTGAAGCAAGTTCAAGCTGAAAGTTTCCTCAAGGATTCAGAAGCTCACTTCTAGCACCAGTTGAAGAAAAACCTTTTTATCTTTTTAACCTTGTTGCTGTGTGCTTAGGTTGTTTTAGTGGTGTCGATAGGAGAGATCCTTGCCGTTTGTATAGTTGTCTAGAGTTAGGCAGCTTCCCTGTGTGGGAGTATGGAACCCTATGTGGGTGAGCCTTTGAAGTTTGCAATTGCTGTGTGTATGCTGGACTTCAGTAGGTGGTTACTTTATAAAGTTGATAGATTGTTAGGAGTGTCCTGTAATCCAATCTTGCTTAACAAAGTTCCTGCTCGAGGAGCAGTAGAGTGGACGTAGAAGGATTACACCACCTTCGAACCACTATAAACCATAAGTGTTTATTGCTTTCTATCTGTGCTTTAATCTTCTATTTCTTGTTCGTATCATATGTATAAAACGTTTTCTGATAGAAGCATTTTTGAGAAAATCAGCCTTGTGTTTTAAAGTAAATTTCCGCTGCGCATAAAACTCCAAGTTACAGCGTGCAACACTGCATCCTAGTGCTGTAAGCAGTAACTATCTGACGCTGCAAGTTCAAGTAACTTGCAGAGCAGAACGGTTTGTTTAAAGGTTGCAAAATCGACCAAGGTTCATTCACCCCCCCTCTGAATCTCAGACACCACTTGGGACCAACAAAATCGATCAAATCACAAATGGAAAAATGTAAAAAAAAAAAGACGGACAAATCGACAGTTCGAATCATCGGTTCTGATTGAACCGCCAATTTTCAAACCAGAATTAGAACCCCCACGTTCGGTTTAGGTTTGTTTTCATCTGGTTCAAAACTGAAACCGACAATTTGAACCGATTGACCGTGTCTAAGAATGGGTATTTAAAAAAATTAATCCTCTTTATTAAGTCTTTTTAAGTAGAAAAAGATAATAATAATTTTTAAATATTTTTTTGCAACAACAATCATTTTACATAATTTATTTCAAAATTTTGAATATTAAAATTATAGAATCATAAAAAGTTTTCTTTTAACCATAAATGACATTAAGATTTTGATAGTTTTGATGTATATATAATCAATTTAGTTTATGTTTTATTTTAAAAATTAATTATTCATAATTGTAGCTGAAATTATATAAAAAAATATATATTTTAATAACATAAGAAAGTTAATTTTTAAAGATCAGAAAAGTATTTTCAATTATGTAACATCAATAGATAAACTAAAAAAAAATTAATAATAATAAATCTAAAAATGCATAAAAAATTTAAATAGAAAATTAAAGACTTTGAATTATTTTAAAAATATAAGAAAACAAATCTAGAAAATAGCTGTCAATTTTAAAATTAATTTTGAAAAGAACATAAATACATATAAACAAAAAAGAAAAAAATGTTAAAAAATCTAATAAAATCTCAATAACGAATCTAGAAAAAAAAATTATAATAATAAAGTTATAAATCATAAGGTTAAATCTAACAATGTAAAATCAAAAAATTGTAATTTTAAAAGTCATATACGTATATGTATATAAAATAATAATTATTGATGGTTAACTGTCACGCCCCATTTTCGAAATAAAATAAAATACAAAAATTTTAACATTTTTAGGCGTCCAACAATTTAAAACAAACTATAGCTGAAGGATAAAATCCATACAAACTACATAATTTACATAAAAGTTTTAAACGATCAGAGACAGCAGCAAAAAAATATATATATATACAGGCCATCATACGTTTACAACTTTTCAAATAACTTGCATAATTATTACAAAAATTATATACTCGCATCTTTCTTCACATTCGGCTCCCAACATCCGAATCTATAAAAGAAAACATACAAAGGGGGTGAGCATATATAATACACTCAGTGGGATCACGCTGTATAGGGTATCATTTCATAAAATATACCAAAATAATCACATTCCATTACATGACATATAATTTATTCAAATATAACCATTCATCGCAATCAAGCTTCATTTAATCAATATCATTCATCTCAATCACATGTAAACATATCACATTCATTTCCATCCTTACGGTTTTTAACTGTCTTGCAACATATGCGGTTCTCAGCCGCTATAAGAACATATTGCGGTTATTAACCGCCATAAAAGCATATTGCGGTTCTCAGCCGCTATGAAAACATATTTTTTACGGTTATTAACCGTCATAATACGGTGATCAGCCGTCATATACGGCCCTAGCCGCCTTGCATACGCATGCACATGCACACATAATTTCATCACATTCACATAATAAAATTCACATAAAAGCACATCTTAATTGCACATACGAGAATATCAAATATTCCTCATCATATCATCACATTGCATATATATTTTCAGCACATAACCCAACACATTTCATATCGAATATAATTCGTAATTTATATACTTGAAAGGAAATATAGAATACCAACTTAGCACATTTTCCCCACCTGAAGAGCAGCTGAACAAAAGCTTTAGACTTCCAAACTATCTACGGCGTAAAACCCGACGTATCGCCTACAAACATAAGGTTTCGACTTAGCCTTTACTCAAATTATGATCGATTTAAAATAAATTAATATTTTTAAACTAAACCCTAATTTTGGAAATTAATATAACTTATGTCACGCCCCAATTTCATATAAAGTTTAAAACGTAGAAATAAATATATTTTCATTTTCTTTAAATAAATCAGAGTGCAAGCGAAGTATTTTCATGGGGCGTCCAGCAGAAATTTCTAAAACGTTGAGATTTAAAAACAGACGATATTTATAAGATAGCCATTTTAAAATACAAAAGGGTTATATTATTTCAACAGAGAAAACGTTCTTGTTTGAAGTAAAACACATAAACATTAATTTGTACATAATCGGGGTTTCAGGAAAACAAAACGAACATCCATATACATTCTTATATACATACAAAAATAATATAACAGGCATCTCTGTTCATTCCTCCTCGCCTCCGAAATTTTCTGTAAAATAAAACACATGAACGGGGTAAGTGCCAAAAGGACACTTAGTGGGGTTGATTTGTACATTAAAAGGGGTACACATAACATTCTAAAAAATACTATATATATATACACGTTGTAGACTCCCGAAGAGCCCCAATGCAATCCGTTGAATAGGTTTCCGAAGAAGACCTATCGAGGCCCCAAGCCGACCCCATTTTGGGTTGTTACACCCTTCATGTTGGGATTCCGTAGAATACCCCCTTGTTGGGCTCCGACGAGGAGTACCCTACTTAGCGTGGCACACGCATGCGCAGTTAAATTATCATACAACAGTTTCCACATAACACATAGTGCACATTGTCACGTTCACGTTGGCCACATAATTCACATAACACATAGGTAAAGAAAATCCCTTGACATATGTGGTTTCTAAAGAAACCTCTTTTTAGCGGGTATTATCCCGTCTTATCATCATTTGAAACCATTTGCATTCATAGTAAAACATTCATAATCCATCATGTGTTTTGAATCATTCATTAACCATTTTCATCATATCACACATAACATTTCATGCGTTCAGCACATAAACCCAACACATTTCATATAGCATAATAAAATTCATAATTTAAATATTTTGAAAGAAATATAAATACCGACTTAACAATTTTCCCCGCATTTAAAAACAATCTTAATTTAAAGAATTTACCCCCACCTTGTTCGGTGGTTACCACGTGATCAGCAAGTCAAAGATCTCGTATCCCAGAGCTTCAATCCAATAGGTAGCCTACATAATTTATGATGTTTTCTTAGCTCATTATAATCTATAATTAAATATTAAAACAACATCGAAGCGGATAATATCGATCGAGATGAGACGGATCGGAACGGTAGGCCTAGCGATTGAGGTTGAAGAAACAAGAGAGAAAAATCAGTTTATAAGGCTGAGATGAAAGAGAATGGATTTTGGATCACAACAAAACAAGAATGAGCTCAATCGGAGTTGAAACGAGTTCGAACGGAGCGTTTTAAAATTGAAGGGTATTTTGGTAATTTGGTCAAAGGGTTGACTTTGACCGGGACCCACGACCCCCGGTCTCGTTGGTGATGACTCGGTGATAAGGTACGATGAAAAGAAAACAAGATTTGGATCGAAAACGAATCGAAAATACGATGTCACGCGCGTTCACGGCGACGGGAAAAACCTCGTCGGCGTTTCCCGACGACGGGAAAAAAATCAGGCCAGCGTCTCCCGTTGCTGCCTGGTTTTCTCGGCAGCGGGAGCACCGTGCTCGGCAGCTGCCCAATTTTCTCGGCAGCCTCGGCCCCCGTCTCCCGTCGCGACCCTGCTCGACCAGCCATCTTCCCGGAGGCACCGACGGCGGTGTAGTCGTCCTATGCCACCGAAACTTGGTCCTATGGATAGCCTGAAACACCGGCTATCCGATCCAGCCAACCCTCGCCGGATTCCGGCGTGAATAGTGCCTGATAAACGGCCTCAAAAACCCTTCATCGCACAGATTTTTACACGAAATCAATGTAACAACTACTTTTCCAATCCATTTTCCGGCACCGGCGCCGCCACCCAAGGCGGCGCCACCCTACCAGTGGCTAGTCCACCACTCCAGGAGGCCCTCCGATGCCTGCAACCACGAGAAGAAGGGCGAGAGAGAGAAAAACGGGAGAAAGAAAAGGTGACAAGAAGCAAGGGTTTAGGGTTTGGAGATGGTTTTTCGCCGTTTTCCGGCCAACGGGGTATCGGAATTGAATTCCGGAAGTTGTCCTAGACTCGTCTCATCGAGGGCTACGTTGTGTATGAAAATCAGCCGAAACGGTCGGGTTTGACTTTTTCCGGCGACGGCAGCGGCGGTTTTTCGCCATTTTCCGGCGAACGGAGAATCGGAATTAAATTTCAGAAGTTGCCCTAGACTCGTATCGTCGAGGGCTACGTTGTGTGTGAAAATCAGCCGAATCCGACAACTTTGAAATTTTCCGGCAGCGGCGGCGGTGGCGGCGGCGGCGGCGCTCCGGTGGCGGCGGCGGTGGCTCCGGCGGCGGCGGCTCGCCGGAAACGGAATATATAATTTCAAAAAAAGAAAGAAAGAGGAGAGAGACTTACGTGTGTTCGGCGCTTTTCGGCTCGTTCGAAGAAACGGTGAAAAAAAAATGAAATGGTTGAGCGCCTATTTATAGAAAATCTGGAAAATTTACTGTTCACGATAAGGTCGGTTACTGTTCATCCAGATCTCGTTCCGTGTTTTTCCGAAACTTCGTATTTTGCCCTTTTCTTCGCCGTTTGAGCCACGGGTGTCCGATTGACCTCTAGTTCGTTTCTATCTTCTCGTTTTTCCATTACGCATCTAATGATATAAAAAAATATTCTATTTTCCTTGTCTATAAATTTTATCGATTTAAAACCGATCGTTAAACACGTATCTGAAACGCACATAATTAAATTAAACAATCAAGAATTAATACACATAAGATATTTTAATTAAGGGTTTACTTGTTTAACTAACCAATTATGCTTTATTTTTGTCCTGGGCGTTACAACTTATTTTGTAATTAAATGTAAAATTCATAATCCATATAGATCAAATTGAAATTAATAGCTCGGATTAAAATAGATAGAAAATTAGGGTTATTTATCCTTAATTTAGAAATAATAATTAAATTGTAACTTAATTCAATTAGCATAATATTTATAATTTTTAGTCTCAAAAGCAATCTTGCAAAATATAGATTTAAATTATAATTCCAAATAAAATCTTTGGTTAAAATTTATAATAATAACACAATAATAGTTAATTCCCAACTCAAGCTTAAATTATAGTTTCTTAATTAATTTAACAAAATTTATAACTTTATACTTTATTTAATCATATAATTAAATACAGGTAACATAAATTAATTTACATAATCCTCTTTATTATTTAATTAAACTTGCAAATTCTATTAATTATAAGATAACATCTATAATTTCCATATGCCTTAATAAATAACAAAAATCAAAGTGTTATGTATCATAATTCTCACAAATTTTAAATGACAATTTTATGATATCGTCATATTTTATAGAAGACCATTTCATTTTATCCGAATTAATGTCTGAATTTCATATATTAAATTCTAGTAAGTATACTATAACCTTTATACTTCCTAATATATTACAATATTAAATGAAAACATGTATCATTAATATAACATTTAGAAATCTAGGAAAACAATTACATAATAACATCAATAATAATAAAAATTTTGTAACTTAGATAAATTTAAGGGTTTGATTATCATCATTCGTATTTTTGGGTGGTCTTCATACATGTTCTTAATTAATTTAGGTTTTATATGCAATTTACAAACTAATTAAGCATTAAAAATAAATTCAGCAACAAAAATGACATTTTTGCCCTTCATATTCACTAAATTTGCAAAACATAACCCAGCCCAACCTATCCCCTTCCCTGCTGCTGAACCCGTCGCCACTCCAGCCTTTCATCCACCACCAGTTCGCCGCAGCCGACGACGGGAAGTCGCCGGCGACCAACCCTACCGGAGCTCACCCCAACTCCCTTCACAACCACAGCCATACCCTCACCAAGACTGACCGAACTACAACAGCCCAAACATATTCATTCATCACACCAGCGGCGCCGCTGCTCAAGGCGGCGCCTCCCCCTCTTCGCCGGCGCATCACCGGCGCCGGTCACCCTTGCTACAACATACACATGACACACTAGACTAGACTTACACACCTACGTACGCACGCAGACACACAGCCGGACGAGCCAGTTTCAGTCCAGCGAAATTACCGCTTCCAGCGGCTGCTCTTACTCCGACGTGCCGGAGCCACCCCGGTGCCAGCTCAGACTCACGACAGCGGCGAACGGCAGCTTCCGATGCGGCGGAGACAGCTTCAAGATCAGCAGGGGTGAGGAAGAAAAGAAAGATACGTGGCAGCTTCTTGGTTCTCCTAACCAGTCCTTGCGACGAGCTTGGCAAGAGCTACTTTTGTGACCGTTTACCTTGCCGGAACTGATGATCGGCGGTGGAATAGAGACGGTCAAAGCAGCTACAAGTTGGAGTGGAAAGGGAAAGAAAATATGGCTTGCTTTGGTGGTGTTACGTGCTTGAGGAGGTGAAGGAGCATGGCTTCAACTTATCAATCAATTTCCTTCTAAAAACCTATTGACTTATCAAGCCTATAACCTATGCTACCATGCATTACATGTAATTACATATATTATAACTTATGCTTATATACTTATATCTTGCATATATGTTATGCACGTAAACTTTAGCTTAGGCTATATATATATATCTAATAACTTATATAATACTTAGGTTATAATTATATTTTATAAATTTTATATCTTAATATTATATAATCTATATCATATATAACATATATTACAAGTTCATATCATATAATTATATATATACATTAAGGTAATATATTATATAGTTATATAAAAAAAAATTCTTAGGTGCTACATTAACAACAACAAGAACAACAATAATAATAGATAGTTTTTTTAATAATAATAAAATATTATTAGTCGAAAAAAATTATAAAAATCACCAAATAAAATTTAAATACTAACAATGATGGGTAATGTTGGTCCCAAGTGATATAAGGTTAAGAGAGGGGGTTGAATTAACCTTATCAAATTTTCAACTTTTCTCCAAAAAATGTTGAGTCCTTGATGAGCAGGTAGCTAAATAGCTTGCTGCACGATAGGTTGCTGCCCGGGCAATGACCTCAGGACTTAGACAGAGTTAAAAATGCACAGCGAAAATAATGTGATTTTCGAAGGTTGGCTTTTAATGTAGGATGCTGATATGATCAGATAGATATATAAAGCAGTAAAAACACATGCAAGCAAACTTATAGAGGTTCGAGGGTGGAGTAATCCCTCTACGTCCTCTCTACTCCTTCTTAAGAAGGAACTTTGTTAAAGTAAGTTTGATTTTCAATAGACCCGGCTAATACAAACTTCACTCTACACAAATACTGTCAGCTCTATCCATACAAGTAGCTGCACAGTGACCAGACTAAACGACCCACACAAGTTCCTTGACCCACACAGGATCTTTTCTCTTTTTCAGAGAGAATAACTACTTAGTAGGATTATCCTCTGCCTAAGCGACTCCTAAACAGTCTATTTTAGAAAGATAGGGAAATCTTCAACGGTTGAGTGCAGCAAGCTCTTTGAACTTCTGAGTTTCACAAGGTAGCTGGCTTGCTGCTAATTCAGACTGAGTGACTAAGACTTGAAGGATTTTAGCTTTTGAAGAATATGTTTCGCGTGTAGTATATTTCAGTTCTTCTTCTTGTCTCAGGTCTACTCAATCTTCTATTTATAGGCTTCAGTGAAAATTCTACCCGTTGAAAAGACAGTTCTTCATTGATGTGGTGTCTTGATCTGATTGGTTCCTTGCTGATCTTCTGACACCTGCTCTGCAGCGCTTCCCTTCTATTCTGCGCTTGCCTTGTTCTTTTTCTGCGCGTCCTTATTCTGCAGTCTGTTGTACTCTGTCCTTGTTGCTTTTCCAAATGGCACACTCTGATTGGTTGGGACTTGAGTGTCTCTATCGGCTAATCAGTGTGCACTAATTTTGATGTATTTGGGAGTTTCCTTTTCGGTCAAAGGAGTCAGCTTCCTTGACTTGAGATTTTTCAAATACCTCCCAGCATACTTTGATACTTGGACACGGTCCTCTTCAGAAGATGTAGCAACTTGATGTCATGCATGTAGCAGGGACTTGGCGCAGGTTCCTTTGCAGAGTCTTTTTCATCTTCCAGCATCCTTGCCTTAGCTATTTTTACATATGGAACCTTTAACCAGATAGCTAAGATCTAATCTATTACATGTTTTATCTCATCAAAATCTATTACAATTTGTCCTATCAATTTCGCCCTTTTTGATGATGACAAAACTTCTTAAGAGGATCAAGACTCATATTTTTATTTATCTTAGAACGAAATGCAAAAGAGTATAAACCATCATAATCATGTATTAAGTTTACAAGAAGTGAGCTTTCAAGAAACAGGACCATGATATTTTTCATTGATGAGAGATCAATTCACATGTTCCGAAAGCAGAAATACAAAGGAACGTAAAGACAGCAACATAGGAAATAAAACAGATAAAAATGAACAGAGATAGGAAGCAGGTTACTAGGTCTTCAACCAACTGGCTTTCTTCCTCCTTTCATACTTCGACCCCTTCCACCAGTTAGCTAAAGACTCTTGATAGCTCGGCTCCATCAACTTCCTTACCTCCTCATCTTCCTCAAATCTGAGCCAGAAGTCTTCGCAGTAAGATATGAACTCCTTTCCTAGTCTCTGCTTTAGCTTGACTTGGATTGGTAATCCTCCATTCTTGGCAAGATCCAGAAACCTCTGCAAGGCTTCTTTGTTGGTACAGAATCCTCTGAAGAGAGCAGATTCCTTACAGAGAGTTGTGAAGTACTTCATCAGCTCCATTCTCTTGAAGGCTTCCAACTGATAGAATGATGGATTGGCATCAGTAGGGAGAACGACCTCCGGAATCTTTGGAATGATGAACTTGTCGCTCTTGCGATCCGGGCTTGCTTCCAGAAAGGTCTTGAGAGAAGCACTGGCAGAGTTCTGCATGTTCTTCTCCATCTCAACCATGTCAGGCAACTTCTGAGGTGGGTAAACCTTGGTAAGAACTTCCAGTGGCCCTTTCACAAATACAACATCCAGGTTGCTCTTCAGTTTAGTTTCTGTCCTTCTCCTATTTTCATCTCTGATTTCAGCACCCTTTCAAAAGCCGGGATGAATAGACCCGGAGACAGTTTCTGATTTTCTTTTTGACCTGCTGTCTGGGAGGCCCCTTGATCCAGCTCCCCTACTGCCACCATCACCAGCATCGTCTCTTCTCACTACCATCTGCTTGCAGGTAGTAAGATCATATCCGCTCTTCTGCATACCTTCTATCCTCCCTTCCCCCTTTTTGTCATCATCAGCTCTCCCAACTGCAAAGCTGACCATCGAGTGAATTTCTAACAAGGTGCTAGAATGTTCCCTCAAAGTCTGCGATTGGTTGAACTACTCCTCATCCATACGACCTACTGCGGCGACAAGAGCTTTCTGGTCAGTTTCAAGAGAGATCATCTTCTGCATTTGTCTGTTCAGCTTCTTCATCACGTTCCTGACCACTTCCACAGTAGCATCCTCCTTAGGGGGTCGGTGAGCATCAATCGCCTGAC
The DNA here is from genome assembly GCA_028654395.1 of Scutellaria barbata. Classification (NCBI taxonomy): domain Eukaryota; kingdom Viridiplantae; phylum Streptophyta; class Magnoliopsida; order Lamiales; family Lamiaceae; genus Scutellaria; species Scutellaria barbata. The sequence continues at coordinate 9,711,514 of CM053650.1, forward strand.
TATGCTTTGACAAGGTTATATTGAGGGAGTCAATGAAAGTTTGTGTCCTGATAGAGCTCGAGCGAGTTTCTTTGCGGAGTTTTCTGCTCAATTTCACCAGTGACTTCCCCATCTGCTCAATTGTGGTTAGAACTTCGTCATTCGATCTGATAGTTTCCTGGCCTCCGGCAGTGTCAACAGCAGGTACCTGTTGAGAAGATGCAGGGGTTAGTGTTTTGGATTTTTTGGCTTCGGTATCACCATGTTCACTAGGTGACCCATCATCGCTGCTGGATGGGCTGCTGGATCCTCCATCTCCTGATCCAGCTTCCTTTACTGGATCTTCCTTTCCAGCCTCCTCCTCATCAGCTCCCTTATCTCCTTCCTTCTCATCTTCCTTTTCCTTCTCAGCCTCCTGACTCTCATCAGCCTTATCCTCCTCCTTGTCCTCAGTCTCATTTTCCCCTTCCTTATCCACCTTCATTGCATCTCTTGCCTCATGTACTATATCCACCTCATTCTCTCCTGTGTTACCACCATCAATGACCATCTCGCCATGGTCTACCGATTTGACAGGCATTGCTTCCTCCATCTCTGTAGGAACAATCACCTCTACTCTTTGTTTCTTTTCCACAGGGGTAGGCTCCTTCACTCCTTGAGCTTTCTCCATAGAAACAGGTGTCTCCATCTTCTGTACCTGTTCAATAGGAATAGGAGCCTCCATCTCTTGTACTTGTTCCCCCTCAGCCTATACCTCCATTGGTGTTGGCATAGCTGTCTTCGTGGTTTCATCGACGGCTGGTGGTGGTGGTGTGATGGTTAGCTCCAGGAATGTATCCAGCGTTGCCACAACAGCGAGTGTTTCCAACTCCTTTGCCTTGGGAAAGTCAGTTGGTGTGGTGCTCCTCTCCTTCATCAGCATCTACCCAAGAACCTCTGGCAGAATGCTCAGATCGGTAAGATAAGAAAACTCTTCATCATTTTTCTTCGTTGGTGAAGGTGACCTCCTGCTAATGGGTTCTATCATTAGCGGTGTGCAGGAGGATTCTTCACCTGCCCGAGGCTCCATTACAGGCCTTCTCATCCTTGTTTCAGCCAGACTTATGTTAGTAGCCATCTTAAGCATCCTTTCCAGGGCTTTCTCTTTTCCATACTTCTCTAACTGGGCTGCAGCAAAGCCCACGTCATCGCCTGCTCTGACCTGGTCAGCAGCAGCATCCAGAATCACCTCCTCCTAATAAAAGTTTGGTTGCTCAATGGGTGCCTTTCCCTTCGGGCTCCTAGGGCCAGATAGCTGCTTAGCAGCTTTCTTTTGCTTTCTGGCCTCTATCTCAGCAGCAATTTCAGCAGTCTCCAGATACTCAGGCATTTCTTCTTCCTGAGATCTTTTAGGAACTTCTTCTGTAGAACCTTCTCCAGATCATCCATCATTGCCCAGCTTAGGGCCCACTTTTTCTCTGTCTTCCAATCAGACCACCGATCAATTCCTATCTGGAGAGGTACCTATACTGCCACCATGTGGTGAATCGTCCATCAGCTTTGCAAACTCATCTTCCACCTTCAGTAGGCTGATGACATATTCCACCATATCCTCCTCATCCTATTCTTCTCTTTCAGCTTCTTTATCATGAGCAGCAGCATCCCCTGCCTGCTCATCCCTTAGTGGAGAATCAATCTCCACTTCTACTGTAGGTTTTTTAACTGCCTGAGTAGTGGTGCCTTCTGATTCGTCATTAGAAATTTCCAGCCTCCTCTGCACCTTCTTCTTGTGCTTAATCTTATTTGGCACTACAGAGGCTGGTGAGAGTTCGTCCATCTTCGAGCTATTTTTCGATGAAGATGAGTCATTGCTGGTCCGACGAAATACCTTTCTTATCCTGGAGGTACCCTTGGAACCCTCGGAGACCTTCCTGATTACTGGGGATGGCCGAGTAATTGTCTTCTTGGCAAAGACTCTATCCGTACCGATGAACTTTCCTTTTTGAATGGGCTTCCCTTGGGACAGATCCACTTTCAAGTGTCCCGAGGGTATTCACCACAAGCCCATAAGTAGGCTTGCCCACCTTCTTCTCCACCTCCTCCACCCGCCTAGAAAGTAGGTAGCTGGCCCAGTCCACCTTCTCCTTCTTCAGAATGGCCATCATCCTCCTGTATCTGAAATTGGTACACTTATCAAAGGAACCAGAGCGGTTCAATGATATGACAACAGATGTCATGCAGCATCTCAAACTCAAGAAGAAAGAACTTCTTGTTGCAGCTCCTAGACATCCCCGCCGTATCCGCCCTACCGGTGAAGATCTTTCAGTAGTCCTCCAGCTCATCTTCTTCGTATGTAGAGAGGTCACTGGCGTCCATTTCGTCAGTGAGGATGGAGAATACCTCTTCCAAAAGCCTGGTGTCCACAGATATCGTCACTCTACTCATCTTTGATCGGATCTCTAACCGATCCTAAGTGATCCTAGCTCGTCTGTAGAACCTTTCCACCTAATCCTCTGCATATGGAGCCTTGTAGAAGGAGCAGAGTCTCAGTAGGCCAGAGGAGCGAAGACACCGTAGAATGTCCTTCATCAGATCCTTGGGATGTCCTTCCTTCTCAACCATGTTTAGAAGGATGTCTCTGTCCACCAGCCTGCCGTCGACAATGAGGTTTTGCTTGGGTGCCATTTGAGAGTATGAGATGAGAGAGAGTTTGAGAGTGTAAGAGTTCAAAGAGAGCAAAGAGTTAGGGTTTTCAGAAAACTTGAGTGCAAAATATGATACGTGTGAGAGAGATGAAGAGAAACTTCATTTTATTTGAATTTGAAGGATCTTAGATCGAATGGTCCAGATTTAATTTAGAGTTGAAGAGTCTCTTGATCCTTCGGCTGAGATTTTTGGCGCGGTGTGTATTGATGTACTTGATGTGACATTTTAAGGAGATTGAGGAGTTTTCTGTAAAAACGGCTGCTTAACGCGGGGTAACTATTCCGTTTTCCACGTACCCATGTCTCTGGTTCCTATAGATTGCTTGCTGTAACCGTTGACCAGTATCCTAGCTTCAGGGACTATTCAGGATCCTTGAGAAGTGACCTTTAGGTTACTGCTTTGTTATTTGAGTTGTTCATTGCCTGGAGTTCCCCCTAAGCTGTATAACCACATAAATAGAGATATTAGATATTTAGCTCAAATTGATTATGCCTAGCTCGTTTCTGAGAAATGAGAATCTTGATTCATAAAGAGGCTTAGTGAAAATGTCAGCTAGCTGTAGGTTAGTATGCACTTTCTCTAGGGATATATCTTTCTTTTCAACATGATCCCTTATGAAGTGGTGTCTGATATCTATGTGTTTTGTTCTTGAATGAAGAACTGGATTGTGAGTGATTGCAATGGCACTTGTATTATCACACAAGATTGGTATCCATTTTTCCTCAATCCCATAGTCCTTCAGTTGCTGTTGGATCCATAGAATTTGTGCACAGCAGCTTCCTACAGCAACATATTTGGCTTTGGCTGTTGAGGTTGCTATTGAGGTTTGTTTCTGCAAAACTAGGATACCAGCTTGTTCCTAGGAGTTGGCAGGTACCACTAGTGCTCTTCCTGTCAATTTTGCAACCTGCAAAATCAGAGTCAGTATAGCCAATAAGTTTAATTCCACCTTCCTTGGGGTACCATAAACCGATTTCCTGGGTTCTCTTAAGGTATCTGATGATCCGTTTGGCTATAGTTAGGTGTGATTCCTTTGGTGCTGCTTGGTATCTGGTGCACATTCCTATTGAGAACATGCTATCTAGTCTGCTAGCTGTTAGGTAGAGCAGTGACCCAATAAGTCTTCTGTATTTTGTCACATCTACATCTTTACCATCACTGTCCTTATCAATTTCTTGGTGTCACATCTACATCTTTACCATCTCTTTATCAATTCCTTAGTGTACTTTATTTGATTGATGAAGGTTCCATTGTTCATTTGTTTCACTTGAAGTCCAAGAAAGAAGCTTAGTTCTCCCATCATGCTCATTTCAAACTTGGATTGCATAAGATCTGAGAATTTCTGGCATAGTTCCTTATTTGTTGACCCAAAAATGATATCATCAACATAGATTTGAACAAGCAGTATGCTTTCTCTATCTTGGATTCTGAAGAGTGTCTTGCCTACCTTCTCTTTCTTGAAACCATTGTCAAGTAGATACTTTGAAAGGGTGTCATACCAAGCTCTAGGGGCCTGTTTGAGTCCATAGAGAACTTTCTTCAATCTGAATACCATATTTCCTGGATTGTCTTCGAAGCCTGGAGGTTGCTCTACGTAGACTTCTTCGGCTAGCAAGCCATTGAGGAATACACTCTTTACACCCATCTGATATACAGTGAGGTTGTTGTGAGCTGCGTAAGCTAGAAATATTCTGATTGTCTCAAATCTTGCTACTGGTGAAAAGGTTTTTTCAAAATCTATTTCTTCTTCCTGACGATAACCTTTTACCACTAGTCTTGCTTTGTTTCTGACAACCTGGCCTTCTTCATCCAGTTTGTTCTTAAATACCCATTTCATACCGATTACTCCTTAGTGAGTAGGTCTGGGGACTAGATGCCACACCTGGTTTCTTTCAAACCCATTCAACTCTTCCTGCATAGCTTGGATCCAGTTGGTGTCTGCAAGTGCATCCTCTATGCAACTTGGCTCAGTTTGGGAGATGAAGCACGCAAACATGGCTTCATAGGGATTGTTTTTTCATGTTCTTACTCCAGATGTAGCATCTCCTATGATTTGGTCTTTTGGATGATTCCTTAGCCATTTTCTTCTTGCTTCTTCAGCTTGCTGTTCACTTTGTTCTTCAGCAGGTTACTCTTGAACATGCTGTATAGCTTGCTGATTTGGATCTGGTTGAATATCTAAGCAGACTTCCAATTGTATTCCATCAGGGTGATGTGTTTCTTCTTGGATAACTGGTGCTTGCTGGTTTGTTGTAGGTTCCTGTTCTTCTTCAGGTTGCTGTGTAGGTACAGGTTGCTGATTTTGATTGGTTTCTATATTTTGGAGACTTGGTAACTCAATAATTGGAAGATTGGTGATGCGAGTTTTCCCAAAGTCTTCATTGAGTTCATCTATATCAGCCTTAGTGTAATGTGGTTCATCAAAATCCACATGTACTGATTCTTCTACAACAAGTGTTCTATTGTTGAAGATTCGGAAGGCGTTGCTTACCGAGGAGTATCCTTAGAATACTCCTTCATCTGACTTTGAGTCAAATGCCTTCAGGTAGTCCTTCCCATTGTTGAGCACATAGCACCTGCAACAAAAAATGTGAAAATGTTCAATATTTGGAGTATACCCGAACCATAATTCATAGGGGGTTTTATCTAGGTCTTTATTGATAAGACATCTGTTCTGGGTGTAGCATACTGTGTTGATTGCTTCTGCCCAAAATCTCTTTGGTAACTGGGCTTCGGCCAATATGGTTCTTGCAGCTTCCTTGAGGGTCCTGTTCTTTTTTTTTTGCAACTCCATTTTGTTGCGGCGTCCTAGCTGCTGAGTCTTCATGCTTGATTCCATTATTTGAGCAGTATTCTTTAAAGAATTTGTTTGTAAACTCAATACCTCTATCTGTTTGGATTTTCACTATTTCAGGCTCTTTTCGGTCTGCAGTTTCCTTAGAAGCTCCGGTAACCTTCGCTGAGTGTTAGATTTCTTTGTTAGGAACAAGGTCCATGCGAATCTTGAGTAGTCATCCACCACTACTAGGGTGTACTTTCTTCCACTCATGCTTACTGGTTCCACTGGTCCAAATAGATCAATGTGGAGTAGATCAAATATCCTTCCAGTTGACCTTTGAACTTTGTTTTTTAAGGAGTTTTTGGTCTGTTTTCCTTTTTGACATACTTCACACAGGCTCTCTTTCTTATATACCAAATCAGGTAGCCCTCTGACCAGCCCTTTCCTTGCCAGTTTGTTGATTGATTAAAAGTTCAGGTGGCTCATCCTTTTGTGCCAAAGCCAGCTAGCTTCTAATGATCCTTTTGCAATGAAGCATATAGCTGTGGTTACTAAGCTCCAGTCTGCTATGTAGATATTTTCTTTTCTGGTTCCTGTTAGTTTCACTTCTTTGGTTTGACTATCTTTGATCAGGCATTTGTTGTGATTGAATTCCACTGAGTAATCTTTATCACAGAATTGGTTTATGCTAAGAAGATTCTACTTTAGCCCTTTCACGTATGATACTTCTTTTATGTGAGTGTTTCCTTTGATGAGATTTCCAAATCCTTTAGTGCTACCCTTAGAGTTATCTCCGAAGATTACTTTGGGTCCCTTGCACGGTTGTAGATCTCTGAGAATTTCTTTGTTTCCAATCATGTGTCTTGAACAGCCACTATCGATGTACCATACTTCCTTGCTGCTTCCTGATGTAGATACTTGTAGAATAAAGATCACTAGTTCTTAGGTACCCATACATGTACAGGTCCTTCAGTGTTAGTACCTTTAGGAATCCAAATTCATCTTACAACAACTGTTTTGTTGTTGACTTGGTGGTTTCCTCTGTAAGCGGTATTCTTAGGATACTGTTTTGTGTGTGCAGGACGTGTATAACCATCACTTTTAAAGTGAGGTTTTCCACCATACTTCCCTTGAGCATGAGCTCTTTTAGGTTTAGACATTATGGTCTTAGTATGTGCGGTGTAGAAGTTTCTGTGCAGCATCCTTGTACGTTGATATTTTCTTTTGTTGCTCCCAGCAAATTGATTCCGCTGTAGCCAGCTTTTGAAAATAGGCTTACTCCCTGTGGATGTGTATATGGGTTTCTTGCCCTTGTCTATACCTGTTGTTTTTCCCAAGCTTTCTTTTGAGTTATAAGATAACTCTTCTGCCATCGAGGTCTCTGCTTGAATGAAAACAACAGCTTTAGATGTGCTTGCTGTTTCTTGAAAAGTTCCAGCACAGTATCCTAGGCCAGTCCTATTGAGGGGACTTCAAGCTGACATGAGACACTTCTTGGCATCTTTAGCAGACTTGTTAAAGGTTCTTATGGTTGCTTGGAGATCACATTTCTCATCCTCAAGCTTAGCGATTGCCAGATTGAGCTTCGATATCTCTTCTTGGAGGTTACTGCACTTTGAGCTACTGAGCTCATATGCAGATAGCTTTTCAACTAACTATTTATTTTCCCTCCTAAGCATCTCATTTTCAATTTTCAGCCTCTCATGAATTGAGTTTATCTGTTCGAAATCGCTCATGATTTGCCTTAGGGAGAGGTCAGCTTTTCCTCTTCCTGCAGAGGGTGGGTTGGGTATATTACCTCGCCAACCTCGATGTCCTCTGCTTTCTGTGCCATCAGACAGATGAGTGCCTCGTCCTCTGATGAAGAGGAATCGTTGTCACTGTCAGAGAAATCTGTTTTGATCTTTCTTCTTTCCTCATCCTTTGTTGATTCATTTCCCTTTTCGATTTCACTAAGGAAGGCTTTGATCTTTCTTCTTTCCTCTCTTCGTTTCCCTCTTCTCTGAGATGACTCTCTTTCAGGATACCAGTTGATTTTAGGATGAGGACATTCTCTAGCATAGTGTCCTGGTTTTCGACAGTTATAGCATAGGTCTGAAGTATCCTGATTAGGTTGTTGGAAGCTCGGCGGTTGAGGTGATAACTGATTTTTCTTGAAGTCACTTCTCCTGTTATATCTAATGAATTTCTTCAAATTTCTTAGGAGAAGGGCAATTTCTTCATCGGTATTTTCTGCATGTAGCTCCACTTGTTTACTGCAGGTAGCTCCAGTCTCTCATGCACTTCTTACTGTTAGAGCAGTCACTTTCGTGCTTGATTCTTCTACCTCCTTCTTTCATCTGTTGATGTCATATTCAACGGCTTTTAAGTCTGAGAAGAGATCAAATGTGCTCATTGACTTTAGGTCCATGGAAACTCTCATAGCTGTCGTCTTGTTGTCCCATTCAGTAGGTATGGCTCTCAGCACCTTTATGTTTTTCTCTTTTTGCATGTACAACTTGTCCAGTGACTCCAGCTCATTGACAATGTTTGTGAACCTCAGATCCATCTGTTCTAGGGTCTCTTCAGGGAGCATTTCGAACAGCTCAAATTTTTGAGTTGCAGTAGATATCTTATTCTCCTTCGTAAGCTCTATTCCTTCGTATATTTATTCAAGCTTGTTCCAAATGTCCATCGCAGTTTTACAGGTCTTAACCTTGCTGACGGTTCCTTTATCTAGAGTAACAAACAAGGCATTCTTGGCTACATTATCCAAATTGGCTCGCCTTCTGTCATCAACTATCCACTCCTCTCTAGGTTTATCAATGACAGCTTGGTGGGGGATGGCTCTTGCATCACCGGTATCGGCAGCTCTAGCAAATATGGGGTTGGCCTTGGTGATCCTTGGGGGTCTGTCAGTAATGACCATCCACATCTCGTCGTGCATAGCTGAAAGATGTGCTTGCATTCTAATTTTCCAGTTATCATACTCTTCAATAGAGAACATAGGAAGCTTATGCGTATCCATGATGTGATGAAAAAAATTGTATGTAGATTTTCGAAAATCAGGGATCGGGGATTGACCAGACAGATTGAGTTCTTAATCCAACCTGCTCTTATACCACTTGTTGTTCTGCAGTCTGTTGTATTCTGTCCTTGCTGCTTTTCCAAATGACATACTCTGATTGGTTGGGACTTGAGTGTCTCTACCAGCTAATTAGTGTACACTGATTTTGATGTATCTGGGAGTTTCCTTTTCGATCGAAGGAGTCAACTTCCTTGACTTGAGATTCTTCAGATACCTCCTAGCATCCTTTGATACTTGGACACGGTCCTCTTCAGAAGATGCAGCAACTTGATGTTATGCAGGTAGCAAGGACTTGGCGCAGGTTCTTTTGCAGAGTCTTCTTCATCTTCCAGCATCCTTGTCTTAGCTATTTTTACATATGAAACCTTTAACCAGATAGCTAAGATCCAATCTATTACATGTTTTGTCTTATCAAAATTTATTACAATTTGTCCTATCAGGTAATTTTTTTTTTAAATGTTGTCAAAATAAAAATAAAGATATAATTAATCTACAAATTGCTCAAAAAAATTCTTTAATTTATTTTAAAATCTAAATGTAAATTTTAAAACTAAAATCTATTTCAAAAATCTAACAAAAATGTTAAACGACTTAAATTTATAAAATTTTATAACCATGTAATATATAATAAGATCATATAGACATATATATCTAAAAGGTAAATCTATGAAAAAAGAAATTTTTGAAAAATACTGAAACAAAAAATTATGGTCCAAATACTTATTAAATATTTTATTCAATTAATTATTAGTATTTTTTATTATATTTATAATTTTATTTAGATTTCATTAAATTCATGTCTATTCATAATTTATTATTCACGTCGATCACGATTTACAGGAAGAATGTACGTGAAATTCACATTAATCACCTGACTTTGAAAAGGGCACATGACAAGTTTGTAGATTGGCAAAATCATTATATATGGCCTAGGCCCTAAAGAAGCTTGAAGAGATGGTTTCTAAAAGTTAAATAATCATTGGTTATCAATGATGGTTTAATAGATTCTAAAGCTTATAGTACTTCTCTTGTGAAGTATAGCATGCAAGCTACACTAAAAAAAAAATCATCTTGATGCATGAAGAAATGAGGAGAAAATGAGAAAACTGATATTTGCCTAAGTATGGGAAAAAGCGTGAGTCCACTTATAAAAACGTAATATGAAAACGTAATTTCAAGTTAGTTTTTTCAGTTATTTTCTCTTTCTTTTGTTTCTTGTTGTTTGTTTTGCTATTTTACAGGTCAGTTTTGTGGGGGCATTTTCTCCTTCGATTCTCAATGGTTTGGAGTGAAATCAGTTCCTGAGAACTCTATACATAGTATAGATCATTTCATTAGCTGATAGTTTTTCGCGATAAGCATTGTACAGAGAGTGAATCAGCTGAGAAGTTAGTGCAGTAGATAGTGATTCTAGTGTTCTTGTATTCTCTTTGATCTTCTTGTAAACTGTTGTTTCGTGATTCAATTGGTTAGTGAAAGGGTTCTCCAGTGGATGTAGGCATAGTATAAGCTGAACAACTTTAAAATCATCATGTGTTGATTGTGATTTTATGTGTTGCTTTTGATTTATTCTTCTCATACAAGATTAAGGTTTTTGATTGTATGGTTGTGCATTTCAGTTGAATCGGTGCATTTCTTGATCTGGCTGTGATAAGTGGCGCCATTTGTGGGAATAAATTGATCGAGAGACAAGATCAACAAGGTTCGATGTGGAGAAATTTGATGGCACAGGTGATTTCGGTATATGGAGAATTAAAATGAAAGCCATGTTGGTGCAACATGGTGCTGCAGCTGCGTTGCAGAGAGTGGAGGCATTTCCTGAAGCCATGAAGGCGGATCAGAAGACCACGCTTATTGAAAATGCCCATAGCATGATAATTCTCAACTTTGAGAACAAGGTTTTGCGTGAAGTAGCAAAAAATGAATCTGCCAAAGGTTTTTGGGAGAAGCTTGAGAAACTATATATGGTGAAGTCTTTAGCCAATCGATTATTCTTAAAGAAGAGGTTATATGCTTTCAAGATTTTGGATGATCATCCTCTACTATCTCAACTGGTGGAATTCAACAAGATCCTTGATGATTTAGAGAATGTAGATGTTAAACTGAAAGAAGAGGATAAGGCTTTGATGCTGCTGAGTTCTCTTCCCAAGAGCCTTGAAAATTTCTATGATTCAGTGTTATATGGAAGACAACATTCAATCACCTTAGAAGAAGTCTTCACAACTTTGAAAACTAAACAGCTTTCGAAGGATTCTGGTCCTACGCCTCAAGGTGGAGGAGAAAGTTTAATAGCCAAAAACAAGTTGCAAAAGAAGAACTTCAACAAGAAGGGTGCTAAACTACAAATCAAGAAATGAACTCCTTTGAGTCAAGAAGTAAAAGATGATATAAAAGGATAGAGATGTTTCCACTATCACAAACCAGGCCATTATAAGAAGGATTGTTTTAAATTTAAGAAGATGCAACAAGAAAAGAATGTTGTCACTGGAAGGCAAGCAAATCATACCACTGAAGCATCTAGTTCAAATTCTGATTATGAATCTGCAGAGGTATTAGTGATTAAGTCAAATGATACCAAATAAGAGTGGATCTTAGACTCAGGGTGTTCATTTCATATGAGTCCATAAAAGAAATGATTTATAGACCTAATAATGAAAGAAGAAGGTGGTGTGATGCTTGGAAACAACAAAACTTGCAAGATAAAATGAAGAGGTTCAATACCTTTGAAGTTGAAAGATGGATTTGTAAAAATATTATCAAATGTAAGGTATGTACCTGAGTTAAGAAGGAATTTGATATCTCTTGGTATGTTTGACTCTCAAGGTTTAAAATTATCAGTTAAAGGTGGAGTTATAAAAGTTTTCAAAGGCTCTAGATTGGTTTTACAAGGTTTTAAGAAATATGATCTATATTACTTAGATGGATGCATTAATGTTGGAGGTTCTTATTTAACCAAAGAGATGGATAGAACTCTTATTTAGCACAAGAGATTAGCACATATCAGCTAAAAAGGATTGCAAGGACTTCAGAAACAAGAAGCTTTTGGCAAAGATAGAATCACTAGTTTAAAATTCTGTGATCATTGTGTTTTAGGGAAGGCAAAAAGATTGAAGTTTCCTTCCTTCTGGCTCTCATACAACTCAAGAGGTTTTTGGCTATGTTCATTCAGACTTGTGAGGGCCAGCTCAAACACAAACCAAGAGTGGGGGCAAGTATTTTCTATCTATCATTGATGTCCATTCCAGGAAAGTTTAGGTGATCACTCTCAAAAGCAAGGATGAAGCCTTCCAAAGGTTTAAAGAATAGGTGATGGAAATGGAACATCAAACTGGAAAAAGGCTCAAGTACCTAAGGACAGATAATGGTTTAGAGTTTGTGTCAAAGGAGTTTAATAACTTTTGCAAAGAGATGTATTTCTAGATATAAAACCACAAATTACACTCCTCAACAAAACGGTTTAGTAAAAATGATGAATCAAACATTGCTAGAGAGAGTGAGATGTATGTTGTTGAGCTCAGGGTTAAACAAGAGTTTTTGGGGAGAGGCAGTGACTACAACGGCATATTTGATAAATATATCACCATCTTCAGCAATAAATTTCAAAACTCTAGAAGAAATATGGATTGGCAGGTTGGCTGATTATAGAAAGATTAAGGTGTTTAGATGTCTGGCCTTTGCTTACATCAAGTAAGGTAAATTGGAGCCAAGAGCATTGAGGTGTGTGTTTATTGGATATCCAACTGACATCAAAGGTTATAAGCTATGATGCTTAGAAGAAGGGAATTAAAAGTGTATTATATCAAGTGATGTGACTTTTGATGAATCATGTATGCTATTGAATAATGAGAGGTTAAGAGATCAGTCAAGCACACATGATGAGGGATCTAAGCTTGAGTTGGAGCCTAGGTGTTCTAATTCAGATGATGATGCTCAACAAGAAGAAGCAAACTCAGAAGAACAAGAGGTATCGAAACCAAAAGATCAATCTCTTGCAAATTATCAACTTGTCAGAGATAGATCAAGAAGGTTAGTGAAAGCTCCTACTAGATTTGAACAAACTAATTGTGTTTCATTTTCTTTCCTTGTAGCTAAAGAGATAGAATTTCAAGAATCAAGGAATTATGTAGAGGCAATAGCTTGCAAAGGAAATGAAAGATGGAAATCTACTATTCAAGATGAACTCAATTCACTGGAAAAGAATGAGATTTGGATAGTGGTTGATAAGCCAAAGCATCGAAATCTAGTAGGGTGTAAATGGATTTTCAAAAAGAAGATTCAAGCTTTCCAAAATGACAAGATCAGATTCAAAGCAAGACTTGTAGCTAGAGGTTTACACAAAGAGAAGGGGTGGATTACACTGAGATTTTTTCACCTGTTGTTAAACACTGCTCAATCAGAATACTTCTTGCCATTGTTGCTCAATTTGATTTGGAGTTGCATCAAATGGATGTGACTATAGCTTTTCTTCATAGAGAGTTAAAGGAGCAGATATACATGTAAGTTCCAGAAGGTTTGAAGATCTCAAATGCTGATTAGAAAGCATGTTCGCTCAAGAAATTATTGTATGGCTTGAAACAATCTCCAAGATAATGGTATCTCAGGTTTGATGAGTATATAAAGATGATTGATTTCATTAAAAGCATGCATAATAGCTGTGTTTATTTCAAGTTTGAGCCTAAAACTTCATTTACTTATCTATTATTATATATTGATGATATGTTGATTGCCACTGACTCTGTGACTAACTTGCACAAAATCAAGAGTTTGCTTAAATCTGAGTTTGAAATGAAGGACTTAGGTGCAACTAAAAGGATCTTAGGGATGAATATCACAAGAGACAGAATAGGGAATTAAGTATTTCTTGATCTAAGTTCTTATCTGAAGAAGGTTCTCATTAAATATTAGATGAATCAAAACCAAGCTACCTCAGTTCCTATTGGCTAACATATTAAGCTCTCAAAGGATCAGTGTCCCAAAGCAAATGAAGAAGAGTACAAAATGAAGATGATTCCTTATGCTAATGTTGTTGGGAGTATCATGTATGCTATGGTGTGTTGTTGGCCAGATTTAGCTCATGCTATGAGCTTAGTTAGTAAATATATGGCTGATTCAGGGATAGCTCATTGGGAGGCTGTAAAACACATATTGAGATATGTAAATGGTTCAGTTGATGTTGGATTAAGGTTCAAAAAAGCTACAGATACAAGTTCACCAATTGTTGGATTTGTAGATGTTGATTATGCAGGTAACATAGATAGTAGAAAGTCATTAACAGACGATATCTTTACTTTATTTGGTACTACTATAAGTTGGAAATCAACTCAACAACCTGTAGTAGCACTCTCAACTATCGAAGCTGAGTTCATAGCCTTAACTGAAGCAATAAAAGAGGTTTTGTGGCTCAAAGGAATTATGTCTGAATTTGGAATTGAACAAGGGTGTGTTTCAGTTCACTGTGACAACTCTAGTGTTATACATCTATCAATACACCAGGGGTATCATGAAAGAACTAAGCACATAGATGTGAATCTCTATTATGTCAGAGATGTAGTGGAAAATGAAGAAGTTAAGGTCTGCAAAATTGCTTTTGAGGAGAATCCATCTGATGCACTAACAAAGGCTTTACCATTTGTAAAGTTTCAGCTATGTGAAGAACCTATTGGGCTGAAGGGGAAATCAACTACTGACATAACGTAAAGGAATTCATACTGAGCAAATTAGCTTCATGCTATAAGGTGGAGATTTGTGAAGTACAGCATGCAAGCTACATTAAAAAAAAACCATCTTGATGCATGAAGAAATGAGAAGGAAATGAGAAAATTGATATTTGCCTAAGTATGGGAAAAGGCGTGAGTCCACTTATAAAAACGTAATATGAAAACGCAATTTCAAATTAGTTTTTTTCAGTTATTTTCTCTTTCTTTTGTTTCTTGTTGTTTGTTTTACTGTTTTGCAGTTTTGCAAGTCAGTTTTGCGGGGGCATTTTCTCCTTTGATTCTCAATGGTTTGGAGTGAAATCAGTTCCTGAGAACTCTATACATAGTATAGATCATTTTATTAGCTGATAGTTTCTCGCGATAAGCATTGTACAGAGAGTGAATCAGCTGAGAAGTTAGTGCAGTAGATAGTGATTCTAGTGTTCTTGTATTCTCTTTGATCTTCTTGTAAACTGTTGTTTTGCGATTCAATTGGTTAGTGAAAGGGTTCTCCAGAGGATGTAGGCATAATATAAGCCGAACCACTTTAAAATCGGCGTGTGTTGATTGTGATTTTATGTGTTGCTTTCAACTTATTCTTCTCATACAAGATTAGGGTTCTTGATAGCATGGTGGTGCATTTGAGTTGAATCGGTGCATTTCTTGATCTGACTGTGACATCTCTCTTCTACAAGATCAATGACCAATCTAATGTGTACCTCTAATATACGCATATGACATTTTAATCATAGGAATTAGTGACCAAGATATCAACAAGGTTATTGAATAGTTGAACTATACATTTTTTAGAGATCTTGATATTAGTTGCATCATTTTCTTGGAATTAAGATGTCTTATTTGACGCAAGGTATGCATCTTTGTTAAACAAAGTACAACTAAGAACTCTTTTAAACACAAGTATTTAAGGTGTTTAAGGGGATGTTTGTTTTTGGTTTATGTAGGATTGGGGAAGTCGGACATTGAAATACTGAGTTTTTGAAATAAAGGCGAATAGTTAAAATTGTGTTTCTTTAGAGATTTTTTATGGTAGGATCAGTACTATAAATGTCAAATTAATCAATGTTGTAAAAAGTGTTATTGCATAATGTTATATTGTTAGTTGATATAATGATAACGATTGAATGATTGTAATAGTAGAAATTTAGGTGTGTATTGAAATTTGTGTATTAATAAATTATATTATAGGGATAATGATTATAATTTTATTAAATAAAGTATAATTTTAATAGATTATATAACTTTCTTGTAAACTCGAAACAAATAATTTCAAATGGAAACACCAATCTAAACACCCCTTAGTTAAAGCTAACATGCTGGAGGCTAAAGGAACTCCTACCCAAATGGTTGCTTCTCTAGAGTTGTCCAAATATGAAAGTAATCTTACCACGTATAAAAGTTCTTATAGAAACATTGTGGGAGCATTTCAATACCTTATTATCTCTAGGTCCAAATTTTTTAGTGTTGATAAAGTGAGTCTCTTGATGTATGAATTTGAATGGTTAGATCTAGTCAAACTACTCAAAGAGAATTTGATGGTATAAGAGCATATATAAAAATGTTATTATATAATGTTAATAACAAATAAAAAACGTTGATTATATATATTTTTGCATTATTGATGTTCATAAAGTTGTAGAGATTACCCTATTGTAACACATTAATGTCAGCAAAGAATGACTTAGGGCTCGCACAATAATGTAACTCCCCCCCCCCCTTTTTTTTCTTTCCTTCTTTTATTATTTTCTTTTCCTTTTTTTATTTTCAATTTTTTTTTATTCCTTGCCATTTCATTTTTATTTTTATATTTTTTTGGATTTCGGATTTTAAGCTTGATTTGGGGTTTTATTTTTAATTTCAATTAAAAATACTAATTTCAATTACAAAAAGTATATTGATTGTTCAATTATATATATATATATATATATATATTCTAATCAATCTTAATATTTTCTTAAATTATTCAAATCATGTGTTAACTAAAAAATGTGTTTAAATTTATTTTTTAATAAATCTAAGATATAATTTCAATAATTCATTATTTTAAATTTGTTAAACAATATAAATGTAGTTATTTGATGTAAATATATATATATATATATATATATATATAAAGATGAGTAGATATGTAATGAGTTCCATACGTAATGATCATTATTACTATATCAAATGATTAATGATGGCCCGAATCTGTATTTTTGAATATGAAAAACTGGAAGAATCGGTGTGAATTAATTCCACATTAAAAAAAAATGAATGTGAGTATTTAGTTAATAAAATGAGAATGTTAAATTGAGAAGGTGGGACATCAGACCACAATAATGCGTGTTAATAATATTTATCCTCATGTGACATATTCTCATTTTTATCAATTTTAAAATTAATCATTACATATGATTTCCATCCACCAATCCATTTTTTTATATTTACATCAATTAAAAACCAATGATTATTTTTTAGAGAATTTTTATCAATTTTAAAATTAATCATTACATATGATTTCCATCCACCAACCCATTTTTTTATATTTACATCAATTAAAAATCAATCAGATCACAATAATGCGTGATAATAACACTTATCCTCACGTGACATATTCTCGTTTTTATCAATTTTAAAATTAATATATGTTCATCTCCCAACCCATCTTATTTATATTTACATCAATTAATTAAAAACCAATAGTGGGTGGTGCACCAAAGTAATAAACCAATAGTGGGTGGTGCACCAATTATTACTTTTTAGGTGGGTGGTGCACGCGTATAGTAATTATTTTAACTAAAATAAGATTTAATTTTGGATATAAATAATAATGATCCACTAGACTCTTTGTTCACACAATGGCCTCTTCCGCCCTTTCCATTTTCCTCTTGTCACTATTTGTTCTTTCTTCTTTTTCAAATGCTAAAACCATTCCAAAACCCCAAGCCTTCAGTTTTCCAATGAGCAAAGATTTTACTACCAACCAATATTACACCACCATCAAGATAGGCTCAAAGAGCACCACATTGAATGTGGTGATTGATCTTGGAGGCAATTTCCTCTGGTTCAACTCCGTTGACTACTTCAACGCCGGCACCTCATACCGCCCGATCCATTGTGGCACGCAACAATGCCGGATCGCCAATGGAGTCGGGTGCGTCTTCTGCTACTTAGCACCACCCGCACCTGGATGCACCAACAACACGTGCTCCGACTACGCACTCAACCCTATCACCGGGATGCAGGGATACGCCGGCCTTGGACAGGACGTTCTGCATGTGTCATCGACAAGTGGGGTCCAGTACAGGGTAAAAAAATTCCCCTTTCAGTTTTCAGACCCCGCTTTACCACAAGGCCTGGCTAGTTCTACTGTAGGCATGGTCGCCCTAGGTAGGACTAGAATCTCACTGCAAGCACAACTCGCGTCCACCTTCAAGATTAGCGCTAAATTCGCTCTTTGCCTTTCGTCTTCCGGTACTAATGGAAATCTAATCATTGGAGAGGTGGGTTATAAGAACCCTTTTCAAAACATCTCTAAATCACTTCAAACTACACCCCTGATTAGGAACCCCGTGAGCACCAGTGGGAATGAGCAGATAGGCAACTTCTCAATTCAGTATTTCATCAATGTCAGGTCCATTAACGTTGGTGACACTACACTCATCTTCAACAAGACTCTGCTCTCCATCGACAAGAAAACCGGAGACGGAGGCACGAGTATACGAACCGTGAGGGGGTACACAAGTCTCCATAAATCAATCTACACACCTTTGATCAATGAGTTTGTGAAGGCTGCAGCTAGAAAGAACATCAAAAGAGTGGCATCTGTGGCTCCATTTGGTGCTTGCTTCGATTCGAAGACGATTGGCAGCAGCTCCAAGACAGGGCCAGATGTACCCACCATTGATCTGGTTCTGCAAAGCAAGAGTGTTTACTGGAGATTCTATGGGTCGAACTCGATGGTTGGAGTTAGTAATGAGGTAATATGTCTTGCATTTGTGGAGGGACAACCGAATCTATCAGGACCAAGAACATCAATAGTTGTAGGAGGGTATCAAATGGAGAATCATCTGCTTGAGTTTGATGGGGATTCGTCGAGGTTCGGGTTTAGCTCTTCACTACTTCTGCATGATACAAGCTGCTCCCAGTTCGGAGCTGCCTAGGCTGGATGTTTGTGTTTTTATGATCAACTTATGGGATTATGTAAATGTATAACTCCCTTTGTGAGCTTGGTTTGATAATTTGATTATTGATTTTTGAGTTTACGCTAAAATTATGCTATTATGCTAACCAACCACCAATTATGCTAAAATTACATATTGTACCCTTAAAAATTGATGACATTATGTATTGTGTATTAGAATTGTTTGATATTGTTAAAATACCCTTAGAATTGTTAAAATTGTATTTTATTAACCATAATTTGTTGAGATTATAAAACGGACCCTAAATATTATAGATATTGCTTTCGAGAATTAATATATATATGAAATAATGAATTAGATCCAAAATAATGAATTAGATTACAAATTTAACTTGGAGATATTATAATAATTAAAGTATATACAATCTAATAGTTATCTTAAATTTAGGTTTTAAAACCCTAAATTCACGTCTAGTTAACCCCATAGCTCTTGGGAGATTATAAATATGGACCTAAATATAATTATGGACATTATGGTTTGATCTTCATAATTTAATAAATAAACTGTTGGGATTTCAGTGTTTAGATTTTGATGAGACAAACCAATCATGTAATAAGAAGTTTTGAGTACCCCATTTTCACATTGTTTAAGTGAATAATTAGACTAGAATTGAGTCTTGAGTCAAGCATTGAAATGGAGGTTAAAAGAGGATAAAGCTGCATCTAAGCTTTATAGGAAGATATCGCTGCATGAAGGAAGGATACAGCAAAGCAAGGAAGAACGGCGTGCAGTATCGCTGCAAGAAAAGGATACAGGAGTACTGCTAGAACGAAGTTACAGCAGCACTGCCAGATGATACTGCAATCAGGTCTAAAATACAGCAGCGCTAAAAGAATGCATCAGTTGCACAAAGACCAAGGATACAACGCAGACTTACAGGACAGATAAGTAATACAGCGCCAACTACAAGACGAAGTATCCTGCAAATCCCAGGAAGGATAAATGCAGTATGAGGAACGGAGATCCAAGCAGGGACAAAAGAGCCGTTCAAGAAAAAGTCAAAGTAGTAGACACGAAGCCAATAAGAAAATGCCACATGGACTGACGCGCCGCAGAAAGCTGCGAGCCGCAACTGCCGCATTAAATGCTCCAAAAGGAAAGGTCATGTCGCATTAAATGCGAACCATACTTTGGCCAGGCTATTTCAAATTCAAAAAAGGGATGTCTCCTTCAACGGACATCTTCTCCTACAAGTATAAATAGAGGTCGAGGAGCACTGAAGCTGGTTACTGTTACTGAGATCTAAAATTTCATACGCGAAAAATTCTAAGCTTACAAGATCCAAATATTCAAGTCTACAATCAGTTTCAGTCACTCAACCTATCGAAGTGAAACAAGTTCAAGCTGAAAGATTCCTTACGGATTCAGAAGCTCACTTTGAAGCACAAGTTGAAGAAAACATTTTTATCCTTTTAACTTTGTTGCTGTGTGCTTAGGTTGTTTTAGTGGTGTCAAGCAGTTGATAGGAGAGATCCTTGCTGTTTGTTTTAGTTGTCTAGAGTTAGGCAGCTTCCCTGTGTGGGAGTGTAGAACCCTGTGTGGGTTAGCCTTTGAAGTTTGCAGTTGCTGTGTATACGCTGGACTTCAGTAGGTGGTTTGCCTTGTAAAGTTGATAGATTGTTAGGGGTGTCCTGTAATTCAATCTTGCTTAACAAAGTTCTTGCTCGAGGAGCAGTAGAGTGGACGTAGAAGGATTACACCACCTTCGAACCACTATAAGCCATAAGTGTTTTTATCGCTTTACTTATCTGCGCTTATTTTCTGCATCTATATATCTATCTCATCATAAAACGTTTGAAAGAAACATTCTTGTGTAAAACAGCCTTGTGTTTAAATGTATATTTCCGCTGCGTACAAAACTCCAGGTTATAGCGTGCAGCACTGCATTCTAGCGCTGCAAGCAGTAACCACTATCGCTGCAAGCTCAAGTAACTTGCAGTGCAGAACGGTTGTTTTAAAGATTCTGAAAAATCGACCAAGGTTCATTCACCCCCCCTCTGAACCTCGGACACCATTTGGGACCAACAAGTGGTATCAGAGCGAGTTGGGTTAAAAGCCAACTTATCTGGTCACCTACCCAGATCCACATTTGTCTCACTGTTTTCTTTACATAAAAATCATTTTTAAAGCATATCATGGATTCCTCCAATCACAAGCTACCTATGTTTTCCATAGAGGAATATGACGACTGGAAGATAAGAATGCAGGCACACCTTTCTGCCATGAATGATGAGATGTGAACCGTCATAACTGAAGGACCGATAATCCCCATGAAGGTAAATCCAATGTATGGAAGAGACCATGCAGAAGAAAAACAGCCACCACCAAACTTCCTGATCAAACCACGACAAGAGTGGGGAAATAAAGACAGGAAGAGAGCCAACCTGGATAACGTGGCAAAGAACGCTCTATTTATTACTTTGGATAAAGGCACTTTTAGCAAAGTTAAGACTTGCTCAACATCCAAAGAAATATGGGAAAAGCTGGAGCAAATTTGTGAAGGAATTGAGCTCACCAAGGACAACAAAATCTCCAACGCTACCCAACTATTCGAGCTCTTCGAAATGAAGAATGAAGAGACTCTTGAGCAACTAGATTTGAGATTCACATCCATAGTGAATGAACTAGAAGCTTTAGGTAAACACTACATACAGAAAGAAAAGAACATGAAGGTGTTGAGAGCCCTACCAGCGGAGTGGGATAGCAAGACCACTGCCATGAGAGTATCTATGGACCTGAAGTCCATGAGCACATTTGACCTATTCTCCGACTTGAAAGCATTCGAGTATGACATCAATAGAAGGAGAAAAGAGTCAGAGGAGTCAGTCTCCAAAGTTACAGCGCTAACCGCCAGAGGAACAAAGGATACAGCAACCGCCGATTGCAGTAAGTAGAGTGAGGATACAGCAGAAGTTGTTGAAGAAGATATGGCGTTTCTCCTAAAGAAATTCAGGAGATTCATCAAGAGCAACAACAATAGCAGCAACACCAACCTCAACAAAAAGAATGACTTCAGAAGAAGTCACTCAACCCCTCAGGTTTCTTCTTCTCCTCAGTCAAATACAGGGAATATTGACTTGTGCTATAATTGCAGGAAGCCTGGACACTACGCAAGGAACTGTCTTTATTCAACCGTACACAAGTATCCTGAAGGAGAAAGAGAACAGAGGAGAGATAAACGAAGAGAGGAAAGACACAAGCTTCGAGCTCTCATAGGAGAGATGGAGAAAACAAAGGATGCAGTAGTTCCGAAGGAAGTACTGAAAGCTACAGAATCCTCAGACAGTGATGCTGAAACCTCATCCTCTGACGAAGAAGCACTCATATGCCTGATGGCTAAAGATGGCGACGACAGCGAAGAAGATGAGGTAATCTACCAACCGTTGTCTATACAAGTTGATGAGGAGCTAAACATGATCCACTCCTTGAAAAGGATCATGAGTGATTTCGAGCAGATCAACTCAATTCATGAGGAACTTAAGGTTGAGAATGAGAACCTTAGAATCGGTAATGAGATCCTCAAGAGCAAAAACATAGACATTGCCAAAATGCTCGCTGCACGAGAGTCTGATAACTCAAAATGTAGTAAGCTGCAACAAGAGGTCTCTAGATTGAATCTGCTAATCATTGAGCTAAGATTTGAGAAGGAAATCTTGCAGTCCAAGATGAGTACGTTCACCAAATCTTCAAAGGACGCAAGAGATTGCATAAATCGTGTCAGAGATCCTTTTGAGATTTCAGGCATAGGTTACAGCAATCAAGGCTCTCAGAATACAGCAAGCACATCCAAAGCTGTGAATTTTGTTCAAGCTAAAACTCCAATGGAGAAAGAGTTATTCTATGACTCTGAAAAGATAGTGAACAAAACAGCAATGATAGATAAAGGGAAGAAACCCCAATGCTCAACTACAGGGAGTAAGCCTACATCTAAGACTTGGCTGCAGCAGAAGCCATCTGCTGCATGCAGCAAAAGGATGCAGCAACCAACAAAATTGCAGCATAGAAGAAACTTTCCCACCTATACTAAGACCTACATGTCTAAACCTCAAGGAGGATATACTCAAGGGAAGTATGGCGGAAGACCACACTACAAGGGTGTCGGTAATACACATAATGGTTATGCACACACTTTTCATAAACAGTTCTCCAAGATAACTGCATACAGCTCGAGAACCAACAAATCTTACAGTAAAGCAGTTACTGTTAAGAAAGTTTGGGTTCCCAAAGTAACTAACACCAAAGGACCCGTATGGATATGGGTACCTAAATCTATTTGAATTTGTTACAGGTTACAGTGCCAGGATGCAGCAGTGATGTATGGTATATCGACAGCGGCTGCTCAAGGCACATGACAGGTAATAAAGAAACGTTGAAAGACTTCCAAGAATGTAAAGGACCTAAGGTCATATTTGGTGATGATTCCAAAGGAAGCACAAAAGGAAGCGGATGCCTAGTCAAGGGGAACATAAAGATCAAGGATGTATCCTACATAAAAGGGCTTAGATACAATCTCCTAAGCATCAGTCAATTTTGTGACAAAGGATATACAGTGGAATTCAACCTCAACAAGTGCTTAATCAAGGACAGCACCACAAGAAGTAAAGCTTACAGGAACAAGAAGAGGAAATATCTACCTAGCAGATTGGAATTCCTCCACTCAATCAACATGCTTCATAGTGAAGAGTCCACCGGAGCTGAGCTGGCTATGGCACAAACGATTAAGCCACCTGAACTTCAAGACTATCAACAAGCTAGCAAGAAAAAGCCTCGTGAGAGGATTACCAGATGTAGCTTACAAGAAAGAGAATGTATGTGGAGCGTGTCAAAAAGGAAAGCAAGTTAAGAGCTCTTTTAAGGATAAAATTCAGAAATCGTCTCACAGGATTCTAGATCTTCTACACATGGACCTTTTTGGACCAGTAGAACCAGTAAGCTTGAGCGGGAAGAAGTACTCCCTAGTAGTAGTGGATGACTACTCTAGATACACATGGACGATCTTTCTAGCAAAGAAGTCGGAAACTCAAGAAAAGCTACCTGGCCTCATGAAGAAAATTCAAAATGAAAAGAGCTTGAGCATAGTGAAGATAAGATCAGACAGAGGAACCGAGTTCACGAATAAGTTTATAGAGAAATTCTGTTCTGATAATGGTATTCGTCATGAATACTCTGCTGCAAGAACACCTCAACAAAACGGGGTTGCTGAAAGAAGGAATAGAACCTTCAAGGAAGCAGCAAGGACAATGATAGCAGAAGCAGAAATACCCAAGATATTTTGGGCCGAAGCAACTAATACTGCATGCTACACGCAGAACAGATGTCTAATCATCAAGGATCTTGACAAGACACCTTATGAAATATGGAATGGTCATACACCAAATATCTCTTATCTACACATCTTTGGATGCAGGTGTTATGTTCTCAACAATGGAAATGAACATTTGAAAACTTTTGATGCTAAATCAGATGAAGGAGTATTTCTAGGATACTCTGCTGTAAGTAAAGCTTTCAGAGTGTTTAATAAGAGAACCCTGGTGGTAGAAGAATTTATACATGTGGTGTTTGATGAACCACATTGTGACACAAAGAAGTTGGAAAAACCACCTGAAGAGACCTCTCCTAGAAAAGAGAATGTTGTACCATACATAGAAGGAGTTCTGCCTACAGAAGAAGATAAAGATGAAGAAGCTGCAACCTTGGATGCAGCAGACATTCTTACAGCAGCAGAACCTCCTGCATTGCAGCAACATGATGAGCAAAACACACCAACACACGTCCTTGAGCCTGATAGGATATGACTTAGAAATCATTCAAGAGATCTCATCATAGGAGATCCATCCATTGGTGTAAGAACAAGAAGATCCATCCCACATGAAGCAATGTTTGCATGCTTCATATCACAATCAGAGCCTAAGACTGTTGAAGAGGCACTGCAAGATAGCAACTGGGTGCAGGCCATGCAAGAAGAATTGAATGGATTTGAAAGAAATCAAGTATGGCAAACAGTCGCAAGACCAACCCATCAAGGTGTAATTGGAACAAAGTGGGTGTTCAAGAACAAGCTAGATGAATCAGGAGTCGTTGTAAGAAACAAAGTAAGATTAGTTGCTAAAGGATACTGTCAGGAAGAAGGAATTGATTTTGATGAGAATTTTGCACCAGTGGCAAGGCTAGAAGCAATAAGAATTTTCTTAGTCTATGCAGCACATATGATTTCAACGTCTATCAAATGGATGTTAAAAGCGCATTCCTGAATGGTGTCCTTACAGAGGAAGTATATGTTGAGCAACCTCCTGGTTTTGAGGATCAAGCAGAAGAGAAGGTGTTTCGATTACAAAAGGCCCTATATGGACTGAAGCAAGCACCAAGAGCTTGGTATGACACCTTATCTCTCTATCTTCTGGAAAATGGCTTTCAGAAAGGAACGATCGACAAAATGCTGTTTAGGATACAAGATGGAGAAAATGTACTTCTGGTACAAATCTATGTGGATGATATTATCTTCGGATCCACAAACAAAGAGCTATGTGAAAAGTTCTCCAACCTGATACAGTCAAAGTTCGAGATGAGTATGATGGGAGAATTAAGTTTCTTTCTCGGACTTCAAGTAAAACAGCTACCTACAGGAACCTTCATCAACCAAGTCAAGTATACGAAGGAGCTTATCAAGAAATTTGGCATGGAGAATGGAACAGCAACGTCCGTTTCCATGTCCACATCCATAAGTCTTGACAAAGATGAAGATGGTAAAGATGTAGACATTACCAAGTACAGACGCCTCATTGGATCGTTGATGTATCTCACAGCAAGCAGGCCAGATATTATATTTGCAGTAGGAGTCTGTGCTAGATTCCAAGCAGCACCGAAGGAATCACATCTTTTAGCAGTAAAAAAGATAATTAAATATCTGAAAGGAACCCAGGAAGTTGGCCTATGGTATCCTAAGGAAGGAGGATTCAAGCTTAAAGGCTACTCCGATTCAGATTATGCAGGCTGCAAGATTGATAGAAAGAGTACAAGTGGGACGTGTCAATTTTTGGGAAATAGACTTGTCTCGTAGTTCTGTAGGAAGCAAACCTCAATTGCAACCTCTACAGCAGAAGCAGAGTATGTTGCAGCAGGAAGTTGCTGTGCGCAGATTCTCTGGATACAGCAGCAACTTAGAGATTATGGGATAGAAGAAAAAGAGACTCCAATTCTCTGTGACAATACGAGCGCTATTGCAATTACCCATAATCCTGTCTTTCACTCAAGAACAAAGCACATTGACATTCGTCATCACTTTATAAGAGATCATGTTGAGAAGAAAGACGTCGTGCTTGAAAAGGTTCACACGGATCTACAGCTTGCAGATATCCTAACAAAACCTTTGAGTGAATCTAGGTTTTCTATACTTCGAAACGAGCTGGGAATTCGTAAGTTGTGAAGAAAAAAAAAATGCAAGATCACAGGGGGAACCTCTGCATGCTTGCAGGAAGCAGTAAAGATGGTACTGTAAGCTACGCGTCAATACAGCACTGGGTTCAGACAGCGCTGCAACCTACATTCTTACAGTACAGCAGTTATCGAAGAAATCAAGCAGCACCAGGTTACAGCATTTATTTCAAAGGAGTATTGATTGCTCTGCAACCTCGTACTAGAGATGCTGCAACCTTAAAAAGGCATTTATTTAGGCGGAAAAAGGCATGTCTTTCAGCATTAAATGAATGACTGCGAGTGTCAGGAAGTGGAAAAGGCGCTGACAGAGCCCACGCTCCAAGTAATTATTAGCGTCGATTTGACATCTCCGCTTTTTCCTGAGCCACTAGATCATTTCCCTGATTTATCTCAACTGTCCATCTCGCACGTCTCTTGAGAACCGCCATAAAGACTAAAACGTGCCATTTGAAATTCACTTTTCACTATCTTCAGAGAGAGAAACACTTTGATCGCAAAAATTTTCTAAGTGCAAAACCCTTATTCCTCTCTTTCTCTCTCTCAGAAAAATATTATCAATGGCTGCCAGAAGAACAATCGTTCTTGATGGAATGATGGTAAATCAGGAACACATCTTGGAGTCAGGGCTGTATGATAATACCCTGATCAAAAGGATTTTTGATGCTCTACAACAGACCCAAGTCCTAGGGCTGTTGACCACCGTGAACGCTGGCTTCTCCACGGAGTCAGTACAGAGGTTCTATGCCTACGCTAGGTAGGCGGAGGACAGGAACTGTATCCTGTTTCGAATGGATGCGGATGGAGAGGAACGGTCGCTGACCGTTAGGGATATCTCCACCACCTTCAGCATCTTGGCTGCAGGTTTGACCCCCAGCCAGTTGGCGACGTATGGGGAAGCATCGGCTCAAGAGATGTGGGATCTCTTTCGAGCAAGGGATGCAGGGCTGAAATCAAGAGAAGCGCCCCCAAGAAGCTCTTCAAACCGGAGTTTGAACTTCTCCACGACATCTGTGCATACTCCATCGAAGGGAGGACAGAGAGTTATGACAAGTGCACAGATCTCCGGTTCCGGATCATGTCTGTAATCATGGCCGGAGAGAAGGTGAACTGGGCAAGGTTCATCATGAAGAGCCTGTGGGAGGAAGCAGAGAAGATAACGGAGCGTCGGAGCTACGGTATCACCATCTGTTCTCTGCTCTGCAAGCTTGGCCTTCAACCCGCCCCCATTCATCCTGGAAAGTATCTCGGGGAGAAGAAAAAGGGCAAGACCCAGCTGAAGGCTGCAGGAGCAGGAGTTGCGAGGAAGAAAACCAAAGACAAAAAGAATGCAACTCTTGCTCTGCAAGATGAAGCTGCAGGCAGCGGGGAAGATGCTGAAGAAGAGGATCCTTCGAGTCCTCTTTCTGTTATCAAGAGGAGTTCAGGGAAGGCTGTACCTGAACTTGAATCCTCTTCCCCAGATGATGACGCACATTTGGTGAGAAGGGCTCCACGCAGCAAGAGAGCTGCTGCTGCTGTTGGGGATGTGTCACATCAGTCCTCTATGGTTGTAGTTGATCTTGGGGATGAGTCACATCAGCTTCGGGAGCCACATCAGCATCGGGTCGAGCCAACTGAAGAAGAAGCTCGTCTACAAACAGAAGCTTCAGTGCTCGATCCCACCTTTCCAGCGGCTAGAAATATGCCGGCATAGTACTCTCTTTGAAAAGAGATGCGGCTGTCTAAGGGGGAAATCCTGTTGAAGTGGAAGAATTTCCTGACAGTCGAGCAAGCTGTCCTGGAGTGGGCCAAATCAGAAGATATTCTAGCACTCCGGCAACCTGACTTTGCAGCAAGAGTTCAAGAGCTCGATGGCTGCAGCGCTGCACAGGGAGCACAGGACAAGGGAAAGGGCAAAGCTCTTGCAGAATCCAACTCTGCAGAGCTGCCGATGAAAGCAGCAGTGGAAGATGTGCAAGTCTTCCTCGCCCCGGCTGCAGAGGCGGTAAGAAGGGGCGATGATGTCGCTTTTGCTCAAGAGCAAATCGACACCTTGGGAGTGGAGCAGGCTGAAGAAGCCATGCTGCATCTAGCGCTGCAACAGAGCCTAAAGGAAACCAGGATGCAGCACACTCCAAGGAGGATGCGGGGAGAAGGCAGTTCAAGTTCAATTCAGATGAACTCCCCTGCATACGAGCAAGTAGTAGAGGGCCTCTCCAACATTGTCACGTTGGATCGCTTGGAGGAGGAGGAAGCCCAACTACTGGATTATGGTGATTCCCCGGTTCGCGAAGATGAAGATGCTGCTGCTGCAGATTCTGAGGGGGAACCATCAACCATAATCAGGGATGTCATCTCAGACATTTCCAAAATTGCCGATGAAGCATCTACGGAGGAAGTTGCAGAGACGGTACTCCCTGCACTGGACGCGACAGCAGTGCAGCCAGCAACCACCCTTCAACAAGAAGAATGAGCTGCAGAAAAGAGCAGGGTGGAAGCTGAGATCCTAGCAGCAATAGAGGATACAGTGCTGAATACTGTGATCGCTGCAGGAAACCAAGCAGAGCTGCAAGAACTCATTCCTACAGCAGAGGCTGTCGAAGTGGTTACTGGACCGGCCGAGGAGTCGGGGTCCATTGAGAAGACCTCAGTGGAGGATGTTGTTCTGACAACACTCCCTGAGTGTGTGAAGACCTCAGGTGGGGAGGCTGTTCAGACAGTACCCACTGAGGATGCTGGAGTTGAAGCCGAGGTATCCCCAGTGCAACTAGAGACACCTCGTGAGGAGGTTGATGCTGCAGCTGCTGCATGCTCTCAAGAACCTTCAAAGGTTACTGCAGCAGAGGATACTGTGGACGCTAACATGTCATATGCCGAATTCGCAAGGTGGATGAAGGAACGGAATATTGCTGTTCATGGGCCAAAAGCTGGCGGAGCAGTTCCTGTTCCAGTCTTATCCAGCGAAGATGAGGCAGAAGAAGAAGGAGAAGAGCACCCATCCTCCAGCTCTACAAGCTCTCATTCCAGCAGGGATGAGGATGAGGTTGCTTCTGAAGTTTCGAGGCAGGATGCAGCAGCAGTATGCCAAGAAGTGATTCCATTTACTGCATCCGCTGCTGCCTCGACGAGAAGGAATTCAGGGCTGACTCCTGATGAATCTATCAACAGGGTCGAGACCGTTGTTAGACATCTGCTGCATGCTCTCCAGGAGCATGAGTCTATCATGCGCAACAGTCTCAGGGTCAGTGCCCAATTCCATGCTGAAACCATGACAGGTTTCAAGAAGGACCTCGAAGTGCTGCCTGACATGATCAAATCAGCTCTCACTAAACATTCGAACAGGCTGTACTACGATCGGGTCAGGATGGAGAAGGAGTTGAAGGTTGAAGCTGCTCTGACACGCCAAGAAATCAGACAGTGTAAGCAGTATTCTGAAAATGCCTCAACCAGACTCAACCATCACTCCCAAGTCCTGGAATCACTTCTGGATCGTGTCTACGATCAATCGCAAAGAACCAGAAGTGTGGACGACCGCCTGGGGAACCTGGAGCTGATTGTGGGAGAACTCAGGGACATCATGGTCCGAGCTTTCCCTCAGTATGCCCGTGCTCCAGAGTTCACCCCTGAACCGACCCGACGCCCGCGATCAAGGGCGGTCCCAGCTGCCCCTGCTCAGCCCTCGGCTTTTGATGATGCCAAAAAGGGGGAAGGATTTGAAGATATATACAGGAGCAAAGGGGCGGCTGAACCTGAAGAAGAAGATGATGATGATGACCAGCAACCTCTCAGCAGGAGGAGAAGGAGGTCTGGATCATCCGCTGCGGCTGACATCCCCTCTCCGAAGAGATGGAGAAGAGATGATGATGGAGCTGGTGAAGCCGGTGCAGCTGCTGGAAGAAGATCTGCTGAAGGTTCTGCACACAGCAGAGCTGCAAGCAAGGATGCAGCACCGCCCAGCTATCATCATAAGAGAAGGGATGATAGCCAGCAGCAAGGATCAAGGAAGAGGATGAGCGGGGACGAGTCCGAGAATCAAAGGTGCCAGAACGAAGAAGCTACAGATCCTAACGCCTGGATTCAAAGACTCGGTGTAATTGGTGAAAGAAAATTTTTTCCAAATAATTTCTACCAATTCCCTCTTCAAGAAATCCCTCGCCTTGACACTGAGAACATCTCTGCTGAAGTGTCCGTGTTGATGGATCAAAGGCCTGAAGGAGAAAACATGGCTTGGAGATTTGACATCTTCAAAGAAGTCAGACCGCCTTTTGATCGAAATCCAACATCTGAGGCGATCACCATTTTCAAACGATCAGAGTACCTCAGACACTTCAGAGATCTATGCAGGAAAGGCAAATTCAGCAAGTATCATACCTGCAAGACTGTATTGAGAAGGTATGAACAACTTGTTCGGGAAGAAAGCCTTGACATTCAACAGCTATACATTGATCGAGTCAAGAAAGGGCTGATTGTACCGTTCTGCGAGGACTTCTGGCTGAGATGGATTCAAATTCCTGTAATCAGACACAAGCTGGAAGAGTCCTACCAAAAGTCCATCAGGGACTGGTGGAAAGGATCAAGAGGAAGAGAAGGCCTTGAAAGGTTTGAAAAAAGATCAGACGAATCAGCAAGCAAAAGGTCTTCGTTTTACTAAGCTGTATTCATATACCCTCTTGTGATCCTTGTTGTATTTTTGATGTTGTAAAAATTTCTTTCTCTTAAATGAAGAAATTTTTGTTTTTCTGCTCTGACCAAGTTCAACTCTTATGAACTCATGCATGCTGTTTATGTTTTCCTGTTGCTTTTGTTGAAAGGAATACCATGATGCATCTCTGATGAATCCAGGATTAGATTTATTTATTCAAAGTTGTGCAAGCATGTAATCTGGATAAATTATAATGACTTAAAGTAAAATGAAACTTCTTCATGAACGAAATATTGTAAAGGTTTTGTCATCATCAAAAAGGGGGAAATTGTTGGGATTTCAGTGTTTAGATTTTGATGAGACAAACCAATCATGTCATAAGAAGTTTTGAGTACCCCATTTTCACATTGTTTAAGTGAATAAATAGACTAGAATTGAGTCTTGAGTCAAGCATTGAAATTGAGGTTAAAAGAGGATAAAACTGCATCTAAACTTTATAGAAAGATATCGCTGCATGAAGGAAGGATACAGCAAAGCAAGGAAGAACGGCGTGCAGCATCGCTGCAAGAAAAGGATACAGGAGTACTGCTAGAACGAAGTTACAGCAGCACTGCCAGATGATACTGCAATCAGGTCTAAAATACAGCAGCGCTAAAAGAATGCATCAGCTGCACAAAGACCAAGGATACAGCGCAGACTTACAGGACAGATAAGTAATACAGCGCCAACTACAAGACGAAGTATCCTGCAAATCCCAGGAATGATAAATGCAGTACGAGGAACGGAGATCCAAGCAGGGACAAAAGAGCCGTTCAAGAAAAAGTCAAAGTAGCAGACATAGAGCCAATAAGAAAATGCCACATGGACTGACGCGCCGCAGAAAGCTGCGAGCCGCAACTGCCGCATTAAATGCTCCAAAAGAAAAGGTCAGGTCGCATTAAATGCGAACCATACTTTGGCCAGGCTATTTCAAATTCAAAAAGGGGATGTCTCCTTCAACGGACATCTTCTCCTACAAGTATAAATAGAGGTCGAGGAGCACTGAAGCTGGTTACTGTTACTGAGATCTAAAATTTCATACGCGAAAAATTCTAAGCTTACAAGATCCAAATATTCAAGTCTACAATCAGTTTCAGTCACTCAACCTATCGAAGTGAAACAAGTTCAAGCTGAAAGATTCCTTACGGATTCAGAAGCTCACTTCGAAGCACAAGTTGAAGAAAACTTTTTTATCCTTTTAACCTTGTTGTTGTGTGCTTAGGTTGTTTTAGTGGTGTCAAGCAGTTGATAGGAGAGATCCTTGCTGTTTGTTTTAGTTGTCTAGAGTTAGGCAGCTTTCCTGTGTGGGAGTGTAGAACCCTGTGTGGGTTAGCCTTTGAAGTTTGCAGTTGCTGTGTGTACGCTGGACTTCAGTAGGTGGTTTGCTTTGTAAAGTTGATAGATTGTTAGGGGTGTCCTGTAAATCAATCTTGCTTAACAAAGTTCCTGCTGGAGGAGCAGTAGAGTGGACGTAGAAGGATTACACCACCTTCAAACCACTATAAGCCATAAGTGTTTTTATCGCTTTACTTATCTGTGCTTATTTTCTGCATCTATATATCTATCTCATCATAAAACGTTTGAAAGAAACATTCTTGTGTAAAACAGCCTTGTTTTTAAAAGTATATTTCCGCTGCGTACAAAACTCCAGGTTACAGCGTGCAACACTGCATTCTAGCGCTGCAAGCAGTAACCATCTATCGCTGCAAGCTCAAGTAACTTGCAGTGCAGAACGGTTGTTTTAAAGATTCTGAAAAATCGACCAAGGTTCATTCACCCCCCCTCTGAACCTCGGACACCATTTGGGACCAACATAAACCAAAGGCCTAATTATCAATATTAAATATTTAAATAAATCCCCCATATTGTTAAAAATGATCTAATGATCTCAAATAAATTATGAACTTTACAATTTAAACATCAAAATTAAGAATCAAATTAAATATCAAAGTAAATATCAAATTCAATCATCTTAAATAAAAATTAATTAAACATGTTATGCAATTAAATATATTTCCTAAATTAACCTATAATTTCAGTTAATTGAATTCATGTTTATAATTTAAATTATATAGTTAATCTAAATACGTCATAATCATAAATATATTCAAATTTCTTAATATCTAAGTTAAACCGTAAATTACATAATTAGATTTTCTAAGATTATTTTAAAAGTCTTTAAGAATTATTTTAAGTAAAAAACTTTATAATTTAAGTATCTAAAATTATTATCAAGTCTTCAAGATCTAACCTAAATCATAATGTTATAATTAATTTTCCTGAAATTAAGTAAGTCTTTCAAGATCTAAATAAAGTCTAATTAAGCTTTCTAATATTTTAATAAACACATTTTATTACAAATTTGCTTAAACCTTATATTCACCTTAAAATCATTTATTTTATTGTTTAAACCACAACACCATCAGAAACTTGTTCCATCTTATCAAAGAATTCCTTAAAGGACATATTTTAATTACCAATGATCTTGACTAAAGAAATTATAGCTAAATTATGTACTAAGATATTTTAATGATCGATGTAGGAAAAGAGGAATGAAGAATTATCTATGCTTGCTCGACAGATTATATTTACACGCACTATTCTCATGAGGTGGGGGTAAATGCTTATTACGGTATTTGTAATTCTTTCAAAGTATTTAAAATATAAAATCTTATACTTGAATGACATGAGGTTGATATACATGTTATATGAATAAAATGCTATGAGTTAAGATTATTATTAAATGAGAATGTGAAGAATGATGTGAAGTTAATATTTGCATATATGTAAATAAGATTTGTTTTCATGGCAGTTGAGAACTGCAGCTAAGTATTATGTTAAATTAATGTGCTTCCATGTGTATGTTTGAGATGTGTATGCATGAAGTAAATAAGTGTGCATGTGCATGCAAGGCGGCTAAAAGCCATATCTACGGCGGCTAAGAACCGTATCTACGACGGTTAAGAACCGTATCTATGGCAGTTAAGAATAGCATTTATGACGGCTAAGAACCGTATCTATGGCGGCTAAGAACCTTAATGAATGTGATATGTTTGAATGTGAATGATGATTGATTGGGATGATTGCGTGAAAAATGATATGTTTGCATGTGAAAGAGATGAATGCTTGTCATTTTAAATGATTTAAGACACGTATTTGAAATTATCTATTTTATGCTATTTTTATTTTAAAAGACAAACGTTTTATGAAAATCTGTTTTTATGTGAAAAATGGTGGTTTGGCACGTGCGTGTAAAATCTTTGAAAATTATTTATGTCATCCCAAGTTTCCCCATCCCACTGAATGTACTTTTGTCACTCACCCCTCTTTCTAAAATGTTTTCAGTTTAAGGATTTTATGGCGTGGAAGGGAAGCGGTGGATGCTGGTAGCCGATGATCAAAGGTTACAGAAGATTTTTATTTAAAATGATTAATTTCATGAATTTTAAGAAATGTATATGTTGGTCCCAAGTGGTGTCCGAGGTTCAGAGGGGGGGTGAATGAACCTTGGTCGATTTTTCAGAATCTTTAAAACAACCGTTCTGCACTGCAAGTTACTTGAGCTTGCAGCGATAGATGATTACTGCTTGCAGAGCTAGAATGCAGTGCTGCACGCTGTAACTTGGAGTTTTGTACGCAGCGGAAATAAACTTTTTAAACACAAGGCTGTTTTTCTTAAGAATGCTTCTTTCAAAGAGTTTTATGATGAGAGATAGATAGATATGCAGAAAATAAGCGCAGATAAATAAAGCGATAAAAACACTTATGGCTTATAGTGGTTCGAAGGTGGTGTAATCCTTCTACGTCCACTCTACTGCTCCTCCAGCAGGAACTTTGTTAAGCAAGATTGATTTACAGGACACCCCTAACAATCTATCAACTTTACAAAGCAAACCACCTACTGAAGTCCAGCGTACACACAGCAACTGCAAACTTCAAAGGCTAACCCACACAGGGTTCTACACTCCCACACAGGGAAGCTGCCTAACTCTAGACAACTAAAACAAACAGCAAGGATCTCTCCTATCAACTGCTTGACACCACTAAAACAACCTAAGCACACAGCAACAAGGTTAAAAGGATAAAAAGGTTTTCTTCAACTTGTGCTTCGAAGTGAGCTTCTGAATCCGTAAGGAATCCTTTAGCTTTGAACTTGTTTCACTTCGATAGGTTGAGTGACTGAAACTGATTATAGACTTGAATACTTGGATCTTGTAAGCTTTGTGAATTTAGCGTAAATGTTTCAGTTACAGTGACAGTAACCAGCTTCAGTGCTCCTCGACCTCTATTTATACTTGTAGGAGAAGATGTCCGTTGAAGGAGACATCCCTCTTTTGAATTTGAAGTAGCCTGGCCAAAGTATGGTTCGCATTTAATGCGACTTGACTTTTCCTTTCAGAGCATTTAATGCGGCAGTTGCGGCTCGCAGCTTTCTGTGGCGCGTCAGTCCATGTGGCATCTTCTTATTGGCTCCATGTCTGCTACTTTAACTTTTTCTTGAACGGCTCTATTGTCCCTGCTTGGATCTTCGTTCCTCGTACTGCATTTATCCTTCCTAGGATTTGCAGGATACTTCGTCTTGTAGTTGGCGCCGTATTACTTAATTGACTTGTAAGTCTGCGCTGTATCCTAGGTCCTTGTGCAGCTGATGCTTTCTTTCAGTGCTGCTGTATCTTAGACCTGATTGCAGTATCTTCTGGCAGTGCTGCTGTAACTTCGTTCTAGCAGTACTCCTGTATCCTTTTATTGCAGCGTTGCTGCACGCCGTTTTTTCTTGCTTTGCTGTATTGAAGTACAGCTTATTTATTCTTTGCTGTTCCTTTCTTCTTCCACTATGCTGTATCCTGCCTTCTTACAGCGATACTGTATCCTGCCTTCTTGCAGTGATATCTTCCTTTAAAGCTTAGATGCAGCTTTATCCTCTTTTAACCTTCATTTCAATACATGGCTCAAGACTCAATTCTAGTCTATTTATTCACTTAAACAATGTAAAAATGGGGTACTCAAAACTTCCTATTACATGATTGGTTTGTCTCATCAAAATCTAAACAATGAAATCCCAATAATTTCCCGCTTTTTGATGATGACAAAACCTTTACAATATTTCGTTCATGAAGAAGTTTCATTTTACATTAACTCATATGATTTATCCAAATTACATGCTTGCACAGCTTTGAACAATTAAATCTAATCCTGGATTCATCAGTGATGCATCATGCTATTTCTTTCAACAAAAGCAACAGGAAAACATAAACAACATGCATGAGTTCATAAGAGTTGAACTTGGTCAGAGCAGAAAGAAAAATTTCTTCATTGAGAGAGAAATTTTTACAACATCAAAAATACAATAAGGATCACAAGAGGGTATATGAATACAGCTTAATAAAACAAAGACCTTTTGCTTGCTGGTTCGTCTGGTCTTTTTCCTGCAAGCCTTTCAAGGCCTTCCCTTCCTCTTGATCCTTTCCACCAGTCCCTGATGGACTCTTGGTAGGACTCTTCCAGCTTGTGTCTGATCACAGGAATCTGAATCCATCTCAGCCAGAAGTCCTCGCAGTATGGTACAATCAGCTCTTCCTTCACTCGGTCAATGTATAGCTGTTGAATATCAAGGCTTCCTTCCCGAACGAGCTATTCATACCTTCTCAATGCAGTCTTGCAAGTATGATATTTGCTGAATTTGTCTTGCCTGCATAGTTCTCTGAAGTGTCTGAGGTACTCTGATCGTTTGAAAATGGTGATCGCCTCAAATGTTGGATTCCGATCAAAAGGCAGTCTGACTTCTTTGAAGATGTCGAATCTCCAAGCCATGTTCTCTCCTTCAGGCCTTTGATCCATCAACACGGACACTTCAGCAGAGATATTTTCTGCGTCAAGGCGAGGGATTTCTTGAGGAGGGAATTGGTAGAAGTTATTTGAAAAGATTTTTCTATCACCAATTACTCCGAGTCTTTGAATCCAGGCATTAGGATCTATAGCTTCTTCATACTGGCGCCTTTGATTCTCAGACTCGTCCCCGCTCATCCTCTTTCTTGAGCCTTGCTGTTGGCTATCATCCCTTCTCTTATGATGATAGCTGGGCGGTGCTGCATCCTTGCTTGCAGCTCTGCTGTGTGCAGAACCTGCAGCCGATCTTCTTCCAGCAGCTGCACCGGCTCCACCAGCTCCATCATCATCTCTTCTCCATCTCTTCGGAGAAGGGATATCAGCAACAGCAGATGATTCAGACCTTCTTCTCCTCCTGCTGAGAGGTTGCTGGTCATCATCTTCTTCCTTTTCTGATTCAGCAGCCCCTTTGCTTCTGTATCTATCTTCAAAACCTTCCCCCTTTTGGCATCATCAAAAGCCGGGGGCTGAACAGGGACAACTGGGACCGCCCTTGATCGCGGGCGTCGGGTCGGTTCAGGGGCGGGCTCCGGAGCGTCAACATGCTGAGGGAAAGCTCGAAGCATGATATCCCTCAATTCTCCTACAATCAGCTCCAGATTCCCCAACCGGTCGTCCACACTTCTGGTTCTCTGAGATTGATCGAAGACACGATCCAGAAGTGTTTTCAGGACTTTGGAGTGAGAGTTGAGTCTGGTTGAGGCATTCTCGGCATGCTGCTTGCATTACCTGGCCTCTTGGCGCGTCAGAGCAGCTTCGACCTTCAACTCCTTCTCCATCCTGACCCGATCGTAGTACAGCCTGTTTGAATGATCAGTGAGAGTTGACTTGATCATATCAGGCAGCACTTCAAGGTCCTTCTTAAAACCTGTCATGGTTTCAGCATGGAATTGGGCACTGACCCTGAGACTGTTGCGCATGATAGACTCATGCTCCTGGAGAGCATGCAGCAGATGTCTAACAGCGGTTTCGACTCTGTTGATAGATTCATCAGGAGTCAGCCCTGAATTCCTTCTCGTTGAGGCAGCAGCGGATGCAGCAAATGGAATAACATCTTGGCATACTGGTGCTGCATCCTGCCTCGGAATTTCAGAAGCAACCTCATCCTCATGATTGCTGGTATGAGAACTTGTAGAGCTTGAGGATGGGTGCTCTTCTCCTTCTTCTTCTTCTTCTTTCTCATCTGCCTCCTCTTCACCGGATAAGACTTGAACAGGAGTTCCGCCAGATTTTGGCCCATGAACAGCTATGTTCCGTGCCTTGATTATCCTTGCAAATTTGGCATGCGACATGTTCGCGTCCACAGTAACCTCTGCTGCTGTAATCTTTGAAGGTTCTTGAGAGCATGCAGCAGCTGCAGCATCAACCTACTCTCGAGGTGTCTCTAGCTGCACTGGGGTTACCTCGGCTTCAGCTCTAGCATCCTCAGTGGGTACTGTCTGAACAGCCTCCCCACCTGAGGTCTTCTCACCCTCAGGGAGTGTTGTCAGAACAACATCCTCCATAGAGGTCTTCTCAACGGATCCCGTCTCCTCGGCCGGTCCTGTAACCACTTCGACAGCCTCTGCTACAAGAATAGGTTCTTGCAGCTCTGCTTGGTTTCCTGCAGCGATCACAGTTTTCAGCACTGTATCCTCCACTGCTGCAAGAATCTCAGCTTCCACCCTGCTTTTCTCTGCAGCTCCTTCTTCTTGTTGAAAGGTGGTTGCCGGCTGCACTGCTGTCGCATCCAGTGCAGGGAGTACCGCCTCTGCAACTTCCTCCGTAGATGCTTCATCGACAATCTCAGAGATGTCTGAGATGACATCCCTGATTATGGCAGTTGGTTCCCCCTCAGAATCTGCTTGGGCAACATCTTCATCTTCGCGAACTGGGGAATCGCCATAATCCAGTAGTTGGGCTTCTTCCTCCTCCAAGCGATCCAGCGTGACAATGTTGGAGAGGCCCTCAACCACTTACTCGTATGCAGGGGAGTTCATCTGATGAGAGCTAGAACTGCCTTCTCCCTGCATCCTCCTTGGAGTGTGCTGCATCCTTGTATCCTTCAAGCTTTGCTGCAGCGTAAGATTCAGCATAGCTTCTTCAGCTTGCTCCACTCCCAAGGTGTCGATTTGCTCTTGAGCAAAAGCGACATCATCGCCCCTTCTTACAGCCTCCGCAGCCGGGGCAAGGAAGACCTGCGCATCTTCCACTGCTGCTCTCATCGGCAGCTCTGCAGAGTCGGATTCTGCAAGAGCTTTGCCCTTTCCCTTGTCCTGTGCTCCCTGTGCAGCACTGCAGCCATCAAGCTCTTGAACTCTTGCTGCAAAATCAGGTTGCAGGAGTGCCAGAATGTCTTCTGATTTGGCCCACTCCAGGACGGCTTATTCGACTGTCAGGAAATCCTTCCACTTCAACAGGATTTCCCCCTTAGACAGCCGCATCTCTCTCCAAAGAGAGTAATCCGCAGCCATATTTCTAGCCACTGGAAAGGTTGGATCGAGCATTGAAGCTTCTGTTTGTAGACGAGCTTCTTCTTCAGTGGGCTCGACCCGGTGTTGATGTGGCTCCCGAAGCTGATGTGACTCATCCCCAACAGCAGCAGCAGCTCTCTTGCTGCGTGGAGCCCTTCTCACCAAGGGTGCGTCATCATCTGGGGAAGAGGATTCAAGTTCAGGTACAGTCTTCCCTGAACTCCTCTTGATAACAGGAAGAAGACTCGAAGGATCCTCTTCTTCAGCATCTTTCCCGCTGCCTGCAGCTTCATCTTATAGAGTGAGAGTTGCATTCTTTTTGTCTTTGGTTTTCTTCCTCACAACTCCTGCTCCTGTAGCCTTCGGCTGGGTCTTACCCTTCTTCTTCTCCCCGAGATACTTTCCAGGATGAATGGGGGTGGGTGCTGCAAGTTGAAGGCCAAGCTTGCAGAGCAGAGAGCAGATGGTGATACCGTAGCTCCGACGCTCCGTTATCTTCTCTGCTTCCTCCCACAGCCTCTTCATGATGAACCTCGCCCAGTTCACCTTCTCTCCGGCCATGATTGCAGACATGATTCGGAACCGGAGATCTGTGCATTTGTCATAACTCTCTGTCCTCCCTTCGATGGAGTATGCACAGATGTCGTGGAGAAGTTCAAACTCCGGTTTGAAAAGCTTCTTGGGGGCGCTTCTCTTGATTTCAGCCCCTGCATCCCTTGCTCGAAAGAGATCCCACATCTCTTGAGCCGATGCTTCCCCATACGTCGCCAACTGGCTGGGGGTTAAACCTGCAGCCGAGATGCTGAAGGTGGTGGAGATGTCCCTAACGGTCAGCGACCGTTCCTCTTCATCTGCATTCATTCTGAACAGGATGCAGTTCTTTTCCTCCGCCTGCCTAGCGTAGGCGTAGAATCTCTGTACTGACTCCGTGGAGAAGCCAGCGTACACGGTGGTCAACAGCCCTAAGACTTGGGTCTGTTGAAGAGCATCAAAAATCCTCTTGATCAGGGTATTATCATACAGCCCTGACTCCAGGATGTGTTCCCTATTGATCATCCTTCCATCAAGAACGATGGTTCTTCTGGCAGCCATTGATGAAATTTTTGTGAGATTGAGAGAGAAGAGACAAGGATTTTGCACTTAGAGAATTTTCTGCGATCAAGTGTTTCTCTTTCTGAAGATGGTGAAAAGGTGAATTCAAATGGCACGTTTTGGTCTTTATGGCGATTCTCAAGAGACGTGCGAGATTGACGGTTGAAATAAATCAGGGAAATGATCTAGTGGCTAAGGAAAAAGTGGAGATGTCAAATCGACGCTAATAATTTCTTGGTGCGTGGGCTCTGTCAGCGCCATTTCCACTTCCTGACACCCGCAGTCATGCATTTAATGCTGAAAGACATGCCCTTTGCCGCCTAAGTAAATGCTTTTTTAAGGTTGTAGCATCTCTAGTACGAGGTTGCAGAGCAATCAATACTCCTTTGAAATAAATGTTGTAACCTGGTGCTGCTTGAATTCTCGATAAATGCTGTACTGTAAGAATGTAGGTTGCAGCGCTATCTGAACCCAGTGCTGTATTGACGCGTAACTTACAGTACTGTTCTTACTGCTTTCCTCACGCATGCAGAGGTTCCCCCTGCAATCTTGCATTATCTTTTTCTTCACAACTTAAGGATTCCCAGCTCATTTCGAAGCATAGAAAACCTCGATTCACTCAAAGGTTTTGTAAGGATATCTCCAAGCTGTAGATCCGTGTGAACTTTTTCTAGCACGATGTCTTTCTTTTCAACATGATCTCTTATAAAGTGATGACGAATGTCAATGTGCTTTGTTCTAGAGTGAAAGACAGGATTATGGGTAATTGCAATAGCGCTCGTATTGTCACAGAGAATTGGAGTCTCTTTTTCTTCTATCCCATAATCTCTAAGTTGCTGCTGTATCCAGAGAATCTGCGCACAGCAACTTCCTGCTGCAACATACTCTACTTCTGCTGTAGAGGTTGCAATTGAGGTCTGCTTCCTGCAGAACCATGACAAGTCTATTTCCCAGAAATTGACACGTCCCACTTGTACTCTTTCTATCAATCTTGCAGCCTGCATAATCTGAGTCGGAGTAGCCTTTAAGCTTGAATCCTCCTTCCTTAGGATACCATAGGCCGACTTCCTGAGTTCCTTTTAGATACTTAATCACTCTTTTTACTGCTAAAAGGTGAGATTCCTTTGGTGCTGCTTGGAATCTAGCACAGACTCCTACTGCAAACATAATGTCTGGCCTGCTTGCTGTGAGATACAGCAACGATCCAATGAGACGTCTGTACTTGGTAATGTCTACATTTTTACCATCTTCATCTTTGTCAAGACTTATGGATGTGGGCATGGGAACGGACGTTGCTGCTCCATTCTCCATGCCAAATTTCTTGATAAGTTCCTTCGTATACTTGACTTGGTTGATGAAGGTTCCTGTAGGTAGCTGTTTTACTTGCAGTCCGAGAAAGAAACTTAATTCTCCCATCATACTCATCTCGAACTTTGACTGCATCAGGTTGGAGAATTTCTCACATAGCTCTTTGTTTGTGGATCCAAAGATAATATCATCCACATAAATTTGTACAAGAAGTACACTTTCTCCGTCCTGTATTCTAAACAGCGTTTTGTCGATTGTTCCTTTCTGAAAACCATTTTCCAGAAGATAGAGAGATAAGGTGTCATACCAAGCTCTTGGTGCTTGCTTCAGTCCATATAGGGTCTTTTGTAATCGAAACACCTTCTCTTCTGCTTGATCCTCGAAACCAAGGGGTTGTTCAACATATACTTCCTCTGTAAGGAGACCATTCAGGAATGCACTTTTAACATCCATTTGATAGACGTTGAAATTCATATGTGCTGCATAGGCTAAGAAAATTCTTATTGCTTCTAGCCTTGCCACTGGTGCAAAAGTCTCATCAAAATCAATTCATTCTTCCTGACAGTATCCTTTAGCAACTAATTTTGCTTTGTTTCTTACAACGACTCCTGATTCATCTAGCTTGTTCTTGAACACCCATTTTGTTCCAATTACACCTTGATGGGTTGGTCTTGCGACTGTTTGCCATACTTGATTTCTTTCAAAACCGTTTAATTCCTCTTGCATGGCCTGTACCCAGTTGCTATCTTGCAGTGCCTCTTCAATATTCTTAGGCTCTGATTGTGATATGAAGCATGCAAACATTGCTTCATGTGGGATGGATCTTCTTGTTTTTACACCAATGGATGGATCTCCTATAATGAGATCTCTTGGATGGTTTCTAAGTCATGTCCTATCTGGCTCGAAGACATGCGTTGGTGTAGCTTGCTCATTCTGTTGCTGTATTACAGGAGGTTCTGCTGCTGTAAGAATATCCGCTGCATCCAAGGTTGCAGCTTCCTCTTCTATTACTTCTTCTGTAGGCAAAACTCCTTCTATGTATGGTACAGCATTCTCTTTTCTAGGAGAGGTCTCTTCAGGTGGTTTTTCCAGCTTTTTTGTGTCACAATGTGGTTCATCAAACACCACATGTATAGATTCTTCTACCACCAGGGTTCTCTTATTAAACACTCTGAAAGCTCTACTTACAGCAGAGTATCCTAGAAATACTCTTTCGTCTGATTGAGCATCAAAAGTTTTCAGATGTTCCTTTCCATTGTTGAGAACGTAACACCTGCATCCAAAGATATGTAGATAAGAGATATTCGGTGTATGGCCATTCCATATTTCATAAGGTGTCTTGTCAAGATCCTTGATGATTAGACATCTGTTCTGCGTGTAGCATGCAGTGTTGGTTGCTTCAGCCCAAAACCTCTTGGGTATCTCTGCTTCTGCTATCATGCTCCTTGCTGCCTCTTTGAGAGTTCTATTCCTTCTTTCAGCAACCCCGTTTTATTGCGGTGTTCTTGTAGCAGAGTATTCATGGCGAATACCATTGTCATAATAGAATTTTTCTATAAACTTGTTGGTGAACTCGGTTCCTCTGTCTGATCTTATCTTCACTATGCTCAAACTCTTTTCATTCTGAATTTTCTTCATGAGACCAGGTAGCTTTTCTTGAGTTTCCGACTTCTTTGCTAGAAAGATCATCCATGTGTATCTAGAGTAGTCATCCACTACTACTAAGGAGTACTTCTTTCCGCTCAAGCTTACTGGTTCTACTGGTCCAAAAAGGTCCATGTGTAGAAGATCTAGAATCCTGTGAGACGATTTCTGAATTTTATCCTTGAAGGAGCTCTTAACTTGCTTTCCTTTTTGACACGCTCCACAGACATTCTCTTTCTTGTAAGCTACATCTGTTAATCCTCTCACGAGGCCTTTTCTTGCTAGCTTGTTGATAGTCTTGAAGTTCAGGTGGCTTAATCGTTTGTGTCATAGCCAGCTCAGCTTTGGTGGACTTTTCACTATGAAGCATGTTGATTGAGAGGAGGAATTCCAATCTGCTAGGTAGATATTTCCTCTTCTTGTTCATGTAAGCCTTACTTCATTTGTGGTACTGTCCTTGATTAAGCATTTGTTGAGGTTGAATTCCACTGTATATCCTTTGTCACAAAATTGACTGATGCTTAGAAGATTGTATCTAAGCCCCTTTACGTAGGATACATCTTTAATCTTTATGTTCCCTTTGACTAGGCATCCGCTTCCTTTTGTGCTTCCTTTGGAATCATCTCCAAATATGACCTTAGGTCCTTTGCATTCTTGGAAGTCTTTCAACGTTTCTTTACTGCCTGTCATGTGCCTTGAGCAGCCGCTGTCGATATACCATACATCACTGCTGCATCCTGGCACTATAAACTGTAACAATTTCAAACAGATTTAGGTACCCATATTTGTACGGGTCCTTTGGGGTTAGTTACTTTGGGAACCCAAACTTTCTTAACAGTAACTGATCTACTGTAAGATTTGTTCGTTCTCGAGCTGTATGCAGTTATCTTGGAGAACTGCCTATGGAAAGTGTGTGCATGACAAACATGTGTGTTACCAACACCCTTGTAGTGTGGTCTTCCACCATACTTCTCTGGAGTATATCTTCCTTGAGGTTTAGACATGTAAGTCTTAGTATAGGTGGGAAAGTTTCTTCTATGCTGCAACTTTGTTGGTTGCTGCATCTTTTTGCTGCATGCAGCATATGGCTTCTGCTGCAGTCAAGTCTTAGATGTAGGCTTACTCCCTGCAGTTGAGCATTGGGGTATCTTCCCCTTATCCGTCATTGCTGTTTTGTTCACGATCTTTTCAGAGTCACAGAGTAACTCTTTCTCCATTGGAGTTTTAGCTTGAACAAAACTTACAGCTTTGGATGTACTTGCTGTATTCTGAGAGTCTTGATTCCTGTAACCTATGCCTGATAATTCAAAAGGATCTCTGACACGGTTTATGCAATCTCTTGCGTCTTTTGAAGATTTGGTGAACATGCTCATCTTGGACTGCAAGATTTCCTTCTCAGATTTTAGCTCAGTGATCAGCAGATTCAATCTAGAGACCTCTTGTTGCAGCTTACTACACTTTGAGTTATCAGACTCTCGTGCAGCGAGCATTTTGGCAATGTCGATATTTTTGCTCTTGAGGATCTCATTATCGATTCTAAGGTTCTCATTCTCAACCTTAAGCTCCTCATGAATTGAGTTGATCTGCTCGAAATCACTCATGATCCTTTTCAAGGAGTGGATCATGTTCAGCTCCTCATCAACTTGTATGGACAACGGTTAGTAGATTACCTCGTCTTCTTCGCTGTCCTTGCCATCTCTAGCCATCAGGCATATCAGCGCTTCTTCATCAGAGGATGAGGTTTCAGTGCCGCTGTCAGAGGATTCTGCAGCTTTCAGTACTTCCTTTGGAACTACTGCATCCTTGGCTTT
This sequence comes from Scutellaria barbata, assembly GCA_028654395.1. Classification (NCBI taxonomy): domain Eukaryota; kingdom Viridiplantae; phylum Streptophyta; class Magnoliopsida; order Lamiales; family Lamiaceae; genus Scutellaria; species Scutellaria barbata. Next base: position 9,756,213 of record CM053650.1, read on the forward strand.
CTCCATCTCTCCTATGAGAGCTCGAAGCTTGTGTCTTTCCTCTCTTCTTTTATCTCTCATCTGTTCTCTTTCTCCTTCAGGATACTTGTACACGGTTGGATAAGGACAGTTCCTTGCGTAGTGTCAGGCTTCCTGCAATTATAGCACAAGTCAATATTCCATGTATTTGACTGTGGAGAAGAGGATACCTGAGGTGTTGGATGACTTCTTCTGAAGTCATTCTTTTTGTTGAGGTTGGTGTTGCTGCTATTGTTGTTGCTCTTGATGAATCTCCTGAATTTCTTTAGGAGGAGCGCCATATCCTCTTCAGCAACTTCTGCTGTATCCTCACTCTGTTTACTGCAACTGGCGGTTGCTGTATCCTTTGTTCCTCTAGCGGTTAGCGCTGTAACTTTGGAGATCGACTCCTCTGACTCTTTTCTCCTTCTATTGATGTCATACTCGAATGCTTTCAAGTCGGAGAATAAGTCAAATGTGCTCATAGACTTTAGGTCCATAGACACTCTCATGACAGTGGTCGTGCTATCCCACTCCGCTGGTAGGGCTCTCAACACTTTCATGTTCTTTTCTTTCTGTGTGTAGTGTTTGCCCAGACCTTCTAGTTCATTCACTATGGATGTGAATCTTAAATCTAGTTGCTCAAGAGTCTCTTCATTCTTTATTTCGAAGAGCTCGAATAGTTGGGTAGCGTTGGAGATTTTGTTGTCTTTTGTAAGCTCAGTTCCTTCACAAATTTGCTCCAGCTTTTCCCATATTTCTTTGGATGTTGAGCAAGTTTTAACTTTGCTAAAGGTGCCTTTATCCAAAGTAATAAATAGAGCGTTCTTTGCCACGTTATCCAGGTTGGCTCTCTTCCTGTCTTCGTTACCCCACTCTTGACGTGGTTTGGTCAGGAAGTTTGGTGGTGGCTGCTCTTCTTCTGCATGGTCTCTTCCATACATTGGATTTACCTTCATGGGGATTATCGGTCCTTCAGTTATGACCGTCCACATCTCATCATTCATGGCAGAAAGGTGTGTCTACATTCTTATCTTCCAGTCGTCATATTCCTCTATGGAAAACATAGGTAGCTTATGATTGGAGGAATCCATGATATGTTTTTTAAAAATGATTTTAATGCAAAGAAAACAGCGAGACAAAGGTGGATCTAGGTAGGTGACCAGATAAGTTGACTTTTAACCCAACTTGCTCTGATACAACTTGTTGGTCCCAAGTGGTGTCCGAGGTTCAAAGGGGGGGTGAATGAACCTTGGTCGATTTTTCAGAATCTTTAAAACAACCGTTCTGCACTGCAAGTTACTTGAGCTTGCAGCGATAGATGGTTACTGCTTGCAGTGCTAGAATGCAGTGCTGCACGCTGTAACTTGGAGTTTTGTACGCAGCGGAAATAAACTTTTTAAACACAAGGCTGTTTTTCTTAAGAATGCTTCTTTCAAAGAGTTTTATAATGAGAGATAGATAGATATGCAGAAAATAAGCGCAGATAAATAAAGCGATAAAAACACTTATGGCTTATAGTGGTTCGAAGGTGGTGTAATCCTTCTACGTCCACTCTACTGCTCCTCTAGCAGGAACTTTGTTAAGAAAGATTGATTTACAGGACACTCCTAACAATCTATCAACTTTACAAAGCAAACCACCTACTGAAGTCCAGCGTACACACAGCAACTGCAAACTTCAAAGGCTAACCCACATAGAGTTCTACACTCCCACACAGGGAAGCTGCCTAACTCTAGACAACTAAAACAAACAGCAAGGATCTCTCCTATCAACTGCTTGACACTACTAAAACAACCTAAGCACACAGCAACAAGGTTAAAAGGATAAAAAGGTTTTCTTCAACTTGTGCTTCGAAGTGAGCTTCTGAATCCGTAAAGAATCCTTTAGCTTTGAACTTGCTTCACTTCGATAGGTTGAGTGACTGAAACTGATTATAGACTTGAATACTTGGATCTTGTAAGCTTTGTAAATTTAGCGTAAATGTTTCAGTTACAGTGACAGTAACCAGCTTCAGTGCTCCTCGACCTCTATTTATACTTGTAGGAGAAGATGTCCGTTGAAGGAGACATCCCTCTTTTGAATTTGAAGTAGCCTGGCCAAAGTATGGTTCGCATTTAATGCGACTTGACTTTTCCTTTCAAAGCATTTAATGCGGCAGTTGCGGCTCGCAGCTTTCTGCGGCGCGTCAGTCCATGTGGCATCTTCTTATTGGCTCCGTATCTGCTACTTTGACTTTTTCTTGAACGGCTCTATTGTCCCTGCTTGGATCTTCGTTCCTCGTACTGCATTTATCCTTCCTAGGATTTGCAGGATACTTTATCTTGTAGTTGGCGCTGTATTACTTAACTGACTTGTAAGTCTGCGCTGTATCCTAGGTACTTGTGCAGCTGATGCTTTCTTTCAGTGCTGCTGTATCTTAGACTTGATTGCAGTATCTTCTGGCAGTGCTGCTGTAACTTCGTTCTAGCAGTACTCCTGTATCCTTTTCTTGCAGCGTTGCTGCACGCCGTTTTTTCTTGCTTTGCTGTATTGAAGTACAGCCTTATTTATTCTTTGTTGTTCCTTTCTTCTTCCACTATGCTGTATCCTGCCTTCTTACAGCGATACTGTATCCTGCCTTCTTGCAGTGATATCTTCCTTTAAAGTTTAGATGCAGCTTTATCCTCTTTTAACCTTCATTTCAATACATGGCTCAAGACTCAATTCTAGTCTATTTATTCACTTAAACAATGTGAAAATGGGGTACTCAAAACTTCCTATTACATGATTGGTTTGTCTCATCAAAATCTAAACAATGAAATCCCAACAGTATATTTTATAATTATTCTTGTTTTTATTTATCTTTATATTATTGAAAGAGTGAATTTTTATAAGTGAGTAACATCTCGGTCAAGGTTTATATTTTAAAAAGAATCGGGGCGTTACAATATAAAATAATAATTATTGATGCTTAACAACAATAATAATATAGGTTTTTTAATAATAATAAAATATTATTAGTCGAAAAAAATTGGGCCCGACTATCCACACTCATCATCTTCTAAACATACTCCAATTTCTAAACACACCCACCAAAATGTAAAAACAACTTAAAATTTTCTAAACACACCCCACGACATTATAAAAACTAGTAATGTACCCACGCGTTCCGCGTCTTGCCATATAATTTCGTATGTATATCATTTATTTGATAATGCAATGTAACTAATTATAAGCATTTTGAAGATATAAAATATTTTATAATTGTAGTTATTTCATATTTGAATTACTATTTAAATTTATAGCTAATTTAATTTATTTTTATATTTTTAAATAAAGTTTAAAATAATATATAAACAAACTTTGAATTTTTTAACAAATTTCTATTGCATCCAAAAAAAAAATTATAAGATTACTTAAATCTTTCTATTTATTTAAAAACAAAATTAGAAAATAAGCCAATTAGTACTATCATTATTATTATTAAATAATTTGAAGATCTTATTTGTTGATATTTATATTTTTTAAAAGTTAATGTTTCAATTTTATTTCATGGTTAATCTTATAACTTTATTTTTATAATTATTTTTAACATATTTATAATAGGTATATTCTAAATATTCTTTTCATTTTTAATCCACTTTTCTTTGTAGAATTTTTTTTTCTCAACATTCTAAATCATTTTATTATTAATGTATTGTTAAACTTCTTTTAGATTTTTAAATATTTCAAAATAGTTTTTGATTGTTTACATATATATTCAACTTTTTTGTAGGTTTTTTTTTCACTTTTTGAAATTGTAGATGTCCTTTGATATCTTTTTCTTCGAGATTTTAAAATTTGAATTTTTTTTCTTTAAGATAGTATTTAACTTTTCTTTGAGATTTTGAAATTTGGAATTTTTTTTCTTTAAGATAGTATTCAACTCTTTGTTCTCGTAAAATTAGAGAAATTGTTTAAGATTGTATTATAATTTTGGGTTTCTCAAGTTTTGAACTTTTAAAAATGAGTTTTGCTTATATATACAGACATCAATATCTTGAAATAAAAGCCACAAAGAGGATTGAATAGGAAGCTAAATTCAAAAATCAAGAACTCACATTTTATTTATTAAAATAATTTTATCAAAATCAAATTTTCATTGGATAGTAAAAAAGTGATGTCTTGGAATCTCAAAAGTTAGCATTGATTGAATAAAAAATATCTTTTATATTATATGTAATCATTATTCTTGAAAACTAACATAATAATCAATAAATAAAAAAATTTAGCATTTATTGCAGGACAATTTGGATGGGAAAATGACGTTCCTATAATTATTTCCAATTGTCTTGCTATTAGTATAGTATAGATACCCTTTATTATTAAATATTTAAATAAAAACATAAAATCTTATTATTATAAAAATAAAATAGATACAGGGTGCATCGAAACGGCTTTTCATGGCCATCATCTCTTTTCAAAAACCGACCAGACAACCACCATCATCCCTCTCATGGCCGAACAAATGTGAAAATATGAAATTGATGGATGATGAAGTGAATCTTCTTATGTCTGATAATGGGTACGAGAAATTAGAATTAATGGTGTAAAAGATAAAAGAGTTACCGCTGAAAACAGAGAAAATCGAAGGGGTGGGCTCGGTTGTGTTCGGCTCTGGTTTATCGATTTTGTTACTTATGGTTCGACCACTTTTGGTCGAACTCATCCGCAACATGTTCGACAATTGCGGTCAAATTTCGGACAACCTGTGTGCTAAGTAACTGCCGAACTGGGAGCGGATTTTTTGGTTGATAGTTGATCTATAAATCTCATTTTTTTCTTCTAATTAGTAACAATAGTTGCGCGTATGTGAGTTGTGAGGAAGAAAGGTTTATAATTTTGAAGATGAGTGCAGTGGATGTAAGATGTGTCTCAGTGTGTAAGTTATGGAGCAGATGATGAAGTCTGCGTGTGATTGTGGGAAAGAAGATGAAGATTGATTATTTAGTAATTTAATTGATAAGGGTATTTAGGTATTTTTGTATATATTTATTTTTCATTTATTTTAAATGGGTGTGTTTAGGAATGAATGGGGTGTGTATAGCCCCACCCAAAAAAATTATAAAAATCAATAAATAAAATTTAAATACTAACAATGATGGGTAATTTTTTTTCTTTCAAATGTAGTCAAAATAAAAATAAAGATATAATTAATCTACAAATTGCTCGAAAAATCTTAAATATATTTTAAAAATTATTTTAAAATCTAAATGTAAATTTTAAAGGTAAAATCTATTTCGAAAATCTAACAATAATGTTAAATAGCTTAAATTTATAAAATGTTATGACCATGAAATAAATAGTAAGACCATATATATCCAAAAGGTAAATCTATGAAAAAAAATCCTTGAAAAATATTGAAACAAAAAATTATGGTCCAAATACTTATTTAAATATTTTATTCATTTAACTATTAGTATTTTTTTGTTATATTTATGAGTTAATTATATTTGTAATTTCATTTAGATTTCATTAAATTCAAACTGTTCATAGTTTATTATTTACATTGTATATATAATTATATCAAATTTAAATGTTGAGTTTCAAAATTATATACATAAAAAATTTCTAATTTTATCAAATACAATTATGTAAACATAATTTTAAAAATGAAATATCAATATTTTTATTAATATACATATTAAAAACAATATATATTTCACATTTAAATGATATATCATTACATTATATCATCAATATTAAAAAATTATTAGATTTTACATAAAAAAACCACGCATCGTGCTAGTGTACTGTTAGTTGTGTAAATTCCTGATTTGTAACTTAACAAAACATCAATAATACATTTTTTACATGTCGATCGGGATTTACAAGAAGAATGTACATGAAATTTACATCAATCACCTAACTTTGAGAAGGGCACATGACAAGTTTGTAGATTGGCAAAATCATTATATATATGGCCCAGGCCCTAAAGAAGCTTGAGGAGATGGTTTCTAAAAGTTAAATCATTGGTTATCAATGTTGGTTTAACAGATTCTAAAGCTTATAGTAATCTCTTCTACGAGAACAACGACCAATCCATTATGTACCTCTAATATACGCAGATGGCATTTTAATCATAGGAATTAGTGACCAAGAGATCAACAAGGTTATTGAATAGTTGAACCATACATTTTCTCAAAGATCTTGATATTAGTTGCATCATTTTCTTGGTATTAAGATGTCTTATTTGACATAAGGTATGCATCTCTTTTAAACAAAGTACAACCAAGAACTCTTTTAAACACAAGGTATTAAGGTGTTTTAAGGGGATGTTTGTTTTTGGTTTATGTAGGATTGAGGAAATCCGACATCGAAATACAGTAAAACCTTCATAAAATAATATTTGATAAATTAATAACCTCGATAAACCTAATAACTTGTCCGGTCCTAACTTGGGACAAGTTCAAATTTGGACATCAATCAATTAAATAATAAGATAATATTTTTTTTGGAAATCCTAGTGTATATTTAAGGTTCCGATGAAACTATAAATTAATAATTATAAAAACATTCTTAGATATATATATATGTTATCCACTTAAACAATCTAATACAATTTAATAAATATGAATCTATTGTTAATTGTTTTTTGTTGAATTTCAAATCTACATTGATCTCATCTTTAAATCTCCCAATTGCACCCAAGAGTTGTGGCGTTGTCTTCTCGTATTGCAATAAAAAGTTATGAAGAATTGTTGCCGCTTGCAATGCTTCTGTTCAAGTGACCGATTGCAAAGCTATTGAATCATCATCCACTTCATCATCTACTGGATTTTGAATGATATTAGCCACTATTTCTTCTAAACCTGAAATTCGTAACATTCATTACAATTTTCACCTGGAAAGTCTAGCAAGTATTCACATCTAGTTTATTCTGATGACGTATACTAGTGATCATGTTCTCAAGCTCAAGAATGTCTTCTCAGGGAGTTGCATCATTTAAATTACTTGAGCCGGTTTGATTCGTCAAATGAATTTTGCAATATCGAAAGCAATTTGCTATTGCCTCTTGTTGAGCATTTGTTGTCCAAGTTGAGACTGTCATATTGATAGCATCTAGAACATTGATCTTTTTTAGAGAAGATATGTCCAACTCATAGCCTTCCAAAATTTTACGGTAATTTTTTTTACGGTAGTACATTTTAAATGCTCTTATTATCCCGGCATCACATGGTTGGATTTTCGAAGTCATGTTTGATGGTAGGAAATACAACTCAATATTTTGCAGCCCTTGAATATTGCTTGAATGGCCTGGGCAGTTATCCACTAAAAAAGAATTTTTCTATCATGCATTTGTTCATCCAACCAAAAAACATGTTCTTCAAAAAGCACCCCAATCATCCATGCTCTCTTGTTGGCACGATATTCACAATTCAGGTTATTCATATTGATATTCTTAAAACAACGTGGCTTTGCATACTTACCAATAATCCATAGAGAAATTTTTTTCGAGTCATCCTCATTGCAACAAATAACAACTATGAGCCTTTCTTTGTCCTAATATTTACCCTCAAGTTGATTTGTTGAAATTGAATGATCGGTCTGTAACTTGTAAAACAAACTAGTTTCATCCATATTAAAAATTATTGGTCCCAAGTGGTCTCGAAGGTTCAGATAGGGGGTAAATAAACCTTTGTCGATTTTAGTAAATCATTTCAAACTAGCTACACTGTAAGTTACTTGAACTTACAGTAGAGATCGGATCAGCTTACAGCACTATGAAGTAGTACTGTCTGTTGTATTTTAGAGTTCTTGCAGTGAAATAAAAACTTAGACAGAAGGTTTGTTTTCTCAAATATGTTTTCTTATGAAACACCTTTTAAAGCTTAACGTGAACTTTGATAAAAATGCAGCACAGAACAAATATATATAAAATGATTAAAAACACTTACGGTCTTATAGTGGTTCGAAGGTGGTATAATCCTTCTACATCCACTCTACAACTTCCCCGAGCAGGAACTTTGTGAAGTAAGATTAATTTACAGATTTACAGGTTTACAGATTGATTTACAACTTTCTGCAAACTGTCAGGCCGCGTGCCTTCCTCGTATTGGTTCTACATCTGTAATTTCGAATTGTTTCAAGCGATTTTATTTTGATTTACTTCAGTTAATGTTCCTGTACTCCATTTATTCTTTCTCGTATTGCATTGGCACCAAAAACCTGTCAGCCTGGCCAGGGCACTACAATAGCGTAATGTACTAGCATAAAAAAAGGGATAAACTCTGTTGCTATAGTTAACGCCTTGTTGGAATATACAATAAATCTTGACGTTGTACTGCATCTTGGGTCTTGTTTGCTATAACTTAAACTTACAACATTGCTGTAACCTCTTCTTGGTTGCAACTACTCTCTTTTCTTACTGCTACATTGTCTTAGACTTTTCATGCAGTTTCTTCATTTTTGCTTTGTTTGATGCAACCAGCCCTTTCTTGATATCCTCTTCAACACCTTAACTTACAGACTCAATACTAGTCTATATTTCACTTAAACATTGTGAAAAATTGGATACTCTAAATTTCTATTACAAGGTTGGTTTGTCTAATCAAAATCTAAACATTGATATCCTAACAAAAACATCTTTCATTGGAAATCGATTGATCTTTTCTCTTATGTTCTCCAATTTCTTCTCCATGTCATGTGTGTCGACTGAACTGCTCTCTCCAAAACTGCGATATGATTTGATACCATGCTTGAACTTGAATTTCTCAAGCTAACCTTGCGAAAGGTGATGCTCTGAAGGATCAGTACTATAGATGTCAAATTAGTAAAGAAGAATTTTGTAAATACAGTACTTCACTAGATTTTAAAGATTTGACTATTAGAATTTGACATCTATAATACTTTACTAGTGATTAATCATTGTTAGAGATTTTGTATGGTAGGATCAGTACTATAGATGGGGTGGTTTAGCAAAATATTGTTAATTAAATAAATAATTGTGAAAATATGGTGTTTTTAAGGGTATTAGCAAAATATTGTAAATCGTGGTTGAGAACCGCAACTAAAAAAATGCAACAATGGAGTTGCACCTGGGAACTGTGATTTCCAATTTACGGATTTTTTTAAATTTAATTAGAAGTCGTGGTTGGCAACCGCGACTTTAATTTTGATTTATTTTTTTAATGGGAGTCACAGTTTCACAGTTGGCAACTGCGACTCTGTGGAAGAATCTTTGCAGCAAAGTAAAAGTATTCAACCATGCAGCAAAGTAAAAGCATTCGACTACCCAAGTAATTAACCTTCCCAACATTCAACCACACTCACTGTAAAATGAATTCATCCCTAACCATTATCTTCTTCCCCAACCACTGTAAACATCTTGCTTTGTAAAATTGTGAAGCACCGTTCAACTGTCGTCGTCATCATTGTTGCCGCCATCACCTCTTCTGCTAATCATGACCTGTTATATATAATATAATACTTCTCTTTTTTAACAATCATTTTTTTATTTCTTATATCTCTAAACAATGTATGAGTGTCATTTGTCATAAATTATTCTATCATATACAAATTCAAATAGTGCAGCACAAATAAATGACTAAATTAAAGACATCAAAGTTTAATTTAAATAATGCTAATCAAATTTGAAGAACTATTAAAAAAGTGATTAAAACAAAATTAAATTTATAAATATAAGGTAGTTAAATCATTGAGTTGTTTGTATGTATGTTTAATATTAACAATTAAATTATAATTTTTATTCCAACTCTACATAAAAATATTCATAAAATGTGCATAAATTATGAAGACAATTAAAATAATGAAGAAGCAAAACTTACCAGTGCTACGCAATCATCGACAAAAGTAGAATAGTTGAAGGTGAATGTTAAAATGAAAAATTTACAAATAGAGGTGGAAGAAGGGGATGTATCGTTGAGAAAGAACATGAAATGTTGCTGATATGTGGTGGGGAGGGGAAGAAGAAGGAAAAGTGGGTGAGTGAAAAAAACAGGAGTCGCAGTTGCCAACTGCGACTCCCATTAAAAAAATAAATCAAAATTAAAGTTGCAGTTGCCAACCGCGACTTTTAATTAAATTAAATTTTTTTTTTTGTAAATTGGAAATCGCAGTTCCTAGATGCGACTCTATAGTTGCATTTTTTTAGTCGCGGTTCTCAATCGCGATTTACAATATTTTGCTAATAACCTTAAAAACACCATATTTTCGCAATTATTTATTTAATTAACAATATTTTGCTAAATCACCCACTATAGATGTCAAATTAATCAATGTTGTAAAAAATGTTATTGTGTAATATTATATTGTTAGTTGATGTAATGATAACAATTGAATAGTTGTTAGAAATTTAGGTGTGTATTAAAATTTGTGTATTAATAGATTATAGTATATGGTTAATGATTATAATTTTATTAAGTAAAGTAGAATTTTGATAGATTATATAATTTTCTTGTAAACTCGAAACAAATAATTTCAAATCCTAACTCAGAAACACCAATCTAAACACCCCTTAGTTAAAGCTAACATGTTGGAGGCTAAAGGAACTCTACCCAAATGGTTGCTTCTCTAGAGTTGTCCAAATATGAAAGTAATCTTACCACGCATAAAAGTTCTTATAGAAACATTGTGGGAGCATTTCAATACCTTATTATCTCCAGGTCCAAATTTTTTAGTGTTGATAAGATAAGTCTCTTGATGTATGAATTTGAATGGTTAGATCTAGTCAAACTACTCAAGAGAATTTGATGGTATAAGAGCATCTATAAAAATGTTATTAGATAATGTTAATAACAAATTAAAAACGTTGATTATATATATATATATTTTTTTTTTCTTTTTTTTTTTTTTTGCATTATTGATGTTCATTGATGTTCATAAAGTTGTAGAGATTACCCTACTGTAACACATTAATGTCAGCAAGAATTACTTGGGGGCCGCACAATAGTTTAACTTTCCTTCTTTTATTATTTTCTTTTCCTTTTTTTATTTTCAATTTTTTTTTTATTTCATGCCATTTCATTTTTGTTCTTTTCGATTTCGGATTTTAAGCTTGATTTGGGGTTTTATTTTTAATTTCAATTACAAATACCAATTTCAATTAAAAAAGTATGTTGATTGTTCAATTATATATATTTTCTAATCAATCTTAATATTTTCTTAAATTATTCAAATCATGTGTTAACTAAAAAAAATGTTTAAATTTATTTTTGAATAAGTCTAAGATATAATTTCAATAATTCATTATTTCAAATTGTTAAAAAATATAAATGTAGCTATTGATGTAAATAAATAAATAAAAGATGAGTAGATATGTAATGAGTTCCATATCCTAATGATTATTAACATTAAATAGATGTATGTATTTATTTAATAAAATGAGAATATTAAATTGAGGATGTGAGATATCGGACCACAATAATACATATTAATAACACTCATTGCTGTGGATCTCACAAGACATATTCTCATTTGTATCAATTTTAAAATTAATCATTACACATTGCTGTGGATCTCACAAGACATATTCTCATTTGTATCAATTTTAAAATTAATCATTACATATGAGTTGCATGATAGAAAACGGTTGTTGCAAAATTTTATTCTATTGCAGTACAGGTTTTTTTTTTTCATAATGCAACCTAATGAATTTATTTTCTCCCGGCCGATGCAAACATATACTCCAACTTTTAGCTTGCAGCATCCAATCATTTTTCCAGCCATTTTCTTTTGTTGCTTTTCGATTTTAAGTTTTATTTTTTTTGTAACTTTTGTATTTTTTTGTATTATTTTCAGCATTTAACCTACTTTTCTTTTCCAGTTTGCAACATATCAATGTCCGTAGTTTTTTACTTTGCAACTTCCAATAATTTTCTGACTACTTTTTTTGTTGGAATATAATTTTGAAGTTTTTTATTATTTCTTTTTGGTATTTTGTGAGAGGTGCAGGGTCTGATTAAATCCGAATTCCATCCCTGAGCTCAGAACCGGAGTTAATTTGCTGAGAACCGATCGATTTCATGCAAAACCGGAGGTATGAGCAGAAGCCGGGTCGAGGCAGTTATGACAGTTAACAGACTTGAGCCAAGCTGTGCAGGAACTGTGTTGCGGTTAAGAAAAGCGGGAAATCACGGAGTTTTGCAGCCTGTTTTCAAGAATCAGTTTCGGGGTTTCATTGCTTATATATAGATGCTCATTGGATTCAAGGATTGTAATTCAATTTCTTGTAAATCTCTCAATTGCAAAGATTAGGGTTCATAAGTTCGCAGCAAACCCTAAGTTGCGTTTTCTGTAATTCTGATCTTGTTTCTCGTTTTCTTCCAAAATTAATAAAGGGCTTTGGTTCAGAGAGTGGATGTAGACTACTTGTAGTCGAACCACTATAAATTCGAAGTGTTCTCCTTGTTGTGTGATTTGTCTTTCATTTTCTTGGCTTAGGGTTTGTTATTTTATGTGATATTCTTGATCTAGCTTAGTTTCTGGACAAAATACCTACAGTGGCACCGTCTGTGGGAACTAGGGATCGATCAAGATGGGTTCACTCATGATGGACGTTGAGAAGTTCACTGGAAATGGTGATTTCACCCTTTGGAAGGCCAAGATGGAAGCTATACTGATTCAATAGGGCTATGAAAGTGCTATATCTGATGAAGGGGGAAGTTCTGATGTCTCTGATGAAGATAAGCCTAAAGTGGATCGTAAGGCTCGCAGCTCGATTATTTTGTGCTTGGCAGACAAGGCCTTAAGAGAAGTATATCAGGAGAAAACTGCTCTTGATGTGTGGAGGAAGCTTGAAGCCTTGTATCAGACTAAATCCCTGGCCAATAGGTTGTTTCTCAAGCAGAAGTTGATAGCCTTCAAGATTCAGGATGAGAAGAAGGTGTTGGATAAACTGGATGAATTTAATAAGCTGATCGATGACTTGTCCAATATTGGGGAAAAGCAAAATGATGAGGATCTTGCATTGTTGTTGCTGAATTCGCTTCCTAAGTCCTATCAATCGTTTAAGGATGCATTGATCTATGGTAGGATGTCAGCCATGTCCCTTGAATCGGTTCAGATAGCTATCAGGTCCAGGGCCCTTTCTTAGGAGTCTGAAGGTAGAGCTTCAAGTATGGGAGAAGGACTCCATATGAAGTACAAATCTCAACAAAAGAATCACCAGAATCACTCCAAGAACAAGCCAAATTCTCAAGGTTCAGGCAGCAATCAAGAAAAGGTGGAGACAAGAAAATGCTTTGCCTGTCACAAGCCAGGTCACCTCAAACGAAATTGCCCTGAGAAGAAGAAGAAACAAGCTCCACCTAATCAGCAAACGGCTGTGGCTGAAGAGCAAAGGAATTTTGATACAGCAGATATGCTATGTGTTGTAAATGTCCAAGTTCAAGAAGAGTGGGTACTAGACTCCGGGTGCTCGTTTCATATGTGTCCGATCAAGGCATGGTTTGTGAATCTGAGGTTGGAGGATGGTGGATCAGTCCTACTTGGTAATGATTACTCCTGCAAAGTAAGAAGAATTGGCATGATACAATTAAGACTGCATGATGGATCAACTAAAGTACTAAATGAAGTGAGATACATTCCTAAGCTAAAGAGAAACCTGATTTCTCTTGGTCTGCTCAACGAAAAGGGTTATGAATTCTTCACTCAGAAGGAGAAGATACTGATAACAAAAGATGGAAAGGTTGTGCTCAAAGGAAGAAAGTCGAATGGGCTCTATTTGCTGTGTGGAGAGACAGTAACAGGAGGAGCTGCTATTGCTACTGATCCAGTCCTGGAAAGTGTGTTATCGCACAAGCGTATGGGACATATTGGTTCAAAGGGATTGCTGGAATACACAAGCAAAGACTACTGAGCTCATACCAGATAACTGAAGTTAAGGATTGTGAACACTGCATTTATGGCAAGACCACTCGAGCTCCATTTTCTAAAGGTAAACATCTAACTTCTGATATTTTTAAATATGTACATTCTGATATTTGGGGCCCTTCTAAGACTGAATCCATGGGAGGAGGAAGGTTCTATATCTCCTTTATAGATGATTTCTCAAGAAAAGTATGGGTGTATATACTTAAACATAAGAGTGAGGCTGTTGACAAGTTCAAAGAGTGGTTGGTATTGCAAGAGAATCACACTGGTAAGCAGTTAAAGTTTCTGAGAACAGACAATGGGTTAGAGTACTTATCCCAGGAGTTTCAAGACCTTTGTAAAGCTAAGGGAATTATTAGACATAGGACAACAGTTTATACACCACAACAAAATGGGGTTGCGGAGCGGATGAATCGAACATTACTTGAGAGAGTTAGGTGCATGCTCTCAGATGCAAAATTACCAAAATATTTTTGGGGAGAGACTCTCAATACAGCTGCATACCTCATTAACAGAAGCCCCTCCTCCAGTGTTGGTTTTAAGTCCCCTAATGAAGTCTGGTATAAGTCAAAGCCTGGTTACAGCCATCTAAGGGTCTTTGGGTGCTTAGCATATGCTCATGTAAGAGGAGATAAGCTTGAGCCAAGAGCAATTAGATGTGTTTTCTAGGGTATCCTCAAGGTATCAAAGGATATAGACTTTGGAGCATTGAGCCTAGAACACCTAGATTCTTTGTAAGCAGGGATGTTACATTCAAGGAGGAGATCATGGGATATGGAAACACTAAAATACTTAACCGTCTTTATCTTTGACGTACTTAACCGTCTTTTTCGGCGTACTTAACCGCCTTTTTCGGTGATCAGCCGTTATTCATACGACATACTTAACCGTCTTTTTCGGTGATCAGCCGTTATTCATACGCATGCACATGCACACATCAACATACACATAAAAACACATTATTTTAACAAAGCACTTAGTTACAGTTATCAACTGCCATAAAAACACATCTTATTTGCACATATGCAAATATCAACTTCACATCATCCTTCACCTTTACATTCACAGTAAAATGTTCACATTCTTTGCATTCACAGTAAAATGTTCACATTTCGAAAACAATCACAATCCATAATTACGTATTTCAATTATACAAGCATTCATCAGTCCTCATTATTTCCATCAATCAACTAAAACAGTTAATAATCAAAATCCGTCGCTTAACTTTAATCATTCAGTAATCACATTCACATTCATCATATCATAACGTTATCACATATAACATCTCATGCATTCAGCACGTATACCCAACTTATTTCATATCGTATAATAATTCGTAATTTAAATATTTTGAAAGAAGTATAAATACCGACATAACAATTTTTTCCCCCACCTTAGGAAACTGAAGCTTATATTCATAAGCTGTCGAGCAAGCATCATTTCTCTTTTCCTACATCCATCATTAAAATGTCTTAGCACATAATCTAGCTATAAATTCTTTATTTAAGGTCATTAGTAATTAAAATATGTCACTTTAAGGTTTTCTTTAGTAAGTTGGAACATGTCTCTAACGATGTTGTGATTTAAAGAATAAAATAAATGATTTTAAGGTGATTATAATATTTAAGTGAATTTGTAATAAAATGTGTTTATTAAAAGATTAGAAAGCTTAATTGAACTTTAATTAAATCTTAGAAGACTTATCTTAGTTTCAGAGAAATTAATTATAGCTTTATGTTTTAGGTTAGATCTTGAAGACATGATAATAATTCTAAATAAGTAAATTATAAAGTTATTACTTAAAATAATTCTTAAAGACTTTTAAAATAACCTTAGAGAATCTAATTATGTAATTTATGATTTAACTTAGATATTAGGAAATTTGAATATATTTATGATTATGACGTATTTAGATTGCCTATATAATTTAAATTGTAAACATGAATAGATTAACTATATAATTTAAATTATAAACATGAATTCAATTAACTGAAATTATAGGTTAATTTAGGAAATATATTTAATTGCATAACATGTTTAGTTAATTTCTATTTAAGAGGATTGAATTTGATATTTTCTTTGATATTTAATTTAATTCTTATCCTTGAGGTTTAAATTGTAAAGTTCATAACTATTTATTTACGTTTTGATCATTTTTAACAATATGAAGGATTAATTGTATATTTAATATTTATAATTAAGCCTTTGATTTATTTATTAAATTATGAATATCAAAACATAAGGTCCATAGTTATTGTTAGGTCCATATTTAAAATTTCCTAAGAGTTATGGGGTTAACGAGACGTGGATTTAAGGTTTTATATCCTAAATTTGAGGTAAATGATTTTACCGTATTTTAATTATTATAATATTTCTAATGTAAATTTGTAACCTAATTCATTTATTTAGGTTTTAAAGTATATATCATAAATTTATGGGATTAATTTGTAATATCTATTAATGTTAGAGATTAAATCATTAAGTTCCAATAATTATAGGTTTTGCAATTTAGTCCCTAGACTTACTCTAATTCTCAAAATAAAACCCTTACCCCCAACCAGCCCTGCTGCCCCTTTCCTTCCCAGCCACCTCCGTCGCCGGCCGCCTGCCTTTTCGCCTCTGCCGGCGACTTCATGTCGCCGGCAAACCCTCCACAGCCCAAAACACACTCTCCAACCCACGCCCCGCAATTCACGCAGCAACCCTACAGCGCCGCCGCTGCTCCGACCGCCACAGACTCAGCAGCTCCTCCACTGCTCCAACCAAGCCCAGCCGCCTCCCCTGCTGCCGTCAGCTGCCCATCTCCTCCGTCGCCGCCAGCCGCAGTAGCACAAACACACCACTCTGCAGCGGCAGCAACGCCGCTGCTCACTCCCCTTGCCGCCGCTGCCCATAGCAGCGGCTCTCACACCCGTACACACACCTGCCACCGACCAACCCAACTGCACCGCCCAGCTCAGCCGCCGGCACAACCCCACGTCAGCAACACCACCTCACCACTCCAGCCTTGCACATACACGCACCCACAAATATACATACACATCCGCCGCGGCGCCCCCAACATACATAACAAAAATCCCAGCAGCAACTTACAGCAAAGATTGAGGGAAAGTGCAGAAGAGAGAGACTTGAGAGGTAGAGAAGAGAAAGAGAGCTTGCAGAGAAAGAAAAGAGATAGACGAGAGAGAGAGACTTGAGAGAGTGATTATGTCCTTTGACTTTTATTCAAAATTGTCTAGCTTCTCTTCCCAAGATGAAACAATTAATAACCCACTTGCTTTAATATGTCCTTGATAAGAGAGAGAAAAATAATTGTGATAATAACACATTTATACTTATATTTACATTGTGTACTTATGCATATATATACTTATGTATAAGTAAATTTTATTTCTTTTATGTTTCTTTCATTTTTATTAGTATATTAATAATTATTATTATTATTACATAAATCTCATTTCAATTGTAGAAAATTATTATTATATTTTATATATTTAAATTTTTATTTCGGGATGTTACAAGTTATGCTGGATATGTGAAAGTTAAAATTTCCTCACAAACTAGATCGAATTATCAAAATAGATCCCTAATCTGTATTGTACAGCTGAATGTAAAATATAAAAAATTAAAGCATTTGTAATATTTAAAATATATATTATCCTAACAAAAATACAAACTTAATGTAAAATATAAAAATTTGAAGTATTAATAATATTGAAATATTTATATTTTCCTAAAAAAAGAGTAAGTTTAAAATAATTACTTAAATACAACTTGATTTAGAAATGTAAATTAAAATAAAACCTTAAAATAACAAATCATAAATTGTTTTAAAAATAAAAACATACATAGATCAATAAAATTGCATTATATATTAATACAGAAAATACAAATTTTAAAACAAAATTAATAAAGTATGTATTATTTTAAAATAAAACGATAGATAAAATGAATTAAAAAGGCACAAGGGGGATTATGGGTGAGCATGAATTATTCCAACTTTGAAGAAATTCGAACTGAAACACATCCGGATCGATAAAAAACCCTTAATTGTTTGACTTTATTCGAATCCAACCGTTCCAAAAAAATTTGTGTCAAACCAAAATTGATCAAATCGAAAAACTGAATTTAAAATCGAATATAACCGATTTTAAGGAAGTAACTATATACAAATTTGTATGTATCATTTATATTTTATTAGTTTCAAATTCGATTAAATTGTATAATTATTTTATATTATGATAATTTTATGATGTACTTGAAAGAAGAAATTAAAATTAAATAATTAAATAACATATTTATAATGAATAATTTTGGGAGCATAAAAAATATATTAACTACAATAAATATTAATAAAAAATTAGTTTATAACTTATATATGCATAAGATATTTTTAAAGACGAACTTTCTAATGACTATTTATGAGGTATAGAGAGAGAAGATTTCGAAGAATAAATTTTAAAGAAAAATTTGAATGTAATCTATTATTTTAGAGAAGAGACCTACTTTAGTAATTTGTCAAATTTATTTTATTACTTTATGACTTGTTTTAAAATATAAATTAAGTAACATCGAACGACATAAATTTTTTTCATTTCGTTTCAATGACTTTTTTTTTAAAATTGTAAAATTTGAATCTCCAAAATCCGAACTAATCTGCTTCATTATACTTGAATCTCCGAAAAAATTAAATTGAATTGATGAAATAATTTCAGAGATTTTTTTTAGATTTTTTTTGAAATTCTCCTAACTTTGGGAACAATTCCGAAAATTTTCTTATCCCAGAATTGCTATAAACTGTACTCACCCAAAAGAAACGCCATTCCACGAGCTCAAATTTTGGGCCCTCACTTGATTTGGTAAGAGCATCTCCCACCATTATCCAAATCCTATATTTTACATCTAATTTAGGTGTTTTTAACTTTCCAAGCTAAATCACCAAATCACCATTATACCTAAAATTATGGTGATTTGAGTTTAATCTCTCATTTTGGTCAAACCCTATATCACTAAAATCTCAAATCCTATATTTTCACCAAATTTTTTGGTGAAGGAATTTTAATCTCCCACCTTACTACCATTTTAACATAATTTTCACCAAATCCTATTTTTCCTATCAAATATAGGATTGAATATAGGATTTGGTGTAATCACCACTATTTTTTAATTAGCATATAAAATGATTATATTAACTAATTTCATGTGATTACCAACTTATTAACATATTCTTTGTAAATATATTAATGTTGGTTAATGGATTTGTTTTTCAATAAATAAATATATTTATTATTATTAATAAATTAATTAATAAATATAAATATATTTAGCCAAAATAAATGATAGGTTAAAACGATAAATACATTTACTATCATAAATGAACAAAAACATAATACATTTGAGTAACATATTAAACTAAAAGATAAATTACATAAATGAAAAACTCATAAACTACTTAATAATCTTGTTTTTTTTTTTTTTGTGTTGTAACATTATCATGTTGTAATATTTTTATGATTAATTTATGTTGTAATGTTTTATGCAATAATTTATGAAATTATTGTTTATGTGTGATTTAATTATATGCATTATAATTTAAGTTGATTTGCTTTCATGTTGAAATAGTTTTTTTGAAATTTATCATCATTGTTGAAATTATATAGTTAAGAAAATTAATATTTAAAATCAGATCTATAATCAATATTTTGGAAATAAAATAGACCAAAATTATGATTAACATTAAATTTATAATTTTGTGATATATTTGGTGAAATATCATGGTAGATCAAACCAAATTATATCTTTATAAATGGTGTAATATGGTGAAATGGTGACATATTAGTATTTTATTATTTGATGGAAGATTTGATGAAATAGGTGGGAGATCAAATACACTATTTTTTTCATAAAAATGGTGAAATAAGGAAATTGGGTACTACTTGTGGGAGATAAACCCATTTTTTCACCACAAAAAATGGAATTTGATGAAAAAATAATGTCAACGGTGGGAGATGCTCTAAGGCATATCTCAGTAGGCCGAATACAATTATTGAAACACTGTTTATCAAATATATAATATAATATACAAATGTATAGGCCAATTTTTTACAAACTTGAGTTGATAAAATCGTTGGATTAACATAAGGTCCGGCCCTATGTGCCAATCACACACGGATCAAATACACCCCATCTCATGAAAAAAAATCTATGAAACGGTTTTATATAAGTTTTTACCAAATTTTTAATCCAAAATCCATATTCTAGATCCTCTCTTCTTTTAGTGGAAAAATATTTTTATGTTTCGAAAAAGATGCAACATAGATAGTATATTATCATATGTTCAGTCGCCACTTAAATGGAAAAATGATACAACTTAGTAATCCACTTATTATAAACCCATGGGCCTAAATTAAGGGCTGCAATAAAGCAATTAGTTTCCACATTGAGCTTGGAGCCTGTATTTAAATGTCATCTTTTGGCCCAATTCAAAATTGATGAAGTAACATGTTAAATGTCAAACTCTAGTTTGTTAAATATGGAATGAAAAAGATTGAAATATCAAATTTGGAAATAAAATTGAATAAAAATCTAAAATAACACTTAATTTGAATTAAAATTTAATCTCCAAAACAACACTTGTTATGAAACAGAGGTAACATAATTTACTATGTACATAGATAATGCAACAATTTCACAAATTTATAATGTATTTTCCCCCCATGAAGTTTAAATTAACTAGATGAGTCCACCGTCTGCCTTAGTAGTCTCAAATACGGCGTGCCGTAAGGTGTTGGGTTAAGTCCCGCAACGAGCGCAACCCTCGTGACCATAGTAAACTCCTTCTCATTGTACCGAAATAGAGGTCTGATTTAAATGACCAGGTATAGCATCACATCCAAGCACGAATACCTTCATTTAATAGAATATTTTTGGTGTAGAAACTAATACATAAAAATCATGATTCCTCACAAGAAACATCAATAAGCACAAGAAAATCACAAGCGTTTTTTTTTAAGGAAGAATACATAATGGCACTTACAATGTGAATTGAGTTATGAAGAACACAAATATCACATGACATTCACAACTTACTCCCTTTTTTCATGCAAAAGTGTGAACCCATTCCTCTTTAAATACAACCTTCCAATTGCTTACCAATATTCCTTCATCCATCAACTCATAAAAAAAAAATATCAATTAAATAACGAATGTTATATATGACGATCTCCAAAATAGGGTTTATTCTATATCTAATCCTGATTTCAGCTAACATCATCGTCTTCACAAGCACCATTGTATCAGGACAATGCCAAGGGAATTTGCAAGGTCTTATTCAACACTGCGCCAAATATGTCGAAAGAGAAGGTCCAAAAGAAAACCCGTCTCAAGAATGTTGCGATGTTGTCCAAAATGTCGACGTACCATGTGTATGCCAATTCATGTAACCTCACAAGTCGAACAAATTATTAGTATGGAGAAAGCTGTTTTTGTTGCCCAATCCTGTGGCAGACCTCTACCTCATGGAACCAAATGTGGCAGTAAGAATTACTACATTAATTTAACTACTATATGTATATATTGATGAGGTTAATTTACATATGTGTTAATTATGTAGTGTTTGGGACATTGATTTTTTATTTTTAAATTTTATGTGTTGCAGGTTATACAGTTCCCCATATATAGAGATAAACTGATGCTCAATAATTTGAGAAAATTAATAATCTATTTTTTTATCATCTCTGTGATAAAAAGAGAATTGGTTTGCTGTTTATATAATTTTTAATGAGATGTATGGATGAATGGTTTTAAATGAGAAAGGGATTTTCGACTTCTTTACTGATGCATCTTATGCTAACTGTTAATATTACTCTTTCTGATCTTCCAAAATAAGTATTCTTGGACAAATAATAATTATATAAAACTAATTGTCGTTTCAGAATTAAATTGATGAGAGAATCATTACTCTCAATTTTCCAAAATTACATATTTTGAGAGCGTTTCTCTGGTGTTTGACTAAACTTATTTTTTTACAGCTCTGGCATCTTATAAGTTATAAGATATTTTTAGAGTTTATAGGATATATAATTATAATTTAAAATAAGTTATTAAAGTATTTTGAATAAATAAGGTAACAGTCGTGCTACCCTAACCATCGTGGATATAAATATACATATAAATTTCACCTCCTATATAATCAAGGGATGAGAACATTATACGTAGCATATTAAAAGATGTCCACGATGGCATTTTAGCATTTTCGAAAAAGATGATGAAGCTTATAAGATGTCAGGAATGATATTTATGTAATTTTAATGATTAAATTTAAATATATTTTAAAAAATAAAATCTTAATTTAAAAATAAGTTGAGATTCTCTTACTTTAAAAAAAAAAAAACTTATAAGCCCTTAAAATAACATCTTATTTTTTAGAAGTTTGTAAGCTGACTTAAACACCCTCTAAATTTTTTTTTTTTAAAAACTCTCACGCTCTCTTAGTATTCTTAAATTAAACATACTGATATTTTGAAAATGAGTACCGTGCAATATTCTAAACACCACATGATCACATGGCTTGCACTATTATATATTTCCTTATTGCTTATTTCTTTCAGCTCTTAATGATCCGAAAACTATCACCAACTTCTCTTAAATCTGCATTCAAAAAAAAAAAAAAAAAGAAAGAGAAAAAACAAAAAACAAAAACAAAAAAACAAAAAAAAACCCAAAAAACAAAGCATATAAGTTGAATCCTACATATAACAACACTTTTTATCTCGATAAATTCTCTTGTGCACCTGGTGTACGGATTTAAGATCCATACAATTCGGATCGATCCGACCCGAATCCGCGAATTTCTTTTTTTTTTTTTTGTTGAATTTTATGTCTTGACCTTTATGTATAAATTCGGTGACCTTTATGTACAAAGTTTGGACCTTTATGCATTATAACTTAGAAAAAAAATGAAGAATTTCAGCAAAATTTGTATATAGATACCTTTATATGATATTCATGTGACCCTTATATATATTCATGTGACTTTTATGTACAAATATTCATACTTTTGTGTAATATATAAATGTATATAAAGGTATGAATATTTTTATATAAAGATCACATGAATATACATAAGGGTCGTATGAATATAATATAAATGTATTTATATACAAATTTTGCTAAAATTCTTCATTTTTTTCTAAGTTATTGAATATAAAGGTCACAGAACTTATACATAAAAGTCACATAATTTGTATATAAAGATTTTAGCCTGCAAGTAAAAAAAATATATTAATAATAATTAAAAAGCACGCGGATCCAGGTCGACCCACATTGCATCTACACCAAGTGTACATGAAACATACTCTTTTATCTCAACTAAAAATATCAAACCGAGCCGAATCTGATGTATCATAAGGGATTTGCCTTTTCTATTGATTCTTTGTAATTTATCTTGAATTCAATTGAATTTTGAGAACTCAACTTGTCATTAGACTCTCTCTCTATATATATATATATGGCTTAATTACAAAATAAATCCAAAGCCTTGCGACTTTTTCCTATTTCAGCTAATTATTTTATAATTATCAATTTTATTCATAGTTGACTAATTATTTTTAATTTTAACTAATTTATGAGTTTGATCAAAATTAATTTATGTGTGTTGTAATGTGGATACCACAAAGATAATATTTAAATGATATATCATTTAAAATTAATTAAATCAAATTAACCATGAATTAATCCACTTTAATAAATGAAAAGAAATTAAGGAAAAAAATTATGAAAAAGACGCAGCAAAAGTTCAAAGCAATATTAGCTAAAGTTTTGTTCACTCATGCAAACAAAATTCTAAATTTTAATAAGAAAATAATATGAATTTCAAAGCCAATAGATTAAAAAACACAAATGCAAAATAAAAAATAAAAAATATTTGAATACAAAGAATTGAAGAAGAACTATTTTACAAAACTTAAACAAGAAAGATAATAGCAATTTGAAGTCTTGTCGAGGAGCAGAGGATGTACTCATATTGTTAGTTTTGGGAACACTCTTTGATCTTTTTCTGTTAAAATTTTGGCACTTAGATTATCTGAAGCTCATCTAAAGCACACACTGTTCTTGATATCTTGTATTGTTTACTCTGTGTGTCTTGTGAACTATTGTAAAACCATTCAATTTTGAAGTTATGTATAAATTGAGAGTTGCTATTTCTCTTATTAAATGTTTCTTAATATATTGCATACATCATCAAGGTAAAATGTTACAATATTCATTATTTTTCTATAAAAGAAAATGTTGGTGCCATAGATTCAATCAATAAGGGGGAATTATTGGCTTTTACTTAAAATGATGGGAAAAGACAGCAGCATAACACGTTCATGGGACAATGTTCCACTATTCTTATGCTAACATTCTATTAATCATGCCACGTCATTATTGCACAAAATCATTAATATTCTTTTCCACATTAATGTTGTAAGGCCCCGTTTTTTTATAAAGGTAAGCTTTGATCGAGGCGTTACTTACGTATAAAATCACTCCTTTAAGAAAATAAAGATAAATAAATTCCAGAAAAATTGTTTTAAAACATACATTTTCGAAATTCATGAAATAAATCATCTTAAATTAAAACCTTCTTCAACCTGTAATCATCGGCTACCAGCATCCACCGTTCGCGCGTCACGCCTTGAACTTGTAAACTAAAAACATTTTAAAAAGAGGGGTGAATGTTTGAAATACACTCAGTGGGGAAACTTGAGACATCTTCAAATAGTTTTCCTAATGTTGGTTGGAAAATATAACATTATCACTTAATAAAACAACAGAACATAGCTCACATTCAAACATATCTCTTTCTTTTATGGTACTTAGCCGTCGTGAAAATGCGGATCTCAACCGCCTTGAAAGCATTTGCATTTCACAAACATATAACACGTTGTGGACTCCCAAGTAGTCCCAATGAAACTGTGGATAGGTTTCCGAAAAAGACCTATTAGGGCCCCAAGCCGACCCCATTTGGGTTGTTACACCCCTTCGTGTTGGGATTTCGAAAAATATCCCCTTTTGATGGGTTTCCAACAAGGAATACCCTACTTGGCGTGAAGGCGCATGCGCAGTTAAATTGTCACATAATAGTTCTCACATAACACATAGTGCACATTAATCACGTTCACGTTGGCCACGTAATTCACATAACACATAGGTACAGAAAACCTTTGATATATGTTGGTTTCTAAAGAAACCCTTTTGATGCAGGAATTTCCCGTCTTTCTATTTCATGAAACCAGTCTCATTTATGTTTCTTGAAATCAATAGCTTTCAAAATCATGTAACTTATTCGAATAATGTTCATGTAGTGAAAACATTTCACTTTAAATCGACGCCACATAATGACGGAATTCAAATCACATAGTCATATAGTTTTCCGTAAAACTGTACAATTTAAAACATAAATAGGATTTTACCCCCACCTTGGATACTCGACAAGATCGGTCAAAAGCTTTCGGTCTTATTTTCTTGTACTCTTACCTTTTACTTGTATTTCCTACAGAGTACGAAAGCGTGACTTATTCTCTGATTTAATCGCTTAAACCAATAAAATCTATAAAAGAATAAACTCTCGAGAAGGTCGATAAACGATAGTTCTAGATTTATGATTTACTGGAAAATTAGGGTTTGTGGATCACATCCCTAAAATTAGGGTTTTTTCTTGCTTAAAGGGTTCGCTCGTCAGGTCTTACATCATTTTAGGGTCAAACTACTCTTCTATGGAGTTGCAGGGCACAATATACGATAATTAACCAACTCAGGGATCATAATATAATTTTCTGCAAGTTCTAGGGGTCGTTCTAGCATTTTCCCAAAATCTATAGGTGATTCTGTAAATTTCTGTAAAGTTTAGGGTCCATTCTGTAATTTCCAGGAATTCTAGGGTCTATTCTGTAATTTCATAGAGTTCTGGGGTCAATCTGTAATTTTTCATAAGTTCAGGGGTCTTTTTATATGTCTCATAAAGTTCAGGGACCATCTTGTAATTACCCATAAGCTCAGGGACTAATCTGTGAATATTCAAAAGTTCAGAGACTTAATTGCTAATTATCCTAAACCTAGGGTTTGCAATCAGGTCCCTGATTTTTATCTAATTCCTAAATTGCACCCAAAACCCCAAATCAACCCCCTCTGCTTCCCTGCCACCACTGCCGGCTGCACCTATCGCCACTGCGGCCCACTACCCGTGCTGCCGACGACCTCCCGTTGCCGGCGACACCCCATTTAACACACACGCACCAATCAACACACTCAACAATATATATACATATATCCACTTGCCGCCGCTTGCAGCGGCGACCCTCCAACAACCGTGCCGGAGTGGAGTGGCGCCGACTTCTTCCTAAACACCCCAACCAGCACACACTCACACATCCCACATATATACAACCAGCGATTCATCATACATAGATATATACATGCATTTGCACACACAAACATATATAATTTTCCTGCACAACCGCCGCTTACCGCGGCGACTCACACCACAAACACCGGCGCTGCAGGCGCCGACCACCACACCACTCACGCACTCCACCGGTGAAATCGAGTGCCAGCTACACAGGGCGACAGCAACGGGCAGCGGCGGATGGAGAGAGAGAGCGAGACAGAGAGGGCGACAAATAGAGAAATAAAGAGAGAAACAAGACCGATTAAAGTTCCGGGCCCAGATTCATGATGGGCTCGGCAAAAATTATACCTTAACTGGAAGAACTTGCCGGAAAAGACCTCGTCGGCGGTGATGAAAAATGGACGGTGATGGCAGTTTGTTGGCGGCAGTGATGGTGGTTTCAGGAGAGAGAAACGAGAGAATGGAGATGGTGAGAGAGAGAAAGATATTTTCCTTATTTCCTTTCACATTCTTGCTTAATTAATTCTCCCAACTTGTGCCATGTGTAATACTCCTAGTATGAGGTGGCACTACTACATAATCTATTAATATTATTAAATTAAGTTAAAATATTAGATTAATTATGATTATTATTGTTTAAAGAAAAAAATGTGGGTGCTATATCATTCCCTCCTACAAAGAAATTTCGTCCTCGAAATTTAGAGACGTACCAAAACTCTATAAATTCGGATATTTTGCCAAAATTTCTTCTTTTTTCTCCCAGGTTGCCTCATTGACATTTTGATAGTTCCATTGAACTTGTATCAAAGTCACTTCTCGATTTCGTAAATTAGTTCCTCGCGGATCTAATTGTAAGATTGGTTATAATAATGTAAAGGTTTGTCCTGTTAATCCGTTTTTAATTTATTTTTAATTTTTATAATATGATTAAGGTTTGTTTTGTATATTAAATATTTAATAGATAAAATAATAGTAGTTGTTTGAGGACTATTTTTTTGTAAATTGTAATTTTGTGAACTTATCATCCCTATTTATTTATTGATTCGAAAAGATCTCTTAATTTAAGGTGTTATTATATTTCAAAAATTTAAAAATTAATATATATTTATAATTTTGTGTCAAACAGGTCATGTTGGGTTGACCCATGAAAATTTCGAGTCGTTTTCAGGTCAAAAATTTTAATACGAAATAAACATGGGTTCGTATCAGTACTGTTATTATTGGGTCCAACCCAACCTAATTGACACCCCTACCTATAAGATACATATGACTTTGTAAAAATTGGTATGATTTATAGTATAATAGGTTCTCATTCATGTAATTACATCCATTAAATCATCTCATATAAGTTTTTGTTATATTTTATATTAATTTTTTTTTAAATTTAATTTCAAAATCAAAAGCGTTCCGATAAAATGATAGTAGCTTATAGTTAATTTTATAATTTCATTTTACAAATTTGAAGTCCAAAATCCAAATTCAAGATCCACTCTAATTTTTAGTTGAAAAATAATTTTTTTTCCCACAAAAAAATACACAATATAGATAATATAAATCCAGTCGCCACTTAAATGGGAAAATGACATATTGTTATGAACCCATGTGCTAAAATTAGGGACTACCGATAAAGCAATTGGTTCCATATTGGGCTTTGAGCCTGTATTTAGAAGTCTAATTTGGGCCCAATTCAAATGTGATAGAAGGGTGTGTATTTACAGCCACCAATATTTCTCTTCCGACTCACAATATATTTAATTTTTCTGTTTTGTCCTTAAGATTTTTATTATTTTCACAACCACATCTCCACCACCATCATCTCAACCATTTATCATCTCCTTCTCCGAATCAAAACACCATTCGTTTCTGCCTCCATTTTTTCATAAATTGTGAATTTCGATAATTTGTCATACAATATTTAGATTAAAATATATAATTTTTTCATCAGCATTCATATATTTTATTTGAAGTTATTTTGGATTAGAATCTTACCAAAAAAATTCCATCCCTCTACATATTATGATTCTCTTTTTCTCTATATTTCGTATTTTAATTAATTTGTATTGTATAAATACAAAAAAAATAATCTATATTATCTTGGATTCCTAAATATGGGAACGATTTTTCTAATTTTTTTAAGGAGATATATTTAATATCAGGACAAATTCGATTTTCTTATAATGTCAAATATTTTAATGAAATATTTCGTGATATTAAAAAAACGTTGAGGAATTAAATGAGCGAAGAGGTAATTTTGAATAATTAAAAAAAAATATTAGATTTAAAGTTTGAATAACAGTGTATAGAATCTGTATGTGCATGTATTTAAGGCAGAACAGAAAAGTGTGGCTAGAGGGTGTAAAAAGGGGAAAAAAAATCTCACTCAAAGTGTCAAAATAGGGAATTCACATATATAATGGGTATTGAGAGAAATAATGTGGTTGTAAATAGAATTAACATTGATGAAGTAATGTATTAAATGCCAAACCCAAAATTTTCAAATATAGAATGAGAAAAACTGAAATATCAAATATATATATAAAATATTTTTGGACTCCTTAAATTTTATATTTTCTTAGGATTCGTGTTCATCGACTTGTCCGCCTCATAAAAGATCCAATCATGCGATCAACTCCACTCAAAAATCAATTGGCCTATAACATTATATAAGACACTTGCTCACGTTTAAATTATATCTATATTTATATTTATATTCATATTCATATTATAATTATTATTGAATATTATTATTGAATATTGTGTAGAATATTAAATAGCAAGAGTGCTTTGACATTTTAGCAATGCGTTCTTTATTTCAAGATTTTGAGAAAAATGATTTGGATGAGAAAATAAAAAGTTGTAAGATGCATGATATAGTGCATGATTTTGCTCAATTTCTTAGAAAGAGTGGTAAAGTGGAGGCCACGACAATGTATAAGACAAGTTGCCAAGCTTGTGACCTTATACTAGTTTCCACAGTGAATGAATTTTGTACTTTATTTGTGAGTGGAGAAGAATCTCCTCAAAATCTTTGTGGCTGTCTCAAACGTTTGAGGGTGTTAAGCATGAGCTACTGTAAAAGTATTCCACGAGGAATAGAAAACATGATTCATTTGAGACATCTTGACATGTATTGGAATTCATCTCTCAAGGAGTTGCCAAGGGAAATGAGTAATTTAATACAACTGAGACATCTTGACTTGAGTTGGAATTCATCTTTGGAGGAGTTGTCAAGGGAAATTGGTAATTTAATACAATTGAGACATCTTGACTTGAGTAGGAATGAATCTGTCGAGGAGTTGCCAAGGAAAATTGATAATTTAATTGAGTTGAGACATCTTGACTTGAGAAGGAATGCATCTCTCAAGGAGTTGCCAAGGGAAATTGGTAATTTAATACAATTGAGACATCTTGACTTGAATACGAATGAATCTCTCAAGGAGTTGCTACGAGAAATTGGTAATTTAATACAATTGAGACATCTTGACTTGCATCAAAATGAATCTCTGGAGGAGTTGCCAGAGAGCATATGTAGTTTGCATGAATTGCAAACCTTGGATGTTTTGTATTGTTCGAGTCTAATCTAGAAGGAGTAGGCCAGTTAACTATACTGCACACATTGGGTCAATTTTATGGAGGAAATGGTTGGAACAAGTTGGGATTATTGAATAAGTTAAACCATCTTAGAGGTATTCTAGTGTTGTCTATCAAGTTAGCTAATTACAATTCAGAACAAGTGGTTGAGGATGTCCGGGAAGCAGAATTGTGAAATAAGACAGACATCAAAAGACTTGAGATAAATTTTTCGGATGAGATGGATGAAAGTGATGAGTCAGCATTGGTGAGGATGAATGTAATGGATGCATTGGAGCCCATCCAAATTTGATATCTCTGGAAATTAGCAACTACAAAGGCCCAAAGCTTCCACTGACCTGGATTGTGTCGCCCCTCAACCAATTAAGAGAGATTCATCTCTGTGAGTGCAATCATTTGTCATCATTGCCACCCCTTGGAAAACTACCATGCCTCAGAGGAAATTTACATTTCTTATATGGAAGGATTGGAAATTGTGGGACGAGAATTCCTAGGAGATATGGAGCTGGGTATTATTGCATTTCCAAAACTGAGGAGGCTGACATTTACGAGCTGTTGGAACTGGAAAAAGTGGAAGGACATAACGAGCGAAGAAGAAGAATCTGCAAACGTGACGCTCATGCCTTGTCTCTTGTATCTGGAAATCCTTGATTGTCGAAGTTCGACAATGCTACCACATGAACTGTTGCATAAGGTCACGTCATCGTTGGAATCATTGGATATTTCTAATTCAACACTGCTAGTACAACATTATAAGGATGAAGATGGTTCAGATTGGAAATCCATATCTCAATCTAATCCGCGCCTTCAACTCAAGCGATGACAGTTCTGAGGACATGCCATCTCATCAACTTTGTAAATAGGCTTTGATTTATAAATGTTGTTGATACAAAATCATATGTAATTATTCTATACACTCAAATTTATGTGATAAACGAAAATTCATACCCTTTAATTCCTAAATGAAATTATACTAATTTTGTGCCTTGAATTCACTCATGCTCACTTTAATTACTTTGCGTCTTTTTCTTGAATTTTGAATCGCCAATTTCAATTATTCATGTAGATTCTTGAAATTAGAATGTACTTGATAATGCAAATCTCAAAATTTCCTAAAAATCTTTGTTTTGGGTTTACATAGAATTGGAGAAATTCGACTTTGAAATCTTGAGTTTTTGAAACAAAAAAAAATATTTAAAATATATGTTTTTGTAAAAATATTGAAATAAAGGTGAATATTTGAAATTTTGTATATTAATGGGTTAGAGTGTAGAGTTAATTATTATAATTTTTTTTAAAAATAATATGGTAGTATTTGAGTAGATATCATAATCCTTGTTTGTAACAAATTTGAATTAAGAATTTGAGATTTTCCTTGACTCATGAAACTAGAAACATCCCCTTATTGTTTAGAAAGTTTATTGATTTACAAAAACAAAAATATCTATGAAAAATTGCAGGATAGAGGGAAAATCATTGAAGACATTAAAGATCCTGAGAAAGAGGGCTTCAATACACCAAAGCAGTCCATCCTTCAGAGTAAAATTCATCTCTTTCTCAATAATTTACGATTGAAAAATCTTAAATTATGCCCTCTATTTTTCCCTCTTTTTTGGACAGTATTATCAGGTGCATGTGATCTAAGAATCGTGAGTGATGCAAACATGTGCAAGGTAATCCTAATTTTCTTGAATTTAAAACCATCTTTCTTGATTGTTTTTATGTGTAGAGTAGATTCTTGATATTTAATGTTGGTAAACAACTCAAGAAAACACAACAATTCCAATAGATGCTTGAAACTTAAACAATCAATCTATCAATCGAAATCAATGCACAAGGGTACGAGGTTCAGCATAAAAAGCTTACGTCCTCGGGAAACAGGGGGGAAGAATTTTTTTCAGAAGGGAAGAATACACTGATTACAGTCAACTCTCAAAATGATGACTAACTCTGCCTATTCTAACTACTATATCTCTATATACATTAACTCAAAACCTAATCTCTTAATTATAGAGTGTAGCCCTATATATAAGCTACCTACCAAACTTGGAATCAAATAAATCTATCAAGTAACGAGTAAGCTAGCTCAACTGAAAGAACAGCTCTTCGATCTTGAAAAACCGATTCTTACAGCAACTGATTGCCAACCTTTCCAGACTTTAGTTAATTCAGTTATATAAACGCACTTGTGATGACACGTTTTTATAAGTGGAGTGCGTTTTCTTCTTATTTCCTTCTACTCAAAAAAACCTGAAGCTAACTTTCACATTGAAAGATACTAAAAATGTTTAAGTAAAGTTGCAATCAATGGAAGAGGGACTCAACTCACTACATTTGGAGTAGAATATATTCTTGTTTCAATGATTCTGATTCAATGAAATTCTACTAGACGCAATTATAAAAAAAATAGTGATAATATAGCAATAGTTAGTTGACTCAAAACATCACTTGGACTAACTATTTGTTTTCTTTTGTGCAAACAGGGTATGATCACAGAAAAAAGGGAAGAAAATAATCATATATTTAGACAATGATTTTTGCTTGCTTGAAGCTTAGTGAGAGCGATTTCATGATGATGAGAAAGAACTTCCCTGTTAGGGATTTGATTTGCGAAAAATCGAGCTCTTTTGAAGGCTGGAATAAACGAATGGATCAATGGGGAAAAGATGGAGCTGGTTCTGCCTATACTTATAGAGAAGAACAAGAATCAATATAGCATCAATTCTAACTTTGTCAAAGCTCATCAATAGGATTTAAATTTGCTAAAAGCATAGGCCAAAATAACCAAGTCAAGTTTTTTAGTTAAATTTTCTTTTGAATTTGTCTAGATATGCATATTTTTCAGTCCAGTGCTTTCATAGATTGTATCCTATTGCCACCTCCCAAATTGGTTGATTTCTCTATTGTTTATGTGTATCAAACTTGCAATGCAAATTGCAGAATCACAACAAGGCTGATGACGAGAATCGAAAACCAAACACTCTAAACACACAAAAACATTCCAAGTTTAACTTGGTTCGATCATACTCTTAGGAGTATTTCCAACTTAATTAGCACTTTACAATATTATTTATAAATGTTTGTAGCCAACGCCCCCACCTGAAGGGTGACGGGTGACAAATTTTTGTAACGTTGTATCTTCGTAATACCATAGAACATATATTGAAATACATAGCCAAGTATTAAACATTTGAAAAGACGACCCATGTCGTAACTAGGAATAGATTGCAACAAAAACTCATTTCGATTCATGATAACGTGTGAAATAGTGTAACAAATAACAGATAACAAAGAACTATGATTTCGTTTCATGATTATTCGACATGTTCCACAATATTTAACTCAACTTTCTACTATATATTGTACACGAACTTTGCAAAAAAAAAAAAGTAAAACCGGCTGCCACGCATATTTTTCCACCGGAGGTCGGTCATGTGCAACCCATGTGCCTTGTGAAGGGTAATTTGGTCATTTCAATTTTAATTATTTCAAAATTTAAATTTCTGTAAATGATTTTCTCTCTCCCTTCCATCTTCCTCTTTCTCTCTTTGCAGAATTCTGGTGACAAGATCAGAAAGCTTATTTTGCAAATTCTCATCAACGAGCATTTAGCAGAAACTGAGCTTGATATTAAGTAATCAAAAGGAAGGACACCTCAACGGCAAGTGGGATATGCCTTAACGCCCTCAAGAGCCACCTTCCAGTTAGGAGCTTTCTAACATTCATCCATTTCCCAACAATGGGTGTGTTTGTTTTCTTGAAAACTGCAGATGGAAAGAGAGGAAAGAAGGAAATGTACTTATTGTTGAAGATGAAGAAACACTTAAAGAGAAAGAGAGTGAAGTCTTGAAATTTAAATTTCAAAATAAAGTATAATTAAAATGATAAAATTACCCTTAAAAAATGCACATGAGTTGTACATAGGGGTGGAGATTGGAACGGAAATTTCCGATTTCCGCCGAATCCGATCCGAAATTTTTCAATTTTGGAATGAATATTTTTAATCCAAAATCCGAAAATCTGAATTCCGATTTTTCCGAAAATTTTTGGATGGAAATTGGAATTAGTTTTGAAATTTTTGGAAATTTCGAAATCCGATCCGAAATATTTCCGAAATTCAATTTTCGGAAATTTCGATTTCCGATTCGATCCGATTTCTGATTTATTTCCGAAATAATAGTATATAGTATTCTTCTATAGCAAATAGTATATAACATAAAATGTTTGAATTATATTATATTATATAATATATTTTATATACATTTACTATATGTAAATATAAATATACATATTATAGTATATTTTATAATACTATATACTATATAATATATTTTATATACTTTATACTATGTGTAAATATAAATATACATATTATAATATACTTTATAATACTATATACTATATAATATATTTTATATACTTTATACTATATGATAGTATATAAATATATTATATACTATATGTATATAGCATAGTTTATACTATAGTTTTATTTTATACTATATATTATAGTCTATACTATAGTTTTTTAGTATTATTTTATAATATATCCTATATACCATAGTTTATACTGTAGTATCTTAGGTCGTATTATTTCTTAGGATATTAGAAAAAGGTAATATAGCTAATAGACCAACTAATTAATTTCGAAAAAATTTTAATTTCTGAAAATTCCGAAAAAAATTTCGAAAAATTCCGAAAATTCCGAAATTTTGGAATTCCGAAATTTCTGAAAATTCCAAAATTTCCGAAATTTCCGAAATCGGATTACATTTCACATTTCCGAAATTTTTTTGATGGAAATTAGAATTGGTTTTTCATTTCTTAAATTTTTTGAAATTTTTTCAAAACACCTTATTTCCGATTCAATCCGTCCGATCTCCACCCCTAGTTGCACATGATTGACCTTTGGTGGAAAATAAGATGTGAAAATCGATTTTATTGTTTTTACAACATTTATGTACAATATATAATAAATTGTAAATATTTATAAATAATATTGCAAAATGCTAAATGAGGTGTACTTGAAATGAATTTTTGTTGTTTACCCTTAATTATATTTGTTAGTTGTGCCTAATATGTGAAAGTTAAAATTTCCTCACAGGCTAGGTCGAATTTTCAAAATAGATCCTCAATATGTATTGTACAACTGAATGTAAAATATAAAAAATTAAAGCATTGTAATATTTAAAATATTTATATTATCCTAATAATAATACTAACTTAATGTAAAATATAAAAATTTGAAGTATTAATAATATTGAAATATTTATATTATCCTAAAAAAAGAGTAAGTTTAAAATAATTACTTAAATACAACTTGATTTAGAAATGTAAATTGAAATAAAACCTTAAAATAACAAATCATAAATTGTTTTAAAAATAAAAAACAAACATAGATCAATAAAATTGCATTATATATTAATACATAAAATACAAATTTTAAAACAAAATTAATAAATTATGAATTATTTTAAAATAAAA
The DNA here is from genome assembly GCA_028654395.1 of Scutellaria barbata. Taxonomy (NCBI): domain Eukaryota; kingdom Viridiplantae; phylum Streptophyta; class Magnoliopsida; order Lamiales; family Lamiaceae; genus Scutellaria; species Scutellaria barbata. Next base: position 9,791,533 of record CM053650.1, read on the forward strand.
AGATAGATAAAATAAATTAAAAAGGCACAAAGGGAATTATGGGTGAGCATGAATTATTCAAAATTTCGAGAAATTTGAAATGAAACCCATCTGAACTGATAAAGAATCCTTGATTGTTTGACTTTATTCGAATTGAACCGCTTTAATTATTTTTTTGTGTTAAACCGAAATTGATTGAATCGAAGAACCAAATTTAAAATCGAATGTAACCGATTTTAAGGAAGTAACTATATACTAATTTGTATGTATTATTAAATCATTTTTTTATATTACTATATTTTATTAGTTACAAATTTGATTAAATTGTATTATTATTTAATATTATGATAATTTTATGATGCACTTCAAAGAAGAAAGTAAAATTAAATAACAAAATAATATATTTGTAATGAATAATTTCAAGAGCACATAAAATCTATTAACTACAATAAATATTAATAAAAAATTAGTTTTACAGTAGTGCATTAGATATTTTTAAAGATGAACTTTCTAATGCCTATTTATGATCAGGTGTAAAGAGAGAACATTTCGAAGAATAAATTTTAAAGAAAAATTTGAATGTAATCTATTATTTTCGAGAAGAGACCTACTTTAGTAATTTGTCAAATTTATTTTATTACTTTATGACTTGTTTTAAAATATAAATTAAGTAACATCGTACGACACAAACTTTTTTTCATTTCGTTTCAATGATTTTTCTTTTTAAATTATAAAATTTGAATCTCCGAAACCCGAGCTAATTTGCTTCATTATACTTGAATCTCCGAAGAAATTAAATTGAATTGATGAAGCAATTTCAGAGATTTTTCAAAAATTTCTTAACTTAAGAACAATTTCAAAAAAATTCTTATTCCAGAATTGCTCTAAAACTGTACTCCCCTTTAAAGAAATGCCATTCCACGAGCTCAAAATTTTGGCCCTCACTTGATTTGGTAAGGCACATCTCACTAGGCCAAATACAATTATTGGAACATTGTTTATCAAATATATAATATAATGAACAAATGTATAGGCCAATTTCTTACAAACTTGAGTTGATAAAATCATTGGATTAACATAATGTCTGGTCCTATGTGCCAATCACACACGGAACAAATAGACCCATCTCATGGAAAAGAAATCTATGAAATGGTTTCATATGAGCTTTTGCCAAATTTTTAATCCAAAATCCATATTCTAGAATCTAGATCCACTCTTCTTTTAGTGTAAAAATATTTTTATGTTTCGAAAAAGATGCAATCTATAGTATACTAATAACAGGATAGTTGGGAATATTTACAAAAATATCATTTTTCCACCCATTTTTCTGTTGTCTTTTTGTGTTTGTCATTTTGTACATGTGGTATTTTAATTTTTTTTATTTTAACTAAGGATATGATGTTGTGTTTCAGTTTTCGAAGTAGGCGTTGTCCTTTGTAGTGATGTATTCTCAATTATATTTTTGATTTATTTAATTATTTAATCTTTTCACTTGTCTGCAATTCATCATTTGTAGTTGTCAAAAAAAAGTATTTTAAAAGATGGTGCACTGTTCGAGAATAGAAGAACACATTCTAATGTTGTTTCTTGCAAATGAGGTAACTCAATAAATAATAAAAAGATCCAATTACAAATCATGGTAGTAATCTAAATGGGTTGTAGTAGTTTGCAATGCAAGAACAACCAATCATATATGAAAAGCAATTAGCTACTAAATAAAAGGCTATTAGCTAATTAAACAATAAAAAATAGCCAATCACAAATCATGACAGTAATTTAAATGAGGTGTAATAGTCTTCAATGCAAAAAAAACCAATCACATATGAAAACACAATTAGCTACTAAATAAAAGACTATTAGCTAATTAATGAAAATTGCAGGCAATGATTAAAAAAATGTAGAGATTACTACAGAGTTTGGGCCATGCGTTGCAACATTCTGAGTTGCTAAATGGGGTTGCAGCATTTGAGTGGTCTAAAATGTAGGTCATTATGAACTACATGAGGCTTTTGAATGGCTCCTCGGATTCCACATGTCATTCTCTATATAAACTTGATGTTGGCATTATTGGTAGAGTCCTTGTTTCAACAAAGAGAGAGATTCATTAGAGTTTATAGTCTGCAAGTATTTCTGTAATTGAATGTATGTACATTCACCTTTATCTTCTTCATGCAATTATTTTGGTATTTGAAGGTCTGATTTCTCAATTGTGTATTTGCAGTATGGCGCCATGCTTCAGTTTGCTACGTGAGATTGGTCCGTCTAGGACGCAGTGGGCTTTAAAGCTCCGCTTAGTTCGCTGGTATCACCTTTCTGGATTTGGCAACCGTGACATAATACGCAGTGTTGAGTGCATATTCCATGACATTGAGGTATGAATCAATTTCAGTTTATTTCATGTGTTGCTGTTTCTGTGGATTTACAAAGATTTGATTTTCAATTTCTGTTATTTATTTGCAATAGGGACAGAGAATCCATGCAAGCATTAAGAGTGATTTGCTTTCTAGACTGAACATGAACCTGACAAATGGTGCATTGTGTGCTATGAAGAACTTTGTGGTCACTAACAATAAGATGAGATTCAAGACAACATCATATCGCTATATGTTAATCTTCATTAATAATACATGAGTTACTGAGTTCTTTGAATAGGGTTTTCCTAATAATATATTTTTGTTCAAACCATTTACTGAAGTATGCAGTTCCTTGGATATTGATGAAACAATCTTGATAGGTAGGATGTTGATTTTGGTATGATGATTATTGCATTCTTTGGTTTATATGTTAGTTAATATGAATAATATATATTCTGCAGATGTTATTAGACGTGTTATCTGTGTGAATCGACCTTCTATTCATACTAACAATGAACATGAGACAAAGAAGATGAAAGTAGTGTTGGAAGATCATGAGTTAGTATAGTTTATATTGAATTTTTTTTAAATTACTTGAGTGTGTTTTCTGCTTATAGTTTGTGTGTTTTGTTTTTCAGTGGTAATCATCTTAGTTGTACTTTATGGGAAGTTTTTGTTGATCAATTGATGGAGAGGGTTGCAAGAGGTGGTGAAGCTCCTATAACGATTCTTCAGTTTTGTCGATGGAAGTTGTTTAGAGGTGTATATATATATATATGTATTACATTATATAAGTAACTATAGCATATTATGTTATATATTATAATATTGTGATATCTTATGTACTATTTTGTTGTTTTTTAGATAATATTTCTGTATCTACTACTTATAATGCTACGAGAATGATTCTTGATGGTGAGCTAGATGAAGTTTCTGCTTTTAGAAGTGGGTATGTTAATGTTTTGATATGTTAATGCAATGATTATTTTGAATGATATGTTAATGCAATGATTGTAGTTTCTTTTACTTATCTGAAATTTTTTATATTAAGTTTTGATGGTGATGATGGTATGGAGAGGGCAGTCCAGTGTAAGTCCTTTCGTTCTCTTAAAGTTGGAAATGATGGTGAGTTTTCAGCAGAGAATTTTGCAGTTCGTACAATTGAGCAGATTCGGACTTTTGGAGAGGTAATTTGAAATATAAATACATTCATTTCATACTTAATGATTTTATGTATTAATGAAAAAAAAAGAATTTGAATTTTGTAATTTGTGGGGGTTTTGTTGTGTTCATTTTTTTTTATTAGATGAGAACTTTTTGGGTGAATACAAGGATTGTTTGTGTGAGTTAGTTGCAGATTGGTGGTACATGTCTTGCCCTAGGTATTTTAAGAAATTAACCAAGGCTGATCAAAGGTTTCACTGCACAAGTTGTGATGATTTTAATTTATCTAGCACTCCTAGGTATATTTTGATCGTCATTTTTTGTATAAGAATTTTTTTTCTTTTCTATTATTGGATAAATGTTCTTTGAAGCTAATTTGAAAATATTTTTGTGTATAGATTTAAAATTCAGGTTTTGGTTCAGGATTCAACTGACAATGCATCTGTGATTCTTTGGGATCAACAATATGTTAAGTTGTTGGGGAAGACTGCTCTGGAATTACGTCAACAATATGTTTATTTTTTTTTCAATTTTTGTTATAGTTATTTTAAATTGTGTGCCCTTAGTATTTTATTAAAGTATTATCATATTTATTGTTAGTTTATGGATTCAGATAATTTGTTATCAATTGAGATAGGCAATCTTCTAAATAGGGAACCGTTTTTTAAGGTGCAAGTGGCACCAGATCAAGTATCTTGCTTTTATGGGGTTTATACTGTTAGGAAAATATGAACTGAGTTGGAGTTTAATGTTAGTCCAGTGGATGTAAATCAGGTAATCACTGTCTATATGTTTGGGTTATTATGAGTGATTTTATATGTCTAAATCTTTGTGAATTAAGTGCATATGGTTTCAATTTAATGCACAGGATTTTGATATTGTTTATATCCTTAGGGATGAAGATATTGAGGCTGATAAGGTTTGTTTCAATTCAGTATAGTGCATTAAGTTTTTTTTAATGATGCTATTGGTTTTTTGATTTGCTGTAAATTTATTATAGGTTAAGTGTTTAGGATTGTGTTTTAGCACTCTAGCTAATCAGACTTGGATTAATAAGGAGAATGAAGAAGAGATAATAGTAGATAGACGTGTTAAGTGAAAATTGATTGATGAGATCTCGATAAAAGGCGATGAAAAAGACAAAGATATCATGAAGAATGGAAAGAGTGAAGAGATAGTCAATGAGAAGCCTGTGACACGACAACTTATTGAAGAGTTCTCAATGACAGACTTTGAGGAAATGAAGACTATGATTAAGAAGGAGAAGAGTGAGGAGTCATAAATGCTGAATTTCTGCAACTTTGTTATTTGTTGTGTTTGGATGTATTTTGTTTTATGAATTTTCTATTAGCAGTTTCTGGAATTGATAGACTGGATTTTCTGTTTTGGATTATCATGTCTTTCTTTTTTTGAAGGACATTGTTTGGATTATATGCTATCATTTAGTTTTGGATCATTTTGGGATTATAAGTCATCTTTCTTTCTGAAGAACATGTTTGGGATTATATGTTATCATTGAAGTGTTGTTGAGCTTATTGAGTTTTGAAGCAGTAATAGTGTTCAAACACTGAATACTTTATTTATTTATGTGGAGTAATTTCAGTTTTTTTTCACATATAAAAGTGACATATATGTTGAATACATAGATATTTTGTGAAGACTTAATGTTTTATTATAATAAATTGAAAAAAAGATCAATAGAATGAATATCTGATGAATATAAAAGGTAAGATTAGATATAACCGACATGCATAAGGTACATGAATTTACACTACATTATCAGATGACCTATAAGCATAATTTAAATACCAAGTTACTGTCAGAATTTTTAGATGCACAAATATTGTATTTTCATTTTATGTATCTGAAAATCAATAATAAATATCAAGTTAAAGATTGCATGTTAAGTGGAAGAGTAAATATGTATGAAGTCATGTATTTCAATTGTAGGAGAGGAGTGAGTTGTTAGGATAATTATCTTACCTTAATGTTTGGTTGATGTGTGTTGCTTCACTGTAATGGTTTTGTTGACGTATACAGGAATAAGATGTTGAAATTTTTTAAATTTTGATATTGTAACTGCATGCATAGATAAAAGAAATATATCAATAATTATGTATGTGAATTAATATGAAAACTGGTGAAAATTTTATTTAAAGTGGCATAAGAATGTATATGTAACCTTGGTTAATGTTTAATATGTCATTGTTTGCATAAATATAAGAATTATACATTTTATTATTTTCAAAGAATGTATATGGACATATATGAGCATTTTACTTTGAGAATGATTAACATACATATGTTGGGATAGGTGTCAGCTAGGGTTGGACTTCTTACTAGGTTTATGATTGTGTAGTGTCAAGTTTATACCTTTTTTAAGACAAACCTTTTATATTCCCAATAAACAGATCATTACTCTCTGGATCACACTATTTGAAAACTTAAAAAAAATTATTTTCTTTATTCATAGTTTTTTTTTAGTGTTTCTGATTTCAGAAAACTGGGTTCTATTCATGTTCAGTAGTTTAGGTATTCAGGTTTTTTCTGGGAGTGTGTTAATATAGTGCATGCAATGTTGTGTATTTGGTGATATTCAGAGGTTTACCCTATTTACTAGTGTAGGTTACAAGTATATGTTGTGATTGCATTGATACATGGTAATAATTTGACTATGAAATGAATAGTTTACTAATTATGGACACAATGGCTTGGTTATTTATATGATTTGGTATTAATGAATGGTGCAATAGGAAGTGGGTCTAACATATATATATATATATATATATATATGTATAGCTTATTGCATTTACTTAGCATACATATAGATGATATGGATAGTTGATAACTAGATATGCATTAATTTAGATATGTTTTGAAGTAAGAGGAGTGAGATACTTATCTTGTTAGTGAATTTCTGTTCTTGCTGTGTATATTTGATAATGTCTTCTCTGTTGTTTGAATGATTGCTGTAAACGTGAACTTCTCTGCTGAAAGTAATAGTATTAGAAAGTCAGTAAAAAATTAAAGAAATTGTATGAAGTGCATTTATAGATTTGTTAGGTTATCTTTTGTTCTTTAGAAAGTACATGTTTGTGAGAAAATATTTTTTGCTGTCTAGATTTGAGCTGTAAAGTTGACAAAAGGGAATAATTTTAGTTATATAGTGATGTAATGTTTTCAATGTCTATTTATGATCATTGTATTTACTGGCTATGTATTGAAAAAAAAAAGGTATAATATTTTGGAATTCACATGCAAGTATTCATCTGTTTGTCATATATAGTTGGTTGTAGGTTGATATATTTTTCTTATCATATAAGTCATTGTTTTGTAATGTACTTCAAATTTTCATAGGTACCATTTACAGTCACAGCAGCATGAGAAAGCTTACACAAAGTACAGTGATAAATAGGAAGCGTGACAGAGAATTACAATCGAGAGAAGGTGTGTTCAGATAGATGTACTTCATTAGAATATCAATTTGAGCATGCAATTTTGATATTAAAAGTTTTTCATTGCTGAGGGTCTAACAAAGATAGAGTGAAATCATAATACAGTAAACTTTACACATGTTTTTTGATATAAATTTTCAATAAATGGATGAGTTCAAATAGCATGATTTTACATTGACATGATGTGGTTAATTTATGTAGAAGAGTGTATTCACAGCGAAAGATTCATGTGCAGTTTTGGTGAAAATGAATGATCTATCCTTGATGCAGTTATGTGTGATGAATAAGTAGCATGTATGATTATTGTGTGTTGTATAGAAACATAGAACATTACATTATAACTACATATATTGTAGAAAAAATGATAGAACTGGGGAGATGATTACCTGTTTTATTTGATCATTTAGAGCATGGCTGTTGCAATGTCTTTGTTGATCTTTACTTATTAATATAGTCAATGAATTGATGTTTTACAGAACCTGAAACAGTTAAGTATTACAGAATTAGATGTTTTGTCTTATATAAACTATAATTTATGTATCTGAAAGCTATGATAGATGCAGTGATATTCATGTTTACAGACTATATGAATTTGAGTATAATATGAACATGATATTATGAATGTATTTAAATTGAAAAAATAAAATGCTTCATACCTAGACGAGTGAGGGTTCCGTGCATGGATAAGTTGCTTCTATCATCATAGGTGTTAGTTCTTCTTAGTATTTTTAAATACTACAAAATATACAAATTATAGGAGATAAATGTGACGGTTTTATGTTTATAGCAGAGACAATTCAGTTGTTGGAACAGCTCAAATAAGTAATTATAACATGATTGAACTAGATAATAGTCACTATTTTTATTTTTACAAAGAGTCATATAATTTATTTTAATTGTGGTAGAAGAAAATCAGCATCTTTTAAATATAAATTGTGTTGTTAAGTAGCTTTTGCAAGAAAGGACAAACAATATTTATTTTAATACAATTGTATGAAAATATAGATACATGGATCAATACAGTGTAGACCAGAAAACATTGTGATATTGGACAGGGATGAACATAATAACTTTAGATGTATTATTAGTACACAAAGACTTAGATTTCCAACACATGGTTTTGAAAGTCCTATTAGATCAACAGTAGTGTACACAAAAAAATTGTCTCATATTGATCATGCACATACTAACTTTAGATGTAGTATTTCTACACAGAGACTCAGATTTCCAATAGATAATTCCAAACCCCTATTAGATCAATGGCAGTGTACACCAGAAAATATCGTAATATTGGACATGCAGAAGATGATTGTAGATGTGCTATTTATAAACAAAGAACATAGATTTCCAGGACATGGTTTTGAAACCCCTAACAAACAATTCTCAAGAAAAAAAAAAACAACATAAAGATATCATCATCGTCTCTGTTATATATATAGTATAGGTGCAGACAAAAATTATAAATGGACAAGACTAGTATTCATATAACAATCCAGATAGAAATGAACTATAAACTTAGAACAAGAGCAGCCAAGATTTAGAATCACACAGATTTATATAGTAAAGACAAGTTGTAACACCCCATTTTCAAGAAAACCTGCATTTGCATATTTTATGAAATTTCTTTTAGTGTATTTATAAATGTTTTAAAGTGTGAGCTCTTGTATGACTTAACGTTATGATTTACGTATTATGCTATGCTTATGATTTTAAAGACTTTTATGACATATATTTCTTTCGAGATTTTAATGATTTTTACAGGATTGCTCATGGAGGAAACCGAACTCGATCTCAACTCACTCGATGCACGTGAATGGAAGTAAAAAGATGAAATAATAAATAAGTTTATATGAATTAAAATGATAGTAGGTTTAGATGCTAGACTTACTCATTTATGTTATGAATGTCTTTATTTTATGAAATTTTACGTATGATCTACATATGTGATTTTATGTGATAAATTATTTTACTTGAACATACATTTATGCATCATAATGTACATCAAGATATCTTTTAAAAACCCTAAGACATAGTATGTAATTTTCAAAATACATGAAATGAAAGTTGTATTTTCTTTTATAATGAAAGTTATTTAGTAAATATAATATTATGCATGTAGTATTAATTTTCATATCTATTTGTGATCATAAACACACACTTACATGAGTATAGAATCGATGTATATATATATATAATCAAAGAAAGTAAAAGGAGATATAGAGAAAGGTAATAAACTAAGTATATATGTAGAAATATCACATTTGGTGACTAATCTACACTTATGACACCTCCTACTACACATACGCCACCTCCTACTACACCTTCTAACACATAATATGGTGTTGATGAATCAAATAACAAAAAAAAAACGAAGAGGAACTTGCAGCAAGTTTAAGAGAAAGAACACACTTTCAGAAAGGAAGAACATACCTTCTTCTCTCTTGATTTTGAAGGTATTTTGGCTTAAACCTTCTAATTTCTTCTTTGAATTTTGATGTTTTATGACTTATAGCATATATTAGAAGATCCAAATATGTTCTTTGGTATTAGGTTTAGAATTTTATGTATTTAATTTGCTTGAATATGCAAAATAGTGCATGTGTAAGGAATGATATCTGCAGGTCTGTTCTGAGAGCTTTGTAGGTTTATAGAAATTGATTTTGCCTAAACCCTCTTGCCAAATTCTAATATATGAAGTGAAGAACATATATGTTAAATTTCATAATATTTGGACATAAATTCGTTTTACTATGATTTTTCAAACATAGCCCTGTTCTGTGACAGATTTGCTCTGTTTTATATTTTTGTGTCTGAGTAAAACCTTTCTCCTGAGTTTTAGGCTTTGAGTTCACATGTGATATTTTAGTATGTTGTAGTACAGACTCTTAAGGACATGTAGAAATTTATCTTGTTAATTTTGAAGTCTTGTACAATTTATGAAGATTTTTACAACAAAACATATTTTCAGCATACATAGTACCCTGTTTTGCAGAATATAAGTTCTGTTTTTAGGTGCGAATCAAATCATGTTTCTGGACTGTATCCTTCGAATTTATGTATAATCTTTTACTATGTCTTAGAACCAGTTCTTAGGTACGTATAGAAACTTGGTATGCAATTTTTGGAGTTTTGTAGGATTTATGCTGAATTTGTCAACACAGGCTGTTTTCTGCATAGATCATGTCCTATTTTCAATCTAGTTTTAAAATTTATAACTATTTATGTAAATCATATTCATAAGCCATATTTTACTAGATTATATTATTTGTTCTTAAGAACGAGAGAAAATTTACCTTGGGAAATTTCAAGTACAACTGAAATTATGAGAATTTTTAGAAGAAAACATGTTTTCAGCATACATGGTGCCCTGTTTGCAGCCAACTTAGAAAATTCATAACTAATTATGTAAACCTTAGTTTTAGTTGATATTTTTATATGTTATACTTCAACATGTTGTTTAAATTTTGTGAAAATATGAGATTGTTTTATGAATTCTATAATGTTTGATAAATTTTGTAATATAGACTGATTCTGAGTTGAAATTGAAGTGAAAAACTAATTTATAGAATTATTTTTCTTTATATATGTACACTGTGAAAAAATTGTGAATTTTCAGAATATGATATCTAACACTATTATATAACCATGTAAATATTCTTGTCATTTTTGGAATCACCTATGAATTATTAAAATTGTTGTGGCTTTATGTGTCATTTTATGCCTAGAATCATTAATTTAAATGTCTAAAAAATTATATCACAAGTATGATGTTTTATTCCATATGCTATTTTGTCTAAATATTTTAGTTATGATATGATCATGTTTAGAATTTAATATAGGAATCAAGTATGTATTAAATGACTATGCTTTAGGATAAGATAACCTAAGTATAAGTTACAAACGAGTGTGTGTACAACATAGTTGTCTAAACAGTTAAATGTGTCGAGCGCAGTTTGAGACGGTCGGTAAATCCAGAAGCCATCCTCGAAGAATCAGCTTACAAGTGGGTAACTTCTACTTTCTACTATGTGTTGATAATTGAGTTAGTGAGTTATGTATGAAAATCTACGGCTGAAGCTCCGTAGCTATAACCGGTAGTTGCTTCACTATCGGGCGACGACCATAAGGGTGAGAGTGTCTGGTCTATGAAAGCAAGGTTTAGTGGGCGAGAGACTCCCACATTCCTTTATGTTATGTATGGTCCAGGGTGAGCGTGCCCGAAGGACATATAGTATGTGCTTAATAATTTAATTGCTTCAATGTATTAGATGGTAAGGTTATCCCACTGGGATCCCTCTTTAGAGATGTCTCATGATATTACTTTTAAATATTTTCAGGTCCAACAGATGATGACGTGGACGTGTAGCAAGCTGGACTGACTTTTCATCACCCCTTTAATGTTAAAGTACCAGAATAGTATATACTTTGAGAACAATACTATATTCTGGGTATGTAAATTATGATATATGATGGGTCTAAACTTATATTCTAGTATAATATGTTTGTTCTGTCATGTTACCTCATATAAGTTTAGGTCCGCTCATTTAACCTATAAATGTGGGCAAAACACGAGTTAAAATTAAATATGTCAAGTTTAAAAAAAATCTCTTGTTTTTATTTTAGACTTCCATTGTAATGTATCTCATGAATTATTTAGTTTTAAGTAAGTAAAGAGTAACGGCCTATTCTCAATTAAGAGGGGTTTGAGGCGCTACACAAGTAGATTAGGATTAACAACAAAAAAGGTTGTATAATCAATGGTTTTCAGATAAGGATTTAGAGAAAGTTTGTAGTGGATCTACATAATAAAAAAGTTTTCGGTGGATCTACATAGGACATTCTCAGACAAGAATTATAGAATGATGTACATAGAATAGGGCAGACAATAATGAACTTAGAACTTAGAACAAACACATAATGATTTCATCTGCACAGAGAACTCAGATTTTTAACAAATGATTTCCAAACCTATAACAAATAAATCTCACGCAAGAAGAAAAAAGATATCATCATTTTCTTTGTCATGCATTCAAAAAATATAGATATCATCATTGCCTCTGTCATACATTCAATATCTAATTCAGAAATGGGTTCATCGAAAACTCATTTATGCAGATATACAACATTTTTACAAAATTTACAAGAAGCGAATAGTATTCTGTAGATTGTCATAGTACAACCTATAGATCTATAATGATATACATAGAACATGTATTGACAAAACCGAACATAGAACTTAGAACAAGTGCAAACAAGTATAGAATCACACAAATTGACATAGTAAAAGCACATAGGACTCAGATCTCGAAATAATTTCCAAACCCCTAAAGTGAATCAACCTAACATATAAAGAAAATCATCATTGTCTAAACATACAGCCTAAATCCATTTCCAAAACTCTTAGATTGTTGTTTTTCGAGAGAAATTTCATAGAAACTTCACTTTTATTAGAGATTCAGAAAGGATGAAGGTGCACAAGGCACAAGAAACTATACCGACATGTTGTATCACATCTGATAGAGGTTAGGTGTAGGTGGTGGAAGTATCTGCACATATCGATGTAGTATCTGCTCAGATCGGTCAGATGTATTAAACATTTGCCCAGATTAGTGTAGTATCTGCTCAGATCAGAGAAGAAAAAATGGAGGGATGGAGAAGTATCTGTTCATATCAAAGAAGAATGAAGGGAGAAAGGGTGAAGTATCTGTTCAGATTAGAGACGAAATGAGAGAGATGATGAAGTATCATTCAGATCTCAAAAAAAGAAAGGAGAGATGGTGAAGTATCTATTCAAATCGGAGAAGAAAGAAGGAAGAAATGGTGATGTATTTGTTCAAATCGAAGAAGAAAGTAGAGAAAGGATCAACGCCGACAGTATATTCAACAGTCTTAGGGTTAGAAAGAGTCTCGAATGGGAGAGTGTTGAAAGGAGTGGGGTGGATTTGGGTTTCTATGTTTTGACAGGTTAGATGGGGGTTTGGTTGGTGGGGGTTGAATTAATTAGGATAATATAGATTAAGTCAGTCCTAATCATGTTTTTTATTTTTTTATTGTATGTTTTTTATTTTTATATGTCTAATTTTTCTTTACCAAAATATATTTATAATATTAATTTTTTTTATTGAAATATATTGTTCATATGCAATATATAATTTCTGTGTATGTATATAATAGTTGATTTGTTATATTATTTATATATGACTTGAGTAAATTATATTTTTATATTTGTTAGATTTAAATAAATAATTGATTAATAAATGTACAATTTTTTTACCTTTCCATTATTAAATTTAATAATTGATTAGGTAATTTAATAAATTCATGAAATATTATTGTTTTTATTCAGGGTCTTCTCAGCAAGTTGAATCATGCGCATATCAGAAAATACTATATTCACACGATATGTAACTCCACTTAGTGACGTCACCAATGGTAATTTTTTTATTTATACTAGCATAAGTCACATGGGCCTTAATTCTTATCATTTGGACGTTTTAGATAATATGAATTTTTTTAAGCTAACTCATTTAATAAACTTACATTGAAATGGTTGGGTAGTGAAATATATTTTTGATTACAATGATTTTTTTTAATTAATTCATTTAGTTGAGTTATAAATATATGAGAGTAAAATGGTTGCTTTATATTTGAAGTTATAATATCTATTAGTTAAAAGTCACATCCAATTATAGTGTTATATATTTAAATTTCAATTTTTTACTTAAACATACGAGTGTGAAATAAATTACAATGAAATTCTATCATTAAATATAGTATACAAAATCTACAGTAATTTTTTATTATTATATATCTCTACATAGTATAATTTATTATAGAAAAAATTATTTTTCATAAGGGCTGGAGTTTTTTTTTTCTGATAAAGATGTTTATTTTTTTGAATTTATGGTTACACATATTGCATTATTTTGTATTTGTTAATAAATTGTATAGTTACATATTAAAATATTTTTATAATTTTATATGTTGGTATTAAAAAAATTGTTTCTTTTGCTACATGTCTTAATTTTTACATTAAAATAGGGGATTGTTTCTTCATGAGCCTTAATTCTTATCATTTGGGTCTTTTAGTGATAACAATATGAACTTTATTTTTAAACTAACTCATTTAATAAACTTGCATTTAAATGGTTAGGTAGTAAAATATATTTGATTACAATGATTTTTTTATTTAATTAAAATAGTTGAGTTATAAATAGATGAGAGTAAAATGGTTTATATTTTAAATTATAATATCTATGAATTAAAGGTTATATCCAATTATAGTTTTATATTTAAATTTAAATTTGTCACTCAAACATACAAGTGCAAAATAAATTATAATGAAAATCTATCATTAAATATAGTATACAAAACTTACATTTTATTTTCATTATGTATCTCTACATAGTGTAATATATTATAGAAAAAGATATTTTTCTTATACGTTGTAGCTTTGTTTCTTATAAAATGTTTATGTTTTTTAATTTACACATATAGCATTATTATGTATTTGTTAATAAACGGTATTGTTACATATTAAAATATTTTTATAATTTTAAATTTTGGTATTATAATTTTGGTGTGTTTTACTATATATCTTGATTTTTAGAAATAAAATGGGAGATTATTTCTTTGTGGGCTTGATTCTTATCATTTGAGCCTTTTAGTGATAACATATGAATTTTTTTAAGCTAGCTCATTTAATTAAATTACATTTAAATGGTTGGGTATTAAGATATATTTGATTGCAATGATTTTTTTATTGGAATTGAGTCAAAATAGTTGAGTTATAAATAAATGACTCAATTTTAAATTTTTATTTGTTTATTATAAATAACTTTCAAATCAAAATTTCTAAATAGTTTTTATGATTTAATGGAAAGACTATCTCAGTTCATTAATTAATAAGTTTAGAAGTTTCTCTAATCTGGTAGACAAACATACTTTTATAAGAGTTATTTTTTTCTCTAATTTTTTTTAATTCAAATATATTGAAATTATATAAAAAATTAAAATGATATGCATGATTATGTATCTATGAAACTGGAAATTCTTTTAAATTGATAATAAATATGTTTGAATTATGTTATTAATACATATTTTTCTATTTTTGTCAATATAATTATTAATGTTATATTTTCAGTTTTTTTGAGGATGGAATCTAGCATTAGTGGTTGTTCTTTTATGTATTTAAAGATGAGCACTTGAAAAAATGTGATACTAATCATTGATTAGTCAATTGGTTATTATTTTAAGGAGTTTATGTACTTCACTTTTTTTGATTGACTAATTATTGATTTATATTCAATATAGTTGGTTCTACAAGTAGATCATGGATTGTACCTACTCGTATTTATAAAGAGCCATCAAGCGAGAACTATGATATTTCTCCAATGGTTGGTATGACATCCATGGTGATTGACTTGACAGTAGATAAAGTTGTGATGATAGAGTACAATCCTTTAATGATCAAGAAAGAACAAGTTTGACTAGTACTTCTTATATTTTTAATAAAGTGATTTTTTTGGTTGTATGTTTATTGTATAATAAATAATTATTTTATGGTTATTTTAGGGTTCGATAATATATATAGTTCTTGATTGATTTTTTTTTTATGTTGGTATGATGGAAAAAATTTGTTGTTTAAAAATGTTAAAATTTGTAGATTATTTAGACAATGGTGATCCGATATACAAGTGTGGGTTCTATGGCGCATTGTTTTGGCATTGATTATTTTGCCAATTGGGGAAACGCTCCACCAATCTTTAAGTTGTATGGTCAGAATTATCATTTGATGGGTAGTTTGTTATCGGTTGAAGGTTCAGTTCCGAAGTTTGCGCAACTCTACATTTATGATACTGAAAATGAAATCAGCAATCGAATCAAGTGTATCAGGTTTGTTTTATGTTAAATTGAAATTTCATTACATTTTGAATAAATTAGATTTATTTGTGGTAAGGTTGTTTTATTAAGTTCTTACATAACAGTTGTTTTTTCTTATTTAAATAGGAATAATGATAATATAGAAAGCCTCCATGCAGAGATAGTTTCAGAGTTGAAATATATGCTTGATGAGCATAACATATTGGTGAAATCATTCCCTATTGTAGGCGAAAAACTTCACGATAACAATTCATCGGATATCAAGCTAAAGTTATTTGGTTGTAGGGGTCGAGATGCTAGACGGTATAACCTACCTTCGGTGTCTAAAGTTGCTGCTATATTAGTTGGAGATTTTGATGAGTGTCTTTGTGAGAGAGACATAATAGTGGAAACACGCACATGCAAGCTGAAAAGGATAAATGAACTTAATGTTGCATATTTAGCTCTACAATATCCTTTGTTGTTCCCTTATGGAGAGGATGGTTATAGAGAGGACATTTCTTTTTTTGATATGAATAGTTTGAAAAATGGTGGGAGAAAAAATGTTAGTATTCGAGAATGATTCTCTTATCGGTTGCATGAGAGAGACAACCAGCCTATTACGATTCTTTGTGCGAGGAGACTGACACAACAATTTATAGTTGATGCATACAAGATGATAGAGTCGGCTACACTAACTTATATATGGACCCATCAAAAACAGTTGCATTGTGAGATGTATAAAGGTCTTGCTGAGTCCTTACTTCGAGGTGATACAGATCCTCGACTTTTGGGAAAAAGAGTTATATTGCCTCCATCTTTTACTAGTGGAACTTGATATATGATTCAAAATTACCAAGATGCCATGGTAATATATCATTGGGTGGGGTATCCAAACAGTTTCATATCTTTTACATGTAATCCGAAATGGCCTAAAATTATACGTTTTCTTGGAAAAAGAGGAATGAAGGCTGAGGATCGTGTTGATATAGTTTGTCATGTTTCAAGATGAAATTGGATGCATTGATCAAAGACTTGAGACATAATAAGATATTTGGTTTTGTTAGATCAGGTAAAATTTTGCATCCATAATATATACGTGTGTACATTTTTCTCTGCATTTGGTTCTTGGTTTTTGAATTAATTACTTTATTGAATTTATTTATTTTATTTTTTAACAGTTATTTATACTGTTGAGTTTCAAAAATGTAGATTTCCGCATGCTCATATTTTACTATTTATGGAGCAACAAGATAAATATCCGACCCCAGATGATATTGATAGTATAATCTCAGCTGAAATACTTGACGTTAATGATGATCCTGTGTATTATAATGTTGTTTGTGAGTACATGATACATGGGCCATGTTCAGGCCAAACTCTCCATGTATGGAAGAAGGTAGATGTGTGAAGCATTTTCCAAAGCATTTCGCTGACACAACGGTTGTGGATGAGGATGGATATCCAATTTATCGTAGAAGGGATAATGGTTGTACGATATTGAAAAATGGTATGGAGCTTGGCAATAGATATGTTGTTCCTCATAACAAATATTTATTGCTCAAATACGTAGCTCATTTGAATGTGGAATGGTGTAATCAGTCTCGATCAATAAAATATTTATTCAAGTACGTAAATAAAGGGCATGATCGAATTTCAACTACTTTCTACAACAGTACGGCTGATGATAAGGTTGCTCAAAATGTGGATGAGATTGATATATATTATGATTGTTGGTATATCTCACCATGTGAAGCTATGTGGAGGATACTTGGATTTGAGATTCAATATAAGAGCACGCCTGTAGAACGTATAAGTTTTCATCTTTCTGATGAACATACAATTTTTTCTCGGATATAGATGAAATTGATAGTGTTGTTAATCGCCCGCTGTTGGTCATAGTATGTTCTTGGCTTGGTTTGACGCAAACAAGAAATAAGAAGATGCAAGAAAACTTACGTACGCAGAATTTCCACAAAAAATTATTTGGAAGAGTGATATAAGGGAATGGACACCAAGAAAATGAGGGTTCTCTTTGGGTCGTATTTTTTACGTTGCTCCTGGTAGTGGTGAGAAGTATTATTTGAGATGTCTTCTTAATATTGTTAAGAGATCGACTGATTACAAGGATATAAAAATTGTTGATGGTATTACATACGAAACATTTAGTGAAGCATGTTATGTCCATGGTATTCTAGATGATGATAAAGAGTATGTAGATGGGATCATTGAGACAAGCCACTGGGCATCTGCACATTCCTTGCGATATTTGTTTGTAACATTACTTTCTTCAGATAATTTGAGTGATCCTAAGGATGTATGAGACATGTGTTGAGTTCATTTATCGGATGATATTTTACACCGACAACGTCAAATATTGGAGCATGATGATATGATTTACTGTTAATTGTGTATATTAATTAGTCTTATATTTATTCGAGTGTTACTTGATTTTTTTATGCTAATATTTAGGCTTGACTTTGACTGAAGAAGAGATCAAAAATCTTTCATTGGTTGAAATTGAGAAGATAATACAAAAATTTGGCAAAAGTTTGAGAGATTTTGATAAAATGTCAATTCCAGACATGAACACTATTTCATACTTACAAAACAAATTGGTGTATGAAAAGCTCCAGCATGATCATGCTGCTTTGGTGGATGAGCACAATACGTTATTCTAGAAGTTGACAAATGAACAAAAAAGTATTTATAATATCATTATGGATGTTGTTTGTATATCGAATGAGAGTTTTTTTGTTTATGGCTATGGTGGAATTGGGAAAACATATGTTTGGAAGACTTTATCTGCAGCAATAAGATCCAAAGGTGAAATTGTTCTTAATGTATGTTCGAGTGGAATTGCATCGCTGTTATTGCCTGGTGGGAGGACTGCACACTCAAGATTTGCTATCCCAATTAATCTTGATGAGTTCTCAACCTGTAATATAAAATAAAGAGGCCAACTAGCAAAATTTGCTTATTAAAGCAAAGCTTATCATATTGGATGAATCGCCGATGATGCACAAACATTGTTTTGAAGCGCTTGATAGAAGTTTGAGGGATATCATGTAGCTAAAGGATCCAATGAATAAAAATAGACCTTTTGGAGGTATGACCATTGTGTTTGGGGGAGACTTTAGCCAGATATTACCAGTTATAACAAAAGGCACTAGACAAGACATTGTTCGTGCGACAATAAATTCATCCAAGATCTGGCAGCATTGTAGGGTGCTTCATCTGACAAAAAATATGAGGCTTGAGAATTCATCATGTTCAGATACTGAATTAAAAGAATCGATGGAATTTTCAGATTGGAATGCAGGTATTGGAGATGGTACAATTGGAGTGTGTCATGATGACTATTTAGAGGTAAAGATTTCTGATGATATTTTGTTAAGGTGCTCGACCGATCTAATTTCAGCTATTGTACATAGTACGTATCCATTGAACTTAGATTGTACTGATGTGTCGAGTTATTTGAAGGATAGTGTAAATGATTATATGACTTCATTGACTTTAGGTGATGGAAAAAAGTACTTGAGCTCAGATAATACGTACAGGTCTAAACAAAGTGGTGGTATCTTGGCTGATGTACACACCACAGAATTTCTTAATGAAATTAGATGTTCTAGTGTTCTGAATCATGAACTGGTGTTGAAGGTTGGTACTCTTGTAATGCTTTTGAGAAACATAAACCACTCGTTAGGATTGTGTAATGGCACACGAATGGTTATAACTAAACTTGGAAAATATGTGCTTGAAGTGAAAATACTTGGTGGAAATAATGCAGGAAATAAGGTTTTGATTCCAAGGATGTCACTTACACCGTCTGATCCAAGATTGTCCTTTAAGTTTCAGAGAAGACAATTTTCTTTGATTGTGTCTTATGCGATCATAATAAATAAACCTCAGGGACAATCTTTGTCACATGTTGGCTTATTATTGAAGAAACCAGCGTTTAGTCATGGTCAGTTATATGTGACTGTTTCGTGTGTGACAAATCAGAGTGGGTTGAAGATTTTGATATCTGATAACGATGATCAATACTATAATACTACTAGAAATATTGTTTATAAGGAAGTTTTAATAATTTGTAGTATGTTGTGAAATTTATTATGTTACATCTTTCGATGGATCTGATGCATGACTTGGAAACAATGATTTAATTTAGTTGCTTATGTTGTTATTTAATAGTATATATATATATATATATATATATATATATATATATTAATGTTTAGTAGGTATATTCAATTTTGATGTGTTGTGTATTTATAAATTTAATTTAATTATATTAAAATTATTTCGTTAAATAACAATACACGCAACGTGCGGGTATACTGCTAGTATAAATAACAGTATAATACCATATGTTCAGTCGCCACTTAAATGGAAAAATGATACAACTTAGTAATCCACTTATTATAAACCCGTGGGTCTAAATTAAGGGCTGCAATACATCAATTAGTTTTCACATTGAGCTTTGAGCCTGTATTTACATGTCATCTTTTGGCCCAATTCAAATTTGATGAAGTAACATGTTAAATGTCAAACCCTAGTTTGTTAAATATAGAATGAAAAAGATTGAAATATAAAATTTGAAATAAAATTGATTAAAAGTCTAAAATAACAATTAATTTAAATTTAAATTTAATCTTTAGAACAACACTTTTTATGAAACAGAGGTAACATAATTTACCATGTACATAGATAATGCAACAATTTCACAAATTTATAATTTATTTCCCCCACGAAGTTTAAATTAACTAGATCACTAATACATAACAATCATTGATTCCCCACACGAAACATCAATTAGCACAAGAAAATCACAAGCATTTTTTTAAGGAAGAATACATAATGGCACTTACAATGTGAATTAAGATATGAAGAACACAAATATCACATGACATTCACAACTTAATCCCTTTTTTCATGCAAAAGTGTGAACCCATTCCTCTTTAAATACAACCTTCGAATTGCTTACCAATATTCCTTCATCCATCATCAATTCATTAAAAAAATATCAATTAAATAACGAATGCTATATATGACGATCTCTAATCTATATTGAAAGTCCTGCGTGGATTATGTAACTGAAAAAAAAATCGATCAGAGAACCTGGTGTTGTCACAGTGTTGGCAACACCGGAAAAACACAGCGGAAAAAATAAATACCAAAAATGAAAACAAACAGAGATAAAATTTATCCACGAGTTCTGTTGGTCCAAGTGGTGTCCGAGATTCAGAGGGGGTGAATGAATCTTGGCTAATTTTTCAAATCTTTCGAAAAACCTTTATGTTCTGTAAGTTACTTGAACTTGTAGCGCCAGACAGTTACTGCTTACAACACTAGGATGCAGTGCTGTACACTGTAACTAGAGTTTATACGCAGCAGAAAAATATGATTTATAACACAAGGCTGGTTTTCTCAAATATGATCCTTTTTCAAAACGTTTTATGCTTATGACAAAGATAGATATAAATAAAATAAAAAACAGATAAGAAAGCTATAAAACACTTAGGGTATGTTTGGAACGGATTTTAGTGGGTTTGGGGAAATCTTGACTTTGAAATTTGGATTTTGTAATAAAGGTAAATAGTAAAAATGTATGTTTCTTTGAGGATTTAGTAGAATATGATTATATTATAGATGTCAAATCAATGTTGGAAAATGTGGGTTGATATAATATTTTATTGTAAAAAAGTGAGTTGATGTGATATATTTTTATGAAAAGGTATATTTAATAATGATTGATGATTGTAATATAGGTAGTAATGATTATGTCCGGATTTTGTAATTCAAATTTAAATATAGAAACAAACATACATTGGGATTTTGAAGTCCAAAATCCTTCCATGCCAAATCCCTTCCAAACATAGCCTTATGATTTATAGTGGTTCGAAGGTGGTGTAATCCTTCTACGTCCACTCTACTGCTACCTCGAGCAGGAACTTTGTTAAGCAAGATTGATTTACAGGACTTTCCTAACAATCTATCAACTTTACAAAGCAAACACCTACTAGTGTCCAGTGTACACATAGCTGTTAGGATGTATACTATAAGCCTAGCTTTTGTATGAACATTTATTTATGATATGAGAATCTTTTACGGTCAAATGTTTGCATTTTATATATTTGTTATATATGTTATTGCAATTGTCCAATTAATTTATATTGTAGATAACATGGTGTGTGGTGCCACACAGAAGATCATGTTATCAGTTCCTTATAGATTATAAATGGTAGCTCACAGCCGAGATAATTTTGGACAAATTATCGAAATGGTTGTAGTGTAATTTGGTATTAATCTATCTTGATTATAAAATTACACTAGTACATTTTGTATGTATTGAGCATGACCAATTGAGGTTGTTTTATTTGTACTGACTACATAAATAAAACAAGACCTCTGTTATTATGGATGTGCGGACTCTTAATCATTGTATGATAACAGGCATATACACTCGATATATATTTCTTTAATTTACCAATGGGTGAGATTTATTTATTAAATCAACAAGCTCGGTAAATTGGGATACAGTGTTGTTTATATGGTGTGCTGTTGATTATATAATAAAACCGTGTCCTAATTTGTAACACCCCAAATTTCTAATTATATCTATTCTTATGAATAATAAATTTTTATTAATTATCATGATTTAATAGTATCTTATAGAGAAATTAATTAGGTGTTATTTGAAATATTACGTCTGATGTGATTGGGATTTCAATTGATGTCGATAATATCGACAAGTTTAGATAAGTTAAACATTGATATATAAATATTTAATATCGACAAGTTTTATGGTTCATAATTATTTGTAATTATATTTAACTAGGTAGCAATCATAGTAGTTACTATATGCATAAATCAATTAGTGTAAGATTTAGTGGGTTAGTAATAAATCTCTAGAATTTTTGAAGTGATAACATGGAGATATGGAAGCAGATATATAAGTAAATTAGTTGAGATATTTTAGGGATTCTCTATTTTGTTAAAAGTCGTAAAAGAAATGGGAATTTAAAACCCTAGATGTAAAAGTAGGCGTTAAAAATTAGAAATAAATACGCGATTCAAAGAACCAGAAATATAAAATTTGGAGAAAGCAGAAGAAAGAGAAAATGAAAGCGTCCATCGGTGAATAACCAGAGTATACATCCTGTCAAGGTATCCATTATATATATAGCTTGGATTCTTTTTACATCCATAATTTCTAGTATGGAATAATTGTTTTGTTTAGTTATTTCACGTAATGTACGATTTGTGAAATGGATTGAGAAAAAAAAAATCAATTGAATTGTCATCATTGAGTGGAAAAATCATTCTATAGTGTTTCTGATCACATGAATGATAGAAAATCATCTAAATTGACCAATCCATGTATGATTTAGAAAAAGTTCGAAGAGTTTTCTATTGATTTGGTTAAGTTAGTTTGTAATTATTCCCCTCGACGATATTTGATATATAATATATTATTTATGAGTAATCATACTGCTTACAATTAAACTACATGTATCAAAATTATAATAATAATAGGTAGCAGTATCAGTCTTAAGATAGTAGTCATACATGTTTAATTATTATTTATTCATTAGTTATTGATTTGCAGAATTCAAACACCTTCCGTTAATGCATGACATTAATTAAATAAATGATTAAATACTCCAATGATAACAAGGATAGATGTTGATGTGTGTATATATATATATATATATATATATATATATATATCCACAGTAGTAGAAATGCATGTATGTTTTGCATGGTTAATTCCTTTATTTAGCTTTAAGTATTTGTTTTCTGTAGTGTTCAGCCCATGTACATAGTAATTAATATGAGACGAAAATATGTTGTCTAATTTACTTAGTTTAATTAAGGATTTGACGTCAGTATGTAATTGAGGTTTTATAATTAAATGGATTAATTAATTAATTATAGAAATTTCCGTTTGATTTCTGTCGTAGGTGTTATACTAATTAAAATTAGAATTTTTTTAAGAAAGTGGAAATATTAAGGAATTGATAGTGAATTAACAAGATAAAAACCTTTCTGTGATTAATGATTTAATTTAGGAATTTCAATATTAAAAGATTATAGTTTTAGTGTGTATTATGTGAGAAGGAGATAATGTCTCAGTTGAGGACTGCATTCCATTCCACCAAATAAATAACTGTTGATACATCGACAAAAGAAGAAAACCAAATAACTACCTAAAGATATATACAAAGAAATACTAGGATACGTTATTATCTTCCTTAATATATTATATTGATAGATTCTAAATTATCAATTAATTATGTTTTAGATTTGGATTGAGAAAGCTTAGAGGTTTGTGAGGATTGTGAAATACGAAAGTTTTGAGAACTTCAAGGTAAGTACATCTCTCACCTGCAGTATGAGTAGTTTTAGTTTTATCTGTTTAATGTTGATACAAAATTTACGTGAATGCTCATTTTGTTCTCTGTGAATATGCTTTATGTGTTTTGTGAGTTTTATTTATACTTCTTTATGGATATAAAATGATGTTTTGTTAAGTGATGTAAAGTGAGAAAAATATTTTTTTTTGAGAAAGTATATACATATAGTTTTATATATTTTCAGAGACTGGTACCGGGCTCCCAGACCGCCCACTAGAAAAAGAGTTAAGGGCTCCTAGACCGCCCTATTAGTATTTAGTTGCTCCGTTTGAATTTCGGTGGCTAGCTACCCCGGGTTCTACGGAGTTGCGCGCATTGGTACCATGCCCGGGCCCACAGTATATTATTTTCCAGTATAAGTATATATAAGATCTTTTTAGCTGATGACTTGCATTTTTTTCAAAAGTTAAAAAGAAAAAGGTTTTGTGAGATTAGATGATGTACTTGCTAAGCTTTTGCTTATAGTATTTACCTCATACTGCAGATAAAGGTAAAGGTAAGATGTGATGCAAGGGGTAGCAGCGCTGAAGCATGATTGGTGGTGACGGCCTCGGAATTGGTTAAAGAAATGTTATTTTAGTATTCATACTAAGAAGAGTTTATTTTTTATTTCCTTAAGGAGAATTTTTTTTAAACGATTTAATTCCTTTTCAAATGCTTTAAACTATTTTAAAACTCTAGCATGTTTCTTACAAAGTTTAATTTCGTTGCTTTAATAAAAAAAAATCTTACGAGAATTTTTATAGGTTTAGAAAATTATATTGATTCAGTAAAAGTAACTACCCTAAAAGGAGGGGGTGTTACATAATTATTTAGGATGATGATGTCCCCTTGAGGAACTCATAAGGATTATCATGTAAACCCTGCAGGTGGATTTATTTCCGGCATGATAATAAAGTTGAGTGGTACTACTCTTGGATTAAATATTAATTAATTGAATTGTCAGTAATTCATTTAATTAATGGACATTCGATATCTTAAACACGGGGAGATAAACGCGCACAAAATAAATAGGAGCCATATCTAATATGGATAAGGGAAAGTAGTTCAATAATATCTTTTTAGTGGACTGAGATATTATTGATAGGCTTAAGAAGTATATTCAGATTGAATTTAGGACTCTTAAGCCTATCAGGAGACCGATTCCTAATCCTCCTCAAGGTCCCTGTTGTAGCCTATAAATAAGCCTCAAGTCAGCCGTTTCTAGTTACAGAAATACAGAAAAACAGACATAAAAATCTGAGATACGTATTAGTAGAAGACGACTGAAAGTCTCGATAGTTTGTTGCCCACACAACGTTCGAGATAGAGGCGAGGAATACAGCAGAAGATCGTGAGGTCCAGGCTTCATCGATTCCTCGATCTACAGTTCTGATCTTAGAACTAATTGTTGGTCCCAAGTGGTGTCCGAGGTTCAGAGGGGGGGTGAATGAACCTTGATCGATTTTTCAGAATCTTTAAAACAACCGTTCTGCACTGCAAGTTACTTGAGCTTGCAGCGATAGATGGTTACTGCTTGCAGCGCTAGAATGCAGTGCTGCACGCTGTAACTTGGAGTTTTGTACGCAGCGGAAATATACTTTTAAACACAAGGCTGTTTTACATAAAAATGCTTCTTTCAAACGTTTTATGAGGAGAAGAGATATAGATATATGCAGAAAATAAGCACAGATAAATAAAGCGATAAAAACACTTATGGCTTATAGTGGTTCGAAGGTGGTGTAATCCTTCTACGTCCACTCTACTGCTCCTCGAGCAGGAACTTTGTTAAGCAAGATTGATTTACAGGACTCTCCTAACAATCTAATAACTTACAAAGTTAACCACCTACTGAAGTCCAGCGTACACACAGCAACTGCAAACTTCAAAAGCTAACCCACACAGGGTTCTATACTCCCACACAGGGAAGCTGCCTAACACTAGACAACTAACACAAACAGCAAGGATCTCTCCTATCAACTGCTTGACACCACTAAAACAACCTAAGCACACAGCAACAAGGTTAAAAGGATAAAAAAGGTTTTCTTCAACTTGTGCTTCGAAGTGAGCTTCTGAATCCGTAAGGAATCTTTCAGCTTGAACTCTGCTTCACTTCGATAGGTTGAGTGACTGAAACTGTTGGCTTGAAATTTTGTAAGCTTTAAACTCTTTGCGTAGATGCTTTCGTAATAGTGACGGTATCAGTTTTCAGTAACCAGCTTCAGTTCTCCTCGACCTCTATTTATACTTGTAGGAGAAGATGTCCGTTGAAGGAGACATCCCTCTTTTGAATTTGAAATAGCCTGGCCAAAGTATGGTTCGCATTTAATGCGACTGACCTTTCTTTTCGAAGCATTTAATGCGGCAGTTGCAGCTCGCAGCTTTCTGTGGCGCGTCAGTCCATGTGGCATCTTCTTATTGGCTCCGAGTCTGCTACTTTGACTTTTTCTTGAACGGCTCTTTTGTTCCTGCTTGGATCTCCGTTCCTCGTACTGCATTTATCCTTCCTGAGATTTGCAGGATACTTCGTCTTGTAGTTGGCGCTGTATTTACTTAACTGTTCTGTAAGTCTGCGTTGTATCCTTGGTCTTTGTGCAGCTGATGCATTCTTTCAGTGCTGCTGTATCTTAGACCTGCTTGCAGTATCGTCTGGCAGTGCTGCTGTAACTTCGTTCTAGCAGTACTCCTGTATCCTTTTCATGCAGTGATGCTGCACGCCGTTCTTCCTTGCTTTGCTGTATTGAAGTACAGCCTTATTTATGCTTTGCTATTCCTTTCTTCTTCCAGCAATGTTGTATCCTGCCTTTATACAGCGATACTGTATCCTGTCTTCTTGCAGCGATATCTTCCTTTAAAGCTTAGATGCAGCTTTATCCTCTTTTAACCTCCATTTCAAAACATGACTCAAGACTCAATTCTAGTCTATTTATTCACTTAAACAATGTGAAAATGGGGTACTCAAAACTTCCTATTACATGATTGGTTTGTCTCATCAAAATCTAAACAATGAAATCCCAACAATTTCCCCCTTTTTGATGATGACAAAACCTTTACAATATTTCGTTCATGAAGAAGTTCCATTTTACTTTAACTCATATGGTTTATCCAGATTACATGCTTGCACAGCTTTAAATAAATAAATCTAATCCTGGATTCATCAGAGATGCATCATGCTATTCCTTTCAACAAACTCAACAGGAAAACACAAACAGCATGCATGAGTTCATAAGAGTTGAACTTGGTCAGAGCAGAAAGGAAAAATTTCTTCATTTAAGAGATAGAAATTTTTACAACATCAAAAATACAATCAATAGGGATCATAAGAGGGTATATGAATACAGCTTAGTAAAACGAAGACCTTTTGCTTGCTGATTCGTCTGATCTTCTTTCAAGTCTTTCAAGGCCTTCCCTTCCTCTTGATCCTTTCCACCAATCCCTGATGGACTCTTGGTAGGACTCTTCCAGCTTGTGTCTGATCACAGGAATCTGAATCCATCTCAGCCAGAAGTCCTCGCAGAATGGTACAATCAGCCCTTCCTTGACTCGATCAATGTACATCTGTTGAATGTCAAGGCTTCCTTCCCGAACGAGTTGTTCATA
The DNA here is from genome assembly GCA_028654395.1 of Scutellaria barbata. Taxonomy (NCBI): domain Eukaryota; kingdom Viridiplantae; phylum Streptophyta; class Magnoliopsida; order Lamiales; family Lamiaceae; genus Scutellaria; species Scutellaria barbata. Next base: position 9,819,346 of record CM053650.1, read on the forward strand.
CCTTCTCAATGCAGTCTTGCAGGTATGATACTTGCTGAATTTGCCCTGCCTGCATAGATCTCTGAAGTGTCTGAGGTACTCTGATCGTTTGAAAATGGTGATCGCCTCAAATGTTGGATTCCGATCAAAAGGCAGTCTGACTTCTTTGAAGATGTCGAATCTCCAAGCTATGTTCTCTCCTTCAGGCCTTTGATCCATCAACACGGACACTTCAGCAGAGATGTTCTCAGTGTCAAGGCGAGGGATTTCTTGAGGAGGGAATTGGTAGTAGTTGTTTGGAAAAAAATTTCTTGTACCAATTACTCCGAGTCTTTGAATCCAGGCGTTAGGATCTGCAGCTTCTTCGTACTGGTGCCTTTGATTCTCAGACTCGTCCCCGCTCATCCTCTTCCTTGAGCCTTGCTGCTGGCTATCATCCCTTCTCTTATGATGATAGCTGGGCGGTGCTGCATCCTTGCTTGCAGCTCTGCTGTGTGCAGAACCTGCAGCAGATCTTCTTCCAGCAGCTGCACCGGCTCCACCAGCTCCATCATCATCTCTTCTCCATCTCTTCGGAGAAGGGATATCAGCCGCAGCGGATGATCCAGACCTCCTTCTCCTCCTGCTGAGAGGTTGCTGGTCATCATCTTCCTCTTCTTCAGGTTCAGCCGCCCCTTTGCTCCTGTATTTCTCTTCAAATCCTTCCCCCTTTTTGGCATCATCAAAGGCCGGGGTCTGAGCAGGGGCTGCTGGGACCGCCCTTGATCGCGGGCATCGGGTCGGTTCAGGGGCGGGCTCTGGAGCATCGACATGCTGAGGGAAAGCTCGGACCATGATATCCCTCAACTCTCCTACAATCAGCTCCAGATTCCCCAACCTGTCGTCCACACTTCTGATTCTCTGGGATTGATCATAGACGCGATCCAGAAGTGATTCCAGGACTTGTGAGTGATGGTTGAGTCTGGTTGAGGCATTTTCAGCATGATGCTTACACTGTCTGATCTCTTGGCGTGTCAGAGCAGCTTCAACCTTCAACTCCTTCTCCATCCTGACCCGATCGTAGTACAGCCTGTTCGAATGTTCAATGAGAGTTGATTTGATCATGTCAGGCAGCACTTCGAGGTCCTTCTTGAAACCCGTCATGGTTTCAGCATGGAATTGGGTACTGACCCTGAGACTATTGCGCATGATAGACTCATGCTCCTGGAGAGCATGCAGCAGATGTCTAACAGCGGTCTCGACTCTGTTGATGGATTCATCAGGAGTCAGCCCCGAATTCCTTCTTATTGAGGCAGCAGCGGATGCAGCAAATGGGATCACCTCTTGGCATACTGGTGCTGCATCCTGCCTCGGTACTTCAGCAGCAACCTCATCCTCATCCTTGCTGGTATGAGAGCTTGTAGAGCTTGAGGATGGGTGCTCAACTCCTTCTTCTTCTTCTGCCTCCTCTTCGCTAGATAAAACTGGGACAGGAATTGCTCCGCCAGATATTGGCCCATGAACAGCAATGTTCCGTTCCTTCATCCATCTTGCGAATTCGGCATCCGATATGTTAGCGTCCACAGTATCCTTCGCTGCTGTAACCTTTGAGGGTTCTTGAGAGCAAGCAGCAGCTGCAGCATCAACCTCCTCACGAGGTGTCTCTAGCTGCGCGGGGATACCTCGGCTTCAACTCCAGCATCCTCAGTGGGTACTGTCTGAACAGCCTCCCCACCTGAGGTCTTCTCACACTCAGGAAGTGTTGTCAGAACAACATCCTCCACTGAGGTCTTCTCAATGGACCCCGTCTTCTTGACCGGTCCTGTAACCTCTTCGACAGCCTCTGCTGCAAGAATGGGTTCTTGCAGCTCTGCATGGCTTCCTACAGCGATCACAGTATTCAGCACTGTATCCTCTATTGCTGCTAGGATCTCAGCTTCCACCCTGCTCTTCTCTGCAGCTCCTTCTTCTTGTTGAAGGGTGGTTGCTGGCTGCACTGCTGTCGCGTTTAGTGCAGGGAGTACCGCCTCTGCAACTCCCTCCGTAGATGCTTCATCGGCAATCTCAGAAATGTCTGAGATGACATTCCTGATTATGGTAGTCGGTTCCCCCTCAGAGTCTGCTTGGGCAGCATCTTCATCTTCGCGCACAGGGGAATCACCATAATCCAGTAGTTGGGCTTCCTCCTCCTCCAAGCGATCCAACGTGACAATGTTGGAGAGGCCCTCAACTACTTGCTCGTATGCAGGGGAGTTCATCTGATTTAAACTTGAACTGCCTTCTCCCTGTATCCTCCTTGGAGTGTGCTGCATCCTGGTTTCCTTCAGGCTCTGTTGCAGCGCAAGATGCAGCATGGCTTCTTCAGCCTGCTCTACTCCCAAGGTGTCGATTTGCTGTTGAGCAAAAGCGACATCATCGCCCCTTCTTACTGCCTCTGCAGCCGGGGCGAAGAAGACCTGCACATCTTCCACTGCTGCTTTCATCGGCAGCTCTGCAGAGTCGGATTCTGCAAGAGCCTTGCCCTTTCCTTTGTCCTGTGCTCCCTGTGCAGCGCTGCAGCCATCACGCTCTTGAACTCTTGCTGCAAAGTCAGGTTGCAGGAGTGCCAGAATATCCTCTGATTTGGCCCACTCTAGGACAGCTTGCTCGACTGTCAGGAAATCCTTCCACTTCAACAGGATTTCCCCCTTAAACAGCCGCATCTCTCTCCAAAGAGAGTACTCTGCCGGCATATTTCTAGCCGCTGGAAAGGTGGGATCGAGCACTGAAGCATCTATTTGTAGACGAGCTTCTTCTTCAGTTGGCTCGGCCCGGTGCTGATGTGGCTCCCGAAGCTGATGTGACTCATCCCCAAGGTCAACTACAACCATAGAGGACTGATGTGACACATCCCCAACAGCAGCAGCAGCTCTCTTGCTGCGTGGAGCCCTTCTCACTAAAGGTGCGTCATCATCTGGGGAAGAGGATTCAAGTTCAGGTACAGCCTTCCCTGAACTCCTTTTGATAACAGGAAGAGGACTCGAAGGTTCCTCTTCTTCAGCATCTTCCCCGCTGACAGCAGCTTCATCTTGCAGAGCAAGAGTTGCATTCTTTTTGTCTTTGGTTTTCTTCTTCGCAACTCCTGCTCCTGCAGCCTTCAGCTGGGTCTTGCCCTTCTTCTTCTCCCTGAGATACTTTCCAGGATGAATGGGGGCAGGTGCTGCAAGTTGAAGGCCAAGCTTGCAGAGCAGAGAGCAGATGGAGTATGCACAGATGTCGTGGAGAAGTTCAAACTCCGGTTTGAAGAGCTTCTTGGGGGCGCTTCTCTTGATTTCAACCCCTGCATCCTTTGCTCGAAAGAGATCCCACATCTCTTGAGCCGATGCCTCCCCATACGTCGCCAACTGGCTGGGGGTCAAACCTGCAGCCGAAATGCTGAAGGTGGTGGAGATATCCCTAACGGTCAGCGACCGTTCCTCTCCATCTGCATCCATCCGGAACAGGATGCAGTTCCTTTCCTCCGCTTGCCTAGCGTAGGCATAAAACCTCTGTACTGACTCCGTGGAGAAGCCAGCATATACGGTGGTCAACAGCCCTAGGACTTGGGTCTGTTGTAGAGCATCAAAAATCCGTTTGATTAGGGCATTATCATACAGTCCTGACTCCAGGATGTTTTCTCTGTTGATCATCCTTCCATCAAGAACGATAGTCTTTCTGGCAGCCATTGAAATCTTTGTGAGATAGAGAGAGAAGAAACAAGAGTTTTGCACTTAGAAGATTTTCTTGCGATCACAGCGTTTCTCTCTCTGAAGATGGTGAAAAGTGAATTTCAAATGACACATTTTGGTCTTTATGGCGGTTCCCAAGAGACCTGCGAGATTGACGGTTGAGATAAATCAGGGAAATGATCTAGTGGCTCAGGAAAAAGCGGAGATGTCAAATCGTCGCTAATAATTACTTGGCGCGTGGGCTCTCAGCACCCTTTCCACTTCCTGACACCCGCAGTCATGCATTTAATGCTGAAAGACATGCCCTTTGCCGCCTAAATAAATGCCTTTTAAAGGTTGCAGCATCTCTAGTACGAGGTTGCAGAGCAATCAATACTCCTTTTGAAATAAATGTTGTAACCTGATGCTGCTTGATTTCTTCGATAACTGTTGTACTGTAAGAATTTAGGTTGCAGCGCTGTCTGAACCCAATGCTGTATTGACGCGTACCTTACAGTACCATTTTTACTGCTTCCTGCAAGCATGCAGAGGTTCCCCCTGCGATCTTGCATTTTCTTTTTCTTCACAACTTAAGGATTCCTAGCTCGTTACGAAGCATAGAAAACCTAGATTCACTCAAAGGTTTTGTAAGGATATCTGCCAGCTGTAGATCCGTGTGAACCTTCTCAAGCACGACATTTTTCTTCTCAACATGATCTCTTATAAAGTGATGATGAATGTCAATGTGCTTTGTTCTTGAGTGAAAGACAGGATTATCGGTAATTGCAATAGCGCTCGTATTGTCACAGAGAATTGGCGTCTCTTTTTCTTCTATCCCATAATCTCTAAGTTGCTGCTGTATCCAGAGAATCTGCGCACAGCAACTTCCTGCTGCAACATACTCTGCTTCTGCTGTAGAGGTTGCAATTGAGGTCTGCTTCCTGCAGAACCACGAGACAAGTCTATTTCCCAGAAATTGACACGTCCCACTAGTACTCTTCCTATCAATCTTGCAGCCTACATAATCTGAGTCGGAGTAGCCTTTAAGCTTGAATCCTCCTTCCTTAGGATACCATAGGCCGACTTCCTGAGTTCCTTTCAGATACTTGATCACTCTTTTTACAGCTAAAAGATGTGATTCCTTCGGTGCTGCTTGGAATCTAGCACAGACTCCTACTGCAAACATAATATCAGGCCTGCTTGCTGTGAGATACAACAATGATCCAATAAGACGTCTGTACTTCGTAATGTCTACATCTTTACCATCTTCATCTTTGTCAAGACTTATAGATGTGGACATGGGAACGGACATTGCTGACCCATTCTCCATGCCAAATTTCTTGATAAGCTCCTTCGTATACTTGACTTGGTTGATGAAGGTTCCTGTAGGAAGCTGTTTTACTTGCAGTCCGAGAAAGAAACTTAATTCTCCCATCATACTCATCTCGAACTTTGACTGCATCAGGTTGGAGAATTTCTCACAAAGCTCTTTGTTTGTGGATCCGAAGATAATATCATCCACATAGATTTGTACAAGAAGTACACTCTCTCTGTCATGTATCCTAAATAGCGTTTTGTCGATCGTTCCTTTCTGAAAACCATTTTCCAGAAGATAGAGAGATAAGGTGTCATACCAAGCTCTTGGTGCTTGCTTCAGTCCATATAGGGCCTTTTGTAAACGAAACACCCTCTCTTCTGCTTGATCCTCGAAACCAGGAGGTTGCTCAACATATACTTCCTCTGTAAGAAGACCATTCAGGAATGCGCTTTTAACATCCATTGAATAGACGTTGAAATTCATATGTGCTGCATAGGCTAAGAAAATTCTTATAGCTTCTAGTCTTGCCACTGGTGCAAAAGTCTCATCAAAATCAATTCCTTCTTCCTGACAGTATCCTTTAGCAACTAATCTTGCTTTGTTTCTTACAACGACTCCTGATTTATCTAGCTTGTTCTTGAACACCCACTTTGTTCCAATTACACCTTGATGGGTCGGTCTAGCGACTGTTTGCCATACTTGATTTCTCTCAAATCCATTCAATTCTTCCTGCATGGCCTGTACCCAGTTGCTATCTTGCAGTGCCTCTTCAACATTCTTAGGCTCTGATTGTGATATGAAGCATGCAAACATTGCTTCATGTGGGATGGATCTTCTTGTCCTTACACCGATGGATGGATCTCCTATAATGAGATCTCTTGGATGATTTCTAAGCCATGTCCTATCTGGCTCAAAAGCGTGCGTTGGTGTATTTTGCTCATCATGTTGCTGTAATGCAGGAGGTTCTGCTGCTGTAAGAATGTCTGTTGCATCCAAGGTTGCAGCTTCTTCATCTTTATCTTCTTCTGTAGGCAAAACTCCTTCTATGTATGGTACAACATTCTCTTTTCTAGGAGAGGTTTCTTCAGGTGGTTTTTCCAGCTTCTTTGTGTCACAATGTGGTTCATCAAACACCACATGTACAGATTCTTCTACCACCAGGGTTCTCTTATTAAACACTCTGAAGGCTTTACTTACAGTAGAGTATCCTAGAAATACTCATTCGTCTGATTTAGCATCAAAAGTCTTCAGATGTTCCTTTCCATTATTGAGAACATAACACCTGCATCCAAAGATATGCAGATAGGAAATGTTTGGTGTATGACCATTCCATATTTCATATGGTGTTTTGTCAAGATCCTTGATGATTAAACATCTGTTCTGCGTATAGCATGCAGTGTTGGTTGCCTCAGCCCAAAATCTCTTGGGTATTTCTGCTTCTGCTATCATGGTCCTTGCTGCTTCCTTGAGGGTTCTATTCCTTCTTTCAGCAACCCTGTTTTGTTGAGGTGTTCTTGCAGCAGAGTATTCATGACGAATACCATTGTCAGAACAGAATTTCTCTATAAATTTATTCGTGAACTCGGTTCCTCTGTCTGATCTTATCTTCACTATGCTCAAGCTCTTTTCATTCTGAATTTTCTTCATGAGGCCAGGTAGCTTTTCTTGAGTTTCCGACTTCTTCGCTAGAAAGATCGTCCATATGTATCTAGAGTAGTCATCCACTACTACTAGAGAGTACTTCTTCTCGCTCAAGCTTACTGGTTCTACTGGTCCAAAGAGGTCCATGTGTAGAAGATCTAGAATTCTGTGGGACGATTTCTGAATCTTATCCTTGAAAGAGCTCTTAACTTGCTTCCCTTTTTGACACGCTCCACAGACATTCTCTTTCTTGTAAGCTACATCTGGTAATCCTCTCACGAGGCCTTTTCTTACTAGCTTGTTGATAGTCTTGAAGTTCAGGTGACTTAATCGTTTGTGCCATAGCCAGCTCAGCTCCGGTGGACTTTTCACTATGAAGCATGTTGATTGAGTGGAGGAATTCCAATCTGCTAGGTAGATATTTCCTCTTCTTGTTCCTGTAAGCTTTACTTCATTTGTGGTGTTGTCCTTGATTAAGCACTTGTTGAGGTTGAATTCCACTGTATATCCTTTGTCACAGAACTGACTGATGCTTAGAAGATTGTATCTAAGCCCTTTTACGTAGGATACATCTTTGATCTTTATGTTCCCCTTGACTAGGCATCCGCTTCCTTTTGTGCTTCCTTTGGAATCATCTCCAAATATGACCTTAGGTCCTTTGCATTCTTGGAAGTCTTTCAGCGTTTCTTTATTGCCTGTCATGTGCCTTGAGCAGCCGCTGTCGATATACCATACATCACTGCTGCATCCTGGCACTGTAACCTGTAACAAACTCAAACAGATTTAGGTACCCATTTCCATACGGGTCCTTTGGGGTTAGTTACTTTGGGAACCCAAACTTTCTTAACAGTAATTGATCTACTGTAAGATTTGTTGGTTCTCGAGCTGTATGCAGTTATCTTGGAAAACTGTTTATGAAAAGTGTGTGCTCGACAAACATGTGTGTTACCAACACCCTTGTAGTGCGGTCTTCCACCATACTTTCCTGGAGTATATCCTTCTTGAGGTTTAGACATGTAGGTCTTAGTATCGGTGGGAAAGTTTCTTCTATGCTGCAACTTTGTTGGTTGCTGCATCCTGTTGCTGCATGCAGCAAATGGCTTCTGCTGCAGCCAATTCTTAGATGCAGGCTTACTCCCTGCAGTTGAGTATTGGGGTTTCTTCCCCTTATCCGTCATTGCTGTTTTGTTCATGATCTTTTCAGAGTCACAGAGTAACTCTTTCTCCATTGGAGTTTTAGCTTGAACAAAGTTTACAGCTATGGATGTACTTGCTGTATTCTGAGAGCCTTGATTGCTGTAACCTATGCCCGATAATTCAAAAGGATCTCTGACACGGTTTATGCAATCTCTTGCGTCCTTTGAAGATTTGGTGAACGTGCTCATCTTGGACTGTAAGATTTCCTTCTCAGATCTTAGCTCAGTGATCAGTAGATTCAATCTAGAGACCTCTTGTTGCAGCTTACTACACCTTGAGTTATCAGACTCTCGTGCAGCGAGCATTTTGGCAATGTCGATGTTTTTGCTCTTGAGGATCTCATTATCGATTCTAAGGTTCTCATTTTCAACCTTAAGTTCCTCATGAATTGAGTTGATCTGCTCGAAATCACTCATGATCCTTTTCAAGGAGTGGATCATGTTTAGCTCCTCATCAACATGTGCAGACAACGGTTGGTAGATTACCTCATCTTCTTCGTTGTCCTCGTCATCTCTAGCCATCAGGCATATCAGCGTTTCTTCATCAGAGGATGAGGTTTCAGTGTCGCTGTCAGAGGATTCTGCAGCTTTCAGTACTTCCTTCGGAACAACTGTATCCTTTGTTTTCTCCATCTCTCCTATGAGAGCTCGAAGCTTGTGCTTTTCCTTCCTTCTTTTATCTCTCCTCTGTTCTCTTTCTCCTTCAAGATACTTGTGCACGGTTGGATAAGGACAGTTCCTTGCGTAGTGTCCAGGCTTCCTACAATTATAGCACAAGTCAATATTTCCTGTATTTGACTGTGGAGAAGAGGATACCTGAGGGGTTGGATGACTTCTTTTGAAGTCATTTTTCTTGTTGAGGTTGATGTTGCTGTTATTGTTGTTGTTCTTTATGAATCTCCTGAATATCTTTAGGAGGAGCGCCATATCCTCTTCAGCAACTTCTGCTGTATCCTCGGTCTGTTTACTACAACTAGCGGTTGATGTATCCTTGGTTCCTCTGGCGGTTAGCGCTGTAACTTTGGAGCTTGACTCCTCTGACTCCTTTCTCCTTCTATTGATATCATACTCGAATGCTTTCAAGTCGGAGAAAATGTCAAATGTGCTCATGGACTTTAGGTCCATAGACATTCTTATGGCAGTGGTCTTGCTATCCCACTCCGCAGGTAGGGCTCTTAACACCTTCATGTTCTTTTTTTTCTGAGTGTAGTGTTTGCCCAGAGCTTCTAGTTCATTCACTATTGATGTGAATCTTAAATCTAGTTGCTCAAGAGTCTCTTCATTCTTCATCTCGAAGAGCTCGAATAGTTGGGTCGCGTTGGAGATTTTGTTGTCTTTTGTGAGCTCTGTTCCTTCACAGATTTGCTCCAACTTTTCCCATATTTCTTTGGATGTAGAGCAAGTTTTAACTTTGCTAAATGTGCCTTTATCCAAAGTAATAAATAGAGCATTCTTTGCCACATTATCCAGGTTGGCTCTCTTCCTATCTTCGTTTCCCCACTCTTGTCGTGGTTTGGTCAGGAAGTTTGGTGGTGGCTGCTCTCCTTCTGCATGGTCTCTTCCATACATTGGATTTACCTTTATGGGGATTATCGGTCCTTCAGTTATGACCGTCCACATCTCATCATTCATGGCAGAAAGGTGTGCCTGCATTCTTATCTTCCAGTCGTCATATTCCTCTATGGAAAACATAGGTAGCTTGTGATTGGAAGAATCCATGATATGCTTTAAAAAATGAATTTTATGCAAAGAAAACAGCGAGACAAAGGTGGATCTGGGTAGGTGACCAGATAAGTTGGCTTTTAACCCAATTTGCTCTGATACCACTTGTTTGTCCCAAGTGGTGTCCGAGGTTCAGAGGGGGGGTGAATGAACTTTGATCGATTTTTCAGAATCTTTAAAACAACCGTTCTGCACTGCAAGTTACTTGAGCTTGCAGCGATAGATGGTTACTGCTTACAGCGCTAGAATGCAGTGCTGCACGCTGTAACCTGGGGTTTTGTACGCAGCGGAAATAAACTTTTAAACACAAGGCTGTTTTTCTCAAGAATGCTTCTTTTCAAAACGTTTTATGATGAGAGACAGATAGATATGCAGAATATAAAACCACAGATAAATAAAGTAATTAAACACTTATGGCTTATAGTGGTTCGAATGTGGTGTAATCCTTCTACGTCCACTCTACTGCTCCTCGAGCAGGAACTTTGTTAAGCAAGATTGATTTACAGGACTCTCCTAACAATCTATCAACTTTACAAAGCAAACACCTACTGAAGTCCAGCGTACACACAGCAACTGCAAACTTCAAAGGCTAACCCACACAGGGTTCCACACTCCCACACAGGGAAGCTGCCTAACTCTAGACAACTAAAACAAACAGCAAGGATCTCTCCTATCAACTGCTTGACACCACTAAAACAACTTAAGCACACAGCAACAAGGTTAAAAGGATAAAAAGATTTTCTTCAACTTGTGCTTCGAAGTGAGCTTCTATATCCGTAGAGAAACTTTCAGCTTGAACTTGCTTCACTTCGATAGGTTGAGTGACTGAAACTGTTTGTTGGCTTGAATGCTTGAATCTGTAAGTTTGAAACTTTCGTGAATGGATTTTAGTTTTCAGTTGTAGTTTCAGTAACAGTATCAATTCTCATCGACCACTATTTATACTTGTAGGAGAAGATGTCCGTTGAAGGAGACACCTCTCTTTTGAATTTGAAGTAGTCTGGCCAAAGCATGGTTCGCATTTAATGCGACTTGACTTTTTCTTTCAGAGCATTTAATGCGGCAGTTGCGGCTCGCAGCTTTCTGCAGCGCGTCAGTCCATGTGGCATCTTCTTATTGGCTCCGTGTCTGCTACTTTGACTTTTTCTTGAACGACTCTTTTATTCTTGCTTGAATCTCCGTTCCTCGTACTGCATTTATCCTTCCTAGGATTTGCAGGATATTTCATCTTGTAGTTGGCGCTGTATTACTTAACTGACTTGTAAGTCTGCGCTGTATCCTAGGTCCTTGTGCAGCTGATGCTTTATTTCAGTGCTGCTGTAACTTAGACCTGGTTGTAGTATCTTCCGGCAGTGCTGTTGTAACTTCTTTCTAGCAGTACTCCTGTATCTTTTTCTTGCAGCGTTGCTGCACGCCGTCTTTTATTTTATTGCTGTATAGAATTTTCGACTCATTACAGCGGTGCTGTATCTTCCTTCTATCAGCTATGCTGTATCCTGTCTTCTTGCAGCGATACTGTATCCTGCCTTCTTGCAGCGATACCTTCCATTAAAGCTTAGATGCAGCTTTATTCTTGTTTATCCTCAATTTTCGATACAAGACACAAGACACAATTCTAGTCTATTTATTCACTTAAACATTGTGAAAATGGCGTACTAAAAACTTCCTATTACATAATTGGTTTGTCTCATCAAAATCTAAACATTGAAATCCCAACACATATCTTTGTTGCCTCATCCTCAAAAGTCACATATGCAACCACTCTAACTTCACTAAAGAATCCCTTGAGCCATCCAGTGCCTTACTAGTGTCATCTTCATCTATACCAAGTAATCGAGAAATCATCATTGACGTGGGGACGAGTGGCTCATCAGGTAACACTACCGGATGCCCCATCACCGGAAATCCAGTTATACATTAGACGTTATCTAGGGTAACGGTCATCTTCCCAAATGGCATGTGAAAACTGTTGGTCTCCGGATGCCAACGAGTAGCTCATCAAGTAACACTACCGGATGCCCCATCACCGGAAATCTAGTTATACAGCAGACGTTATCTAGGGTAATGGTCATCTCCCCAAATGGCATGTGAAAACTGTTGTCTTCGAATGCCAACACTCTACGAAGACGTATATCAGATTCTTGTTCAGATTTTTATAAGATATAAACCGTAAATCGTAGATCTTAGATCGATTCATCAGTCTCAACCAATCCTTATGTTCACATTCTAACTTACATGACTTCATTTTCATCGTATGACACTAAAACTTGAACACATCTTATTCTTCATTAAACCAAGTTTTCGAAGCGACGTGAGTTTTGAAACTGGGAATCAATTGGGGGTCAATGGCCCCCCAGGAAATGACCCCGTCAAAACCTCCTCCTCAACCTTCTCTTCAACTTTACCATCTTCCTCCATGTCTCCGCCGATTTCTTCATCTCCAGGCAACTCACGTTGCTCGATCAGGTTGACCGGTTACACTACAACTCCTTTCTCTTGTTGAGGATGGGGGAATGAGCAAACTGAGGATGGGTTAAATAATTTGAGGCACTTGGCTCTTCGACACGACGCTTTCTTTCAGAAGCCGTTGATCGTTTTATCCTCGTATGTATCTTATCTGTATCCAAACGATATAAATATATCAAAACATTTGGCTATTAAAAAAAATTATGCATGCTTAGACTCTGAAAATAACAGGAATGTTCGGTCTACTTAGCCAATTCAACTGTGACAAGTTCGATCAAAATCACCGAACAAATCCAGTCGATGTTCGACCTACTATTGCCGAACGAACTACACTTTGTTCGACCTACGATTGCCGAACTAAATTGCCTTTGTTCGGCCAACAACTGCCCAACGTGCCACATATTGTTCGACCTTAGACTGTCGAAAGTTCCACAAACTGTTCGATCGTATCAATCGAACGAACCTCCTAATGTTCGACTGTCTTAGTCGAATAAACTTGTTATGGTTCGACCCTACAGGTTGAACGTGCTGCACCATGGGCGAACAACCAGATTCGAACAATGACGTGTAGAATTGACCAAGTTTGCCCGAAAATTTCGATTCCCACCTTCAATTTTTCCACATACCACTACGCATATACATAAAATCCTATCTAAATGTCTTAGTGTTTGATTTTGCACAAAAAATTTGCAACTAATATCTACTAATCAAAGAACATGAATTTTTACTAACTAAAACAACAATGTGAAAGGGTAAACACTAATCTTGGGAGTCCATTGTGCTTGTTCGATTTCTCTACGATGAAGGTTGATCGGGTTGTTCGATTCTTAGAAAATGCTCTCTTCTCCTTCTCTCTAAACCCTAATGTGTTGGGGTGTGTTTGGAATTGTCTGGGGTTTGGGATGTGTGTTGTAGTGGAGTGTGTGTTGTATTTCTTTTCAAACTAGCGGTGCACCCGTGCGATGCACGAGGTTAAATATAAAAAGTGTATATTATATTAATAGTAAGTTTAAATTAATTTTATCGTTATTTAAAGTTATTATTTCGACTGAATTCACAATTAAACAAAATAAATAAATTATCAAAATAAAGTTACTGGGCATGTGCATAATGTGATCAATTGAATGTAATTTTGACATTGGTGTTTACAAATTTTGAAATATTTTTTTTGTAAACTACATTCGTAGCTCTATTGTTAAGTCCAGTATCTTTATCACATATCAAAATTTTGAGTCCCGTACGATTGGTAACTCTAGAGATTGCGACATATAATTATGGAGATGGTTACTCTAGAGATTGCGACATACAATTATCGAGATGAATAGTAGTTATATCGATGCGTGTTTTTTTGAGGATGTAAATCTTAATATGAAGGAATATTGGTATTTGTTAATTTGCATATTAAAAATATATGAAACATATATTTACTAAATGTTATATAAATCAAGAATTTATGGTATTTATTAAATTTGTATATCAAGTATTTAGGATATTTAATAAATTTTATATAAATCAATTTGGATATTTAATTATTAAAAATTATGGTGATTATATGTTTCACTTCATAATAAATTATGTTAGTAATTTAGAATATCATTATAATAACATTTAATATATTGAGACTAAATTTTGCAAATTTATTACTAATTTAAAATATCATTATAGTAACATTTAACATATTGAACTATGACACGTTTACACTTATAAGCTTTTAACATAGAAACACAAATATTAGAAAGACATTAAATATTGTTATATCCTAAACATAGATGTTATTAATTTTATAATTCATCATGTCTATCATCATACTTATACATCTTTCATTTTTTTTCCTTCTTAATCACCCTTTTAAGTTTTTTCTTAGGTTCAGAACTTGAAAATTCATCTATTATTGATCTTTTACTCTTCCTATCTTCTGTTATATCCACAGAATCAGTAATCATCTTTCCATTTTTTCATTACTAATAAAAATATATTAGAACTCAATAAACTTTGTTGATCTAATAAATATTCTCAATAAATTAAGATTTATTTTAAAAAAAGAAACGATTATTGAGCGACTTCAGTTATATATCTATTGTGTATAGTGCTTGTTGATTTAATAAATATTCTCAATAAATTTTGTTGATTTAATAAGTATTCAATAAATTATCGATTTAATAAATGTGGCATTAATCAATAATTATAGTAGCACTTGAAATTTGGTTCGATTTACATTATTTTCATTACTAATCAAAATATATTAAAATAATTAAAAAAAAATTTCTAGGAAAACCGCGTCCGTTTCAAAAGTTCTTTTTCAAAATTTTTTTTATTAATTTTAAATAAAACTGATTATTTCCTCCCTAGATTTGAGAATTTTGATAATTAAATTATTAGATGTATATTTATTTTCCTAATTTCATAATATTGTAATAAAATAAAAATTATATTAATCCTCAATAAACTTTGTTGATCTAATAAATATCTTCAATAATTTTTTTTTATTTAATAAATATTTAATCAATAATAAATAATAGTGTTGACGTCGGAATTTGTTGAAAGGTAATTCTTAGTCTAACACCCAAATGTACTGAAGATAAAATGGAAAGTATGAAAAAAGACTGGCCCGGAGCCTACTCGGACAATGTTGCTCGGCTGATCCTGGACGGTTAAGTGACCGGACAGGACCTTATAGCATTAACTTAGAGAAATCAGCTCTCTAATACTTTTTACAAAATCAGGATTCAGATCCCTTTACAAGTTTAAATTACATCTATTTATAGCTGGAAAATAACCTAAGTATTTGGAGATCGTGGAGGTTGTGGAAGTTGAGCCCACTTTCTCCTTGATTTTCACCTGTTTAAACAGCATTAAGCGGTTTCGTCACCCACGATCTCTTGGTGGTTGGCTGCTACCTGGGCGGCTATATTGGCATTGGCCGGCCATTCTGGACGGTCTATCGGGTTGGACGTCCACGGCATCATCCTAGCCGGTTAATTGAATTGAGGGCTTTTATTAGGCCGTCCAGGTACGACATGTCGTGCAACTCGGGTCGGACGCCCAACAATAGCCCCTTAGGTCTTGACAGAAAATTACTTCTGTTGAGACCTAAACAATCCTGACAAGTCGGGTCGAGCAGGAAGGAAGAATAAGCTGCAAGTTGGTTTTCCTTGGTGTAAACAAGTGTCATCATTTGGTGAGGTGGAAGTCGAAAGGTCACCATTTTGTATTCGTTCGATTTTCCACGCATCCGTTTGTGGTTGGCTGGAAGTTAAGGATCATCACCTATATGTAGTGTTCTTCTCATTTTACCTTTTATTGGCTTACACTTTCGAGTATTTATTGTGTATTCCGAGCAGAATCAACCGGTCAGAATATCCTGTGCTACGTCATCTTGCAAGAACGGTCTTATTTGGAAGGTAATTTCTTTCTCTCTTTTGTGACTATGTCTCAGATTCCTAAAGAGATCCCATCTGGATGGTCACAAGGCCATCGGGCCGGATGGGCCGAGGTGCCTTTCAAGGATTCAGAGGTCATGATGTGGCCTTCCGTTGTTTCCCAGTCTGAGCTGGATAGAATGCAGTCCCGTTTTAACATACCTTTAGGAGTTTTCTTCGTCATCCCCCGTCCTGAGGAGCGAATGCATAAGCCGCGGAAAAATTACGTTGCTATCAGCCTTCAAGCATTGGAGGGAGGTCTGCGGTTTCCCATGGCGCCCTGTTTATCTAGCTACCTTTGGCAATGGAGAATAGCGCCCGAACAGCTTTGTCCAAATAGCTGGTCCTCCCTATTGGGTTTGTTAGTGCTTTTTCATAGTTATAACCTCGGAGAGCCCAGCTTTGAAGAGCTGTCCTGGCTGTTCAAGCTTGAGCTTATACCTAGAGTGGAAAATCATTTTTACTACCTCGCCCCTCGGATACATCGGCCTCAATTAGTTTGTGATCTTCCTTTGCCAATTAGAGATTGGAGAAGTGATTGGTTTTGGATCGACGAGGATTGGATGAGTCCGGGGACGTTTAGCCATTCCTTTGCTGTTAGGGCATCTTGCCCGATCGGCTTTGGTCCCGCTGAAGGTATACCTTTATGATTTTCTTGGCTAGGTCTTCTAATGTGTTTAATATTCTTTTATTTGTAGAGGGATCGTTTGAGAGTCTTGAGAGCGGCGGTGACTTCTCTTGTAAAATCTGTTTCTTATGGGACAGCATTAGCTCGGAGCAGCGAACATTCAGGGAGCTAATTATTGAAGATTGGCTTATTCGGGCAGGCCTTGTCTTCCCTTTTGTGCGTGCTACTATAGATTTTCAAGGTAAATTTTGTTGTTGAACCAAGATTGTGTTTGGCTTTTCCTAACGGGTTACTCTTCATACAACTGTCCTCCCTCAAGACGGTCTTTGTCCTGAGATGAATCCAACCGAGCGCATTAAGATCAGGACTGAGCAAGGTGGGAAACAGAAAAAACTGATTGAGAAAAGGCGTGGCCCTGCGCACCCGGTAGATGAGACTCTCGTCCCGAGTCAAGGGCCGGTTGAGCCGCCCGTAAAGAGATCACGCCCGACTTCTAGCGAGCGATCAGCTGATAGCCTCGATGTGACTTCTTCGGCTCGCCCTGGAGTGTGGTCCTCCGAATCCCCTCTGGTCGGCTCGGTTAGCATTTGTGGTTGGGACCCCAACCTGATTGAGAGTTCCCAGAAATTTATTGGGCATCGGCCTCCTTTTCAGGTAAGCTACTTTCGCGCTCGGACGCCCAACACTGATTTATTGAAGAACCTTCCACCTGGAATCACGCCGGCTATGGAGACTCCAGTGAAAACCTGGACAAGAGAGTTGGAGGAGTATGCCAAAAAGATGTCGGCGGCTGACCTGGGGTCTTGCTCGGCAATTCTGAATGCTCAAGCGTCTGTCTTTGCCTGGCGGGCTTATCGCGAGTATCTTGATCAGCAGGACAAATACGTAGCAAGTAGGGCCAAGCTTAGCGAGAGGAAGATTGAGCTAGCTGCTGCTTCTGATGAGATAAAGGATCTCAAGACTAAACTGGCGTCCGCCCAGGAGTCGTTGGCCCAAGCCGTTGGGGCTGCCGAGCTGGATCTCCAGCAGTTGGTTGAGGCGGGCATTGAAAAGGCTCAACTTAAGGGTAGGCTCGATGCGGTTCAGACCGAGCTGAGGTCTGTACATGACGAGCTAAAACTTGCTAGAGCTGGCCGGTTGGACGAGGCGGCCGTTGCGCAGAAGTATAAGGACTCTGATGAATGTAAGTATGAGGGAATTTTGGCGTACCTCTTTGCTTTCATCGACAATATTGAGGTGGCTAGGAAGTCAAAGATGGATGATCGTCCCTTTAGTATGGCCTTAGCCGATTTTTTGTGCAAAAATCCTCTTCCTCAATATTATTTGGACCTGATGAATGATTTGCCCAGCTATCTCCCTCCGGGCTCTGAACATCTCTTGCGTTCAGCTCCTCCTATCCAATTTATGTCAAATCTTGACTTGAGGTCTTCTGGGTCCGAGCAGGTCGGGGAAGCTGGTGCAACCGGAACTGAGGATGATGTAATCGTACTTCCGGATGATTAGTTAACTAATTGTAGACCACCCTGCTTTTTTGTTTGGCTGTTCAGCCCTTTGTAAACAGGTTCTGGCCTGCCAACCAGCTTGTATACTTATGATTTTGAATTGAGTGTATTTCACGTGTATTGACATATTTGTTTGAACATAGTTTTTGTCTTGATCGGCATAACATTTTGGCCGACTTCATATCTGGGAGATTAAATATGGTAGGGCTTCGAATAGCCCCTAGGTTCCACGTGTTGCGATTTGGTAGCATAGAAGCTGATGCGTCGTCATTTGTCAGCCTTCGAGTATACCACGTGTTGCCTATAGTAAGCTAGGATCCTAGAGGTCACGATCTCTTTATAAATAGCAATGACTTATTCACTTTCACCTTCGCGCGCTTGCTATGATATCCCTTAATCAACCGTGACCTTCCAGCCTTGGCCGTACAAGAAGTACCGCCCAGGATGACCCGTCCTAAATTAACCGTCCTATTTATGACGAATTCCAGCATGGGAACTTCCGAATTCAGGCAAGTTGAGGAGTTCGGTGTAGCTAGGTTTGAAGACGGTATGATTGTGCTCGAAGATGATTGTTGTTACGATCTCGGCCAGCAAGAGTTCCGAGCAGTTCTTTTAGGCTTAAGTACTTGACAACATATTCAGCGACCATCTTTTGTTCATAACACGCTCTAGCTGACATGTCAATATTGAGAGAGAGGCTTGGACGGGTTGGAGGACCTGATAAGTCTTCCAATATTGTAAATCATTTCCGAGCTGGTCGTTTGAGTCCTTTTTGTTTAGGGTTTAGGGTTTAGGGATCATCTGTCAAGAGGTTCTGGCCTCCAAACCAGCTATCTTTAATGATATTTTTGATTTCAAATCTAATTGTGTCCATGTCGCATTTTCATTACATAATTGCTAACATGCAACTTTAAACCTGATTTCATCTTGGACGGATTTGTTCTCAAACGACTGACCATCTTTAAATGTCAGGTAATTTGTCCTGTCGGCCCATCTGTTGGTGCCGTATTCTGGCCGGCTTTAAATTGAGGAGATCTAGGAGATCTGACATGATAGGACCCTAGGTTTCTTTTAGGCCTGACACGTGTCTCAATCTGATGTTCTGGGAGATGAAATGTCGCCCGTCGTTGACCATCCGATTCGTTACGTGTCACCTTTGGTCGGATAGAAGTTGAGAGGTCGTGCCTCGGCTATAAATAGGAGCGACTTTCATTCATTTTGACCTTCACGAGTTTACAAGCCTTAGAGAATTCTCTGTTATTCCCCGACCAAATTCAGCCATCCAACATCACCCATCCAAGATAACCCGCTCTCGTTAAACCATCCAGCTCGATTTTTAGGTAATTTTATTTACTCATCATGTCTTCTACTTTATCTTCTGAGACTGAGTCCGGGTATGGAGAATACCCTTCCGAGGAATTGAGCATAGAAGTTAGCTCTTCTTCGGAGGAGATTAGGAGTTCAGGTCCTCCGGCGGTCGAGGTGGCAGGGCCATCGGGCTGACCAGCCCGTTACGTTCCAATAGGGATGCCTAAGCCGCCTAGACAATATAGCCGGACTGAGCAGCCCTCTGCAGATTCGGAGGCTATGTCCTGGCCGTCCGTAGTTACCCGAGCTGAATTGGACAAGTGGCACGCCCTCTTCAACATTCCGTGGGGGGTGTCCTTTGACGTTCCGAGGCTGAACGAGTGGATGGATAAGCCACCCACGGATAGTGTGGCCATCAACCTCCGATCTTTGGAAGGTGGTCTTCGGTTTCCCTTGGCTCCTCCTCTCACCCAGTACCTTCGCTTTTGGGGTCTCGCTCCTGGCCAGCTACATCCGAATAGCTGGTCCTCCATTCTTGGGTTGCTCGTCCTCTTTTGGACGTTCAACCTCGGTGTTCCGACCCCGGAGGAGTTGTCTTGGTTGCTGGGTCTAAAACTCCTACCCGGTACTCAGAACCATCTATACTATCTATTCCCCCGACAGAAGCGTCCTCAGCTGATCCGTGACCTTCCGTCCTCCATCAAAGGTTGGAAGACGAAATGGTTTTGGGTCAGGGGTGATTGGATGAGCCCTGGCCGGGTTGGAGAGCAGGGGCTAGAGCGGGTGTTCTGTCCAATGTTTTTCGGGACGACAAATGGTATATTTGCATTTTTCTGGTTTTCTGCTCGGTTATCTGATTTTAATTAGCTTTCATTTTGCAGAGGTTTCCGTGGAGAACCTCCTAGCTGGCAGCAACTTTTCTCGGAAGATTGTATTTCTTCGGGACCACACTGTCCCATCTCAACAGACCTTTAAGACGCTCGTTATCGAGGAACGTCTTATTAGCGCCGGTCTAATTCTTTCTTTCCAGCCTGCTTCGAACAATTACCTTGGTAATATTCTCGAACTTGTACCTATTAATTTTTTACCTCGTGTAGTATACTTACGTTTCTTATTTTTCAGCCGTCCTCCCTCCTCACAGCCTGCAGCTCGACATGAACCCGTCTCAGCGTATTCGGCAGAGAGCCCAATAATCTGCCGCCGGGCAGTCTAGGAGGCCTCAAGGTCGAGGCCAAGGCAAAGGCCGGGGACTTGAACGCCCCGTTTCAGTTACGCCAGCCCTAGCTTCTGCCCCCGAGGATGCGGTTCAACGTGCTCCGCCGGCCAAGCGATCCAGGCCGGGTTCCAGTGGCAGTGCGGGATCCCCAAGAGGTGGCTCGGGAGCTGGAAAAGGAAGCTCGGGGACACCTGGAGCTTCAGGCGCTTGTCCGGTGCTTGGCGTTTGGGTTGCTGAGAGCCCCCTGACCGGCTCGGTCAGTGTGTGTGGGTGGGATCCCGTTCGTATGGAGAAAACCAAGGAGTACCTCGATCGTCGCCCGCCTTTCCAGATCAGCTTCTCACGGGCCCAGTCTCCGACCCCAGAGGTGATGGAAAAACTTCCTTCGGCGGTATCCTTGGCCGTCGAAGCCCCCGTCAAGGCTTGGACGGAGGATTTAGATAAATACTCCCGTGAGATGTCAAGTATGGACGTCGGCTCCTGCACCAATATCCTTCTGGTGAGGCGTCCGTGTGTGCCTGGCAGGCCCATCAACAGTACCAGGAGCGGGTCGAGAAAATTAAGACTCTTAAGGCTGACCTGAGGGCGAAGCACGGTGAGCTTAGGACTGCGGCTGAGGAGAAGGAGACGCTGCAGACTCAGCTAGCTTCTTCTCAAGAGGGTCTGTCGCACGCCACCTTGGCCGCTGAACTGGACAGAAAGAAGGTGGCTGAGCTGACGGTGGAGAATGCCCGACTCCAGACCGAGATGGACGAGCTGAAAGCCGAGCTGGAAGCTGCCCGGGCCGCTCAGGCTGATGAGGTTGCTGTGGTTGCCAAGTACCGGGACTCTAATGAGTACAAGTACGAGAGTAGCCTTGCATACCTGTTCGCCTTCTTCGATGCCATTGAAGCGGCTCGAAAGGAGAAGCTGGACGACCGTCCGCTTGTGGCAGCCTTGGCCGGCTATGTGGAAAAAAATCCACTCCCGGCCTACTACCTGGAGCTGATGAGCGACCTGCCCAGGTATCTTCCGACTGGGTCAGAGAAGCTGCTTACTCCAGCTCCTCTCATTGTGCTTATGTCTAATCCATCTTTCGACATGGGGGCTGTTCCTGAGGCCGGGCGGCTTACCGAGGTGGCCAGCGAGGTGGTAGAGGAGGAGCTAGCTGACATTGGCCAGTAGTACTTATAGATTTTTTTTAAGAGGTATTGGCCTCCAAACCAGTTTTGATCTTAATATCAACATTTTTTCTAGTTTATGACTTTTCATATTTCTGTGTAGTTTAACCAAGTTAAAACTTACTCGTCTCAACTTTATCTAATCAGCTCGGCATTTTAATATCAAAAATACTTTGTAAAAATGCATTAAAATTTTGTGATTGGCCTGCTCGGCTTACCAAGTTAGTTTTTCATCACTTCTGTTTGGTTAATGCCTTAACCCCAGCTTTTTTGGTTCGTTTGGTTTGAGTCCTTACCCTTGGCCGGAGCCGAGGTAGGTTCTAGCCTTATTATTTTATCCGACCTAGACGGCTCGGATGAGGCTGTAGCCTTAGGTAGGCTGAGGCCTTGGTGGGCCGAAGCCTTATTGTTCCATCCGGCCTGGACGGCTCGGATGAGGCCGTAGCCTTAGGTGGGCCGAAGTCTTACTGTTCCATCCGGCCTGAACGGCTCGGATGAGGTCGTAGCCTTTTGTAGGCCGAAGCCTTGGTGGGCCGAAGCCTTATTGTTCCATCTGGCCTGGACGGCTCGGATGAGGCCGTAGCCTTATGTGGGCCAAAGCCTTGGTGGGCCGAAGCCTTACTGTTCCTTCCGGCCTGGACGGCTCGGATGAGGCCATAGCCTTAAGCGATATACAAGCTGGGAAATAACTTCATTAGTCAAGTGTAAAAATGTACAAAAAAATTACAACTGAAATCCTAGCCGGCTAATGATAATACTTTTTCAGGTGCTCTATGTTCCATGGTTTGGACACCACTTTTCCGTTCAGGTCGGCTATCTTGTATGCACCTCCAGCCAGGATTCTGCTTATCTTGTACGGTCATTCCCAGTTGTGTCCCAAGGATCCATTTGGTAGTAAGACTTTCTTGAGGACGAGATCCCCTAGCTCAAATTTTCTAGCTCAGACCCTTGAATTGTAGTACCTTGCACTTCGCTGCTTGTAAATAGAATTTTTTATGTCTGCATCCATTCTTCTTTCTTCTAGTAAGTCAAGATTGGCTGCCAGAGTTTTCGTGTTCTACTCGTCTTGATATTTGTTCACCCTCCAAGTACGAACACCGAGTTCGATTGGGATAACTGCTTCGGATCCAAATGCTAGGGAAAACGGCGTTTCTCCTGTTGTCGTTCTAGCCGTCATTCTGTATGCCCATAGCACCTCGGGCAGTTCATCGGCCCAGGCCCCTTTTGATTCTTCAAGTCTGGCTTTCAGGATGTGTTTGATAATTTTGTTCATGGCCTCGACCTGGCCGTTTCCTTGAGGATGATATGGGGTAGAGAGTAGCTTCTTGATGCCTAAATTTTCACAGAATGTTTTTAAGTCTTCACTGTCGAACTGCCGGCTATTATCTGTGATGATGGAATGGGGAACTCAGAACCGGCAGATGATGGACTTCCATATGAAGTTCGTAACTTTAAGCTCGGTGATTCATGCCAAAAGCTCTGCCTTTACCCATTTGGTGAAATAGTCGACGGCGACTATAGCGAATCTCACTCCTCCTCGGCCGGTTGGCATTGGGCCGATTAGATCTATTCCCCATTTTGTGAATGGCTATGGGGCCATGATTGAGTTTAGATCCTCCGATGGTGCTCGGATGAGAAGCGCGCACCTTTGACATTTATCGCATTTTTTGGCAAAACTGATAGCATCTTTCTTTAGATTAGGCCAAAAGTATCCCTGTCTGATAACTTTGAAGGCTAAAGACTGGCCTCCTGTATGGTTTCCGCATACACCCTCATGGATCTCCGTCAATACATACTTGGCTTCATCTTCATCCAAACATTTTAGGAGGGGATGAGAAAACCCTCTTTTGTACAGTTCGCCGTCCTGGATAGTATATCGGGCAGCTTGGATCCTCAGCTTTCTCGTCTCGCCTTGGTCGGCGGGGACCTTTCCCCCTTCCAAGTATTGGATGATCGGGGTCATCCAAGTCACTTTCGGCTCAATATCATAAACCTCTTTTTGGTAGAGGGTCGAGCTGTCCACAGTTCCAATGTTTACTGAGCTGATATCCTCAGCTCCTTCACTTGTTGCTAGCCGAGCAAGAGCGTCGGCTTGTGCATTCTTGCTGCGAGGAATCTGCTCAGCTCGGATTCGCCTAAATTCTGTGAAGGCCAACTCGACGGACCTCAAGTACTTAGCCATTTATTCATTTATGGCCACATATTCGTCTGAAATCTGATTGACTACCAGGAGGGAGTCATTGAAGACCTCGAGGTCGTCCACTCCAAATCTGATTGCCATGTCCAGTCCGGCCAGAAGTGCTTCGTACTCGGCCTCATTGTTCGTTGCAGGGAATTTGAAGCGTAGCGCTGAGCAAAAGTATTTTTGGGTGGGGCTGACCAATACGATTCCGACCCCAGCACAATGGGCAGTGGATGACCCGTCCACATACATCTTTCATGGTTTTTCTATCCTTTCTTCACGAAGGATGAGACTTGGAGTAAACTCAGCTATAAAGTCAGAAAGAGCCTGACCTTTTATTGCCGTTCTGGGCACGTAGTGGACGTCATATTGGTCGAGCTCTACCGCCCACTTTAGCAATCTTCCCAAAGCATCTGGGTGGCCCAGTACCTGCTTTAAAGGAAAATTAGTCAATACCTCAATTTGGTGTGCCAGGAAGTATGACCGCAGCTTCCGGGCTGAGATGACCAGTGCATAGGCTAACTTTTCCATTGCTGGGTAGCGGAGCTCGGCGTCATGCAGCGACTGGCTCACATAATAAACAGGTTGTTGAGCCTTCTGTTCGGCACGGACCAGTACAAAGCTTACTGCATACTCGGACACGGCTAGATAGAGCTGCAATTTTTCACCGGACTGAGGCTTTGCCAGGACTGGGGCCTCAATAAGTGCTTTCTTGAGATCCTCTAAGGCCAACTGACATTCATTGTTCCATTCAAATTGAGCGTTTTTCGGGATCAAGTTGAAGAATGGTCGGCATTTATCGGTGGACCGAGATATGAAACGGTTGAGGGCGGCGACCTTGCCTGTTAGACTCTGGACGTCCTTGATCCGTCTTGGCGGGGTCAGATTCATGACTGCCTGAATCTTCTCGGGGTTGGCCTCGATTCCTCTCTGGCTCACCATATATCCCAGGAACTTTCCTGATCCTACCCCGAAGGAGCATTTCTTGGGATTCAACTTCATCCTGTACCTCCTCAGGATATCGAACATCTCTGCCAGGTGACCTACGTGATCAACTTTCTGTTTGGACTTGACTAGCATATCATCCACGTAGACCTTCATTGTTTTCCTGATCTGAGCGGCAAACATTTTGTTTACCAGTCGTTGGTAGGTAGCCCCTATATTTTTCAAACCGAACGGCATCATGGTGTAACAATACTGTGCCCGATCGGTGATAAAAGTAGTATGGACCTAGTCATCCTCAGCCATTGGTATCTGATGATAACCCGAGTATGCGTCCATGAAGCTCATAAGCTCGTGTCCAGCAGTAGTATCAACGAGCTGGTCTATGTTTGGGAGTGGGAAGCAATCCTTAGGGCAAGCTTTGTTCAAATCTGTAAAGTCAACACAAAGCCGCCATGACCCATTTGGCTTCCTGATCAGGACGGGGTTGGAGACCCAAGTAGCATATTTGGTCTCTCTAATGAAGCGATAACCCAGCAGTCTTTGTACTTCCAATTCTAGCCCCTCGTATCTATCTGGGCTTAGTCGGTGTCTTTTCTAGGCAACTGGCTGGCGGCAGGGTCGATGTTTAGGTGGTGGCAGACATCTTCTGGCCGGATGCCTTCCATGTCTTCATGAGCCCAAGCGAAGACATCGGTATTGCCCTGCAAAAAAGTTATTAGCTAAGTGCAGAAGGGCTCTTCCAGCTCTCGGCCGATCCGCAACTCCATATTCGGCCTGTTTGGATCCATGCTAACGAGATCCAATTCCTCAACAGGCGCCGCTCATCTTTGGAGGCCATCCCTTCGGGGATCGATGGATCCCCATTCCTCCTAGGGCTCTTGCACGTCGATTACCACTTCTCCTCGACTGTTTTGGGCGGCCGTGGCAGAGAAGGATCCAGTCTCGAAGATGGAGCTGACCGGCAGTTCAAGGGTGCTCGCCAATTGTGGAGGTTCAGTATCTACCTCTATATCAATCTGATTGTGGTCGGCAACTTCGAGGATGGAATCTTCGAAGGCATCTTCCATCTGCTTATCGACCAAGATGGCCTGAGCGAGCTCGAGCTGATTGAGCTCTTTCGGATGTAGCCCCATGTCTGTCTCCCTGGTGGCCAGCTGGTTTCCCTTCACCATATATACCTCATCGTCCACCGAAAATTTAAGGGTGAGGTGGTAGATTGAGACCACCGCTTTTATTTTAGCGAGGAGTGGTCTGCCCTAAATGGCGTTGTATTGAGAGTTCAAATCCACCACCTTGAACTCTGTCGTTGTGAACACTTCCTGGTCGCCAGATCCGAACAGGACCTTGAGCTCGCAAGTGTCGAGCACCCTTGTACTCATTCCTCCAAAACCTTGAATTGTGTCGGAGGAAGGTATGAGCTGGGATTCGTGAAATTCCATCCGTTTGAAAGTGCTCAGATAGAGCACGTTGGCGTAGACGCCGGTATCAACCATAACCCTGTGCACCATGATCCTGCAGATATTGAGCGATACCACCAAGGTATCGCTGTGTGGGTATACTATCCCCTCGCTGTCTAGCTTAGTAAACAGGATAGGTGCATGGCGGGGCGCTGCCCTGGGTGGGACGCATTGCTGGTAAGCGTTCCTAGCCTCCCGGACTTGTTCTTTTTGGGCTCTCTTTGATCCACGCTGCTCGCCGAAACTGTTGTTAATGAGGGTGTGGTCTCGCGAGCAGCGCCATTTGGTGGTGGTGGTGGAGGTACTGCTTGTGGTGCCCTTTGGCCGTGCTACCCTTGGCCCTTCACATATTTTTTGAGCTGGCCCTAATCAATTAACTTCATCAGCTCGGCCAGAAGTGCCCAGCATTTATCTGTATCATATCCTTTCGCCAAGTCTTAGATGTAGACTTATTCCCTGCAGTTGAGCATTGGGGTTTCTTCCCTTTATCCGTCATTGCTGTTTTGTTCACTATCTTTTCAGAGTCACAAAGTAACTCTTTCTCCATTGGAGTTTTAGCTTGAACAAAATTCACTGCTTCGGATGTGCTTGCTGTATTCTGAGAGCCTTGATTGCTGTAGCCTATGCCTGAAATCACAAAGGGATCTCTGACACTATTTATGCAATCTCTTGCGTCCTTTGAGGATTTGGTGAACGTTCTCATCTTGGACTGCAAGATTTCCTTCTCAGATCTTAGCTCAGTGATCAGCAGATTCAATCTAGAGATCTCTTGTTGCTGCTTACTACACTTTGAGTTATTAGACTCTCGTGCAGCGAGCATTCTGGCAATGTCGATGTTTTTGCTCTTGAGGATCTCATTATCGATTCTAAGGTTCTAATTCTCAACCTTAAGCTCCTCATGAATTGAGTTGATCTGCTCGAAATCACTCATGATCCTTTTCAAGGAGTGGATCATGTTCAGCTCCTCATCAACTTGTATGGACAACGGTTGGTAGATTACCTCATCTTCTTCGTTGTCCTCGCCATCTTTGGCCATCAGGCATATGAGTGCTTCTTCGTCAGAGGATGAGGTTTCAGCATCGCTGTCAGAGGATTCTGCAGCTTTCAGTACTTCATTCGGAACTACTGCATCCTTGGCTTTCTCCATCTCTCCTATGAGAGCTCGAAGCTTGTGCCTTTTCTCTCGTCTTTTATCTCTCCTATGTTCTCTTTCTCCTTCAGAATACTTGTGCACTGTTGGATAAGGACAATTCCTTGCGTAGTGTCCAGGCTTCCTACAATTATAGCACAAGTCAACATTCTCTGTATTTGATTGAGGAGAAGAAGATACCTGAGGGGTTGAGTGACTTCTTCTGAAGTCATTCTTTTTGTTGAGGTTGGTGTTGTTGCTATTGTTGTTGCTCTTGATGAATCTCCTGAATTTCTTTAGGAGTAGCGCCATATCCTCTTCAGCAACTTCTGCTGTATCCTCACTCTTCTTACTGCAACTGGCGGTTGCTGTATCCTTTGTTCCTCTGGCGGTTAGCGCTGTAACTTTGGAGACTGACTCCTCTGATTCTTTTCTCCTTCTGTTGATGTCATACTCGAATGCTTTCAAGTCGGAGAATAAGTTAAATGTGCTCATGGACTTCAGGTCCATAGACACTCTCATGGCAGTGGTCTTGCTATCCCACTCTACTGGTAGGGCTCTTAACACCTTCATATTCTTTTCTTTCTGTGTGTAGTGTTTGCCCAGAGCTTCTAGTTCATTCACTATGGATGTGAATCTCAGATCTAGTTGCTCAAGAGTCTCTTCATTCTACATTTCGAAGAGCTCGAATAATTGGGTAGCGTTGGAGATTTTGTTGTCCTTGGTGAGCTCAGTTCCTTCACAAATTTGCTCCAGCTTTTCCCATATTTCTTTGGATGTTGAGCAAGTCTTGACTTTGCTAAAGGTGTCTTTATCCAAAGTAATAAATAGAGCGTTCTTTGCCACGTTATCCAGGTTGGCTCTCTTTCTGTCTTCGTTTCCCCACTCTTGTCGTGGTTTGATCAGGAAGTTTGGTGGTGGCTGCTCTCCTTCTGCGTGGTCTCTTCCATACATTGGATTTACCTTCATGGGGATTATCGGTTCTTCAGTTATGACGGTCCACATCTCATCATTCATGACAGAAAGGTGTGCCTGCATTCTAATCTTCCAGTCGTCATATTCCTCTATGGAAAACATAGGTAGCTTGTGATTGGAGGAATCCATGATATGCTTTAAAAATGATTTTTATGCAAAGAAAACAGCGAGACAAAGGTGGATCTGGGTAGGTGACCAGATAAGTTGGCTTTTAACCCAACTTGCTCTGATACCACTTGTTGGTCCCAAGTGGTGTCCGAGGTTCAGAGGGGGGGTGAATGAACCTTGGTCGATTTTTCAGAATCTTTAAAACAACCGTTCTACACTACAAGATACTTGAGCTTGCAGCGATAGATGGTTACTGCTTGCAGCACTAGAATGCAGTGCTGCACGCTGTAACCTGGAGTTTTGTACGCAGCGGAAATATACTTTTAAACACAAGGCTGTTTTACACAAAAATGCTTCTTTCAAACGTTTTATGAGGAGAAGAGATATAGATATATGCAGAAAATAAGCACAGATAAATAAAGCGATAAAAACACTTATGGCTTATAGTGGTTCGAAGGTGGTGTAATCCTTCTACGTCCACTCTACTGCTCCTCGAGCAGGAACTTTGTTAAGCAAGATTGATTTACAGGACTCTCCTAACAATCTATCAACTTACAAAGTTAACCACCTACTGAAGTCCAGCGTACACACAGCAACTGCAAACTTCAAAGGCTAACCCACACAGGGTTCTATACTCCCACACAGGGAAGCTGCCTAACACTAGACAACTAACACAAACAGCAAGGATCTCTCCTATCAACTGCTTGACACCACTAAAACAACCTAAGCACACATCAACAAGGTTAAAAGGATAAAAAAGGTTTTCTTCAACTTGTGCTTCGAAATGAGCTTCTGAATCCGTAAGGAATCTTTCAGCTTGAACTCTGCTTCACTTCGATAGGTTGAGTGACTGAAACTGTTGGCTTGAAATTTTATAAGCTTTAAACTCTTTGCGTAGATGCTTTCGTAATAGTGACGGTATCAGTTTTCAGTAACCAGCTTCAGTTCTCCTCGACCTCTATTTATACTTGTAGGAGAAGATGTCCGTTGAAGGAGACATCCCTCTTTTGAATTTGAAATAGCCTGGCCAAAGTATGGTTCGCATTTAATGCGACTGACCTTTCTTTTCGAAGCATTTAATGCGGCAGTTGCGGCTCGCAGCTTTCTGCGGCGCATCAGTCCATGTGGCATCTTCTTATTGGCTCCGAGTCTGCTACTTTGACTTTTTCTTGAACGGCTCTTTTGTTCCTGCTTGGATCTCCGTTCCTCGTACTGCATTTATCCTTCTTGGGATTTGCAGGATACTTCGTCTTGTAGTTGGCGCTGTATTTACTTAACTGTTCTGTAAGTCTGCGCTGTATCCTTGGTCTTTGTGCAGCTGATGCATTCTTTCAGTGCTGCTGTATCTTAGACCTGCTTGCAGTATCGTCTGGCAGTGCTGCTGTAACTTCGTTCTAGCAGTACTCCTGTATCTTTTTCATGCAGCGATGCTGCACGCCGTTCTTCCTTGCTTTGCTGTATTGAAGTACAGCCTTATTTATGCTTTGCTGTTCCTTTTTTCTTCCAGCAATGCTGTATCCTGCCTTTATACAGCGATACTGTATCCTGCCTTCTTGCAGCGATATCTTCCTTTAAAGCTTAGATGCAGTTTTATCCTCTTTTAACCTCCATTTCAAAACATGACTCAAGACTCAATTCTAGTCTATTTATTCACTTAAACAATGTGAAAATGGGGTACTCAAAACTTCCTATTACATGATTGGTTTGTCTCATCAAAATCTAAACAATGAAATCCCAACACTAATTTTGGTACAAAAGGTATGATTCATTTTCCGCTGCGCGTTAATCATATTTGCATGGACCCCAATTTAGATAATTGTATAGGGTCAACAATCCGACGGTTCCTACAATAGCAACTGGAAACTCTAAAGGCTAACCCATACAGGATTCTAAACTCCCACACAGGGAAGTTGCCTAACTCTAGACAACTATATAAACAGTAAGGATCTCTTATCAACTATTCGACACCTAAAACAACCTAAGCACACAGCAACAAAGTTAAAAAGTATATGGTTTGTTCTTCAACTAGCGCGGTGAAGTGAGCTTCTGAATCCTTTAAAGGATCTTTTCAGCTTTGAACTTGCTTCACTTCATAGAGGTTGAGTGACTGAAACTGAGAATAGATTTGAATGGTTGTAACTTGAATGCTTGAGAGTTTTTGTGTAAATATTTCAGTAACCAGCTTCAGTGTTACTCATCCTCTATTTATACTTGTATGAGAAGATATCCGTTGAAGGAGATATTTCTCTTTTGAATTTAAAGTACTTGATCAAAGACATGGCTCGCATTTAATGCGACTTGACTTTCTCTTTCGGAGCATTTAATGCGGCAGTTGCGGCTAGCAGCTTTTTGCAACACGTCAGTCCACGTGGCATCTTTGTATTGGCTCCGTGTCTGCAACTTTGATCTTCTCTGGAATGGCTCTATTTATTCTTGCTTGGATCTTTGTTCCTCGTACTGCATTTATCCTTCCTCGGATTGCAGGATACTTCTTTATTTGTTACTAGCACTGTTGACTGGTTGAGCATTAATCTTTGCGCTGTATCCTAGGTCTGTTTGTAGCTGATACTTTTTTGCAGTGACTGTAACTTGGACCTGCTTGCAGTATCTCCGTACAGTACTGCTCTATTTCTTTCTTGCATTACTCCTATATCCTTTTCTTGCAGCGATGCTGCACGTCGTTTTTTTCTTACTTCGCTGTAGTGTTGTAACTGCTTTCTTGCAGCGATGCTATATCTGTTTTCTTGTAGCAGCTTCTTTTCGAATATCTCGATGTAACTTCATAATATGTGAAAACTTCCATCTTTCAACACATATATCTAGACTCAAATCTAGTCTATACTTTCACTTAAACATTGTGAAAAATGGGGTATACAAAACTTCATATTACATATATGTTTTGTCTCATCAAAATCTAAACACTGAAATCCCAACAATTTCCCCCTTTTTTATGATGACAAAACCTTTACATTATTTCGTTCATGAAGAAAGCTTTCATTTTTATATTATATCATATTTTTATCCTGATTACATACTTGATATGCTTTGATAAAATAAATTCTAATTCTGGATTCATCAGAGATGCGCCATACTATTCCTTCATCACAAATCTTCAGAAATATGCAAAAGCATGCAAGAGTTCATAATCGATGAACTTGATCAAAAACATAAAACTAAAAATTTCTTCATTAATTGAGAGAAATTTTACAAGGGATAGATAGATACAACAGAGAATACAAAAGAACATGCATATATAAAGCTACCGAAACAGGGACCTTCGTGATGACGATTCTTCAGGTCTTCTTTCAGCATCTATCATTTCCTGCTCAACTCTTTCTCTCGATCCCTTCCACCAATCTCGAATGGACTCCTGATAGGATTCTTTAAGTATCTGCTACATCTTTGGAACTTGAATCTATCACAGTCAGAAGTCCTCACAGAAAGGCACTACCCTGTCTTGCTTCACTAGGTCGATGTAGTAATTTTGAACTTCAAGCTCTCCTCGCCTAGTAAGCTCTTCATATCTCCTCAGTGCAGATTGACATGTTTAGAATTTGCTGAATTTGCCCTTTCTGCACAGAAATCTGAAGTTTCTGAGGTAATCAAATCTTTTGTACAGTGTGATCATCTCAAATGATGGATTGTGATCAGTAGGCAGCTTGATGGCTTTGAAAATGTTCAAGCTCCATGCAATGTTTTCTTCATCCGGCCTCTGATCCATCAACACTGACACTTCGGCAGATATGTTGTCTGTGTCGAGTCTTGGAATTTCTTAAGAAGGGTACTGGTAGAGGTCTTTATCAAAGGTCCTCCTTTATCCAATCAGCCTAAGCCTCTGCATCCAGGCATTCTCATCAGCTTCAGCTCTGGCTCGCTCCGCTCTCTAAGCAGCCATTTTCTCATTGTAATGCCTTTCTAATTAAACCTGCTTACCCTTTTCCTCGAGCCTTGCTGGCTCTTTCTCCCTCTCTACGAATGATGAGAAGAGGGAGCTGTTGCATCCTTGCCTGCAGTACTGCTGTATGCAGCACTTGCTGCTGATCTGCTTCCAGCAGCTGCACCAGCTCCTCCTGCTCCACCTTCATCATCTCTCCTACAGCGCTTTGGAGAGGGAACGTCAGTAGTAGCAGATGATCCAGACCTCTTCTTTCTCCTACAAAGAGGTTGGTCATCTTCTTCTTCTTCTTCTTCATCAGCTTTCCTTGAGCTCCTATATCTATCAGTAATTTCTTCCCCCTTTTGGCATCATCAAAAGTCGGGGGCGGAGCAGAGACAGCTGGGACCACTTTGGAGCGTGGTCTCCTTGTCGGTGCGGGAGCTTCCTTGGATCCTTGGGCATGCTGAGGGAATGCGTTTATCATGATGTCCCTCAGCTCTCCAACAATCATTTCCAAGTTCCCCAGGTGGTCGTCGACACTAGTGGTTTTTCTGGATTGATCTGTTACATGATCCAGAAGTGTGTCGAGGATAAGAGAGTGAGTCTGGAATCTATCCGATGTATTTTCAACATGGCGTTTGTATAACTTTATCTCTGCACGGCTCTGTGTAGCTTCTCTTTTCAGCTCTCCCTCCATTCTTACTCGATCCAAATACAGCCTATGGGCATTATCATTGAGCGTTCGTTTGATCATCCCAATCAGTACTTCGAGATTCTTCTTGAAACCAGTCATGTGGTTTCAGCGTGGAATTGGGCACTGACCCTGATGCTATTCTGCATGTTAGAGTCATGCTCCTAGAGAGCATGCAACAGATATCTAACAGCAGCTACTACCCTGTCGATCGACTCGTCAGGGGTCAGGCCCGAATTCCTACTTGTTGAGGCAGCAGCATAGGGAATGACAGTTTGATGGTTTGGTGCTGCATTTTGTCTTGGTGCCTCAATTGCAACCTCATCCTCACTCTGGTTGGAATGGGAACTGTTAGAGCTTGATGATGAGTGCTCTTCATCATCTGTCTCCTCTTCGTCGGATGATATAGAGACAGGTCCTGCTCCTCTACCTTTCGGTCCGTATGCAGCTTTATTTCTCTCTTCCATCATCCTAGCGAAGTCGGCAGATCCAACTGCAGCGTCTTCAGTAACCTCTGCTGCTGTAACCTGGGAAGGCTCTTTAGAGCATGCAGCAGCTGTAGCATCAACCTCCTCTTGAGGTGTCTCTAGCTGCACAGGGGTTACCTCTGCTTTTTCTCCAGCATCCTCTGAGGGTACTGTCTGAACAGCCTCCCCTGCAGAGGTCTTCTCTCCTTCAGGGAGTGTTGTCTGAATAACAGCCTCGCCTGAGGTCTTCTCTCCCTTAGGGAGTGTTGTCTGAACAACAGTCTCATCTGAGGTTTTCAGCAAGGACCCCGTCTCCTCGGCCGGTCCTGTAACATCGACAGCTTCTGCTGCAAGAATGAGTTCTTACAGCTTCCACAGTATGCAGCACTATAAGCTCGATCGCTGCAAGAATCTCAGCCTCCACCCTCCTTGTTTCCTCAGCAGCTTCTGTAAGGACGGCTGCCTGTTGTACTGCTGTCTCTGCCAGTATAGGGAGTCCAGCCTCTACAACTTCCTTTGTGGTTGTGTCATCGACGATCTCAGCAATGTCAAAGATCATTTCTCTGATGATGACGGTTGGTTCCCATTGAGAGTCTACAGCAGCAGTGTCCATGTGCGTCGGGAATCACCATAATCCAACAGTTGATTCTCTTTCTCCCCCAAAGGGTCAAGAGAGACAATATTAGAGAGACCTTCAACTATTTACTCATATGCAGGGGAGTTTGCATTATGTTGGCTCGAGCTTCCTTCTCCCCACATCCTTCTAGGATTATGCTGCATTCTTGTTTCCTTCATACTAGCTTGCAGCGTCTGTTGCAGCATGGCTTCCTCAACCTGCTCCACTTCCAGGGTGTCGATTTGCTCCTGACCAAAAGCGACATCATCGCCCCTTCTTACAGCCTCTGCAACCGGGGCAAGAAAAATTGGATGTCTTCCAATGCTGCTCTCATCGGCAGCTCTGCAGAGTGGGATTTTGCAAGAGCTTTTCACTTTCTCTTGTCCTTTACTCCTTGAGCAGTAGTGCTTACTGATTGTTCTTTCTTACACCATAGCTGCATACCCAGGTTGCAGAAGCGCCAGAATATCGTCTGAATTGGCCCACTCCAGCACTGCTTGCTCCATTGTCAGGAAATCCTTCCACTTCAACAGGATTTCCCCCTTAAACAGTCGCATCTCCCTCCAGAGATTGTACTGCAGCTCCATGTTTCTAGTCATTAGGAGGGTAAGATCAAGCACTGATGCAGTAGCTCCGTGATCGCTCGAGGAGGCTAAGTTAGTAGCCCCTGTAGACAAGCTTCTTTATCGGTTTCTCTGCCACTTTCCAGCAGATGTGACTCATCCTCAACAGCAACTACAGCCAAGTTTGCTGTAGAGAGTTGGGAATCAACAACTGAGGCACCCTTCTTCTTGCTGCGTGGGGTCCTACTGGCCAGAGGTGCGTCGTCATTAGAAGAAGAGACTTCAGGTTCAGGATCAGCCCCTCTTGGTGTCCCCTTGATAACGGGAAGAGGACTCTCAACATTCTCATCTTCCTCGTCACCCCCGCTGCCTACAACTTCATCTTGCAGCGCTAGGACTGCATTCTTTTTGTCTTTGGTTTTCTTCCTTGCATCCCCAGCTTCTGCTGCCTTCGGTTGGGTCTTACCTTTCTTCTTCTCCCCGAGATACTTTCCAATGGGAATGGGGATGGGAGCTACAAGCTGGAGCCCTAGCTTGCAGAGCAGAGAGCAGATGGTGATGCCGAAGCTCCTTCTCACCGTGATCTTCTCTGCCTCTTTCCACAGTCTCTTCATGATGAACCTCGTCCAGTTCATCTTTTCTCCGGTCATGATGGTAGACATAATCTGGAACCGGAGATCTATGCATTTGTCGTAACTTTCCATCCTGCATTGGATGAAGTACGCACAGATGTCATGAAGGAAATCAAACTCCGATTTGAAGAGTTTCTTCGGGCACTTCTCTTGATCTTAGCCCCGACATCTCTTACTCAAAAGAGATTCCACATCTCTTGAGCATTACCCTCCCCATACGTCACAAGCTGATTGGGGGTCATGCCTCCGGTGGAAATGCTGAAGGTGGTGGCGATGTCTCTGATGGTCAGAGGCCTTTCTTCCTCATTTGTATCCATCCTGAAAAGGATGTAGTTTCTCTCCTCCTCTGTTCTGGCAAGAAAGTAAAATCTTTGTACTGACTCTACCGAGAACCTAGCGTAAACGGTGGTCAGCAACCCTAGAATCTGAGTTTTTTCAAGGGCATCGAAGATTCTACGTATGATT
The DNA here is from genome assembly GCA_028654395.1 of Scutellaria barbata. NCBI lineage: Eukaryota > Viridiplantae > Streptophyta > Magnoliopsida > Lamiales > Lamiaceae > Scutellaria > Scutellaria barbata. The sequence continues at coordinate 9,854,673 of CM053650.1, forward strand.
GAGTTATCATACAACCCAGAACGATGGTTTGTCTAGCCGTCATTGGATATCTAAGAAGGATTTAAGGTTTCGGATGTTTTGGACTTAAAAAAAATTTCGCGAGAAAGGAAATTTTTCTTCTAGGATGATGGCGAAAATAAATTCGAATAAGGACGGTTATGGGGTTATGGAGGATCTCAAGGGACGTGTAGTAAGATCAATGGTTGAGATTAAGCAATAGAAATTGATCTTACGGTCCTTAGAAATAAACGGAAGGGTCAAATCATCAGTAATCATTACTGGGCGCGTGGGCTTCTGGCAGCACCTCTTCGATTTCTGACACGCGCAGACATGCATTAAATGCTGAAAGACATGCGATTTTCCGTCTAATTGAATGTCCTTTTAAGGTTGCAACAACCTGGGTACGAGGTTATAAAGTAATGAATACCCTTAGAAATAAATGTATAACCAAGTGTTGCTTACCCTCTCAATCGCAGCTGTATTATAAGAATAAAAGATGCAGCGCTGTTTGAACCCAGCGCTGTATGAAGACACAGTTTACAGTACTATGCTTACTGCTTCTCGTAAGCATGCATAGATTTCCCCTAGACTTTTGCACCATCTTTTTCACCTTATAATTTTAGAATTCCCAACTCGTTTCTTAGCATAGAAAACCTCGATTCACTCAATGATTTAGTGAATATATCTGCAAGCTGGAGATCCGTGTGAACTTTCTCAAGCACAACATCTTTCTTCTCTATATGATGATCAGCATACCCGAATTGAAGTGCGCACATCTTACAATCTCAACCCTGGGTTGCTTCGCCTTTCTAGATGGGTTCCAGATTTCAACCCCTATAAGCTAAACACTTCTTCTGTACAAGTCTGGGTCCGTATATATGAGCTTAGTTATGAATATTGGCATTCGTCTGTAATTATGGGCATCGCTCGGGCTCTTGGCTCTTCGATAAAAATTGATGACAGGTCGCTAAGTGGATCCGTTGGACACTATGTGAGGGTCCTTATGGAAATGGATCTTAATTTACCCTTGTAGGATACTATTATGATTGAAAGACGTGATTTCTGTGTTTTTGTCTCTCTCCAATATGAAAATTTACCGTCTTTTTGTACGGGTTGTAAAATCGTCGGTCACTCAGTTACTAGTTGTCATAAAGGTTTGGTGAAGCCCTTTAAGGCTAATGCGGTGGGTGTTACACCCAATATGGAAAGTAACTCTGAAGTGTTGCAAAGGCGTGGTTGATTTCGTTCAGCCGGTCGATAGAGGGAAGTCTCCAGGAATAATAACTGTACTAATCGCTCCAGTGACAAATGAGTGGCATCTTCCAAAAATTCAGAGTTGGAATCAGCCAACAGGTTCTCTACTTTGCTCGACAATAATCAGGTATCGTCAAGCAAAAATGTGGTCGATGGTGATCATGTTACCTGTCCCCAGGGAAAAGAGCAGGTTAGTTTGCCGGATTCGATTCAAGAAGTGACGATGAATGCCCTAAAGCCTGTTCAGGAAGTAGCTGTGAATGCCCCAAAGTCTGTCCAAGAAGTAACGATGAATGTTTCAGAAACTGTTCAAGAGGTATCGGTGAGTACCATAGAGGAATGTGTTGCAAATCCTAGTACCACAGAGGAATGTGTTGCAAATCCTAGTACCACAGAGGAATGTGTTGCAAATCCTAGTGCCGAGGCTCCGACTCATGACCAGCGAAATTTGGACCGTAATGTCACAAAATCAAAGAATAAGAAGCGGGATTTTGTTGTGTGTGCAGGCTGTGAATCAGATGCACTAAAAAAGATGGCCCTTGCTACGTCGAAGTGGTGGTCGGATATGATTGACAGTGTGGATACCAGGCCAAACAAAGGGGCGACTAAGCCCCCAAATTCTCGTCATCAATAAATGATATTCCTTTATTGGAATATCAGAGGAGTGGCTAATCGTCGCTCCAAGCAGGCTCTTGCCGAGTTGTGTTTCTCCCAAAAGCCTTATTTGGTTTGTATTGCTGAACCAAAGATGCCCTTTGCCAATATGTCTTCTTCATTCTGGGACTCTCTGAGGCTTCGCTTAGTTGCTTCTAATACCCGAAATGGGATCGATGATATGTGGATCCTTGCTAAGTAGAATATTGTGGGGATCTCTATGGTTTTCTTCTCTAATTAGTTTATTGTGGTTAATCTTTCAAAGGGGAACCTTCCATTTTATGTTGGCTTCGTCCATGCTAGCTCCCTCTGCACTGGTAGAAGACGTCTTTGGGCAGATATTGGGCCGTTTGCAAATTCCCCTCTTATTATTATTGGTGACTTCAATGCTGTCCTTGGAGCACATGAACGCAGATCACCATTTTCTCCGGATCCTCGATCTTGTGCAGATTTTCGAATATGATTGACACCTATAGCTTAACTGAAGTGGGGTTGCATGGGAATACCTTTACCTGGTCCCGACATCATAAAACACATAGATTTCTTGCTTCCAAGCTTGATCGTGCTTTGGCTAATCTCAGCTTCCTTTCCCTTTGGCATTCGATAGCAGGATGTGTCGGTTCTCGCCATGTCTCTGATCATTGCCCCATCTCAATTTCTTGTACAGATAACTCTCCTGATGGTCCCTCACCCTTTCGATTTCAACAAATGTGGGCTCTTCATGATGGTTTTATGAAAGTGGTTAGTGATGAATGAAGTCGGGAAAATTATATCTTACATCCTATGGCTCTCTTGGTGTCTAAGCTGAAATCTCTCAAGCGTGTTTTGAAGAGATGGAATTGGGAGGTCTTTGGTGATGTTAATAAGAGCATTTGCGACTCAATAGCTCGTTTAGAGGAAATCCAAACGAAGATATCTCAAGATGGTTATACTGAAGACTTGCTTTGCGAAGTGGATACACAGGTTGCAGTTAATAATCTTTTTGATAGAAAATCTTGTATGTTGTGCCAGAAATGCAGAACCAAATGGCTATCAGATGGAGATCGCAATACTAATTTCTTGCATAGGTCGCTCAAATCTAAAAAGCAAAGGCCTCCTATACATTCTGTCATGTACAACGGCGTCATTCTGGAGGATCCATCGAGTATTAAAGAGTCTTTTATCTCATATTTTTCTGATTTATTTTTAGAAAATGGGGCTGATTATGATAATTTCAGCTGCCTCAACTCCTTGCTTCATCGCCGCGTCTCAGATGAAGATAACCTTTTGCTAATTTCTTCTCCCTCTTCGATGGAAATTCGTTCTACGGTTTTTGATCTTGGGGCGGACAGCGCGTCAGGCCCGGACGGCTTCTCCGGATTCTTCTTTCAGAAGTGCTGGTCAATTATTCACACGGATGTTTGCTCAGCAGTTTCCTATTTCTTTAATACAGGTGACATGATTAATGGCTTAAATGCTAGCTTTATGGTTCTAATTCCTAAAAAATTGGGTTCTCTTAAAGTTGAGGATTATCGGCCAATTGTTATGAGCAATTTTATATTCAAGGTTATCTCTAAAATCCTTGCATCTCGTCTGGGTCTTATTATCGGTCATGTGGTGTCGGATCTTCAGTTTGGTTTCATTTCGAAACGGCATATTCAGGATTGCATTGTTCTTGCCTCTGAATGATATAATTGTTTGTAAAGACGGCAGTACGGTCATAATATGATTCTTAAAATTAATATCCGTAAAGTTTTCGAAACTATGAGATGGGACTTTCTTTTTGCTGTTCTTGGTGCTTTTGGGTTCTCTGACACTTTTATTACTTGGATTAAAACTATTCTCAGCTCTGCAAGGATTTCGATCATTTTGAATGGTTCTCCATGTGGTTATTTCAGTTGCTCGAGAGGGGTCCGGCAGGGTGATCCCTTATCGCCTCTTCTCTTCACTCTTGGTGAAGAAGTGCTGGCTTGCCTTCTTAGCAAAGCGGTTGGGGATAACAAATTGATTCGTTTTTCTTCGCCTCGGGGTTTTAACTTCCCCTTTGGTCTTTTTTACGCTGACGATATTCTCCTTTTTTGCCGGGCAAAATCTGTTAATGCTAGAGCTATATGTGATGTTCTGGACTCTTATGGCAAGCTCTCTGGTCAGATTTTCAGTGCTGATAAATCGAGTGCTTATTTTGGGTCTACGGTCACCCAGGCTACTAAATGTAATATCCTTCGTCGGCTTGGGTTTATTGAAGGTGTTGCCCCTTTTACTTATCTGGGAGTTCCCATTTTTAAGGGTTGTCCGAGAAAGGCGGACCTCAATATTATTACGGATAAAATTTTTACGAAGTTTGCAGCTTGGAAAGGTCTCTCCCTCTCCATAGCGGGGCGTATTTTCCTGGTAAACTCCGTCCTTATTAGTTCCCTAGTTTATTCGATGATGATTTATAAGTGGCCCACTGGCTTGCTTAAGGAGATGGAATCTGTAATTCGGAATTTTATATGGACGGGAGTCACCAGCAAACGGACGGGGGTATGTGTTGCTTGGGCTCGATGCTGCTCGCCGAAGGATGAAGGTGGGCTGGGAATTCAGTCTATTTGCACTATGAATAAGGCGCTCCTGGCTTGTCTGGCTTGGAACATTATCTCTTCTGAAGACATAATTTATGCGGTATTACGTAGCAGGTTCTTATCTACTGATCTTCAGCCTAAGCGCTCTATTGATATTTCATCTGTTTGGCCTGGTGTTAGAGATTTAATTGCGATCTTTCGGGATGAGTCGAGATGGGTTCCTGGTCACCAATCTTGTGTTCATTTCTGGACGGATAATTAGCTTGGATATATTCTTGCGGAGAGATTGAGTATCCCGATGGAGTTAAGGAATCAGTTTCAGCACAGCATCACTGATTATTTTTTTGACGGTGTTTGGTATTTCACGGCCAACTTTGTCGCTAGTTTTTTGCATATTGTACAGGATATTCTTAGATATCCAATGGCAAGCAACGTCAAGGATCTTCGTGTGTGGCCCAAGACTGCTAAGGGAGACGTCACGTCGGCCATTGCCTATCAGGCCTTTAGGGAAAGCTTCCCCCGCATCAAATGGGGAACATGGATTTGGAGCCCGGCAATCCCGGAGGAGATCTCTCATTCTCTGGAGACTTATTCACGATCGGCTTCCTGTTTCTGCAATGTTGGAGAAGCGTGGTTTGATGGGGCCGATGGTCTGCAAAGTCTCCAGTTCCTGATCGGCTTATTCACGATCGGCTTCTTGTTCCTGTTCCTGTTCCTGTTTCTCCAAAGTCTGCTCTTATCTTTCGTCAAAGAGGGCGCTGGGTTGGTGAAAGGCTCCATGTACAATGCACAGGCGGACCTTCTAATCCTCACTCGCCTTGGTGTGTCGGGTAGGCCAGGTAAAGCACCTACGATCTCCCCGGTTAAGTGGCTTCGCCCGCCAGTTGGTTGGATTAAGGCGAACGTTGACGGTAGTGCTGCTGGAAGTCCGGGGCTGTTACAGGTTGGAGGCATTTTTCAGAACTCTTTCGGTCATGCTTGCGGCTCTTTCTCATTTCATGGGGGCATTGGATATGCCTTTGATTCTGAAATCCTTGCGGCTATCTATGCTATCGAAGTGGCGGCTACAATGCATTGGACAAATCCGTGGCTTGAGTCAGACTCATCTTATGTGGTCTATCTTCTCCGCAACCGTTCTGCTATTGTCCCTTGGTATGTTCGTAATAGATGGATGGTTGCTCTCAAAGCTTTGGAAGATTTTCAGTTTTACATCACTCATATTCATCGAGAGGGCAATAAGGTGGCTGATGGCCTTACGAAACTTCACGTCGATTATCAATGGTGGGATACGGCGCCTTCCTTGCTTGGTACTTTGATTTCTAGGGACTTATCGATGCTTCCTCACTATAGATTTCGTTAATTTATGTTGCTCATTGTACAATGTCTTTTTCTCTTGTTTTTGCGGTCTTTCTGTGTTTGGTACTCTTTTTCCCATTGGGTTTTGCTATGTTAAGGTTTTAATGAGGCCAACACTCCGCTTCTCCTTGTAATTGCTCATTTTCTTCCTCTTTTTTATATATATTATCATTCATTGAAAAAAAAATATTAAACATTTAAATAAATTCCATATATTGTTAAAAATGATCTAATGATCTTAAATGAATTATGAACTTTACAATTTAAACCTCAAAGTTAAGGATTAAATTAAATATCAAAGTAAGTACCAAATTCAATCCTCTTAAATATGAATTAATTAAACACGTTATGCAATTAAATATATTTCCTAAATTAACCTATAATTTTAGTTAATTGAATTCAAGTAGCAATTAAAATATGTAGTAAATCTAAATACGTCATAATCATAAATATATTCAAATTTTTTAATATCCAAGTTAAACCGTAAATTATACAATTAGATTTTTATGATTAATTTAAAGGTTTTCAAGAATTATTTTAAAGCAAAAGCTTTATAAATTACTTTCCTGAAACTAAGCTAAGTCTTCCAAGATCTAAATAAAGTCTAAATAAGCTTTCTAATATTTTAATAAACACATTTTATTACTAACGACCTTAACTAAAGAATTTATAGCTAGATAATGTACTAAGATATTTTAATGATCGATGTAGGAAAAGAGGAATGAAGAATTTTATATGCTTGCTCGACAGCTTATAATTACACGCGCTATTCTCATAAGGTGGGGGTAAATTCTTAATACGGTATTTATATTTTTTCAAAATATTTAAAATATGAAATCTTATACTTGAATGATGTGAGGTCGATATATGTGTTATGTGCATAAAGTGCTATGAGCTAAGATTATTATGGAATGAGAATGTGAATGTTTTACTATGAATGCAAAGGTGAAGAATGATGTGAAGTTAACATTTGCATATGTGCAAACAAAATGGGTTTTCATGGCAGTGAAGAACCGCAACTAAGTGTTATGTTAAACTAATGTGTTTCCTGTATATGTTGGATATGTGTATGTGTGAAATAAAATGATATGTTGCATGTGAAAGAGATGAATGCTTGCAGTTTTAAATGATTTAAGACACGTATTTGAAGCTATCTATTTTATGCTATTTTTATTAAAATATAAATGTTTTACGAAAATAGTTTTTATGTGATAAAATCGTGGTTTGGCAAGTGCATGTAAACTCTTTTAATATTATTATGTCATCCCGAGTTCCTCCTCCACTGAGTGTACTTTTGTCACTCACCCCTCTTTCTAAAATGTTTTCAGTTTAGAGATTTTATGGCGTGGAGTGCGAGCGGTGGATGCTGGTAGCCGATAATCAAATGTTACAGAAATCTTTCGTTTTAAAGTGATAAATTTCCTGAATTTAAGAAATGTATATTGCATAATTATTTTGATTTTGTTTATCTTTATTATTATTAAAAGAGTGAATTTTATAAGTGAGTAACGTCTCGATTAAAATTTATTTTCAAAAGAATCAGGACGTTACACAGTCACCACTTAAAATGGGAAAATAACATATTTGTTGTGAAACTTATAATCTAAGTTTAGGTGAAACTGAGAAAGTACAAAGAAATGTATGTATGGTGAAAAAGAATGAATAAGATATTGAAATGATATATTCTTATTTCTTAAAATCAATAGAGCAATCACCTCTATATATAGAGAATTGTAAGAGGTGGACTACAAATTGAATTAAAACTCTAAAAGGGGAAATACAAATTGAACTGAAACTCTAAGAGAGGGAATACAAATTGAATTGAAACTCTAAGGGACATCCACATTTAATTATTTATTTCATAACACTCCTCCTTGGATGTCCATCATTACATAAAGAATATACCTCATTAAAAACTTTACTAGGAAAAAACCCAGTGGGAAAAAAAAACCCCTAGATAAGGGAAAAAGAGTACATATTACTTTGTGTATTGATTCTCCCCTTGATTCGAACATCACTTGAAATCCTTTAATCGACACATTCCAATAAGCTTCACCAATTTTTCGAATGTTGCAGTCGACAATGCTTTGGTTAATAAATCAGCCAAATTTTCGCTTGATCGAATTTGTCGCACGTCGACCTCACCAATCTTTTGAACTTATGAGTAAAGAAGAATTTTGGTGAAATATGTTTAGTTCTATCTCCTTTAATATATCCTCCTTTTAATTGAGCTATACAAGCCGCATTATCTTCATACAATATTATTGGAGGATTGTCATTATCATGTGATAACCCACAATTCTTTCAAATATGATGGGTCATTGATCTTAGCCAAACACATTCTCGACTGACCTCATGGATTGCTAGAATATCAGCATGATTAGAAGATGTGGCAGTTAGTGATTGTTTTGTAGACCGCCATGAAATGGCTGTACCACCACATGTAAATATGTATCCGGTTTGAGACCTTGTTTTATGTGGGTCAGATAAATACCCAGCATCAGCATAACCAAGTAATTTAGGTCGAGATTTATTTGAATAAAATAAGCCAAGATCAATTGTTCCTTGGAGATAGCGAAAAATATGTTTAATACCATTCCAATGTCGTCGTGTAGGAGATGAACTAAATCTTGCCAATAGATTGATAGCAAATGATATATCAGGTCTTGTACAATTAGCAAGATACATTCATGCACCAATTGCACTAAGATATGGTACTTCAAGACCAAATATCTCCTCACCTTCTTCTTGCGGTCTAAAAGGATAATTATTAGGATCAAGTGACCGAACGACCATTGGTGTACTTAATGGGTGTGCATTTTCCATATAAAATCATTTTAATACCTTTTGGGTGTAAGCAAGGATGAAAATATCGTAATATATCGCGGATACGAATATTGCGATATGGATATTAGGGGGTAATGTTTTTTTCCCAGGTATCGTGAATATATCGCGAAGTATCGATATTGCTATCGATATCGATCCAGTGTAGAACAAAATTGGATGAAAATAGGAAAATATCACGGATATATCGCGAAATATCGCAACAACATCAAAAATCGCAATGTTTAATGAAAAAAAGTTGATTTTGTCATTATTTTCCTAATTTGAAGTATTTATTTTTGTCCCATTGTTGAGGGAATATATTGAACAACTTTCAGTTAGTTTTGATTCAATGAATATGAGTAGCAATGATCATAGTGATATGTCTCAAAATTCATATGTTCCTGACATCTATGAAAGTTCACAATTTGGTTGGACTACTCGAGATGTTTTGATCACCCACATCCTCAAATGTCCTATGAAGGTCAAAATAAATATCAACAATATGATTGGATTAGTATATACTATCCAATTCATGGTAAAGCAGTTGGACGAGATAGGGCAACTTATAAATGACATGTGCATAACTATATTAATAAGTACTCTAATGTGATGAGTTGGTATCAGTACTGTTTGGATCAAGATGACATTTCATCTACTATGTTTCAACCTCATAGGTTATCCTTTTGGTACTAATGTATTGTGTGATGTAATTTTAGTAATTTTGTCTTGTATTATATAATATATTGTCAATTTTCATTCGAAATACAATGTTTATTATCTATATGTTAGTTTTAAATATATTATTTTAATGTGATTTTGAGTGGAATATATGTGTAATGATGTGTAAAAATAATCTCTAAAATTTTATATTAAATTTTCAAAATTTTAATAAGATTTCCATTGTTTTTTCAAATTTTTTACGATATCGATATGCAATATCGATATATCCATCGATATATCCGTAAAATCAAAGTTGCGATACGACATGCGATATTGATATTTTCATCCTTAGTTCCATCCACCAACTTTTTTTTTATATTTACATCAATTGAAAATCAATTATTAATTTTTTCTCAATTTTAAATGATGAATTATTGCAAATATAGTTTAGGTTGATTAAAAAATTAAACAAAATTATTCACTAATCATGATTTTAATAATTTAAGAAAATATTTAGATTGATTTAGAAATATATACAACTAAACAATCAACAAACTTTTTGATTGACTTGATTTAAAAAAAAAATATTCGACATACATAAATATATATTAGAATTTGTATAAGTTGTTTGATATCGAAACATCAATTTGATCGTAAAGTAGATAACATTACGTAATACAATTATATTTGTTGGTCTCAAGTGGTGTTTGAGGTTCAGAGGGGGTGAATGAACCTTGGTCGATTTTGCAAATCTTTTAAAAAATTTACTGTTCTGCAAGTTACTTGAACTTGCAGAGCTAGACAGTTACTGCTTACAGCACTAGGATGCGGTGCTGCACGCTGTAACTAGAGTTTATACGCAGCGGAAAACTACGTTTTATAACACAAGGCTAATTTTCTCAAATATGATCTTTTTTTCAAAACGTTTTATGCTTATGATAGAGATAGAAATATGAAATAAAGCACAGATAAGAAAACAATAAAACACTTATGGCTTATAGTGGTTCGAAGGTGGTGTAATCCTTCTACGTCCATTATACTGCTACATCGAGCAGGAACTTTGTTAAGCAAGATTGGTTTACAGGACTTTCCTAACAATCTATCAACTTTACAAAGCAAACACCTACTAGAGTTCAACATACACACAGCAACTGCAAACTCGAAAGGCACACCCACACAGGGTTTCAAACTCCCACACAGGGAAGCTGTCTAACTCTAGACAACTATACAAACAACAAAGATCTCTCCTATCAACTGTTCGACACCTAAAACAACCTAAGCACACAGCAACAAGGTTAAAAAGTATACGATTTTGTTATTCAACTGGTGCGGTGAAGTGAGCTTCTGAATCCTTCGAATGATCTTTTAGTTTTGAACTTGCTTCACTTCATAGAGGTTGAGTGACTGAAACTGAGAATAGACTTGGAAGAGTATAGCTTGAATGCTTGAGAGTTTTGCACAAATGTTTCAGTAGTCAGCTTCAGGGTTGCTCATCCTCTATTTATACTTGTATGAGAAATATCTGTTGAAGGAGATATCTGTCTTTTGAATATTAAGTACTTGATCAAAGGTATGGCTCGCATTTAATGCGACTTGACTTTGTCTTTCGGAACATTTAATGCGGCAGTTGCGGCTACCAGCTTTTTACAGCGCGTCAATCCATGTGGCATTTTTGTATTGGCTTCGTGTCTGCAACTTTGATCTCCTCTGGAATGGCTCTATTTATTCTTGCTTGGATCTTTGTTCCTTGTACTGCATTTATCCTTCCTCGAATTGCAGGATACTTATTCTGTTTGTCATTGGTTCTGTTGACTGTTTGAGCAGTAATCTTCGCGCTGTATCCTAGGTCTGCTTGCAGCTGTTCGTTCTTTGCAGCGCTGCTGTAACTTAGACCTTCTTGCATTATCTTCATACAGTACTGCTGTATCTCTTCTTGCAGTACTCCTGTATCCTTTTCTTGCAGCGATGCTGTATCTGCTTTCTTGCAGCAGCTTCATTCTATATTTTTCAATGCAGCATTATTACTTGTGAAAACCTCCATCTTTCAACACCTATATCTAGATTCAAAACGAGTCTATGCTTTCACTTAAACATTATGAAAAATGGGGTACGTAGAATTTTATATTACATATTTGTTTTGTTTTATTAAAATCTAAACATTGAAATCCCAACAATATTTATTTTTATAAACACAATATTATTTAAATTATATAATAAGACCACCATATAGTTTAAGTATATATATAATTTAAACATAAATTCGATAATGCAACAACAACAAAATTAGAATTTTCTTGTTAAATTTTAAAATAAATAAACAAATAAAATTGTAATTTCCAAATTTAAAATAAAATCTTAAAATTCGATATTGAACAAAAAATCGAAAAAAGGAAAATTTTGACAATGTTCCAAAAATTTAAAACACTACAATAAACCCTAATTTATATCCAAGCAGAAAATATGTTAAGAAAAGAAAAAAAAATTCAAGCAATCATTTTGTTGCAGTACGGTCCCAACCTATTCGCCGTCACCACAAGCGCTAGGAACACATGTGGCACTACTGTGCGCATAATAGGTGGGTGTTTGTTTTTCCCTCAATTTCTTCCACACCACACCTGGTGAAATATACTGGGTGTGTCGGATCATGATACATGTATAATTTATTTTATTTATATATTTAATTTTATAATTTTAAATATAAAATTAAAGTGAGATAATATTTAATAATATATGTGTCATGATCTGACACATTCAATACATCAGATGTAGGTTGGAAGATACCCTTTCGCTCCATCTCATATCTTATACTAAATAATTTGACGAGCATAAAAATTTATAATATTAATGTTATTAAATAATTATTAATGTTAATAATAACACTTGATATGGTGTTCTAAAGAGAAAATTCAAAATTACTTGAATTGTCTTTTTTATCATGAATCTTCTCAAGTTAAATCTCCAATTAAAAATCCTCCTAAAGCTTCCATTTTAAATCTTAATTTTCTCAAAATCCCCTTTCATCAACCATAAATTTTGCCTTTTTCCCATACTAGTGCTAAAAGCAAGAAGAAGTGATATATAATTGAAAAAAAAAAAGAGGAAAATACTATGACAAATTCAAATTTATAAAGAATTAAAAAATAAATTATTGTGGGAGTTAGCTTTACCAAAATTTTGAAATCTGGGGTTGAAGTGTCATTTCACAAATTTCTGGTTGCCTTCTTCCGGTGTCGACCTACCATTAAAAGCCTTCTTTAATTCTCAACAGAAAAAAAGAAGTCAGAGGGAGAGGGAGAGGGATATGCAATCCCCGTCCTTCAGCCTTAACCCGAATCTGTAAATTTTCAAATTTTGAAACTTTGAAAACCTTTAGTCCTCGTATCACTAATAGAAAGGAAAATGAGTGGTCTGCTTGGCCCCACGGCTCAGAGACGCAACAGTATGGCCCAAAAGCGCAACCCCTCCGCCGTGAAGAAGTCGATGCTGCCTCAGTCGGAGAACGGCTCCGCCAATAATGGGTCCAACGCCAAGCCCTCCTCCCCTCCTCACTCGTAAGCTTTCTTTTTCATTTTTGCTTTTTGGTTTTTTTAACCCCCTTGATTTTATGAGTTGAGACTTAATTTTGGTTACGGTAAAATATAGCTAGTTGAAGGTAAAAGTTAAAACTTTGGAGATGGTTGACATATTAATTGCAAATAAATTGGGTTAGACAATTACATGGTTGATGCAAGAATATAGGTATTAGTTATGTAGAAGATGAGTTATTATGTGATGAGGGAGAATTTACTGCAAAAGCACCGCAGCTTTTCGTTATGCAATTCGAGTTGGATTGTCTGGAGAAATATAGAAAGGTTTGCTGCTCATAATCTTATATAGCTACTTGAAGGTCAAAGATTAAATCTTTGAAATTGTTGACATATTAGTCGCAGCTTTGGTTTATTCAACTATAAAGCGGATTCAAGTATTTTAGGTACTAGTTGACTGAAAGATATATGTTCATGGATTTAGGGTAATATATTGTGAGATGACAGAATTTATTGAATGAGAGGTGCCACATCATTATGTAATGCATTTCAAGATGGATTGTGGTATGAAGTATAGTAATATTTGCCTAAAAAAACTGCATGGAAAGTAAGTATGAAGAGCCATAAGTATGGATGTTAGGGTACAATTAATAATCGTCTCATTTGTGTACTGTTTGACATTGTTGTGTTGATTGCACGCATTCTGTTTTGTCTACAAATTGTATTTAAAGTGTTTAATATTCTTGCATATTTGCATTTAAGCTTTTTCGCGTTATCTTGATTAAGTTGTATCTTCATATTTCTCACATCAAGTATATTAGATTATATACTTTAAGGTTCCGTACACAGCCATCAACTTCCATACCTCTATGCTTGGTCAGTAATATAATTTGAAGTTGACCATGTATGGTTATATATGCACATAGGGAGAGAACAGTGAAGAAACTTCGGTTATCAAAGGCACTTACAATTCCTGAGGGCACCACTGTCTCAGATGCCTGTAGAAGGATGGCAGCCAGGCGTGTTGATGCTGTTCTTCTTACTGATGCTAATGCGTTGCTTTCAGGAATTGTCACTGATAAGGTATTCATCTAACGAACATTCTATATGCATATATATTGTTTCCTTGCTATTTCTTTTGTTTGTAGTTTATATTTATGGTGTTTTCATTAGTGGACGCTAGGAGGAGGGATATAATTTGTAGGTAGTGTTACTGCATCTGGGATCGGTGATATATGTCTTGGAACGGACTTCTTCCCTTCAAATTATTGAGATAATATATGAAGCTTTATCATTTCAAGGTTATTGTGTTTGAATTTACTGATTATTTTTTGTGCACAGGATATAGCAACCAGGGTTATTGCTGAGGACTTGAGACCAGAGCAGACAATAATTTCAAAAGTGATGACAAGAAACCCAATTTTTGTGAATGCTGATTCTCTAGCTATTGATGCTTTGCAGAAGATGGTCCAAGGTTATTATCCTATGCTTCTTTGCTTATATTGTTGGATCCCTATGCTTAGTCTCCTAGGTCTTGTATGATTTGGTAGCTAACTAGAACTTTCGTTTCAATGATGCATTAGGCTACTTCTATATTAATTGCATGCAAGAGTATAAACAATGTTTAAAGAATAAATAACTTAGAAAATTAATTACGTTGTCTTTCCTGATGTCTGGCGTTATAATTTTTGTAGTCCTTCCATTTTTAAAATCACCTGCACTTCAAAAAAGTCTTGCTTCATTAGAATTTAGAAAGTGCAAACTTCCATAAGTTACTATTACACCCTCAAATTTTGTTTACACGTATGATGTATTTAATACTTAACATTGCAACTACCTGTTTTGATAGGAAAATTTAGGCACCTCCCTGTTGTCGAGAATGGTGAAGTTATAGCACTCTTAGATATCACAAAATGCCTTTATGATGCCATATCAAGAATGGAGAAGGCTGCAGAGCAGGGAAGTGCTATAGCAGCAGCAGTTGAAGGTGTTGAACGCCAATTTGGCAACAATTTCTCTGGTTAGTTCTTATTCCCTTTTAATGTGTATTTTCTGTAAAAAGATGATTTCTTATTGATCAGCTGTAGGTTTTCAAAGAAAACATACAATAAATGACAACAACCTAAGCCTTTACCCTCCTCAGTGTTAGAGAAGTGTTTTGATTTACATTTGCTAACTCTTGGGAATCCTATCCTATATCCTAATAATGGAATATTAATTTGTGACTGGATTTACTGTCTATAAGTATTTTTTATTTTGCAATGTATATCCATGAAACCCTTTATGTGATGGTATAGTTATTTTGCATTGAACCCTTTACTCCAAGCATGGACATGCTAGCAACTTATAATTTTTTACCTGGAGGGGTAGCTTTTCAACTTGCCTACACTTGCTACTTATAGAGAGAGCCAAGTTTCAGATGAAAGTAGTGAAGGAATGTACGTGAGTAACCAAGAGAATATGTTGTTTTACTCTTTGAAGGTTCAGTATTTTTTATACTGGATGCCTAGCTAAGACGTTATGTGTGTCCAAACTCCAAAGTACTTGGGTTGGAACTTCATCAACTGTATATTGCTGTCTTTATATGATTAGGCCTAAGGTCCCAGGTGTTACCTAGTTTGAACTGTGAAGTAGATTGTCATAATAGCTTCTAAAGAGCTTGTAGACACTGATATCCATTGTTTTTTTTTTTTTTTTTTGAGTTTATGGCACTTCATAATGGCTTCTTTCTATTAGTTTTCTTCCATTCGCATAAGTTTATAAACTTATGAATACAGCTTTTTTTTTTTTGATTATGCGACTTGTTTTTTTGGTATTCCAGCACCATCTGCTCTTATAGAAACACTTAGGGAACGGATGTTCAAGCCTTCTTTGTCTACTATCATTTCTGAAAATTCTAGGTAAATTGTACTTCCGAAGTGTTTTTCTTTCTATGAGACAATGGTTTTGTTGCATTTGTTTTTGTTAATGTGCTGCAATATTGCCATGGCTTCAGGGTTGCAATTGTATCACCTTCTGATCCTGTTCATGTTGCTGCGAAAAGAATGCGGGACTTACGTGTGAATTCAGTTCTTGTTATGACAGGAAACAACATTCAGGGAATACTCACGTACAATCCTTGATAAGAAAACTATACTTCTTTTAATATATTTTAGGTGTATGTGAATAGATTCTTAAATTGTACAGTGGTTTTTCAAAATGATTTTACTAATGCTTTGTCTTATGGAAATTTTCAGTTCAAAAGATATTCTCATGCGAGTTGTGGCCATAAACCTCTCTCCTGAGGTCACTCTGGTGGAGAAGGTTTGTAGCTTCTTTATTATATTGGTCCAACCATATGGCTCCAATTTCTTGACTTGCTTGATATGTGTTCTACTATCATAATTTCACGAGTCATGAGGCTGCTCTTGCACCTAAGCGTAATTCATATTACACAACTTGTAAAACTCAGTTCTTAAAAGTAAACCCAGTGCTGGATTGGCATCTTTCCGATAACCTATTTGAATTACATGTATGGAATATGGATGCATGATAAGCAAAGAATCATAATCCATGTCATATGACTAACTTTTCAGGCTATATAGCCCATTGAATTGTGAGATGCTACTTTGATCTCTCAAATAAGTTTTAAATTCATGGATAATATGACATGTTTCCTTAAATTTCATCTGATAATCATTGTTTGGTTTAAAATGTTTCTAACTTATCATTCTTTCATGGTACTACTTTTTCTCAAGGTGATGACTCCTAGCCCTGAGTGTGCAACACTGGAGACAACTATTCTTGAAGCACTGCACGTAATGCGCGACGGGAAATTCTTACATCTCCCTGTTGTTGACAAAGGTCAGTACTAGTAATCTTATACATTCGTTTCCATTCTCTCAAAATTTTGACTTTTTTTTTTTAATCCCCTTTTCTTGGCAGATGGATCTGTTGTTGCCTGCATAGATGTTTTGCAGATAACTCATGCAGCACTTTCTATGGTGAAGTTCTTTTCTCCTGATTTGCATAGGCATAGATCAAGTGCAAATACTTTTGGTTCTTTGTTTTTATTTTTTTAAAATACCGTTGCTTATCTGATAATCCAAACTATTTCCTTACTTAAATGTTATGCGTTATGCAGTTTTATTACATGTAATAATTTCATCTATTGAGCTCTGAGGCTCTCATAACTAAGAGACAAAATTATCCATGTAGGAGTTGAAGGATTATCATGACTTTTTATTGTCTAAATCTGGGGTGGAGTATACCTTTATAAAATTGAATGTGCAAATTTGTCCTCATTAAACTGGGTGCATAAAAGATATGGCCTTCTGTCCCCATTAATCTTTTCACAGAGGGTATACCTATCTTTGTATTCTTTTGTTGGATTAAACCCATTTCCCTTAACCAATAAAATGTCCGTTTCTTATCCAAAGAAAAATAGTCTATGTTTGGGTTTATTTTTGAAAATTGGTGTTGTAAATCTCAAATATGTTTATTTCTTTTATCATCCACTTGAAAATTCTTCTGAAATATGTTTTCAGAAACCACACTTATATCAATCCTTAATTCAAATTATTGTGCTTCCTTTTCACAAAGTAAGGTTGTAGTTAACGGACATTCCTTATTCATTATGGAAACAAGTATACCCAACATGTTTACTTTCTTCACTTTAGTCAAGTTAGAAAATTCCTGTCGGTATCAAATCTATATTCACTTTGATTTTTGTCAGTGTAGATGTTCTTCAAACCTGGCACTTAGAGACAACTAATGCTATCTGATACTGGAAATTATACAGTACTAGCCAACACGGCAGTGTAGATATATCATTCTCAGCTTTCAGAGAATTAATTTCTTTTAATTTTCTCTGCAGGTTGAAAATAGCTCTGGTACGGTTAATGATGTTGCAAATACAGTGATGCAAAAGTTCTGGGATTCAGCACTTAACTTGGAACCACCTGATGATTATGACACTCACAGGTCTTTGCCGACCTTCTTGTGAATTACGTTGACGATAGGGGTGCATGTCTACTAATCTTTTGGTTTTTCTTTTATTCAGTGAGATGTCTATGTCCCAATATATGTCAACAGATGCTACGGAAAATTTGAAGTCTTCCTTCCCAGTTGGAAATTCATTTTCTTTCAAACTCAAGGATCATAAAGGCCGGGTGCACCGATTTAATTTTGGTGAGTAAAGCTTATATTGCACCCACCAATTTTATTTTGGTGAATACAACTTGTATACAAACCTTAGTTTTATTTGGACTTGTCACACACATCATCCCAACTTTGTATGGATCAATTAGTATTATTTGGTTCCTTTTAATATGAGTTTTCCAAATGTTCTAACTGAATGATAGGCTTTTAACTTAATATACTCTATAGTGATTGGCAATCCATAACAACATATTTGCCGGTTGTTACATTTTTAGAAAAAGAATTGAGTTTTTAATCTGTATGGCCAATAGAAGGCTGTGAGCAGCATGGAACTAGCTCTCAGTGCTGGTGCTGAGTTAGAGTTTGTCTTCATTCTCCATCAAATGCTATTCTTGCTTTAAATTGAAGTGGAAGTGATTATGATCTTGATTTTGCATTACAAAGTATTAGGGTGATCACTGCTGGTTTCTGACTGTCTGGTTGATCTTGATGAGGCATCCCTGATCTTAAGTTTGTTCTAATGTTATATTTTCTCTATCTTCCTAACCAGGCACAGAGAGTTTAGCTGAACTTGTTTCTGCTGTTATCCAGCGGGTGGGTGCATCGAGTGATCAAAATAGCCCTCAACTCTTGGTGGGTATATAAACATGAAGTAGATTACTACTTGTCGATTTTAAAGGGAACCCTGTTAATGTTTTTTCCATGTTATCTTTTAGTATGAAGATGACGAAGGTGACAAAGTTCTGCTTACGACAAATGGTGATCTGATTAGTGCTGTAACCCATGCAAGATCAGCGGGACTGAAGGTAAACATAATTGTTTTCCTCTGCATTTTCATATTTTACATAATGTGGAAAATTATGAAACGTGTGAGATTTGGCATGGATACTCAAGCTTGAGAATATTGCAGGGATATCAGCAGAAATATTAACAATTTGATATTGAAATTGTCGTGTAGTTTTAAAGGAATAAAATTCTTATTACTCAAATTTTGATAATCAAGATTACTTCTAGTCTAGCTCACTTATAAAGGATATTACTACATCAGGTTTTGAGACTACATTTGGACTACCATGATTCAAGTCATGAAACTAGGGAGGTATCTTCGTCTGAGACTGTGATTCAGCAGAAGGGCGGAACGAGCTCTCTCCGCTATGGGATATTTGCAGGGGCCGTTGCTCTGACCAGCATCGGTGTATTTGCCTACTTGAAACGCTCGAAAGCATGATGCAATGTGACTATTATGTACTATTGTTTAAAGTTTAACAACCAAAGTTGAAGCAGATTGTTCCCATGGCCATCGAAGTTAGATCTCGTAAGTTATAAACAAACTGCATTTTTTTGGATCAACAGCTTTCGATTTTGTAGATTGCGAAGGCAATATATGCTATCAAGTGATTGGGAAGATGCAAATATACAGAGTTAAAATAGATACAGAATAGGAATAATACCAAAAACCATAAAGGTGGCAAAAGTTGAATGAATTTGAATTTTCCATTATGTTATAAGCAAATGTAATGGTATAATATAGTAAGGAAAAATGGTCAATCTATAGTGCTTTGTACTGGCCATTGAATTTGAAACATCTCTTTTTTCTCAATGAAGATATTTATAATCCCTTATTTGATTAAATCGACATGCTCTAGAGAGAATTGTTTCAAGATAACCAAGTTTATTGTGAAAATAATTTAAGATTTTCCAGACACAAAAACTCACATTATAATTTAGTGAAACTATTCACAAAGTACACTTAGTTTCACATATTTATTTGGATTGTGGGTTGATCTGTGAGATGATTTCACGAGCGTCTTATTTTTTCCCATTTGAGTTCTTCGATTCAAATGTAGCTCTAATGCAATGCAACATCGATGCAGCTAAATCAGGTTAGCTTGATGTATAAAATTAACACGTTTATGGCTTTCTAAAATAGCCAAAATATTCACAAGGCACAAGATAATAGCTCTCGTTTCTAATTTGAATTTCATTTGTTAACATTAATGTTCTAAAGGAAATTTATAGTGGATTTAAGTCTTCGACGACCATGAAGGCAACATTATAATTACTTTTAAAGAAAAATTATATACACTTGTGATTTTCATATTCCACGCTACAGCTAATTGTGATGATAATTAACTCAATAGATCATGTACTAATTCCCTAAATTTAAGCTTGTGGATGTATGAGAGTGTGCAAATTTAGGATGACAATACACGAAATCTAATTCGATAGAATTGTGTATATCTTTAACTAGGTTGTACATAAAGTTTCCAAGATTACCAAAATCGTGCCAAAATCCAAACTGAACTGATATGTATATATGCATAAATCATTAATTCTTTTATTTTATATAATTACATAATACGTATTTAATTAATTTTTAAACCCATATTCAATTAAGTTAATAATTTATTATGCTAAAAATAATTTAAATTTCCATTTTTTTAAAATTAAAGATAACGAACAACGATGAACTATATTCCATTGACCCTTATCAACAAAACATATATGTTTTATATATTAGAGAAGTAAGTAACAAATTAGCATACTAATCAAATTATAATTGTGATCAAATGCCAAGTAAATTATATGTATACCTTAATGTAGAATGGTCTCTATAGTCTGGTTGGTCCGAAAGAAATTAATAATAATATAATAAATTTATTTATTTAATAATTTAATTTTAGACAAGTATTATATATATACACACACTAAATTATGTGAACTTCTTTTTGGATAAAACCACTTTTATTTTTAATTTTACGGTTGTAATTGGTGTGTAATTTTTTTAATATTTAAATATTGTATATTTAATTATGTACTATCTTGTTCTATGTATAAAAACAACAAACCTTAATTTATCTAATAATATTGCACAAAATAACTAATTGTCCCTAATTTACATAAGTCTAAAAATAAATTAATACAAAAAAAAATTAACTTTTTGTCAAGTTAGAGTTTGTAGTAGTGGAAGAGTTGGACTAGTTGGTGCATAGGGACTAATTATTATGGAAGAAGTAGAAGCCTTTTTCTAATCTTCAATTCATTTTAAATCATAAAATTTTGTAACTTTTGAAATGAAGTCAATGGTAGGTAAATTTCTCATAAATCACTTTTATATGTCATTTAATTTGTGAGAGTAGTAAATGAGGACAATGTTAATAAAATTAATATTTCTTGAATGGCTAAATTACAAATAAAATTATCATCGTTTCCAAAATTGTAATTTAATCATGGATTTTAAAATAAATAAAATAAAATAAAATAAAATCATGATTATAATAAATTATTGCAATTTGAACCACACTTCTAAAGATCACAACTTCAACATTGTTGGTCTCAAGTGGTTTTGGAGGTTCAGAGGGGATGAATAAACTTTCATCGATTTTAGAAAATCGTTTCGAACTTGCTACACTGTAAGTTACTTGAACTTACAGTACAAGTTGGAACAACTTACAACACTATGAAGTAGTACTGTCTGCTGTATCCTAGAGTTCTTGCAACAGAAAATTATATTTTGACAGAAGGCTTGTTTTCTCAAAAATGTTTTTTTATGAAAAACCTTTTATGCTTATTGTTAAAGTAAACAAAGATGCAACACAAAAAAAGATTAAAGCAATTAAAGCACTTAAGGACTTATAGTGGTTTGAAGGTGGTGTAATCCTTCTACGTCCACTCTACTGCTTCCCTAAACAGGAACTTCATTAAGCAAGATTGATTTACATGATACAACCTAACGAGTTATCACCTACTAGAACTCAACTCACACGCAGTTGCTGCGAGTTCTAAAGGTAAACCCACAAAGGATTTCTAAACTCCCACAAAGGGTAATAGCTTTTCTCCTAGACAACTAAAAATAATTAGTAAGGATGAATCCTTAAAACAACCTAGCACACAACAAATAGGTAAAAGTATATATTTGTTCTTCTTCAATTAGTACGGTGAAGTGATCTTCTTTATCCTCTTCCAATATTTAAAGTTGAGCTTGATCACTTAATCAGGTCGAGTGACTGAAACTTGTTTGAATGTTTGAGAGTATAGCTTAGAAATTGCTTGATCTTTTGAAAGCAAATGTTTCAGTAACCAGTCTCAATGCTGCTCGACCTCTATTTATACTTGTAGAAAGATATCCGTTGAGGGAATATCTCTCATTTGAAACTAAGGTTCTGATCACAGGCATGACTTGCATTTAATGCTTCTTGACTTATCTTCTCAGCTCATTTAATGCGGTGGTTGCGGCTCGCAGCTTTCTGCAACCTGTTAGGCCACATGTCATCTTTGCATTGGTTCTGCATCTGCAACTGCAACTTTGATTTATCTTAATCGGCTTTATTCTGATTTACTTTGGTTAACGTTCCTCGTACTGCATTCATTCTAGGGACAAAAATATCACGATATTTCGGTGAAGTATTGTTGGTCCGAGTGGTATAAGGTTAAGAGGGGGGGTGAATTAACCTTATCAAATTTTCAACTTTTACTCCAAAGAATGTTAAGTCCCTGATGAACAGGTAGCTAGTAAGCTTACTGCTCGACAGGTTCCTGCTGAGGCAGTGATCTCAGGACTTAGACAGAGAATGTAATGCACAGCGGAAATACTTATATTTTTCGAAACACGCTTTTAATGCAGTATGCTCAGATGCAGATAGATAGAAAGCTATAAGAGACACAAACAAGCTTATAGAGGTTCAAGGGTGGAGTAATCCCTCTACGTCCTCTCTACTCCTTCACAAGGAGGAACTTTGTTAAAGCTAGTTTGATTTACAATAGACTCAGCTAACACAAACTAAACTCTAAACAAACTGTCAGCTCTATCCACACAGGTAGCTGCACAGTGACCAACTATCGACCCACACAGGATCTCCACACAGGTTAACCGACCCACACAGGATCCTTTCTCTTCTTCAGAGAGATTACAACTTAGCAGTTTCAACACCTGCCTAAGCGACTCCTATCAGACTCAGAATAGAATAAAAGGTTAAAAACACAATCAAATGCAGCAAGCTCCTTGAACGTCAGAAGATCACAAAGGTAGCTGGCTTGCTGCTTGCTCAGTCTGATTAACTTGAGAGTATAAGCTTGTGCGTCTATTTTCTTCTCAGTTCTCTCTAGGTTGTATATTATCGTTGTATCTTTTTTTTTTTTGTAAATCAGACTCCTATATATAGGCATCAGATAGTTTTCTGCCCGTTGGGAAGACAGTCCTTTGCATGATGAGGTGTCTCTTCCTGATTGGTTCTGCCGATCTTCTGACACCTGTTCTGAAATGCCTTCATTCTGTTCTACAACTGCTTGTCCTTTGTCTGCGCAACTTCATTCTGCAGACTGCTTGTACTGTGTCCTTGCTGCTTTATCACACATGGCATATTCTGATTCGTTAGAACTGGAGTGACTCTACTGGCTAATCAGGTTGCATTGACTCTGATGAAACTGGTAGTATCCTCTTCGAGTCTTGCTTGCTGGTTGCTTGATACAGTATGCAGGTAGCAGGGACTTCGGCTTCCTGGCTGTTTGGCAGAATCTTCAAGTCCTTCCAGCATCCTTGCCTTAGCATATTTACATTTAAAACTCATCCAGATAGCTAAGGTTCTAATCTATTACACGTTTTGTCTCATCAAAATCTATTACATTCACTACAAGAAAAATGCTAAACAACAACACCAATTTTACAACGGTTTTTCGAAAAACCGTTGTCGTAGACATCTTTTACAACGGTTTTCCGAAAAACCGTTGTCGTTGTGCGAAAAAAATGCACAACGACAACGGTTTTTTACAACGGTTTTTTTGTACCGTTGTTGTAGATGTCTACGACAACGGTTGGGACAACGGTTTTTTTTATACCGTTGTCGTTGTGCGAAAAAATTCGCACAACGACAACGGTTTTTTACAACGGTTATTAACCGTTGTCGTAGACATCTACGACAACGGTTGGCACAACGGTTTTTTTATACCGTTGTCGTATATGTCTACGACAACGGTTAATAACCGTTGTCAAAAACCGTTGTCGTTGTGTGAATTTTTTCGCACAACGACAATGGTACAAAAAAAACCGTTGTTATAGACATCTACAACAACGGTTAATAACCGTTGTAAAAAACCGTTGTAAAAAATGAAAATTTTTGAAAGAAGTTAATAAAAGTAATGCATGTAGAATTTTAGCACATAAATGTTAGTGGCCAAGTGGTTTCAGCTCAAACACGGGGTCGCGAGTTCAAACCTCCAGCGACGCAAATTTATTCGTGCTGACGTGGCAGGTGATGTGGCGTTGACCCGATGATGTGGAGGTGACATGGCGTTGACCCGCTGACGTGGAGGTAACGTGGCGTTGACCCGATGACGTGGCGCTGACGTGGCAAATGGCTTGAAGACTGCACTTCCTCAACCGTTGTGCCAACCGTTGTCGTAGATGTCTACGACAACGGTTAATAACCGTTGTGGAAAATAAACTCTTCGACAACAGCATCTTCGACAACGGTAAATTTGTTCTTTTACAACGGTTATTAACCGTTGTCGTAGACATCAACGACAACGGTTAATAACCGTTGTGGAAGATGGGGTCTACGACAACGCCATCTTCCACAACGGTTGAAATCTGGCTACGACAACGGTTAATAACCGTTGTCGTTCTGCGTTTTTTTTGTAGTGATTTCATCCTATCAATTTCCCCCTTTTTGATGATGACAAAACTCCTTAACAGGATCAAATAACCATATATTATTAACTTGGAACAAAGATGCAAAAAGATAAAATCATTCATAGGCAAGCATCAAGTTCACAAGACGTGAGCTTTCATTAACCAGAAGAATCAAATTCTCATTGATCAGTGTTAGGTACAAGACATATACATACTCAAGCAGATAGCAGAATCAAACAGAAACTTAAACAACAGAATAAACATAAGCAAAAAAAAAGGTAAAAACATCAAGTCTTCAACCAACTGGCCTTCTTCTTTCTTTCAAACTTTGAGCCTTTCCACCAGTTGGCTATCGAATCTTGATAGCTAAGTTCCATCCTTTTCACCATTTCCTCAGACTCTTCAAACCTGAGCCAGAAGTCTTCACTGTATGGTATGGGCTCCTTTCCAAGTTTCTGCTTTAGCTTCACTTGAATTGGAAGTCCACCTTTCTTTGTCAGCTCCAGAAACCTCTGCAAAGCCTCCTTGTTCGTCTTGAATCCTCTGAAAAGAGCAGATTCCTTGCAGAGGGTAGTGAAGTACTTCATCAGCTCCTTTCTTTTGAAAGCTTCTATCTGAAAAAAGGATGGGTTGACCTCAGTAGGAAGAGTGACCTCCGGGATTTCTGGGGCTAGGAATCTGTCACTCCTGGGATCCGGGCTTGCTTCCAGGAAGCTTCTGAGAGTGGCACTTGCTCGACATCTGGATTTTGCAAATTTTTCTCCATTTCCACCATGTCAGGCAGCTTGTGCGGAGGGAAGATCTTGTCAAGGACAACTCTAGGATTTGTTGCAAAGACAGCATCCAGGTTGCTTTTCAGCTCTGCTTCAGTCCTCCTCCTTTTCTCTTCTCTCATATCAGCACCCTTCCTGAAGCCTGGATGAACAGACCCAGAAACAGCATCTGATTTTCTTTTTGCACTGCTGTCTGAAGGGCCCCTAGATCCAGCTCCCTTGTGTCCGCCTTCTCCAGAGTCATCTCTCCTCCTACTGCTCACTACCATCTGTCTGCAGGCAGCAGGGTCCTGTCCAGCCTTCTGTCTGCCTTCAATCCTTCCTTCCCCCTTTTTGTCATCATCAGCACGTCCAACCGCAAAACTGACCATGGAGTGAATATCAGACAAGGTGCCTGAGTGATCCCGCAGGGTCTGAGATTGGTTGAACTGCTCCTTGTCCATCCGGTCTACTGCAGTGACTAGAGCTTTCTGACTGGCCTCAAGAGAGATCATCTTCTCCTCTTGCCTGTTTAGCTTCTCCATCACGCTCTTGACAACTTCAACTACAGCATCCTCCTTAGGGGGTCGGTAGGCGGCTATCATCTGAGTGAGCTTTGACAATGTCACGTTGAGGGAGTCCATAAAAGAATAGGTCTTTACAGAGTGGGAGCGGGTATCATTGCGGATTTTCCTGCTCGCCTTCACCAAGGACTTCCCCATTTGTTCAATTGCTGTCAGCACCTCTTCATTTGATCTGGCAGGTTCCTGGCGTTCTCCTGCTGGTGCCTGTTCATCAGAGACAGATGTTAGGGCTTTGGATTTTTCGGCTCCGGTATCACCCTGTTCACTGGGTGACCCTTCATCGCTGCTGGTAGGGCTACTGGATTCTCCACCTCCTGATCCAGTATTCTTAGAGTGAGTTTCCTCCTCAGCATCCTCCTCTTGTTCTCCCAGCTTCTTGTCCTGTTCAGCTACCTTACCCTTGCTGAACACTATTTCGGCCTCCTTCTCCTTCTCTATCTCCTCTACTACCTCCTGCACTGCATCCTCCTGCACTTCAGCCTCCTTTTCACTCGCAGGCTCCTTTTCTCCACTTTTGTCTCCTTCTGCCTCCTGCACTTCCACCACCTTTTCACCCGCAGCTACTTCCCCCTCAGCGACCGTCTCTCCCTGGTCCACCGATTTGGCAAGTGTTGTCTCCTCCACCTCTATTGGAATAGCTGCATCAGGTTGCTCCTTCTCCATGAGGGCAGGTTCCTCCACTGCTTCAGCTTGAACAGGTGCCTCCTGCTGCACATGTTCCCCCTCAGCCTCTACCTCCATTGGTGTAGGAATGGTGGTCTCCGTGGTGTCATCGGTGGCTGCTACTGTGGTTGGAATTATCAGCTCGAGAGATGCCACATCAGCGAGGGTTTCCAACTCCTTAGCCTTGGGAAAGTCAGTTGGCGTCGAGCTCCTCTCCTTCATCGGCGTCTGTACAGGTACTTCAGGAAGAATAATCAGGTCAGTAAGGTATGAGAATTCCTCACCGCTTTTCTCCATTGGTGAAGGTGACCGCCTGCTGATAGGTTCCACCATCAACGCTGAGCAGGAGGATCCTTCACCTATCTGGGGTTCCCTTACTGGCCTTCTCATTCTGGTATCTGCCAGGCTGATATCTGCAGCCTGCTTCAGCATCCTCTCCATTGCTTCCTGCTCCCCGTACTTTGCAATCTGGGCCTCAGCAAAGCCCACATCATCGCCTACTCTGACCTGGTCAGCAGCAACATCCAGTATCACCTCCTCCCTATAGAAGTCTGGCTGGATGACAGCTTCTTTCCCCTTCAGGCTCCTGGGGCCAGACAGCTGTGCGGCAGCTTCCTTCTACTTCCTGGCCTCCAATTCAGCGGCTATCTCCGCGTTTTCAAGAAATTCCGGCCATTTCAGCTTCCTGAGATCCTTCAGGAATTTCTTTTGAAGGATCTCCTCCAAATCATCCATGGCGACCCAGTTCAGCGCCCATTCCTCCTCAGTCTTCCAGTCTGCCCACTGGATGAGTTCTTCCCTGGGCAGGTGCCTGTACTGCCACCAGGTGGTGAATCTTTCCACCAATTTACCGAACTCCGCCTCCAGCTTCGGTATGCTGATGACGAACTCAACTACCTCCTCCTCCTCATCATCATCATCATCAACAGCTGTATTCCCTTCCAATTCCTCCCTTGGAGAATCAATCTCCACTTCCACTGCAGGTTTCTTAACAGCCCGAGTGGTGACGATCTCTGGTTCATCATCAGAGATGACCAATCTCCTCTGCACATCTTTCTTGTGCTTGATCTTCTTTGGTACAGCAGGAGCTGGTGAGGGCTCTGCAGGCTCCTCCATCCTCGAGCTGCTTTCAGACGAAGGAGAGGCAGTGTCGCGGAATGCCTTCCTTGTCCTTGAAGCGCCCTTGAGGTCCTCAGAGACCTCCCTGGTTACTGGGGATGACCGAGCAGTGGTCTTCTTGGCAAAGACCCTACCCGCATCGATGAATTTCCCTTTCTGGATGGGCTTCCCCTGGGACAGATCCACCTTCAAGTGACCCAGGAGGGTGTTGATAATAAGCCCATAGGTAGGCTTACCTACCTTCTTCTCCACTTCCTCCACCAGCCTGGAAAGCAGGTAGCTGGCCCAGTCCACCTTCTCCTTCTTCACAATGGCCATCATCATCCTGTACCGGAAGTTGGTACACTTATCAAAGGAACCAGAGCGGTTCTCTATGATATGGCAGCAGATATCATGCAGCAACTCAAACTCCAGATGGAAGACCTTCTTGCTGCAACTCCGGGACATCTCCGCCGTGTCCTCCTTCCCGGTGAACATCGTCCAGAACTCCTCCAGCTGGTCTTCTCCGTAAGTGGAGAGGTCACTGGCGTTCATCCCTGCAGTAGGCAGAGCGAACACCTCTTCCAGAAGACCGGTGTCCACCACCACAGTCACTCCACCAACTTTTGATGTGATCTCTGACCCATCTGCAGAGACCTTTGCCCTCCGGTAGAATTTCTCCACCTGCTCCTCCGCGTACGGGGCCTTGTGATAGGAGTAGAGTCTGAGAAGTCCGGTCTCATAGAGACATTGAAGGATATTCTTCATAACCTCCTTCGAGTTTCCTTCTTCTTCCACCATCTTGAGGAGGATCTTGCGGTCCACTAGCCTTCCATCAACGACTTGGGATGTTTTTAGTGCCATTTCAGAGAGGGAGAGAGAAATCTGAAAACTGGAAAGCTTTGAGAGAGAGAGAGCACGAGAGATTAGGGTTTGCAAGAGAATGGAAATGTTTAAGTGTAAGAGATGAGTGAGAAGAAAGACTTCCTTATATTTGAATTTTGGTGAGAGATGATCTGACGGTTCTGATTGGTCTTGAATTTGAAAAGACCCTTAATCCAATGGTTGAGATTTTTGGCGCGGTGTACGTGTGCGTAAGGACTTGATGTGATATATTGTGGATATCGAGGAGTTTCCTGCAAAAAACGGCTGCTAACCGCGGGGTAACTGTTCCTCTTTTCACGCGCTTAAGTTACTGGATCCTGCAGGTAGCTCAGAGCAGTAACATTGTATCCAGTAACTGTCCAGGGACCTTGAGCAGTAACCTTTAGGTTGCTGTTCTTCCTTTGTCTTGCCTATGGTTCCCCCTGAATATTATAGTCATTTCAACAGACAATCATAGGGTTATATAGAAAAGATATTATAAATTGATTATTCCCAGCTTGTTTCTTAGAAACGAAAATCTTGATTCGCATAGTGGCTTTGTGAATATGTCAGCTAGCTGTAGATCAGTATGCACTTTTTGCAAAGAGATATCTTTCTTTTCAACGTGATCTCTGATGAAGTGGTGTCTGATATCAATGTGTTTAGTTCTTGAATGTAGAACTGGATTGTGGGTGATAGCTATTGCGCTTGAATTGTCACATAGGATAGGTGTTTTCTTCTCTTCAATTCCGTAGTCCTTTAGTTGCTGTTGAATCCATAGAATTTGTGCACAGCAGCTTCCTGCAGCAACATACTCGGCCTCGGCTGTTGAGCTATAGAGGTTTGCTTTCTGCAGAACCATGATACCAGTTTGTTTCCTAGTAGCTGGCAGGTACCACTAGTGCTTTTCCTGTCAATTTTGCAACCTGCAAAATCAGAGTCAATATAACCAATAAGCTTGAGTCCTCCTTCTCTCGGGTACCATAGACCAGCTTCCTGGGTTCCTTTGAGGTATCTTATGATTCGTTTGGCTGCGGTCATATGTGACTCTTTTGGAGCAGCTTGATATCTTGCACACATTCCCACTGAGAACATGATATCTGGTCTGCTTGCTGTCAGGTAGAGCAGTGACCCAATTAGTCTTCTGTACTTTGTAACGTCTACTGCTTTGCCATCAGTGTCCTTGTCTAGGCTTCCTGATGTTATCATTGGTATGCTTACTGTGCTTGCATTTTCCAATCCAAATCTCTTTATCAATTCCTTAGTGTATTTTGCTTGATTGATGAAGGTTCCATTGCTCAGTTGTTTGACTTGTAGACCGAGGAAGAAGCTTAGTTCTCCCATCATGCTCATTTCGAATTTGGATTGCATGAGACTTGAAAATTTTTGGCACAATTCTTTGTTTGTTGAACCGAAGATAATGTCATCGACATAGATCTGAACGAGCAGTATGCTATCTCCATCTTGGATTCTGAAGAGTGTCTTATCCACCTTGCCTTTCTTGAATCCATTATCAAGTAGATACTTCGAGAGAGTATCATACCAGGCTCTAGGTGCCTGCTTTAGCCCATAGAGAGCTTTCTTCAATCTGAAGACCATGGTTTCTGGATTTTCTTCAAATCCTGGAGGTTGCTCCACATACACTTCTTCAGCGAGCAGTCCGTTGAGAAAAGTGCTTTTAACATCCATCTGGTAGACTGTCAGATTGTTGTGAGCGGCATAGGCTAGGAAGATCCTGATTGCTTCTAGTCTTGCTACAGGCGCAAAAGTTTCTTCAAAATCTATTCCTTCCTCCTGGCAGTAACCTTTTGCTACTAATCTTGCCTTGTTTCTGACTACTTGTCCTTCTTCATCGAGTTTGTTTTTAAATACCCATTTTGTGCCGATTACTCCTTGGTAAGTAGGTCTAGGAACTAAATACCATACTTGGTTTCTTTCAAATCCATTAAGCTCTTCTTGCATTGCCTGTATCCAGTTGGTGTCCACTAGAGCATCTTCCATGCAGCTTGGTTCTGTTTGTGAAATAAAGCAAGCAAACATTGCTTCATGGGGGTTGCTTCTTCTTGTTTTCACTCCAGAGGTGGAATCTCCTATGATCTGATTCCTTGGATGATTTCTTAGCCATTTCCTTCTAGTTTCTTCAACCTGTTGTTCATTTTGAATTTCAGCAGGTTGCTCGTGATCATCCTGTTCAGCTTGCTGATTTGGATCGTACTGTATTTCTAACTGTACTTCCAGTTGAATTCCTTCAGGGTTGTATGTATCTTCTTGTATTACTGGTGCCTGCTGGTTTGGAGTAGGTTCCTGTTCTCCAAGTTTCTGTGTAGTTGCAGGTTGCTGATTTTGAGTTGATTCAATATTTTGGAGATTTGGTAACTCAACATCAATATATTCAACACGAGTGTTGGTGATGTGAGTTTTTCCAAGATCTTCATTAAGTTCATCTATATCAGCCTTAGAACAGTGTGGTTCATCAAAATCCACATGTACTGTTTCTTCTACAACAAGTGTTCTCTTGTTGAAGATTCTGAAGGCTTTGCTTACCGAGGAGTATCCTAAGAATATTCCTTCATCTGACTTTGAGTCGAATGCTTTCAGGTAATCTTTTCCATTGTTGAGTACATAGCACCTGCATCCAAAAATATGAAAATGTTCAATATTTGGAGTATAACCGAACCATAGCTCATAAGGAGTTTTATTCAAATCTTTGTTGATAATGCATCTGTTCTGGGTATAGCATGCTGTGTTGATTGCTTCTGCCCAAAATCTCTTGGGTAGCTGTGCTTCAGCTAGCATGGTCCTCTCAGCTTCCTTCAGGGTTCTGTTTTTCCTCTCTGCAACACCATTTTGTTGCGGCGTCCTAGCTGCTGAGTATTCATGCTTGATTCCATTGTTAGAGCAGTACTCTTCAATAAACTTGTTTGTGAACTCAGTTTCTCTGTCTGTTCGAATTTTGATAATGTTTAGGCTCCTTTCGGTCTGCAGCTTCTTCAGTAGCTCCGGTAACCTTCGCTGAGTGTCTGATTTCTTTGTCAAGAACAGTGTCCATGAGAATCTTGAATAGTCGTCCACCACTACAAGTGTGTACTTTCTTCCACTCATGCTTACTGGTTCTACCGGTCCGAATAGATCCATGTGTAGTAAGTCTAGCACTCTTTCAGTTGACCTTTGTATCTTGTTTTTGAAGGATCTTTTAGTTTGCTTTCCCTTTTGGCATGCTTCACATAAACTCTCCTTTTTGTACACCATATCGGGTAGCCCTCTGACCAGTCCTTTCCTGGCTAACTTGTTGATCGTTTTGAAGTTCAGGTGGCTCATCCGTTTATGCCATAACCAGCTAGCTTCTGATGATCCTTTTGCTATGAAGCAGGTAGCTGTGGTTACTGAGCTCCAGTCAGCTACATAGATGTTTCCTTTTTTAGTTCCTGATAGCTTTACTTCCTTGGATTGGCTGTCCCTTATCAGGCATTTGTTGTGATTGAACTCCACTGAGTAACCTTTGTCACAAAATTGGCTTATGCTTAGCAAGTTGTATTTTAGGCCTTTGACATACGACACTTCTTTAATGTGAGTGTTTCCTTTGATGAGAGTTCCAACTCCTCTAGTGCTTCCCTTGGAGTTGTCTCCGAAGATTACTTTGAGTCCTTTGCACTGTTGAAAGTTCATAAGGATTTCTTTGTCTCCAATCATGTGTCTCGAACACCCGCTATCAATGTATCACACTTCCTTGCTGGTTCCTGCTGTAGGTACCTGTAAAATAGAGATTACTGGTTCTTAGGTACCCATACATGTACGGGTCCTTCTTTGTTAGTACCTTTTGGAATCCAAACTTGTCTCACAACAATTGTTTTGTTGTAGACTTGGTGGTTTCGTTTATAAGAGGTATCCTTCGGATACTGAAATGTGTGTGCAACCTGTGTATACCCGTCACTTTTGAAGTGAGGTCCTCCACTATACTTCCCTTGAGTATGAGCTCGTTTAGGTTTAGACATTCTGGTCTTAGTATTGGTGGGATAGAGGTTTCTGTTCAGCATCCTTGTAGGTTGCTGTTTTCTCTTGTTTCTATCAGCAGATTGATTCTGCTGTAGCCAGCTTTTGAAAACAGGCTTATCCCCTAAGGATGTGCACATGGGTCTCTTGCCCTTGTCTATTGCGTTCTCCAAGCTTGCTGTTGAGTTATTGGATAACTTCTTTTCTTTTGGGGTTCCAACTCGAATGAAAACAATAGTTTTAGATGATCTTGCTGTTCCTTGAGAGGTTCCTGCACAGTATCCTAGGCCTGTCCTATCAAATGGACTTTTGCCCGAATTCATGCATTCCTTGGCTTTTTTAGCTGACTTGCTAAAGGATCCTATAACTGCTTGAAGATCACTCTTCTCATTCTCAAGTTTGGCGATTCTCAGATTGAGCTTAGATGCTTGCTCTAGGAGGTCACTGCACTTTGAGCTATCAAGCTCATATACAGATAGCTTTTCAGCTAGCTGTCTGTTTTCCCTCCTGAGCATCTCATTTTTGAGTTTTAGCTCCTCATAAATTGAGTTTATCTGTTCGAATTCGCTCATGATTTGTTTAAGGGAGAGGCTTGTTTTAGACTTTTTCTCTTTCACTATGAGCTGGTTAGGATATATCACCTCATCATCCTCGCTGTCCTCAGCTTCCTGTGCCATCAGACAGATAAGTGCTTCATCTTCCGAGGATGAGGAGTCACTGTCATCATCAGAGGAGTCCGCATCTTGCTGAGCCTCCTTGGAAGGTTCCTTGCCCTTTTCCATCTCACTTAAGAAGACTTTAATTCTCCTCTGTTCCTCTCTTCGTTTTTCCCTTTTCTGGGATGACTCTCCATTGGGGTACCTGTTGACTTTAGGATGAGGACACTCTTTGGCATAGTGTCCTGGTTTTCGGCAATTGTAGCAGAGATCGGACATATCCTGGTTTGGTTGCTGAACAATGGGTTGTTGGGGAGGTGTCTGATACTTCTTAAAGTCACCTTTTCTGTTGTATCTGATGAATTTCTTGAAATTTCTTAGAAGAAGGGCCATTTCTTTATCAGTACCCTCGGCAAGTGGCTCACCCTCCTTACTGCAGATAGCTCCAGAGTCTTTTACGTTTCTGGCTGTCAGGGCAGTTACCTTTGTGCTAGATTCCTCAGCTTCCTTCTTCCTTCTGTTGATATCATATTCGAAGGCTTTTAAGTCAGAGAAGAGGTCAAAGGTACTCATTGACTTTAGATCCATTGACACCCTCATTGCAGTAGTTTTGGTTGTCCCATTCTGCAGGTAGTGCTCTTAGCACTTTCATATTTTTCTCCTTCTGAGTGTAGAATTTGTCCAGGGATTCAAGCTCATTTACAATGTTTGTAAACCTCAGATCCATATGCTCTAAGGTCTCTTCAGGGAGCATCTCGAACAGCTCGAATTTCTGGGTTGCTGTAGACACCTTGTTCTCCTTAGTCAGCTCTGTTTCTTCGCAGATTTGTTCAAGTTTGTTCCATATATCCATGGCGGTCTTGCATGTCTTGACTTTGCTAAAGGTTCCTTTATCCAGAGTAACGAATAAGGCGTTCTTGGCTACATTGTCCAGGTTAGCTCGTCTTCTATCATCAGCCGACCATTCTTCCCTCGGTTTGTCAATCACAGCTTGATGGGGAATGGCTCCTGCATCGCCAACTTCGGCAGCTCTCGCAAATATTAGATTAAGTTTGGTGATCCTTGAAGGTCCATCCGTGATAACCATCCACATTTCGTCATGCATGGCTGAGAGATGTGCCTGCATTCTAATCTTCCAATCGTCATACTCTTCAATGGAAAACATAGGAAGCTTGTGCGTGTCCATGATATGATGAAAGCAATGTATGCAGATTTTCGAAAAACAGAGATCAGGGATTTGACCAGACAGATTGGGTTTCTAATCCAACCTGCTCTGATACCACTTGTTGGTCCGAGTGGTATAAGGTTAAGAGGGGGGGTGAATTAACCTTATCAAATTTTCAACTTTTACTCCAAAGAATGTTAAGTCCCTGATGAACAGGTAGCTAGTAAGCTTACTGCTCGACAAGTTCCTGCTGAGGCAGTGATCTCAGGACTTAGACAGAGAATGTAATGCACAGCGGAAATACTTATATTTTTCGAAACACGCTTTTAATGCAGTATGCTCAGATGCAGATAGATAGATAGAAAACTATAAGAGACACAAGCAAGCTTATAGAGGTTCAAGGGTGGAGTAATCCCTCTACGTCCTCTCTACTCCTTCACAAGGAGGAACTTTGTTAAAGCTAGTTTGATTTACAATAGACTCAGCTAACACAAACTAAACTCTAAACAAACTGTCAGCTCTATCCACACAGGTAGCTGCACAGTGACCAACTATCGACCCACACAGGATCTCCACATAGGTTAACCGACCCACACAGGATCCTTTCTCTTCTTCAGAGAGATTACAACTTAGCAGTTTCAACACCTGCCTAAGCGACTCCTATCAGACTCAGAATAGAATAAAAGGTTAAAAACACAATCAAATGCAGCAAGCTCCTTGAACGTCAGAAGATCACAAAGGTAGCTGGTTTGCTGCTTGCTCAGTCTGATTAACTTGAGAGTATAAGCTTGTGCGTCTATTTTTTTCTCAGTTCTCTCTAGGTTGTATATTATCGTTGTATCTTTTTTTTTTTTGTAAATCAGACTCCTATATATAGGCATCAGATAGTTTTCTGCCCGTTGGGAAGGCAGTCCTTTGCATGATGAGGTGTCTCTTCCTGATTGGTTCTGCCGATCTTCTGACACATGTTCTGAAATGCCTTCATTCTGTTCTGCAACTGTTTGTCCTTTGTCTGCGCAACTTCATTCTGCAGACTGCTTGTACTGTGTCCTTGCTGCTTTATCACACATGACATATTCTGATTTGTTAGAACTGGAGTGACTCTACTGGCTAGTCAGGTTGCATTGACTCTGATGAAACTGGTAGTATCCTCTTCGAGTCTTGCTTGCTGGTTGCTTGATACAGTATGCAGGTAGTAGGGACTTCGGCTTCCTGGCTGCTTGGCAGAATTTTCAAGTCCTTCCAGCATCCTTGCCTTAGCATATTTACATTTAAAACTCATCCAGATAGCTAAGGTTCTAATCTATTACACGTTTTGTCTCATCAAAATCTATTACATTTCATCCTATCAAGTATCACCAAAAATATCACAATAATGACAAATCCGATATAATATACACATGTAGTTTTTTTTTTCGGAGAAATATCGGCGAAATATCGAAAAATATTGTGCAAATGTCATTATCGGCATGAAATGGATAAATATCGTGGTGTTTCGCTGATATATCGATGAAATATCGGTCAAATACAGGTGTCGGTGGGTTGTCGGTGCGAATGTGAATTTAATTTTTTTTTAATTTTTTGACTCTCTTTGACATTGTTTTAATTAATTAGCTTTCAAATTCTAGTTATTATAGATTTAATTTATAAAATTAAAATACAATTAATATGAAAATTGTATGTTTGACATGTGGTCTTACTTTTATATATATAAAGATAAAGATAAATGTATGTTTACTAAATTTAAAATCACATAATGTATATTTCATTATTGAATTGGATAGATAAATTAGAAACAATCGATTATATATATATTTCGTTATTCGTAAATACAATCAATATTTTATACCTCTATCAATTAAATAAATTTTATGATTCAAATATTATTAATTTATAGAAATTTTTATTATATCCAAACAAATCAAACAATGAAATAATACGATTATCTTATTTCTCTAAAAAAAGATTACGATTATCTTTCTTGAGAAAACAATACTATTACTTACCAAAAAGAAAAACGCAAATAATATTTTGTACAAAATTTGTCATGTTATTATAGTAGACAACGTTTATATAGTATTTTATCTATATATTTGTTGAAAATATCATTTTATTTGAAATTATAAGTTCAATATATGTGTTAATGTTAGTTATAATAATCTATAAACTAATAGATATAATTTTTCAATGTTTTTAGAAAGTTTTCATATTTTTTTTAAAAATGTCCTATATTTCCACCGAAACCGATACCGACATCGATATTTTCGTAAAATTAGGGTACCGATATTTTCACCGAAACTGATATTTTCGTCATTGATTCATTCTTCCTCGTATCACAGATTGGGTTGATTCTGCAGCCGTATCTAAGCTTTTGTTGAAGTATACAACAAGTTTTGACTCTGCGCTACATCCTGAAACTGTTTGTAGTAACTTGATCTTACTGCATTGTTGTAACTTATTCTACCAGCATAGTTGTAACTTATTTTTGGTTGCAGCTTCTTTTTCTTCTTACTGCTGCATTGCTTTTGACTTTTCCTGTAATTCCTTTATATATGCTTTGCTTGATACAGTAAGTCGTTTCTTGAAATCCTCCATCTTTCAGAACCTTAACTTACAGAATCAACTCTAATCTATATGTTTTCACTTAAACATTGTGAAAAAGGGTACTCTAACTTCCTATTACATGGTTGGTTTTGTCTCATCAAAATCTAAATATTGATATCCCAACAAACATTTACATAAAAATTAGGGTTTTAATACACTATTGTAATTCGACTTTACCATGCTATTTTATTGACACGTAAACTTGAATACAATTGTGCTTCAAATTGCAATAATGAGTTCAATTTGTGATTTTTTTTATGCTAAATTTAAAATGTTATGATTAAATTACAAGTTTGTAAAAAGGTGGTGATTTTGGCTCGAATTAAATTGCAACTTTTTAAAATGTGGTGATTTTTTTTAGTAGTGTTTGTGTGCACTAGGTGCATGGGTCATGATCCATACAATTGGGCATATGGGTTGGGTCGGGTCTAGTTTAACTCGGATCCGCGCCCTTTTTTTTTTTATAATTTATGTCATAACATTTATGTTGTAATAATATAACCTTTATGTTGTAATAGTGTAACCTTTATGTACATATTTCATAACCTTTTCACTGAATGACTTATACTTTTTTCACTATAAAAATTCATGCAATATAACCCAAACCTTTATGTTGTAATAATATAACATTTATGTTGTAATAGTATAACCTTTATGTACAGATTTCATAACCTTTTCAATAAATAACTTATAATTTTTTCACTATAAAAATTCAATATAGCCAAAACCTTTATGTTGTAATGATATAACCTTTATACTGTAATACTATAACCTTTATGTATAAATTTCATAACCTTTTCAGTGAATAACTTATACTTTTTTCACTACTCAGCACTGTAAAAGGTTATGTGCATATAACTAAAAAGTTAAGTTCGCTAAACTAAAAGGTTATGTCAATATACAACAGAACTAGAATTTGACTTAGGGTTTGGGCTAGGGTTTTGGTGCGTGGGGGCGCGTGAGGCGCGCGTGGAACGCGTGAAAGGCACTTTTGGGCGGGTTGATCCGGTTGCACGGATTTAGGATTCGTGCACCTGGTGTATAAAAACAATTGTGTTTTTTTTTTTTTAGCAATTAAGCCTTGTTGAAATCTTATAATTGCTTTATTTTGAGACAATTTTTTTTAACTAAAAACATATTTATTTTAGGATAGCGAGAGTGTGTTGATTATTGATTTTACATTAAAAAAAAATCCATTTTCATGGGAATTAAACACCAATAATTGAATGACATTAGTCGTCTCAATTAAATTTTTTATGTTTAAATTTCAGAGAATCAAATCATTTCACTTCTACCTCTAATAATTCATAATTAACACCTTGTAATTACCATTAGACCACCAAGCTTCGTGAGCTCTCCTCAATTAAGTTCCCCTAGCTACCAACTATTAATTAGGGCTTCTTGGAAGGTGAATTTAATTTTAGAATCCCTTCTATACATCTATCTATATATATACAATATATCTGGAGAGAGAAAGAGAGTATTATATAAGGGAAAACGACAAACTTACCTAAACTTAAATTCTTGTCTGCCGTTGTAAACAGTTTTT
This sequence comes from Scutellaria barbata, assembly GCA_028654395.1. Classification (NCBI taxonomy): domain Eukaryota; kingdom Viridiplantae; phylum Streptophyta; class Magnoliopsida; order Lamiales; family Lamiaceae; genus Scutellaria; species Scutellaria barbata. The sequence continues at coordinate 9,893,179 of CM053650.1, forward strand.
TGAACTCACAAATGTCATTTACCCGAATGAATTACTTAGAGGCGTCATACCTTATCCATCGTAAATATATTAATATATTAATATATGTACAATATTAGATATTTAATAAATATATTAATTTCATTTTTTATATATAATTAGAAGATGTGATCATTACACGTTATGAATAGACATATTAAAAATTGTTCACAGTGGATATTATAGTATTTTTTGTTCTTGCTTATTCTGATTGATTTACACATATTGAATGTTTATCCCTTAGCTTGATTAAACTTAATATTTCTGATCAGAAAAAAGTGTTTCAAATTATAATATAACTACCAACTTGATTAATCAAAGTGTTGGAAAAACAAGAAAAGAGCATTTTTATAAATAATGAAAATAATTATATTAACATATATGCATTATTAATTCTAATACAAATAGATATGTTGATGTTTAGATATTTCCTTTCTGCTTTATTTGGATAGATTTCTAAAAAAGAACTGAACAAAGATATATTACAATAAAATATGGGTCTTTTAAATAAATCTGTATAAGTTATTTTTATTCAATTAATTAATTAATATACATACATGCTGTCCATAAAATTTCCTAGAAATTATTTTATTTCGAAATTCATTTTCATTAGTTACAATTCTGAATTAAAATAATAAAACTTGTTTAATTTTATCGTTTTTTAATATTTAAGTTTTTTAAATATACATATGTTATCTAGTAAGTTAATTTTTAATATTTTTTATTGTTCAAAAGAATGTGGACGTACTTAATTAGGACTATATGTAGAGTTTCGAGTGATTTATAATTTTTCCTTGCACGAAAAGCATGGACATTGATATATAAGTCCACAAAAAACCTAAAAAAGAAAAAAGAAAAAAAAAAGAAGGAAATAAAAAGAGGGTGATGTTGCAAGACTTGGCATGAAGCAGAGGCAAGTCTGGTCAGTCTCTCATTTCCCAAGAAAAAAATGTCAGTATTCTCTCTCTCCACAATTAACTCATATGTTGGTTCAAAACCTATCCATGATGTCTCTTTCAATTTCTTCTTTTTTGTTTTATTTAATCCTTTATTTCTATTTGTTGAGGTGGGAATATGAAAATTTGGAAATTGCATTAACTAATTCAGCCTTTCTAACTGTTGAAGGAACAGTTGCTATCCTTGGAAGCCAATTCATATCCCTCTCTCTCTCTCTCTCTCCATTCAGACATATAGAAAGAAACATATTTGTAGATGGCAAAAGAAAATGATGCACGATCTAAGTTTCCAACAAACCCTTTTTCTTTTCTTGTTAAAAGTTGACATCCTTCATCATCTTCCAACATATATTTTTGATTAAAAAATAAAAATAAAGGAAAAGTTAAATCCCAATGTGTATCTTTCTCTGCCACCAGAACCCTCTTGTCTATCTTTTAAGTTGAAGAAATGTCAGTTTTCTTGCAAAGATTTAGTACAGAAAAAGAGAGAATTAACTGAGGTTAAATATGGATTCTTGTACAGAGTTGATTGGAGGAACACCACCCATAATAATGCTGTAATGATATAAAAGACACACTGTTTCTATATTCTTTCAGATCTTCATCCACACTTTTGTGAAACATTTTTTGAATTTAATGTGTATTGCATCTGATTTTCATGAGTTGAGTGTGCCAGTGTATATAATTGTCAATTTACTGTTCTCAAACATCAGGGTTAAATATATGTTCTAAAGTAAAAAACCAAAATGTGAAGATTCACTCACACACACACATAAGTGTGTATAGTATTGTTGTCTGTACTTAAAAGGCCAACAAATCTAACAAATGATCATAACTTATACATATATATACATACATATAGCTTGCAATTAAAGAAGGTTATTTATACCTGCATAAACATATTATAATATATATCTATGTATATTTTAGTACCTGATAGCAGTTTTCTGCAGTAATTTAAAAAACATGTATAGTTTAGTGAACAAAGAAAATAACAGGATGGATGATACACACGCACACACAAACAATGAAACAAACACATAAGTTCATGATTAATGTGTTACATAAGAATAAATATTAACTTATAGCATGAATGTGTTTTAAATGAAACTAGATACAAGACGAATCTCAGAGAGAGAGAGAGATTAAGCACATACATACACAGTAGACAGAGAAGAACTTACTTACCCAGAACAAGATCTATATAGGCATTATGATATACAGGCATGCGATGAAGTTGAAGGAGGTAGGAAGCAAATGATGGTTGGGAGGAATGAAGCCTGGTCCGAGACTCATGAAATGACTAGAATAACCTCCATGATCTCGAGCCAGACAACATCCCACCCAGCCTTAACACTCACGAATAATTAACCATATGTATGTCGTATATCGTGTTTTGAGGGGAATGAAGCCTGGTCCGAAGTGTTTCGAAGAATCTTGGTTCAATAGAACTTGACTCATCAGAAGCAGCCTCGAGCCAGCCAACATTCCCCTCAATACCACTTTCATTTTCTAGATCTCTTCGAATTTACTTATTGGGACAAAACCCTAGTACCACTCCTCGTCTCTTTATATAATATACAACACTCACTCAAGGGTTTTGTTGGGCGTAGGGTGGGTGAGACCATTATAATTATAATAATGTGTGTCTTTACATTACATGCACACAGAGACACACATACCAACAACAACTGACTCAAATCTTAATTTTGCTTATGATTCAGATGTTGATCCTAATTTAATCTCTAGTGGGCTTATTTAAATTAATATTTTTGGCTACATACATCCGTGTAGTGTAGTGTAAAAACAAGAACCTAATTTTACCCTACTAAAGTCTTCCAAAACCTGAAACTTACCTAATTACACTAATATATTTCTTTCATTTCCTAGGCTATGACTTCATCACTCTTCTACATTACCAATCAACTTGCCAAACCTTTTCCACCCCTTTTTAACTTTAAACCCCCACGAAAAATGTAGGTATTTCTTTTCAATTTTACCCCTGTGATCTTAATGTTTTGGATTGGTCTTCACTGCTTAAAGTGGGTTTAGCAATGTAGTCAATCTATATGTGTAATACATTCATATTTCCCTTTTCTTGTTAAATCAGATAATTTTATAATAGAAAAGGTTCAATTTAATTAAGAGAATGGAATGAATGGGAATGATGAAATGAAGATATATAAAAAAGAAAAAAGACAGCAGTGGAGAGTCAAACACAGAGAGCGAGACAAAAAGTGAGAGATTTTAAAAAAGCACTTTACACGAGAAACAGAAGAGTGATTCAGAGACAGAACCCTCCAATCTCATAAATGCGATTCTTTCATCACTATTTTTCATCATTACCTTATTATTTTTAGCTTCCTCTCTACACCTACTCTCCCCCTCTCTCTCTCATCAAATGCAATGCATGCCCTTAATTCAATTCAATGCTCCCCCTTCACTCGTCCTTTCCTTGTTACTATATTAAGCGTTTTTACATTTACGCCCTAATTTTCGGACTTCTTTTTCGATTAATTTTTTTGTCTCTTACATGAAAAGACATCAACATCTTGTTTATCATCCATCCTTCTTTTTTACACGCAATGACCCTCTTTTTGGTTTTTGTTTTGTTAGCTCTAACCAAAACTTCTACAACTAGTTCTACTCGTGTTTGATCTCTATTATATTGGGTGCTACCATTTGTACTTTGGATATAGGACAAGAATTTAATTTACATTTTCCTAATAAATGAAAGGGATAAGGGTTGAAAATGCCATTTTTATAAAACCTAAACCCAAAATACCCACAAATATAACATATAAGCCCAAAATGCCCATTTTTGGTAAAAAGACCAAAAAAACCCTTTAACATCCCATAAAAAATGAATTTTTAATTATTGAAATTTGTTTTGCCACTCCAAAATTAAGAATACCAAACCAACTTGCTATAGCCACATTTATGAAAAATCCGGATATAATTATCTTGGTATATCGGTTGGAAACATTTCCCGTGCCCCAAAAAACACTAGTATTTATACTGGTGATCTGGTCAGAAAGGTATAACAAAGCCACGTACTAAGGAATTATTTTTTGGATAAAAATTTATTGAAATTTTCACTATTTATATTTATTGGGATCCGATGCGTAGAATGGTATCAGAGCCAAGTTTTATTGAAGAAATAAATTAAATTATGTTGTACAATATTATTTTCTTGTGCCTAACGGAGGAGAAAATCAAGAAAATGTATCCGAAAATATTTCGAGATAACACAAGTGCAGGATATCAGTAATGACATCCAGCTCAGATTGGAACATAATTGTTCTAGATACATCTAAGGTCACTCAAGACCTTAGGGAGATCCAGAAGACCATCATTTATTATGGTGGACAGATGGAGAAGATAGTCCGATCTCTATCCGAGATCCAAAAAGAGGTTTCAGATCTAAAACAAGAAATTGTAGATCTGAAAAGAAGATCATCCAAAGGAACTGGTAGATCCATGAATGAACGTATGAAAGATTCGTTCGGTGGTATACCAATCATTTCCAAAGGAAAAGTTACGGAAATTCCGAAGCCCAAAAGTAACGACGAACTCCTACTTGATCTCATAAGACAAGTCGGATGGAAGTCTCAAGAGTAGATCTTGCAGAATTAACTGAATCCCTTTCCAATCTTGGAATTGTGGATCTGGTAAACCTCAGGATGAACGAGCCAATTCCAAAGAAGGAAGAGGAAAGCACAAGTACGCCAGTACCTGAAGCACCAGTACCTCAAGTATTGGTTCCTCCCGAACCCAGGTGGTGGCAGGATGGGGTCGAATATGAAGAATACATAGTTCGACAAGCCAAATGTCGACAGGAAAGGTTTAAAGGAGTATCCAAAAGCCCTTGGGCAAAAACGATGCTTGAACCAACCCATCCGTTTGGAGTGATGCTCACAACAGACATCATCGATTTCAGAAATATGGAAGTATTAATCGATGAGTGGATGTCATCCATGAAAGTTGCTTCATCAACACTGGATGTTGATAACGATCATTTTTGCCAGATACTGGTAAATAGTTTGCAAGGTTCGGCCAAAAAGGCATGGGATATGACCGAAGCCTCTCTCAAATAAGAGATCTTATCCAACGAGAATGTTATAACAATTGTCGAAAGGATGGGTCATCTGCTCAAAATATGTTTCCTCGGGGACGGATATTTTGAGGAAAGAAAAGACGAAAAGAAAAGAGAGTACACGCAAACTCTGTTTGCTCTCGAATTAAGAAATATATGTTATGCGGATGAATATATATATTGGTTCCGCAAATATTATTTCCAAGCAGATGTACCATGGAATGTGGCAACATATTTATTCTTTGCAAAAATCTGCAGTCCATGGAGGGAGATGTTTATGCAAACCTACAAGGTACCAACAGGCCGAGTCGATTCAGTGGCCAGAAGGATGTCCTTTTTTAAGGACAGTATACGAGAATGGTGTCAACAAGCGACACTACAAAGGAACAAGAAGAAACTAAGAGGAATGGTGAAGAAGACCCCTCTTTGTTGCGACAACAATGATTTTCCGAGTATCATCAGAGAACTACAACGAGACAGACACGGAAAGAGAAAGAAACACTTCAAGGGAAGGTTTCAATCTAAGTCCAGAGGATCATACAGAAGGCCTTCCAAACAAGGAAGATCATGGTGGTCCAAATCAAAGGCTAGATCTTACAAATCTGGTCAAAAGGCTGGTCCTTCCAGGTTTTCTTCACAGGGATCTAGATCCAGAGGAAAGCCAACAGGAGGAACAACCAGGAAAAGAACTTTCAAACGAGCTCACACTCGTGCAAATGAAAGTTTCAAGAATTGCAACTGTTGGACGTGCGGCGTGAGAGGCCATATTTCGCCCGATTGCCCACAAAAGCAAAAAGATGTGCGCCAGTTCGAATACACAGACGACATCCGAGATGCTGTCTTCTATGGTGATTTGGTGCCAGTATACAAGTTCGAGGATATCTCTTCAGATGAAAGCATCTATGAAGAAGAGTTTGAATCCGATTCAGAAGGATCCGATGGATCATCTACAGAATCAGACGAGTAGCTCCGGCAAACCGGAAGATAGACTCCAGACGACGGATAGTCTATCAGGATTCTTCTCAAAAATGACCATCTCTAAAAAGACGATGGAAAAGATCATGAGACAGGATTCAACATTAGGTCCATATGATGGATTTAAGAAAGGAAGTCTTAATCGATTTTGTGACAAGATCGGGATAAGACAGCGCAAGCACCATATCATTTACCGGGTGAACTCAGGTGAGTTTTCTCTTCCAATAGATCTAACCGGTAATAAAGTTGAGATGCAACTTATTCCAAAAGAAGAAATTCTTGAAGAATTGAGTCATCTCAAAGAAGAAGTAGCGGTCACGATGAAATGAATCCATATTGGAACCATTGAAGTAGTGATTAAAGCTACCTTCAAAGAAGGAATTGATTCTGAATTACATTTATCTGTAATGGATAAAAGAATCAATGATTTAAGGAAAAGTTGTCTTGGTACAATGGTAGGTAATTTGTATGCTGACAAACTTATGTTTGACATTCATCCTAGGATTGCATACAACCTAGCTGACCAAGATTTTAGTAGAGTTTTAACCCTTCATCAGGATTTTAAAAGACCTGATCTTATGAAAGAAGGAAATAGTCCATATTCTATCACGTATAGAATTGCATATGCGCTTTCCAACACACATCATTCAGATATGTTTCTTAGGAAAGAGTATATAGAAATTCCTATAATTTTTAAGGAATTTGCAAAGGTTAGAACACCAGACCCAATCCAAATACCAAGGTTAGGGGGTGTTAATTTGCTAATTAAGGATCAACCTATTTTAAACAATAGATCATTAAGGTTTGATTCAGAAATTAGTAACAGGTTGTCCTTTTCCGAAGGTAGGATTCTAAGCCTAAAAGGAAAAGAACCTGGTGAGGATTTGTATCCACAAAAAATTAGGGTAAGAAATGTAAAAATCAAATGCCCTAATAATGAATGGAAAGAAATCCATATTGTTTTTGATATATCTAAAACTGATAATTTGTTTCCTTATGAGGAGATATATCATTTACAACAACCAAGTATTAATAGATATGAATGCATGTTAGAAATAGCAGGCTATCATGTATCTGTTACAGGAAGTGCAGGCATAACTAAAGGAGTTATGACCCTAGGGTTAAGTTTTCTGGAGGAACACAAGCCCTGGAGAAGAGATGAAAAATGGATGGAGTTCGACCTTGATGGACATACAATCAGGGTAGAATAAAACCATTATGTCAGGAATCAAGTTAGATCAAGAGATCATTGATCTCACGATACAAAGAACCCAGGCGAGAACTTTGTTAAGATCTTTGCGAGAGCAAAATCTACCAGAACAAAGAAGTATCAAAGACGTCATAAGGATACACGAGGCTGCGTTAAAAATAAATCAAATAAATGCACGAATAGACATGCTAGAACGCTGGAGGAGAGGGATTTATCCAAACAATCCGGATAGGTTCTAAATTATGCCAGGAAGGTGTATAGATGATGAGATCCAGGATCTCAGAAAAGAGAAAGATGAGTTGACGGAACGCATAAGAGAAATGCGGGATAATGGACAGACTCATCAAATAAGGTTTCAAGAGTTGATCCGTGAGCATAATGTTAGAAGCTCAAGGATAAACTTGTTAGAAACTTGGAAAAGAGGAATCTATCCAGACGATTCTGAATGACAAGTATTTTCTCTATATATATATATCTGTAGGGATATTATATGATCAATATAAGACGGAATATTTTGCAGCTAATATTGATTCAGGTTCAGGCATTTGCACAGCAAAGCCAGAAGTTTTTCCCAGCGAAATGGTGGAAAAATTACCTCTTATTGCAGGACGGGATTTCTCTCGGAAAATCCTAATACTCAATAAAGGTATTCGAGATTCACGAATAATGATCGGAGGCGCATTTGATACCCCGTGGTATAAAATAAGAATGCCACCTATCTATATTCATGATACAGGGGCTGATATTTTGTTGGGTAATAATTTTATCCAAACTTTTGCAAAATATGAGCAGGATAATCACAAGAACCTGTTAACCTTTACTACTAACTGTGGTAGTTTGATACAGGTTTTGCGGCGAGAGAAAGCCTTTAATAGGATAATGCCTATTAATTTTCGTAGCAAACGTGGTGATAATGAAGCCAAGTTAACTCATCCAAAAATGCAGGATAAGAGGAAATTTGGTGAAGCTCTTTTGTCATACAGACAAGAGGGACTGGAAGAGGCACATGAAGAAGCTATTCAGTTTCTGAAAAATGCCTTACAAGAAGGACCACCCCAGATTGACATTGATGAGGAAAGTCCACTTTCCCTTGAAAATGTTAAAAGGCTAATTCTGAGGAACTATAATGAAAATCCTTTAGCCTGGTGGGACAAAAACCAGATTGAAGCAACGTTGAAGGTAAAAGAACAATACCGATATGAGTTGGTTCAATACAAGCCGATCCAGATGAATCTTGAAGATCGAAAAGATATGCAAAAGATTATCAAAGAGCATATCGATCTCAAGCTGATCGAAGCAGGTATTTCTCCTTATAGTAGCCCAGGGTTTTTGGTAAGAAACCATGGCGAAATAAAGAGAGGAAAAACAAGGTTAGTAATTAACTATCAGGGTATTAATAAGATTACCGAATTTGATGGTTATTACATTCCAAGTAGAGAACACTTAATTGATTGTATTAAAGGATCAAAAGTGTTTTCAAAGTTTGATTGCAAGTCTGGATTTTACCAGATTAAGTTAGAAAAAGAGTCTAAGAAATTAACTGCTTTTTCTACACCACAAGGTCAGTATATGTGGAACGTAATGCCTATGGGTCTTGCGAATGCACCTTAGATATACCAAAGAAAGATGGATAATCTATTTAAAGATTATTTTGAGTTTATGTTTGTTTACATAGACGATATCTTAATTGCCTCTAAAAATATGAAGGATCATTTAAAGCATCTTGAAATATTTTCAGAAGCATGTCATAAAGAAGGATTAGTGCTTTCTGAAAAGAAGGCAATAATCGCGGTTAATAGAATCAAGTTTCTTGGTGTTATTATTGACCATGCAGGAATGGAACTACAGGAACATATTGTGGAAAAAATCTGCAATTTTCCAGATGTTCTTAGAGATAAGAAGCACCTTCAAAGCTTCTTAGGAGTGATTAATTTTGCAGGTTCTTTCATTAAGGACTTGGCAAAATATCGAAAGGATTTTCGTCCTTTATTACAAAAGGATGAGAAGACCAAATGGAAATGGGAAGATATTCATTCCCAAAGAGTTCGTGAGTTAAAACAGGTTTGTAGTAACTTGCCAAAACTCGCGATTCCTCAAGATGAAGATCAATTAGTCGTTTACACAAACGCTAATGATTTCAGATGGGCAGCAGTGCTCATGAGAAAGACATCTACGGAGGAAGAACCATGTAGATATACAGGAGGGTTGTTTACAGAACAACAAGCCAGAGTTTGGCATATTAACGAGAAAGAATTCTTTGCTGTTTGGAAGGCTTTTAAAAAATGGCCTTTATTTTTATTAGCTAAAGAATTTATATTAAAAGTTGATAATACTAACGTTAAAGCTTTTTTGAAAAATAAACTTGAATCAAAGATCGAAAAAGCACGTATTATCAGGTGGCAAGTAGAATGCCAATATTATCTTTTTGCTATTGTCATAGTGAAATCTAATGAGAATGTTCTTGCAGATTTCTTAACAAGAGATGGATATCCTTGAAGCAGATTCCATCACAATACGAGCAAGACACCTTAGGGAGAACCTTAAGGAGCACTACAAGGCATTTGAAGTACTAAGGGTAAGAGCCGAAGCAGCATCTTATGTCCAGAAAGCTGATTTGGACAAAGTCCAAATGACTCTACGTGCAGCCATAACTTCAAATAATGATTTGTGGAATGCATTAGTAGAACCTGTAAACAAGGCCTGTTCACCATCGGTGATGCAGAAAGAATTATACGAGAGGAGTTCATCATCGATGAACAAACAGGGTACTTTTATACCCGAAGCAGGACATCCTGCTGATAAAAGTTTTTCATCGGATATCGGTGAAAAGGCTGATGAGGCCAAACCAAGTGTTTTATCGGATTCTGATAAAATTATTAATTCGGAAGGTCAGGAAGCAATTCCAGACAACCCGAGTCAACCCAGCACCTCTGGGGTAAAAGAGGGAGAGGTTAACCTAAGGCCTCAAACTGGCCCTAGACAGGTTAACACTAATCAAGTTATTTCTCCTCTGCAGGTTTACCAAAAAACATGGGAGAAATTGGTGACGAGAAATGGGATCAATCCGAACAGAATTACTGCTGATTGGTCTGGCAAGTATCCGAGACTTTGGATGCTCCCGGGGGTAAACCCTCATGATGTGCGGGAATGGTTCGATTTTGGAGCAATTGCTTCAGTTTTTACTACCGCACCCAGCTTTCCGGAGATTTCCAAATTACCGGACTGGATATCCACTGCTGTGCACGATTCATGGCAGAACAACCCATACTTAGGTCGAGGAGATATACTGGAGCTAAAAATTATCTCTGCTGCTCCAAAAATCACAGGAAAAGGGTCTCATCCAGTTTTTCAATTCATAAAACTACAGAGACCTGAGATGGGGGCGATAAACCGAGCCAAAACACCCCCAGAAAACAGCCCTTTGGTAGTCGTCTTGACTGAAAATGATATATCAACGAGGCGCGCATGGGGACTTTGGGTCTGTCTCACCGAGATGGACAAAGTAAAGTATCCATTCAAAATATTTCATAACTCTGTGAATGGATCATTCCTGTTAAATTCCATGACAGGAACAACTACCGGATTTGCTGAGAACCTCTTTGAAAATAAGAGAAAATTAATCTGGGAAAACAAGGTTCCAGCTACGGAACAAATAAGGAAGAAGATATGTAATATGATACATATCGGGAGATGGGGAGAGCGGATATGCTCTTACTGTCAAACACAAGAGAAACCGCTGTTTGGACAGGGTTTCAAAATAAAAAAGGACAAACCCGACTACCCAAAGAAAAAGGGAAAATGGAAGGGTTTTTAGAAAATAAAAACCGAAAATGTAATAAGAGGAAACGGGTCTAATTAGACTCGATTGTAAACAAGCTGTAATGTATTCCAAACAATGTAATAGGATAGGAATACAGTATAATTAGCATTGGATGCTAATTCAGACAGGGAATAATGGCATGTCCCGCCATCTTAAAGAATAAACATCTGGTCTAAAAAGACAAGAGTGAAGGACCCCTCCACTCACCAAGAGATTCGTTGCCGACACAAGAAGACAACGAAGGTGGTAGATGCACTTACCAAACGGTAGGTGGAAAATAAAGAAGGTTGGCCCATTCCCCACTAACCAAGTGGAATGCAAGCTGGCAAGGTAATAATGGATCCACACAGGAGCACATTGATGCCTATAAAAGGAGGCCTTCAGCCTCAAAAGAAGATCATCGAAAATACCCAACACTTCTCTCTTCATAAGCTTTTCGAAATCTTCTCTCTAGGATTGTAATAGTTTAGCTTTTAAGCTTTCCTGTTCATGGGGGTTTCCCCTTCACAAGTCTTAGCCATGATAGGCTAATTCAAGTTTCTCTTCCAATGGCGGAGAAAATTTATATTGTAAAATAGTTTAGTTTATTTTCTTCAATAAACAAGGCTTTTTGCTTTCCGACATTCTGTCCAAAAATTTTATAATTCTGAGTGAAATTTCATCCAGTAGTGCGTCTCCCCGTGATCTCCTCGAAGGCTAGTGGCCATTGAAAAGGAGTACGATCAGGATTCCCAAGAAAATCGGTTTCAGAACCATAGACTGCGGGCGAGTGGTTGGATCTTTGATCCATAAAACTTGAACCGAGGTTCAAGGGAATTTAAGAGACAAAGACGAGGTATGATTTAAACTCAACTTTATTTTATTTACGGAAGCATGTTGGGCCTGATATTGATCAGTGGACTAATCCGGATCTAATAAATATAAGGGTGGAAATAGAAAAATGGCTAATGGCAAGTTTGGCATTTTGGTGAATTATTAAAGTCAAAAGGGGTAGCATAGTAATTTTCTATGAAAAATGGGTATAAATGGATGTTTTGTTATATTTATGGGTATATTGGGATGTGTTGTTATATTGGTGGGTAGAAAGGGATGAATGTTTATATAAATGGGTAGTATGGGCTCTTACCCCATAAATAAAATTACTAATATAGCTAGCTTGAGAATTCTTTTTTTTTTTTTTATGAATATATTTATATTAGATTGTTTCACATATGTAACCCTGTAAGGTGAAGTCTATATTTATAATTTAAACTTATTTTTATAATTTAATCTCTAATTAATGGACAATTTGTGGGTTAGTTTTTTAGTGAAATAGTTTGATAAGAAGATTATTCCTCTTTTATAAATAATTAAATATATATATATATAGTAATGATAAGTAACCCACCATTGAGTTTCTTATGGAGTCAATCTGGCTTATGTGACAATACACGTATATTGTATAATTTTTATTTACGTATCGTGATATTCTTTTCTTACTCATTTCTTATTTAGCGCGATATTCTTTTCTACGTAGTTTCTTTTTCTTTTTTCTTTTTAAGGATTCGTTCTTATTTTATTTCATTTCTACAAAAATCATCTCAATACACATATATTTATTTTATTTTTACATAATTTTTTTCTTATTCATCTCAATTTCTTTCTTATTCAATATCATTCTTTTTTATTTTATCTCATTTTTAAATAATTCTTTTTATTCATATCAATTTTTTTATTCTATATCATTCTTTAAATTTTTTCTTCAAACTCATCTCATTTTATCTCAGTAAATTATCAATTCTTTTCTTTCTATTTTAGTTGCTATTAATATCAATAGTACTTGAAAAAATATTTGTTAAAACATATTTTTCTTTAACTGTATATAATTTTAGAAATGATCTAAAATTAAGTTTCATATCACAGTATATGAAACTTTTCTACAATTAAACAAATAGATGGGTGTGATTACTCGATAAATATCGAGTACATGAAACTTATCTTCAATTATAACAATAGATGGTTGAGATTACTCCATGTATTAGAACATTAAAATGTTAGACAATTTCTAAACTTATGTACAATTAATGAAAATTATCTCTAGCCAAAAAAAAAATTCAAGTATTATTGATATTAATGGCAAAAGGAGAAGAAAAGAAATTGACATGAAATTTAAAGAAATGGATAATTTATTGAGATATAATGAGACGAGTTTTAATTACTATTGATACTAATGACAACTAAAAGAGAAGAAAAAAAATTAACAATTTACTGAAATTTAAAAAAATTGAGAAGAAAAGAAATTAACAATATACGAAATTTAAAAAAATTGACAATTTATTAAGATAGAATGAGATGAGTTTGAAAAAATATATATTTAAAGAATGATATAGAATAAGAAAGAAGTTGAGATGGTTAAGATTACTTCATAAAAATCTACAAGTGTATGAAACTTAATTTTAGATCATTTCTAAAATTATTGACATGAAAAAACAAATTTAAACGGGATAAAATAAGAAAGAATGATATAGAATAAAAAAGAAATTGAGATGAATAAGAAAAATAAATTATTTAAAAATCAAATGAATATACAAGTATTGAGATGATTTATTTAGAAATGAAATAAAATAAGAAAGAATGATACGTTGTAAATTAAATTACGTCTAAAAAAAAGAAAAAGAAACTACGTAGAAAAAAATATCGTGCTGAGTAAAAAAAGTGTCACGATACGTAAAAAAACAGAAAGATTATATAATATACGTGTATTGCCACATAAGCCAGATTGGCTCAATAAGAAACCCATCGGTGGGTTCTTTATCATTACTCTATATATATATATACTTACAAGAGTAAATTAGTGATGAAGTCAAGAATTTTATGAAAAGCGTTTAGACTAAACAATTGGATATATATATATATATATATATATACACTTACAAGAGTAAATTAATGATGAGGTCAAGAATTTCATGGAGAGCATTTGGACTATTCCTAAACAATAGGGACTATATATATATATATATATATATATATATATATATATATATATTTCAAGAGTAAATTAATGATGAAGTCAAGAATTTCATGGAGAGCATTTGGACTATTCCTAAACAATAGGGACTATATATATATATATACTTTCAAAAGTAAATTAATGATAAAGTCAAGAATTTCATGGAGAGCGTTTGGACTATTCCTAAACAATTGGGAAAATCCATATATGCTTGGACCATTTTCTTGAAAGACCAAATTTCTAGAAAAGATATACCCTAAAAAAGTAGACATTCTAAAAAAATGTATAGAGTTGAGACATTCTTATAAGATTTCTAGATTTATTGAAATAAGAAGTAATAGTTAGAAAATGCATTGAATAGAATCCATCATTGAATACTATAAATAGATCACAAAAACTCTTGAGAATTGGTGCATGGATCCTAGATCCATGCAATCCGGGTTATCTCGCCCAGACCTGACACGCATCTCTATAAACCGGTACGTGCCTCCACTTACCCTAAAGAGCACACTCACATGCGTAATTTATTTTCTGTATTTTTCAAAAGAATATGTATACCTTTTAGTTATAACTTTAACAAATTTATTTTAGAGTTTATTACTAAAATTGCCCTGTAATTTAGGGGGTATGACAGTTTAGAACTTTAATTTTTTAGGTTGGCAATTTAGGATTTTATCTTTTCGTGCTTCATGAATTTTGCCCAATTTGAGCCTGAATTGCTCAAGTGGGCTCAAATTGCATATGAATCGCACGTGAGATCATGAATTTGGATTTTTCGAGTCAATTTTACTGATGTGGCATTTGTTTATCCCTTATGGCATTTGTTGGTCCAAAGTGGTAAAAGGTTAAGAGGGAAGTGAATTAATCTTATCAAATTTTACAAACTTTTTACTCTAAAGAGTGTAAGTCCCTCGGGTGGCAGGTAGCTAGCAAGCTTGCTGCAGTGAGATGAGGTTACTGCTTTTTAGCAGTGACCTAGGACTTTGAAAAGAGGTTATGCACAACAGAGATTTTAAACAAAAATATTTTCTAAAAAGCTTACTTTAAAGTAGTGTGCTTAGATGACATATCAGATACGTAAATGCAGGGAGCTTATAAAATAAAGAGCACAATGTATAGAGGTTCAAGATGGAGTAATCCCTCTACGTCCTTTCTACTCATTCGAAAGGAGGAACTTTGTTAAAATGGTTTGATTTACAAAGACTCCGCTAATACAAACTGAATCCTAAAAAGAACTGTTAGCTCTATCCCACACAGGTAGCTGTACAATGACCAAACTTCAACCTACACAAGACTTTTGTTTTTCGAAATGAGCAAACTACACTTAGCAGGAACAGTCTCTACTAAGTGACTCCTAAAACAATATATAAAATGATGGAAAAAGATTTCTTCAACGATTGGGGGCAGCAAGCTCTGGAACTCGAAATATAGAAGGTAGCTGGCTTGTTGCTTAATAGATTGAGTGACTGAAACAGTTTGCTTGAAAGTTTTAAATATTTGAATGCTTAGAGATTTAGCTCGTGATCCGTAATATCAGTCTCTGTTTCAGGTGCACTCGACTTCCATTTATAGGCGTGGAAAATCTGCCCGTTGAAGGAGACAACTTCCTTAGTGATGGGGTGTCTTCCATTGATTGGTTCGTGCATGATCTTCTGACAATTCTGGTACACCGTTGCTATTGCACCTCTATTTCTTTGTAAAACTTGTTCTTCGTCCTTTTGATTTCTGCAGTTGACAATCTCTGATTAGCTCTTATTTGTTTGTTTGTAACAGTAACTCAGAGTGCACTGAGATTGAGGTATCTGTATTTCAGGATCAAATTGTTGTTTTGTCGTTTGGTATGTCTAGCTTCATATTACTCAATATTCTTTGGCTAGCTTGCTGTATACTTTCATACTTAGTCGATTTTTCATATTATTACTTTGCAGTGGCCTTTATAGCGTGCTGCAGTGACCTTTACGAATATTGCTCTTCCAGCTAGCAGTAGCCTTTTCATCCTCTTTCCAACGACCTTGCCTTATCTGAAATTTTTCCATATCAAGACCTATATACAAGGTGAGGTTACTAGAGTTGTCTGATTTGTGCATGTTCTGCTCCAGGTATGAAAGATTAGGTTGCTTGTGAGGTGGATACAGTTTAGACAGTACTTCTTGAGTCTTTTTCTCCAAGACTGTATCCAACCATATGTACATTTATTCAGTCTTCCTTCACTTTTCTTTTCTTTCTTCAGCTCCATTTTTTAAGTATGGATGAATGGTCCCTGAGACAGTTTCAATTTTTTTTTAAGGCTACTATGTGAGTGACCTTTTGATCCACCTCCTCTGTTTCCACCATCTCCTCATTCATCTCTCTTTCTGCTTATGGCCATTTGTTTGCATGAAGAAGGTTCCTTCTTCCTCATTTGATCCTCTAACTTTCCTTCCCCCTTTTTTGTCATCAGTAGTTCAACCAATAGCATAACTCATCATTAAGTGCATATTTGACAGAATATCAATATGCTCTCTTAGAGTTTGCATCTGATTGAACTGCTCTTCATCCATTTGTTTTACTATAGAGACAAGAGCTTTCTGATCAGCTTCCATGGATATTATTTTCTACTCTTATTTGTTCAGTTTGTCTATCACAGCTTTCACAATTTTCACAGTAGTGTCTTCCTTGGGGGCAATGATCTTGACATCAATTGTCCTCTGAAGTCTTGATAGAGCAAGTTGAGGGAGTCGAAGAATGTTTGAGTTTTAAAAGTGCTAGCGCGATTATCCTTTCTTAGTTTCTTGTTAGTCTTCATCAGTGACTTCTCCATCATCTCTATTGCTTTTAAGACTTCGTCATTGGACTGGGAAGGATTGACTTCTTTATCAGCAGGTACTTGTTCAAGATTGATAAGAAGAATTGTCGTTGGAGGTTTGAATTTTTTGGCTCCAATATCATCCTGTTCACTGATGATCCATCATAACTGTTGGAAGTGCTACTGGATCCTTCTCCTTCTGATCCAGCATCTTCCTCTTCTCCAGCATCCTTCTCCTTCTTTTCCTTATCCTCCTTCTTCTTCTCCTTATCTTCCTTCTCAGCATCTTTCTTCTCTTCCTCCTTCTCTTCATTATCCTCCTTATTTTCCTCAATGACCTTCTCTCCAAGATCCATTAGATCCTTGGAAACTACTCCCTTCATCTCCATCGGAGTAGCTCATACCACCTCTTGAACCTCCACCTCCATTGGTGCCTGATCAGAAGTTGTTGGCACAGAGGTTTCATCGGTTACTGCTGCTTCGGGTTCCTCAACAACCTCTATAATCTTTTTTAATTGAGCAGCAGTAGCAAGGGTGTCTATGAACTCTTTTACCTTGGGAGTATTTACAGTATCTGGAATTTGGGTATCCTCCTTCATCGACAATTGAGCAGGTACCTTCGGTAATATAATCAGGTCCATAAGACTTGAAAATTCTTCTCCATTCTTTTTAGTGGGTGAAGAAGACCTCCTGTTGATTGGCTCAATCAGAAGAGAGAACTCTGAGAATACTGCACTTGAGGACCCTTCACCGGACTGTATTATCTTCGGTATTATTCTCAACCTTATCTCCACCATGCTCATATCCAACGCCTGCTTCACCATCCTCTCCAGCGCTTATTGCTTCCCAAATTTCTCTATCTGCATAGCTGTGAAGCCCACGTCATCACCTGCTCTGACCTGATCAGCAGCAGTATCTAGAATTACCTCCTCCCTATAGAATTCTAGTTACTCGATAGGCTCCTTCTCCTTCAGGGTCCTTGGGAAAGGTAGGTGTAGCTTCGAAACAGAGACCTCATATTGTATCATCGCTCTTGCATCTAACTCCACCTCTACTTCAGTCGTCTCTAGAAACTCCGACCACTTCTTCTTCTTAATCTACTTTAGGAACTTCTTCTCCCTCTAGGTCATCCATCTCCGCACAATTAATGGCCCACTCCTCCTCTTCCTTCAGATCCACCAACTGGACCAGATCTTCACAAGAAAGGTGTCTGTACTGCCACCAGGTGGAAAATCTCTCCATTAACTTCTCAAAATTAGCCTTGACCTTGGCATGATCTATTACTATCTCCACTACCTCCTTATTGACCTACTCTTCCTCCTCATCAACCTGTGTAGTGACCTTCTCCACAACCTCTTTGGCCTAAGCAGATATGAGGATCTCTGACTCAGCAACAGTTGCTTCATCATCAGAGACCTTCAACTATCTCTGTACGCTCTTTTTGGCCTTCTGTTTCAACCTTCTTGGTCTCTTCTACTACTGGGGAGGGGAAACTTTCTGTTGTTCCCCCTCGAGCGCACTACTCTCATTTGAGTTCGCAGCAATCTCAGTGACCTGTTTGGTCACTGAAACAGGTCACTGAGGATGTTGAGCAATAGTCTTCTTGGCAAAGACCCTCTTTGCTCCTATGAATTTACCTTTTTGGATAGCTTTCCCCTGGAATGGTCAAAACTCATGTAATCCAGAATGGTGTTCAACACCAGCCCATATGTTGGCTTCTCCACCGTCTTCTCCATCTCCTATTGTATCTTGGAGAATAGGTAATTGACCTAGTCTACTTTCTCATTCTTTACTATCACCATCATCATTCTATACCTGAAGTTGGTACACTTGTTAAAAGCTCCTGACCTGTTTTCAACAATATAGCAACAAATATCATGGAGCATTTCATACAACAGCAGGAACACCTTTTTAATGTAACTTCTAATCATCCTTGCAGTGTCGCTCTTCCCGATGAACTTCTTCCAGTAAATGTCCAGTTCAGCTTCCCCAAACGTTACTAAGTTGCTGGCGTTCATCCCTTTAGCTGGAAAAGCAAAGATTTTGGACAAGTACTTGGAGGTGATGTCGAGGTTTTGTCCGCCAAGTCTGACGATGATTTCAAACCTATTTTCAGAAATCTCTATCCTCGAGTACAACTTGGCCACCAACCCTTCATCATATGGTGCCTAGAATCTGGTGTAGAGACCAAGTACGCTGGTGCCATGAAGACATTCCAGATTGGTCTCCATCAGGACTGGAGAGTGACCTTCTTCCTCTACCATGTTTAAGAGGATCTTCTCATTAACAAGATGGCCATCGACAATCTGGTTTTGTTTGGGTGACATTTTTAGAGATGTGAAAAGAGAGAGAGAGATTAACAGATAGCTTGCTTGAGAGAGAAAAGGGTTTTAGAGAGATTGAGAGTGTGAGAGTGTGTGTGAGTGATAAAGTATTGTACTCTCTTTTTGAATTTGAAGGGTTATTGATTGAACAGTCCAAATTTAATTTAAAGGTGAAAGGTCTCTTGATCCTGTGGCTTATATTTTTTGGCGTGGTGTACTTGATGTGATTTTTTAGAATTTTTTGGGATCTTTTTGCAAAAACAGCCGCTAGTTGCTGGGTAACTGGTCCGTACTTAACGCGCTCACGTCTTGAGGTGGCTGCATGCTTTAGTATGTGCTTCCTGCAGCGTGATTTGTAATTAACTTCCAGTGACCTCGCTTTAGTGACCTTTGCTCATTTACTTGTTCTATTAATCTTTAGGTTGCTGATTTTTGGGATTTTAAGTTCTAACTTTCTAAGGTTCCCATAAACTGTATAAACAACAAACAAGTAATGTTAAATACAATCAGCTTAACTTAATTATGCCCAATTCATTTCTTAAGAATGAGAATCTTGATTCACAGAGAGGTTTTGTGAAAATATCAACTAACTATAGATCAGTGTGAATCTTTTGAAGAGAAATATCCTTCTTTTCAACATGATCCCTTATGAAATGATATCTTATATCAATGTGCTTTGTTCTTGAGTGTATGACAGGATTGTGTGTGATAACAATTGCACTTATGTTGTCACACATAGTGGGCGTCTCTTTTTCAATTATGCCACAGTCTCTGAGTTGCTATTGAATCCATAGAATCTGAGCACAACAGCTTCTTTCATTAACATATTCAGCTTTAGCAGTTGATGTTGCTATTGAAGTCTGTTTCCTGCAAAACCATGAGATAAATCTATTTTCAAGTAGCTAGAAAGTACCACTGGTGCTCTTCCTGTCAATTTTGCATCCTTCAAAATCAGAGTCAGTAAAGTCAATTAATTTAAATCCATCTTCCTTCGGGTACTATAAGCCAACTTTCTGTGTTCATTTGAGATATTTGATTATCCTCTTAGCTGCTGTCAAAATGTGACTCCTTGGGAGCAGCTTGATATATGACATATATTCCAACTGAAAAGGTTACATCAGGTCTACTTGCTGTTAGGTATAGCAGTGATTTTATGAGCCTTCTGTATTTGGTGATGTCTACTGCTTTTCCATCTTCATTTTTGTCCAAGCCTCCTGATGTTAGCATATGAATGTTTACTGCACTTTCATTTTTCATTCCAAATGTCTTTATCAGCTCCTTTGTGTACTTTATTTGATTGATGAATGTTCCTTGATCTAGTTACTTCACTTGCAATCTTAGGAAAAAGCTTAGTTCTCCCATCATACTCATTTCAAACTTGGATTGCATAAGATCTGAAAACTTCTTGCAAAGCTCTCTGTTTGTTGATTCAAAAATAATATCATCCACATAAATCTGAACAAGTAGTATGTTATCTCTATCTTGGATTCTAAATAAGGTTTTATCCATCTTTCCTTTCTTGAATCCGTTATCAAGCAGGTACCTGGATAGTGTATCATACCAGGCTCTGGGTGCCTGCTTGAGTCCATACAGAGCTTTCTTCAATTTGTAAACCATTTTCTCCGGATTATCTTCAAATCTAGGAGGTTGCTCCATATAAACTTCTTCAGCTAACAATCCATTTAGAAAAGCACTCTTAACATCCATTTGATATACTGCGAAATTCTTATGTGCTGCATAAGCTAAAAAGATCCGTATAGCTTTTAATCTTGCTACTAGGGGCAAAGGTTTCTTCAAAATCTATTTCTTCCTCTTGGCAGTAACCTTTGGCCACAAATCTAACCTTGTTCCTGACTACTAGTCCTTCTTTATCAAGTTTGTTCTTAAATATCCATTTAGTTCCTATTACTCCTTGATGGGTTGGTTCAGGAATTAGGTACTAAACTTGGTTCCTCTCAAAACCATTTAATTCTTCTTTCATAGCTTGTATCCAATTAGTGTCTCCAATAATTTCATTTATACAATTTGGTTCAACTTGTGATATGAAGCATGCAAACATAACTTCATGTGATTAGATTTTCTTGTCCTTACACCAGATGATAAATCTCCTATGATTTGATCTTTTGGATGATTTCTTAACCATTTTATTCTAGCTTCCTCAGCTTGCTGTCTGTTCTGTTCATCAATAGGCTACACTCTGTGGCTTGTGGTTCTTCACCAACTTGCTGATTCTGTTTGGGTTGAATGTTTAGATGTATTTCAAGTTAAATTCCTTCAGGTTGGTGTATTTCAAGTTGAATTCCTTCAGGTTGGTGTATTTCTTCTTGGATGATAGTTAGTTGTTGTACTCTTGTTGGTTGCTGATTTTCTGCAGGTTGCTGTGCAGTTGTAGGTTGTTGAATTTGGTTTGAAGAATTTCCATCAATATGTTGAAGATTTGGTAACTGCACATCAATATATTCAACTTGCTTGTTGTTGATGTGAGTTTTACCCAAATCTTCTTTAAGTTCTTCAATATCAGCCATAGTACAATGAGGTTCATCAAAGACCACATGTACTAATTCCTCTACAATAAATGTTCTCTTATTGAAGATCATGAAGGCTTTACTTATCGAGGAGTAACCTAATAGTACTCTTTTATCTGACTTAGAATCAAACCTCTTCGGGTATTCCTTCCCATTGTTCAGCACAAAGTACCTGCAACCAAAGATATGAAAGTAAGCAATGTTTAGTGAATAGCCGTACACAATTCATATGCTGTTTTATTTAAATTCTTATTGATTAGACATCTATTTTGGGAATAACATGCTGTGTTGGTTGTTTCTGCCTAAAATCTTTTAGGTCATTATGTTTTTGCCTACATGGTCATAGCAACCTCCTTCAGTATCTTTTTTTTTTCAACAATTCCATTCTGTTGAGGTGTCCTAGCTATAGAGTATTCATGTTTGATTCCATTATCTGAACAATATGCTTCAATGAGTTTGTTAGTGAATTCTATTCCTCTGTCTGTTCTAATCTTTACAATACTAAAATTTTTCTTAGTTTGCAGCTTCTTCAGGAATTCAAGTAGCCTTTGTTGAGTGTCTGATTTCTTTGTTAGAAACAGAGTCCATGAAAATCTTGAGTAATCATTAACTACAACTAATGTATACTTCTTTCCACTTATACTTATAAGTTCAATAGGTCCAAATAAATCCATGTGAAATAGGTCCAGTATCTTATTTCTTGATCTCTGGGCTTTATTTTTGAATGAGTTCTTTTTTATTTTCCCTTCTGACATGCTTCACACAGACTTTTCTTCTTATAGACCATATCAGGTAGTCCTCTAACTAGTTCGTTTCTTACTAGTTTGTTGATTGTCTTGAAGTTTAGATGACTCATTCTCTTTTTCCATAACCAGCTAGCTTCAGGTGTTCCTTTGGCAATGAAGCAGGTAGCTGTTGTAACAAAGTTCCAGTCAGCTACAAAGATGTTTCTTCTTCTGGTTCCAGATAGCTTGACTTCATTAGTTTTGTTGTCTTTGATTAGACATTTGTTGAGGTTGAATTCCACACAGTAACCTTTATCACAAAATTGACTTATGCTTAGCAAGTTGTATTTGAGGCCTCCAACATAGGATACTTCATTTATGTAGGTACTTATTTTGACTAGATCTCCAGTACCCTTGGTGCTTCCTTTTGAGTTGTCTCCAAACACCACCTTGGGTCCTTTAGTAGCTTGGAAGTTTAATAGACTCTTCTGATTTCCTGTCATATGCTTAGAGCGGCCACTGTCAATGTACCATATGTCTTTGTTGCTTCTTGGCACAGGTTCCTGCAAAATAAGTATCTCTTAGTTTTAGGTACCCATACAAGTACGGTCTTTTCTTGTTAGTACTTTTAGGAATCCATACTTGCTTCAAAACAATTGGATTGCTGTGAACCTTGCTGATTCCTTTTCTTTTGCTAGTAACCTTAGGATATTGTATGTGTATTGTGTGTGCTTGAAGTTTTCTACCTTCCTGGAGTATGAACTCTCTTAGTTTTAGTTTTAAACATGTAGGTCTTGGTATCAGCAGGGTAGAGATATTTCTTACCCTTCCATAGTTGTTGCTTTCTGCTCATGCTACCAGCAAACTTAGGTTGTTGAAGCCAGATTACTTCCATGGGTTCCTGTCAAGGGTCTCTTTCTCTTACCTTTTGAGCTTCCTTTGTTTGTATCAATAGTTTCCCCTTGATTGATTAACTCTTCATTATGTAGGGTTATTATTGGTACAAACTTAGATGCTCCAGAGGTACTTGTTGTTGAAGTTGAAGCTCATCACTCTTATCTAATCCAGTATGCTCCCTTAGACTTCTCTGAATGTTTAATATAATGTCTAGATCCTTTGAATATTTGTTGAAAGTGTTTACAGTGGAGATTAGGCTACTCTTCTTTTCTTTAAGCCTAGTGATCAGCAACTTGAGCTTACCCACCTCTACTCTGAGGTCACTACATGCTTTACTCTTTTCTTTTTCAGTGACTAATTCCATTTTGAGTGCAACATGCTCGCTCTTAAGTTGTTCATTCTCAGCTTTCAGTTCTTCATGTGTTGAGTTTATATGCTTGACTATAAAATTACACTAGTACACTTTGTGTGTATTGAGAAAGACCATTTGAGGTTGTTCGATTTATAATAGAATAAGACCTCTGTTATTATGGATGTGCATCCTCTTAATCCCTATATAATAACAGATATGTGTACTTAATGTTTGTTTCTTTAATTTACCAATGGATGAGATTTATTCATTAAATCAATAAGCTCGGTGAATTGGGAGACAATGTTATTTATATGGTGTGTTATTGATTATAGAAGGAATTAGTGTCCTAATTATTTAGGTGATGATATCCCCTTGAGGAGCTCATAAGGATTATCATGTAAACCCTGCAGGTGGATTTAGTCCGGCATAATAATAAATTTGAGTGGTACTATTCTTGGAATTATATGTTAATTAATTGAGTTATCAGTAACTCACGGATATTCGAAATCTTAAACACGGGGAGATAAATGTGCTTATAATAAGGAGTCCATATTTTAATATGAGATTGGGACGGTAGTCCGATAATAACTTCTTAGTGAATTGAGTTATTATTAATGGACTTAAGTTGTGTGTTCGGGGCGAACATGGGACGCCTAAGCCCATCAGGAGGCCTAACCCTAATTCCTTCTTTAGGTCCCTATTGTAGCCTTTAAATAAACCTTAAGTCAGCCACTTCAAAGATATACAAAATCTCACGTGTGTTTTCAGAGAGGGCGGTTGAAATTCTTGAAGGATCGTTGACTACACAACATTTGAGAAAAATATAAGAAATACAGTAGAAGATCGAGAGGTCGAGATTCCAAATCGATTGAGACGTCTTCTGTCCTGGTTTGTCCTCATCTACTCCGTTGAAAGGTATGATTTGTTTTTTTGTTGTGCTTGTCATATATTGCATGGACCCCGATTTAGATTGTACGGGGCTGGCGATCCGTCGGTTCCAATAAATTCTTCCTTCTGTTCTTCTTTTTCGGTGGTAGTTGTCTGTGTCATTTTTGCTTCACCAATTAGTGCTCTTAGTTTTTAGGGATAATTTCATTTTTGGCCCTGTAGGAATGGGCTCGGGCCGATTTTGACCCTGAGGTACGAAAGTGGCCCAAATTTAATCAAAGTTAGCCCTGTCCGTTAGTTCAGTTGACGGAAACCGTCAGACTTCATTTTAGCGTGAAAACCTATTTGATATCAATTTTTCCTATTTTTTTTGAATCAACAGCTATTTTACAACCTTTAAAACAACTATTTTCCCTGTTTCCTATCACTCTAAAAACTGAAGATTTAATACAAGAATGAACTTATTACAATCAAAACCATCATTAATTAGCTTCAAACATGACTAGTGCATCAGTGATGCACACTAAATCCATAATATACACTCTACAACAATGTGATTTGAATCGAAGCAAGATACACTTACTCGTACGAGCATTTCTTATTACCAAATCAGACACACATACTACCTCGCAATTGCCAGCTCCCCAATCTCATCATCTTCAGAAACCATGTCTGAGCTCTCTCTCATCGATGCATTTGGCCTTAATTTAGACACTACCACCACCAAGAACCATGGCCGGTACATTAGGCCTATGACTATCACCTAATCGAAGAATCTCTAATCTTAAACTAGACATCCTTTTTGCTGATTCCATCTTTGTTTCCAAACCATCATTAGCCTCACAATCAGGGCTGCCCATCAACTCCATCAAATTACATCAAACCCCCAAATCCGAGTACAATTGTCTCGTTTTTCTCTATGCTCTCCCAACTTTAGCATCACCATCATCAAGGCTCCTAGTTTCACCAGCTTTAGCCATTGATTGAACAGGTCTACCCACATTCTCCACCATCAAACAAGGATTAGCTAAGCCATTCCAAGAATGAAGAGGAACCAGTTTACTCAACTCACTCAAACACTCGACCACCTCCTTCATAGATGGCATTCTCTCCCTACAATTCCTCACGCATTTTGCCGCCACCACCACCAACATCTTCCTCACCATTGCATCCTTAGGAGGTGCAACTCTTGGATCATAAACAGCCAACAGTTTCCCTCTCCTTATCAAGGGAATAGCCCAATCAATAATCGAAGGTGGCGAATTCCCCAATCACAAAGAACAAGAAAAAACCCAACCCAAAATGCAAAAAAATTGAATTGCTAACTAACCATTCATATATGTCCAACCATCGATTTCCACAAGGGAGCATTCACTTGCGATTTCCGTCTCACCATAGCTCTTCTCAGTGATTTCAGCTTGGGAATTAGGCTTGGAGATTTGGGGAAGAGTTAGGGGATGATTTGGGGAAGATTTGGGGGATAATTTGGGGATTAGGTTGGCAATTAAACTAATTTGGAAATTAGGGCTAAGTACAATGGGAAGAAGACACTGTCTCTTTCGTAACAAATTCAAAGAACTAACGGGCACGTGCCTCACACGTGTTATCTCTATTAAATTTTGGACGGAAATTTATGGAGGGTAAAAAAAGAGTGAATTTGAACCAAAATCGGCCCGAGCCCATTCCTACAGGGCCAAAAATGAAAATTTCCCTAGTTTTTATCTCTCAAACCTTCTTTTCTCATTTCTTTGTTTTCTCTCTTCTTCAGGATATTTGTGCAACTTCGGATAAGGATAGTTCCTTACATATTGTCCTGATTTTCTACAATTGTATCACATATTTGTATTAGTTGCTGTTGATTGAGATGTCTGACTATTGGTTGCTGGACTATTCTGTCTTCTTTTGAAATAACTACTTCTTGCATTAGTCTTAATGAATTTCTTGAACTGTTTCAGTAGTAAGGCTATATCTTCTTCTGCAGTAGCTTAAAAACTTGTTGTAAGCTTCTTGGTGTTTATCTTCTTTGCTTCTTGAGATGTTCTTGCTATGAAGGCAATTACCTTCGAACTGCCTTCACCATTTTCATTCTTTCTTCGATTTATATCGAATTCAAATATGCTCATAGAATTTAAGTCCATTAATACTCTCATAAGAAATGTCTTGTTGTCCCATTTGATAAATAGTGCTCTCAGCATCTTCATATTTTTTTCTTTCTGAGAATAAAATTTCTCCAGAGATTCTAGTGTTAGGATGTATACTATAAGCCTAGCTTTTGTATGAACATCTATTTATGATATGAGAATCTTTTATGGTCAAATGTTTACATTTTATATATTTGTTATATATGTTATTGCAGTTGTCCAATTAATTTATATTGTAGATAATATGGTGTGTGGTGCCACACAAAAGATCATGTTATCAGTTCCTTATAGATTATAAATGATAGCTCACAGCCGAGATAATTTTGGACAAATTATCGGAATGGTTGTAGTGTAATTTGGTATTAATCTGTCTTGATTATAAAATTACACTAGTACATTTTGTATGTATTGAGCAGGACCAATTGAGGTTGTTTTATTTGTACTGACTTCATAAATAAAACAAGACCTCTGTTATTATGGATGTGCGTCCTCTTAATCATTGTATGATAACGGGCATGTATACTCGATATATGTTTCTTTAATTTACCAATGGGTGAAATTTATTTATTAAATCAATAAGCTCGGTAAATTGGGATACAATGTTGTTTATATGGTGTGCTGTTGATTATATAATGAAATCGTGTCCTAATTATTTAGGATGATGATGTCCCCTTGAGGAACTCATAAGGATTATCATGTAAACCCTACAGGTGGATTTATTCCGGCATGATAATAAAGTTGAGTGGTACTACTCTTGGAATTAAATATTAATTAATTGAATTGTCAGTAATTCATTTAATTAATGGACATTCGATATCTTAAACATGGGGAGATAAACGCGCACATAATAAATAGGAGCCATATCTAATATGGATAAGGGACGGTAGTTCAATAATATCTTTTTAGTGGATTAAGATATTATTTGATAGGCTTGAGAAGTATATTCAGATCGAATTAAGGACTCCTAAGCCTATCAGGAGACCGATTCCTAATCCTCCTCAAGGTCCCTGTTGTAACCTATAAATAAGCCTCAAGTCAACCGTTTCTAGGGTAACAGACACAGAAAATCTGATATACGATCTAGAGAAGAACGGTTGAGAGTCTCGATAGCTCGTTGCCCACACAACGTTCGAGATAAGGCGAGGAATACAGCAGAAGATCGTGAGGTTCAGGCTTCATCGATTCCTCGATCTACAGTTCTGACCTTAGAACTAATTTTGGTGCAAAAGGTATGATTCGTTTTCCGCTGCGCGTTAATCATATTTGCATGGACCCCGATTTGGATAATCGAATAGGGTCGGCGATCCGGCGGTTCCTACAATTGGTATCAGAGCCGTGGTTTTCTGACTCTATTCGATTGAATCGGTTAATTCTATTATGAATCATATCTTGAAGCATGCGTGTTTTAGATCGGATAATAGTAGGATGTGTGAGAAATTATGTTTTTTCTGCAGGAACCTTAAATCCAACTATTATGGTCTGAATGTATGTTTATGTATGAATTAAACCCTCGGACATGTCGAGGTTGTTTTTTGAATGTATGATTGTAATAGTAAAATCACGGCGGTCTGTCGTATTAGGTTTTATTTTCTGTTCGATCTAGATTATATGTAAACTCCTTCGTGGGGTATAGGATCGATGGATGTAATAGATACAAGGTTAGGATCGCATGACCGGGTACGACCGTGCTGTGCAGCACGGTCAGACCGTGCCAGCCGAAGATTGCGACTGAACGACAGGGCACGACCGTGCTATGGGACACGGTCGATCGTGCGGCGTGTTTGAAGATCGGGCACGACCGTGCTGGAGGGCACGGTCAGACCGTGCCAGCTGAGGATCGCCACTGATGGACAGGGCACGACCGTGCTATGGAGCACGGTCAATCGTGCGACGTGTTTCAGATCGAGCACGACCGTGCTAAGGGGCACGGTCAGACCGTGCTCGGCGAACATTGAAGAACATTGAAGAACACAGCGATAAATCGAGGCCATAATAGTTGGAAATTTTGTTTTTCATATTTATTGCCTTATATGTGTTTTATCAAGCATGTTTGTATGTGTTTTATATGATATGCATGTTAAAATCCCTCATGTTAAATAACTAAGTGGGAGAGGGATTAATTAATGAATCCCATGACCTCCATTACTGGTTTGTAAATGATGCATCTGAACTTGCGCGTTGGTTTTAAGTGCCTTACTCCATATCGGATGAGTTCATTTGCGGATCACTAGATCAAACTTCCTTTATGGATGATTATAGAAAGTTGTTTAGGAGCGTGTCATCTTCTCCATCTGAAGGGGCATAATCCTAGATAATGGACTTAGTATCAAGTAATGGTATACACTTAGATACATTTGATAAGTATCCTCCCCATCGGAGTCACTACTGTTATTTGTATGGCCAAAGCGATAACCAACTATTAATTTTATTTGTCATAAAGTTAAGTTGACAAGATAATAAAATTAATGGGTAAAACCTCCTCTAACAAATGTTTGAATTAGTATACGTTCACACTATCGTGGCATACGAAGTTCACGGTGTATTGAGGTGTTGGTGAATTTAGATTATGTTGTTTGAGGGAACAATATGATTTGTCAATTCAAATTATTTGACCTATGTGTTTATTCATGTGATTCTCAGGATTTTCATTATGGTTTTCAATCCTCTTGCTGTTATACTTAAAGAAAACAAACTTATTGGTCCTAATTATATTGATTGGAAACGAAACCTGGATATTATCCTGACTGCTGAAGAGTACAAGTTTGTACTCACTAAGAACTGTCCTGAAATGCCCAATGAAAACTCTAGTGAAGAGGAGAGATTAGCATATAGGAAGTGGATCAAGGCAGATGAGATGGTGCGGTGTCACATTTTGGCTTCTTTGTCAAAAGTACTGCAACATCAGCATTAGGCCATGCTCACTGCCTATAATATGATGCATAATCTCAAGGAACTCTTCGGAAACCAGAGTCAGGCATTAGTTGTTGAAACATGTTTAGCGGTGTTATCTACCGGTACCTGGTGTGTAGATACAGGAGCCACTGATCATGTCTGCAATTCATTGCAAGGGTTCCAGGAAACCAGACAACTAAGTGATGGAGAAATTACTATATATATGGGCACCGCTGTGAAAGTAGTGGCCATTGCAGTGGGAGACGTTTATTTGTCTTTTCCTAGGAATAAGACTTTGATTTTGAGAAATTGTCTTTACGTACCTTGTTTTAGAAAGAATTTGATTTCAGTTTCTAAACTTTTTAAGGATGGATATTCTGTTTCTTTTGATAACAATGTTGTCGTTAAGAAGAATAGAGTTATTATCTGTTCTGGTACGTTGGTTGACAATTTGTATACTCTTAATCCTATAACTCCTACGATGCAACAAAAGGAAATTAATAGCACATCTTCTAAATCTAATAAGAGAAAAGAACCTTCGAAAATGAATCAAACATATCTTTGGCATCTAAGGTTAGGTCATATTAACTTGAGGAGGATTCAAAGGTTGATAGCCGATGGACCTTTGGGTTCCTTGGAAGTGGAAAACTATCCAACCTGCGAATCCTGCTTGGAAGGAAAAATGACCAAAAGGCCTTTTAAGGCAAAGGGGTATAGAGCCAAAGAAGTGTTGGAATTGATCCATTCTGATTTATGTGGCCCTATGACTATTCAGGTAAGAGGTGGTTTCGAATATTTTGTCTCTTTTATAGACGATTATTCGAGATATGGATACATTTACTTGATGCGCCGCAAGTCTGAGTGCTTTGACAAGTTCAAAGAATATAAGGCTGATGTGGAGAAACGTCATGGTAAATGTATCAAGACACTACGATCTGATCGTGGTGGTGAGTACCTCTTAGGAGAGTTTAGGAGTTACTTATCAGAGGCTGGGATACAATCCCAATTGTCTGCACCGGGTACACCCCAACAGAATGGTGTGGCGGAACGAAGGAATATGACTCTTATGGAAATGGTTAGATCGATGATGAGTTATTCAGAATTACCAAATTCGTTTTGGGGGTATGCTCTGGAAACAGCGACGTATATTCTAAACTTGGTACCTTCTAAGTCAGTACCCTCTACTCCCACAGAATTGTGGACTGGGCGTAAGCCTAGTCTGAAACACATTCGGATTTGGGGTAGTCCAGCACATGTGCTGAAGGGAGATGCTGATAAGTTGGAATCTCGTACGGAAGTACACTTGTTTGTGGGCTATCCTAGAGGGACGAAAGGTGGTTTATTTTATAGTCCTAAAGATCAGAAGGTCATTGTTAGCACGAATGCCCGATTTTTAGAAGAGGACTATGTAATGAACCACAAGCCCATGAGTAAAATTGTTCTTGAGAAAATGAGAGGGGATAATTCGGATGTACCGCAGGTACAAGATGAGATACCATAAGTGACTGCACCGCGTGTCACTAATGATACACAAATACCGATAGTGCCTCGTCGTAGTGGGAGGGTTGTTAGACAACCTGATAGATTCATGTTTTTGGGAGAGTCTTCAGACTTGGTCCCTGGACAACATGAAATAGATTCCTGGACTTATGACGAAGCACTCCAAGATAAAGATGCGATATCTTGGCAAAAGGCAATGCTCTCTGAGATAGAATCTATGGATTCTAATCAAGTCTGGGAGCTTGTAGAACCACCAAATGGTGTAAAAGCCATTGGATGTAAATGGGTCTACAAAAGGAAAAGAGGATCAGATGGAAAGGTAGAGACCTTTAAAGCAAGGCTTGTTGCGAAAGGGTATACTCAAAAAGAAGGGATCGATTATGAGGAAACATTTTCACCGGTAGCCATGCTGAAGTCTATCCGGATTCTTTTGTCTATTGCTGCTCATATGGATTATGAGGTTTGGCAGATGGATGTCAAGACAGCTTTCCTTAATGGAAGTCTTGAAGAAAACATCTATATGAAGCAACCAGAGGGATTCATTGAGAAAGGCAAAGAGCATCTTGTGTGTAAGCTTAATCGGTCCATTTATGGACTGAAACAAGCTTCAAGATCTTGGAACATCCGTTTTGATGAAGTAATCCAGTCTTATGGATTTATTCAATGTCCGGATGAATCTTGTGTATATAAGAAGAGTGACGGAAACGTGGTGGTATTTCTTGTACTATACGTAGATGATATCTTGTTAATTGGAAACAATGTCAAGGTGTTGTCAGATGTAAGGGTATGGCTGTCCAAGCAGTTTGCTATGAAGGACTTAGGAGAAGCTGGACATATTCTTGGGATCAAAGTTATAAGGGATCGCAAGAAAATGATGTTATGCTTATCTCAAGCTTCATACATTGACACTATCCTAGCTCGTTTTAGCATGCAAAACTCCAAGAAAGGTTTTCTACCTTTTAGACATGGAGTGCCTTTATCTAAGGAAATGTGTCCTAAGACACCAAAGGAGATAGAGGAAATGAAAGCAGTTTCTTATGCTTCGGCTGTAGGAAGCTTGATGTATGCGATGCTGTGTACGAGACCGGATATCTGCTTTGCCGTGGGTATGGTTAGTAGATATCAAAGTAACCCAGGACAAGGTCATTGGACTGCCGTAAAGCATATTCTAAAGTACCTGAAAAGGACTAGAGATTATATGCTAGTTTACCAGGCAAATGATTTATTACCTGTGGGTTACACGGATTCGGATTTCCAGTCAGATAGGGACAACAGTAAATCGACCTCGGGGTATGTGTTTACCTTGGGAGGTGGAGCCATAGTGTGGAGAAGTGTGAAGCAGAAATGCGTTTCGGACTCCACCATGGAAGCTGAATATGTGGCCGCCTCTGAGGCAGCCAAAGAAGCTGTATGGCTCAGAAACTTCTTGATGGACTTAGAAGTGATTCCTGGTTTGCCCAAAGCTATCACAATCTATTGTGATAACAGTGGTGCAGTAGCAAACTCGAAGGAACCACGAGCCCATAAGGCAAGTAAACACATTGAGCGCAAGTACCACCTGATACGAGATATCGTAAAGCGAGGGGAAGTTGTTGTCGCCAAGATTGCATCAGCCGATAACCTAGCAGATCCTTTCACAAAGGCCCTTCCGGCGAAAGCCTTCGATGAGCATGTTGATGGGATGGGAATCAGATGCATGGCAGCGTATATGACAGCATAGTCTTTTAGTATAAGTGGGAGATTGTTAGGATGTATACTATAAGCCTAGCTTTTGTATGAACATCTATTTATGATATGAGAATCTTTTATGGTCAAATGTTTGCATTTTATATATTTGTTATATATGTTATTGCAGTTGTCCAATTAATTTATATTGTAGATAATATGGTGTGTGGTGCCACACAGAAGATCATGTTATCAGTTCCTTATAGATTATAAATGATAGCTCACAGCCGAGATAATTTTGGACAAATTATCGGAATGGTTGTAGTGTAATTTGGTATTAATCTGTCTTGATTATAAAATTACACTAGTACATTTTGTATGTATTGAGCAGGACCAATTGAGGTTGTTTTATTTGTACTGAATTCATAAATAAAACAAGACCTCTGTTATTATGGATGTGCGTCCTCTTAATCATTGTATGATAACGGGCATGTATACTCGATATATGTTTCTTTAATTTACCAATGGGTGAGATTTATTTATTAAATCAATAAGCTCGGTAAATTGGGATACAGTGTTGTTTATATGGTGTGCTGTTGATTATATAATGAAACCGTGTCCTAATTATTTAGGATGATGATGTCCCATTGAGGAACTCATAAGGATTATCATGTAAACCCTGCAGGTGGATTTATTCCGGCATGATAATAAAGTTGAGTGGTACTACTCTTGGAATTAAATATTAATTAATTGAATTGTCAGTAATTCATTTAATTAATGGACATTCGATATCTTAAACATGGGGAGATAAACGCGCACATAATAAATAGGAGCCATATCTAATATGGATAAGGGACGGTAGTTCAATAATATCTTTTTAGTGGATTAAGATATTATTTGATAGGCTTGAGAAGTATATTCAGATCGAATTAAGGACTCCTAAGCCTATCAGGAGACCGATTCCTAATCCTCCTCAAGGTCCCTGTTGTAACCTATAAATAAGCCTCAAGTCAACCGTTTCTAGGGTAACAGACACAGAAAATCTGATATACGATCTAGAGAAGAACGGTTGAGAGTCTCGATAGCTCGTTGCCCACACAACGTTCGAGATAAGGCGAGGAATACAGCAGAAGATCGTGAGGTTCAGGCTTCATCGATTCCTCGATCTACAGTTCTGACCTTAGAACTAATTTTGGTGCAAAAGGTATGATTCATTTTCCGCTGCGCGTTAATCATATTTGCATGGACCCCGATTTGGATAATCGAATAGGGTCGGCGATCCGGCGGTTCCTACATCTAGCTCGTTGATTATTACAATGAATCTTAGGTCCATCTGCTTTAGGGTCTCTCCAAAGAGCATCTTGAAAAATTCAAACTTCTGTGTGGTTGTTGATACTTTATTTTCCTTGGTGAGTTCAGTGTCCTCTCAAATATATTTCAGCTTATTCCAGGTGTCCATAGCTGTCTTACATGATTTCACCTTACTGAATATTCCTTTATCAAATTGTCAGAAATAGTGCATTCTTTGCTACATTATCCAGGTTAGCTCTCTTTCAATAGTCCATGGTCCATTCTTCTCTTGGCTTCTTTATTACAGTAGGATGAGGAATAGCTCTAGTATCAGCAGCATCCATTGCTCTGGCAAACAGAGGGTTGACCTTTGTAATTTTTGGAGGTCTATCAATAATGACATACCACATCTCATCGTACATCGTCGATAAGTTTGCCTGCATTCGTATCTTCCAATCATCATATTCTTCTATGGAAAACATATGTATCTTATGAGAATCCATGCTATGAAAAGCTTACTGTATGGGATTTTCAGAAAATAAGGGATAAAAAATTGACCAAATAGATTGGGTTTTTAATCCAATCAGCTCAGACACCAGTTGTTGGTCCCAAGTGGTATAAGGTTAAGAGGGGGTGAATTAACCTTATCAAATTTTATAAACATTTTACTCCAAAGAGTGTAAGTCCCTCAAGTAGCAGGTAGATGAGGTTACTGCTTTTTAGCAGTGACTTAGGGACTTTGAAAAGAGTTTATGTACAACGGAAATTTTAAACAAAGATGTTTTCTGAAAAGTTTGCTTTAAAACAGTATGCTTAGATGACAGATCAGATATGTATATACAGAGAGCTTATAAAACAGGAAGCACAATGTATAAAGATTCAAAGGTGGAGTTATCCTCCTACGTCCTCTTTACTTCTTCGAAAGGAGGAACTTTGTTAAGATGGTTTGATTTACAAAGATTCTGCTAAAACAAACTGAATCCTAACAAGAACTGGCAGCTCTATCTTACACAGATAGTTGTACAATGATCAAACTTCAACCCACACAGGGCTCTTACTCTTCTAAATGAGCGAACTACACTTAGCAGGAACAATCTCTACTAAGTGACTCCTAAAACAATCTATAAAATGATATAAAGAGATTTCTTCAACGGTTGGGGGTAGCAAGCTCTGGAACTCAAAATACAGAAGATAGCTGACTTACTGTTTAATAGATTGAGTGACTAAAACAGTGTGCTTAAGAGTTTTGAATATTTGAATGCTTAGAGATTTAGCTCGTGATCCGTAATATCAGTCTCTGTTTCAGGTGCACTCGACTTCCATTTATAGGTGTGGAAAATCTGCCCGTTGAAGGAGACAACTTCCTTAGTGATGAGGTGCCTTCCATTGATTGGTTTGTGTATGATCTTCTGACAATTCTGGTACACCATTGCCACTGCACCTCTGTGCCTTTGTAAAACTTGTCCTTCATCCTTTTGATTTTTTGCAGCTGATATTTTCTGATTAGCTTTTCTTTGTTTGTTTCTAACAGTAACTCAGAATGCACTGAGATTGAGGTAACTGTATTTCAGTATCAAATTGCTGTTTTGTCGTTTCGTGTGACTAGCTTCCTATTACTCAGTATGCTTTGGCTAGCTTGCTGTATACTTTCATACTCAGTTAATTTTTCATATCATTGCTTTGTAGTGACCTTTATAGCGTACTGTAGTGACCTTTACGAATATTGTTCTTCCAGCTAGTAGTAGCCTTTTCATCCTCTTTCCAGCGACCTTACCTTATCTAAACTTTTTACATATCAAGACCTATATACAAGGTTGCTAAATCCTATCTGTTACATGTTTTGTCTCATCAAAATCTATACAATTAAATCTCAATAGCATTTCTAATTAAAATATATTTCCTTCCATATGGATAAAATTTTTAATTTGTTTATTTTTTGAATTAAAAAATCAAAATAATAAAAAAAAATTGGACTCTTCATCTTCCTCTCTCTTTGCCCAATTTCTTCACCACCAATTTTTCCTCTCAGGCCACCATCACCCACTGTTCTGCCGTCAACTTCGAGCTTTCTTTCTCTTACTTCAAGATTCTTCTCCAAAGTGAGATGTTGGGACCCATCATCAAAGAGCTCATCTTCATGGTGATTCATTTCTTTATAACACACATGATTCCGATCAAAAATGTCATGGGAGGCCTCTTCCATAGCATGAAGCCACCCCTGCAACAATGTTGTAAAGATGCAAGAGAAAGTGGTTAGTTGTAAGAATGTAATTTAAAAAAAAGGATGGATTCAATTAAACATATATACCATGGAAATCTGGAGGTAAGAGAATTTGAGGCAAAAAAGTGGAAGAGGGATGAGATTCTTGATGAGGGATTTGGAGTATGAAATTGGAGTGGAAGAATGCCATTTGAATCTGGTTAAAGATGGTGGCGGTGGTGGTGGTGGCGATGGTGGCAGTAGTGGTGGATCTGGGTGACAGTTGTGAAGAGGAAGCGGTGGCTTTCACCGAAGGAGATGAATGCGTGATGGTCGACGAGTGAACTGGTGATTCTGTAGAGAGTGACGGGTGACAGTGGTAAAGATGAATAATCTGCAGAGATCTGGTGAAGATGAAAAATTTCTGATTTTTTTAATATTTTAATTCTTGATTTTTTTTTCAAAAATAAATAAAATTAAAATTTAAAAGTCACCTCAGCAAAATTGGCCCGAAAAGCCCAAATTTGCAATCTCACATGCAATTTGAGCCCAATTGAGTAATTCAGGCTCAAATTAGGTAAAATTCACGAAGCCATAATAAATTAAGTTCTAAATTGCCAGCCCAAAAAATAAAAGTCCTAAAATGCCAGAACCCCTAAATTACGGGATAAAAAAAATAATAAACTCTTTATTTTATGACATCCATACCTTTTTGTTATGACATTCATAACTACACATTTTCTAGACATACATTAACACCTCTCTTACTTTTTAGTTATATAGTCATACTTTTTAACTATATTAGTCATACATTTTAGTTATATACATGAGCTCGAAGAATCCCCAAAAATATCGGGTTCAAGGTGATCATGTATTTACAATAAAAGTCGAGCAATATATAGATGAACACAAATATTCTAATTGTTAAGATGGGAAAAAGTTCAGTGCTATTCAAAAGACAATATGATTTGGAGGTCGGGCTCTCTTACAAAAAAGAGAAAGAAAGAAAAAATACAAAGAAATTAAGTTGAAGCTGGCCGAGAGTTCAACATCTTCACCTTCGAGCTGCTCGAGACCCCATTTAAGACTGGGCTGACATCTCACTGTCATCTAACGAGGTATAGACGACCTATTCCTATCATCCTCCTCGTCCTCATCCACATTATTGGTAAAAACCTCCCTAAAGCGTAAATGGAAATAAGGATGAGGTTTTTAGCGAGGTATAGGGCTGGCAGTCGATAGGACGAAGCCTATAGACAAAAAGGGCTTCAGATAGTAAAGCAAGTTAAGATGGTGGTGAGAAAGAGGTTGGCCAGTTAGATACTAGGCTAAGAACTCCTTCAACTCCTTGGCCTTCTCACTAGGTCGGGCCTTGATAAGGGCAAAGGTGGTGTCAGTGAAAATGTAAATGAAGACCATGTCACCGTCGACTTTGTTCTCATCCTACCACCCTTAACCTCAATGTCCTTTAGCTTCATCTCGTCCTCCAACCGACCTACCCTTTCTAGCTCTAAGTCATCATGCCAGACAGATAGCTCTACTTGCAAGGCGTCAACATTCCTAGTTGACTTTGCAACCAACCTCTTGAGGTAGAAGTTGGCCTACCTCTCGTTGGTCAGTTTAGCTTAGATAGACTAACTCTTCTCCTACAGGTTATGAGTTATATTTCTCTCTTCTATTGCCCATTTCTAGGATAACCAGGTGTAAGAGGCAGACCTTGCTCCCATGATGCCCGCACAAACACAAAGGTCTACCGATGAAATGGAGCGAGCAACGCTTTCCATGTTAGGCGAGCAGGCTATGGGTACTATGATCAAAGCTTGAGAAATGTGGTCAGACAGTACTCTGAATGCCTCATAATCAGGGATGAATGTCCTGTCACAAGGATAGTTGAAAATGAAGCATCATAAGGAGTTGAGACATTATTTCCTCCACTAGGATCGGATCCCAACCGGAGTAGAAAATTGTGCTGGCTAGAGGGTCATCCAATTCCTATATCAAGCCATCTCCCTTAGCTTGGATAATACAAATCGGGGCTTCCTTTGCTTGGGAGAAAATCTTCTTCAATCATGTCAATGAACGATTTATCTTCAACCTGGGCCTTTTTTGAAGCCCGAAGAGGCATCTGGCTGACAATGAGCACTGACTTCTTCTTCTTGGAAGCCCCTGGCCCCCTATTTCCAACCTTAGGCCCTCTCCCACTCATTTTGCCTTTTCGTAAGTGCTT
Organism: Scutellaria barbata; assembly: GCA_028654395.1. Classification (NCBI taxonomy): domain Eukaryota; kingdom Viridiplantae; phylum Streptophyta; class Magnoliopsida; order Lamiales; family Lamiaceae; genus Scutellaria; species Scutellaria barbata. The sequence goes on from CM053650.1 coordinate 9,931,654, forward strand.
CCACATGACATTTCTAAAAAGACAACATCTTGACAAGGGTTGGTCGGAAAAATAGCTGAAAGAAAAATGGATTGACATATAAAAATATGAATGAATGAAAAATAAAACATGTGTAAGGAAATGAAGGTTAAAAGTGAAAATATTACCTTTAAAATTAATTGAGATTGACTGGAATGGGCAACAAAGATCGACAACCTTAATCATGTTCGATGTTATAAAAAGTCAACAAACTTTGACAAGGTATGAGATGCAATCCTTGAGATAACAGACCTTTCAAGAAAATAGCTCACTAATTTTAAGCTAGCGTCCTTTGGGTTCTACAAAATGAAAAGGGAATTAAAATCAACCGAGGTGAATATAGTTAAAAGAATGAAAGATAAAGATCATTCGCTTGCTGAACATTGTAGGCAAGAAAAGAAATCCCCTCGCTCATCCTCCCGATCTGGGCTCATCCTATTTTCCCCCATCTAGAACCACAACTCTATCCACCTTTTCATCGACTCAGAGAGATCCACAACCATTATGGGCCTGTCAGGCCTGGAGGACAAGTAAAAGAAGTTTTCACCATATTTAGAGTTTAATGATAGGTTTGACTTAATTTTGTATTTGGTTTGAATGTTGTAGTATTTATTGAGTTAAATTTATGTATTAAAAAACCTAAATGCCCTTATAAACCCACCTAAACCAGCAACTTTTGGTGGGTTTATTTAACCCAAATAAACCCACCATAAGACCATAAAAGCCATTTTTGACCCGGATCCGATTTAAACACGGGTTTTTTAACCTTCAAAGCAAACACAGATTTATCCGGGTTAATTAACCCTAATGCCTCCAAACCTCCAAACCAAACATGCCCTTAGAGTTTGTTGTATCTAAAAGTAAGTTTGTGGAAATGGATCAGACCACCTATATGACGGTGATCTTAAAAAATAGTAGTGTGTGACTGACATTTTAGATAGAATGTATATAAGAAAAAAATTTCAACATGTACAAATGAAGGCAAAGTTGGAGACATGTATGGAAGAATATGTCTATTTATGACATCTTATAATTAAAAATTTTAGTATACAATATGATAAGAATCAACTGTTGAGATCTAAAGATGAGGTGGAGAGATTATTAACTGTTAGTGTTGACACACATTGTTCTTTCTTAAATTAGTCTATCAGTGTTTTGCGAATTAATGTAGAAGGGTTAGAGATCTAAAGTTCAAACTGAATATATGATGGCTAAAGTTGAAAACATGTGTATTATATTTGTAAAGTTTTTTAGTGTTTGGAGATCAGTGTTTAAAAAATTAATTTCAATCATGTACGTCATTTTTCTATAACTTTTTCAAGTTCATCTGATGATAAGTTTCATCAATTGATAGATAGTTATGATATAAAATAAAAACTGATAGTTGAATAAATACTTATTGTCCAACAAATATATAATAACAATATAATCTTATGTTAGTTGCATTTCAACTTGGGTACCAAAATGCCAAAACCTACAAATGAGGCTAAGTTTTAGGTCACATAAAACAATTTATTGTAATTAAGAAGCAAGAATATAAAATCTTTTCAATGACTACTTCTTTGAAAATTCATAATTAAATGAAAGGCAATTTGACGATTTAGTGAATAAAATGAGAAGCATGTAAAAATGATATGAAACGTGTATTTGAGGTTCTCTAGAATTGATTTGTAATTATAGTGAATCCAACATATATATTGAGTAAAAATAATTTGTAAAATATCGTTACAATTATATAAATAAATTGATAATAGCTGATAATGTAACCATTTTTTTATTTCTAAAGTTTAACAATACTCATTGATGTGGATGCTCTTATAGCATCTACATCAATATTTTTACACAATGTTATTAATCATTTTTTTAATTGTTAAAGCTTAAAGGGTGTGTTCTTGACATAACCCTCAATGCATTTGTTTTCCATCAATACAACATTCTTACATTAATAAAAGTATTTCCCAGACACAAAAAAGCATTTGAAAGACACAAAGCTCACATAACATAAATAATAATTATTAATTAAAATAAGAAATATTAATTGATGTGAATGTATGTTTTTAAAATGTAGATGAGTATGAATCACATGGGACCCACGTCCAATGTCTTTTAAAAGTGTTATGTTTAAAATATATTTGGGAAAAAAGTTTCCATTTAAACTATCATACTTTTGACATTTTTAAGTCCCTAACAAGTTTTTGCGTGCATATACTTTTCCTTTTACTTTTTTAGTCTTATTTTTCAAGTACACAAGAGGGGGGGGGGGGGGGGGGGGGGGGTGGGGGGTTTGTCAAATTGATAAACCCCAAAAAAAGCTGCCTAAAATGGACTGTAATTATCATATATATATATATATATATATATATATATATATATATTTTTTTTTTTTTTTAACTTTGACTGTTTATGCCATTGAACATGAAGTTTGATAAGTTTTCACATTTTTGTCTGTCTATAGCTCATACACGACGTTTTGAATGGGATCATAACCTGTCAGCTAAATATTAGGAAAAGCTGATTTCACTTTGCATATATTGTGGGAGGTGAACAACAATCATGACACTGCAATTGCACTTTGAATCACAAACACTAATTATAGTTAACATCATCATTCATTAAAGGTTTAAAAGTTAAATTCTCAATAATGGCACATCAAAATGCACTGTACCTTCTCACATGTTTGGTAAAAATGGTTGAATAATTATTAATTATATAATAGCATCTATTTCATGGATCTAATTTCATGAAAATCTAATTTTAGTAGGTAAGTAAAGCTTAAGATTAATTCACAACACACTCCACAATATAGAGGTCAACATGTAAGAGTAAGTTTGAGTAATTATGAGAAGTAGACTTAATTTTATGAAATTATATGTATAAAACAATCTCATATAAATGTTTATGCAGAATTTCAATCAGATATATATGATGAACTCATGCTGAGTGATGTGGATCAAAGTGATCGAGTCCAACACAATCTCACCATATATATCGAATTATTACCTCTTCTAACAAAACAATATACATATTCATTCTTATAGTTTCTTCTCTTTTTATACAATAGTCCACCTAATATTTTGGTTTTAATGTATACATCGGAAAGTATTCATCAACACAACATGACATCATAATGAAATAATATGATCAATAGTAACTTATTCAACCATAAATAATTTGCAGAGTTGAGTGTCGTCAAATAAAAAACAATAAATTATGCAGTTTATTAAATTACCGTTCCTTTATAAAAACCAAGGAAAATATGCATCTGCTCATTATAAGTACATTTCAATGTGCCAATTGTTGTTGTGTTGCATATATATGTTTATGATTATTTTGATCTTAAGTTGATTATTCTATTTAAGTTGATTATTCTATTGATCTATGACACATCAATAATAGATATATTACCATGTAGACATGATGGATATATGGAAAAACAGAATTGGAAGACATAATCTTTGTTTCTTCAGAAAATATAATTGGAATCCAGAATGAATTTACTTCAAGATTCTCTCTTGCGTATGCAACACAGCTTGAAGTGAGAAGAGGAGAAAAGAATAGAAAAGGGGGAAAATGTGGAAGTCAATCCTAAGTACCGAGGAGGACTACAAGCAAACAATTTCAATTTTTTATTTCTTTGTAATTAAATCTATATTCTATATATATATATATATATATATATATATATATATATATATATATGATTGGAGGTAGATATATAACGCAATGGTTTCCTTACTAAAAATGGGTTTTCAAATATATATACCTTCCCTTTTATATTTTCGGTATTTTTGTTGAAAATTGATTAAGAAAAGTTAGTGTTAGATCAATTTTGACCAAATTTTTAATGGTCTTTCATTTGATTAAAATGAAAATAAGTTTTAAAATTAAAATGTATGTTTCGAGTAGATAATTATAGAGTGTTTTCCTCTTCTAACAAAACAATATACACATATATATATAGATATGTGGTTCGTGTACTTTTTAAATCAGGTCTTTATGATTTTATTTACAGCAATTGGAAATTTTTACTTTTTACAAAAAAATTGATACATGTATTTTTTTAATTTGTTTATAATTTAATATTTTTTTGGTAACAAATTGAAATATTTTGTAATTTATTTTGCATTAAGTTTGGTTCTTATATATATATATATATATATATATATATATATATATATATATAACCGCTAAATATATCAAAACTCAATTTAAAAAAAAAAAGAGAGAAGAAACTGTAAACTTGGATTCAAACAAAATTGAAGTACAAGAATAATATTAAAAATTGAAAAAATAGTGATCAAGTATTTGCATTGTTATGTACTTTAAAGATAGTCTACGTTTCCTTTTCATCTATCCCCCATTCCCCACATTATTATAGTCCTTATTGTTAATATGTTTAATATTAAATAAATTGATGAGTTTTATGTATTATTTTTTATACTAAAAACATAAATCATAATATAGTAAGAATATCTAAATATTTCAATTTTCTTGCAATGTGTATGAAAATAGAAATGTACTAGCTTAAGAGGTGGGGAAGTATTTAGTTTTTCCCTAACCTTTTTCCTACATAATTAAAAGTTTATGCATCTATATGGCATGTGTATGGACCATGATGGTCATCATTAACATATGATTTAGCTCCCCAACATGTGGTCCCACCTCATGAGAGTCATTGTCCAATGTTATTATGACACGTAGACCTGCATATCCACTGAGCCTAGTCCTACACGTGGTCTTGTCTGGTCATGAGATGTCGCATGTGGACCCACTTCTCCAGAATTCATTTATCGTCATCACGTGCTTTTGTACTCTTCCGCCGTACGATTTGTACATAGAATCCAGACCGTCCGTTACCTTCGCTAGCTACAAGCCTACAATTGTTTTTATTACTAAATAACTAAATGAGTTTAATCAAATGCGAATATTTTTATTTAAATCAAATGCGAAATGATTTTTATATTTTGTAAAAGTAATGGTTTCTATTTAAAATAAATAGCAAATCTATTTATCTATCTATTGTTAATCAATCAGTTTTCTCTACTTAATTAGCTTGTTAGTTTTAAAACTAAATTGCTTTTACTATAGATTGAGTCATTGAGAGGATCTCTTCATTCTATAGTATAAAACTGAGTCAATTGTGTTATAACTTTACCTCTTCACTCCAATTTACATAAAAAATGACATAAATGTGGCTTCGATGGTGAGCTTCATGACACCTTTTCCTTTTATATAGTTTTCTTATATAACGAATTACTTATGCCTAAATAATATATATAATTGTATCATCATTTATATCATACTCCATCCGTTTTATGATATATGTCATTTTAAAGTTTAATTTTTTTTTTAAATAAATGACATTTTAGATTTTTATACAATTTTATTCTCAAATCATCCTTATTAATATTCTTTAATTAAAATTTAGAGATTTAATCTGATACCTTTTATAAAATTAATTTGACTCTATCTTCAATCTTAAATAATAAATTCCTTAATTAATTATGGGTATATTTATGTAATTTTATATTTTTTAATTTATGATAAAAACTACATACATAATGATACTTATTATGAAATGGAGAGAATATCAATCTTCTTCTTTGATTGAATGAAGTTCGTTCTTTCTTTAGAGGGCAAATATTTCTAATTGAGAATATATATATATATATATATATATATATATATATATATATATATATGATTGGAGGTAGATATATAACGCAATGGTTTCCTTACTAAAAATGGGTTTTCAAATATATATACCTTCCCTTTTATATTTTCGGTATTTTTGTTGAAAATTGATTAAGAAAAGTTAGTGTTAGATCAATTTTGACCAAATTTTTAATGGTCTTTCATTTGATTAAAATGAAAATAAGTTTTAAAATTAAAATGTATGTTTCGAGTAGATAATTATAGAGTGTTTTCCTTTTCAAATCTAATTTGAAATAAATTAATGAAAAATCAATGATTGAAGTTGACAATTTTTTTAAAAAAAGAATAAATTTCTTAACAAGACCCAATTTTTAGATTACTTTTCAATTCTAAACCTAGATTGTAAAGCTTCTCAATAAAGGACTTAATTTAACATATTTTTCCTCAATTTAAAACTTGAAAATTAGATTAAGTTCTCAATTCAAGACAAAATTCAATTTTTATTTATTTATATTTCAATATGTATTCAGATTTTTGGATAAATTAAGAAAAGTTAGCGCACTTTAAGAACAATCTTCATCCGATTTATCTTAATTTATATAAAAAAGAAAGAAGAAAATCAAAATATAATTAATTCAATTCATAAAATATAATTTATATTAAATTGATTAATATTAAAATAAGTTTTCTATATTTTTATACATAAAATTAAGAAAATCAAGGAATTTTAATTTTAAGAATTGCGTTATATATATATATATATATATATATATAAATTAATATAAATCTGATGAAGATCATTCCAAAATTTCACTAGCTTATCTTAATTTATCTAAAATATAAATATATAATAAAATATAAATAAATATATAGATATAAATAAAAAGAAAAAAGGAAACGAAAATTGAATTTTGTATTGAACTAAGAACTCAATCTAATTTTCTAGACTTAAATTGAGAAAAAAATGAAATTGAGTCCCTTATTGATTAACTTTAAAATTTAGGTTTAAAATTGAGAATTAATCTATAAATTGAGTCTTGTTATGAAGTTTATTCCAAAAAAAACATATAAAATGAATTGCATAGTTGTTTATGTGTCTCGAGAACGTGGTTTGGGTGGCTTGATGACATGACAGTGGCTTGGACACGTGGTTCAAATCTTTGGGTGGGGTCAATCATGAACCCCAAAAGGATGTGACTAGAATCGAATAGATGTAGTTTCTAGCCGGAAGGTGTAAAATATTAAAGGGTATGAGTTTGAATTGAACCAATGCAAGCCAAATTAAGGAGATGCAACCAATTCGAACCATTGTAAGTCACATTGTTTCAAATCAAAAGGTATCAATTATGATAAGACACCACACATTTTTATATTCTATAAAATAAACCCCAAAATCATTCATCTCTGCATTCACTCAACTACAATCTTGAAATTGTAGTTTTTTTTTTTTTTTGGTTGAAAAATTTTAGGATTCATTGTGATGCAAGTCCTCAAGCGCATTACCACTAAGCGCAACTTTCCCACTGTAAAGTGCTCCCGGTTGCACAACTCCCACTGCAAAGTGTTCCCGGGGGGATTCGAACCAGTGACCTGCTCTGATACCAAATATTGGACCATCAAGCGCATTACCGCTACACCAAAAGGATATCCAATGGACATAAGGTGCAACTTTAATGTCTTATACTTATGTAGCTTTGCGCTCACGGATTCGAATTTGGCAGAACCGTGCCCCACACCTATTTAAGCTCCAACCCAAGGTAGGTTTGCTGGGAAATATCCCAACAGAGAAAAAATTTAATTATTGTATCAACTTTCCTTTTTTAATCATTTTCAAGTACCTGATATACATTTTCCAATAAATTCTACAAAAAATACATTCTTGACTTGTGTATTAAGTCATAACAAAATTGTGAGTATATAATATTTTTATATCATGTATATAGTACATAACATTACTTTTGAATGTATGGTGATACTTTTATATCATGTATATATCACTATTCATATTATTTGTAATTTTGTTATTGTCAGTTTTATTTTGTATTTATAATTTTGAGGTGGGTGAAAGGGATAATATTTTTTTAAAGAAATCATAGTTTCAAATTAAAACTACTTATTATTGTATAGTTTGCTTTCAATGTATGACATATTAAATTATCATTTTGCTGATTTTTAAAATATATGTTATTTATATACACTGCATATATTAAAGTATTGAAATGCATAAATTTTGGTGCATTTGAATTTTTTAATTGATTTGTAGTAGTTTCGATTATGATAGTGAACTAAATTACAAGAGTTAAAAAAATGTGTGTTCTATGTAAAAATTATATTTTAAAAATATAAAAATACACTATAAGATGACAATAAATAAAATTAGAAAATTCTTTAAATAATTTTTGTTTGAGTATAAAGTTTTTGATTATTTTAGAAAAAAAAAATATAAACAACTTTTAATAAAATAGTTAAAATCTAACTGCAGATATGATAACTCTTGCAATACATATGAGAAATATTATTATACATAAAAGTATTATTTGACACTGGGTAATCTGTACGCAAGGGTATGCCTTTCTTATGCTTTATGGGGGATTTAACCCCCTCATGTTTAAAAAAAAAAAAACATTATTATCTTTTATGTTATATATTGTAAAAATGTTGATTTTTAATGTTTGAATACTAGTTTATATTGATTTAATCTCCAAAGTCAATTAGCTTTTCTTATTAGATTCCTCACTCTGATCTTGTTTGTGTGTTGACCCGACTCTATTCTACGATCGCATGCTACTAAGTTCAAACTCAAGAATTCGTCAAATTTATAATAGTTTTTAATCACATAATAAACTAAGTGAAATATGTTAATCTTTTGTTATATGAGGGTAAATATATTGTTAATTTACATAAGTATGGTAGGTTTGTGTGTTTAGTTTAGAGGTTGTGTGTTAGGTTTGAGATAAGTTTGTTTGGTTGAAATGATTATGAATGTACCAAAGTCGGTTTAAATTGTAAACTTTTATTTGATTTATTGGTTAAAATTGATAAAAGAATTTGACAATTATACCCTTCATGCAATAAACAAATTTTGGTCATCATCAAAACAATTGTAGAAAGATATTAATGTAATAAATTACAACAAATATAAATTCTAACATCCACCATTCTCATCCAACACACGGGAGAAAAATCATAGTTGCAAATTCTGCAAAGAAACTATTTCACAAATTGAAAGTGAAATCCCTATTTCCTAAATAAACCCAACAACTTGGGGATCTTCGAAATTGGGAAAAAAAATCTGAGGCTTCATTGAAACGGTAAGGAGTAAACTGCAGCCCATAGATTCACAGAAGCTTGACAAACCCTAGGTTTTCAATGTGATGAAATAATTAAATATCCATTTTTTCTTGAATAGTCGTTCGGAGATGTCGATGAGTTACAAAGGGGGTTAGGGTTTTACGTCGGGATGACAATGTATTTATATATAATTGCCTAATTGAAATTATGGATTCTTGTGGAGGTATTATAGAAATTTCGAATGGATCATCGAAGGTATTTTAAGGAGATTACGAAATGTTACTGTTGGCTTATTCACTGGTTTATTAACCCACCTTTTTTGGTGGGTTTATAAATACACCAACAAACACACTTAAATCGACATCCCAAACTGTACTTAATTTATAATCGAAACTAAAACATATGAATCAAACATGATTTTGAGTTAAGTAAAATGTCTAAATCCCATGAAACCCAAGAAACAAACGAGGTCTAAAAAGATACATATAGTAAACGTATACTGTCTTTATCCTAAATATGTAAATGATTAGAAATAGCAAATACGAATTTAAAAAAACAAAAAAGATTGAAGTTAAGTAGGAAAATGAATATTAGAAAGGGTTGGACCAAAACAATAAATGAGTGCATATGCTCACGCACTAAAAGCTGTAGTAAAATTGTAGTCCATGTAATAATAAATGAAAAGCTGATGAGATAGCAACCTTTCCTCTAAATATTTATAAATATATGTGTATATGTTATAGCATATGAGGCCGTACCTTATGAGTTTAACAACCACTCTTACAAATTCGTTGTAAATTATTACCATCGAACCTACTACGTCATTCTTCAAATTAAGTTGATTTTCTATTGAGTTCTAAAATATTATAGCTACCTCTTCTCTTTGCTCCATAAAGAATAAATAAATAAGGAGTCTATATTCTCAAAAGGACAGTTTTCTTTCTATTTTAATTTGTTAATTGAATTAAACTATAATACTAAATCTACTAATATCTCATCTACCATTCATTTATGAATTCATCTAAAGTTTATTGTAACTACTTACAAATTTGTCATAAAGATATTATAAAAATTTCAATTGAAAACTAATTTGAACTTTTGAAACATGACTCCTGATTTTGAATGAATGTTGTTGTAAAATGGAATAATAAAATGATAATATGAAGTAGATAATAGTGGCAACTAAAAAGGAGAATTTTATTAATAATGAATCCAATATATATATACAACTCCTTGAACATGAAGGGTCACTACATATGAAAAGCCAAAAGACTAAAAACATAAAGGCTCTAAAGTAATGTCCATTAAAACTATTAAATTTATAACACCCCCCTGGACATTACGACGTGATGTACATGCCTCATTAAAAACTCGCTAGAAAAAAACCCAATGGAAAAAACTAGACGAAAAAAGAGTACATGACATACTGTCTTTATTGTGATATACTAACTGCCTCATTAAAAACCTTTGACTAAGAAAAACCCAGTGGGAAAAAAAAACTTAGTCAAGGCAAAAAGAGTACAACCATTGATCTTCAGGATCCAACCTTTAGGGTTGTTTTGAATTTGTCGCTCCCCCTGAAGACAATAGTCTTCCAAGCTTATGCATCCCAATACCATGGACATATTTTTCAAAAGTAGATGTAGGTAGGGATTTTGTGAACAAATCTGCAAGATTGTCACTAGAGCGTCCTTTTGTATAATAATTCACCACTCTTCTGGAGCTCATGTGGATAAAAGAATTTAGGGGCTATGTGTTTTGTTAAATTTCCTTTAACGTATCCATTACTCATTTGTGCAACACAAGATGCATTGTCCTCGTAAAGGACAATAGGGGATACATTAGTTTTAGTAATGTCACAAATGTGTTTTATCAAAGATTTTAGCCATACACATCCTCGTGAGGCTTCATATAAATCAATAATCTCTAAGTGGTTTGAGGAAGTGGTAATCATAGATTGTTTGACAGACTTCCAAGAGATTGCAATACCACCACAGAGAAAAACATAACCAGTCTGGGATCTGGCATTATGAGGATCAGACATATAGCCAGCATCTGAGTAACCTACCAATGACTTATTTTAATTTCTTGTATATAGTAAACCAAGATCCTGTGAACCTTGAAGATACCGAAAAATATGTTTAATGTCATTCCAATGTCTCCTTGTAGGAGAAATAATAAATCTTGCTAGTAAATTTACCGTAAATGCAATATCGGGTCTAGTACAATTTGCAAGGTAAAGTAATGCACCGATTGCACTTAAGTAAGGAACTTTCGGTCCTAATATATCCTCATTATCTTCTTTAGGTCTAAACGTGTTGGGATTTCAATGTTTAGATTTTGATGAGACAAACCAAATATGTAATAGGAAGTTTTGAGTACCCCATTTTCACATTGTTTAAGTGAATAAATGGACTAGAATTGAGTCTTGAGCCAAGTTTGAAAATAGAGGTTAAACAAGGATAAAGCTGCATCTAAGCTTTAAGGGAAGATATCGCTGCAAGAAGGTAGGATACAGTATCGCTGCAGGAAGGCAGGATACAGCATAGCTGGAAGAAGGAAGGAACAATAAAGTATAAATAAGGCTGAACTTCTATACAGCAAAGCAAGAAAGAACGGCGTGCAACAACGCTGCAAGAAAAGGATACAGGAGTACTGCTAGAACGAAGTTACAGCAGCACTGCCAGAAGATACTGCAACCAGGTCTAAGATACAGCAGCACTGAAAGAAAGCATCAGCTGCACAAGAACCTAGGATACAGCGCAGACTTACAAATCAGTTAAGTGATACAGCGCCAACTACAAGACGAAGTATCCTGCAAATCCTAGGAAGGATAAATGCAGTACGAGAAATGGAGATTCAAGCAAGAATAAAAGAGCCGTTCAAGAAAAAGTCAAAGTAGCAGACACGGAGCCAATAAGAAGATGCCACATGGACTGACGCGCTGCAGAAAGCTGCGAGCCGCAACTGCCGCATTAAATGCTCCGAAAGGAAAAGTCAAGTCGCATTAAATGCGAACCATGTTTTGGCCAGGCTACTTCAAATTCAAAAGAGGGATGTCTCCTTCAACGGATATCTTCTCCTACAAGTATAAATAGAGGTCGAGGAGAACTGAAGCTTGTCATTGTAACTGTCACTGTTACTGTTACTGAAAACTAAGATCCATTCGTGAAAGTTTCAAACTTACAAATTCAAGCATTCAAGCCAACAAACAGTTTCAGTCACTCAACCTATCGAAGTGAAGCAAGTTCAAGCTGAAAGTTTCCCTACGGATTCAGAAGCTCACTTCGAAGCACAAGTTGAAGAAAAACCTTTTTATCCTTTTAACCTTGTTGCTGTGTGCTTAGATTGTTTTAGTGGTGTCAAGCAGTTGATAGGAGAGATCCTTGCTGTTTGTTTAGTTGTCTAGAGTTAGACCGCTTCCCTGTGTGGGAGTGTAGAACCCTATGTGGGTTAGCCTTTGAAGTTTGCAGTTGTTGTGTGTACGCTGGACTTCAGTAGGTGGTTTGCTTTGTAAAGTTGATAGATTGTTAGGAGAGTCCTGTAAATCAATCTTGCTTAACAAAGTTCCTGCTCGAGGAGCAGTAGAGTGGACGTAGAAGGATTACACCACCTTCGAACTACTATAAGCCATAAGTGTTTTAATTGCTTTATTTATCTGTGCGTTTATCTTCTGCATTATTATCTGTCTATCATCATAAAACGTTTTGAAAGAAGCATTCTTGAGAAAAATAGCTTTGTGTTTAAAAGTTTATTTCCGCTGCGTATAAAACTCCAGGTTACAGCGTGCAGCACTGCATCGTAGCGCTACAAGCAGTAACCATCTATCGCTGCAAGCTCAAGTAACTTGCAGTGCAGAACGGTTGTTTTAAAAGTTTTTAAAAATCGACCAAGGTTCATTCACCCCCCCTCTGAACCTCGGACACCACTTGGGACCAACAAAACGGTTCTTTATCCACTTCTAGTGATCGAACAACCATTGGTGTACTAAGTGGATGAGACTTATCCATGTAAAATTTCTCCAAAATCTTTTTTAAGTAGGTTAACTGGTGTATAAAAATTCCTTCAGGGAGGTGCTCGATCTGCAGGTCGAGAAAAAATTTGGTTTTCCCTAAAATTTTCATTTCAAATTCAGTTTTTAAGTTTGAACTAGCTTCTCCAATTTCCTTATGTGTTCCAATAATATTTATATCATCAACATATACAGAGATGATACAAAATCCATCTGATGACTTTTTTATAAACACACAAGGAAATGCGTCATTGTTTATATATCCCTTCTTCAGTAGGAATTCACTCAATCGATTATACTACATTCTTCCTGACTGTTTTAGGCCATATAAAGACCTTTGTAATTTAATACTATACATATTACGATTCTCATTTTTCCTCATCTGGGGAATCTGAAATCTATCAGGGATTTTCATATAAATATTTGCATCTAATGACCCATATAAATATGCAGTAACAACGTTCATTAACTGCATTTTCAAATTCATATTTGCTATCAGAAATATTAAGTAGCGGAACGTTATACCATCCATGATAGGAGAATATGTTTGATCGAAATGAATGCCGGGTCTCTGCGAGAACCCTTGAGCTATCAATCTCACTTTGTACCTCACCATCTCATTATTCTCATTTCTTTTTTGTACAAATACCCATTTATATCCTACAGGGATAATATTTTCAGGGGTACGTACAATAGATCCGAAGACCTTTATTTTATTTAGCGAGTCTAGCTCAGCCTCAATTGCTTCTTTCCATCTTCTTACCCAGTTTGAGCGCTTCCGACACTCAGCAATTAACTTGGGTTTTAGATCCAAATTATTATTTGAGATAGTAAAAGCAATCGTGGAGACAAATATGTCGTCGACGATAATGATATTTCTATTGTAAGTTTCTCCTGTATTTATAAAATATGATAGGATGATCTTGTAATAGATTTTGATGAGACAAAACATGTAATAGATAGAACTTAGCTATCTGGATAGGTTTACTTATGTAAAAGTTTAGCTAAGGCAATGATACTGAAAGAGGAGGAAGAAACTGGATTGAACCTACCAAGTCACTGCTGCCTGCACAAAGTCAGGATACTGCATCTACAAGTAAAAGATACTGACTAAGTATGAAAGGACACTGGGAGCTAGCTTAGTCTCTTCAGGTCAGAGGAAGATGTCTTATCAGAAGGAAGAGCAGCAAGTTAACTCCCAGATACATCTTTTTCAGTGCATTCTGAGAAGCCGGTAGAGACACTCGAGTTCAAGCCAATCAAAGAGTGCCATCTGGAAAAGACAAGGACCAAGTACTGGTCAGTGCAGTGCAAGGCGGGCACCGCAAAACAGAGGTGAAGGGATGCAGCAGGAACAGTGTCAGAAGATCCTTTGTACGAACCAATGGCTGCATGACACCTCACCGCAGTGAAACTGTCTCTTCAACGAGCAGATTTTCACTAAAGGCTATAAATAGAAGATTGAGTGCACCTGGAACAACAATTGAAACATCCAACTCGTGAAGTAAATTCTTTAAGCTTAACATCTTTCAAGTCTCTCGTTTCAGTCACTCAGTCTACAAAAGCAGCAAGCCAACTACCTTGAGAAACTCTGAAGTTCAAAGAGCTTGCTGCACTCGAACGTTGAAGGATATTCTATCTTTACTTGAATAGACTGTTTAGGAATTGCTGATAAGTGCCAATTTTCACCTATTTTTGCGTATGTTTATGGATTCATTTGAATATGTGAGCTACGTTTTTATGGTGATTATTGAGATTATTCGTGTATAAGATGCATTTGATGAGTTTATGCTTAGTTCATGATTTTAATGAGGAAAAGTGTAAGTTTCGCATGGAAAATCAAGGTTGTCCAGTGGGGCACAACCAGTGCCATGTAGCACGGTCGTGACAGTGCCATAGGGCACGACCAGTGCCATGTAACACGGTCATGACAGTGCCGTGGGGCACGACCGTGCCAGAATGTACCACAAATATGGATTCGAGGCTGGAGGATGGGCACGACCGTGCCGTGTAGCACGGTCGCGCCCGGGCACGCAACAATTTCAGTTATTCTCACGATTTCTTCTCCTACTTGATATATAAGACTTCAAGAAGCGAAAGAAAGGTGGGGGATTTTGGCGAAAACAGATAAAGAGAAGAAGCACGGAGAGAGAGAATAACAAGAATTCAAGACCCGAAGGAAGCACGAGATTATCGTCGATAAGTGTTGGTCCTAGTGGTATAAGGTTAAGAGGGGGGTGAATTAACCTTATCAAATTTTTCAACTTTTGCTCCAAAGAATGTTAAGTCCCTGATGAACAGGTAGCTAGTAAGCTTACTGCTCGATAGGTTCCTGCTCAGGCAGTGACCTCAGGACTTAGACAGAGAATGTAATGCACAGCGGAGATACTTATGATTTTCGAAACACGCTTTTAATGTTGTATGCTCAGATGCAGATAGATGGATAGAAAGCTATAAATAACACAAGCAAGCTTATAGAGGTGGAGTAATCCCTCTACGTCCTCTCTACTCCCTCACAAGGAGGAACTTTGTTAAAGCAAGTTTGATTTACAATAGACTCAGCTAACACAAACTATACTCTAAACAGACTGTTAGTTCTATCCACACAGGTAGCTGCACAGTGACCAACTATGGACCCACACAGGATCTCCACATAGGTTAACCGACCCACACAGGATCCTTTCTCTTCTTCAGAGAGATTACAACTTAGCAGTGTAAACTCCTGCCTAAGCGACTCCTATCAGACTTAGAATAAAGTGAAGGATTTAAACACAATCAAATGCAGCAAGCTCCTTGAACTTCTGAAGATCACAAAGGTAGCTGGCTTGCTGCTCAGTCTGTTTAACTTGAGTGTATAGGCTTGAGCTTGTAGATGATTTGTTTCGCGTCTGTTTGCTTCTTAGTTTTCTCTTGGTTGTATGTGTTGGTATTTTCTTTGTGTATCAGACTTCCATATATATAGGCATCAGAAAGTTTTCTGCCCGTTGGAAAGACAGTCCTTTGCATGATGTGGTGTCTCTCCCTGATTGGTTCTGCCGATCTTCTAACACCTGTTCTGAAATGCCTTCATTCTGTTCTGCAAATGCTTTGTCCTTTGTCTACGCAACTTCATTCTGCAGACTGCTTGTACTGTGTCCTTGCTGCTTTTTCACACATGGCAGATTCTGATTTGTTAGAATTGGAGTAACTCTACTGGCTAGTCAGGTTGCATTGACTCTGATGTATCTGGTAGTATCCTCTTCGAGTAAGTCAGCTTCCTTGACCATCTCCAGGTTCCTTGTAACATCCTTTTTCAGCTTTGATTACTGGTTGCTTGATACAGTATGCAGGTAGCAGGGACTCGGCTTCCTGGTTACTTGGCAGAATCTTCAAGTCTTTCCAGCATCCTTACCTTAGCATATTTACATATAAAATTTATCCAGATAGCTAAAGTTCTAGTCTATTACACGTTTTGTCTCATCAAAATCTATTACATTTCATCCTATCAATTTTCCCCTTTTTGATGATGACAAAACTCCTTAACAGGATCAAAGAACCATATTTTATTAACTTGGAACAAAGATGCAGAGAAATACAATCATTCATAAACATGCATCAAGTTCACAAGATGTGAGCTTTTCATCAACCAGAAAAATCAAATTTTCATTGATCAGAATTAAGTACAAAGCATATATATACTTAGGCAGATAACAGAATAAATAGAGTCTTAATCAGAAACAAAAAGAAACATAAACAGAGAGCAAAACATCAAGTTTTCAACCAACTGGCCTTCTTCTTTCTTTCGAACCTTGTGCCTTTCCACCAGTTGGCTATTGAATCTTGATAGCTAGGTTCCATCCTTTTTACCATCTCCTCAGATTCCTCAAACCTGAGCCAGAAGTCTTCACTGTATGGTATGGGCTCCTTTCCAAGTTTCTGCTTTAGTTTCACTTGGATTGGAAGTCCACCTTTCTTTGTTAGCTCCAGGAACCTCTGCAAGGCCTCCTTGTTCGTTTTGAATCCTCTGAAAAGAGCAGATTCCTTGCAGAGGGTGGTGAAGTACTTCATCAGCTCCTTTCTTTTGAATGCTTCAATCTGGAACAAGGATGGTTTGACCTCAGTAGGAAGAGTGACCTCCGAAACTTCTGGGGCTACGAATCTATCACTCCTGGGATCCGGGCTGGCTTCCAGGAAGTTTCTGAGAGAGGCACTTGCTGCGACATCAGGGCTCTGCAAATTTTTCTCCATTTCGACCATGTCAGGCAGCTTGTGCGGAGGGAAGATCTTGTCAAGGGCAATCCTGGGATCTGATGAAAATACAGCTCCAGGTTGCTTTTCAGCTCTACTTCAGTCCTCCTCCTTTTTTCTTCTCTCATTTCAGCACCCTTCCTGAAGCCTGGATGAACTGACCCAGAAACAGCATCTGATTTTCTTTTAGCACTGCTATCTGAAGGGCCCCTAGATCCAGCTCCCTTGTGTCCGCCATCTCCAGAGTCATCTCTCCTCCTACTGCTTACTACCATCTGTCTGCAGGCAGCCGGATCCTGTCCAGCCTTCTGTCTGCCTTCTATCCTTCCTTCCTCCTTTTTGTCATCATCAGCACGTCCAACCGCAAAACTGACCATGGAGTGAATTTCAGACAAGGTGCCTGAGTGATCCCGCAGGGTCTGTGATTGGTTGAACTGCTCCCTGTCCATCCGGTCTACTGCAGTGACTAGAGCCTTCTGATTGGTTTCAAGGGAGATCATCTTCTCCTCTTGCCTGTTCAGTTTCTCCATCACGCTCTTGACGACTTCTACAACAGCATCCTCCTTGGGGGATCGGTAGGCAGCAATCATCTGAGTGAGCTTTGACAATGTAACGTTGAGGGAGTCCATGAAAGAATAGGTCTTCACAGAGTGGGAGCGGGTATCCTTGTGGAGTTTCCTGCTCGCTTTCACCAAGGACTTCCCCATGTGTTCAATTGCTGTCAGCACCTCTTCATTTGATCTGGCAGGTTCCTGGCTTTCTCCTGCTAGTGCCTGTTTATCAAAGACAGTTGTTAGTGCTTTGGATTTTTCGGCTCCGGTATCATCCTGTTCACTGGATGACCCATCATCGCTGTTGGTAGGGCTACTGGATCCTCCATCTCCTGATCCAGTGTTCTTAGAAGGTGTTTCCTCTTCAGCATTCTCCTCATTTGCCTCCAGCTCCTTGTCCTGTTCAGCTACCTTTCCCTTGCTGAACACCATTTCGGCCTCCTTCTCCTGCTCTATCTCTTCTACCACCTCCTGTACTGCATCCTCCTGTACTTCAGCCTCCTTCTGCACATCAGGCTCCTTTTCTCCACTTTTGTCTCCTCCTGCCTCCTGCACTTCCACCACCTTTTCACCCGCAGCTACTTCCCCCTCAGCGACCGTCTCTCCCTGGTCCACTGACTTGGCAGGTGTTGTCTCCTCCACCTCCATTGGAACAGCTGCATCAGGTTGCTCCTTTTCCATGGGGGCAGGTTCCTCTACTGCTTCAACTTGAACAGATGCCTCATGCTGCACATGTTCCCCCTCAGCCTCTATCTCCATTGGTGTGGGAATGGTTGTCTCCGTGGTGTCATCGGCGGCTGCTACTGTGGATGGGACTATCAGCTCAAGAGATGCCACAGCAGCGAGGGTTTCCAACTCCTTTGCCTTGGGAAAGTCAGTTGGTGTCGAGCTCCTCTCCTTCATCGGCATCTGTACAGGAACTTCAGGAAGAATGATCAGGTCAGTAAGGTATGAGAATTCCTCACCATTTTTCTCCGTTGGTGAAGGTGACCGCCTGCTGATAAGTTCAACCATCAAAGCTGAGCAGGAGGATCCTTCACCCATTTGGGGTTCTCTTACTGGCCTTCTCATCCTGGTCTCTGTCAGGCTGATGTCAGCAGCCTGCTTCAGCATCCTCTCCAGGGCTTCCTCTTCTCCAAATCTTTCGACCTGTGCTACAGCAAAAGCCACGTCATCGCCTGTTCTGACCTGGTCAGCAGCAGCATCCAGTATCACTTCCTTCCTGTAGAAGTCTGGCTGGACAACAGCTTCTTTTCCCTTCAGGCTCCTGGGGCCAGACAGCTGTGCGGCAGCTTCCTTCTGCTTCCTAGCCTCCAATTCAGCGGTTATCTCCGCATTTTCAAGAAATTCTGGTCATTTCATCTTCCTGAGATCCTTCAGAAATTTCTTTTGAAGGATCTCCTCCAAATCATCCATGGCGATCCAATTCATCACCCATTCCTCCTCAGTTTTTCAGTCTGCCCACTGGATGAGTTCCTCCCTGGGCAGGTGCCTGTACTGCCACCAGGTGGTGAATCTTTCCATCATTTTACCGAACTCCACCTCCAGCTTCGGTATGCTGATGACGTACTCCATCACATCCTCCACATCCACTTCCTCCTCATCATCATCATGAACAGCAGCATTCCCTGCCTGTTCTACCCTTAGTGGAGAATCAATCTCCACTTCCACTGCAGGCTTCTTAACAGCTCGAGTGGTGACGATCTCTGGTTCATCATCAGAGATGACCAGTCTCCTCTGCACATCCTTCTTGTGCTTGATCTTCTTTGGCACAACAGGAGCTGGTGAGGGCTCTGCAGGCTCCTCCATCCTCGAGCTACTTTCAGGCGAAGAAGAGGCATGGTCGCGGAATGCCTTCCTTGTCCTTGGAGCGCCCTTGAGGTCCTCAGAGACCTCTCTGGTTATTGGGGATGACCGAGCAGTGGTCTTCTTGGCAAAGACCCTACCCGGACCGATGAATTTCCCTTTCTGGATGGGCTTCCCTTGGGACAAATCCACCTTCAAGTGACCCAAGAGGGTGTTGATAATCAGCCCATAGGTAGGCTTACCTACCTTCTTCTCCACCTCCTCCACCAGCCTGGAAAGCAGGTAGCTGGCCCAGTCCCTTCTCCTTCTTCACTATGGCCATCATCATCATGTACCGGAAGTTGGTACACTTATCAAAGGAACCAGAGCGGTTCTCTATGATATGGCAGCAGATATCATGCAGTAACTCAAACTCCAGAAGGAAGACCTTCTTGCTGCAACTCCGGGACATCCCCGCCGTGTCCTCCTTACCGGTGAAAGTCGTCCAGAACTCCTCTTGTTGGTCTTCTCCGTAGGTGGAGAGGTCACTAGCGTTCATGCCTTCAGTAGGCAGAGCGAACACCTCTTCCAGAAGTCCGGTGTCCACCACCACTGTCACTCCACCAACCTTCGAGGTGATCTCTGACCTATCTTCAGAGACCTTCGCCCTCCGATAGAATTTCTCCACCTGCTCCTCTACGTAAGGGGCTTTGTGATAGGTACAGAGTCTGAAAAGTCCGGTCTCATAGAGGCATTGAAGGATATTCTTCATGACCTCCTTCGTGTTCCCTTCTTCCTCCACCATCTTGAAAAGGATCTTGCGGTCCACTAACCTTCCATCAACAACTTGGGATTGTTTTGGTGCCATTTCTGAGAGAGTGTGAGAAGTCTGAAAC
Source organism: Scutellaria barbata (assembly GCA_028654395.1). Classification (NCBI taxonomy): domain Eukaryota; kingdom Viridiplantae; phylum Streptophyta; class Magnoliopsida; order Lamiales; family Lamiaceae; genus Scutellaria; species Scutellaria barbata. The sequence continues at coordinate 9,952,089 of CM053650.1, forward strand.
TGGAAAACTTCGAGAGAGAGAGAGCACGAGAGATTAGGGTTTGCAAGAGAATGAAAATGTTTAAGTGTGAGAGATGAATGAGAAGAGAAACTTCCTTATATTTGAATTTTGGTGAGAGATGATCTGACGGTTCTGATTGGTCTTGAATTTGAAAAGACCCTTAATCCAATGGTTGAGATTTTTGGCGCGGTGTACGTGTGCTTAAGTACTTGATGTGATATTTTGTGGATATCGAGGGGTTTCCTGCAAAAACGGCTGCTAACCGCGGGGTAACTGTTTCTCTTTTCACGCGCTTCAGTTACTGGACCCTGCAGGTAGCTCAGAGCAGTATCATTGTATCCAGTAACTATCCAGGGACCTTGAGTAGTAACCTTTAGGTTGCTGTTCTACTTTCGTCCTGCCTATGGTTCCCCCTGAACATTATAGTCAACAGAAAAACATAGAGTTATATAGAAAATTATTACAAATTGATTATTCCCAGCTCGTTTCTTAGAAACGGAAATCTTGATTCACAGAGTGGCTTTGTGAATATGTCAGCTAGCTGTAGATCAGTATGCACTTTTTCCAAAGATATATCTTTCTTTTCAACGTGATCTCTGATGAAGTGGTGTCTGATATCAATGTGTTTGGTTCTTGAGTGTAGAACTGGATTGTGGGCGATAGCTATTGCGCTTAAATTGTCACATAGGATAGGTGTTTCCTTTTCTTCGATTCCGTAGTCCTTTAGTTGCTGTTGAATCCATAGAATTTGTGCACAGCAGCTTCCTGCAGCAACATACTCGGCCTCAGCTGTTGAGGTTGCTATAGAGGTTTGCTTTCTGCAGAACCATGATACCAGTTTGTTTCCTAGTAGCTGGCAGGTACCACTGGTGCTTTTCCTGTTAATTTTGCAACCTGTAAAATTAGAATCAGTATAACCAATAAGCTTGAGTCCTCCTTCTCTCGGGTACCATAGACCAGCTTCCTGGGTTCCTTTGAGGTATCTGATAATTCGTTTGGCTGCGGTCATATGTGACTCTTTTGGAGCTGCTTGATATCTTGCACACATTCCTACTGAAAACATGATATCTGGTCTACTTGCTGTCAGGTAGAGCAGTGACCCAATTAGTCTTCTGTACTTTGTAACGTCTACTGCTTTGCCATCAGTATCCTTGTCCAAGCTTTCTGATGTTATCATCGGTATGCTTACTGTGCTTGCATTTTCCAATCCAAATCTCTTTATCAATTCCTTAGTGTATTTTGCTTGATTGATGAAGGTTCCATTGCTTAGTTGTTTGACTTGTAGACCGAGGAAGAAGCTTAGTTCTCCCATCATGCTCATTTCGAATTTGGATTGCATGACACTTGAAAATTTTTGGCACAATTCTTTGTTTGTTGAACCGAAGATAATATCATCGACATAGATCTGAACTAGCAGTATGCTATCTCCATCTTGGATTCTGAAGAGTGTCTTATCCACCTTGCCTTTCTTGAATCCATTATCAAGTAGATACTTTGAGAGAGTATCATACCAGGCTCTAGGTGCCTGCTTTAGTCCATAGAGAGCTTTCTTCAACCTGAAGACCATGGTTTCTGGATTTTCTTCAAATCCTGGAGGTTGCTCCACATAAACTTCTTCAGCGAGCAATCCATTGAGAAAAGTACTTTTAACATCCATCTGGTACACTGTTAGATTGTTGTGAGCGGCATAGGCTAGGAAGATCCTGATTGCCTCTAGTCTAGCTACTGGTGCAAAAGTTTCTTCAAAATCTATTCCTTCCTCCTGGCAGTAACCTTTTGCCACTAATCTTGTCTTATTTCTGACTACTTGTCCTTCTTCATCGAGTTTGTTTTTAAATACCCATTTTGTGCCGATTACTCCTTGGTGAGTAGGTCTAGGAACTAGATGCCACACTTGGTTTCTCTCAAATCCATTAAGCTCTTCTTGCATTGCCTGTATCCAGTTGGTGTCGTCTAGAGCATCCTCTATGCAGCTTGGTTCTATTTGTGAAATAAAGCAAGCAAACATTGCTTCATGGGGGTTGCTACTTCTTGTTCTTACTCCAGAGGTAGAATCTCCTATAATCTGATTCCTTGGATGATTTCTTAGCCATTTCCTTCTGGCTTCTTCAACCTGTTGTTCATTTTAAATTTCAGCAGGTTGCTCTTGATCATCCTGTTCAGCTTGCTGATTTGGATCAGGCTGTATTTCTAGGCGTACTTCAAGTTGAATTCCTTCAGGGTGGTGTATTTCTTCTTGAATGACTGGTGTCTGCTGGTTTGGAGTAGGTTCCTGCTCTCCATGTTGCTGTATAGGTGCAGGTTGCTGATTTTGAGTTAATTTAATATTTTGGAGATTTGGTAACTCAGCATCAATATATTCAACACGAGTGTTGGTGATGTGAGTTTTTTCAAGATCTTCATTAAGTTCATCTATATCAGCCTTAGAACAGTGTGGTTCATCAAAATCCACATGTACCGTTTCTTCTACAACAAGTGTTCTCTTGTTGAAGATTCTGAAGACTTTGCTTACCGAGGAGTATCCTAAGAATACTCCTTCATCTGACTTTGAGTCAAACGCTTTTAGGTAGTCTTTTCCATTATTGAGTACATAGCACCTGCATCCAAAAATATGAAAATGTTCAATATTTGGAGTATAACCAAACCATAGCTCATAAGGAGTTTTATTCAATTCTTTGTTGATAATGATCTGTTCTGGGTATAGCATGCTGTGTTGATTGCTTCTGCCCAAAATCTCTTGGGTAGCTGTGCTTCAGCTAGCATGGTCCTTGCAGCTTCCTTCAGGGTTCTATTTTTCCTTTCTACGACACCATTCTGTTGTGGTGTCCTAGCTGCTGAGTATTCATGCTTAATTCCATTGTTAGAGCAGTATTCTTCAATAAACTTGTTTGTAAACTCAGTGCCTTTGTCTGTTTGGATTTTGATAATGTTCAGGCTCCTTTCGGTCTGCAGCTTCTTCAGTAGCTCCGGTAACCTTCGCTGAGTGTCTGATTTCTTTGTCAAGAACAGTGTCCATGAGAATCTTGAATAGTCGTCCACCACTACAAGTGTGTACTTTCTTCCACTCATGCTTACTGGTTCTACTGGTCCGAATAGATCCATGTGTAGTAAATCTAGCACTCTTTCAGTTGACCTTTGTATCTTGTTTTTGAAGGAGCTTTTAGTTTGATTTCCCTTTTGGCATGCTTCGCATAGACTCTCTTTCTTGTGCACCATATCAGGTAGCCCTCTGACCAGTCCTTTTCTGGCTAACTTGTTGATCGTTTTGAAGTTTAGGTGGCTCATCCATTTATGCTATAGCCAGCTAGCTTCTGATGATCCTTTTGCAATGAAGCAGGTAGCTGTGGTTACTGAGCTCCAGTCAGCTAATAGATGTTTCCTTTTCTAGTTCCAAATAGCTTTACTTCCTTGGATTGGCTGTCCCTTATCAGGCATTTGTTGTGATTGAACTCCACTGAGTAACCTTTGTCACAAAATTGGCTTATGCTTAGCAAGTTGTATTTTAGGCCTTTTACATACGACACTTCCTTTATGTGAGTGTCTCCTTTGATGAGAGTTCCAACTCCTCTAGTGCTTCCCTTCGAGTTGTCTTCGAAGATTACTTTGGGTCCTTTGCACTGTTGAAAGTCCTTAAGGATTTCTTTGTTTCCAGTCATGTGTCTCGAACACCCGCTATCAATGTACCACACTTCCTTGTTGGTTCCTACTGAAAGTACCTGTAAAATAGAGATTACTGGTTCTTAGGTACCCATACATGTACGGGTCCTTCTTTGTTAGTACCTTTTGGAATCCAAACTTGTCTCACAATAATTGTTTTGTTGTAGACTTGGTGGTTTCGTCTATAAGAGGTATCCTTCGGATACTGGATTGTGTGTGCAACCTGTGTATACCCATCACTTTTAAAGTGAGGTCCTCCACTATACTTCCCTTGAGTATGAGCTCGTTTAGGTTTAGACATTTTGGTCTTAGTATTGGTAGGATAGAGGTTTCTGTTCAGCATCCTTGTACGTTGCTGTTTTCTTTTGTTTCTACCAGCAGATTGATTCTGCTGTAGCCAGCTTTTGGAAACAGGCTTATTCCCGAAGAATGTGTACATGGGTCTCTTGCCCTTGTCTATTGTGTTCTTTAAGCTTGCTGTTGAGTTATTGAATAACTCCTTTTCTTTTGGGGTTTCTGCTCGAATGAAAACAATAGTTTTAGATTACCTTGCTGTTCCTTGAGAGGTTTCTGCACAGTATCCTAGGCCTGTCCTATCAAATGGACTTTTGCCCGACTTAATGCATTTCTCGGATCCTTTGACTGATCTGCCAAAGGCTCCTACAATCGCTTGTAGGTCACTTTTCTCTTTCTCAAGTTCGGCGATTCTCAGATTGAGCTTAGACGCTTGTTCTTGGAGATCACTGCACTTTGAGCTACTGAGCTCATATGCAGATAGCTTTTCAGCTCGGGCCTCCCTCAGATCCGTGAAAGAAGAGTCCAAAGATAGGAAGAGATCCGCCGCAGCCAGGAGAACTGTTTGTTCCATATATCCATTGATGTCTTGCATGTCTTGACCTTGCTAAAGGTTCCTTTGTCCAGAGTAACGAATAAGGCGTTCTTGGCTACATTGTCCAGTTTAGCTCGTCTTCTATCATCAGCCGACCATTCTTCCCTTGGTTTGTCAATAACAGCTTGGTGGGGAATGGCTCCTGCATCGCCAGCATCGGCAGCTCTCACAAATATTGGATTAGGTTTGGTGATCCTTGGAGGTCCATCCGTGATAACCATCCACATTTCGTCATGCATGACTGAGAGATGTGCCTGCATTCTAATCTTCCAATCGTCATACTCTTCAATAGAAAACATAGGAAGCTTGTGCGTGTCCATGATATGATGAAAGCGATGTATGCAGATTTTTGAAAAACAGGGATCAGGGATTTGACCAGACAAGTTGGGTTTCTAATCCAACCTGCTTTGATACTACTTGTTGGTCCCAGTGGTATAAGGTTAAGAGGGGGGGTGAATTAACCTTATCAAAATTTTCAACTTTTGCTCCAAAGAATGTTAAGTCCCTGATAAACAGGTAGCTAGTAAGCTTACTGCTCAATAGGTTTCTGCTCAGGCAGTGACCTCAGGACTTAGACAGAGAATGTAATGCACAGCGGAAATACTTATGATTTTCGAAACACGCTTTTAATGCAGTATGCTCAGATGCAGATAGATGGATAGAAAGCTATAAATAACACAAGCAAGCTTATAGAGGTTCAAGGGTGGAGTAATCCCTCTACGTCTTCTCTACTCCCTCACAAGGAGGAACTTTGTTAAATCAAGTTTGATTTACAATAGACTCAGCTAACACAAACTATACTCTAAACAGACTGTCAGCTCTATCCACACAGGTAGCTGCACAGTGACCAACTATTGACCCACAGAGGATCTCCACACAGGTTAACCGACCCACACAGGATCCTTTCTCTTCTTCAGAGAGATTACAATTTAGCAGTGTAAACTCCTGCCTAAGCGACTCCTATCAGACTTAGAATAAAGTGAAGGATTTAAACACAATCAAATGCAGCAAGCTCCTTGAATTTCTGAAGATCACAAAGGTAGCTGGCTTGCTGCTCAGTCTGTTTAACTTGAGGGTGTAGGCTTGAACTTGTAGAAGATTTGCTTCGCGTCTGTTTGCTTCTTAGTTTTCTCTTGGTTGTATGTGTTGGTATTTTCTTTGTGTATCAGACTTCCATATATATAGGCATCAGAAAGTTTTCTGCCCGTTGGAAAGACAGTCCTTTGCATGATGTGGTGTCTCTTCCTGATTGGTTCTGCCGATCTTCTGACACCTGTTCTGAAATGCCTTCATTATATTCTGCAAATGCTTTGTCCTCTGTCTGCGCAACTTCATTCTGCAGACTGCTTCTACTGTGTCTTTGCTGCTTTTTCACACATGGCAGATTCTGATTTGTTAGAATTGGAGTGACTCTACTGGCTAGTCAGGTTGCATTGACTCTAATGTATCTGGTAGTATCCTCTTCGAGTAAGTCAGCTTCCTTGACCATCTCCAGGTTCCTTGTAGCATCCTTTTTCAGCTTTGATTACTGGTTGTTTGATACAGTATGCAGGTAGCAGAGACTCGGCTTCCTGGTTACTTGGCAGAATCTTCAAGTCTTTCCAGCATCCTTGCCTTAGCATATTTACATATAAAATTTATCCAGATAGCTAAAGTTCTAGTCTATTACACATTTTGTCTCATCAAAATCTATTACATTTCATCCTATCACTAAGATTTTAATCTTTCCTCTCTTATTAGTTTTTAGAGATGATTTTTCCAATCTTGTCTATGAGTTTGTGCATAATCATGTCTAGCTAATTTCTAGGGTTTCTAGGGCTTGTTAGTAGTTTAATTCGAATCTTGATGGATCTTTAATTTAATTCAATGTTCATAATCATTCATCTTATTTGTGTGTTTATGAGTTGATTGTTTGTTTGATTATCTGGCCAATAATTGAGCATGTTTTAATAATTGAATCAAAATTCGGGAGATGAGATTTAATTATGAAAGAATAAACACATGACACATAAATATACTTAGATCGGGAGATTAAGGAATTTATGTGATGAGAAATCAATCTTGGGTACTTTTGGGAGTTGTTATGTTTCTATCAGATTGAGTAGGGATACCTTTGATGGCATAATGATCAACTGATTACTTGACTCGGGAGAGCTATTAATTGATATGTGTGATTGCTCATATAGGATGATTGATTAATGAATTTGGATTGATTAAAGTGATATCTTGATGAGAAGATGAAAGCATGTCCTAAAACCTGTTTTATATCTCTGTGATTCTTGAGTTAATTTATTTACGTAATTATTGCTTCTGTTGAATTAATTTGAAATTGATGAGATTTGATTTACCTAGAGAAAATTGAGAACCGGATTTGAGTAGTTAATTAGTGCCTAGATAGATAGTCTCTGTGGGATCGACCTTGCTCACCACTCCTACAATTTACACCGTACACTTGCGGACGTAACTAAAATAAATTAGTGGACAAGTTTTTGGCGCCGTTGCCGGGGACTAGAGTTTATACACAATTAATATTCGAATTTTGTTTTTAATTTTAGTCTAGGATTTACTTTTATTTTTCTTTTATCATATTTTTTTATTTTTTAAGGAATATCTGATACTTGTCTTTTAGGTGCTTTCAAATTGTGCATGGACACTCGCTCTAAAAAGCCGAACTTGAGTGCACTAGACTTGGAGATTGAAGCAACTTGTAGACATCATAAAACATGAAAGTAGCTTTTTGCTCCAACTGAGATGGGTGACGATAATCCGTTGGAACAAGTACTAAACAATCAAGACGGAGTGAATCAAGCACCACAAGTGGGTGTTCAGAGACCCATCAGAGACTACTTCCAACCACAACAAAATGGAAGTGGGGTTGTGCGACCACCTATTCGAGCGAATAATTTTGAGTTGAAGCCGGGTCTGATTACGATGGTTCAGCAAAATCAGTTTGGGGGAAGCCATTTAGATGACCCCAATGCGCATCTGGCGCAATTTCTTGAAGTTTGTGATACAATCAAGTTGAATGGTGTTTCTGATGATGCCATAAGACTAAGATTGTTTTCTTTCTCTCTACAAGACAAAGCAAAACTGTGGTTCAACTCACTCCCTCCAGGCTCAATTACTACATGGAATGGTTTAAGTAAGAAGTTTCTATTCAAGTACTTCCCACTAAGCAAGACGTTGAAGTTGAAGAGTGAGATTACACAATTCAAGCAATTTGATGGGGAATCATTGGGTGAAGCTTGGGAAAGATTCAGAGATATGCTAAGAATATGTCCTCAGCATGGATTCCCTGAAGATCAACAAGTCTGTTTCTTCTATAATGGAATGTTTGGATCAACGAGAGCAATGATAGATGCAGCGGCATGAGGAGCTTTGTTAGCAAAGAATCAAGAGGATGTAATATATATCTTGGAGGAAATAGCAACAAATAGCTACCAATGGCCATCTGAGAGAAACACATATAGGAAAGTGGCTGAGATTCAAGGTCAAGACCAATTGTCCGTGTTATCCTCACAAATAGCAGCCCTCACCAATCAAGTATCTGAGCTGGCAAAGGTTCAAACCCAAATCATTGGAAGTGTTGGTAGTCGAGGATGTGATTTCATCCAACAAGAGGAAGTAGAAGATGTCAACTTTATGAATGGGCAAAATTACAACAAACAAAGCTTCCGAAACAACCAAAACTTTCAGAATAGGGGTATGTATCAGTATAAACACGGAGGGGCGAATCATGAAAATTTCTCTTATGCGAATAATAAGAATGTTCTGCAACCACCTCCGGATTTTTCTGTTATGAATGGAGTTATCGATGAACCAAAAAAACCGACATTAGAAGATTTAGTAGGTGCATTTGTGAATGAATCACGAGATAGATTCACAAGGATTGAAGAAAAATTTGATGCACGGATGAAGGCTTTGGAATTACAAGTAGAGCAGATGGCTGAAAACATAAGCAATCAACACAAAAAGGGATAATATCTAAGCACTACTCAAATAAACCCAAGGGAGCAGTGTAATGCAATCCAATTGAGAAGTGGAATGGAATATGAGGGACCAAGCATGCCAGTGGTAGAGGAAGATGAAAATGAGAAGAAAGAGGATGAAGAAGTGGCGGAGCAAAAGAAAGTTGAAGTCGAACAAAAAGGGGTTGAGAAGCCAAAATCAAATTCTAACCCTTCAGTCCCATTTACTATCTCTTCTCTTTCTTTTCCTCAAGGTTTTCAAAAGAAAAGGCTAGATGCTCAATTCGCTAAATTTCTGGAAATTTTCAAGAAAATTCACATTAACATTCCTTTTGCAGATGCGTTGGAACAGATGCCAAATTATGCAAAATTCTTGAAGGATGTCATGTCAAAGAAGAGAAAAATAGCGGGTTATGAAAGAGTGAATCTTACGGAGAAGTGCAGTGCAATCTTACAACAAAAGTTGCCACAAAAGCTTAAGGACCCAGGGAGCTTCACAATCCCTTGTATGATTGGAGAATCAAGTTTTGATAAGGCTTTGTGTGACCTAGGAGCAAGCATAAATTTGATGCCCCAATCCATTTTCAAGAAGCTTGGTCTTGGTGAAGTAAAACCTTCCACAATCACGTTGCAACTAGATGATAGATCGATAACTTATCCCAAGGGAATCATTGAAGACGTACTAGTTAAAGTTGGTCTATTCATCTTCCCAGTCGATTTCGTAGTTCTTGACATGGAGGAGGATCATGCTGTGCCCATTATTTTAGGACTACCATTCCTAGCTACGGGACGAGCATTGATTGATGTACAAAAAGGAGAGCTTACCTTGAGAGTAAATGACGAACACATGATATTCAACATTTACAAGGACATGAGATTCCATGATGAAAAAGAGAACTGTAGTTTTATTGGAGTAAAGGATGTTTGTTTGGAGGATCAAACGGAGCGAATCTTGTCAAATGATGCATTGGAATTTTGCTTGAAGGAAATACCAAGGAAGAAGTGTAGCGGAAAGGAAAAGAAACGAAAAAACGAGAGACCAAAAGAAGGTGGATTGGCCGAGCACGACCGTGCTATAAGGCACGGTCAGACCGTGCCCGATAGAAGATCGAACTTGGACAATGAGGCACGATCGTACCTCACGACACGGTCAACCGTGCCTCACGACATGGTCAACCGTGCCCGGAACTATGACAAGCGTGCAAGTCGAGCACGACCGTGCTGAGGAGCACGATCGGACCGTGCTCGACCAAAAAGAGGTTATTTTAGACACGAGAAGTACCATGTGCATTCCAGAATTGAAGCACCTTCCGGATCATCTCCAATATGCTGTTTTGGGAAGTGATAAAGCTAATCCGGTGGTATCAAAGAAAGGAGGAAAAATGCACAAAGAATTAAGATGCACTATGGAAATTGAACAAAGGAGACTGCCAGGTGCATTTATTTTGTTAAATGACCCATAAAAGGTACACTTTCAACTCGTCTGGCTGAAGACGTGAAACTTAGCGCTACTTGGGAGGCAACTCAATTCTTTGTTTTTATTTTTTTTTATTATTTATTCTTCGAGTTTTTGTTTTTTTCTCTTTTTGTTTTTCCAAGTTTTAATGTCGTCTTTGGAATTGTCAACTTTAAGTTTGGGGGATGTTTTTGAAACAAGGTTAAAAAAAAACATCGATTTATGTTACATGATCAGTTGCATGATAAGTCTGATGATGAGTGGAAATTCTTAAGTTATAAGAAGCATGAAATTGAGTAAAATGAACGTGGATCTATATTGCTTGATTGAAGTTGAAAGTTTGTTTCGAATTATTTTTTGTGAATACATTTGAGCATGCAATGATTGTGTATTTTTGAGGAGTATGAAAATAAGCTTGTGAGATTTGAGCCTTGACTTGATATTACACCAAGTCTTATTTTCTTGATTGTGTGTTGGCGATAGTCCTGTATATACCTCTAGAACTTGCTTTGGTATCTTCTTTGAGACTACAAGTACATGTGAATTTTTGAAAATGATATAAGGCCATTTTTGTTATGATTAGTCACTTAGCCAAATAATTTCTCACCAAATCTAAATTAATTCCTTTGTTAGCCCTGTTGAGCTTTTGAGCCTATTTTTTTGTCTAGCCAAATAATTGGGTGGATATTCAGAGCCTATATTTCGAGCCTACCCACCTATGATTTTGAAACTCAATTGGAAAGTTTACGTAGAGTTGGAGAAAGAAGTTGGTGGAGGTTATTAGTGAAAAAAAAAAGAGGATAGAAAGAATGAAAAAAAAGAGAAAAAAAATATGTACTTGGCTTAAAAGAAGGGATAGATAAAAGGAAATTTTTTGCATGAGTTGTGCCTTTTCTGGAACTCAATTGCATAATTTTTTATCACGAGTTGTGCCTTTTCTGGAACTCGATTGAATGATGATTGTGATTGATATATTGCTGGAACTCATATTTTGGGAGAAGTAGTTGATTGAAAATACATGATAAAAAGAGAGAATTTGTGGTTTGAAATGAAATTCGTGGAGGAGCTTCAATCATCTATGTGAGTAGTCACTTGTATCCCAAATTTTTCCTACCTTGTCCAAAGAGCCTCATTGCGTCCAAATGGAAGTCCTTGTTGATTCTTAATATTCGCATGTACAAACGTAGTGGAGAAGTGAGACGATCTGTAAGCCTATGGTAGGTATTACTTGATTTATCGTTTTGAGCGTATACATGTCATATTCCTAAACACTTTTGAGCATGAGTGATACACTATACCTTGTGAGGTTCATTACTCCTTTAAAGTGCATGGTTATGAATTATTTGAAGTATTTATTATAAGTTCGGATGAATTCTTGATATCAATTAGGTGTATGTGATTTATTGTTTGTGTTACTTGATGTCATGGCTTGTGCTTCGTATGGTAGGTTGGTTAGTTTGTTAGTTTTATCGTTTGAGTAATGGATGTTGCTCGAGGACGAGCAACAGTTTAAGTTTGGGGGATTTTGATAAGTGCCAATTTTCACCTATTTTTGCGTATGTTTATGGATTCATTTGAATATGTGAGCTACGTTTTTATGGTGATTATTGAGATTATTCATGTATAAGATGCATTTGATGAGTTTATGCTTAGTTTCATGATTTTAATGAGGAAAAGTGTAAGTTTCGCATGGAAAATCAAGGCTGTCCAGTGGGGCACGACCAGTGCCGTGTAGCACGGTCGTGACAGTGCCGTGGGGCACGACCGTGCTAGAATGTGCCATAAATATGGATTCGAGGCTGGAGGATGGGGCACGACCGTGCCGTGTAGCACGGCTGTGCCCGGGCGCTCAACAATTTCAGTTATTCTCGCGATTTCTTCTCCTACTTGATATATAAGACTTCAAGAAGCGAAAGAAAGAAGGGGGATTTTGGCGAAAATAGATAGAGAGAAGAAGCACGGGGAGAGAGAAGAACAAGAATTCAAGACCCGAAGGAAGCGCGAGATTATCGTCGCTAAGATTTTAATCTTTCTTCTCTTATTAGCTAATTTCTAGGGTTTCTAGGGCTTGTTAGTAGTTTAATTCGAATCTTGATGGATCTTTAATTTAATTCAATGTTCATAATCATTCATCTTATTTGTGTGTTTATGAGTTGATTGTTTGTTTGATTATCTGGCCAATAATTGAGCATGTTTTAATAATTGAATCAAAATTCGGGAGATGAGATTTAATTATGGAAGAATAAACACATGACACATAAATATACTTAGATCGGGAGATTAAGGAATTTATGTGATGAGAAATCAATCTTGGGTACTTTTGGGAGTTGTTATGTTTCTATGAGATTGAGTAGGGATACCTCTGATGGCATAATGATCAACTGATTAATTGACTCGGGAGAGCTATTAATTGATATGTGTGATTGCTCATATAGGATGATTGATTAATGAATTTGGATTGATTAAAGTGATATCTTGATGAGAATTAGATGAAAGCATGTCCTAAAACCTATTTTATATCTCTGTGATTCTTGAGTTAATTTATTTACGTAATTATTGCTTCTGTTGAATTAATTTGAAATTGATGAGATTTGATTTACCTAGATAAAATTGAGAACCGGATTTGAGTAGTTAATTAGTGCCTAGATAGATAGTCTCTGTGGGATCGACCTTGCTCACCACTCCTACAATTTACACCGTACACTTGCGGGCGTAGCTAAAATAAATTAGTGAACAGTTGCTTAGGCAGAGGATAATCCTGGTAAGTATTTGTTCTCTCTGAAGAAGAGAAAAGATCCTGTGTGGGTCGTTTAGATTGGTCACTGTGCAGCTATATGTGTGGATAGAGCTGACAGTTTTTGTGTACAGTGAAGTTTGTATTAGCAGAGTCTTTGTAGATCAAACTTACTTAAACAAAGTTCCTCCTTGAGAAGGAGTAGAGAGGACGTAAAGAGATTACTCCACCCTTGAACCTCTATAAGTTTGCTTGCTTGTGTCTTATTGCTTTATTCATATATCTGCTCATTTTGCCTATCACGCCATCCTGCATTAAAAGACATCTTTCGAAAATCACATAATTTCCGCTGTGTATTTTAACTCTGATTAAGTCCAAAAGTGACTACTCAAATAGTGACCTACTGGTGCAGTAAGCTTTCTAGCTACCTGCTCTCTGAAGGACTTAAACATTTTTGGAGAAAAATTGAAAATTTGATAAGGTTAATTCACCTCCCTCTTAACCTTATACCACTTGGGACCAAGAAAATTCATAGCAACTTCGATATTTACATCAACCAGATCCTCTTCATTTCCCAAAATATTATGACCTGATCGTTTCGCAACCCTAGTATTTTGATTATTTTATGCACGTGCAATATTACCAGGGTTTTCGTCTTCAGGATGAATCTCTTCGGGAGATATTTGGAGTGATTGAGTATTTTTGTTAGATTTAGTTTTCTGCGGATTTTTATCTTTTGTATTTGTAGGTTCTTTATGCTTCGGGCGCAAAGTAGCAACATATGATATATTTAATTTATTAGGAACTTCCACTCTTTGTGGCGCATTCACAACAGGTATATGTGACTTTGTCACTCCTTTATGATCAATACATGCATCAAGCAGATTACTTGCTAAATACTGCAAGTTAATTATTTTCTGAACTTCCAGTTCAGTTTGACTGGTGCATGGATCTAAATATTGAAGATTTTCTATATTCAATGAAATTTCTCGGTATTCTTTTAAATTTTTACTCTTATCTCCCCCTAATGCCGGGAAATGATCTTCATCAAATATGCAGTCAACAAACCTAGTTGTAAATTGATCCCCTGACACGGGCTATAGGTATTTCAAAATGGATGGAGATTCAAAACCAACATAAATACCTAATTTTCTTTGAGGGCCCATGGAGGTACGTTGTGGTGGTGATATTGTAACATATACTGCACATCCAAAAATTCACAGATGGGAAACGTTTGGTTCTTTCCCACGCACTAGTTGAAGAGGGGAGTAGTCATGATATGCCGTTGGACGTATTTGAATAAGGGCGGCCGTATGTAAAATTGCATGGCCTCAGCATGAAATGGATAAGTTGGAATTTTGTAATAAAAGTCTACCAATTAATTTGATACGTTTAATCAATGATTCAACCAAATCATTTTGAGTGTGGACTCAAGGAACGGAATGTTCCACTTTAATTCCTAGTGACATACAATAGTCATTAAATGCTTTCGATGTGAATTCACCAGCATTATCCATTCTGATGGATTTAATGGGATAATCAGGAAATTGAGCCCTAAGTTCAATAATTTTAGAAATGAACTTGTGAAAGCATTATTTCTGGTGGATAATAGACACACATGGGTCCACCTAGTGGAAGCATCAATCAAGACCATGAAATATCGAAATGGTCCTGATGCTGGGTGAATTGGTTCACATATATCTCCATGAATTCGTTCAAGAAAAATAGGAGATTCAAATCCAACCTTAGTACGAGAAGGTCGTACTATAAGTTTTTCTTTTGCACAAGCTTCGCAAACATATTCGTTTACGAAAAGTAATCTATTGTTTGACATGTTGTGTCCAATAGAATGAGACAAAATTCGACGAATCATATTTTGTCCTGGATGACCTAAACGTTCATGCTATAATTTAAAAGAATTTGGATCATGAAATTTCAAACTCATTGAAATATGGAGATTAAAAGGACGGATGTATGTATACTACAACCTAGATGAGAAAGAAGGAAACTTTTCGACAATTTGTTTCCGACACCCTATGGAATGAGTCATCAAGAGATACTCTACATTATTTTCAGTATCGGTTTCAATGTAGAAACCATTCGATCGAATGTCCTTTAAACTAAGGAGGGTATGTTTAGATTGTGGATATAATAATGCATCATTGATAATTAATTCAGTACCCATAGGGAGAATTAGTGAAGCTCTAACGGAGCCTACTATTGAAAGATTATCATTTGCAATTGTACTAACACTCCTTTTTTTTCAGTTAACTTTGAAAAAATTTCCTCTCTCGAATGATAGTGTGTGTTGTAGCACTATCCACTAAGCATAGAATATTTTCTTTCTCCATATGGTAAAAGTAGTAAAAGATGTTGCAAACTTGCAGGAAAGACACGATTCTTTCCTAGGGCACAACTCAGATTCAGGTAGGGGATCGTGCTGATAACGTGTTGTAAAATGGAATAATAAAATGATAATATGAAGTAGATAATAATGGTAACAAAAAACGAGAATTTTATTAATAATGAATCCAATATATATATACAACTCCTTGAACATGAATGATCACTACATATGAAAAGCCAAAAGACTAAAAACATAAAAGCTCTAAAGTAATGTCCATTAAAATTAATAAATTTATAACAAATGTAATGTTTGTTTGATTCAATTGTTGATTAGGTCAAATTTGAGAATTTCTTTTTTATTCAAGTCGAATATAAAAACATAAATTAGATAATGCATGAGAATATCAGATAATTATTTTGGTCAGATCAAGTTTAATATCATCTTATTTTTCTCAACTCGAGGTTGCACTTACCTCAAAAGATATGTATTGACCTCAAGGCCAAGGGAACATCTTCATTGCCATGAGGGTTATAACCCACAATTCCCCCTCTTTACCACTATTTCATTTTATAACTAATCTCTTTTAACTTCTACATCGGTTGTCTTGGTTATATCACTTTTTTTTTTGGATCCCACAATCATTTACTTCTTTTTTCTTTTTCATATCTTCCATTAGATAAATAATATTTCAATTTATTATCATATTATAAATAAATTGGAACACAAATATAATAATTTGTGTTAGAAACTATTTTTCGTGAAAAATAACTAATATTAGTTTTTTCATTAATATGAATAAATTAAAATTTGATTTTTGAAATTTTGATCTATTTAATATATTATATTAAATTTTGTATTAAAATTTTGCAATCAATAAATCGTCTTTATTTTACCAATTTTTGGGTATTTTTTTTGGACTTACATTCAGGACAATACAATTTTAGGTGAATCTTCATAAATTTAAAGAGATAGTGCAACATAATCAACGGAAAAATAAATATAGTTAATCTAAAATACCAAATGATAAATTTATGAAGCTAAATAGATAAAACATTTTTGTTGAAATTATTAGATTGTACCCAAATATGCTCAATTAAATCAAAACAAAGTTGGTTATGAACTTGGTTGGAGTGGAGATCGAAACTTATCCGAATATATTCTTAAAAATCTTGTATAGCGCCCTGTATTAATTACTTGTATCAGATCATCACTTTCATCGTTATTCCAATGCAAAATCATTTCTCCTTTATTTTTCGACAGTCATGTTATGCCAAATGCAAGTTAACATTATCAGCTTCAACGTTTTTCTATACCAAAATCGAGTCACATTCCTGAAAATTCCCATCGTGCTTGATGCATCTTAAATATTTGTTCAACATCATTTCTTCCAACTTCTTGTGTTTCCTTAAACAATCATCTTTTTTGAATTCTGTGGACATGAACAATCAGTTACATAAGTAAACCATTCCGAATTGATACTATCTTTTTTATAGTATCCATGATTATGTTGTTATGTTCATAGTATAGTGAATATTCGGTGCTTTCCCTAATAAATCATGGTTAAACAAAAAATGCATGTCATATATCCATATATCTTGAGATGTAACTGCTTCAAGCACTATTGTAGGTGACTCATGACTTCTTGTAAATTGATATTTCCAAGCAATATCTTAGTTTTTTTCACTTCCAGTGCAATCAAGACTACCCAACATATAAAGAAAACTATGTCTTGACTCATGAAGTTGTATAAAACATTGAATATCATTGTAATTGGTCATCTCAAATATTGATCATTAAATACTTTAACCACACGTTAAACAATTAACATATTGGTCTTTATCATTTGGAAATAATTGTGCGAAATCCCCTTATACTTTGGAAAATCGACGTAAAACTCCTTTGTGCTTTTAAAATTATTCGAAACCCCTTTGTGGTTTCTTAAATATAGCCTAATATCCCCAACTTTGTTAATATTGATGGAAGTGTTGTGCACGCGCTCTGCAAGTGTTTTTAGTGTTTTTTTCACCCTTTTTGCTATATAATGACATATTTACCCTTCTTGAACTATATTAAAAACTCATTCTCTTATGAGGGGTTTCTTGCAATTGCAAATACTTCATTCAAGCTTATTTTCTATACCAACACATATTTCTTTAGTTACTTTTGTTTTTTCATTTAATCAATTTTTTTAAATGTTAAATTTCATTTAGTTATTTAAGTTATTGTGACTAATGTCAATGGTTGGCACATATTTCTATTTTTACTTTTGTTTATTTTTTATATTTAGTTACTTATAACATTAATGATGTTTTTTTCTTTATTTTTGTTTTCATTTTTATTTAGTTCTCTTTTTTTTTTACAATGTTAATTTTTTATTTACTTATTTATTTTATTGCTATTAATGTGTACGGTTGATACGTGGAGAAGCTGGAAACTTAGAACACTATTTTTAAGCCATTCACCAATATAGGACACTAACTTTTCAAGCCTGACATTCAGCACTAATGTTGTGATTTCAATGTTTAGATTTTGATGAGACAAAACATATATGTAATAGGAAGTTTTGTGTACCCCATTTTTCACGATGTTTAAGTTAAAACATAGATTAGATTTGAGTCTAGATATAGGTGTTGAAAGATGGAGGTTTTCATAAGTGACAAAGCTGCATCGAGAATTTCAGAAAGAAGCTGCTGTAAGAAAGCAGATACAGCATTGCTATAAAAAAGCAGTTACCGTACTGCAGCTAAGTAAGAAAGAATGGCGTGCAGCGTCGCTGCAAGAAAAGGATACAGGAAGTACTGCAAGCAAATGATACAGTAGTACTGTATGAAGATACTGCAAGCAGGTCTAAGTTACAGCAGCACTGTAAAGGAGTATCAGCTGCAAACAGACCTAGGATACAGCGTCAAGCTCACTGCTTAAACAGCGTCAGTAACAAACAAAGAAGTATCCTGCAATCCGAGGAAGGATAAATGCAGTACGAGGAACAAAGATCCAAGCAAAAATAAATAGAGTCGTTCCAGAGAAGATCAAAGTTGCAGACACGTTGCCAATACAAAGATGCCACGTGGACTGACGCGCTGCAGAAAACTGTTAGCCGCAACTACCACATTAAATGCTCCGAAAGAGAAAGTCAAGTCTCATTAAATGCGCCATACCTTTGATCAAGTACTCCAAATTCAAAAGAGAAATATCTCCTTCAACGAATATCTTCTCATACAAGTATAAATAGAGGATGAGCAACCCTGAAACCAAAATAAAATTGAAACATTTGCGCAAAAACTCTCAAGCATTCAAGTTACACCTTTTCAAGTCTACTCTTAGTTTTAGTCACTCAACCTCTGTGAAGTGAAGTAAGCTCAAAGTTGAAAGATCCTTCGAAGGATTCAAAAACTCACTTCACCGCACCAGTTGAAGAACAAACCATATACTTTTTAACCTTGTTGCTGTGTGTCTAGGTTGTTTTAGGTATCAAATAGTTTATAGGAGAGATCCTTGCTGTTTGTATAGTTGTCTAGAGTTAGGCAGCTTCCTTATGTGGGAGTTTGGAATCCTGTGTGAGTTAGCGTTTAGAGTTTGCAGTTGCTATGTGTACGCTGGACTCTACTAGGTATTAACTTTGTAAAGTTGATAGATTGTTAGGAAAGTCTTGTAAACCAATCTTGCTTAACAAAGTTCCTGCTTGAAATAGCAATAAAGTGGACGTAGAAGGATTACACCATCTTCGAACCACTATAAGCCATAAGTAATTTATAGCTTTCTTATTTGTGCTTTATTTTATTTATCTATCTCTATCATAAGCATAAAATATTTTGAAAAGGATCATATTTGAGAAAACCAGCCTTGTGTTATAAAACGTATTTTTCTGCTGCGTATAATCTCTAGTTACAGCGTGCAGCACTGTATCCTAGTGCTGTAAGTAGTAACTATCTGGCGCTACAAGTTCAAGTAACTTGCAGAACAGTAAGTTTTTCGAAAGATTTGCAAAACCGACCTAGGTTCATTCATCTCTCCCTCTGAACCTCGGACACCACTTGGGACCAACAAGTGGTATCAGAGCCAGTTGGGTTAAAAGCTAACTTATCTGGTCACCTACCCAGATCCACCCTAGACTTGCTGTTTTCTCTACATCCTAAAATCTCATTCTTACAGCATATCATGGATTCCTCTAATCACAAGTTACCTATGACGACTGGAAGATAAGAATGCAGGCACATCTATCAGCCATGAATGATGAAATGAGAACGGCCATCACCGAAGGACCAATCATTCCCATAAAATTGAATCCAATGCTTGGTAGAGACATGGATGAAGGAGCACCGCTACCACCAAACTTCCTGATCATGCCTAGATAATAGTGGAACAATGAAGACAGTAAGAGAGCCAACCTAGACAACGTGGCCAAGAATGGTCTATTCATCACCTTGGATAAAGACACATTCAGCAAAGTTAAAACTTGCAGAACGTCCAAGGAAATATGGGAAAAGTTGGAGCAAATATGTGAGAGGACAGAGCTCACTAAAGACAACAAGATCTCCAACGCTACCCAACTATTCGAGCTCTTCGAGATGAAGAATGAAGAGACTCTTGAGCAACTAGATTTGAGATTCACATCTATTGTGAACGAACTAGAAGCTCTGGGCAAGTACTACACTCAAAAAGAGAAGAATGTGAAAGTTCTTAGAGCCCTGCCCGCGGAGTGGGATAACAAGACCACTGCCATGAGAGTGTCCATGGATTTGAAATCCATAAGTACATTCGACCTATTCTCTGATCTCAAAGCATTCGAGTATGACATCAACAGACGGAGAAAGAAGTTTGAAGAATTGAACTCCAAAGTTACAACGCTAACTGCCAGAGGACCTAAGGATATAGCAACCACTAGTTGCAGTAAGAAGACAAAGGTTACAACAGAAGATGCTGAAGAGGACATGGCTCTGCTTCTAAAGAAATTTAGAAGATTCATGAAGAGCAACAACAATAGCAACAACACCAACCTCAACAAGAAGAATGACTTCAGAAGAAGTCATCCACCTCCTCAGGTATCCTCATCTTTACAGCCAAATACAAGCAATGTTGACTTGTGCTATAATTGCAGGAAACCGGAACACTACACAAGAAACTGTCCATATCCAACGGTGCACAAGTACCCAGAAGGAGAGAGAGAGTAGAGGAGAGAAAAAAGAAGAGAGGACAGACATAAGCTTCGAGCTCTCATTGGAGAGATGAAAAGGCCAAGAATACAACAGTCTCAAAGGAGATGCTGAAAGCTGCAGAATCCTCTAATAGCGACACTGAAACCTCATTCTCTGATGAAAAAACATTGATATGCCTGATGGCAAAAAAGTGCGAGGACAACAAAAAAGATGAGGTAACCTATCAACCTCTATCCATACCTGGAAAAGAGGAGTTGAACATGATCCACTTGTTAAAAAGGATCATGAGTGACTTTGAGCAGATCAACTCAACCCATGAGGAGCTGAAAGTTGAGAATGAAAACCTAAGAATCGACAATGAGATCCTCAGAAGCAAAAATATTGATATTGCTAAAATGCTGGCTGCATGTGAGTCTGATAACTCAAGGTGCAGTAAGCTACAGAAGGAGGTCTCTAGGCTGAGTCTGCTGGTCACTAAGCTAGAAACCGAGAAGGAGAGCTTGCAGTCCACGATTAGTACGTTTAGCAAATCATTTTAGGACGCAAGGGAGTACATAAATCAAAATAGAAGTTCTTTTGAAAAATCGGGCTTAGGTTACAACAATTATACCTCTCAGGATATAACAAGTACATCCAAAGCTGTTAAGTTTGTTCAAGCTGAAACCCTAATGGAGAAAGAGTTACTCTGTAACTTTGAGAAGATCTTGAACAAGACAACAATATTGGATAAGGGGAAAAAACCCTAATATTTAGTTGTAGGAAGTAAGCCTGCATCTAAGAACTGATTGCAGCAGAAGCAATCTATTGTAAGCAACAAAAGGATGCAACAACCTACAAAGTTGCAGCAAAGAAGAAACTTTCCCACCTGTATTAAGACTTACATGTCTAAACCTCAAAGAGGATATACTCAAGAGAAATATGTGGAAGACCACACTATGAGGGTGTTGGTAACATATATATAGTTTCTACACACACTTTTAACAAGCAGTTTAAAAACAAAATTGCATACAGTCAGAGAACCAACAAATCTTACAGCAAAATAGTGACTATTAAGAAAGTTTGGGTTCCCAAAATAACTAACCCCAAAGGACCCTTACAGAAATAGGTACCTAAATCTGCTTAAATTTGTTGCAGGTTTCAGTGCCGGGTTGCTGCAGTGATGTATGGTACATTGACAGTGGTTGCTCAAGACATATGACTGGCAGTAAAGAAGCTCTAAAAGACTTCCAAGAATGCAAAGGACCAAAGGTCATCTTTGGAGATGATTCCAAAGGAAGCACAAAAGGAAGTTGATGCCTAGTCAAAGGGAACGTAAAGATTAAGGATGTATCCTATGTGAAAGGACTTAAATACAACCAGTTGAGCATCAATCAATTTTATGACAAAGGATACACAGTTGAATTCAACCTTAACAAGTGCTTAATCAAGGACAGTACATCAAATGAAGTCAAGCTTACAGGAACAAGAAGATGAAACATCTATCTTGTTGACTGGAACTCTTCTATTCAACCAACATGCTTCATTGTGAAAAGTCCACCAGAGCTTTGCTGGTTATGGCACAAGAGATTAAGCCATCTGAACTTCAAGACTATTAACAAGCTAGCAAGGAAAGGTCTTGTAAGAGGATTGCCAGATATGACATACAAGAAAGAGAATGTATGTGGAGCTTGTCAGAAAGGAAAACAAGTATAGAGCTCATTCAAGGACAAGTTGCAGAAGTCATCTCACAGGATTCTAGATCTTCTACATATGGACCTCTTTGGACCAGTAGAACCAGTAAACATAAGTGGGAAGAAGTACTCACTTGTGGTAGTAGATGACTACTCCAGATACACATGGATAATCTTCCTTGCCAAGAAATCAGAAACACAAAGCAAGCTACCTGACCTTATGAAGAAGATTCAGAATGAAAAAAGCTTGAGCATAGTGAAGATCAGATCAGACAGAAGAACTGAATTCATAAACAAATTCATTGAGAAATTTTATTCTAATAATGGTATTCGTCATGAGTACTCTGCTGCAAGAACACCTCAACAGAATGATGTAGCTGAAAGGAGAAATAGAACCTCAAGGAAACAGCAAGAACAATAATAGCAGAGGCAGAGATACCCAAGAGATTTTGGGCTGAAGCAACCAATACTGCATGCTATACTCAGAACAGATATTTGATCAACAAGAATCTAGACAAAACTCCGTATGAATTCTGGAATGGATATACACCAAATGTTTCATATCTACATATTTTTGGATGCAGATGTTATATCCTCAACAATGGAAAGGAGCATCTAAAAACTTTTGATGCAAAGTCAGATGAAGGAGTATTCTTAGGATACTCTACTGTAAGTAGAGCTTTCAGAGTATTCAACAAGAGAACCTTGGTGGTTGAAGAATTAATTCATGTGGTGTGTGATGAACCACACTGTGACACCAAGAAACTAGAAGAGCCTGTTGAAGATACAACTCCAAGGAAAGAAAATGATATTTCATATATTGAAGGAGTTCTGCATATAGGAGAAGACAAAGAAGAAGAAGCTGCACTTCTAGATGCAGCAGATAATCTTACAGCAGCAGAACCTCCAATCATACAGCAATATGAGGAGCAACATAGACCTATACATGTCTTTGAACCTGACAGGACATGGTTAAGGAATCATCCTAGGGGTCTTATCATTGGAGATCCATCTATAGGAGTAAGGACAAGAAGGTCCATTCCTTATGAAACAATGTTTGCATGTTTCATATCTCAAACAGAGCCCAAGAATATTGAAGAAGCCCTGCAAGATAGCAACTGGGTACAGGCCATACAAGAAGAGCTAAATGGATTTGAAAGAAATCAAGTGTGGCAAACAGTTGCAAGACCAACTCATCAAGGAGTTATTGGAACAAAATGGGTCTTCAAGAACAAGCTAGATGAATCTGGACTTGTTGTGAGGAACAAAACAAGATTAGTTGCTAAGGGATATTGCCAGGAATAATGAATTGATTTTGATGAGACTTTTGCTCCAGTAGCAAGGCTGGAAGCGATAAGGATTTTTGTGGCATATGCAGCTCACATGAATTTTAATGTCTATCAAATGGATGTGAAGAGTGCATTCCTGAATGGTCTTTTTACAGAGGAAGTGTATGTTGAAAACCTCCAGGTTTTGAAGATCAAGCAGAAGAGAAGGTGTTTAGGTTACACAAGGCCCTGTATGGACTTAAGCAAGCACCAAGAGCTTGGTATGACACCTTATCTCTTTATCTGTTGGAAAATGGCTTCAAGAAAGGAACAGTCGACAAGACTTTGTTCAGGATACAGGATATAGACATGTACTGCTGGTACAAATATATATGGATGATATCATCTTCTGATCCATCAACAAAGAGTTGTGTGAGAAGTTCTCCAACCTGATGCAGTCGAAATTTGAGATGAGTATGATGGGAGAATTAAGTTTCTTTCTCGGGCTGCAAGTAAAGCAGCTGGTTGTAGGAACCTTCATCAGCCAAGTTAAATATACAAAAGAGCTTATCAAGAAATTTGATATGGAGAATGGAGCAGCAACATCCGTTCCTATATCTACATCAATAAGCCTTGACAAAGATGAATATGGTAAAGGTGTAGATATCACAAAATACAGACGGCTAATTGGATTTTTGCTGTATCTTACAGCAAGCAGACCAGACATCATGTTTGCAGTAGAAGTCTGTGCAAGATTCCAAGCAGCACCAAAAGAGTCACATCTTTCAGCTGTTAAAAGAATTATCAAGTATTTGAAAGGAACTCATGAAGTATGCCTATGGTATCCTAAGGAAGGAGGATTCAAGCTCAAAGGCTACTCTGACTCAGATTATGCAGGCTGCAAGATTGATAGAAAAAGCACCAGTGGGACTTGTCAATTTTTGGAAAATAGACTTATTTCATGGTTTTGTAGGAAGCAAACATCGATTGCAACATCTACAACTGAAGCAGAATATGTTGCAGCAGGAAGTTGTTGTGCTCAAATTTTCTGGATACAGCAGCAACTAAGAGATTATGGGATTGAAGAAAAAGAGACTCCGATTCTCTATGACAATACAAGTGCAATTGCAATTACCCATAATCCTGTATTTCACTCAAGAAAAAAACACATCGACGTACGACATCACTTTATAAGAGATCATGTAGATAAGAAAGATGTTGCGCTTGAAAAAGTTCATACGGATCTCCAGCTTGTAGATATATTCACTAAACTATTGAGTGAATCGAGATTTTCTATGCTTAGAAACAAGTTAGGAATTCTAAAATTATGAGTTCAAAAAGATGATGCAGAAGCCTAGGGGGAATCTCTACATGCTTGCGAGAAAACAGTAAGTATAGCGCTATAAGCTGCGTCTTCATACAACGCTGGGTTCAAACAGCGCTGCATCTTTTATTCTTACAGTACATCAGTAAATGAGAGAGTAAGCAGCACCTGGTTACAGCATTTATTTCAAAGAGTATTTATTACTCTGTAACCTTGTACCCAGGTTGCTGCAACCTTAAAAAGACATTCAATTAGACGGCAAATCACATGTCTTTCAGCATTTAATGCATGTCTGTGCATGTCAGAAACCGAAAAGGTGCAGTCAGAAGCCCATGCACCTAGTAATGATTATTGACGATTTGACCCCTCCACCTTTTTTTAAGGATCGTAAGATCAATTTCCATCATTTAATCTCAACCATTGATCTTACTACATGTCCCTTGAGATCCTCTATAATCCTATAACCATTCATTATTCGAATTTATTTTCACCATCATCCTAGAAGAGAAGTTTCCTTTCTCGCGAATTTTTTTTCTAAAGTCCAAAACCTTCAATCTCTATCACAGATCATTAATGGCGACCAGACAAACCATAGTTCTAGAAGGACATCTAGTGAACCAGGAGAGCATCTACAACTCCGATCTCTACGACAACGCCCTTCTTAGAAGGATCTTCGACGCACTAGAACAAACCCAAATTCTAGGGCTGATAACCACTATTTACGCTGGTTACTCTGTGGAGTCTGTCCAAAGGTTCTATGCCTTTGCTAGGACAGATGAGGTGAGATGGGACTACATCCTGTTCAGGATGGAAGCTGATGAGGAGGAACAGTCTCTAACCTCAAGAGACATTGCCTCTACCTTCAGCATTTCTGCTGAAGGCTTGACTCTTGGTCAGTTGGTGACCTACGGAGAGGAAAATGCGCAAGAGATGTGGGATCTCTTCAGCACCCGAGATGTAGGGGCTGACATAAAGAGAAGCACCCCGAATAAGCTCTTCAAACCGGAGTTCTAGCTACTCCATGATATCTGTGCGTACTCTATCGAAGACAAGATGGAAAGTTACGATAAATGTATGGATCTCCAGTTCCAGATCATGTCTGTCATCATGGCCGGAGTAAAGATGAACTGGGTCAGGTTCATCTTGAAGAGAATATGAGAGGAAGTAGAGAAGATCACGGTGAGAATGAGCTATGGCATCACCATCTGCTCCCTGCTCTGCAAGCTTGGTCTTCAGCTTGTAGAACCCATTCCTATTCCCATTGGGAAGTATCTGTGAGAGAAGAAGAATGGTAAAACCCAATCGAAGGCAGCAGGAGTTGGGGCTACAAGGAAGAAATCCAAAGATAAAAAAAATGCAACCCTGGCTCTATAAGATGAAGCTGTAGGCAGCAGGGATGAAGATAATGATGATGATGATGGAAGTCCTCTTCCCGTCATCAAGAGGACATCAAGGGAAACTAAACTTGAACCTGAGTTCTCTTCCTCTGATGATGATACACCCCTGGCCAAGAGGGCCCCATGCAGCAAGAAGAAGGCTGCCTCAGCTGTTGATTCCCAACTCTCTACTGCAAGCTTGGTTGCAGTAGATGAGCTCCAGAGGATACAGGACGATGAAGAAGCTCGTCTACAGGGGGCTACTGAATTAGCCTCCTCGCGCGATCATGGAGCTGCTTCATCAGTGTTTGATCCTACCCTTCCAGCGGCTAGAAATATGGAGCTGCAGTACAATCTCTGGAGGGAGATGAGACCGTCTAAGGGGAAATCTTGTTGAAGTGGAAGGATTTCCTGACAGTGGAGCAAACAGTCTTGGAGTGGGCCAACTCAAAGGATATTCTAGTGCTCCTGCAACCTGAGTATGCAGCAATGGTACAAGATCGATCTATAAGCACTACTGCTTATGGAGCAAAGGACAAAAGGAAGGGAAAAGCTCTTGCAGAATCCCACTCTACAGAGTTGCCGATGAGAGCAGCATTAGAAGACGTCCAAGTTTTCCTAACCCCGGCTGCGGAGGCTGTTAGAAGGGACGATGACGTCGCATTTGCTCAGGAGCAAATCGACACCCTGGGAGTGGAGAAGGCTGGGGAAAAGGCTGGGGAAGCCATGCTGTAACAGGCGTTGCAAGCAAGTGTGAAAGAAACAGGATGCAGCACACTCCTAGGAGGATGCGGGGAGAAGGAAGCTCGAGCCATCATAATTCAAACTCCCCTGCATACGAGCAAGTGGTTGAAGGTCTTTCCAACATTGTCACTCTTGACCCATTGGAGGAGGAGGAGCCTCAACTGGTGGACTACGGTGATTCCCTGGTGTATATGGATGCTACTACTGTAGATTCTTAATGGGAACCAACCGCCATCATCAGAGATGTGATCTTTGACATTGCTGAGATCGCCGATGATGCAACCACAGAGGAAGTTGCAGAGGCTGGACTCCCTGGCAGAAATAGCAGTACAGCAAGCAGCCACCTTTACAGAAGCTGCAGAGGAAACAAGCAGGGTGGATGCTGAGATTCCTACAGTTGTGGAGCTTTCAGTTGTGGAAGCTGCAAGAAACCAATTTGAGCTGCAAGAACCCATTCTTGCAGCAGAAGCTGTAGAAGTTACAGGACCGGTCGAGGAGTCGGGGTCCTTTCTAAAGACCTCAGGTGAGGCTGTTGTTCAAACAACACTTCCTGAGGGAGAGAAGACCTCTGTAGGGGAGGCTGTTGAGACAGTACCCTCAGAGGATGCTGAAGGAGAAGCAGAGGTAACCCCTGTACAGCTAGAGACACCTCAAGAGGAGGTTGATGCTGCAGCTGCTGAATGCTCAAATGAACCTTCTCAGGTTACAGCAGCAGAGGTTATTGAGGACACTGGAGCTGCATCCACCGAATTCATCAAGATGATGGAAGAACGCAACAGAGCTGCATACGGATCGAAAGATAGCGGAGCAGTACTAGTACCCACATCATCTGATGAAGAGGAGACAGCGAATGAAGAACACCCATCCTCAAGCTCTACCAGTTCCCAATCTAGCCAGCATGAGGATGATGTTGAAACAGAGGCACCAAGGTAGGATGCAGTACCAAGCCTTCAAGTTATTATTCCCTACGCTGCATCAACTGCCGCCTCAACAAGAAGGAATTTGGGCTTGACCCTTGACGAATTGCTCGATAGGGTTATAGCTGCGGTTAGACATCTGCTGCATGCTCTCGAGGAGCATGAGTCTAACATGCAGAGTAACATGAGGGTCGGTGCCCAATTCCACATTGAAATCATAACGGGTTTCAAGAAAGATCTCGAAATGCTGCCCAAAATAATCAAAAGTGACTTGAATGAGTCAACCAATAGGCTGCTTCGAGATCGAGCAAGAATGGAGGGAGAACTGAAGAGAGATGCTGAAGCTAGTCGCACTGAGATCCGACTCTGCAGGAGATCAGTTGCTGAATCGACTGACAGGCTGAACTCTCACTTCATTGTGTTGGAGACACTTTTGGATCAAGTTGTTGATCAATCCAAAAGAACCAGAAGTGTCGACGACCGTTTGGGGAATTTGGAGATGATAGTTGGAGAACTGAGGGATATTATGGTGAACGCGTTCCCTCAGCATGCCCAAAGATCCAAGAAAGCCCCTGCACCAACAAGAAGACCACGCTCCAAGGTGGTCCCAACTATCCCTGCTCCACTCCCAACTTTTAATGATACTAAAAAAGGGAAAGGGTTTACTGATAGATACAGAAGCTCGGGGAAAGCTGATGAAGAAGAAGAAGAAGATGATGACCAGCAACCCCTTAGCAGGAGAAGGAAGTGGTCTGGATCATCTGCTGCTGCTGACATTCCCTCTCCAAATCTCCAAAGCGCTGAAGAAGAGATGATGAAGGTGGAGCTGGAGGAGCTGGTGCAGTTGCTGGAAGCAAATCAGCAGCGGGCGCTGCATACAGCAGTGCTGCAAGCAAGGATGCAGCACCTCCTTCTTCTCATCAATCTAAGAGAGGGATAGAGAGCCAGCAGCAGGGATTGAGGAAAAGGATAAGCAGAGCCGAAGTAGAAAGACATTACAATGAAAAGACGATTGCTCAGAGAGCGGAGTGAGCCAGAGCTGAAGCTAAAGAAAATGCCTGGATGCAGAGGCTTGGGCTGATTGGAGAAATGAGGATCTATAACAGAGACCTCTACCAGTACCCTCTTCAAGAAATCCCACGACTCGACACAGACAACATGTCTGTTGAAGTGTCAGTGCGGATGGAGAAAACATTGCATGGAGCTTGAACATCTTCAAGGCCATCAAACTACCTACTGACCGCAATCCATTATTTGAAATGATTACATTGTACAAGAAATCTGAGTATCTCAAAAACTTCAGATTTCTGTGCAGAAAGGGCAAATTCAGCAAATTTCATACATGCCAATCTGCACTGAGGAGATATAAAGAACTTACTAGGTAATGAGAGCTTGAAATTCAAAATTACTACATTGACCTAGTGAAGCAAGACAGGATAGTGCCTTTCTGTGAAGACTTCTGGCTGAGATGGATTCAGATTCCGAAGATGCAGCAGATATTTGAAGAATCCTATCAAGAGTCCATTCGAGATTGGTGGAAGGGATCAAGAGAAAGAGTTGAGCAGGAAAGAATGGATACTGAAAGAAGACCTGAAGAATCGTCATCACGAAGGTCCCTATTTCAGTAGCTTTATATGCATGCTCTTTTGTACTCTCTGATTGTATAACTATCTCTTGTAAATTTTCTTTCAGTTAATGAAGAAATTTTTTGTTTTCTGTTTTTGATCAAGTTCATCAATTATGAACTCTTGCATGCTTTTGCGTATTCCTAAAGATATGTGATGAATGAATAGTATGAAATATCTCTGATGAATCTAGGATTAGACTTTATTTTATCAAAGCATATAAAGTATGTAATCCGGATGAAAATTGATAGTATGGAAAAAAAATGAAAACTCTCTTCATAACGAAATAATGTAAAGGTTTTGTCATCATCAAATAGGATGAAATTGTTGGGATTTCAGTGTTTAGATTTTGATGAGACAAAACATATATATAATAGGAAGTTTTGTGTACCCCATTTTTCACGATGTTTAAGTGAAAGCATAGACTAGATTTGAGTCTAGATATAGGTGTTGAAAGATGGAGGTTTTCATAAGTGACAAAGCTGTATCGAGAATTTCAGAAAGAAGCTGCTGCAAGAAAGCAGATACAGCATTGCTGTAAGAAAGCAGTTACAGCACTGCAGCTAAGTAAGAAAGAATGGCGTGCAACATCACTGCAAGAAAAGATTACAGGAAGTACTGCAAGCAAATGATATAACAATACTGTACAAAGATACTGCAAGCAGGTCTAAGTTATAGCAGTACTGTAAAGGAGTATCAGCTGCAAACAGACCTAGGATACAGCGCCAAGCTCACTGCTCAAACAGCGCCAATAACAAACAAAGAAGTATCCTGCAATCCGATGAAGGATAAATACAGTACGAGGAACAAAGATCTAAGCAAGAATAAATAGAGCCGTTCCAGAGAAGATCAAAGTTACAGATACGGAGCCAATACAAAGATGCCACGTGGACTGACGCGTTACAGAAAGCTGCTAGCTACAACTGCCGCATTAAATGCTCCGAAAGAGAAAGTCAAGTCACATTAAATACGAGCCATACCTTTGATCAAGTACTCAAAATTCAAAAGAGAGATATCTCTTTCAACGGATATCTTCTCATACAAGTATAAATAGAAGATGAGCAATCCTGAAACAAAAAAAAACTGAAACATTTGCGCAAAAACTCTCAAGCATTCAAGTTACACTCTTTCAAGTCTACTTTCAGTTTCAGTCACTCAACCTCTGTGAAGTGAAGCAAGCTCAAAGCTGAAAGATCCTTCGAAGGATTCAAAAGCTCACTTCACCGCACCAGTTAAAAAACAAACCATATACGTTTTAACCTTGTTGCTGTGTGCTTATGTTGTTTTAGGTGTCAAATAGTTGATAAGAGAGGTCCTTGTTGTTTGTATAGTTGTCTAGAGTTAGGTAGCTTCCCTGTGTGGGAGTTTGGAATCCTATGTGGGTTAGCCTTTAGAGTTTGCAGTTGTTGTGTGTACGCTGGACTCTAGTAGTTGTTAGCTTTGTAAAGTTGATAGATTGTTAGGAAAGTCTTGTAAACCAATCTTGCTTAACAAAGTTCCTGCTCGAAGTAGCAGTATAGTGGACGTAGAAGGATTACACCACCTTCGAACCACTATAAGCCATAAGTGTTTTATTGCTTTCTTATATGTGCTTTATTTCATTTATCTATCTCTATCATAAGCATAAAACATTTTAAAAAGGATCATATTTGAGAAAACCAGCCCTGTGTTATAAAACGTATTTTGTTGTTGTATATAAACTCTAGTTACAGTGTGCAGCATTACATCCTAGTGCTGTAAGCAGTAACTGTCTGGCACTACAAGTTCAAGTAACTTGCAGAACAATAAGTTTTTCGAAAGATTTGCAAAATCGACCAAGGTTCATTCACCTCCTTTGGACCTTGGACACCACTTGGGACCAACAACTAACTTTTCAATTTGGGTGATTTTAGAAAAAAAATCTGAAATCACGAATTTCAGGCTAAATCACAGGAATTTAGTGCAGATCACTTCAGCAAAAACTCAAATCTCATGCGATTGGACCCGAAATTCATGGCTACAAGTTTTTTAGTTCTAAAATCACCGAAATTGAAAAATTAGTGTTAGTGTCATTTATTGGTGAATTACTTAAAAATAGTGTCCTAAATTTACAATTTTGTCGTTGATACATATATTTCTTTCATTATTTTTTTCAGTTCATATTTTTCAATGTTAATTTTTTATTTAATTATTTATTTCATTTTTATTAATGTCAACTATTGATCATTGAGATAAGGTTAAAAAGATAAGACCTAATATTAAAGAAAATATAATAAAATTTATATAATGTTGGTCCAAGTGGTATAAGGTTCGGGGGAGGGTTGAATCAACCTTATTAAATTTTGCAAACTTTGACTCTAAGAGTATAAGTCCTCAGGTAGCTTATAGAGCTTATTGCAGTCAGCTACATAAAGTTTGGAAACTTTGACTCCTAAGAGTATAAGTTCCAGTTAGCTACATAAATGTTTCCTCTTTTGGTTCCAGATAGCTTGACTTCATTTAATTTATTGTCTCTGATTAAGCATCTGTTGAGGTTAAACTCTACAGAATATCTTTTATCGTAGAATTGACTGATGCTTAAAAGGTTGTATTTGAGTCATTTTATATATGACACTTATTTGATGTGGATATTTCCTTTAACAAGGTTTCTCGTGCCTCTTATGCTTTCCTTGGAATCATCTCCAAAAATGACTTTGGGTTCTTTGCATGGTTGTAGATCTTCCAATGTTTTTATATTGCCAGTCATATGCATTGAGCAGTCACTATCAATGTACCATACCTTGCTGCTTCCTAGCACATGTTCTTGCAAAATAGATGTCACTTGATTTTAGGTACCCATACAAGTATAGATCCTTTCTTGTTAGTCCTTTTTGGAATCCAAACTTATTTCACAACAATTGGTTTGCTGTAAACCTTGTTGTTTCCTTTCTTAGAGATAGTAACCTTAGGGTACTGTATAGTATGTGCAAAGGATTTTTGTGTATTACAAACGCTATTCAAGCGTGGTCTTCCATCATACTTTCTTAAAGTATATCCACCTTTAGGTCTAGACATAAATGTATTAGTTTGTTGTTTCTTACTGCTACTTACAAAAAATTGATTTTGTTGCAGCTAACTTTTGTAAACAGGCTTACTCCCTATAGATGAGCACAGGGGTTTCTTGCCCTTGTCTACTACTGTAGATTTGTTCAAGTTCCTTTCTAAGTCAGTTAATAACTCATTAGCCATTGATGTTTCTACTTGAACAAATAATACAACTTTAGATGTACTTGCTGTTTCATGAGAGATTTGCGCACAATATCCTAAGCCAGATTTCTCAAAAGGACTTCTGGCCATCATCAGACAATCTCTTGCATCTTTAATTGATTTGCTAAAGACCCTTATTATTGCTTGAAGGTTACTCTTCTCATATTCTAGCTTAGTGACCAGCAGGTTAAGCTTTGATACTTCCTTTTGGAGGTTGCTATATTTTGAGTTTTCAGATTGAAATGTTAATAGTCTTTGTGTCATCTCTTTGTTTCTACTCTTTAGTATTTTATTTTCTTGTTTCAACTCCTCATGAGTTGAGTTTATCTGCTCAAAGTCACTCATGATCTTCTTAAGAGAGTGGATCATGTTCAGCTCTTCTCTTTCAGGCGTGGAATGAGGTTGGTATATTACCTCATCATCTCTACTGTCTTCACAGTCTCTTGCCATTAGACAGATTTGTGCCCCTTCATCTATGGTTGATGAGTCACTATCACCTCTTGCCATTAGATAGATCAATGTCTCTTCATCTGTGGTTGATGAGTCACTATCACCTCTTGTCATTTGATAGATCAGTGCCTCTTTATCTGTGGTTGATGAGTCACTTTCTGAAGATTCTTGCTCCTTTTGTACTACCTTGGATGTTGCAGTGTCCTTGTCTTTTTCCATTTTGCCAAGAAGTGCTCTGAGCCTTTATTTGTCATTCTTTATTCTCTCCTTCCTCTAGTCTCTTTCTCTTTCAAGATATCTGTTGATTTTAGAGTATGGACAATTTCTTGTGTAGTGTCCAGGTTTCTGCAATTATAACACAGGTCAAAAGAATTTGAATTTGTTTGAGGAGAGGTTGATACATGTGGTGTGGATTGGTTTCTTCTGAAGTCACTCCTCTTGTTGACTTTTATGAATCTCTTGAACTTCTTTAAGAGAAGGGTCATGTCCTTTTCAGTATCCTTAACAGGCAACTCTGTCTACTTACTGCTACTCGTAGTTGCTGTTTCTTTGGTGTTTCTTGCTGTTAGAGCAGTGACCTTAGAGCTTGACTCTTCAGCCTTCTTCTTCGGTTGATGTCATTTTCGAAGGCTTTAAGGTTAGAGAATAGATCGAAGGTGCTCATGGACTTCGGGTCCATGGAGACTCTCATAACAGTGGTCTTGCTGTCCCACTCTGCTGGTAGGGCTCTAAGAACTTTCATGTTATTTTTCTTTTATGTGTAATACTTTCCTAGAGCTTCAAGTTCGTTAACTATTGAAGTGAATCTTAAATCCAATTGTTCCAGCATTTTTTTTGGTCTTCATCTTGAAGAGTTCAAATGGTTGGGTAGCATTTGATATTTTGTTATCATTCGTTAGCTCAGTACCCTCACAGATTTCTTCTAATTTCTCCCATATTTCTTTGGATGTTTTGCACATTTTAACCTTGCTGAAGGTTCCTTTGTCCAGAATGATGAACAGTGAATTTTTAGACACATTGTCCAGGTTGGCTCTCTTCTTGTCTTTATTATTCCACTCCTGTCTTGGCTTGATTAAAAAGTTAGGTGGTGAAGGTGCTCCTTTTTCCATATCTCTTTTGAGAATTGGATTCACCTTTGTTGGTATGATTGGACCTTCGATGATCACCGTCCATATTTCATCGTTCATTATAGAAAGAAGTGTCTGCATTCTTATCTTCCAATTGTCATATTCTTTAATGAAAATATTGGAAGTTTGTGACTAGAAAAATCCATGATATGAATAGCTTACTGTATGATTTTCAGAAAAAAAAAAAAGCGATCAAGGATTGACAAGATAGATTGAGTGTTTAATCCAACCCGCTCTAATACCACTTGTTGGTCCCAAGTGGTATAAGGTTAAAGGGGGAGGGGAGGGGGTAAATTAACCTTATCAAATTTTACAAACTATCATGTAGTAGGTAGCTTATAGAGCTTACTGCAAAGATGAGGTTACTGCTTTTTAGCAGTGACCTAAGGACTTTAATTCAAAACGAGTTAATGCAAAAAAGAAATAAATGAGTTTTTGAAAAAGTTTGCTTTAAATGCAGAATGCTTGATAGAGATAGATATATATGAGGAAAGCTTGTAAAGATAAATAGCACGATTTACAGAGGTTCAAGAGTGGAGTAATCCTTCTACGTCCTCTTTACTCTTTCTCAAAAGGGGAACTTTGTTAAAACAGTTTGATTTACAAAGACTTAACTAAGACAAACTTGACTCTAACAAAGACTGTGAGCTCTAACCCACATAAGTAGCTGTACAGTGACCAAAAAAATAACCCACACATAATGCTTTCTCTTTCAAAAGAGAGTAAACTACATTTAGCCGGAACAACCTCCACTAAGCGACTCCTAAAAAAATCTATTAAAAGGTAGAGTTTTCTTCAATGGTTGGAGACAACAAGTTCATTGAACTTCTAAATACAGTAAGATAGCTGGCTTTTTGTTTGATAGATTGAGTGACTGAAATGAGTAGATTTGAGAGAATTTGAAATCTTCTTAATATGAGCTCGTGAATTGTATATTTCATTAGTCATTTTAGGTGCATTCAACTTCTATTTATAGGCACGAGAAATCTGCCTATTGAGAATATAACTTTCTCTACAATGAGGTGTCTTGTTGTGATTGGTTCGTACGCGATCTTCTAACACCGTCGTCATTGTACCTTTTTTCTTCTGCAGCGCTCGTCCTTTGTCCTTTTGATTCCTTTAGTTGGCGATCTCTGATAGGTTTAAATTTGACTATTTCTATCGGCTCTTCAGAGTGCACTAACTTTGAGGTAACCGTAAGTTGAAGACTAGTTATTGTTTTGTCGTCAGACGTGGCTAGCTTTTTTCTACTCAGGATGCTTTTAGCTAGCTCATTGTATTCTTCTATACTTCGACAATTTCTTTTCAATTGTTCTGTAGTGACCTTTGTAGTATGCAGTGACTTATGTAATCTCCTTCCAGCATGTAGTATCTTCTCCATCCTCTTCCAGCGACCTTGTCTTAACTAAACATTTACATATCAAGACCTAAACACAAGGTTGCTAAGTCCTATCTATTACATGTTTTGTTTCATCAAAATCTATACATATTAATCCTAACACACAAGATAACTTGAAACATATCAATTTGTAAGAGACAACAAAAAAATAAAAAAAATAAAGAAAATTGAAAATTCCTCGTACTCGCTTCATCCTTCTAAAACAAAATGTACCGCAATAGAAAGTTTTCTCATTATTTACTTTTTTAATCATCTTGATTTCTCCAATAAATTTAATGAATTTTTCATTTTTTTGTATGGATATCTAATATTTTTATAGGAAAAATAATATATTAATTAGATTTAGAGCCTCGTTAATTACAATTTGAGGTTAATTTTGAGGTAAAACTAGTTAACTATCTAATATTTACACATCTTACTCATCAATCATGAACATTAATAACAATAAAATAAAATAAAAACTATATAAAAAATTAACATTGTAAAAAAAAAACAAAAAAAAAAACCTAAAGTAAATAAAGAAGTATAAATAGAAATCATTGTTATTTATAACAATAAAAGAAATAACTATATAATAAATTAACATTGAAAAAAAATGAACGAAAGACTACAAAAGTAAAAAAGAAACATATGTATCAACTGGTTGCATTAATAACAATAAAATAAATAACTAAGTAAAAAATTAACTTTGTAAAAAAAATTAAATGAAAAAAATCCAAATAAAGAAATAGGTCTTACTGTAGAAAATTAGCTTGAATGAAGAGTTTTTCATTATAAGAAACTCCCACAACATAATATGACTTTTAATATAGTTCAAGAAGGGTAAATATGTCATTATATAGCAAAAAAGTTAAAAAACACAATAAAACGTATGAATAGCGGGTGCATAACACTTTCATTAACATTAACGGAGTTGGGGATTTCGGGTTGTATTTAAAAAATCACAAGGGGGTTTGACACAAATTTTAATGCACAAAAGAGTTTTATATTGATTTTCCAAAGTACGGGGGAATTTTGCGCAATTATCCCTTATTTATTTGTGAATATATATTTCACCAATCTCATAAG
Organism: Scutellaria barbata; assembly: GCA_028654395.1. Lineage (NCBI taxonomy): Eukaryota > Viridiplantae > Streptophyta > Magnoliopsida > Lamiales > Lamiaceae > Scutellaria > Scutellaria barbata. The sequence continues at coordinate 9,988,489 of CM053650.1, forward strand.
TTGGTCTCTCACATTCTATAAAATAAAAAAAAATCATATTTTAAGTGTTATTCAAATTAACAGGTCAATAAAATTTACTTTAACGTTAATTAAAAATGAAAAATGTGATGTTTAAATTTTATTCATAATTCTAAGATTATATAATTAAAAATTTGAGCTGTGAATTTGAATTTGAATCATATTTAAAAGTGTAGAACTTGCATTAAATATAGTCTGAGGTTGCATTAAATGTTTGGGATAGACTAAAGGCACCCCATGAAGTTCTAAGGGCACCCCATTTTAGTGTAAATATTCTAAAATATTTACACTAAAATGGGGTGCCCTTAAAACTTCATGGGGTGCCTTTAGACCCACCATAAATGTTTTCTTGCATTGCACCACGGGTCTTTAATTCAGTTGTACTAGGTTGCAGCTTTTCTACAGTATGTCGGGCCATGTGTGTGTTATATATTGGCTCTCTTTACTGCAACTTTCAGTTTGTCTCTCTGCTTATATTTTGATCCGTTGATGTGAACAAGTCTTAGTATAAGCTTGATCTTTCTCGTATTGCATTATTGTCTGCTTAATGTTGTTTAAACTTTTGACTCCATAGAGTGTGAGTCCTTCGGGTAGCAGGTAGCTAGCAAGCTTGCTACAGTGAGATGAGGTTACTATTTTTTAACAGTGACCTAGGGACTTTCAAGAGAGTTAATGCACAGTGGAAGTACTTAAAAATATGTTTTTTGAAAAACTTGCTTGAATGTAGTATGCTACAATGATATATAGATATGCAGAAGGCTTGTAAAATAGGGAGCATGATATATAGAGGTTTGAATATCTGAAGACTTAAAGTGTTAGCTTGTGATTAGTATGTTTCAGTATTATTTCAGGTGTACTCAACTTCTATTTATAGATTGGGGAAAATCTGCCCGTTGAAAAAGACAGCTTCCTCAGCAGTGAGATGTCTTTCAGTGATTGGCTCATACAAGATCTTCTAACAATTCTGGTACACCGTTGCCACTGCGTCTCTGTTCCTCTACAATATTTGTCCTTCATCTGTTTGATTCATCCAGTTGGCGATCTCGATTGGTTTTCATTTGAGTGTTTCTATCGGTAACTCAAAATGCACCAACTTGGAGGTAACTGTTAGTCAAAATCAAGTTACTGCTTTTGTCGTGGCTAGCCTCATATTGCTTAGTATGCTTTGGCTAACTTACTTTATTCTTCCATACTTAGTCGACTTTTTTCATCATTGCTCTGCAGCGATCTTTGTAGCGTGTTGCAGTGACTTTTGCGAATTTTACTCTTCCAACTTGCAGTAGCCTCTTCATCCTCTTCACAATGACCTTGTCCTATCCAAACATTTACAAATCAAGATCTATATACAAGGTTGCTAAATTCTATCTATTACACGTTTTGTCTCACCAAAATCTATACAATTAAATCCTAACAAACACTTAGTCTCTGCAACCTTGATTCTTCACGCTATAACTGAGCTTACAACTCTATTATATCTTTTCTTGCTTGCAATACTGTTTCTTCACTACTTGCAATGTGACTTTACTTGCTCTTTTCCATTTTCTATTGACTCGTCCTAGTCCGATTTCACTTAAATAGTGTGAAAAATAAAATATTTTAATCTCCTATTACTTTTGTGTTTTGTCTCATTAAAATCTAAACATAATTTTCCTAACATAAGTGAATCAACATTTGTATATTATGGTCTTTATTATATATATAATTAGAAAACACAACCATTACAGTTTTCTTTTGTAGATTATGGTCTTTATTTTATATATATATATATATATATATATATATATATATATATATATATATATATATAATAAGAAAACACGATCATTACATTTTTTAACTTATTTAAACGTATAATTTTATAATCTAATTTTCAATATTATACTATTTCATCAACCACAAATTCTTCTTACCAATCTTAGTTATTTAAAATATATACTCTATTAAAAAATACTTTATTTAAAGAAATTTAAATATTTTAATATAAATTCACATATTTTTAATTTATACATAATTTTTCTTTAACTGCATTATTCTTTTTAATTGATTTTAATGAAATATGATGGGATTTAATATAAAAATAATATAACATAAAAATGGTATTGTGTAAACTGTAAAGTTTCAATTACAGTTGGCTGTTTGATGCATAAACTCCAATAATAAGTAAAATATCAAGTTAAAAGAAATTCATTATATAAAACATAAATGAACGTAAAACTTGAAAATAGTATCCAGAATAACTAAATTTATATCAATGAAGAATTTTTATTCAAGTAACAATATTTCTAAATTAATAATTTTTTTATAATTTAAAATAAAGAATCAAAAGTTAAGTGTTGAATGCATAAAGCTAAGAAGTTCTTTAATAGAAAGTTTTGACTGACATTGCACTACAAGAAAATCACCTTACGACAACGGTTTTTTCGCGTCGTTAAATCCAATTTTTTACCGTTGTTGTATCGACCGTTGCAAAAAAATTTCGCTCTACGACAACGCACCAAAAAGCGTTGTCTTTTCCTATTTTACAATGCTTTTTAGTGCGTTGTAAAAAGCGTTGTCGTATCTGAAAAAAAATCAAAAAAGTGACACGTCATCAACATATATTGGACACATCATTGCCACATCATGAGAAATAAATGTGCGTTGTCTGGGATACGAACTCGTGACCTTTGTTGGACCTTGAACCACTAAGCTACTAGTGCTTTATATGTTTATGGTATATATGTGTTTCTTTTATTAACTAATTTTATATATATACATATATAATTAATGACTAATTAATATATAATTGGAAGATTAATGACTAATTAATATGTTTAATAATATTTAATCTAATTTCATATTAAGACAATTATAAAGTATACTAGTGCATATTTTTAATATATGTTATAAACATACTAATTTTTTAAAATTATGAGTTTGTTCATATATATAAGATAATATTAATGCAAATAATATAAAATAACATCATAAAATAATTAAACTTTTCAACTTTAATTTAATTAAAATAATATATAATTTTTGTATTATTATATAAAAAAATTGTATTGAACAATTAATATATGTATGTTTTTTTATTTTGAAAAATAGTTTATGGTTCAATTAACATATTTAAGTTTTTTTTTCATATTATTCTTTTAATTAATCATTTTTATATCTTTTTTTATTTTATAAAATAATTTTTTCAAATAATTTATGTTTTTGGTATTAATTTTAAAACCAAACTAATTTATATTTATTTTCTAAAATAATAATATATAATTTTTATATTATTATGTAATACAAATTTTTATATTTTTCCAATTAATATATGTATTTTTTTTTGTTGTAAAATAATTTTTGGTTCAAATTAAAACCAAACTCATTTTATATTTACTTTCTAAAATAATAATATATAATTTTTATATTATTATGTAATACAAATTTTTATATTTTTCAAATTAATATATGTATTGTTTTTTTTGTTGTAAATAATTTTTGGTTCAAATTAAAACCAAACTCATTTTATCTTTACTTTCTAAAATAATAATATATAATTTTTATATTATTATGTAATACAAATTTTTATATTTTTCAAATTAATATATGTATTGTTTTTTTTTGTTGTAAAATAATTTTTGGTTCAAATTAAAACCAAACTCATTTTATCTTTACTTTCTAAAATAATAATATATAATTTTTATATTATTATGTAATACAAATTTTTATATTTTTCCAATTAATGTATGTATTGTTTTTTTTTTGTTGTAAAATAATTTTTTGGTTCAAATTAAAACCAAACTCATTTTATCTTTATTTTCTAAAATAATAATATATAATTTTTATATTATTATGTAATACAAATTTTTATATTTTTCAAATAAATAAATGTATATTTTTTTATTGTTGTATAAATAAATTTTTTATATATTCTTAATTAATTGATATGATATATATATATATATATATCTTTTTTTTTATGTTTTTTGTATTAATTTTAAAACACAATAATTTTGTCTTTATCTTTTTTTAAGAAAAACATTCGTAATTTATGAATTATGAATTATAAAACACAATTTTCGAATTATGTTTTAAAACAATATACCAATTTTGTATTATTATTTCAAAGGGTGAGAGTAATATTTAATTAGGTGTAGTTAATTTCTTAATTAATTCAACATAGTATTTTATAAAAATACTATTTTCTAAAATTATGAGTTTGTTCATATAAGATAATATTAATGCAAATAATGTAATACAAGATAACATTATAAATTAATTAAATTTAAGTTAATTAATAAACAATTATTTTATAATTAATGAGTTGTAAAATTGTAAAAAAAAAAGTACTAAGAAACGACAAGGCCAAAAAGCGTTGCATAAAGGGTTGTAAAATTGAAAAAAAAAAGTACTAAGAAACGAGAACGCCAAAAAGCGTTGCATAAAGGGTTGTAAAATTGTAAAAAAAGTACTAAGAAACGACAACGCCATAAAGCGTTGCATAAAGGGTTGTCGTTTTGAAATAAAAATTCGCTCTACGACAACGCATCAAAAGCGTTGTCTTTTTTAAAAAAAAGGCCATTTAACAACCCTACTAAAAAAGCATTGTCGTATGGCGAATTTTTTTTTAAAAAGACAACGCTTTTCGGAAAAAAGCATTGTAAATTCCAAAAGACAACACAAATTCATGAAAAGCGTTGTTAAATGAGCGTTGTTGTATGCAAAATTTCTTGTAGTGTTGATGAAAGATTATAATTGCAGAGAGGAAAGGTTACATATGCTAGGTGTAGAAGATGAAACGAATTAGTAAGTTATGCTACTATCTCATACATATATATAGAAGAGGGATCCTAACTTTAGTTGTCATTAACTGCAAGTGTATGGAAGATTAAGTGTAACCAATTTCAACTAACTTCTTGTTTTCTTGATGATCCTCTTGATTTATATTATGCTTTTCTTGAGACCCCCCTCAAAATAAGAGTGAGAATGAATATTGAGTAGTCCCATTTTGAATTTGAACTTTTCAAACATGGCTAGACCAAGTGGCCGGCTTTGTCATTATGGAATGTGTATAAGTTGAATCACTCTTTTTTGAATTTTCTCCCTAGTGAAGTGATAATCTATCTGAATATGCCTTGTTTTGTCATGTAGGACCGGGTTGTGAGCAATGCAATATGTTGAACAGTTGTTTGTATAGATCTTTGCAGGTTATTGATGAGGAATCCGAAGGTCTTGAAATATGTAAAGGAACCATTGAACTTCACAGGCGATGTAGGCCATAACTCTATATTCAGCTTCAGCTGATGACTTGGTCACTATAGGTTGCTTTTTAGATTTTCAAGAGATCAATGAATCTCCTATGTAAATGGTGTAGCCACTTATGCTTCTTTTTTGTTTGCTCACACCTTCCCCAATCTGTATCAGAAAAGCCATGTAACTTGAAACCACGGTTAGATGAATTAGAATACCTTGAGCAGGATTGTTTTTCAAATATCTCAACAACCTATGTACTGCTGCCCAATGAGCTTCATTTGGCTTACTCATGAATTGAGCTAATGTCTGAATAGAGTATGACAAATCAGGTCTTGTTATTGTAAGATACAGAAGTTTGCCAACAAACAGTAGGATCTTGTAATAATGGAGCATTGGCTGTTGCAAAATTTTGTTTATAATCCATAGGGGTAGAAGTAGGTTTGCTTCCTAGATAACCTGAATCATTGAGAAGATCTAATACATACTTTCTTTGACATAATTGCAAGCTTTTCACTTCTAGCAACTTCAATACCAAGTATATATTTAAGTATGCCAAGATCTTTAATAGTAAATTTCCTGTCAAGATAATTCTTGACATTCTCAATTTCTTGTAAACTATGACCTCACAATATTATGTCATCCATATAGCTCTTGATTGAACACGAGATTTGAAACCTCAACTTTGGTTTCTGTAGTAGGAGAAGAACTAATGACGTTGACAGATGAATCATTGAGATTCCTCGGACCCTTTGGACCTTTTCAATCAGGAGGATATCCTATAATCTGAAAAAATCTCTCAATGGTATAACTAGGTGTTCTACAATGTGAACACTTCAAAGGCTTCTTTCTATCTTTCTGAAATTTTCCAGGATAAGAATTTTTTGGCAAGCATAGCCATGGAATCAGACTGAGACACTTGAGTATTGCTATCAGAGTGAAGGCCTTGCTGAGTCTCTTCTTGAAGCAAAAGAGAGTAGACCTTTGAAAGTGAAGAAAGTGGAGAGGTCAAGAGAAGCTGACTTCTTATAGTAGCATAAGATTCATCAAGTCCAATAAGGAATTTGAGAACAACATCCTGCTCCTAGATTTGCAATATCAACTGCAAAAGATTGCAAGAACAAGAAGCCATGATACCACATGTACACTTCATAATAGGCCTGAAGCTAAGAAATTCATCCCAAAAAGACTTCAAGTGATTGTAATATGTAATTAAAGACTGTGATCCCGTAGATATAGTACTCAAAGACTTCTCTAAATGAAAACTCGTGGACCATCAAATTGTGCATACCGAACATGTAATTCATCCCAAATTTCTTGGCCGAGGTGAAATACTCCAAGGTACATTTGATATTGGATTGAACAGAATTCAAGATCCATAACAAAACCAAGTCATTCGCACGAATCCACACAGAATGTACAACGGGATCATCAAAGGGAAGAACCAACGAACCATTGATCAAAGCCATCTTATTTTTCACACTATGAGCACGCCTCACCGAGTGACTCCAAGATACAAAATTAGAACCATTAAGAGGCTCAAGAACGATAGAAACAACAATGTTATCGTTGGGATGAAGAGCAAGTGGAGATAGAGGATTAACAAAGGGATTCAAAGAAGAAGAAGATGCAGAACCTTCGATTCTTGAATAAGAAAACAAAGATACTGTGATAGATACAATGTATCAAACAGGTGGTAGGCACTAAGAAAACATAGCGAAAAAAGGGATCGGATCAAGCTTGATCAACCTGATACCATATTGAATGCATAAAGCTAAGAAGATCTTCAATAGAAAGCTTAGATTGACATTGATGAAAGATTATAATTGCAGAGAGGAAAAGTTACATATGCCAGGTGTAGAGGATGAAATGAATTAGTAAGTATATGCTACTATCTCTATACATATATATAGAAGAGGGATCCTAATTCTAGTTGTCATTAACTGTATGACTTGTATGGAAGGTTAAGTTTAACCAATTTCAACTACCTTCATGTTTTTCTGATGATCTTCTTGATTTATATTATGCTCTTCCTGAGATTAAGCATCGAGATTACACTTGTTTAGCAAATCAATTAGCTTAGTGAGCCTCAAGACTAATATAATCTCACAAAATTGTGCAGCATCGAGACATATTGGGTTATAAATGGAGCTGACTTTAAGAAGTTCAAAATACATTAACGATATATCTATATCTACAATCGATTTTGGTAGATTCTAAAATCTAAATAAAAAATCTTGTTTACTTATTAATACAATTATGTAGAAATATGTCATTCTCTCCAATAAGCATAACAAAAAATAAAAAATATCAACTTCATAAATGCTCTTACTCACCCCCTTTAATGATTCCACCCACCATATTTATCACATCAATCCACTCTCATCTGTAAGTTGAATTTTTTTTATTTTTTTATCTATTTCATCTTTTCCTCCTTCCAAATACAAACATGATTTAGTAAAATTTCATCTCTTAATTGTTGCTCAAAAGAGGTAAGATACACATTACTTTTAAGTGTAGTAAAATGTAGTTTATAATTTTTGAATCAAAATATATATTTTTGTATGTAAATCGGAGCTTAAAAAAATGAAAAATCACAAATAACTCGAAAATCTATAGTAAGGACTGATTACAGTGGTCAGGCACAAATCACGATGATAATCATTGATCACGATACAAAAATCCCATCGTGATTTATGTCTGACCACCGTGATCTAAGTTGTTGGAAACAATAGGTCACGTTGCTCAAACACCATTGTGATCTAGGTTTTCCAAAGTGATCTATATTTTCCATCATGATCTGTGTTTTTCATCGTGATCTATGTTGAGCTTTTTCAACAAATTAAATTATCGTGATCTATAGATCATGATGCTCAAATACCACTGTGATTTATAATAATTATCATATAAACTTAAACAATTTGATAATTCTATTTTTAAAAATCTAAAATATTGTCTTATATTTTTACGTAGTTTTTATAAATTGAATATTATATGAAAAAAAAAAGTTTTAAAAAATTATTTTTAAAATCTAAAAGTAATAGTGTTAAATAATTCTTCCACCAAACTCCATATCTAGTGGGGTACAGGAGTATGTATATACATACCCTACAAGTAGTGTCAGCAATATTATATATACGAAAGCTTCACTACATCATCCGGACAACTTTGGTACTCTTAATTTTTTAAATGGGTTAATGAATTGCAGCTACCACAACTTGTCTACCAAAACTCCTTTTATAAACCATGTCATCTAATGGCGTACATGGTGAAGAATCAGGCTGAAATTCTGAATTTCCAAATTTCAATTTCGTGATCATACAAAACTCTAATTTGAAAAATCTTAATGAACGATTCCAACACGAAATCAACGCTCGTGTATACTAGCTCTTGGTATGCTAATCTCTTGATCCAACAAATAGAGAAGTCCTCGACTACTAATAATTATATCAACATCAAATCTTAAGAAGTGGTCAAAACGTGAGCTAACTCTTGGTATGCTAATCTCTCGATCCAACAAATAGAGAAGTCCTCGACTACTAATGATTGTATCAATGTCAAACCTCAAGAAGTGGCAAAACGTGACTATCGAAAAACAATCGCAGCTGAGCTCGACATCTATGTCGAGAATAACCTTACTCAAACAATATGTACTACATTTGGTCGATAAATTTAAACGACCCTGTCACTTCTAATGTGGCTATTAAGAAATCATAAAGAATAAAATTTAACAATTATTTTATCAAAATAACAAACAATAGAAATAACTAAATGAGAAAATATAAGAGAAATTTAAGGTTCTAAACAATTTAAATTTATTATAACTATTGTGTATGCTTCATGTGATAGAAAACAAAGAGTGATTTTGTGATATGAGTTGAGGCATTGTAATGATGTTACAATTCTTTTGGATTTCATGTGGTGATTTTAATGTTATTTGAAATGCTTATGAGAAAAATAGGTGGCTCTTTAAAACTAAAATCAATGGATGAGTTTGCTCCTATGTTGATTGATTGTGGTTTGGAAGATGTTGGTGTTGGAACGTTTGGATATGACCTTCATTTCTGCACTTTGATTTAATAGGTCAGTTTGAGCTTTTGATTTAAGTAAATGTTTTTTTGATCATTCATCTCTTTTAAACTTACTACATTCTAAAATCCAATAAGTCCATATACATGTAAAAGATAGATGGTGGCAAAATCTAATACTAATTAATTTTTTTTAATTTTATTAGGATTGAATAACTCAAATAATTATCTACATGTTGTATGCTATTTAATTCATGAATGGAGTCGTATTTTGAATCCTTAAATCTTGACTGTGTTCGGGTTTGATCAAAGAAGATAGTATTATTTGCTGGATTAAAAAGATGCAATAAAAGGAAGTAGGAGAGAATTTAAGTACATATATTCTTATTTAAAAAAAAGATTAAATAAATTTGTAATAATCTTATTATTATTATTATTGTTATTATTATTATTATTATTATTATAAATTATATTATGATATTCATTTTATTGTAATTTTTTTGACATATTTCAATAATTATTTGATTTTTAAAACCATCTTAAGATTTTATACTAATTTCTAGTATTTTAAAAGTATATAAATCTGAAAATGTGATTTTATGAGTTTTAAAAATATATAATATTACTACTTTAAAAAAAATCAGATTGTATTAGTAAATTTTATCTTATAAAACATGAATAAAAATAATAATAATTATTATTATATTTATTATTATTACTACAAAATTTGATATTGTGATATTAATTTTATTTTAATTTTTGGACATATTTCAATAATTATTTTGATTTTTAAAGTCATTTTACTATTTAGAAAATAATCTTCTATTATTAGCATTGTGATCTATCATCCTAACATCGTGATTTGTTTAAACTTCATGATCAATTTTTAGTATTGTGATCTATTAATATCGTGATCTATCATTCTAACATCGTGATCTGTTTAAGCTTCGTGATCTCTTATTAACATAGAAATCTACAACCACCGTTAGCTAGCACCGTAATCTATTAGTAATCTCATGATCTACTGTAACACCTAGAAATTTTTTTCTTTCTTTCATAAATTAATGATACAATATATAACTATATAATCTAAACTATATATGTTAAATGAATATGCATAGTAGCATAATTAAATAAACAAGGGATAAGTCAAATTCCTTCTAGAAGGTTAAATGGTTGGATAAGAATAATTAGTAATCAAACTTCTCTCATTTTCCATACTTGAGTAAACAGCAGCGAGCCAATTTTTTTCTTTTCTGTTCATCCTCTTCACAGCACGTTGACCATCTTTTACTCCTCCGATCATCAAGCTTTACCGACGAGGTAATCGGACATATTGTAGAGCTCGTCTAGCTTGTTGTAGGGATGGGTTCGAAGCTTTGAAATATGGAGTTTCCCTCTCTCTCCCTTTCTCTCTGCTGCTGTCCTGTTGCTGCCATTTCCGCCGCTTCGTGTCGCCGTCGGTCGGGTGTAGCCGGTGTTGGAAGCCGTCGGCGAGTCATGGGTTGTGAGCCGCCGCTCACAGCGGCGGCGCGTGCTTGTGTACTGTATATGTGTGTGAGTCTATGGCTGTGTATGCTTGGTGTTGAGGGTGAGTCGGGTGTGGGCTGTGTTTGGGCTGTGGGGTGTGTTTGTGTCGAGCCGGTCATGGTCGGGTGTGAGTGTGGCCGGTGACTGGGAGTCGCCGGCAGTGTCGGGACGGCAGCGGCGGGACCGGGCAGTGCAGGGGGGAGGCGGGCGGCTGGGAAAGGGGGGGAAATTTTGGGAGTGGCATGCTTAGTAAATTTTATTGAATTCTAAGGGTAATTTACAATATAAATGTTGCTGGAAAATTTGAAATTTAAGTATAGTAATTTTTGAAATTTTATAATTAAGCTTTAGATAATTAAAGCATGCTTTAAGGCTTAATTCATGTATAATGATCAAGGAAATATGGAAACTATTTAAATTACATAGCTTTCTTGAATAATTGATAATGATATGTATTATTTGCTTAATAAATTATGGAATTATGATGATATGTTTGTAGTTAATATTAACTTATATATTGGAATTATGAATGTTGTTATATACTTAATAAGAATTTTTACCCATGAAATAAAAAATCGAACTTTAATTAATTGATAAAGATAAGTTATAACTTTAATTTTTATAAATTATGCTTTAAGTATCATAATTAGGTAGATAAATATCGGACTTTGAATTTAATAAAATGATATAGATGTTTTCTTAGAATTTGAAGATATTATAAATTTCTTATTATAATTATTGAATTCATAAAAAATAACGTTTTTAATTTTCGAACATATTGAATTTATAACTATTATTTCATAGGTAAATAAAATTTGATAAATAAGCCGAGTTTTAATTAAATGATAAAGAAAGATTATATAAATTAATGTATGTTAAATTGGATCCATTTATATAATTAATTAGGGAATAAATCCCTAGATTTTATCCAATTGATTAAGAAAATATAGCTTAAGCTTGACTTTTGGAATTAGGTATTATTACATTATTTATTATAATTTTTAACCAAAGATTTATTTGGAATTATCAGTTAAACCTATGTTTCGCGAGATTGCTTTTGAGACTAAAAATTATAAACTTATAAATATTATGTTAATTAAATTAATTTTACGATTTAATTATTATTCCTAAATTAAAGATAAATAACCTTAAACTCATATCTCTTTTAATCCGAATTATTAATTTCGAATCAAACTTTATAGATTATAAATGATATATTTAATTACAAAATAGGTTATAATTAATTACAAATTAGGGTTTACCTTAAAAATATTATTTTATTTATTCAATAGTAATCGATTAGAGTTTAAGTCGAACTCTTATGCTTGTAGGCAATACGCCGGAGTTTGCGCAATAAATAGTTTGGAAATCTAGAAGCTTTTGATCAGCTGCTCTTCAGGTGGGGGTAATTTCTTTAAATTATATTATTATAAAGTTTATGCTACTAATATATGCAATATGTTGGTCCCAAGTGGTGTCCGAGGTTCAGAGGGGGGATGAATGAACCTTGGTCGATTTTTAAAATCTTTTAAAACAACCGTTCTGCACTGTAAGTTACTAGAGCTTGCAGCGATAGATGATTACTGCTTGCAGCGCTACGATGCAGTGCTGCACGCTGTAACCTGGAGTTTTGTACGCAGCGGAAATTAACTTTAAAACACAAGGCTGTTTTTCTCAAGAATGCTTCTTTCAAAACGTTTTATGATGAGAGACAGATAATAATGCAGAAGATAAGCGCACAGATAAACAAATAAACACTTATGACTTATAGTGGTTCGAAGGTGGTGTAATCCTTCTACGTCCACTCTACTGCTCCTCGAGCAGGAACTTTGTTAAGCAAGATTGATTTACAGGACTCTCCTAACAATCTATCAACTTTACAAAGATACCACCTACTGATGTTCAGCGTACACACAGCAACTGCAAACTTCAAAGGCTAACCCACACAGGGTTCTACACTCCCACACAGGGAAGCTGCCTAACTCTAGACAACTAAACAAACATCAAGGATCTCTCCTGTCAACTGCTTGACACCACTAAAACAACCTAAGCACACAGCAACAAGGTTAAAAGGATAAAAGGTTTTTCTTCAACTTGTGCTTCGAAGTGAGCTTCTGAATCCGTAAGGAATCCTTTAGCTTGAACTTGCTTCACTTCGGTAGGTTGAGTGACTGATATTGATTGTAGGCTTGAATGCTTGAATTTTGTAAGCTTTGAATTTTTCGCAGATGTTTTTCAGATCTTAGTAACAGTAACCAGCTTCAGTGCTCCTCAACCTCTATTTATACTTGTAGGAGAAGATGTCTGTTGAAGAAGACATCCCTCTTTTGAATTTGAAGTAGCCTGGCCAAAGCATGGTTTGCATTTAATGCGACTTGACTTTTCTTTCGGAGCATTTAATGCGGCAGTTGCGGCTCGCAGCTTTCTGCAGCGCGTCAGTCCATGTGGCATCTTCTTATTGGCTCCGTGTTTGCTACTTTGACTTTTTCTTGAACGGCTCTTTTATTCTTGCTTGAATCTCCGTTCCTCGTACTGCATTTATCCTTCCTAGGATTTGCAGGATACTTTGTTTTGTAGTTGGCGCTGTATTACTTAACTGACTTGTAAGTCTGCGCTGTATCCTAGGTCCTTGTGCAGCTGATGCTTTCTTTCAGTGCTGCTGTATCTTAGACCTGGTTGCAGTATCTTCTGGCAGTGCTGCTGTATCTTCTTTCTAGCAGTACTCCTGTATCATTTTCTTGCAGCGTTGCTGTATCCTATTTTCTCGCAGCGATGCTCTATCCTTCTTTCTTGTAGCGATAACTTCGTTTAAGGCTTAGATGCAGCTTTATCCTTTTTCATCCTCCATTTTGACACTTAACACAAGACTCAATTCTAGTCTATTTGTTCACTTAAACAATGTGAAAAAAAATGGGGTACTTAAAACTTCCTATTACATATTTGGTTTGTCTCATCAAAATCTAAACATTGAAAACCCAACACAATCTTTTAAGATTATTATTTGAATGTGAATGTGAATGAGATTGATGAAGGATTAAGGTTAAGTGATGGATTTTGATTATTAACTTATTGAGTTGATTGATGGAAATTTTGATGATTGGTGAATGGTTGGGACGAATGTGTGCATTATTGAATTATTTAAATCACATGATGAAATGAGATTGTTTATTGATTTAGTTACCTTGATGAGATCTTGGAGATTGATGGTAGATTGAGATGATTATTTGTTTTATTGGATGATTTGAACAATGTGATTGTTTGAAATTGTTGATGGATTGTATTGTTTGATTGAGAAAGTAAAGGTTAGCGGTAAAGGTTAATGGTAAAGGTTAGTGGTAAAGGTTAACGGAAAAGGATAATTCGGGTAAATTCTCAAATTTATGTGATATAATTATGTTAAATGATTGAATGTTATGGATTATATTTTCATGAGTATATTTTGATAAAAAATGTCCTTATAGGTGAAATTGCTTCCACTGAGTGTAATTCGTACGCTCACCCCGTGTTATTTATTTATTTTTTTATATAGATCCAAGATATTTTTGCCGATAAAGTGGAAGGAAGATGCTTTATCGTTTGATTGTAAATAATGTCATCAATGTTTCTAAAACTTTAATTTTGAGTTTGTAAAGCTTAAGGCCGTGGATTCAAATACTGATGTTATTTACCGTTGTTTTGTTAAGATTTAAATGTTTTATGTAATAGGTTATAAAATATTTCTTTTATGATTAGATAAATGACCTTTTAAAAATTTGAGTTTATTATGTTGCTGGACGCCCAAAGATGAAAATTAATATTTTTTTTATTTTGAATAAAAATTGGGGCGTGACAGTTTGGTATCAGAGCCTGGCTCTACCCTTTTTGTGGAGCCTTGCTCAATTTTAAAATTTTATTTTTATTTTTATTTTATAAAATTAAGTTTCTTAAATCGGACCACATATTTAAAATATAAATTAGATAAGCATATATTTTTGCTTGTTCTACAATAGTAATATAATGAAATGAGTATAATTGTTGATTGTTATGATGTGAATAATATTTGTTAATGTGAACTGTTATGTTTGAATATGGTTCAAATATATATATATATATATATATATATATATATATATATATATATATATATATATATATATATATATATATATTTGAGGTTTATTTACGGGGATGATTTAGAGATATATTTTGGGATAACCTTATATATAGTTTATGTAGATAGTTTTGATATGACGCATAGGCCGTTTATTTTGCCAGTTGTATATATGAAATTGTCTCATATTTTGGATATTATAAGAAATTTACGTTTGCGTTCTTTCTCGTATTTGGTGATCTTTCTCATAGCTTGCAATCTTTTCTTTACGAACGGTATCATTGTGATACTTAATAGTTGGGATTGTGCGTGTATCATGTCAGAATTATGCCTAGAGGTAGACCACGAAGAGAACCAGAAACAACAGGGGGGCCGTCTGAGCCACCTGAAGAAGGGTTGTTGGGTAATTTAATAACGGTACTAAAGGGATTGGCTGATCAATTTGATGTTAATCGAGTGGCAAACCCACAGGTACCAAGAAATGACGCGAATAATATAATCGAACAGTTTCGAAGTTTCAATCCTCCAACCTTTAATGGAAAAGGAGAGCCTGCAGATGCTGAAGAATGGCTAAGAACTTTGGATAGACTCTTTGCTCACTTAAATTGTTCAGAGGAGCAGAAAGTCTCTTGTGCGGTGTTTCAGCTAATAGAGGAAGCAAGTTTTTGGTGGGAGTCCTATGAGAGAACGCTATCCATGGAAATGAGAAGTACGATGACTTGGGTAGACTTCAAGGAGGTAGTTATGCAGAATTATCTGCCCCAAAGTTATCGAGATAAGAAAGAGATGGAATTCTTGCATTTACGACAGGGATCCATGACAGTAGGAGAATACGAGAGAAAATTCAATCAATTATGCCGATACGCGACTCATTTAGTAGATACGGATATGAAGAAAGCTAGACGCTTCAGTAGGGGCCTACGTCAAGAAATTGGTGCCATTTTGGCAGGACAATGAGGGATGACTTACGCTGAGATAGTGGAACGAGCCCAAGAAATTTTTTCGCATATGCGTTTAGATGTTATAACATGCAGGAATAATATTGAAATGCCAGTAAAAAGAAAATGGGATGAACCCCAAAATCAAAATCAACCTTTCAATCATGATAAACGACAGGCAATAGGGGGTACTTCGAATTCCCCTGTTTTTAGAACAGGAAATCCTTGTTCTCAATGTGGGAAGAATCATGTTGGACAATGTCTCTTAAACTCTGGACATTGTTTCTGGTGTAAGGAACCGGGGCATAATGTTAAATTTTGGCCCAAACGGCGAAATAATGAGTCAAATTTCAACTCGAGACCTGGTGTTGGGAAAACTTGAGCTTTTGCTCTCACTCGTAATAAAGCTGCTAAAGGACCGAAGAAAATGACAGGTATGCTATCAGTATGCAATATACTTGTTATTATTTTATTTGATACCAGAACAACTCACTCGTTTATATCTATCACGTTTTACGAGCTTTTGGAACATGAGAACAGTAGAGTAGATGCTGAAACCTTAGAGATCAGTATACCTTCTAGGAAAAACTGTAAGAACCAAATACATATGTTATGATATGAAATTTTCTTTTGAAGATAATAAGATCCTCCAAGTCATTTTGCATGTTTTCGATAAAAAGATTCATAAACTAAGAAATAATTCAATGGAGACATTATGATATCAATGAAGCGACTTGGGAAGAAGAAGAGGAAATCTTAGCAAAATATCCAAATTTGCCGATTTTAGGTATGTTTCTAAATTTCGAGGACGAAATTCTTTGAAGGAGGGAAGGATGTAACACCTAAAATTTTTTTTCTTTCTTTCATAAATTAATGATATAATATATAACTATATAATCTAAACTATATATGTTAAATGAATATGCATAGTAGCATAATTAAATAAACAAGGGATATGTCAAATTCCTTCTAGAAGGTTAAATGGTTGGATAAGAATAATTAGTAATCAAACTTCTCTCATTTTCCTTACTTGAGTAAACAGCAGCGAGCCATTTTTTTTCTTTTCTGTTCATCCTCTTCACAGCACGTTGACCATCTTCTACTCCTCCGATCATCAAGCTTTTCCGACGAGGTAATCGGACATATTGTAGAGCTCGTCGAGCTTGTTGTAGGGATGGATTCGAAGCTTTGAAATATGGAGTTTCCCTCTCTCTCCCTTTCTCTCTGCTGCTGTCCTGTTGCTGCCATTTCCGCCGCTTCGTGTCGCTGTCGGTCGGGTGTAGCCGGCGTTGGAAGTCGCCGGTGAGTCATGGGTTGTGAGCCGCCGCTCGCAGCGGCGGCGCGTGCTTGTGTACTGTATATGTGTGTGAGTCTATGGCTGTGTATGCTTGGTGTTGTGGGTGAGTCGGGTGTGGGCTGTGTTTGGGCTGTGGGGTGCGTTTGTGTCGAGCCGGTTATGGTCGGGTGTGAGTGTGGCCGGCGACTGGGAGTCGCCGGCAGCGTCGGGACGGCAGCGGCGGGACCGGGCAGTGCAGGGAGGAGGCAGGCGGCTGGGAAAGGGGGGGAAATTTTGGGAGTGGCATGCTTAGTAAATTTTATTGAATTCTAAGGGTAATTTACAATATAAATGTTGCTGGAAAATTTGAAATTTAAGTATAGTAATTTCTGAAATTTTATAATTAAGCTTTAGATAATTAAAGCATGCTTTAAGGCTTAATTTATGTATAATGATCAAGGAAATATGGAAACTATTTAAATTACATAGCTTTCTTGAATAATTGATAATGATATGTATTATTTGCTTAATAAATTATGGAATTATGATGATATGTTTGTAGTTAATATTAACTTATATATTGGAATTATGAATGTTGTTATATACTTAATAAGAATTTTTACCCATGAAACAAAAAATCGAACTTTAATTAATTGATAAAGATAAGTTATAACTTTAATTTTTATAAATTATGCTTTAAGTATCATAATTAGGTAGATAAATATCGGACTTTGAATTTAATAAAATGATATAGATGTTTTCTTAAAATTTGAAGATATTATAAATTTCTTATTATAATTATTGAATTCATAAAAAATAACGTTTTTAATTTTCGAACATATTGAATTTATAACTATTATTTCATAGGTAAATAAAATTTGATAAATAAGCCGAGTTTTAATTAAATGATAAAGAAAGATTATATAAATTAATGTATGTTAAATTGGATCCATTTATATAATTAATTAGGGAATAAATCCCTAGATTTTATCCAATTGATTAAGAAAATATAGTTTAAGCTTGACTTTTGGAATTAGGTATTATTACATTATTTATTATAATTTTTATCCAAAGATTTATTTGGAATTATCAGTTAAACCTATGTTTCGCGAGATTGCTTTTGAGACTAAAAATTATAAACTTATAAATATTATGTTAATTAAATTAATTTTACGATTTAATTATTATTTCTAAATTAAAGATAAATAACCTTAAACTCATATCTCTTTTAATCCGAATTATTAATTTCGAATCAAACTTTATAGATTATAAATGATATATTTAATTACAAAATAGGTTATAATTAATTACAAATTAGGGTTTACCTTAAAAATATTATTTTATTTATTCGATAGTAATTCGATTAGAGTTTAAGTCGAACCCTTATGCTTGTAGGCAATACGCCGGAGTTTGCTTTTCATTGTCATCTATGCTTTCAAACATCAACAGATTCCAATCACTAAATCCTTCCAGGATTTGCAACAAATTCAACATTTCAATGCTCAAAATTGATAAATTATTCAACATTTCAACTAATTCTAGGATAGTTTTTTGTTGTTCAAAAGTGGTTTAAAAAAACATATTTTCTCAAGTCAGATATAAAAAACATCTTTGGTTAGGGAAAGATGGTACTTTGCCATATTTCCATTTATATTTTCTCTCTCCAAGATCAATTTTCTTAATTTCTTGGAGAATCATCGTAAATTCCGAAAATCAAGTACGTTAGAATACTCTACTAATAGAATTATGTACGACCAATGAGATTCATGCTCATATTCGTCTTTCAAAGAGGCTAGCTATAAATCGAGTCAGTAGATCTGACAAATCAATTATTTCTTTTCCTATATTTCTTTTGCTACGAATATATAAGTCGATTCATACTCTGAATTTATATTCTATATTTTTCGGTTCATACCATAAAAAAGTGTTCTATCTATCTGAACCATTTCCAAACAAATACTAAAGAAAAATGAAATTAAGGTTATATTTAAGGGTTCCGAAGAAACATGCATGGAGTCAATATATACACTCCAAAAACAACGTAGAAATGTTAAAAAAAAAGAAAAAAAAGAAAAAATTCTCTCTACCATTGGCAAGTACATGATTGCTAGCATGAACTATTAACATTTTCTATCCGCCATCGAAGACGAAGAAAATCGTCAACTGAGCATGGCAGCATTAGAGGGCCAGTGGTTTGATAGCCATAGATCTCTGAAGCTTTGTTCAGAAGCCTTTGAAAGAGGGGATTGTACAGGTACGAAATCGGGATCACAAATCTGTGAAATATTGCAGAAAAATGGTCATGATTTTGATCATCATTTGCTACTCCCACATGCACTGCCACCCACCCTTTCTTCACCTTCATCTTCTTCCCACTTTGCATCTTCATCTTCTGTATAAACATTGTTGGTTGTAGGAATTTTTTGTTTGGTCTCAAGTGTACAGCGACTTGTACTCTAGTACTACTAAAACATTGCAAGTATTTATTGAGAAGGTTGGCCACGTATTTTTGTCTTTTTTTAGATTTTTTTATTTGCTTTGTATTGATCAATGGTTCCTAGAACAATGGCTACATAGTTTATTGAGAATCTTTTCTAAGTGTTGCTGCCATTCAATTAAAAGTTGTGGTTTCTTGACTGTGATTAAATTAAGAATAGGTGAAATTCGCATCTTTCTAGATCTATGTGGGGTGAAATTATTAAATTACAAGCGAATTCTTAGTGACAAGGATCCTCAGAGTTTGGGAAGATGCCAGAAATTAAAGTTTGTCCACTCTCATGATTAATTAGGCTTTCAATTCCATTACAAATTAAATATAATTCAATAGGAAGGAATCAGTCAAAATATCATTGCTAAAGGAATCTTGGAACTTTTATAATTTATTTGATGTGATTGCTTCACTAACATAAGAATTATATAATTGTCTAAGGGGCAAATGGAAAATAGTTCCCCATTAAAAATTAGTTAATTCCAACAGTTTTAAACTTTTTTTTCTTGCATATGCGTCATCATTTTGCGTGATCCTCAGTTTTATTAATTTATTTTTATTTAATTATTTATATTAATTATTATTATTTGGGTGTGAGGTGTACCTAGAGAATTTGTTTTTTCTTTATTAGAAATCCACCCGACTCTAACCAAATTTTCGATGACTACGTTTAATTTTGAAGGAATTAAACATTACAGAATTTATTCACGTTTGAAGTGATAATGATAGTGTGTTTAAGTCCTTAAAATCAAATTTTGGTGAACAATTAATTTCGGTGAACGATTAATTAAAACACGAAGTTAGCTACTCATTTAAGACATATTTCTATTGAAATGCGAGGAGTTTGAAAATGCATTAATTCCACATCCCATATATTGTGTATTTATTGATATTACTTTGATTATATAAAAATACAATACTTAATACGTATATCAAATATACATAATACTAGCTTATCAAGTATGCACCATATAGCACGTCCAACCAGTGAGACTTAAATGTGCATGCCTTGGGCTGACTCGGTCTAATTGGCAGGTTGGGTTGATTAGAATTATCATTTTGTTGGAATGCCTTTTTGGGACAATACATCAATCGTTAGCACCAGCCAATACATAAATAGTCTTACGGAGAGATGACTTCCTTATTGACTCAATTTTGTTGCTGATCAAGCTTTGCTTGTCGTTGTTCCTTGAAGCTCGAATGTCTCTTCGAAGATCAAGACTTTGTAATCAAATAGCATAACTAACATTAATGTTTGGTGTTTTTGTCCCCAATTAAATTTGAGGGAGTACTAATTAAGTGTTGACAAAAAAGTCCTACTTTGTTAGTATATACCACCTAATGCTTACGGAAATTTTTAGATCAACAGAAGATGCGTCCACCCTCTTTCTTGCCGTCACAATTCTTAATTGGATTCTTGAAATGTAAGGTATTAATTAATTTATAACATGTTTTACATTGAACATATCCATCTCTTTGACTCAACGGTTCGTGTATATATATATATTTTTGATCAGACACGCACTTGAAAAATGCGCACGTGCGCACTTTTTTAAGATTTCTTTTTTTTTAATTTTTTATATTTTATATTATACACAAAATCATTTTTTCACGCTACCACTGCGCTTATAACCCCCCATCAACCTAGACACTTTTAATAATAAGCATCTGACACATCAATCATACACATTTTTCCCAATTCCCATCCACATAGATACTATCATGAAAAATATTGAATTAATCAATATTCTTCCAATTCTCAAGCTATCATAAATCCTAATTCATATTCGACATAAAAATTAAAATAAACAAAGAGAATAAATTCTCAACAAATCTTCAAAATCAACAAATCATATCCTCCAACTCAATCATCAATTACCAGAAAGTTTTCAATCAATCCTTAAGAAATCTTCAAAATTAACAAATCATATCTTCCAGCTCAATCATCAATTACCAAAAAATTTTCAATCAATTCTCAAAATTCCAAGTCATCAATTATGAAGAAGTTTTCAATCAATTCTCAAAATCCCCAAAAAATCTTCAATCAACCCTCAAAATCCCCAAATCTTTTTTGTATGGTCAAATATAATGGATCTACACATGTGAAATTTTTTTTAAAAAAAGTCAGTAGTATAATTTTCTAAATGTAAAAATTTTCAGAAAAGAAAAAACCTTAGTTATTGATTAAATCATTAATTATTGAATAAGAAGTTAACATTTTATCCTTAAATGATTAAATTAAAGTTTATTCTTAATTAAACTCTAATTAATCATTGAGTGATTATCAATTATGATGTAATAATTATTATTAATACTTAATTAAATATTAATGACTATTAATACTCAAATATTTAAGATCAAAAAAATATCTCTTATCTTATTAATTTAATTCATCTTAAATAATCCTTAGTTATTCATAATTATTCCTTAAATATTATGAATCATTGTTAAACATCATTAGGTCATCAAAGATCATACATAAATATGGTTAAGCAAGTGGGACAACACAATTAATAAAATTTAGAGAATGATTAAAAACTTTTTCCATCATTAGCAAAAAGTAATGACATTAGACAACATTCTTAATTTTATGGTGGACTAAGCTATCCTATAACCTCCCTATAACCCACCTAAGTGTGTCATTAACATTCTAAATGAAGATAAATTTGGATCAAAGCACAAAACACACAACAATTTTCGGCCACCCCTTCAACATAATTTTTGAAGATGCATAAAACATTATTTACTCATCATTTTAGTGCTTTAACACAATTTTTGAAGATATATAAAACATTATTTGCTCATATTTTAGTACATTAAAGCATGGTTCTTCATCATATAATCACATAAACATATTTTCATATTCAAAATAATCATCTAATATCAACATAAGCTTCTAAGACTTAAATATGCAAAGAAATGAAGAAAACTTGCAAAATTCATAACTTTCTCTACACAAGTCCAAAACATGATCTAAAATCATATTTATGCTTCTCATAACATGTATTTTAACATATAAAAAAATCATAAAAATAGCCCAAGAACACCTCCAAGAACAGCCTTTCAACCTCCCACACATTCAACATAATATGATTTTCTTAGAACGTCTCTCAACAATAAACCATCATCTAAACCTAGATCATGTTATAGTATGATTATCTAACTTAAAGCATGCATATTCCACATGATCAAAGTTTTGGAAATGAAGAAGGTAAGAAGACTACCTTGTAGCAAACTTGGAAAACAAGTGTGTGTAAATAGTATGTGTAGAGATTTAGTGCGTGTTGTGTGTGAAAAATGATCCTCAAATTAGGATCCATCATATTTATAGAATAAATTAGGGCAAAAGGGGCACATTGGTTATTCACTAAATAATAATGATTTTTCTATAATTTAAAGTTAGCTTTAATAAAAGATATTTGTGGATTTTATGTGCAATAATTTCATTTATGCCCAAAATAATTATTCTCATATACCTTAATATATTTAGGGATTTTTATAATATTTCATTATCATTATTCCTAATAAGACTCTATTATTAATTGATTTTTCATAATTATTTAGTCGATAAAATCTACTGTTATCTTACTCCAAGCTTGTATTATTTTCTTTTAATTTCTTAAATCTTAAGCCCGATGCTAGATTATTATTCTTGTAATTTTATAAGAAGATTACTTCACAGCACCAGTTGAAGAAACTTAATATACTTTTACCTATTTGCTGTGTGCTAGATTGTTTTATAGATGTCAAGCAGTTAATAGGATTATATCTTTGTTGTTTGTTATAGTTGTCTAGGTTAAGGTAATTACCCTGTGTGGGTGTTTTTGAATCCTGCGTGGGTTAGCTTTTGGAACTTGCAGCAACTGTATGTAAGTTGAGTTTCAGTAGGTGGATAACTTGTTAAGTTGCTAGTTTGTTAGTTGTTCTTTGTAAATCAAACTTACTTAACGAAATTCCTACTCGGGGAAGCAGTAGAGTGGATGTAAAAGGATTACATCACCTTCGAACCACTATAAGACCATAAGTGTTTTTATTGCTTTATATCTATTTATGTGTTGTATGTTTATTTCTTATCATTCTGCATAAACGATTTTGAAAAGAAATCATATTTAAAGAAAACTTTTTACAACAAACCTTCTATCAAAAGATATTTCCAGTGCAAGAACTCCTAAATACAGCAGACAATACTATTCTATAATGCTGTAAGCTAATCTTATTGTCATGCTGTAAGTTCAACTTATAGTATAGCTTGTTCAAAAGATTTTATAAAATCGACAGAGGTTCATTCACCCCCCTCTGAACTTGTGAGACCATTTGGGACCAACAATCTTCTATTGTTCCTCATCAGATAGTAGTTTTTGGCACAAGTACCCCGTGAACTATGCCTCCCATTCCTCAGCAATCACATCGCGTTCTTGACTCAAGTTCAGAATCAGTTATACCTAATATTTCAGAGATAAGTGCCAGTATCCATGAAGTTCATCACAAGGAGAGATCTTATTACTTACATAGTCCTTTCCAACCTATATTCTTAAGGTGGGTTGATCATTCTATGGAGGACTTCTTGTTGTCGACCAAGCTTGGGGAAGCAACTGATAAGTAAGAATTGTAAAAATATTTGATTTGTTATATTTAACTATAGATCATTACTATATTTACGATTATCTAACCATCTGAATGGTCTTTCTTTTTTAGACGAAATGTTGGCCTCGATTATCCCGTCGAAACAAAATTCTTCACCATAATTATGGATCCGAACGACCAATTGGATAGAGAGGTTAGCATAGCCCAACTTGTTTGAAATGGACAATGTTGACACTCAACTAACTTAACTATATTCCAATTTTAGGTCACTGATGCATATCTTGCTATACTTCAGAGTCATCCCAAATACCTTGATTGTGCAATGGATCCATCTATTAAGGGGTTTGTACAAATATTAGATTACAGCTTCAATGTAAGTTCATATTGTGTTACTTTTTATATTATTTGACGTATTATATACTTACATTGAACTTGGACTTGTAGAAAACGTGCAAGGAAATTTAAAACGCTAAGTACCCAAATGATGACTCTAGAATACATTATATCTAAGGAGTGCAAGAGGAATTCTCACCGAAAGATCTCAATCATCTCGTGCCTTATATTTGTGGTGAGAAGTCGAGATGGAATTATATAAAGCCGTGGTGGCAAAAGACAAATAAGGTAAATTCTCACTCGTTTATATACATAACAGACTTCAATTATAAGTATTTATTATGACCATTGTGCCTTGTGTTTCTCGTCCAACATTTTTTGGTGCTTAATTTGGACAGACATTGGGTGGGGCAGAATTTAGTCTATGAAACTTCACACTCGTATTGTTCGACAGTCTTTGACATAACTAGACTTAGGATGTTGAAAAGCTCCGACTCAAATAGAATGTTCTTATTCATCAGATTGTGCCGAGGTTGTTAAACCATATGTGGTATTACCAGAAGTTATAATTTTTATCATATTATCCACTAATGATGAAGCTCGAGAGTGTCGAGTTAAGATTGTATTACAAGCAAGACGATCCGACGAGCTGTGGAGTATATGCTTTAAAGGCCATTGAGAGTTGTATTAGTTACATCTTCTCTAGACCGGACATTGATTGTACCGAGTTATATTAGTTTTCACGGGATGCTGATACCGTCGAGCCACTTGATTAGGTTTTATGATGGATGTGTTTATTTTATGTTTTTCTGACTTAATAACATTTTCACTTTTCTATCAAGTTTGACCCATTATTTGCTAATGATATAGTACTCATTATTCGAATGAAATTATGATTATAATATTTCTACATGAAATCCAAAATCCAACTTAAATCACAAGTTAATGAAAGTTGATTTCATACATATAGCGTATTTATGGACAGATCAAGTTGTTCATCATTCTCCTACAATTGTTGACGTCAAATAAATCGGACATTTTCTTCTCGTATAACTTTCTAACTGACAAACAGAACATTTTTTCCTTTTCCTTTGGATGCCTTCATGGCCGATAGGGCCAATGTGTTCATTATCGAGCTCGTCATGGAGGTACTCAGACTGCATGCAATGCCCCAGCCACTTTCCAATCCCTCATGAATGATATTTTTGCACCTTACCTAAGGAAATTCCTACTGATTTTCTTTGATGACATCCTAATCTACAACACTTCATGGTCAGATCATCTCAATCACATTGAGATCACCTTGCAAATTCTGAGGCAACACACTTTATTTGTTAGAAGGTCCAAATGCCAATTTGGACAGGAGAAATTGGAGTACTTGGGGGGCATATTATCAGTTTTGAGGGGATCTCTACTGACCCTAAAAAGGTGCAAGACATGCTCAATTGGCCTAAACCCACAACTGTGAAAGGCTTGAGGGGATACTGTGAAAGACTTGAGGGGATTTTTGGGTATGACTGGATACTATAGGAAGTTTATACAAGGCTATGGGATCATTAGTAAACCTCTGACAGATTTGCTAAGAAAAGACTCTTTTAAGTGGAGTGAAATGGTTGAATCTGTCTTCCATCAGCTCAAACAGGCAATGACAACAGCTCTAGTTTTGGCTCTACCGGATTTTAGCAAACATTTTGTGGTGGAAACAGATGCTAGTGGCACAGGAGTGGGAGCAGTGCTTATGCAAGACGACAGGCTCATTGCCTTCTTGAGCAAGACATTGTGACCAGGAATTAAGCTCTCTCCATCTACGAGAGAGAGTTTTTGGCTGTCCTACTTGCAATACAGAAATGGAAGCGCTATTTGCAAGTAAATCACTTTATCATCAAGACAGATCAGTAGAGCCTAAAATATTTATTGGAGCAGCAGATTACTACTACACTTCAGCAAAGGTGGATAACTAAATTGCTTGGCCTCGACTATGAGATACAATATAAGAAGGGCACAGAAAACAGGGCTGCTGATGCCCTATCTAGGAAGGATGCCTCTTGCCTAGAACTTACAACTGTCCAACCCACTTGGGCTCTCAAAATTCTGGACAGTTACAAAGGAGATGTGTTTTTTGAGAAGATATTGGCTGCCAAGGCTATACAATCAGATTCTTATCCTGATTTTTCAGTGAATCAGGGTATCCTGAGGTACAATGGTAGAATTTGTGTGGGCCTTACTACTAAACTCAGACAACACATTCTATCAACTTTTCATGACTCTTCTTTTGGAGGTCACTCAGGTCAGATGGGTACTTATAGAAGAATACACTCCATTTTCTACTGGCCAAATTTAAAAAATCAGGTGATTGAGATGGTATCCCAGTATGACACCTGTTAATTAACTAAATCAGATCATGTGCTCTATCTAGGTCTATTTCAACCTATCCCAGTTCTTGACTAAGCATGGAGTCATATCTCCATGGATTTTATAGAGGGCCTGCCTAACTCCCAAGGCAAAATAGTGATTCTGTCAATCATTGACAGATATACAAAGTTTGCACACTTTGTCGCTTTATCCATCCTTACAATACCCCTAGTATTACTCAAGTCTTCCTAGACACAGTCCATAAACTCCATGTACTTCCCATCAGCATCATCACTGATAGGGACCCGGTCTTCACTAGCCTATTTTGGAAAGAATTATTTAAAACACTGGGTACTCAATTAAACATGACTTCGGCTTACCACCCTCAGTCGGATGGCCAAACAGAGAGGCTAAATCAGTATGTTGAAGCCTACCTCCGAAGTATGACATTTGACTATCCAAAGAAGTGGGGAAAATGGCTGCCTATGGCTGAATTTTGGTACAACACAAACTTTCACACAGGTATCAAAATGACAGCTTTTCAGGCGTTATATGGTTACAAACCACAACAGTTCTGCCTTGATTCTTACTTACCCAGTGAAGTACCTACGGTCCGGGATGTGATCAAAGAAAGGCAGCAGATTTCACAATTGTTGACAGAAAATCTGACCTTGGCTTAAGAAATGATGAAGTATTATGCAGACCAACACCGTTCGGAAAGATCATTTGAAGTAGGGGATATGGTCTATCTTAAGCTGCAACCCTATCGATAGAACTCTCTCGCTTCGAGGAAAAATCTCAATCTTTCGGCTCGATACTATGGGCCGTATGAAATTTTGGAGAAGAATGACAAGTGGCTTACAGATTGAAACTCCCACCGGATGCCCAACTCCACCCGGTGTTTCACGTTTCCCTCCTAAAACGGCAAATTAGCCCAAAAATTCAGGCAACCCCAACACTACCTACTACAGACGCTCAGGGTCAGCCAAAGATTGCACCTTTGGCTATTATTGATACAAGGATGGTGAAGAAACAAGGGATATCAGTTCCACAGGTACTAGTTCAGTGGACTAACCTTTCTCCCAACGCTGCTTCTTGGGAAGACTCCTCTTTTATCGCTGCTGCCTTCCCAAAGATTGATCCTTGGGTCAAGGATCTCTCCGCCGCGGGGGTAATGTTATGCAATTGCAAGGAATTGAACTGCTGAGGAATCAATTAAAGGCAATTGTGGTGAAAATTGGCAAGAGGGCTCGAATTACGGCATCGAAGAAGAAAATGGAAATTGATGAAGTTGCTGTTAATGAAATCGTGTTTCACCGTGCAATTTCAGCAGAAGTGGAGAAAGAAGGAGAGGCGTTGGATATGGAGAATCAGAGCCGTTGATCTATTTTAAAGTTGCTTTTGTTTATTTACTTTATAGGCGTGTTTTTATGTTAATTAGGGTAACAACTTTGTAAGGGGTATTTAAGGGAGTAACATGAATGAAAGAGGCAGCTAAGAATTAACCCTAATCTCTCTCCTCAATTCTTCTTCCCCCTACCCCAACTTTTCCTTATCTGAATATTATATTCACCACTATCCATTTATGGTTACATTTATTTATTAAAATATAACAAATTACAACACACATCCCCCTCAACCATTCGGTCGCGTAATAAGGGGCATCGTATGAAGTCAACAATTCTTTTGATAAACTATAACAAATAATAATAGAAAGGTTAAGTTGATCAGATAGTATCATACTTTCTTCTCTTAAATGGACTTTGTTGTAAAGTTCAACTATAAATGTATCTTATTGCCTCACATGTATGCGAACATAGAATCAAATTACTTTGAAATATATAACATATGCACTCGTATTGGGATAGCTCTATGATAAAAATCTTACTCCCATTAGTGACCTTGTATTTGTATCGTCCTAATTTATCAATTTGCA
Source organism: Scutellaria barbata (assembly GCA_028654395.1). Classification (NCBI taxonomy): domain Eukaryota; kingdom Viridiplantae; phylum Streptophyta; class Magnoliopsida; order Lamiales; family Lamiaceae; genus Scutellaria; species Scutellaria barbata. The sequence continues at coordinate 10,017,288 of CM053650.1, forward strand.
TTCATTGACCAAGTTTCACAGATTAGACTAACCTGGCATGCGCTGACTTCGTGAGAGTGTTTTTTCTATCTTCAGTAGCAATCCCCCTCTCATAAAACTATTTTTCTAAAATTCATCGAGCACACTCTAAATAAAGAACATACATGTAGTTTTTTTACCCAAAGGAGGCGGAACTTGTATGTTGTAACACAATCTTTGAGATTTTCCAAACGCCAAATTTCTCGTGTGCGTTGAGTATGAATGGATAACTTTTTTGATTGCATTTCACGTACCATCTGTTTTTGTCAGAATGATCCACACGGTATTCCATTTAATTCTCCAAATGATAAAATCCAACTGCATTCTTCAACTCAATTTTACCATCAAAAGTGGTTATTTTGTGTAGGAAAACACGTACGGTCGGCTCGTTAAATAAATCAGGCTGCTCATGAGATGGTACTTCTGGAATAAACCATTTTGGTCTCATAATGTATGTCAAGAATTCCTCATACTCCAGTCGTTGCTCCTCATCCAAAGTATTCCCGACCCCTTCATCTAACTCAAAGTCATCATTTACATTTGTTGCGGGTGCTGATTCATCTTCATCATTGTTCGAACCTAAAACAAGATAGACATAATTTATAAAAATTGCAACTTATTATGAAGTAAATAAAATCATTTATAAAATTATCACTTTCATCATCATATAATTCTTTTAATCCTCCTTCTCGTTCAACTGGTTGTAGGATTTCTTCACCTTTTGTAGACTCATGATGTCCATAAGCAGTCAGAGACTTATTCAAATCGATATAATCGACACCTCAATCTGATGCAAAGTTCATACGATCACTAGATGAAGGTCAAGGTGCCCACTGGTCGATTGAGGATGTCCCAACTTGCCTCATTTGATCTTCATTAGGTATATTCCATTTCGAATAAAATGTTTCGTCGTTTTGTAGTCCAGCGAGAATATTTGAAAAATAATAATTTTGTTCGGGAATGTCAAATGAAGCATTTGAGGATCCAACATTATCTACTCCTGACGAAACCCCTACAAGGCTGGCATTTTGAGGATCCAACATTATCTCTGAACTTTGTCATGGCAATGCATGAAGCTGACAATTGTCTCTCTTCGTATCGAATTTGTCAACATGGAATCGAAATAAAATGCAATTAATTTTGCACTTTTTCGTATTGTATCAAGTATGAGAGAAACCACCTTGAAGAATGTCAACAGTTACTCATAAACATACTTTCAAAAAACTAAGAAACTCTTAGTTATAAGATTCAAAAAAATTCAAACAGACAAGGTAGTGTGTAATCACAGAACAATTAACACCTTTAAACGAACATAATTTGTGCAACATAATGAATTTGGCTTTCTTAGATCCAAATTGATGCAAATAACGACATTCACTTCACCTATTTAAATCCCACATCATCAATTTTAGGATGGAAAATGAGGGAAAAAAAGACAAAATAAAAAAAAACCAAAAATAAAAAATCATGTGGCAAGGAAATACATATATAAAATTATAAAATAGGAGAAAAGAAGCTTTTAGCACACATTATTAATGCACTTCTGATTTGGGATGACAGCTTCGACGTAAATGTGGTAAACTATCCGTCCAAATCTTGGGCGAATACAAGTAGTTTAAATGAGATTGTAACGTACAGGTTTGAGAACAGAAAATAAAATTTATTAGGATTTGGGTAAGGTTTGGATTTATACCCTCAGTACATGCTACTTGTACCCATTTATAGAGTATTTGTAGAAATTTGTGATGTGTACGGTTGTTTTTCAAACTTTATTCCCTTATGTTCCAATACTATTTTTCATGATTAACATTTGTATTAGTGAATTTTTGGTGTTAGCTATGCATTTTTTAAGAATTTTGATTGCATATTTTTATTGTATACAATGTCGTTTGGTTTCTTATAATTCAAAATGGGCAGAGTATCCATTTAAAATCCCGTTTAAATTCAAATAAAAAAATGTTTATGTGTAGTAAATAAGTATGGGACCAGTTCGAAAATATTATGTGGGTCATTTCAATGAAATCGAGACGAGATTTGAGATTTGAGTAGTAAAAGTAAATTTTAAATGAGACTGAAACAAAAACAGATATATGTGTACCCTTATAATGAGAGGTACCATAGTCAATTAAAAGACACATTATCTAGTAACACTCGTTCATACATGAAAAAATTCTTAGTCTTTGGCATCAACGAAATTAAGTCCAGCGATGTACTTCCTCGATCTTAGTGGACCAAATATTCTGATTCTTTGCCACCAAAATTAATTTGTCTGCACTTAGTAAACACTTCATAAATGATGCCCCCATTAAACAATGAAACAAAACGACAATTACTAATTTACTAGGAAAATAAAGCTTAGAAGGCATCATTAGATGTACTAGTTCCAAATTTGTATGTACTTTGTGTATTCCACCTCCAAAACAACGTCATTATCAAGTTTTCTAACCTTATAAATATTCCTTTAGTTACATGTCCCAAATACATCATCATCATCATCATCAAGAAAGCAAGCGCACCATAGGAAAGGAAATATCAAACTAAATCTTCAACTCTTAGAAAAAAAAATTGTAGAAAAATGCAAGGTGGGAAGAAGATGAAGGTGAAGAAAGGGTGTGTAGCAGTGAAAGTAGGGTTAGCAGAGAGTGATAAAAGTGAAGAATACGAAGCATTTCAAAGATTTTCGATCCCGATTTCGTACCTATACAATCCCATCTTTCAAAGGCTTCTTCTTAAAGCTGGTGAAATTTATGGGTACCATGCAGCTGGCCCTCTAATGCTGCCATGCTCAGTTGAGGATTTTCTTCGTCTTCGATTGCAGATACAAAATATTACTTCCTACAGTTGATTTACGCAATTGATTCGGCCAGAATGCATGTATACTTCTTGTTATGTATCTCTTCTTTATTATTTTAGTTAGAGTTTCTTGCTTTGCTCCATGGATCATGGGATGTAAATATTCCATTTTTATAGACACTTCTTTTTCTGAAATATCTCAGTTATTCTTTCTCATAGTAATTATAGCCCATATGAACATGGCAATTTGGTCTACATACAAAACTGCTGGGGAAATGAAAATTTAATCGTGTAATTTAAGAGTGGTAAAATTGGTACTGTCATTTTAAAATTAGTCATTTGTCTCCACTTTTTTTTTGTTTTTGATAAATTTAAGATGGAAATGTAAGTTTATGAGACTAATTTTTCTACACCTCATAATTATTACATAACCAAATTTACATTTTCCCCCCAGATTACTGATACATTTGATACATGTTCTGGAAAAATGTTATTGGAAATTTGGGCGTGCATCCGGTTACTTTTTGTTTATAATGCCAACTACCTGCAGCTTCTTTGTGTTTTTCTTTTGAGCTTCAATAATATGGGTCCTAAATAAAATTCACCCAAATTAAATGCCAAGTCATCACACTATAAGAAAAATGAGTATTTGCGACAACCAAAATATTGTTGCAAAAACATTGATAATTGTCATAAAAATATTTTGCGTCAACATTTTATCGTTAAATTATTATCGTAAAAGCCTTCTCGTAAATAGTATTTTTACGACAACATTATTGTCGCTAATGTATTAGTGATGCATATAAGTGTTTTTCATTGTTGTTAATTTATATTAATATTTTTTGCGACAATTTAATGCAACTTTAATTTCGCGACAACTTTTGTTATTGTAAAAACTCTTATTGCAATACTCATTTTTCTAGTAGCATCAACGCAACTAAATTAACCATATATAGTATGTCTATGTCTTAAGTCTCTGGAATTTGTCTACTTAAATGACAAAAATCGGAACTCTGAAAACAAGAGAACTAAAACTCTGAATATGTCAAAGAATGAAGGAACATTTTTGATCAAAGTTTAAACACAAAAATCATATGATACAGTCTCAGATATAAAGCCATGCATGAGTCAACGCAGCCTCACTAGTCACTACCCATAAACCAGACTCATATTCACAAACTCATATATGAATTGTGAGTTGTGGTTTGTGGGTTGCAGCTTACAAGAAATTAATGAAATTTAAATTTTATTTGGTTTAAATCTTGATTAATGAATTTTTTGTAGCATGATCAAAATCAACATACTCTTAAGCACATTTCTTTTTCCAGTTTTTGTTTTTTCTTGTGACTATTGTACTTAGAAATAGTATACTTGTTATCGTTCCATAATATCCACAAATTGTTTTATTATACTCGGAATATATTCTAATAAGGTATAATCTTTTTTTCTTATCTCTGTGTCGAAAAATGTCAATTGAATCTCTAGTTGTTTCTATGATTACTATAAGAATGTATATAATCTTAACTTTTGTGTGTTCATGGCAATGCATGAAGTCGACAGTGTTTTTGGTATCTCATTTGCATAGGATTCTTAAAATCGAATCTAAATACTATGCAATAAATTATGCAATCTTCTATTCTGACAATTAAGATAGGCCAAAACAGCACAAATGATCGGTTTTAATCATTTATAACTCTACATTCAAAACAACCTTGAAATTTCCAATTTAAGATTCCAAAATTTTACTGAGGTTGCATCTGTACTTGATTAATTTTCATATTTAATTAATCACGGCACTTCCTAAGCAACATTATATGATCATGAAGTACTTTTCAATCCTATAAATCATCTCTTTGTATTTCTACCTGTCTAAAGCAAACACACATACTCTCTATCTAGCTACACTTGTGCTCATAAAAACACTTTTCGTTTCTCTTTGAAAAGGTACGTATAAGCATGATGATGCAAATGCAAAAGCAAAAGAAGATGAAGGTCAAGAAAGGGTGGATTGCAGTGCAAGTGGGATTATGGCATACAAAAAATCATGAAAATGATCAAGATTATTGTACATTTCGAAGATTTGTGATCCCAATCTCTTATTTATACAATCCCCTCTTTCAAATGCTTCTTGATAAAGCTCAAGAGGTGTATGGATATCACACCACTGGAGTCCTTACATTACCTTGTACAATTGACGATTTCCTTCAAATTCAGTGGCAAATCCAAAGGAATATCACTGGAAAACATAATGGCTGTCGGAAACACCAGAAGTTGCACTCTAGGTCATAGATGGTATCAAATATTTCTTTTCTTTTGTAGGAAATATTAATGATCTTTTGTAATTGTTACTCATGATAATTGTCAATGTTAATATTTTGATCATCAGAATTATTTTTATTTGCGCGTACAACTTTTTATTATGGCTTTAACGTATGTTGTGTTTGTATGTGAGCTTATAAATTCTTTGAATAAGATATTTAAAACCTAATTAACTTTTTAAAAGTGTTTGATAATTATTATTTTTAAATGTAAGTATGATCATTGGAAGCTTATAAAATATTTTTCCAAAAGTAAAGAAAAAACTTCATCTTTTTTTATTAAATAAAATATTACTGTTATAAAATGCTTGAAATTTAATTTTTTTAGTTATAAAATTATTATTCCTAAAATCTTAAAAAGCTTCCATCATTATTTTTTGTCCCGCAAGTACTTCAATAACTTACTTTAAAAATAAAATATAAATTAAAAATATCATAACATTTAAAAGTATACATTACTAAAATGTTTAGTTGCCCGATATTTACTTTAATTATAATTTTAATAAAAAAAATTAATATTAACGAAATAAACATGATTTTAGATGTATTTTGTAATTTGCATCATCGATAGATTTCAACAACAATCAATTACAGAACATTAATTACATGTTCTATTCTAAAATATCAACAATACTCCATTGATTACTAACACTACATGTTTTATGACAAACCATACACCAATCACTATACATCTTTTTGAAATCTACCTCGTGATTCAAATTGCGTAAAATATCATTTAAGACATACTAAAACTTTAAATTTCTTCAATTTTTATTTTTGCGTTTTTTAATATATTAATTTGTTTTTGTAAGGAATATAATATTAAAATATTAAAAAAATTTCTAAAACAAATTTAAAAATCATATTTTCTTAAAAAATATTAGATTTAATTTTAAAACATCATTTGATTTATGCTTATATATCTGATTCAATTAAAATTTTATATAATATATTTCTATTTGTACCTTGAGTTTTACATTTTAATCTAAATCTATCATACATGACTTAAAACACTTGTCATATGTTTCACACACATTTTCAAATCAAATAAAAATTATTCAAACTCACAAAAAATTACATTTTGGATTTTTTATTTTTATATATGTAATACGAGTATCAAATTAAAGATCATAAAAGGATAACTAATTCAATATATTATTTGTTAAAAATGAATTTAAAATGATATATTTATAGTTATTTAAAATTACGAAAGAAAAAAAATTAATACCTCAATAATACTAACAAGGGAAGAAAAGTCATGATTTTCAATTCGTGGATTTTTTGGTGAAATTTTGGTAAAATCACAATCTCGATATTGAAATGTGTTGTAATGAAATTTCATTAGAATATCGGTAAAATATCAATAAATGCAGTATTAATTTCTTTAAATATCAATTTGGTAAAAAAAAGGTCTTATTTTTTTCATATAATTTTTTAAATGACCCTAATTTAAAAAAAATAAAAATAAAAGTACTCTGTATCGAGATAATGTTATAATTTATACATTATAACTGTAATTTGTTTTAGTTAAAAAATTTATCAAAGTTGAAATAATTGCTCTAAATAATTCTTTCAAATAAATAATTGTCCTACACTACTCCTCACCACTCTTATTTTCAAGATGATATGATGTTATTTATTTGAACCTCATAATAAGAGTTCATATTGGTATTAGTTATAAAGTATTTCAAATATTTTGAATTTATACTCTCATGCCAGCTAACAACGTTTATAAAGTATTTCAAATATTTTGAATTTTTAATGAAGATGATTGTTGTTATTGTAGTGAGAGAATGTGAAATTCGAATTGAAAATCAAAATTAATTGGCTAATTTCAGAGGTTCACATTCCAATATTAAACGAACACCTTTGCCATGAGAATGACTAAATTACCCTCTACCTGGTTAATTAGATTATTGATGCGTTTAGATTTATGGGGCTTGTGGTTAATGAAAAATGGTAAAACTGTACCAAGTAATCTTCCTATGAACTTAAAACTGGAGAAATCGATAATCTCAAGACCACCTTTTGGATTCACATGTCGAACTCCACAAGGAATTTACTCGAATCTAGCTATCAAAATCAAGATACACTTATATCTATTACATATTATTTATATAAAAGTATTGCAAAATATGGATTGTTGAATATATTTCTATTAAAAATTATTATTTAAGTTATAATAATAATTTTGTATTTTTATACTTAAATAATTTTATATTAGAATTTTAGCGAATTGTAAATCATATAGAATCTCATTATAATTAAAATTTTAATATAAAAAGTGTTATATATAAGATATTTGTATTATTTCTTTTCTTAATTTGAATTGATCTCCACGTAAAATGCACGTGATCTAAAATTCAAATATATGTATATATAGTTTTGATCAGGCACGCACCTGAAAAATAAGCACCGTACGCACTTCTTTAAATTTTTTTATAATTTTTTATATTTTATATTATACATAGCAGTTTTGATCAGGTACGCATCTGAAGAATGCATATCGTGCGCACTTCTTTAAGATTCCTTTTTTTAATTTTTTATATTTTATATTATACACTGAATCATTTTTTCACGCTACCACTTCACTCATAACCCCTCGTCAACATAGACACTTTTAACAATTCGCATCTGACACATCAATTATACACCTTCTTTCCAATTCCCACCCACACAGATACTATCATGAAAATTATTGAATTAATCAATATTCTTCCAATTCTCAAGCTATCATGAAAAATATTAAAAATCAATTAAATGAAGCAATCAAAAATATTCAATTAATCAATTCTCAAGAAATCGTAAATCATAATAAATATTTGACATAAAAATCAAAATACGAATTAAGCAACAAAGAGAATAAATTCTCAAAAAATCTTCAAAATCAACAAATCATATCCTCCAACCCAATCATCAATTATCAAGAAAATCAACAAATCATATCCTCCAACTCAATCATCAATTACCAAGAAGTTTTCAATCAATCCTCAACAAATCTTCAAAATTAACAAATCATATCCTCCAACTCAATCATCAATTACCAAGAAATTTTCAATCAATTCTCAAAATCCCCAAAAAGTCTTCAAGCAATCCTCAAAATCCCCAAATCTTTTTTGTGAAAAAAATTTAAAAAAATCAGTAGTATAATTTTCTAAATGTAAAAATTTTAAAAAAAGAAAAAAGATAAGAAAATATTATACCATTCCAATGATGCGGAACAATTTCTGATGTCATGCCCACTAATGCCACAACCACGACAAACTCTTGCTTTTGGAATTGCCTTTTCCTTTATGATTTATACCTTTTACCACATCTTTTTGCTCTCACTTGTGAACGATCATTAATCTCAATCATATTCTTTTCTGGTACAGAAGATCGTTGCACTATTTCACCAATATTCATATTTTTAATATCATTGTACACATATTCTAATTGTTGCATTAGCAAGTTACCATCTTCAGTGAGACATGCATCAGCTACTACAATAGAAACCATTTGTGACAATTTAATGCTTGTCAAAAGAGATTTATTATGAACATCACAAATGTCAGCACCATAATTATCATTCACCCTTCCACTCTTTGCGCTTATTGTCCATCTTGGTAGAATATGTTGGTCCTAAGCGATATAAGGTTAAGAGGGGGGGTGAATTAACCTTATCAAATTTTCAACTTTTCACTCCAAAAATATTAAGTCCCTGATGAACATGTAGCTATTAAGCTTACTGCTCGTTAGGTTCCTGCTCAGGCAGTGACCTTAGGACATAGACAGAGAATATAATGCACAGCGGAAATACTTATGATTTTTGAAACACGCTTTTAATGCAGTATGCTCAGGATGCAGATAGATAAATATAGAGCAGAAGATAACACAAGAAAGCTTATAGAGGTTCAAGGGTGGAGTAATCCCTTTACGTCCTCTCTACTCCTTCACAAGGAGGAATTTTGTTAAAGCAAGTTTGATTTACAATAGACTCTGCTAATACAAACTATATTGTTGGTCCCAAGTGGTGTCCGAGGTTCAGAGGGGGGGGTGAATGAACCTTGGTCGATTTTTCAGAATCTTTAAAACAACCGTTCTGCACTGCAAGTTACTTGAGCTTGCAGCGATAGATGGTTACTGCTTGCAGCGCTAGAATGCAGTGCTGCACGCTGTAACCTGGAGTTTTGTACGCAGCGAAAATATACTTTTAAACACAAGGTTGTTTTACACAAGAATGCTTCTTTCAAACGTTTTATGATGAGAGATAGATAGATATATGCAGAAAATAAGCACAGATAAATAAAGCGATAAAAACACTTATGGCTTATAGTGGTTCGAAGGTGGTGTAATCCTTCTACGTCCACTCTACTGCTCCTCGAGCAGGAACTTTGTTAAGCAAGATTGATTTACAGGACTCTCCTAACAATCTATCAACTTTACAAAGCAAACCACCTACTGAAGTCCAGCGTACACACAGCAACTGCAAACTTCAAAGGCTAACCCACACAGGGTTCTATACTCCCACACAGGGAAGCTGCCTAACTCTAGACAACTAAAACAAACAGCAAGGATCTCTCCTATCAACTGCTTGACACCACTAAAACAACCTAAGCACACAGCAACAAGGTTAAAAGGATAAAAGATTTTCTTCAACTTGTGCTTCGAAGTGAGCTTCTTAATCCGTAAGGAATCTTTCAGCTTGAACTCTGCTTCACTTCGATAGGTTGAGTGACTGAAACTGTTGGCTTGAAATTTTGTAAGCTTTAAACTCTTTGCGTAGATGCTTTAGTAATAGTGACGGTATCAGTTTTCAGTAACCAGCTTCAGTTCTCCTCGACCTTTATTTATACTTGTAGGAGAAGATGTCCGTTGAAGGAGACATCCTCTTTTGAATTTGAAATAGCCTGGCCAAAGTATGGTTCGCATTTAATGCGACTGACTTTTCTTTTCGGAGCATTTAATGCGGCAGTTGCGGCTCGCAGCTTTCTGCGGCGCGTCAGTCCATGTGGCATCTTCTTATTGGCTCCGTGTCTGCTACTTTGACTTTTTCTTGAACGACTCTTTTGTCCCTGTTTGGATCTCCGTTCCTCGTACTGCATTTATCCTTCCTGGGATCTGCAGGATACTTCGTCTTGTAGTTGGTGCTGTATTTACTTAACTGTTCTGTAAGTCTGCACTGTATCCTTGGTCTTTGTGCAGCTGATGCATTCTTTCAGTGCTGCTGTATTTTAGACCTGCTTGCAGTATTGTCTGGCAGTGCTGCTGTAACTTCGTTCTAGCAGTACTCCTGTATCCTTTTCATGCAGCGATGCTGCACGCCGTTCTTCCTTGTCTTGCTGTATTGAAGTACAGCCTTATTTATGCTTTGCTGTTCCTTTCTTCTTCCAGCAATGCTGTATCCTGTCTTTATACAGCGATACTGTATCCTGCCTTCTAGCAGCGATATCTTCCTTTAAAGCTTAGATGCAGCTTTATCCTCTTTTAACCTCCATTTCAACACATGACTCAAAACTCAATTCTAGTCTATTTATTCACTTAAACAACGTGAAAATGGGGTACTCAAAACTTCCTATTACATGATTGGTTTGTCTCATCAAAATCTAAACAATGAAATCCCAACAATTTCCCCCTTTTTGATGATGACAAAACCTTTACAATATTTCGTTCATGAAGAAGTTTCATTTTACTTTAACTCATATGGTTTATCCAGATTACATGTTTGCATAGCTTTGAATAAATAAATCTAATTCTGGATTCATCAGAGATGCATCATGCTATTCCTTTCAACAAACTCAACAGGAAAACATAAACAGCATGCATGAGTTCATAAGATTTGAACTTGGTCAGAGCAGAAAAAAAATTTCTTCATTTAAGAGATAGAAATTTTTACAACATCAAAAAATACAATAATAAGGATCATAGGAGGGTATATGAATACAGCTTAGTAAAACGAAGACCTTTTGCTTGCTGATTCGTCTGATCTTCTTTCAAACCTTTCAAGGCCTTCTCTTCCTCTTGATCCTTTCCACCAGTCCCTGATGGACTCTTGGTAGGACTCTTCCAGCTTGTGTCTGATCACAGGAATTTGAATCCATCTCAGCCAGAAGTCCTCGCAGTATGGTACAATCAGCCCTTCCTTGACTCGATCAATGTACATCTGCTGAATGTCAAGGCTTCCTTCCCGAACGAGCTGTTCATACCTTCTCAATGCAGTCTTGCAAGTATGATACTTGCTGAATTTGCCTTGTCTGCATAGATCTCTGAAGTGTCTGAGGTACTCTGATCGTTTGAAAATGGTGATCGCCTCAAATGTTGGATTCCGATCAAAAGGCAGTCTGACTTCTTTGAAGATGTCAAATCTCCAAGCCATGTTCTCTCCTTCAGGCCTTTGATCCATCAATACGGACACTTCCGCAGAGATGTTCTCTGTGTCAAGGCGAGGGATTTCTTGAGGAGGGAATTGGTAGAAGTTGTTTGGAAAATTTTTCCTTGTACCAATTACACCGAGTCTTTGAATCTAGGCGTTAGGATCTGCAGCTTCTTCGTACTGGCGCCTTTGATTCTCAGACTCGTCCCCGCTCATCCTCTTCTTTGAGCCTTGCTGCTGGCTATCATCCATTCTCTTATGATGATAGCTGGGCGGTGCTGTATCCTTGCTTGCAGCTCTGCTGTGTGCAGAACCTACAGTAGATCTTCTTCCAGCAGCTGCACCGGCTCCACCAGCTCCATCATCATCTCTTCTCCATCTCTTCGGAGAAGGGATATCAGCAGCAGCAGATGATCCAGACCTCCTTCTCCTCCTGTTGAGAGGTTGCTGGTCATCATCTTCTTCCTCTTCTTCAGGTTCAGCCGCCCCTTTGCTCCTGTATTTCTCTTCAAATGCTTCCCCCTTTTTGGCATCATCAAAAGCCGGGGTCTGAGCAGGGGCTGCTGGGACCGCCCTTGATCGCGGGCGTCGGGTCGGTTCAGGGGCGGGCTCTGGAGCATCGACATGCTGAGGGAAAGCTCGGATCATGATGTTCCTGAGTTCTCCCACAATCAGCTCCAGGTTCCCCAAGCGGTCGTCCACACTTCTGGTTCTTTGGGATTGATCGAAGACACGATCCAGAAGTGTTTCCAGGACTTTGGAGTGAGAGTTGAGTCTGGTTGAGGCATTTTCAGCATGCTGCTTATACTGTCTGATCTCTTGGCGTGTCAGAACAGCTTCGACCTTCAACTCTTTCTCCATCCTGACCCGATCGTAGTACAGCCTGTTCGAATGTTCAGCAAGATTCGACTTGATCATATCAGGCAGTACTTCGAGGTCCTTCTTGAAACCTGTCATGGTTTCAGCATGGAATTGGGCACTGACCCTGAGACTGTTGCGCATGATAGACTCATGCTCCTGGAGAGCATGCAGCAGATGTCTAACAGTGGTCTCGACCCTGTTGATAGATTCATCAGGAGTCAGCCCGGAATTCCTTCTTGTTGAGGCAGCAGCGGATGCAGCAAATGGAATCACCTCTTGGCATACTGATGCTGCATCCTGCCTCGGTACTTCAGCAGCAACATCATCCTCATCCTTGCTGGTATGAGAGCTTGTAGAGCTTGAGGATGGGTGCTCATCTCCTTCTTCTTCTTCTGCCTCATCTTCGCTGGATAAGACTGGAACAGGAATGACTCCTCCAGACTTTGGCCCATGAACAGCAATATTCCGTTCCTTCATCCATCTTGCGAATTCGGCATGCGACATGTTGGCGTCCACAGTATTCTTCGCTGCTGTAACCTTTGAGGGTTCTTGAGAGCAAGCAGCAGCTGCAGCATCAACCTCCTCACGAGGTGTCTCTAGCTGCACTGGGGATACCTCGGCTTCAACTCCAGCATCCTCAGTGGGTACTGTCTGAACAACCTCCCCACCTGAGGTCTTCTCACACTCAGGGAGTGTTGTCAGAACAACATCCTCCACTGAGGTCTTTTCAATGGACCCCGTCTCCTCGGCCGGTCCAGAAACAGCTTCGACAGTCTCTGCTGCAAGAATGGGTTCTTGCAGCTCTGCATTGCTTCCTGCAGCGATCACAGTATTCAGCACTATATCCTCTATTGCTGCTAGGATCTCAGCTTCCACCCTGCTCTTCTCTACAGCTCCTTCTTCCTGTTGAAGGGTGGTTGCTGGCTGCACTGCTGTCGCGTCCAGTGCAGGGAGTACCGCCTCTGCAACTCCCTCCGTAGATGCTTCATCGGTAATCTCATAAATATCTGAGATGACATTCTTGATTATGGTAGATGGTTCCCCCTCAGAATCTGCTTGGGCAACATCTTCATCTACGCGCACTGGGGAATCACCATAATCCAGTAGTTGAGCTTCCTCCTCCTCCAAGCGATCCAACGTGACAATGTTGGAGAGGCCCTCAACTACTTGCTCGTATGCAGGGGAGTTCATCTGATTTGAACTTGAATTGCCTTCTCCCCGCATCCTCGTTGGAGTGTGCTGCATCCTGGTTTCCTTCAGGCTCTGCTGCAGCGCAAGGTTCAGCATGGCTTCTTCAGCCTGCTCCACTCCCAAGGTGTCGATTTGCTCCTGAGCAAATGCGACATCATCGCCCCTTCTTACTGCCTCTGCAGCCGGGGCGAGGAAGACCTGCACATCTTCCACTGCTGCTCTCAACGGCAGCTCTGCAGAGTCGGATTCTGCAAGAGCTTTGCCCTTTCCCTTGTCCTGTGCTCCTTGTGCAGCGCTGCAGCCATCAAGCTCTTGAACTCTTGCTGCAAAGTCAGGTTGCAGGAGTGCCAGAATAGCCTCTGATTTGGCCCACTCCAGGACAGCTTGCTCGACTGTTAGGAAATCCTTCCACTTCAACAGGATTTCCCCCTTTGACAGCCGCATCTCTCTCCAAAGAGAGTTCTCAGCAGCCATATTTCTAGCCGCTAGAAAGGTAGGATCGAGCATTGAAGCTTCTGTTTGTAGACGAGCTTCTTCTTCAGTTGGCTCGGCCCGGTGCTGATGTGGCTCCCGAAGCTGATGTGACTCATCCCCAAGGTCAACTATAACCATAGAGGACTGATGTGACACATCCCCAATAGCAACAACAGCTCTCTTGCTGCGTGGAGCCCTTCTCACCAAAGGTGCGTCATCATCTGGGGAAGAGGATTCAAGTTCAGGTACAGCCTTCCCTGAACTCCTCTTGATAACAGGAAGAGGACTCGAAGGATCCTCTTCTTCAGCATCTTCCCCGCTGATAGCAGCTTCATCTTGCAGAGCAAAAGTTGCATTCTTTTTGTCTTTGGTTTTCTTCCTCGCAACTCCTGCTCCTGCAGCCTTCGGCTGGGTCTTACCCTTCTTCTTCTCCCCGAGATACTTTCCAGGATGAATGGGGATGGGTGCTGCAAGTTGAAGGCCAAGCTTGCAGAGCAGAGAGCAGATGGTGATACCGTAGCTCCGACGCTCCGTTATCTTCTCTGCTTCCTCCCACAGCCTCTTCATGATGAACCTCGCCCAGTTCACCTTCTCTCCGACCATGATTGCAGACATGATCCGGAACCGGAGATCTGTGCACTTGTCGTAACTCCCTGTCCTCCTTTCGATGGAGTACGCACAGATGTCGTGGAGAAGTTTAAACTCCGGTTTGACGAGCTTCTTGGGGGCGCTTCTCTTGATTTCAGCCCCTGCATCCCTTGCTCGAAAGAGATCCCACATCTCTTGAGCCGATGCCTCCCCATACGTCGCCAACTGGCTGGGGGTCAAGCCTGCAGCTGAAATGCTGAAGGTGGTGGAGATATCCCTAACGGTCAGCGACCGTTCCTCTCCATCTGCATCCATCCGGAACAGGATGCAGTTCCTTTCCTCCGCTTGCCTAGCGTAGGCATAAAATCTCTATACTGACTCCGTGGAGAAGCCAGCATAAACGGTGGTCAACAGCCCTAGGACTTGGGTCTGTTGTAGAACATCAAAAATCCGCTTGATCAGGGCATTATCATACAGCCCTGACTCCAAGATGTTCTCCCTATT
This sequence comes from Scutellaria barbata, assembly GCA_028654395.1. Lineage (NCBI taxonomy): Eukaryota > Viridiplantae > Streptophyta > Magnoliopsida > Lamiales > Lamiaceae > Scutellaria > Scutellaria barbata. The sequence goes on from CM053650.1 coordinate 10,032,387, forward strand.
GATCATCCTTCCATCAAGAACGATGGTCTTTCTGGTAGCCATTGAAATCTTTGTGAGATAGAGAAAGAAGAAACAAGAGTTTTGCACTTAGAAGATTTTCTTGAGATCACAGCGTTTCTCTCTCTTGAAGATGGTGAAAAGTGAATTTCAAATGGCACGTTTTGGTCTTTATGGCGGTTCCCAAGAGACGTGCAAGATTGACGATTGAGATAAATCAGGGAAATGATCTAGTGGCTCAGGAAAAAGTGGAGATGTCAAATCGACGCTAATAATTACTTGGCGCGTGGGCTCTGTCAGCGCCCTTTCCACTTCCTGACACCCGCAGTCATGCATTTAATGCTGAAAGACATGCCCTTTGCCGCCTAAATAAATGCCTTTTTAAGGTTGCAGCATCTCTAGTACGAGGTTGCAGAGCAATCAATACTCCTTTTGAAATTAATGTTGTAACCTGGTGCTGCTTGATTTCTTCGATAACTACTGTACTGTAAGAATGTAGGTTGCAGCGCTGTCTGAACCCAGTGCTGTATTGACGCGTAGCTTACAGTACCAAATTTTACTGCTTCCTGCAAGCATGCAAAGGTTCCCCCTGCGATCTTGCATTTTCTTTTTCTTCACAACTTAAGGATTCCCAGCTCGTTACGAAGCATAGAAAACCTAGATTCACTCAAAGATTTTGTAAGGATATCTGCAAGCTGTAGATCCGTGTGAACCTTTTCAAGCATGACATCTTTCTTCTCAACATGATCTCTTATGAAGTGATGACGAATGTCAATGTGCTTTGTTCTTGAGTGAAAGACAGGATTATGGGTAATTGCAATAGCGCTCGTATTGTCACAGAGAATTGGTGTCTCTTTTTCTTCTATCCCATAATCTCTAAGTTGCTGCTGTATCCAGAGAATCTACGCACAGCAACTTCCTGCTGCAACATACTCTGCTTCTGCTATAGAGGTTGCAATTGAGGTCTGCTTCCTGCAGAACCACGAGACAAGTCTATTTCCCAGAAATTGACACGTCCCACTTGTACTCTTTCTATCAATCTTGCAGCCTGCATAATCTGAGTCGGAGTAGCCTTTAAGCTTGAATCCTCCTTCCTTAGGATACCATAGGCCGACTTCCTGAGTTCCTTTCAGATACTTGATCACTCTTTTTACAGCTAAAAGATGTGATTCCTTCGGTGCTGCTTGGAATCTAGCACAGACTCCTACTGCAAACATAATATCAGGCCTGCTTGCTGTGAGATACAGCAATGATCCAATGAGGCGTCTGTACTTCGTAATGTCTACATCTTTACCATTTTCATCTTTGTCAAGACTTATGGATGTGGACATGGGAACGGACGTTGCTGCTCCATTCTCCATGCCAAATTTCTTGATAAGCTCCTTCGTATACTTAACTTGGTTGATGAAGGTTCCTGTAGGTAGCTGTTTTACTTGTAGTCCGAGAAAGAAACTTAATTCTCCCATCATACTCATCTCGAACTTTGACTGCATCAGGTTGGAGAATTTCTCACAATGATCTTTGTTTGTGGATCCGAAGATAATATCATCCACATAGATTTGTACAAGAAGTACACTTTCTCCATCCTGTATCCTAAACAGCGTTTTGTCGATCGTTCCTTTCTGAAAACCATTTTCCAGAAGATAGAGAGATAAGATGTCATACCAAGCTCTTGGTGCTTGCTTCAGTCCATATAGGGCCTTTTGTAAACGAAACACCCTCTCTATTGCTTGATCCTCGAAACCAGGAGGTTGCTCAACATATACTTCCTCTGTAAGGAGACCATTCAGGAATGCGCTTTTAACATCCATTTGATAGACGTTGAAATTCATATGTGCTGCATAGGCTAAGAAAATTCTTATAGCTTCTAGCCTTGCCACTGGTGCAAAATTCTCATCAAAATCAATTCCTTCTTCCTGATAGTATCCTTTAGTAACTAATCTTGCTTTGTTTCTTACAACGACTCCTGATTCATCTAGCTTGTTCTTGAACACCCATTTTGTTCCGATTACACATTGATGGGTTGGTCTAGCGACTGTTTGCCATACTTGATTTCTCTCAAATCCATTCAATTCTTCCTGCATGGCCTGTACCCAGTTGCTATCTTGCAGTGCCTCTTCAACATTCTTAGGCTCTGTTTGTGATATGAAGCATGCAAACATTGCTTCATGTGGGATGGATCTTCTTGTCCTTACACCGATGGATGGATCTCCTATAATGAGATCTCTTGGATGATTTCTAAGCCATGTCCTGTCTGACTCAAAAATGTGCGTTGGTGTATTTTGCTCATCATGTTGCTGTATTGCAGGAGGTTCTGCTGCTGTAAGAATGTCTGCTGCATCCAAGGTTGCAACTTCTTCTTCTTTATCTTCTTCTGTAGGCAGAACTCCTTCTATGTATGGTACAGCATTTCCTTTTCTAGGAGAGGTTTCTTCAGATGGTTTTTCCAGCTTCTTTGTGTCACAATGTGGTTCATCAAACACCACATGTACAGATTCTTCTACCACCAGGGTTCTCTTATTAAACACTCTGAAGGCTTTACTTACAGCAGAGTATCCTAGAAATACTCCTTCGTCTGATTTAGCATCAAAAGTCTTCAAATGTTCCTTTCCATTGTTGAGAACATAACACCTGCATCCAAAGATATGCAGATAGGAAATGTTTGGTGTATGACCATTCCATATTTCATACGGTGTCTTGTCAAGATCCTTGATGATTAAACATCTGTTCTGCGTATAGCATGCAGTGTTGGTTGCCTCAGCCCAAAATCTCTTGGGTATTTCTGCTTCTGCTATCATCATCCTTGCTGCTTCCTTGAGGGTTCTATTCCTTCTTTCAGCAACCCCGTTTTGTTGAGGCGTTCTTGCAGCAGAGTATTCATGACGAATACCATTGTCAGAACAGAATTTCTCTATAAACTTATTCGTTAACTCGGTTGCTCTGTCTGATCTTATCTTCACTATGCTCAAGCTCTTTTCATTCTGAATTTTCTTCATGAGGCCAGGTAGCTTTTCTTGAGTTTCCGACTTTTTCGCTAGAAAGATCGTCCATGTGTATCTAGAGTAGTCATCCACTACTACTAGAGAGTACTTCTTCCCGCTCGAGCTTACTGGTTCTACTGGTCCAAAGAGGTCCATGTGTAGAAGATCTAGAATTCTGTGAGACGATTTCTGAATCTTATCCTTGAAAGAGCTCTTAACTTGCTTTCCTTTTTGACACGCTCCACATACATTCTCTTTCTTGTAAGCTACATCTGGTAATCCTCTCACGAGGCCTTTTCTTGCTAGCTTGTTGATAGTTTTGAAGTTCAGGTGACTTAATCGTTTGTGCCATAGCTAGCTCAGCTCCGGTGGACTTTTCACTATGTAGCATGTTGATTGAGTGGAGGAATTCCAATCTGCTAGGTAGATATTTCCTCTTCTTGTTCCTGTAAGCTTTACTTCATTTGTGGTACTGTCCTTGATTAAGCACTTGTTGAGGTTGAATTCCACTGTATATCCTTTGTCACAGAATTGACTGATGCTTAGAAGATTGTATCTAAGCCCCTTTACGTAGGATACATCCTTGATCTTTATGTTTCCCTTGACTAGGCATCCGCTTCCTTTTGTGCTTCCTTTGGAATCATCTCCAAATATGACCTTAGGTCTTTTGCATTCTTGGAAGTCTTTCAGCGTTTCTTTATTGTCTGTCATGTGCCTTGAGCAGCCGCTGTCGATATACCATACATCACTGCTGCATCCTGGCACTGTAACCTGTAACAAACTCAAACAGATTTAGGTACCCATTTCCATACAGGTCCTTTGGAGTTAGTTACTTTAGGAACCCAAACTTTCTTAACAGTAATTGATCTACTGTAAGATTTGTTGGTTCTCGAGCTGTATGCAGTTATCTTGGAAAACTGCTTATTAAAAGTGTGTGCTCGACAAACATGTGTGTTACCAACACCCTTGTAGTGTGGTCTTCCACCATACTTCCCTGGAGTATATCCTCCTTGAGGTTTAGACATGTAGGTCTTAGTATTGGTAGGAAAGTTTCTTCTATGCTGCAACTTTGTTGGTTGCTGCATCCTTTTACTGCATGCAGCAGATGGCTTCTGCTGCAGCCAAGTCTTAGATGCAGACTTATTCCCTGCAGTTGAGCATTGGGGTTTCTTCCCTTTATCCGTCATTGCTGTTTTGTTCACTATCTTTTCAGAGTCACAGAGTAACTCTTTCTCCATTGGAGTTTTAGCTTGAACAAAATTCACAGCTTCGGATGTGCTTGCTGTATTCTGAGAGCCTTGATTGCTGTAACCTATGCCTGAAATCACAAAGGGATCTCTGACACTGTTGATGCAATCTCTTGCGTCCTTTGAGGATTTGGTGAACGTTCTCATCTTGGACTGCAAGATTTCCTTCTCAGATCTTAGCTCTGTGATCAGCAGATTCAATCTAGAGACCTCTTGTTGCAGCTTACTACACTTTGAGTTATCAGACTCTCGTGCAGCGAGCATTCTGGCAATGTCGATGTTTTTGCTCTTGAGGATCTCATTATCGATTCTAAGGTTCTCATTCTCAACCTTAAGTTCCTCATGAATTGAGTTGATCTGCTCGAAATCACTCATGATCCTTTTCAAGGAATGGATCATGTTCAGCTCCTCATCAACTTGTATGGACAACGGTTGGTAAATTACCTCATCTTCTTCGCTGTCCTCGTCATCTTTAGCCATCAGGCATATGAGTACTTCTTCGTCAGAGGATGAGGTTTCAGCATCGCTGTCAGAGGATTCTGCAGCTTTTAGTACTTCCTTCGGAACTACTGCATCCATGGCTTTCTCCATCTCTCCTATGAGAGCTCGAAGTTTGTGCCTTTCCTCTCTTCTTTTATCTCTCCTCTGTTCTCTTTCTCCTTCAGGATACTTGTGCACTGTTGGATAAGGACAATTCCTTGCGTAGTGTCCAGGCTTCCTGCAATTATAGCACAAGTCAACATTCCCTGTATTTGACTGAGGAGAAGAAGATACCTGAGGGGTTGAGTGACTTCTTCTGAAGTCATTCTTTTTGTTGAGGTTGGTGTTGCTGCTGTTGTTGTTGCTCTTGATGAATCTCCTAAATTTCTTTAGGAGGAGCGCCATATCCTCTTCAGCAACTTCTGCTGTATCCTCACTCTGCTTACTGCAACTGGCGGTTGCTGTATCCTTTGTTCCTCTCGCGGTTAGCGCTGTAACTTTGGAGACTGACTCCTCTGACTTTTTTCTCCTTCTGTTGATGTCATACTCGAATGCTTTCAAGTCGGAGAATAAGTCAAATGTGCTCATGGACTTCAGGTCCATAGACACTCTCATGGCAGTGGTCTTGCTATCCCACTCCGCTGGTAGGGCTCTTAACACCTTCATGTTCTTTTCTTTCTGAGTGTAGTGTTTGCCCAGAGCTTCTAGTTCATTCACTATGGATGTGAATCTCAAATCTAGTTGCTCAAGAGTCTCTTCATTCTTCATTTCGAAGAGCTCAAATAATTGGGTAGCGTTGGAGATTTTGTTGTCCTTGGTGAGCTCAATTCCTTCACAAATCTGCTCCAGCTTTTCCCATATTTCTTTGGATGTTGAGCAAGTCATGACTTTGCTAAAGGTGTCTTTATCCAAAGTAATAAATAGAGCGTTCTTTGCCACGTTATCCAGGTTGGCTCTCTTTCTGTCTTCGTTTCCCCACTCTTGTCGTGGTTTGGTCAGGAAGTTTGGTGGTGGCTGCTCTCCTTCTGCATGGTCTCTTCCATACATTGGATTTACCTTCATGGGAACTATCGGTCCTTCAGTTATGACGGTCCACATCTCATCATTCATGGCAGAAAGGTGAGCCTGCATTCTAATCTTCCAATCGTCATATTCCTCTATGGAAAACATAGGTAGCTTGTGATTGGAGGAATCCATGATATGCTTTAAAAATGATTTTTATGCAAAGAAAACAGCGGGACAAAGGTGGATCTGGGTAGGTGACCAGATAAGTTGGCTTTTAACCCAACTTGCTCTGATACCACTTGTTGGTCCCAAGTGGTGTCCGAGGTTTAGAGGGGGGGTGAATGAACCTTGGTCGATTTTTCAGAATTTTTAAAACAACCGTTCAGCACTGCAAGTTACTTGAGCTTGCAGCGATAGATGGTTACTGCTTGCAGCGCTAGAATGCAGTGTTGCACGCTGTAACCTGGAGTTTTGTACGCAGCAGAAATATACTTTTAAACACAAGGCTGTTTTACACAAGAATGCTTCTTTCAAACGTTTTATGATGAGAGATAGATAGATATATGCAGAAAATAAGCACAGATAAATAAAGCGATAAAAACACTTATGGCTTATAGTGGTTCGAAGGTGGTGTAATCCTTCTACGTCCACTCTACTGCTCCTCGAGCAGGAACTTTGTTAAGCAAAATTGATTTACAGGACTCTCCTAACAATCTATCAACTTTACAAAGCAAACCACCTACTGAAGTCCAGCGTACACACAGCAACTGCAAACTTCAAAGGCTAACCCATACAGGGTTCTATACTCCCACACAGGGAAGCTGCCTAACTCTAGACAACTAAAACAAACAGCAAGGATCTCTCCTATCAACTGCTTGACACCACTAAAACAACCTAAGCACACAGCAACAAGGTTAAAAGGATAAAAGGTTTTCTTCAACTTGTGCTTCGAAGTGAGCTTCTGAATCCGTAAGGAATCTTTCAGCTTGAACTCTGCTTCACTTCGATAGGTTGAGTGACTGAAACTGTTGGCTTGAAATTTTGTAAGCTTTAAACTCTTTGCGTAGATACTTTCGTAATAGTGACGGTATCAGTTTTCAATTTTTAGTTTTCAGTTTTCAGTTTTCAGTAACCAGCTTCAGTTCTCCTCGACCTCTATTTATACTTGTAGGAGAAGATGTCCGTTGAAGGAGACATCCCTCTTTTGAATTTGAAATAGCCTGGCCAAAGTATGGTTCGTATTTAATGCGACTGACTTTTCTTTTCGGAGCATTTAATGCGGCAGTTGCGGCTCACAGCTTTCTGCGGCGCGTCAGTCCATGTGGCATCTTCTTATTGGCTCCGTGTCTGCTACTTTGACTTTTTCTTGAACGGCTCTTTTGTCCCTGCTTGGATCTCCGTTCCTCGTACTACATTTATCCTTCCTGGGATCTGCAGGATACTTCGTCTTGTAGTTGGCGCTGTATTTACTTAACTGTTCTGTAAGTCTGCGCTGTATCCTTGGTCTTTGTGCAGCTGATGCATTCTTTCAGTGCTGCTGTATTTTAGACCTGCTTGCAGTATCGTCTGGCAGTGCTGCTGTAACTTCATTCTAGCAGTACTCCTGTATCCTTTTCATGCAGCGATGCTGCACGCCGTTCTTCCTTGTCTTGCTGTATTGAAGTACAGCCTTATTTATGTTTTGCTGTTCCTTTCTTCTTCCAGCAATGCTGTATCTTGCCTTTATACAACGATACTGTATCCTGCCTTCTAGCAGCGATATCTTCCTTTAAAGCTTAGATGCAGCTTTATCCTCTTTTAACCTCCATTTCAACACATGACTCAAGACTCAATTCTAGTCTATTTATTCACTTAAACAACGTGAAAATATGGTACTTAAAACTTCCTATTACATGATTGGTTTGTCTCATCAAAATCTAAACAATGAAATCCCAACATATACTCTAAACAAAACTGTCAGCTCTATCCACACATGTAGCTGCACAATGACCAACTATCGACCCACATAGGATCTCCACACAGGTTATCCGACCCACACAGGATCCTTTCTCTTCTTCAGAGAGATTATAACTTAGCAAGATGCACTCCTGCCTAAGTGACTCCTATCAGACTTAGAATAAAATGAGAGTTTTCAAACTATCGAATGCAGCAAGCTCCTTGAACTTCTGAAGATCACAAAGGTAGCTGGCTTGCTGCTGCTAAGACTGAATATCTTGGATATGATTGCTTGAGCTTGAAACGACTTGCTTGTAGTTCTTAGGTTCTCTTGGTTATCTCTACTTGCATTCAGTCTCGGTCTTCTATTTATAGGTAACAGATAGTTTTCTGCCCGTTGGAAAGACAGTCCTTTGTTTGATGAGGTGTCTCTTCCTGATTGGTTCTGCCGATCTTCTGACACTTGCTCTGAAATGCCTTCATTCTGTTCTGCCACTGCATTGTCCTTTGTCTGCGCGACTTCATTCTGCAGTCTGCTTGTACTGTGTCCTTGCTGCTTTTCACACATGGCAGATTCTGATTTGTTGGAACTGGAGTGACTCTACTGGCTAGTCAGGTTGCACTGACTCTGATGTATCTGGTAGTATCCTCTTCGAGTAAGTCAGCTTCATTGACCATCTCCAGGTTCCTTGTAGCATCCTATGAAGCTTGGTTACAGGTTGCTTGATACAGTATGCAGGTAGCCGGGACTTGGCTTTCTGGTTTCTTGGCATAATCTTCCCGTCTCTCCAGCATCCTTACCTTAGCTATTTTACATATAAAGACTTATCTAGATAGCTAATGTTCTAGACTATTACACGTTTTGTCTCATCAAAATCTATTACATTTCATCCTATCAATTTCCCCCTTTTTGATGATGACAAAACTCCTTAACAGGATCAAGGAACCACATTTTATTATCTTGGAACAAAAATGCAGAAAAATATAATCATTTAAGCATGCATCAAGTTCACAAGATGTGAGCTTCCAATAGTCAGAAATGTCGATTTTTCATTCATCAGAGTTAAGTACAAATCATAGACATACTCGGCAGATAGCTGAGCAACTAGAATCTCATCAAAACAATAAAAAAGAAGCAGAGATAGAAACAAAAACAGAAAGCAAGACATCAAGTTTTCAACCAACTAGCTTTCTTCTTTCTTTCGAACCTTGTCCATTTCCACCAGTTGGCTATAGAGTCTTGGTAGCTGGGTTCCATCCTCTTCACCATCTCCTCAGATTCCTCAAACCTGAGCCAGAAGTCTTCACTGTAGGGTATGAACTTCTTTCCTAGTTTCTGCCTCAGCTTAACTTGGATTGGAAGTCCACCTTTCTTTATCAGCTCCAGAAACCTCTGCAAGGCCTCCTTGTTCGTTCGGAATCCTCTAAAGAGAGCAGATTCCTTACAGAGTGTGGTGAAGTACTTCATCAGCTCCTTTCTTTTGAATGCTTTAATCTGAAAGAATGATGGATTGACCTCAATGGGAAGAGTGACCTCCGGAACTTCTGGGGCTACGAACTTGTCACTCCTGGGATCAGGACTGGCTTCCAGGAAGTTTCTGAGAGAGGCACTTGCTGCGACTTCAGGACTCTGTAAATTCTTCTCCATTTCGGCCATGTCAGGCAGCTTGTGCGGTGGGAAGATCTTGTCAAGGGCAATCCTGGGATCTGATGAAAAGACAGCATCCAGGTTGCTCTTCAATTCAGCCTCAGTCCTCCTCCTCTTTTCTTCTCTAATCTCAGCACCCTTCCTGAAACCTGGATGGACTGACCTAGAAATAGCATCTGATTTCCTTTTAGCACTGCTGTCTGAAGGGCCTCTAGGTCCAGCTCCCTTGTGTCCTTCGTCTCCAGAGTCGTCTCTCCTCCTACTGCTTGCTACCATCTGTCTGCAGGCCGTAGGATCCTGTCCAGACCTCTGTCTGCCTTCTATCCTCCCTTCCTCCTTTTTGTCATCATCAGCCCGTCCAACCGTAAAACTGACCATGGAGTGAATTTCAGATAAGGTGCCTGAGTGATCCCGCAAGGTCTGTGATTGGTTGAACTGCTCCATATCCATCCGGTCTACTGCAGTGACTAGAGCCTTCTGATTGGTTTCAAGAGAGATCATATTCTCCTCTTGTCTGTTTAGCTTTTCCATCACGTTCTTGACTACTTCCATTGCAGCATCCTCCTTGGGGGGTCGGTAGGCAGAGATCACCTGAGTCAATGTTGCCAGAGTAGCATTGAGGGAGTCCATGAGAGTATAAGTCTTGATAGTATTGGAGCGGGTTTCCTTGCGGAGTTTCCTGCTCGCTTTCACCAGGGACTTCCCCATCTGCTCAATTGCTGTCAGCACGTCCTCATTAGATTTGGCAGGTTCCTGGCGTTCTCCTGCTGGTGCCTGTTCATCAGAAACAGATGTTAGTACCTTGGATTTTTCGGCTCCGGTACACCCTGTTCACTGGGTGACCCATCATTGCTGCTGGAAGGGCTACTGGATCCTCCATCTCCTGATCCAGAGTTTTTGGCAGGTGTTTCTTCTCCAGCGTCCTCCTCATCTTCCTCATGCTCCTTGTCCTGTTCAGCCATCTTTCCCTTGCTGAACACCATTCCAGCCTCCTTATCCTGTTCTATCTCCTCTACAACCTCCTGTACTGCATCCTCCTGTACTTTGGTTTCCTTCTCCTTTTCTATCTCCTGCACCTTAGACTCATTTTCTCCACTTTTCTCTCCTCCTGCCTCCTCCACTTCCATCATCGGTTCTATTGCAGCAACTTCCCCTTCAGTGACCATCTCTCCCTGGTCCACTGACTTGGCAGGTACTGTTTCCTCCAACTCCATTGAAACAGCTGCTACAGGTGGATCCTTCTCCATCGGGACAGGTTCCTCCAACACTTCAATCAGAACATGTGCCTCCATCTCCTGCACTTGTTCCCCCTCAGCCTCTACCTCAATTGGTGTGGGAATGGATGTCTCTGTGGTGTCATCGGCGGCTGCTACTGTGGATGTGACAATCAGCTCAAGAGATGCCACAGCAGCGAGGGTTTCCAACTCCTTTGCCTTGGGAAAGTCAGTTGGTGTCGAGCTCCTCTCCTTCATCGGCATCTGCATAGGGACTTCAGGCAGAATAATCAGGTTAGTAAGATACGAGAATTCCTCACCATTTTTCTCCGTTGGGGAAGGTGACCGCCTGCTGATAGGTTCAACCATCAAAGCTGAGCAGGAGGATCCTTCACCCATCTGGGGTTCTCTTACTGGCCTTCTCATCCTGGTCTCTGTCAGGCTAAAATCAGCAGCCTGCTTCGCCATCCTCCAGAGCTTCCTCCTCTCCGTACTTTTCTATCTGGGCAGCAGCGAAGGCCACGTCATCGCCTGCTCTGACCTGGTCAGCAGCAGCATCTAGGATCACCTCCTCCCTGTAGAAGTCTGGCTGGACGACAGCTGCTTTTCCTTTTAGGCTCCTGGGGCCAGGTAGCTGTGATGCAGCTTCCTTCTGTTTCTTGGCCTCACATTCAGCGGCGATCTCCGCATTTTCAAGAAATTCAGGCCACTTCAACTTCCTGAGATCCTTCAGAAATTTCTTTTGAAGGATCTCCTCCAGATCATCCATGGCAGCCCAATTCAACGCCCATTCCTCCTCTATCTTCCAGTCAGCCCACTGGATGAGCTCCTCCCTGGGTAGGTGTCTGTACTGCCACCAGGTAGTGAATCTCTCCATCATTTTACCGAACTCTTCCTCCAGCTTCGGTATGCTGATAACGTACTCCATCACATCCTCCTCATCCACTTCCTCCTCAACATCACCATGAACAACAACATTCCTTGCCTGTTCATCCCTTAGTAGAGAGTCAATCTCTACTTCCACTGCAGGCTTCTTAACAGCCCGAGTGGTGATGCTTTCTGGTTCATCATCAGAGATGACCAGTCTCCTCTGCACCTCCTTCTTGTGCTTGATCTTCTTTGGCACTTCAGGAGCTGGTAAGGGTTCCTCCATCCTCGAGCTGCTTTCCGACGAAGATGAGATGTTGCTGGTCTAGCGGAATACCTTCCTTGTCCTTGGAGCACCCTTGAAACCCTCAGAGACTTCCCTGGTTACTGGGGATGACAGAGCAGTGGTCTTCTTGGCAAACACCCTGCCCGCACCTATGAACTTCCCCTTCTGAATAGGCTTCCCCTGGGACAGGTCCACCTTTAGATGACTCAGGAGGGTATTCACAATCAGCCCGTAGGTGGGCTTTCCAATCTTCTTCTCCACCTCCTCCACTAGCCTAGAAAGCAGGTAGCTGGCCCAGTCCACCTTCTCCTTCTTCACTATGGCCATCATAATTCTGTACCGGAAGTTGGTACACTTATCAAAGAAACCAGAGTGGTTCTCAATGATATGGCAGCAGATGTCATGCAGCATCTCGAACTCCAGAAGGAAGACCTTCTTGCTGCAACTTCGGGACATCCCCACCGTGTCCTCCTTACCGGTAAAGGTTGTCCAGAACTCCTCCAGTTCATCTTCTCCGTAGGTGGAGAGGTCACTGGCATCCATGCCCTCGGTGGGGAGAGAGAACACCTCTTCCAACAGACTGGTGTCCACGATCACGGTCACTCCCCCAACCTTCGAGATGATCTCCGACCGATTCTCAGAAACTTTCGCCCTTCGGTAGAATATCTCCACTTGCTCCTCTGCGTAGGGGGTTTTGTGATAAGAGCAGAGCCTTAGGAGTCCAGAGAGGCGAAGACATCGAAGAATGTCCTTCATCAGTTCCTTCTTGTTTCCCTCATCTTCCACCATCCTGAGAAGGACTTCACGATCCACAAGCCTGCCATCAACAACTTGTGACTGTTTTGGGGCCATTTCAAAGAGAAATAGAGTAAACTGAGAATAAAGAGCTTTGAGAGAGAGAATGAGAGATAGGGTTTGCAGAATATGGAAATGTGTAAGTGTGAGAGAAGAATGAGAAGAGACTCCCTTATATTTGAATTTTGGTGAGAGTTAATCTAACGGTCCAGATTGGTCTTGAATTTGAAAAGACCATTGATCCATCGGTTGAGATTTTTGGCGCGGCGTACGTGTGGTCAAGTACTTGATGTGATATTTTGTGGATATCGAGGGGTTTCCTGTAAAAACGGCTGCTAGACGGGGGGTAACTGTTCCTCCTTTCACGCGCTTCGGTTACTAGTTCCTGCAGGTAGCTTAGAGAGCAGTATCATTGTATCCAGTAACTATACAGGGACTTTGAGCAGTAACCTTTAGGTTGCTGTTTTACTCTTGCCCTGCCTATAGTTCCCCCTGAGCATTATGGCCATTTAAGCAGAAAGAATGGAATTATATGGAAAATTATCATAGATTAATTATTCCCAGCTCGTTTCTTAGAAAAGAAAATCTTGATTCACAGAGGGGCTTTGTGAATATGTTAGCTAGCTGTAGATCAGTATGCACTTTTTCCAACGATATGTCTTTCTTTTCAACATGATTTCTGATGAAGTGGTGTCTGATATTAATGTGTTTAGTTCTTGAATGAAGAACTGGATTGTGAGTGATAGCTATTGCACTTGTATTGTCGCATAGGATAGGTGTTTCTTTTTCCTCAATTCCGTAATCCTTCAGTTGCTGTTGAATCCATAGAATTTGTGCACAGCAGCTTCCTGCAGCTACATATTCGGCCTCGGCTGTTGAGGTTGCTATGGAGGTTTGCTTTCTGTAAAACCATGATACCAGTTTGTTTCCTAGTAACTGGCAGGTACCACTAGTGCTTTTCCTGTCAATTTTGCAACCTGCAAAATCAGAGTCAGTATAGCCAATAAGTTTAATTCCTCCTTCTTTTGGGTACCATAGGCCAGCTTTCTGGGTTCCTTTGAGGTATCTGATGATTCGTTTGGCTGCGGTCATGTGTGACTCTTTTGGAGCTGCTTGGTATCTGGCACACATTCCTACTGAGAACATGATATCTGGCCTGCTAGCTGTCAGGTATAGCAGTGACCCAATAAGTCTTCTGTATTTTGTGATGTCTACTGTTTTACCCTCACTATCCTTGTCTAGGCTTCCTGAGGTTATCATCGGTATGCTCACTGTGCTTGCATTTTCCAATCCAAATCTCTTTATCAATTCCTTGGTATATTTTACTTGATTGATGAAGGTTTCATTGCCTAGTTGTTTGACTTGAAGACCGAGGAAGAAACTTAGTTCTCCAATCATGCTCATTTCAAATTTGGATTGCATGAGACTTGAAAATTTTTGACACAATTCCTTGTTTGTTGAGCCGAAGATAATATCATCGACATAGATCTGAACGAGCAGTATGCTATCTCCATCTTGGATTCTGAAGAGTGTTTTGTCCACTTTGCCTTTCTTGAATCCATTGTTAAGTAGATATTTTGAGAGAGTATCATACCGGGCTCTAGGTGCCTGCTTAAGTCCATAGAGAGCTTTCTTCAATCTGAAGACCATGGTTTCTGGATTTTCTCGAATCCTGGAGGTTGCTCCACATAGACTTCTTCAGCGAGCAGTCCATTGAGAAATGCACTCTTAACATCCATTTGGTAAACGGTGAGATTGTTGTGAGCAGCGTAGGTTATGAAGATTCTGATTGCTTCTAGTCTTCCTACAGGTGCAAACGTTTCTTCAAAATCTATTCCTTCCTCCTGACAGTAACCTTTTGCCACTAGTTTAGCCTTGTTTCTGACTACTTGTCCTTCTTCATCGAGCTTGTTTTTAAACACCCATTTTGTACCGATTACTCCTTGGTGAGTGGGTCTAGGAACTAGATGCCACACTTGGTTTCTTTCAAATCCATTAAGCTCTTCCTGCATAGCTTGAATCCAGTTGGTATCTGTTAGAGCATCCTCTATGCAGCTAGGTTCTGTTTGGGAAATAAAGCAAGCAAACATTGCTTCATGGGGGTTGCTTCTTCTTGTTCTTACTCCAGAGGTAGAATCACCTATAATTTGATTCCTTAGGTGATTCCTTAGCCATTTTCTTCTGGCTTCTTCAGTCTGTTGTTCATTTTGAATTTCAGCAGGTTGCTCTTGATCATCCTGTGCAGTTTGCTGATTTGGATCAGGCTGTATTTCTAAGCGTACTTCCAGTTGGATTCCTTCAGGATGCTGTATTTCTTCTTGAATGACTGGTGCCTGCTGGTTTGGAGTAGGTTCCTGTTCTCCAGGTTGCTGTGTAGGTGTAGGTTGCTGATTCTGAGTTGATTCAATATTTTGGAGACTTGGTAACTCAGCATCAATGTATTCAACATGAGTGTTGGTAATGTGAGTTTTTCCAAAGTCTACATTAAGTTTATCTATATCAGCCTTAGAGCAATGTGGTTCATCAAAATCCACATGTATTGTTTCTTCTACAACAAGTGTTCTCTTGTTGAAGATTCTGAAGGCTTTGCTTACCGAGGAGTATCCTAAGAATACTTCTTCATCTGACTTTGAGTCAAATACCTTCAGGTAGTCCTTTCCATTGTTGAGTACATAGCACCTGCATCCAAAAATATGAAAATGTTCAATATTTGGAGTATAACCAAACCATAGCTCATAAGGAGTTTTGTTCAAATCTTTGTTGATAATGCATCTATTCTGGGTATAGCATGCTGTGTTGATTGCTTCCGCCCAAAATCTCTTGGGTAATTGTGCTTCAGCTAGCATGGTCTTTGCAGCTTCCTTCAGGGTCCTATTTTTCCTTTCTGCGACACCATTATGTTGTGGTGTCCTAGCTGCTGAGTATTCATGCTTAATTCCATTGTCAGAGTAGTATGCTTCAATAAACTTGTTGGTAAACTCAGTGCCTCTGTCTGTTCGGATTTTGATAATGTTTAGGCTCTTTTTGATCTACAGCTTCTTCAGTAGCTCCGGTAACCTTCGCTGAGTGTCTGACTTCTTTGTTAAGAACAGCGTCCATGCAAATCTTGAATAGTCGTCCACTACTACAAGTGTGTACTTTCTTCCGCTCATGCTTACTGGTTCCACTAGTCCGAATAGATCCATGTGTAGTAGATCTAGCACCCTTTCAGTTGACATTTGAACTTTATTTTTGAAGGAGCTTTTAGTTTGTTTTCCCTTTTAGCATGCTTCACATAGACTCTCTTTCTTATACACCATATCAGGTAGCCCTCTGACCAGTCCTTTTCTGGCTAGCTTGTTGATCGTTTTGAAGTTCAGGTGGCTCATCCGTTTATGCCATAGCCAGCTAGCTTCTGATGATCCTTTTGCAATGAAGCAGGTAGCTGTGGTCACTGAGCTCCAGTCAGCTACATAAATGTTTCCTTTTCTGGTTCCAGATAGTTTTACTTCCTTGGATTGGCTATCCCTTATCAGGCACTTGTTGTGATTGAACTCCACTGAGTAGCCTTTGTCATAGAATTGGCTTATGCTTAGCAAGTTGTACTTCAGGCCTTTTACATACAATACTTCCTTTGTGTGAGTGTTTCCTTTAATGAGAGTTCCAATTCCTCTAGTGCTTCCCTTGGAGTTATCTCCGAAGATTACTTTGGGTCCCTTGCACTGCTGGAAGTCTTTAAGAATTTCTTTATCTCCAGTCATGTGTCTCGAGCACTCGCTATCAATGTACCACACTTCCTTGTTGGTTCCTGCTGTAGGTACCTGTAAAATAGAGATTACTGGTTCTTAGGTACCCATACATGTACGGGTCCTTTCTTGTTAGTACCTTTCGGAATCCAGATTTGTCTTACAACAATTGTTTTGTTGTAGACTTGGAGGCTTCGTCTATAAGAGGCATCCTTAGGATACTGTTTTGTGTGTGCAAATTGTGTATACCCATCACTTTCGAAGTGAGGTCCTCCACCATACTTCCCTTAAGCATGAGCTCTTTTAGGTTTAGACATTCTGATCTTAGTATTGGTGGAGTAGAGGTTTCTATTCAGCATCCTTGTAGGTTGCTGTTTTCTTTTGTATCTATCAGCAGATTGATTCCGCTGTAGCCAGCTCTTGAAAACAGGCTTACTCCCTGTGGATGTGTTCATGGGTCTCTTGCCCTTGTCTATTGTTTTCTCCAAGCTTACTTTTGAGTCATTAGATAACTTCTTTTCTTCTGGGATTTCTGCTTGAACGAAAACAATAGCTTTAGATGAACTTGCTGTTCCTTGAGAAGTTTCTGCACAGTATCCTAGGCCTGTCCTATCAAATGGACTTTTGCCCGACTTAATGCATTCTTTGGCTTCTTTAGCTGATTTGCTAAAGGTTCCCACAATTGCTTGAAGATCACTTTTCTCACTCTCAAGTTTGGCGATTCTCAAATTGAGCATAGATGCTTGTTTTTGGAGGTCACTGCACTTTGAGCTACTTAGCTCATATGCAGATAGCTTTTCAGCTAGCTGTTTGTTTTCCCTCCTGAGCATCTCATTTTCGAGTTTCAGCTTATTATGAATTGAGTTTATCTGTTCGAAGTCGCTCATGATTTGCTTCAGGGAGAGGCTTTTGTTTGTCTTTTCCTCTTTCAATGAAGGTTGGATAGAGTACATTACCTCGTCATCCTCGCTGTCCTCTACTTCCTGTGCCATTAGGCAGATAAGTGCTTCGTCTTCTGAAGAAGAGGAATCACTGTCATCATCAGAGGAATCCACATCTTGCTGAGCTTCCTTGGAAGGTTCCTTGCCTTTTTCCATCTCACTAAGGAAGGCTTTAATTCTTCTTCGTTCTTCTCTTCGTTTCTCCCTCTTCTGGGATGATTCTCCATCCGAATATTGATTGACCTTTGGATGAGGACATTCTCTGGCATAGTGTCCTAGCTTTCGACAGTTATAGCATAGGTTGGAAGTATCCTGGTTTGATTGCTGAATAATGGGTTGTTGGGGAGGTGTCTGGTTCTTCTTAAAGTCACCTCTTCTGTTGTATCTGATAAATTTCTTGAAATTTCTTAGAAGAATGGCCATTTCTTCATCAGTACCCTCAACAGGTAGCTCCAGAGTCCTTTGCGTTTCTGGCTGTTAGGGCAGTTACCTTTGTACTGGATTCTTCTGTCTCTTTCTTCCTTCTGTTGATATCATATTCGAAAGCTTTCAAGTCAGAAAAGAGATCAAAAGTACTCATCGACTTTAAATCCATGAAGACCCTCATTGCAGTAGTCTTGCTATCCCATTCTGCAGGTAGTGCTCTTAGCACTTTCATATTTTTTTCCTTCTGAGTGTAGAATTTGTCCAAAGACTCAAGCTCATTCACAATGTTTGTGAACCTCAGATCCATCTGCTCCAAAGTCTCTTCTGGGAGCATCTCGAACAGCTCAAATTTCTGAGTTTGCTGTGGACACTTTGTTCTCCTTTGTCAGCTCTGTTCCCTCACAGATTTGTTCAAGCATGTTCCATATCTCCATTGCCGTCTTGCACGTCTTGACCTTACTGAAGGTTCCTTAGTCTAGAGTGACAAATAAGGCGTTCTTGGCTACATTATCCACATTAGCTCGTCTTCTATCATCAGCAGACCATTCTTTCCTAGGTTTGTCGATAACAGCTTGTTGGGGAATGGCTTCTGCATCACTAGGATCAGCAGCTCTTGCGAATATTGGATTAAGCTTGGTGATTCTTGGGGGTCCATCAGTGATAACCATCCACATTTCATCGTGCATGACTGAGAGATGTGCCTGCATTCTAATCTCCCAGTCGTCATATTCTTCAATAGAAAACATAGGAAGCTTATGCGTATCCATGACAAAAAGCGATGTATGCAGATTTTCAAAAATCAGGGATCAGGGATTTGACCAGACAAGTTGGGTTTTTAATCCAACCTGCTCTGATACCACTAGTTGCTCCCAAGCGATATAAGGTTAAGAGGGGGGTGAATTAACCTTATCAAATTTTCAACTTTTCACTCCAAAAATATTAAGTCCCTGATGAACAGGTAGCTATTAAGCTTACTGCTCGATAGGTTCCTGCTCAGGCAGTGACCTCAGGACTTAGACAGAGAATATAATGCACAGCAGAAATACTTATGATTTTCGAAACACGCTTTTAATGCAGTATGCTCAGGATGCAGATAGATAAATATAGAGCAGAAGATAACACAAGCAAGCTTATAGATGTTCAAGGGTGGAGTAATCCCTTTACGTCCTCTCTACTCCTTCACAAGGAGTAACTTTGTTAAAGCAAGTTTGATTTACAATAAACTCTGCTAACACAAACTATACTTTAAACAAAACTGTCAGCTCTATCCACACAGGTAGCTGCACAGTAACCAACTATCGACCCACACAGGATCTCCACACAGGTTATCCGACCCACATAGGATCCTTTCTCTTCTTCAGAGAGATTACAACTTAACAAGATACACTCCTGCCTAAGTGACTCCTATCAGACTTAGAATAAAATGAGAGTTTTCAAACTATCGAATGCAGCAAGCTCCTTGAACTTCTGAAGATCACAAAGGTAGCTGGCTTGCTGCTGCTAAGTCTGAATATCTTGGATATGATTGCTTGAGCTTGAAACGACTTGCTTGTAGTTCTTAGGTTCTCTTGGTTATCTCTACTTGCATTCAGTCTCGGTCTTCTATTTATAGGTAACAGATAGTTTTCTACCCGTTGGAAAGGCAGTCCTTTGCTTGATGAGGTGTCTCTTCCTGATTGGTTCTGCCGATCTTCTGATACCTGCTCTGAAATGCCTTCATTCTGTTCTGCCACTGTCTTGTCCTTTGTCTGCGCGACTTCATTCTGCAGTCTGCTTGTACTGTGTCCTTGCTGTTTTTCACACATGGTAGATTCTGATTTGTTGGAACTGGAGTGACTCTACTGGCTAGTCAGGTTGCACTGACTCTGATGTATCTGGTAGTATCCTCTTCGAGTAAGTCAGCTTCCTTGACCATCTCCAGGTTCCTTGTAGCATCCTATGAAGCTTGGTTACAGGTTGCTTGATACAGTATGCAGGTAGCCGGGACTTGGCTTTCTGGTTTCTTGGCATAATCTTCTCGTCTCTCCAGCATCCCTGCCTTAGTTATTTTACATATAAAGACTTATCCAGATAGCTAATGTTCTAGACTATTACACGTTTTGTCTTATCAAAATCTATTACATTTCATCCTATCAGAATATATTTAGATGGATGTTCAAAGATCTGTTTCACATGAAAATATGTCCAAATGTGTCTATAAATAATTCCTTTGAACTCAAATTGTAAACAACTAGCATCTGATTTCTTGGTGTATATAAGCTCCAGTTGTCTTGATGTTGAATTTGTATCAGTCTAAAATATAGTATAGATTGTTTGCAACTCATCATCACATTTCAAATTCACAAAATAAGCATGACTTTGACACATTTCTTCCTGGAAAAAGTTGAAATTTTTCTTGTGTATATCTTTGTCATTTGTGCTTCCATTGGCCAAAGTGTCTTCAGTGTTGGTTGCTCATTAATATCAACATGATCAGCTTCCAATTCTTTGTGTCGTTGATGTGTAAGAGCTCTATTAAATCGTGTGATAATATCCATTAATGAATTTTTGACTGAAATATATCTTTTGAAAAAAGAATGACAACTCTCAACTCTTTGACTACTAGAAACTCCAACACTAAATACATGCTTAACATAAGCAGGTGTCACGCCCCATTTTCGTTAAAGAGTTTTAAACGCGGATAATAATAATAAATTTTTTTTAAACCAGAGTACAAACGCAGCCTTGTTACAGAGCGTCCAGCAAAAATACTAAACTGTTTAGCCTTTAAAGCAATCAAAATTTAGAACATAATTATAGAAAATACATGGATTTTTCTTAGTTCAGCGAAAAACATTCTTGTTTAGATCAAAACACATAAACCTTGTTTCGTACATAACTAGGATTTCAGAAATACCAAACATCCATATACATTAATATTTACATGCAAAATAACAGACATTTCGGTTCACCCTTCATTGCACTCAGTGTTTTCTGTAAAAATAAAAGCATAGAAGGGGTAAGTGTCAAAAGAACACTTAGTGAGGGGGGGAGGGAATTTATATTTATATATTAAAAAAAACACATAATATTGTTTGCATACTATACATATAATACACGTTGTAGACTCCCGAAGAGTCCCAATGGCAACTGTGGATAGGTTTCCGAAGAATACCTATCAGGGCCCCAAGCCGACCCGATTTGGGCTGTTACACCCCTTTGTATTGTGAATTCCAAAGAATATCCTCTTTTTATGGGTTTCCAACAAGAAAAATACCCTACTTGGCGTGAAGGTGCATGCGTGGTTAAATTTTCACATAATAGTTCTCACATAGCACATAAATGCATATTGGCCACGTTCAAGTTGGTCACATAATTCACATGACACATAAGTACAGAAAAAATCCCTTTTTAGCGGGTATTATCTCGACTTATCATCATTTAAACCATTTGCATTGGTGTTACTTGAAATCACTAACTTTCAAAAATCATATAATTTACTCGAATTATATTCATGTAATGCTAGCAGTTCAATTGAAGACAACATCACATAATGACGGAATTTAAATCACGTAGTCACATTATTTTTCATAAAACTGTACGATTTTTAAAACATAAAAGGATTTTACCCCCCACATTGGATTTCTCACGAAGTCCTGCAGAAACTTTTGGTAGTAGGTTTATTTCGGTTCCCCACGTGAACTTCCTATAGAGTATGAAAATATGACTTATTTTCTGACTTAAATATCTTAAAATCTATAAAATCTGTAAATAAATAAACTCTCGAGAAAGAATTGATAGCCGGGGTTTCTAAATTTAGGGTTTATTAAGAATTATCTTAGAATTTGCTTGCTTAAAGGGTTCATTTTGTCATGTCCTATATCATTTTATGGTCGAACTATCATTTTATAATATCGTAGGACATAAAATACAAAATTATCCAATTCTAGGGTTAAAATGTAATTTCTACAAGTTTTAGGGGTCGTTTTTATCATTTCATCAAAGTCTGGGGATGATTCGGTAATTTTTATAGAGATTAGGGTTCATTTTGTAATTTTTAGGAATTCTAGGGACTATTCTGTAATTTCAGCAAGTTTTGGGGGTTAAATTGCTATTTTATAGAAGGGTTGGGGTTAAATTGTAAATGTTCAAAAGTTCAGTGACCAAACCATGAATATCCAATATTTCAGGGACTTGCAATTATGGCCCTAGGGTTTGTCAAATTCCCAAATTTTTTCCAACCCCCAAAATCACCTCCCCTGTCCTTCCCCCGTCGCCCCGCCTGCCCTCCGCCGCGGCCGCCGTCGCGCCACCTCCGCTGCCGGCGACACTTGTCGCTGGCGACCGCTCTCACCACCCACACACACATATATATACACGACTCCATACATATATATATATATACCATCCAGCTTCGCCATCGCTGCTGCGGCGGCTCCCCTTCACCCTGCCGGTGCAAGCCTGGCGCCGCCACCACCTCACCAACCTCCATTCACTTCCACCCAAGACAACACCCAACCCAAAACATACATATATATACACCCGAATACATACATATATATATATACGCCACTGTCGCCGCTTCCAGCGGCTGCTCTCCTTCCTTAGCTGCACCGGTGCTACATCAGCGCCAGCCTCTTCCCAACTCCGGCACCGAAAACACCATACACACTTTCCAGCACACACACATATACAACCAACACATATATATATATACATTTCCAGCACAGCCGCCGCTAGCTGCGGCGGCCTTTAATACACCCTCGCCGGCGCTACAAGCGCCGGCCACCACCGTATACACACCTCTCGCTGGCGCGACCAAGCCCCGGCACAAACACAGCGGCAACACCCAGCAGCGGATAGAGAGAGCAAGTGAGACCGAGAGAGCAAGAAATAGAGAAAAAAATTAAAGAGAGAAACAAGATCGATTGAAGTTCCAGGCCCGAATTCATGACGGGCTCGTCCAAAATTATACCTTAATAGGAAGAACTTGCCGGAAAAGACCTCGCCGGTAGTGAGAGAGATAGCTGCAGTGATGAGTGAGAAAGAAGAGGAAGATGGTGCTAATTTGGAGAAAGAAGAAAATAAATGGAAAGGGTGAAGAAATGCTTAATTGCTTGATATCCACTAATTCTCATCAACCAAAGACCCTTATCAAACAATTACCTAAGATAAAACTATAGCTTAGATTAGGTGTCCAAATTTTGGTGGTGTGTAGGAGGAAATAAGTCAACAATTCTTATCCTAACAAAATAAAACAACTAGGTTATTAATTTGATCTTAGCAAATATATAGGTATTACATTCTCCCCTCCTACAAAAAAATTTCATCCTCGAAATTTAGAAACGTACCAAAATTCGATAGATTCGGATATTTTGCCAGGATTTCTTCTTCTTTTTTCCAGGTTGCTTCCTTCGCGTTGTGCTAACTCCATTGGACCTTTATCAAGTTTACATTTCGATTTCTCAGCTTATGAACTTTTATATCTATAATAGCGATAGGAGATTCCTCATAAGATAAGTCCTTTTCGAGCCCAATGCTTTCTTGGTGGATTATATGACTCGGGTCAAACACGTACTTTCGCAGCATGGATACGTGGAATACATTGTGAATGCCCGCGAAATCAGGTGGTAGCGCTAATCGATACGCAACTTCACCAACCCGTTCCAGTATTTCATAAGGTCCAATGTACTTAGGTTTTAGTTTACCCGTCTTTTCAAATCGGTAAACACCTTTAGTAGGCGACACTTTCAGGAAAACTTTATCACCCACTTCAAATTTTAGCTCTCTTCTTCTTTTATCTGCATAGGATTTCTGTCGATCCTGAGCTGCTTTAATTCTTTCTCGGATTTTTCTTATTACTTCTATTGCCTGTTCGACCAACTCAGGTCCCAAAACTCATTTTTCGCCCACTTCGTCCCAGTATAGGGGTGATCGACACTTTCTTTCATACAGCACCTCGTATGGTGCCATCCCAATCGTTGATTGATAGCTGTTATTGTAAGCGAACTCTACTAGATACAAATGGTCCTCCCAGCTTCCCTGTTAATCTAAGGCACTGGCTCTCAACATATCTTCTAGAATCTGTATCGTTCGCTCTGTTTGGCCATCCGTCTGGGGATGAAAAGTAGTACTGAAAGTTAGTTTGGTGCCAAACTCCCTCTGCAAGCATTGCCAAAATCTGGAGGTAAAACGGGGGTCCCTATCTGATACAATAGAGACTGGCACTCCATGAAGCCTGACAATTTCCTTCATATAAATTCATGCAAATTTATCAAAGTCGAATGTCATTTTAATAGGCAGAAGATGAGCAGACTTGGTTAGTCTATCCACTATAACCCACACAGCATGATTTCCTCGAATTGTTTTTGGCAACCCAACAACAAAGTCCATAGTGATATGCTCCTACTTCCACTTTGGAATTTCCAGTGGTATCAGCATTCCCGCTGGTCGCTGATGTTCTGCTTTTACTTGTTGGCAGACGAGACATTTTCTGACGAAAAGTCCGATGCTCCTCTTCATGTTTCGCCACCAGAAAGTTTCCCTCAAATCTTGGTACATCTTGGTACCTCCAGGATGTGCTGAGTACGGTGTTACGTGTGCCTCTTTCAAAATTCTGTTTCTCAGTTCTTCATCCTTTGGAACACAAAGTCTTCCTCTAAAGGTGAGAGCTCCCCCGACAGACTTTGTAAATCCTTCTGTTTCTCCCTTCTCCATACGATCCCTTATCTGTAGCAAAAATCTGTCATTCTTTTGGGCTTCTATGATCTCATCTCGCAGGGCGGGTCTGACTATTAAAGTTGTCATCCTAGCCTTGATACTACTTGGTGGCACTATTATTTCCAGATTTAACTTAGCCATTTCTCTTATCAATAGATCCTGATTGGTAAGTAGACAAGCTATCCCTTCTGTCCTCTTCCGGCTAAGTGCATCAGCAACAACGTTCGCCTTTCCTGGATGGTAAAGAATTGTACAGTCATAATCCTTTACTAATTCCAGCCATCTTCGTTGACTCATATTAAGCTCTTTTTGTTCGAAGAAGTACTTTAGACTTTTATAATCAGTGTAAATCTCACATTGTCCCCCATACAGATAATGCCGTTAAATCTTAAGGGCATGTACTACTGCAGCTAACTCCAAGTCATGAGTTGGATAATTTTGCTCATGAGTATTTAACTGTCTTGATGCATAAGCCACCACTCTTCCCTGTTGCATCAAAACACACCCCAAACCTTGTTTGGAAGCATCGCTATAAACCACAAATCCTTTTGTTCCATCTGGAACTATCAAGATTGGTGCAGTAGTTAATCTCCAATTCAATTCTTGAAAACTTTTCTCACACTAATCAGTCCACTGAAACTTTGTCTCCTTCCGGGTTAAAAGAGTCATGGGCATAGCAATCTTGGAAAATCCCTCTATAAATCTTTTGTAATATCCAGCTAGTCCAAGGAAACTCCACACTTCATTTACATTAGTAGGCGCCTTCCAGTTACTCACAGCTTCCACTTTGGCCGGATCCACTTCTATCCCTTTTTCGGAGACGATATGTCCAAGAAATGACACTTTACTCAGCCAGAACTCGCACTTCTTGAATTTTGCATACAGTTTCTCTTTTCGTAGAATCTCCAATGCCATCCTCAAGTGTTCCTCATGGTGTACCTGACTATCCGAGTATATCAAGATATCATCAATAAAAACTATTACGAATTGATCGAGATAAGGATGGAAAACTCGATTCATCATATTCATGAAGACCGCTGGCGCATTACTGAGTCCAAAAGGCATAACTACGAATTCATAATGACCATATCTTGTTCGGAAAGCTGTCTTGAATATATCTTCCTTCTTAACTTTCACTTGATGATAGCCGGATCTTAAATCAATCTTTGAAAATACACTTGCTCCCCTTAACTGATCAAACAGATCCTCAATCCGTGGTAAATGATACTTATTCTTGATGGTCCTTTTGTTAAATTCACGATATTCTTTACAAACAGCACCGGTGCTCCCCATGGAGATACACTGGGATGAATAAAACTTTTCTCCAAAAGTTCCTGCAACTAAACCTGTAACATCCCGACCAAAACATCCACGTCATTAGGCATTCATTTCATACATCATATGCATTTCGTATTATTTATATGCTCATAGGTAATTAGTGTTGAGAAACCCTTATTATAATTGATTGAGACTCAAGTAAATTTCAAGTACATAATATAAATTATTTGATTAATGATGATATAAATTATATTGAATTTTGTAAAGAAAATAAATGTAAATTATATATATATATAAATATATATAAACATATATTATATATATATATATTAGCATATATGTCAGCTATCGTAGTATGCATATATATATATATATAAAGTTAAGTTAACTAATATTATAATATATATAAGTATATATGTACATAAGTATATGAAAAGCATAGTTACTATTATAATGATTATAAAATAATAAAAGAAAAGCAATTAAGCTTAGCAAGTTGATGAGGCGGTGAGTAAATAAAAAAGAAAAACAATTAAGCTTAGCAAGTTGATGAGGCGGTAAGTAAATAAAAAAGAAAGATAAGGCAGCAGCGAAAAAAAAAAACAGAGGCACCGCAGCAGAAAAAAAATAGTGAGGAAACAGAGAGTGAGGAAAAAAAAATAGAGGGAGAAGAAAAGAAAGGGCTTGTCAATTTTAGTTTCGTTTCTTCATCGATTTTCTTCAAAATTTAAGGAGGAGCTTGTGGGGACGTGTTCTTCGATTTGATCGGAGCGAATTCTCAAGATTTTTCCCGAAAGGTATAAAGAAATTAGTGAATTATATATGTTTCTAGTTATTGTTATTCATCGGATGTTTTGCTAGCTCTATAAGACGAATTAAGAAAAGCTTAGAACATGAAATTTATAGCTCTATCTATTAGCTAAACTCAGGAGCAAACCGTGGATGACTCGGTTAAATATTGAGTAAGATAATGTCAAAATTGTAGGGCTTGTTTTATAATGATTCGGTTCGAAAACGATTAATTATGCTGTGTTTGCAGCCTAATTTTTATGCACGTTGGAGATTGAATTAGGAAAAGTGTTAAACATGAAAGTTGTAGAGTTATATGTTAAGTTTCTACCGAATTTTACCTTGCTCGAATCGGAATTTTATAATTCAAGTTATAAAGGGAATTCTGAACATAGTTGAATACGTCGAAAGAATAAAGGTTGTTAGAATCTTGTATAATATGCATATAGGAAATAAATGAAATTAAACATACATGCATTGCATTTCATTGCATAATGGAAATAAATATATTAAGGGGACGATTAGGCTAAATTGCATTGAATCGTATAGGAGCACGGGCTGTAGAACGAGTGGAGAAAGCAGAGTAACGAACAAATCGTTTATCCTAGCCGGGTGAGTGTAAACCATATATGTGACTTATACGTTATGTGATTTATACGCAATGAGATGCAATTTATATGCAATGTTGTTATGTGAGTTATATAAAGACGTGTATTTATATGGATTTATCATTGGATCAAATGATATATTGGCAAATGTATACGTGATCATATGCTCAGATAATTGATATGTTGCATTACATATGGCATGAAACTAAAAAGGCCTGTGACTATCTTGCTATGGATCTGTATATAAAGTGGAGACCTTCGGGTCATATTCATATTGGAGACCTACGGGTCATATTCACAGTGGAGACCTTCGGGTCAAATCATATTGGAGACCTACGGGTCTATATACACAATGACATATTGGAAATCCCAGGACAGATCCAAGTTTGAGCAGTTCACAGAATAATAAATCGGACATAGTGGCATTTGCACATGATGATTATATTGTTGATCAATGTTAATGATTTTATTTGCTTGTTATTTAATTAAAGTAATGGTTTATATTCACTGAGTTGCGACTCATAAAAATCGCATATTTATTTTTTTAGGTTCAATTGTTTTTTGAAGTGGGTTTGTATATATAGACGCCACTCTATATCAGGTCGGCCGGTTGATGCCTCGGGCAACCTTCTCCTCCTCTGCATTTTGCATTTTGAACACGTGTATCAAAAGTTGTATTTAATATGAATTATGCTGGGATATGAGTTGTGTGTTTTAATTTTATATAATTTTAGTTTTTAAATAGTGTTTTTATACATATATGGATAAATGAAACGTCAGCATGATTTGTCTACATGATGAATATTTTATTATAAGATATACGTCATAGGGGTATAAGGTGTTACCGTTTGGTTTGGTATCAAAGCGGGATATGATTCCTCGGTGTCAGTATGCATTCATTAGTATTATATGTGATATGTAATTGATATTGTAATTATATTTAAATAAATAGGAAACATGGACATTCATGAGCATGAATCATTGAGGAGAGAAGGTTCAGCCGTGCCACATCAATCGATAGAGGCATCTCATACATTACATGCATCACATGAGCATGCACGACATTCACCTAGACGGGCAGAACAAGAGGTACAGGGGCCAAGTATGGGTTCCAGAAGTAAAAATTTCAAGGAGCTCCGTAAATTTGGAGCTGTTGACTTTTATGGAACTACTGATCCTGCTGAAGCTGAGACATGGCTTAAAAGAACAGAGAGAGTTTTTGGAATGATGAGATGCACTGTAGAAGAACGGTTTCACTTTGCAGTGTCACTGTTACAAGGGGATGCATATGATTGGTGGGAGACAGTTCCCCATGCTACAGTACAACCGTCAATTCTTACTTGGGATGATTTTCTCACCGTATTCAGAGATAGATACATGCCAGAGGTATATCGAGATAACAAACAACGAGAATTTCCATCTCTTAAACAGGGAAATATTTCAGTTGCTGAGTATGAAGTTAAATTTACGCAATTATCACATTATGCGGCTGCGATGGTTACTACTGAGCGAGACAGATGTAGGCGTTTTGAAGAGGGACTTTCATATAATATCCGAAGTAAGATTACGCCTTAAGATCTCCATACTTATACGGACTTGCGTGCTGTAGCAGTTCGGGCTGAGATTTTGTTAAAGGAAAAACAAACATATTTTCAAAGGCAAAAGAGAGAGTTGATGACTCATATTGGTGAGTCAAGTGAGAAGCCAACTAAACGTCAGAGTTTTTCCTCTCCAGCACAGACATTTAGCAGAGGTGGTCCAGTCAGTTAGAGGGGTGGACGTGTACAATCTTTTAGTCGTGGAGGTGGCCGAGGACCTAGCCCAACAATACATACACGACCTATGTGTCAACACTGTGGTCGATATCATATAGGAGAGTGTCGATTGCTTACTGGAGGTAGTTATTACTGTGGACAACAAGGACATTTTTATAGGGAGTGTCCAGCTAGACTTGATAGATCAAGCATTGGTAGAGTGGCATCAGAACCAACGGTGCAAAGTATTCGACCAGCAGTATCAGGGGCAAGTGTTGGTAGAGGTCGTGGTAGAGGTCAGACTTTAAGCTCTACTGCTAGTAGAGGAAGATCGGAGGCACCAGGAACACGATCACAGGGTCAAGCACACATTTTTGCTATGTCACAGCGGGAGGCAGCTACCGCACTTGAGGTCATTACTGGTAAACTCTATTTAAATGATTTTGAAATACATGTATTGATAGATCCAGGATCCACTCATTCATTCATATCATCCACCATAGTATCACATTTGCATAAAGAACCCGAACCATTAGATTACAACTTAGGAGTACATACTCCATTGGGTGAAGTTGTAAGGTGCATACGGTATATAGTGCGGGTTGATACAGTAGTGTTGTCAGCTGACTTGGTCCTGTTACTTCTACATGAATTTGATGTTATATTGGGTATGGATTGGTTGTCGAGACATCATGCTAAAGTGGATTGTTATACTAAAGAAGTAGTGATAGATTCTCTTGGACAGACTAAAGTGATTTTCTATGGTGATCGACGGATTGTACCGACATGTTTGATTTCAGCAACAACAACTTTCCGCATGATTAGAAATGGATGTGAGGCATATCTGGCACATGTTGTAGATCGTACAACTACACATGATGAGATCAGAGATATTTCAATTGTTAAAGATTTTCCTGATGTTTTCCCAGAGGAGTTATCAGGACTACCGCCAGATAGAGAGACGGAGTTCACCATAGAGTTGATACCGGGTACCGCACCAATCTCTATTCCTCCATATCGGATGGCCCCATTGGAGTTACATGAATTAAAAAAACAATTGCAGGAACTGTTAGAAAAAGGATATATACGGGCTAGTGTATCACCTTGGGGTGCACCGGTGCCTTTCGTGAAAAAGAAAGATGGCACATTACGACTGTGCATAGATTACCGAAAGTTGAATCAAGTAACAGTGAAGAACAAATACCCATTACCACGAATAGATGATTTATTTGATCAACTACATGGTGCGCAAGTATTTTCCAAGATAGATCTTCGATCTGGGTACCATCAGTTAAAGATAGCCAAAGATGATATTCCGAAGACAGCATTTAGAACTCGATATGGGCATTATGAATTTTTGGTGATGTCATTCGGGTTGACCAATGCACCAGCAGCATTTATGGCTTTAATGAATAAAGTGTTCCAACCTTTCCTTGATAGATTTGTCATTGTCTTCATTGATGATATACCGGTATATTCACAGAGTAAAGAGGAGCACGCGGATCATTTACGAATAGTGTTACAAATCTTGCGAGGAAAATAACTATACGCAAAGTTAAGTAAATGTGAATTTTGGTTGGACCATGTGGTATTTTTGGGACATATAGTATCTGGACAAGGCATAGAGGTCAACTCTAAAAAGATTGAGGCAGTGATAAACTGGGAAGTGCCAACGACAGTTTCGGAGGTTTGAAGTTTTCTCGGTATGGCCGGATACTACCGACGGTTTGTCGAAGGATTTTCCATTATAACAGCACCACTCACAAAACTACTACGAAAGAATGTTCCATTTCAATGGAATGACAGATGCCAACAGAGCTTTGATGAATTAAAGCACCGTTTAACTACAGCACCGATACTCACAATTCCTACAGGCACTGGGGGATTTGTCGTTTACAGTGACGCTTCACATCAAGGACTTGGTTGTGTCCTGATGCAGAATGGGAAAGTAATTACTTATGCGTCACGACAATTATGACCACACGAAGTTTCCTATCCGGTTCATGATTTAGAATTGGCGGCAGTGGTATTTGCTTTAAAAATATGACGACATTATCTTTATGGGGAGACGTTCCAGATATTTACAGATCATAAAAGCTTGAAGTATTTGATGAGTCAGAGAGAATTGAATATGCGACAGAGACGGTGGATGAAACTATTGAAGGATTACGATTGCACGATAGAGTATCATTCGGGAAAGGCTAACGTTGTAGCTGATGCGTTAAGTCGGAAGTCTGATGGTACAGTGGCACATATGCATTTAGCTCCACTTTCAGATTTAATTGCTTTACGAAGTTTGAACACAAGACTACAGTTAGATACAAGTGGAGTGTTGATTGCTACCTTGGAGATTCATCCGGTATTGAAACAACGAATACAAGATGCACAGACCAAAGATGAAAAATTGACAGAAATTATTGAACAGGTGCAACAGGGTAAAGACACACCATTTGATTTCCAAGATGGTACATTAATGTTTGGCACCAGGTTGTGTGTACCTGACGTTGATGATTTACGACGAGAAATTTTAGACGAGGTACACAATGCACCATACGCGATGCATCCAGGTACAACAAAGATGTACCACACATTAAGGCAACATTACTGGTGGCCAAAAATGAAGAAAGATGTTGCTGAATTTATTTCCAGATGTCTTACTTGTTAACAAGTTAAAGCAGAACATCAAGCACCTGCAGGTACACTGAAACCCTTATCTATTCCGATTTGGAAATGGGAACGGATTACGATGGATTTTGTTTTGGGATTACTAAGAACACAGCAAAGGAATAATGTTATTTGGGTAATTGTGGATAGATTGACTAAATCAGCACATTTCCTACCTTTACGTTAGGGTTGTTCATTAGATCAATTGGCAGAAAAGTACGTCAGAGAAATTGTACGACTCCATGGTATACCAGTGTCCATTGTTTCAGACAGAGATCCGAGATTTACTTCTCGATTTTGGGAAAGTTTTCAAACAGCTATGGGGACCAAATTACACTTCAGTACGGCTTTTCACCCTCAAACAGATGGCCAATCAGAATGGACGATACAGACGTTAGAGGAGATGCTACACGCTTGCGTTATTGAGTTTCAAGGTTAATGGGATAAATATATTCCATTAATGGAATTTGCTTATAATAACCAGTCTGACAGTAGCATTAGAATGACACCGTATGAGGCGTTATATGGAAGAAAGTGTCGAAGTCCACTATATTGGGATAAAGAGGGTATAGAAATTCTCGAAGGGCCAGAAATTGTTCAGAACACAATTGACAAAGTCGATGTCATCAAAAGCAAATTGAATGCTGCACAAGACCGACAAAAGAGCTATGTTGATCAACATAGAAAAGAGATGGAATACCAGGTTGGTGATAAAGTATTTTTCCGAGTTTCTCCTTGGAAAGGTGTTATGAGATTAGGTAATAAAGGAAAGTTAAGCCCTCGATATATCGGACCATATGATATCTTCGGAAAAGGGGGACCATTGGCATATGAGTTAGCATTACCCCCAGAATTGGCTCAAATTCATAATGTTTTTCATGTTAGCATGTTGCGACGATATCGATCTGATCCTTCACATGTATTATGAGATTCAAAGGTACAAATTGTAGAAAACTTAAGCTATATAGAGGAACCGGTTTCGATAGCAGATTTCAAAATCAAACAATTGCGGAACAGAGAAATTCTAATGGTTAAAGTTATTTGGAGAAACCATGGGGTGGAGGAAGCCACCTGGGAGACAGAAGAAAAGATGAAAAAGTTATATTCGCATTTATTCACTGGTAACTGATCTTCTTATTGATACATTGCATAGAGGAATAACAAATTTTGAGGACAAAATTCTTATAGAGGAGGAGAATTGTAACATCCCCGACCAAAACATCCACGTCATTAGGCATTCATTTCATGCATCATATACATTTCGTATTATTTATATGCTCATAGGTAATTAGTGTTGAGAAACCCCTATTATAATTGATTGAGACTCAATTAAGTTTCGAGTACATAATATAAATTATTTGATTAATGATGATATAAATTATATTGAATTTTGTAAAGAAAATAAATGTAAATTATATATATATAAATATATATAAACATATTATATATATATATATATTAGCATATATGTGAGCCATCGTAGTATATATATATATAAAGTTAAGTTAACTAATATTATAATATATATAAGTATATATGTACATAAGTATATGAAAAGCATAGTTACTATTATAATGATAGTAAAATAATAAAAGAAAAGCAATTAAGCTTAGCAAGTTGATGAGGCGGTGAGTAAATAAAAAAGAAAGATAAGGCAGCAGCGAAAGAAAAATAAACAGAGGCACCGCAGCAGAAAAAAAACAGAGAAGAAACAGAGAATGAGGAAACAAAAATAGAGGGAGAAGAAAAGAAAGGGTTTGTCAATTTTAGTTTCGTTTCTTCATCGATTTTTTTCAGAATTTGAGGGGGAGCTTCTGGGGACGTGTTCTTCGATTTGATCGGAGTGAATTCTCAAGATTTTTTCCGAAAGGTATAAAGAAATTAGTGAATTATATATGTTTCTAGTTATTGTTATTCATCGGATGTTTTGCTAGCTCTATAAGTCGAATTAGGAAAAGCTTAGAACATGAAATTTATAGCTCTATTTATTAGCTAAACTCAGGAGCAAACCGTGGATGACTCGATTAAATATTGAGTAAGATAATGTCAAAATTGTAGGGCTTGTTTTATAATGATTCGGTTCGAAAACGGTTAATTATGCTGTGTTTGCAGCTTAATTTTTATGCAGGTTGGAGATTGAATTAGGAAAAGTGTTAAACATGAAAGTTGTAGAGTTATATGTTAAGTTTCTACCGAATTTTACCTTGCTTGACTCGGAATTTTATAATTCAAGTTATAAAGGGAATTTTGAACATAGTTGAATATGTCGAAAGAATAAAGGTTGTTAGAATCTTGTATCATATGCATATAGGAAATAAATGAAATTAAACATACATGCATTGCATTTCATTGCATAATGGAAATAAATATATTAAGGGGACGATTAGGCTAAATTGCATTGAATCGTATAGGAGCACGGGCTGTAGAACGAGAGGAGGAAGCAGAGTGACTAACAAATCGTTTATCCTAGCCGGGTGAGTGTAAACCATATATGTGACTTATATGTTATGTGATTTATACGCAATGAGATGCAATTTATATGCAATGTTGTTATGTGAGTTATATAAAGACGTGTATTTATATTGATTTATCATTGGATCAAATGATATATTGGCAAATGTATACGTGATCATATGCTCAGATGATTGATATGTTGCATTACATATGACATTAAACTAAAAAGGCCTGTGACTATCTTGCTATGGATCTGTATACAAAGTGGAGACCTTCGGGTCATATTCATATTGGAGACCTACGGGTCATATTCACAGTGGAGACCTTCGGGTCAAATCATATTGGAGACCTACGGGTCTATATACACAATGACATATTGGAAATCTCAGGACAGATTCAAACTTGAGCAGTTCACAGAATAATAAATCGGACATAGTGGCATTTGCACATGATGATTATATTGTTGATCAATGTTAATGAATGTTATTTGCTTGTTATTTCATTAAAGTAATGGTTTATATTCACTGAGTTGCGACTCATAAAAATCGCATATTTATTTTTTTAGGTTCAATTGTTTTTTGAAGTGGGTTTGTATATATAGACGCCACTCTATATCAGGTCGGCCGTCTGATGCCTCAGGCAACCTTCTCCTTCTCTGCATTTTGCATTTTGAACACATGTATCAAAAGTTGTATTTAATATGAATTATGCTGGGATATGAGTTGTGTGTTTTAATTTTATATGATTTTAGTTTTTAAATAGTGTTTTTATACATATATGGATAAATGAAACGTCAGCATGATTTGTTTACATGATGAATATTTTATTATGAGATATACGCCATAGAGGTATAGGGTGTTACAGAACCTTTAGTTCTTGCAATTCTTTTGGTGTCATCCGATATGGAGCCTTTAATATTGGTGCAGATTCGGGCACCAGTTCTATCCCAAACTCTACTTCTCTATCTGGTGGAAGTCCAGGTAGCTCTTCAGGAAAAACATCCTTGAACTCCTTCACTATCGGAAGTCTTTCAATGGGGTCCGTTTCTTGCTTAGGATCTACCAAGTTAACCAATATTGCCTCACAATCTCCTCCTTTTAGCAATTTTATGGCTTGCATGGCTGTAATAACCCTGAAATTCAAACCAACTCGAGTTTCGAAGAAAATAAAATTTTCACCCTCAGGTGGCTGAAAGAGAACTTCTCTCTCAAAACACTTGATCGTTGCATGATTTTTCGTTAGCCAATCCATTCCAAGAATTACATCGAAATCTTTCATTTCTAATACGTGCAAGTCAGCATATAGGATTTTATTCCCAAAGGAAATCTTCAAATTTCTGCACATCCACTGAGTGCTTACTCTCTTTCCTGAAGGTATGCTAACCTCTAGATTCTTAGCATCTATCATATCGCTTTCTAATTTTAACATCTTATAAAACTTGATAGAGATAAAAGAGTGGGTTGCCCCAGTATCAAATAAGACAAGTGCAGGCAAATCGCAAACCGATATCATTTTGAGGTCGAACTATCATTTTATAATATCATAGGACATAAAATACAAAATTATCCAATTCTAGGGTCAAAATATAATTTCTACAAGTTCTAGGGGTCATTTTTATCATTTTATCAAAGTTTAGGGGTGATTCGGTAATTTATATAGAGATTAGGGTTCATTTTGTAATTTTTAGAAATTCTAGGGACTATTCCGTAATTTTAGCAAGTTTTGGGGGTTAAATTGCTATTTTATAGAAGGTTTGGGATCAAACTGTAAATGTTCAAAAGTTTAGGGACCAAACCATGAATATCCAATATTTCAGGGACTTAATGGTTAATTATCCTAAACTTGGGATTTGCAATTAGGTCCCTAAGGTTTGTCAAATTCCCAAATTTTTCCCAACCCCCAAAATCACCTCCCCTACCCTTCCCCCGTCGTCCCGCCTGCCCTCCGCCGCCGCCGCCGTCGCGCCACCTCCACTGCCGGCGACCCATGTCGCCGGCGACCGCTCTCACCACCCACACACACATATATATACACTACTCCAGACATATATATATATATACCATCCAGCTTCGCCGCCGCTGCTGCGGCGGCTCCCCTTCACCCTCGCCGGCGCAAGCCCAGCACCGCCACCACTTCACCAACCTCCATCTACTTCCACCCAAGACAACACCCAACCCAAAACATACATATATATACACCCGAATACATACATATATATATATACGCCACTGCCGCTGCTTCCAGCGGCGGCTCTCCTTCCTTAGCTATGTCGGCGCTACACCCACGCCGGCTTTTTCCCAACTCCGGCACCCAAAACACCATACACAGTTTCCAGCACACACACATATACAACCAACACATATATATATAGACATTTCCAGCACAGCCGCCGCTAGCTGCGGCGGCCTTTTATACACTCTCGCCAGTGCTACAAGCGCCGACCACCACCGTATACACACCCCTCGCCAGCGTGACCGAGCGCCGGCACAAACACAGTGGCAACACCTAGCAGCAGACGGAGAGAGCGAGCGAGACCAAGAGAGCGAGAATAGAGAAAAAAATTAAAGAGAGAAACAAGATCGATTGAAGTTCCAGGCCCGGATTCATGACGGGCTTGTCCAAAATTATACCTTAACCGGAAGAACTTATCGGAAAAGACCTCGCCGGCGGTGAGAGAGATGGCGGTAGTGATGAGTGAGAAAGAAGAGGAAGATGATGCTAATTTTGAGAAAGAAGAAAATAAATGGAAAGGGTGAAGAAATGCTTAATTGCTTGATATCCACTAATTCTCATCAACCAAAGACCCTTATCAAACAATTACCTAAGATAAAACTATAGCTTAGATTAGGTGTCCAAATTTTGGTGGTGTGTAGGAGGAAATAAGCCAACAATTCTTATCCTAACAAAATCAAACAACTAGGTTATTAATTTGATCTTAGCAAATATATGGGTATTACAGCAGGAACCCATTTACTACGCAACACATATATGTGGTTGAGCCATTCATTATTTTTCAGCGTGGAATATGTCATGATCTCCATCCAATGTTCTTCAAATTCTCTAGTAAATTCGGAGTTCATAACTACATCATTCAAACGGTAATAATAATCTCGATTTGTCACCGCAATAATCTTTTTCGAAAATTTATTAAGAATTTTCCAAATACAATATCGTGGTTTGAAACACGTGTGCAATAACTTTGGTCATTGCAGGATCTTGGTCTGTAACAATAACAAAAGGATGACTACCTGGCATAGCCTGAAGCCATGTATTAAATAACCAAATAAATTAATCTGCTTTCTCATCACTTCTCATGACTTAAAAATCCACATCCAAGTATGATTGTTTGGCCATAATGGTTGATCCCGGTTATTGGAGCAAAAATCATGCTATACTTATTTGTGTTATATATTGTATCAAATACTATAACTTCACCAAAAAAATTGTAAGACCTTCTCGCTATAGCATCAACCCAAAACTATTTTATGAGTTTGTTCTCCATGTTTAGTTCAAAGTCAAAGAAAAATGAAGGATTTTTCTTTTTGTCTGACCAGAAAGACTCAATTAATGTTTCAGCATCTATTCATTTTTGTTCCTTCTGTAAATTTCTTCAGTAATTTCTAATATCCCGTTCAGTACATCCAACATGTTTTGGACCACCAGATTCAATTTCCATCAATCTCAATTGTTGGCATGTTGGTATATTTGCTTCAGATATTTAT
Organism: Scutellaria barbata; assembly: GCA_028654395.1. Classification (NCBI taxonomy): domain Eukaryota; kingdom Viridiplantae; phylum Streptophyta; class Magnoliopsida; order Lamiales; family Lamiaceae; genus Scutellaria; species Scutellaria barbata. The sequence goes on from CM053650.1 coordinate 10,069,902, forward strand.
TCAGTCAACGCCCACCAGATTCAATTTCCATCAATATCAATTGTTGGCATGTTGGTATATTTGCTTCAGATAATTGTTCAGTCAACGCTTTTTTTGCCATTGACACATGACGATGCGACCTCAAATGTACCTTCCTTGGAGTTGTAAGTCCATAATTGTGATTCTCAATAAATATGCTCACGGCCCAATTTGGTCCAGTTTCTATCTTTGCAATTGCTAACTTAGCTTTGCAACCAACTCGAATTATTCCCCGATTCCTTTCACCCTTTTGTTTATTTTGATTCATTTTTTTGACCTTTCTTATAGCATACAAATGATTTTCATATTATTTCACATGTCTCCTTTTTTCTTTTACTATTGTGCAATCTTGTACTAAATCCTGCCTCCTTTGCATAAGCATTATAAAATTCAAACGCATCTTCGATTGTGAGAAATTTCTGTCCAATTTTAGGTTTATGTTCCTCCAAAACTTACTGGATAAACAGATTATTTGGAGAATCTTCTTCCATCTACAAAAAAAAATTAGTTAATGCTGAAAATCTTACAATTTCAACTAAGTGCTCACCCAAATTAATGGATAACGTAAAAAAATGATAATAAAATTTAGAAAAAATATTGACGAAAGTTCTTAGGGATGATGAAAGAGAAAGCCCCACTTTTAAAATTTGATTCAATGAGAGGTGCAGATGCTGGAGTGGATAAGAATTGAGAAGAAGGTGTATGATTTAGTGATGTTAAACCGAGCCGGGCAAAACGGGTCAGCCTATTTAACCCTAAATGCAGGGTTAGGTCCGAGATATGAGAGACCCGTTTAAATCCGGGCCTTTTTGGCCCTGTCCTATTAGCCTGCGGGCTAAACGGGCCAGCCCGTCGGTTAACCAGGCCAACCCATTTAGCCCGATTAACAAAATAAGTAGCCGTGCAACCTACTAGATTCCAACCTGCAACTTGAGGTCCTCCACTCTACCAACTGAGCTAAGGTGGGTTTCATATTTAATTATGTCTATAATATTATTTAAATAAAATGTAGTTGATGTTAGAAAGCAAAAATAATGATGTTAACTTCTTCAAGTATAGTTTCAAATCAGTTATTCTGATTAAATGCATCTTAAACTTTATTAATTAAAATCTATTAATTTATAATAAATATAGATAAGGTATGTGTCGATAAAACTAAATCAATAGTATTGTTTTATTATTTATGCTTATTTTGTATTATTTATTTTAAATACATAAGTTTATGATCTATAGTTTTGATTTTATATTGATTTTTTTACGTAGCCTGGTTAGTGGCCCGTTTAAGACCCGCTAGGGTTAGGGTTAGGTTCTCACTATGAGCGGTCCATTAAAAGTGAACCGAATAAGGTCCTAGCCCGTTTAGCCCGTGGCCCTATAGGGCTAGGGCCAGCCCATTTAACATCTCTAGTATGATTGATGTGTGAGATACGAATTGTTAAAAAGTTATATATTGATGAGGGGTTAGGTCTATGTTTGAGATGATAATTTTTAAGGGAGTCCATATATGAAGATATTAATAGTGATTAGATGTTTGAGATAAGAATTAATAAGAAATTTCCTATGTGAAGTGGTAGCGTGAAAAAATGATTCTGTGTATCAGAGTTTTGATGAGACATGCACCTGAAAAATGCGCACCGTATTCACTTCTTTAAGATTCTTTTTTTTTTAATTTTTTATATTTTATAATATACATAGAATTATTTTTTGACGCTACAACTTCACATAGGAATTTTCTTATCAATTATTATCTCAAACATCTAATCACTATCAGCATCTTCATATACAGACTCTCTTATCAATTATCATTTCAAACATAGACCTAACCCCTCATCAATATAGACCTTTTTAACAATTCATATCTCACATATCAATCATACACCTTCTTCCCAATTCTTATCCACTCCACCATCTACACCTCTCATCGAATCAAATTGTAAAGATGGGACTTTCTCTCTCATTGTTCCTGAGAACTTTCGTCAATATTTTTTCTAAATTTTTTTTTTATTTTTTAATATTATCCATTAATTTGGGTGAGCAATTAGTTGAAATTTTAAGATTTTCAGCATTAACTAATTTTTTTTTGTAGATGGAAGAAGATCCTCCAAATAATTTGTTTATTCCGTAAGTTTTGGAGGAACATAAACCTAAAATCGGGTAGGAAATTCTCACAATCGAAGATGCGTTTGAATTTTATAATGCTTATGTAAAGGAGGCAGGATTTAGTACAAGATTGCACAACAGTAAAAGAAAAAAAGAGACAGGTGAAATAATATGGAAATCATTTGTATGCTATAAGGAAGGTTAAAAAAATAAATCAAATAAACAAAAGGGTGAAAGGAATCGGGGAATAATTCGAGTTGGTTGCAAAGATAAGTTAGCAACTGTAAATAAAGAAATTGGACCAAATTGGGCCGTGAGCATATTTATTGAGAATCACAATTATGGACTTACAACTCCAAGAAAGGTACATATGTTGAGTCGCATCGTCATGTGTCGATGGCAAAGAAAGCGTTGACTGAACAATTATCTGAAGCAAATATACCAACATGCCAACAATTGAGATTGATGGAAATTGAATTTGAGTGGGTGTTGACTGAACAATTATCTGAAGCAAATATACCAACATGCCAACAATTGAGATTGATGGAAATTGAATCTGGTGGTCCAGAACATGTTGGATATACTGAATGGGACATTGGAAATTACAGAAGAAATTTACAAGAGGAACAAAAAGGAATAGACGCCGAAACATTAATTGAGTCTTTTTGGTTAAAGAAAGAGAAAAATCCTTCATTTTTCTTCGATTTTGAACTAGACATGGAGAACAAACTCATAAAATATTTTTGGGCCGATGCTATAGCGAGAAGGTCTTACAATTATTTTGGTGATGTTATAGTATTTGATACAACATATAACACAAATAAGTATATTATGATTTTTGCTCTAATAACCGGGATCAACCATCATTGTCAAACAATCATACTTGAAATAATCGGGATCAACCATCATGGTCAAACAATGGTACTTGGAATAATCGGGATCAACTATCATTGCTAAACAATCATACTTGGATACAATCATACTTGGAATAACTGGGATCAACCATCATAACCAAACAATTATACTTGAATGTGGTTTTTTAAGTGATGAGAAAGCAGATTCATTTATTTGGTTATTTAATAAGTGGCTTCAGGCTATGCCAGGTAGTCATCCTTCTGTTATTGTTACAGACCAAGATCCTGCAATGACCAAAGTTATTGCACAAGTGTTTCAAACCACGGTATTGTATTTGGAACATTCTTAATAAATTATCGAAAAAGATTAATGCGGTGACAAATCGAGATGATTATTACCGTTTGAATGATATAGTTATGAACTCTGAATCTATTAGAGAATTTGAAGAACATTAGATGGAGATCATGACATATTCCACGCTGAAAAATAATGAATGGCTCAACCACATATATGTGTTGCGTAGTAAATGGGTTCCTGCTTATGTTAAGCATGTATTTAGTGCTGGAGTTTCTAGTAGTCAAAGAGTTGAGAATGGTTATTCTTTTTTCAAAAGATATATTTCAGTCAAAAATTCATTAATGGATTTTATCACACGATTTAATAGAGCTCTTAGACATCAACGACACAAAGAATTGGAAGCTGATCATGTTGATATTAATGAGCAACCAACATTGAAGACACTTTGGCCAATGGAAGCACAAATGGCAAAGATATACACAAGGAAAATTTTCAACTTTTTTCAGGAAAAAATGTGTCAAAGTCATGCTTATTTTGAGAATTTGAAATGTGATGATGAGTTGCAAACAATCTATACTATATTCAGGATTGATACAAGTTCAACATCAAGACAACGAGAGCTTATATACACCAAGAGTTCAGATGCATTAACAATAGTTGTTTACAATTTGAGTTCAAAGGAATTGTTTGTAGACACATTTTGACATATTTTCATGTGAAACATATCTTTGAACATCTATCTAGATATATTCTACCAAGATGGACAATAAGCGCAAAGAGTCGAAGAATGAACGATAATTATGGTGCTGACATTTGTGATGTTCATAATAAATCTCTTCGGGTTAAATTCATTTTTAGTCCTGCTCTAAAGGCGCTGTCCATTTTTAGTCCTGTTGAAATTTGATTTTCAATTTTAGTCCTATAATTGAAAAACTTGTCCAATATAAGTCCTTTTTCGTTGGATTTTCAATTTTCTGATCATATTTCGGTGAGTGTGCTACACTCGTCCCCAATCCGAACATTTCAAACAACTTATGCTGACATGGACGTTTTTTCACATGTGGAATTTCTTTATGATATTTTTCAATTCAATTATTTTGCCACATCATATTTTTGATTTAAATTAAAAAGAAAATCTAAATCTCAACTTAAACAAAAATTAAGAAGAAAAAAGCGTGCACCCTAATCCAAAAACACCATACATCTCCCCCAAATCCCTAAATAAAAATGAACACCTACATTCGATTAGGGTTTGGATTAATCCACACCCAAATACCAATATTAGCTCAAAATCAAGGAAGATATCTAGGGTTCCTTGCGAAACATCAGACATAATGGTGCATTTGAGTGAGGGGGTCTGAAAATGCTAAAGTAAATCCGTATTTTGGTGAGTTTTCTTTTACTAATCTATCTCGACAATGACATGTGTTGGTTTTAAAAATTTTGAAGAATTGAAGCAGTTGTATCTACAGAGCATAGGTTTGAAGCAGTTGTATATGTTAGATTTGAAAAAAAATGCACAAACAAAAAGAGGCTGATGTTGTAGAGAATAACAATGAGAATCCTGTAGAAACTGAAAATGAAGCACATGAACTCTATGATGATGATGAGTTGTCTGAGGATAGTGATTTTGTTATTGGGGATGATGTGAGTGATGATAATGAATGTGAGCTTTTGAGAATTTAGAAAATGATGAGGTGAAGATTCATGAAGCTTATTTAGAGAATAATTCTGATAATGACGATTTTGATGATAATGCATCTAGTGAGGAAGATGTAGTTGAAACTGTTAATGATGATTTTGATGAGGGTAGGGTTTCTGATGATGAAAACAAAGAAGAGCAATATCCAATTTTCAATCCTAAAACATTGTTTAACCCCTCATTTGTTTTAAAGATGGTATTTAGTTCTAAAACTGAATTTAGGAAAGCTGTACAATCACATGCTATCAACTCTAAAAGAAGTTTGAAAACTGTGAAGAATGATAAAATCAGGGTTTATGTGAAGTGTAATAGAAAAAATTGTAAATGGAAGATGCATTTACTGAGGATGAATAATACTACAACTTGGCAACTAAGAGAGTATTATGACAAACATGAGTGTGCTGTAAGTCCAAATGAGAGGATAAGTACTACTTATGAACAAACTACTAATTCCAACAAGAGATCAATTTGCAATCCACCAACAAATAACAAGAACAAGTTGAATTAACACAAACTGCCTCCACAAACTCTTAGACTTATCCTTCAGCTTCTTCTTCTCTTCTTTGTGAATCTTGTTATGCGTTAACAAATTTTTGGTCTCTTATTTCAAGTTCTTGATATCAATCTTGAGGTCTATCATTTCTTCTTTCAACAATTTTTTGCTTTCTTTGAGTTTAATGTAATCTTCGTATAACTTCTCGTAGTCTTCTTTCAAATTCTCATATGCTTTCCTCAAATTTTCATACTCTTCATTATCATCCTATACAAAAAAGTCACAACCACCTTTCTGTTACAAAATAAAAAATATAAAAAATCAAACTTTAACATCTTAAGAAAAAAACATAGAAAAATCAAAGACGACTGGAAGCATACTTTCAACCATAAAATTGAAAAACGTATGTTATATCTCAAACAACCCCAAAATCTCTTCCCTCAATTTGTTGTAATCTTTGAACTTCGGAGAACATCATGTCTTCCACATAGGCACTCATGTGGCGTTGAGACTTGGGAAAGATCAGACATTGTTGAAAGCTTGAAGATCTTAGGCTTAGGGTTGTTGGGGAATTATAGTTCTTGAGTTTAGGAAATTAGGGTTCTTGAGTTTGGGAAATTTGGGAGAGATTTCAGTATAAATGAAATAATTACTTGGTAATTAAGTGTAAATTGAAAATATTATGTGGCAAAATAATGGAGTTGAAAAATATCATAAAGAAATTCCACATGTGAAAAACCATCCACATCAGCATAAGTTGGTTCGACGGCGGCGGGGTCCCACCTGCATATACTGACCGAGCCGGCTAGTGGGCTTTCGACAGTCCAGATGCCGGGCAGAGATGCTATAGTGACACCAGTTCCTGAGTTGCCCTGGTAGTTCCTGAGTTACCCTGGTAGTTCCTGAGCTGCCTCTTGCCTCGGGTCTGGGCCTCTTGGTCGGTGGGGATCGAGAAGCCTTCTCCTTCGAGACGGGAACTGGGACAGACATGGCAGACGTAGGGCGTTCAAGGCCCCGACCTTTGCCCTGGTCGGGAGCTGGAGGCTTGGAACCTGAAGCTCTGGCCTGCTCGGTTTGTTGAAGAATGCACTCCCGAGGATTCATTCTCAGCTGCAGGCCTTCTCGAGGGAGGATGGCTGAAAAATAAAGAAAAATAAAGGGTTAAAAATTAAAGCATTATGCCAAGCCGAACATAAAAAAAAAACTTACTGAGAAAGTTATTCGGGGCAGGTTGGAATGGGAGGATGAGGCAAGCCTGAGCAAGACTCTCTTCGGTTATGAACGACTTCAAGGTTCGTCGAGACTCGATGGTGCTATCCTGAAGAAACATTATCTTCTACGAGCAAGCATCACCGATCACGAGCCTCTGGATGGGTAACTCTGTAAAATGAAAGGTAATTAAAATCATAAAAGTTGAGCAGTAATAAGAAAATATTAATGTACCGTTTGCTATCCCAAAGAGAGTGGGACAGGACACTCACTGCGGCTCCAGTTGACCGGGCAGGCCAAGACTCATCCAGTCACCCCTAACCCAAAACCACTTGATCTTCCAATCCTTGACGGAGGATGGAAGACCGTCAAGGATTGGAAGACCGCAGACCAGCTATGGCCGGAAAGATCGGGGGATAGGTAGTAGAGGTGGTTCTTGGTCCCGGGCAAGAGCTTGATGCTTAAAACCCAGGCTAGCTCCTGCGGTATGGGGACCTCGAGGTTAAATGTCCAGAAGAGGACGAGCAGGCCAAGGATGGACGACCAGCTATTTGGATGGAGTTGAGCAGGTACGATCCCCTAGTTCCAAAGATAGCCGGTCAGATAAGGTGTTGGTCCCAAGTGGTGTCTGAGGTTCAGAGGGGGGGGTGAATAAACCTTGGTCGATTTTCAAAATCTTTTAAAACAACCGTTCTACACTGCAAGTTACTTGAGCTTGCAGCGATAGATGGTTACTGCTTGCAGCGCTACGATGCAGTGGTGCATGCTGTAACCTGGAGTTTTATACGCAGCGGAAATTAACTTTAAAACACAAAGCTGTTTTTCTCAAGAATGCTTCTTTCAAAACGTTTTAAGATGAAAGACAGATAATAATGCAGAAGATAAACACACAGATAAATAAAACAAATAAACACTTATGGCTTATAGTGGTTCGAAGGTGGTGTAATCCTTCTACGTCCACTCTACTGCTCCTCGAGAAGGAACTTTGTTAAGCAAGATTGATTTACAGGACTCTCCTAACAATCTATCAACTTTACAAAGCAAACCACCTACTGAAGTCCAGCGTACACACAGCAACTGCAAACTTCAAAGGCTAACCCACACAGGGTTCTACACTCCCACACAGGGAAGCTGCCTAACTTTAGACAACTAAAAAAACAGCAAGGATCTCTCCTATCAACTGCTTGATACCACTAAAACAACCTAAGCACACAGCAACAAGGTTAAAGGATAAAAAGGTTTTCTTCAACTTGTGCTTCGAAGTGAGCTTCTGAATCCGTAGGGAAACTTTCAGCTTGAACTTGCTTCACTTCGATAGGTTGAGTGACTGATACTGATTGTTGGCTTGAATGCTTGAATTTGTAAGATTGAAACTTTTACGAATGGATTTTGGTTCTCAGTAACAGTAACCAGCTTCAGTGCTCCTCAACCTCTATTTATACTTGTAGGAGAAGATGTCCGTTGAAGAAGACATCCCTCTTTTGAATTTGAAGTAGCCTGACCAAAGTATGGTTCGCATTTAATGCGACTTGACTTTTCCTTTCGGAGCATTTAATGCGGCAGTTGCGACTCGCAGCTTTCTGCAGCGCGTCAGTCCATGTGGCATCTTCTTATTGGCTTCATGTCTGCTACTTTGACTTTTTCTTGAACGGCTCTTTTAGTTTTGCTTGAATCTCCGTTCCTCGTACTGCATTTATCCTTCCTAGGATTTGCAGGATACTTCGTCGTGTAGTTTGCGCTGTATTACTTGACTGACTTGTAACTCTGCGCTGTATCCTTGGTCCTTGTGCAGCTGATACTTCTCTGCAGTGCTGCAGTAAGCTAGACCTGGTTGCAGTATCTTCTGGCAGTGCTGCTGTAACTTCTTTCTAGCAGTACTCCTGTTGTAGTGTTGCTGCACGCCGTTCTTTCATGCTTTGCTGTATCGAAGTATAGCCTTATATATACATTGTTGTTCCTTCCTTCTTTCATCTATGTTGTATCCTACTTTCTTGCAGCGATACTGTATCCTACCTTCTTGCAGCGATATCTTCCCTTAAGGCTTAGATGCAGCTTTATCCTTTTTCATCCTCCATTTTGACACTTAATACAAGACTCAATTCTAGTCTATTTATTCACTTAAACATTGTGAAAAATGGGGTACTCAAAACTTCCTATTACATATTTAGTTTGTCTCATCAAAATCTAAACATTGAAATCCCAACATAAGGAGCCAAGGGGAAGCGGAGACCAGCCTCCAGAGCCCGAATGCTGATCGTCACAGTCTCTGAGCGGTTTGTCCATCCGTGTGTCCAGCCTCGGGACAGTGAATGTCATCCCCTCAGGTATGTGGAAGAGCGCGGGCCATCTGTCCAGCTCAGCTCTGGTGACCACAGAAGGCCAAAAGAACACCTCCGAGTCTGCGGATGGTTGCTCGATCCTCCTATATTGCCTTGGGGACCTCGACACCCCTATGGGGATATAACGGGATACTTGTCCCGATGTCCCCACCTCTTCGGTTACCGGTGGAGTTGAGCTCCTAATTTCTGGAGACTGGGAGGAGCTGGACTCCAAGCTCTGCTCCTCGGAGCTATATCCTTTGTACCCAGATTTCTCCTGATCGTAGTCCTGGGCTGACCCGCATTGAGAATCGGAAGACATTGTGAAAAAGTTATAAATACCTAAAAAGACTTTGGACGGTGGATTTCGAACGGTTGATTCTTCACAGGTGATCCTGCTCGGTTAATTCTGATCGGAAAATGCAAGAATTTCTCTAAGGGTTTAAAGTTCGTGAAGGTCAAAATGATCAGAAGTCGCCCTTATATATAAGGAGAGCGCGACCTTTCGACTTCTTCCTGCCAGGATGTGACACGTGGCCGATCAGACGGCTATTTTTCCATGATGCTTCGTCTCCCTATGTACCAGATGATGACATGCGTTCGATCAAGGGAGATATGCTTTCTCATACTTGACTCAAATTCGGCTCGGCTTGGCTGGTGAAGTTCTGATTAGGTCCTGACAGAACAAAGTTTCTATCAAAACCTAAGGGGCTATTGTTGGACCCCCAACCCGAGCTGGAACAGAAAACTGAGCTGACCGGTCCACGGAGGTGGCCTTCAGGAGCCTAGTCCAAACAGTCCAAGCTCATTCAAAGAGCCGGCCAGGATGCTTTAGCTAGACGACATTTCACCAATCCGATCAGGATTATTTCCATGGCAGGTTCGTATCCGCATGGCCGATCCGGACAGGATATACCGAGCAGGGAATCTCCAGTGATTATGAGATCGTGGGATAGCCTAACCACTCACTCCCTCGAAAGTAGGCGAAAATCAAGGAATACGTGCCCACTACTTGGGCTCTTCTTTAGATATAAATAGATGTAATTTCAACTTGTAAAGGGTTCGAACTTTTCTGTATTCAAGTACGAGAGAGCTGATTTCTCTCATATAAATTACATAAGATTTTGGTCGGCCACATAAAACCGTCAAGGATCAGTCGATCAAATTCGTCCGAGTAGGCTCCGGGTATAGTATTTTCTGCACTTCTTTACATATTTTCACTCCATTTTTGATCCGATTGACTTCATTTAAATCTGGATTTACCTAATTTGAGTGTTCGACTAGGAATTAATCAATTATAAATTCCGACGTCAACAGTTATTTTATACATATATATGATATTTCTCTCTTACTCCGTAAAACATTATTTCTGATATATTTTATTTTCATTTATTTTTCTAAAAATGTCAAAATTAGTTGTTTGTTGGTGGAGTTTTGTTGTTTTAACTGTTATGTTAGGTTCTTTTTTTTATTTTTTCACATGTGTTGTTGGTGATTATGACATTGATCAAAATTTGGATTTTTCGAATAAAATCACGTATTTATTTTCAAATTGATAAATTCATTTCCATTACGAAAAAAGTTAACGTTGTGTTTACTTTCAAAATTGGTAAAATTTAAATTTGCTCTTTGCACTTTCAATTTCTTTGGTTTTTGCCTTCATATCTATTATTTTTAATCCTCATATTTTTTTTATTACTTTGAATAGATAAAAATTTAATAAAAATAAAAGTATATTTTATAAGTAATCATAAAATATAGTGTATGCGGCAATAAAAATTTGAAAATATTGGAAGCCAAATTAAAATTAATGTATTATATAATTTATTCAAGTAATTTTAAAAATTTTATTTGAGATGTGTCAATAATTTTTAAATTATGATTAAGTATTTTGTCACGCCCCATTTTCTTACAATAACATTTATCAGAGTTTTCCACACGGGCGTGCAGGAAGAAGAAAAGAGGTAGGAGACGAACATAAAATATTACATATCAACCATCGGTTCAACCGATTTAAACATAATATTTACAGCAGAAAAACATCAGGATCTCACATCCCGAATACACATCATCAAACCACCAAACATGGATTTCTTACAATATTGTTTTATAAAGAGAAAGTTCGAGAAACATCATATTAAAGAAAGTTACAGATCCAAAAATAAATGTAGCACCTCATCTCTCCTTCTAGGGTTCATCATGCTCATCACCTCCTGTAACGTGAATTACAGAATAAGGGGTGAGTGCGTTGAATACACTCGTGGGGAATAAAATCCGCGTCGAAAATCTTCAACAAATATTTAAATCAGAAATACGCATACTCATCACGAAACACAGCACGAAATATGCACAGCAGACATTAGAAATGGTAAGGGACGAATAGGTGCGGGCATCGCCCGTCTTATCCCATAAAACGGTCTCAAATACCGCTGGTGCATTTCAAGGACCACCAAACCTTTCATAGAAGAATGGGGGTTAGGGACGAATGCATGAAGGGGCGCCTCAGCGGGCCCACCCCTCACAGTAATAAGTATGTCACAGCAAATATATAATCACAGCATTTAGTATTCCTCAATCATGCTTGGAATAAGGAAAACTGTAAACAGATAAAGAGTTAGAAATTACCCCCACCTTGTTCGGTGGTTACCACGTGAGTTGCAAGTATCGAAGATCACGTATCCCAAAGCTTCAATCCAACAGGTAGCCTACATAATTTACGGTGTTTTTAGATATTTATGAAATATAATTAAGGATTTAAACGATATCGGATCGGATACTATCGATCGAAACGAGACGAATCGGAACGGTAGGCCTAACGATTGAGGTTGAAGAAAAACGAGAGAGAAATATCAGTTTATACAGCTGAGGTGAAAGAGAATGAAATTTGGATCACAACGAAACAAGAATGAGCTCAATCGGAGTTGAAACGAGTTCGAACGGAGCGTTTTAAGATTGAAGGGTATTTTGGTAATTTGGTCAAAGGGTTGCCTTTGACCGGGACCCACGACCTCCGGTCAACGATATTTTATTGGCAACGTCTCGATGTTAAAGAACGTCGAAAAGAAAACGAGATTCGAATCGAAAACGAATCGAAATTACGTCGTCGTACGCGTGTTCCCGTCGACGGGAAAATTTCCCGACGGCGTCTCCCGTCGACTGCCTAGTTTTCTAGATAGCGGTGCAGGTTGCTCCCGTCATCGGGCCTGCTCGAGCAGCCACCGGCGGCGGTGTCGCCACCCTATGCCGCCGAAACTTAGTCCTATGGCTAGCCTGAATCACCGGCTACCAGATCCGGCCATCCCTCGCCGAATTCTGGCGTGAATAGTACCATAAAAACAGCCACGAAAACCCTTCGTCAAACACAATTTACACAAACACAATACAACAACTACTTTTCCAATCCATTTTCCGGCACCGGCGCCACCCCTCCAGTGGCTAGCCCACCACTCCGGCAGCCCTTCCGGTGCCTGCAACCTCGAGAAAAAGAGCAAGAGAGAGAAAAACGGGAGAGAGAAAAGGTGGCGAGAAACAAGGGTTGGGGTTTTGGAGATGGTTTTTCGCCGTTTTCCGGCGAACGGAGAATCGGAATTGAATTCCGGAAGTTGCCCTAGACTCGTATCGTCAAGGGCTACGTTATATATGAAAATCAGCCGAAACGGACGGGTTTGGCTTTTTCCGGCGACGGCAGTGGCGGTTTTTCGCCATTTTCCGGCAAACGGAGAATCGGAATTGAATTCCGGAAGTTGTCATAGATTCATCTCGTCGAGGGCTACGTTGTGTACGAAAATCAGTAAAAACGGACGAATTTAGAATTTTCCGGCAGCAGCAGCGGCAACTCCGGCGGCGGCTCCGAAGACTCCGGCAGCGGCGGCGGCGGATCCGGCGACTTCGGCGGCGGCAGCGGTGATCGGAAACAGAAAAATAAATAAAGAGACGAGAGAGAAAAGAGAGAGACTTACGTGTTTTCGTCGCTTTTCGGCTCGTTCGAAGAAAGGTGAAAAAAAATGAAATGAATGAGCGCCTATTTATAGAAAATGTGGAAAATTTACTGTTCATGATAAGGTCGGTTACTGTTCATCCAGATCCCGTTCCGTGTTTTTCCGAAACTTCGTATTTTACCCTTTTCTTCACCGTTTGAGTTACGAGTGTCCGATTGACCTCTAGTTTGTTTCTATCTTCTCATTTTTTCATTACGCATCTAATGTTATAAAAATATTCTATTTTCCATGTCTATGAATTTTATCCATTTAAAACCTATCGTTAAACACATATTTGAAACGCACGTAATTAAATTAAACACTCAAGAATTAATACACATAAGATATTTCAATTAAGATTTATTTATTTAATTAACCAATTATGATTCGTTTTTATCCTGGGCGTTACATATTTGATAATATATTCTACGAGTTGATTTTTTATTTTTTAATATTTATATATTATTAATTTTTAGATATTTAGATTTAGATATTATATATGAATAGGAAGAAGAAGAGGGGAGGTGAAAAGAGAGAAATTGTAACAGTTGTTTAAGAGAGACACATGATATCTCTAGATTTTTTACAAAGTGCTGAGGTGGCGGCTCCAAATTGTTTCTAAAAACTTTGGTGGCGAGCTTTTAAAAAGCCAAACTCCACTTTTATAAATATAGATTTAAATGGGTTACACTATTTTATTATTTCGTGTAAAGTGAAAATTCGTGAATAATAATTATAGTTACAATAATTATTTTATTTTCATGTAAAATAATAATAGGGTCTTACATAATTTTTTTTTCAAGAGGTTACACAAAAATTAAATATAAAAATACCCCTTAAACTTTATTAAGAAATAATTTTAAAGGAAATGGACCAATTTCTAGATCTTACACGAACATTTCCAATTAAAGAAAAATTATGTAACTGTTATCAATTATCAGTAACTTTCATCCACTGTTCGGATGTGACAATAGAAGGCAATTTTGACTTTTGACCAATTTAAAAAAAACAATAAAATTATAGTTGGTGGTGGGAAAAGATAAATATTATATATTTTGTGGTATATTAATATATTTTTTTATTATATTGAATGGTATTTTGGGAATTAACTGTATGGAAGGTGGTAATTTGGGTTTCGTGGCACAAAAATACCCTAGAACTAAATTTTCCGCCCAAAATCCAAATTTTCACTTTTTTTTTTTCCTTTTAAGAAAATCTATAACAAATTTTTAGATTAAGTATTTATTTAGATATTATCATTAATTTAAAATTTTATCTATAAAGAGTCATTCGGTTTTTATTCATAATGTTGATAAATTTATTGAAGATGTGGTCTTTCAATTGGACGTCAATGAAGACAATGGCGTTCATTTAATTCATAATGCTCCAATTGATATTTTGAATTCATCAAGCATTGTTATCATTAAACTTTGCCTATACGCCTCTACATTTAGTGAAGCAAAATTTAAAATCTTATTGTATGTCTTCTTAAAGAAATTTCTTATCATTCTATTTTTATTCCATACAAACATACATTTATATAGTCATTTCTAAAAGTATATTTTGGTGCTACTTTTTTATTTTTTATTTTTATGTCCCTATATTTTGGTGTCAACCTAATAACTATAAATTAAAGTATGAGATGGATATTGATGCTGTGGAAATCGTATACATCGTTTTCTTTAGTTTCTTAGACGTTTTAATAGGTAACTCTTTGTTTATGATCAGAAAATTCGCTCATTATTAAATAAGATAAAACTTCATCAAATCTTCTATTCGAAATTTCTCACATAAATGAATATATCAATTTACTTTACACATTACTAATATTCAATTACGAAATTGGATTCTAATAAAAGAAACACGTTGTAATGAATGAATTGAATTGATAGAGAAGTTGTCAAAGATTATGGAACTGTTTGCAAAAAATTATGCTTCAAAAGAAGTGAGTTTAGTGATCGATGTCGTAGAATTATTAAATAATAAAAGTGTGAAGTGATTGAAATAAGAAGTGAATATTTGTATAAAAAGAGAATTAGAGTGTTTGGCAAAAAAAAAAAAAAGAGTCAAATATCTCATGATATTTTTAAAACAATAAAAAATCATTCACCTTTAAATCTCATGTGTAATATTTTATGCATATTATATTATAAAATTAAGTGTATAGTATAATAATGTGACCGTAATAGTGAAGTGAGAAAATCAACTACAGATATTGTGTATATGAAAAAATTTCAAAATTTATAGATTATATATTTGTTATACGATATATATTCATTTGGATTTAATATAATTTTTTTTATTTCAACAAAATTTATACATTATATATATATATGGAAATACATCTTTCTAACCAATAATTATAACAAACCATTTTTTTTTTACACACTTCATAAAAAATAAGTTTTTTACCTTTTTTTTTTTTTTTCAATATCTAAATGTCTTTGCTTCGTGATCTAACACAAGGTTTATGATCTAATCCGATTTTTTTGTTTTAACATGAGTTTCGTAGTCTAACTCATATTTTGGACACATGTTTTTATAGAAAAAAGTATTTTCAATTTTGTGTTATAGATATTAGGTAGAAACACTCGATACCCCTATTATATATTGTGTATCAGTAATAATATATATTGGCTTTTTTTTTTTTTTAAGGAACTAAAGATCATCTCCAAGGGAGTGGTAAATTTGAACTTAAACTCTAATTTGGTGAAAAAAATTTCTCCAATGCAATGACAAATTTGAACTCAAATTACCACCATGAATAGTAAATGACAAATTTGACACTTACTATTTCAAAACTCAAATTCACCTTTTGCTTTATTTTTTCTTTTTTATTTAATTTTGAGTTTTTTTTGTGTTTTTTGATATATTTTCATTTTATTGTAGCAAGTTTCATTTTATTGTACCAAATATTTTTTATATAATTATTAATTTATTTTAAATATTATGTCTACAATAATTTAAGTTTAGATTTTTGAAAAAAAAATTGAAAATATATAACTTAATTGTATTGTAATATTTTATCATACTAACACAAATTGTAACTAATAGAAATATAAGAAGATATTGTTAAAAATTAAAATTACAAAATATAATGAAATTTACTACAATTGAAAAAATTACTACATGCTAAATTTAAACTAAATAAGAAAACACAACAAGCATGCTAAATTCAGTACTACAACACATAAATATAAACGAAATACAATTAAAACAATAATAATATGAATTTTAGTACTCCAATATACCACTTCCAGGCCCTCCAATATAATGGAAATATTGCCTAAAAGTGTTGGAGGAATTTTCAGGTTGAGATTGATAAGAACTTTTTATTTAATTTTGAGTTGCTCATTTTGAAATCATTCACATCTAACCAGATCAGAAATATCTTCCAAGTTCTTAGACATTATTTTATAAATGCTTCTTCATTCAAGCCATTTTACGGCTCTTTACGGAAAGAACATATAATTTGGATCATTAATGAACATCATTATGTAATATGTATTTTTTTTCTAATTAAGTATTGCATTGTGTTGTATTACTATATAATTTTTCTTTAGTATTAATATGTATTTGTGATGAATTTCATTATATAATTTTGGTATTTTACATCAATTTTCTTTTATAACAAGAATTTTTTGTATCATTGAAATCAATATGTTTAATTTTTTTATTAACTTAAAAAAGAAATATTTGATAAAATAGAAAATTCAAAAGATAAAAATTAAGAATATTCTATAAGAATGTTCCTATTAAGTTAAAACTTGAGTTCAATGATTGGAGATGATTTTACTATTTGGTGGTAAATTAGTTTTTTTTTATGACAAATTTGTCATCAAGATTGGAGATGGTCTAATATATCTACCGTGTTGCACATAACATTATGATATTTATAGTCAAATTATAAAATTTATTGTATAAGAAATTAGAACTTTCATATTTGATAAATACATAAATAAATTTAAAACGTGTATAATAGTAAGTAATTGTTTTTAATAATTGCAAACTTTTAAAGGCTTCTTCATTTATGTTGGTCCCAGTGGTATAAGGTTAAGAGGGAATGGTGAATTAACCTTATCAAAATTTTAACTATTACTCCAAGATGTTAAGTCCTTGATGAACAGGTAGCTAGTAAGCTTGCTGCTTGATAGGTTGCTGCTTGGGCAGTGACCTCAAGACTTAATCAGAGACTATAATGCACAGCGGAAATACTTATGATTTTCGAAATAATCTTTGAATGCAGTATGCTCAGGATGCAGATAGATAATAAAGCTGTAAAACACAAGCAATCTTATAGAGGTTTAAGGGTGGAGTAATCCCTCTACGTCCTCTCTACTCCTTCTCAAGGAGGAACTTTGTTAAAGCAAGTTTGATTTACAATAGACTCTGCTAACACAAACTATACTCTAGACAAAACTGTCAGCTCTATCCACACAGGTAGCTACACAGTGACCAACTAAGTGACCCATACAGGATCTCCACACAGGTTATCCGACCCACACAGGATCCTTTCTCTTTTTCAGAGATATTACAACTTAGTAGGGTAAACTCCTGCCTAAGCGACTCCTAAACAGTCTTTAAGTAAGATATGAAATAGCAAACGAGCAAGTGCAACAAGCTCCTTAAACTTCTGAAGATCACAAAGGTAGCTGGCTTGCTGCTGCTAAGACTGAATATCTTGGATATGAATGCTTGAGCTTGAAACGACTTGATACGCGTATGTTCTCTTGATTTTTGTTCTATGTTAGGTTCTTGGTTATGTTTCTCTTGTGCATTCAGACTTCTATTTATAGGCATCAGATAGTTTTCTACCCATTGGAAAGTCAGTCCTTTGCTTGATGAGGTGTCTCTTCCTGATTGGTTCTGCCGATCTTCTGACACCTGTTCTGAAATGTCTTCATTCTGTTCTGCCACTGCCTTGTCTTTTGTCTGCGCGACTTCATTCTGCAGTCTGCTTGTACTGTGTCCTTGCTGCTTTTTCACACATGGCAGACTCTGATTTGTTGGAACTGGAGTGACTCTACTGGCTAGTCAGGTTGCACTGATTTTAATGTATCTGGAAGTATCCTCTTCGAGTAAGTCAGCTTCCTTGATCAACTCTAGGTTTCTTGTAGCATCCTTTGAAGCTTGGTTGCTGGTTGCTTGATACAGTATGCAGGTAGCAGGGACTCGGCTTTCTGGTTCCTTGGCAGAATCTTCACGTCTTTTCAGCATCCTTACCTTAGCTATTTTACATATGAAAACTTATCCAGATAGCTAATGTTCTAGTCTATTACACGCTTTGTCTCATCAAAATCTATTACATTTTATCCTAACAATTTACAATATTGATTGATACACAAATGCAGTTAAAAATATAATTAATACATAAATACAAAACCAAAATAAAAAATGACAATTAATTTAAATTTCCCTCCAAAAATCCGTCTATCGCCCCAAGTCGCCTAAAATTTGGTTTCCCTCAAACTTAACTAAAATGTATGTTTTATACACCGAAGCACCCCTCTACTCAAGTTATAACAAAACCCAATATCAATTCATCTAATTCATTAGATCCAAACTTGATTTGAGTGAGAATAACATGAAATTTTCGAAAAATCTGAAATTGAAGAAGCCGAATTTTTGTAATTTCGGGCTTATAGTCCTAAATTTGCAAAAATTAAAAAGTTCGAGGCCAAAATAAATTTGCAATTTTCCACTTTATACAGTGAGTGCATAAAATTAAAAACAAGCCGGAATATTTTTAAAGTGGAACATAATACCTTTTCTAATAAAAATATTCAAAATGAATTGATTTCTAAATGAAATAATAAGCAATATTTAAAGAAATTATTTACAAATCGAAAGTAATAATTTTCAAAGAAAATGTTATACTTTTCAGGGAAAAAAAAAAGTAATATATTTGGTGTAGACCAATTTGCCATGTACATATTATAATATATGGGATATAAATATAATTGAGAGAAGAATTAAGGTCTCATGGAGTATGTAAACATAAAACATCCATGGAGTATAAGAAACTGATCTAACTTAAAAAAAAAAAAAAAGAGAGATACAAGTTACTATACATGCATTTTAGGTGAGGCAAATAGTGCATGAGTTAACTGATTGATGTAATATTTTGTATCTGCAATTGAAGACGAAGAAAATCCTCAACTGAGCATGGAAGCATTAGAGGGCCAGGTGCATGGTACCCATACACTCCACCAGCTTTATGAAGAAGCCTCTGAAAGAGAGGATTGTATAGATACTGAAAGTCCTGCGTGGATTATATAACTGAAAAAATTCGATCAGAGAACTTGGTGTTGTCGTAGTGTTGGGCAACACCAGGAAAACACAACGGAATAAATATTAAAAACAAAAATGAACAGAGATAAAATTTATCCACGAGTACAAATATACTCGTGGACTGCCACACGGCGAAAAGCTCATTTATAATAAAAATTTTGGTACAAGGAGAAGGAAAAACAATACGTCCTAATACTATGATCAATTGGACGTATATAAAGAATTAAAAGATCACAATATGTGATACAAGAAGACTCAAATAATAAGACTCGAAAGCTCTCTTATCTATGTTCTTCAATCTCTGTTTTTCTTGATCTATGAATCTTCAAGAGCTTCCTTCTATTTATAGAGATGGTTGAAGACTCCATAATCTTCTATGATCTTCACGTGTCCACTCTCTTGAAATCAACTCCATGATCTTCACTTCACGTCCATCTCCTTTCTCTCTCCACGTTCTTGAAATCACGTTCTTTTCTTTTTCTTAAATCATATAACAAATAAAATAAAAAGAAAAGAAACAAATCCTAAAAGATAGGAATAAATGGTTAGATAAAATAATCCTTGAGATAAGGAATTAAATAACAACCAAATCATATAAACACTCAAAACCCTAACAAATCTCATTTTAAATAAAATAAATGATTTTGAAAATAATGAAAAAGGAAAAATTATTAAGTTGGAAAATCCAACGTTAACAGATACGAAATCGGAATCCAAAATCTTTGAAATGCTCTGTAATTTTCACACTCTTCTAATCCCACTTTCACTGCCACACACCCTTTCTTCACCTTCGTCTTCTTCCCACCATCCATTTTTCTACAATTGTTTTTTTTTGAAAGATTTTAGTTTGACATTTTCTTTCTTTTTGATGATGATGTATTTGGGACATGTAAGGGAGTATTTATAAGGTTAATTAGAAAACTTGATAGATAATGATCGATGTTTTGGAGGTGGAATATACATACAAATTAGGAAGTGTGTACATCTTCTAATGATTCCTTTTAAGCTTTGTTTTAGCTCGTAATTAATTAATTAATTGTCATTTTGTTTCACTGTTAAATGGGGGCATCATTTTTGAAGCATTTACTATATGCAAAGAATTAGAATATTTTGTCCACATAGATCGAGGAATTAAAGCAGGTCTCCTGTCACTCGTTGATGCCCAAGACTAGAAATTGTTTTTAATTACTTAAGGAATATTTATATTGGTAAGGAAATGTTGCTCATAAAGTCATTAATCTAGCTCATCGTGTTTTTATTTTTTTATGTTTTATAACTATAATTATACTCTTCTGGGTTTTGAATTTTTGATAGTAAGAGCTAGACTGCAATGGTTTAAATGATGATCGTACCAAATTATATAGATGGAAAAATATTCTAATTGGCCAATACATTAGTTAAAGACTTGAAATGAATTAGGACCTCCATCCTTTATATAAGAAACTTGTTTCAACTTAGAAGCCCATTAAAGAATCTATTTTTCTATAGTGTAGGAGTGTAATTTCAAAATGGTTTTCACTTTGTAACCCGAATTTTGTTTGTTTAATCAAAGGGCTAAAAGTTGGTAAAATGTTGTCCTGAAACTGAACCTTGGGATACAAATTTAGAGATGCAAACTATACCTTTTTCTTCTTTTTGAAATGTATCGTTTATACTGTCTTACATTCTTCAAGTTGGTTTGGTCTATGTGTACATGACAAAATAGGAAAGTGTCAAATAATTACATAGTACATTGAGATTCTATGTTGACAAAATTAATTTCATAATACAAAAGAGAGACAAACAAGTATATATTGAATGGAACATATAAAGTTAAGAGAATTGCATAGTATTTAGATTCTATGCTGACAAATTCAATACAAAAGAGAGACAAACAAATATATTGCATTGAACATATAAAGTTGAGAGAATTACATAGTATTTAGATTCATTCTATATGCTTCTCATTGCCTTGAACAGATAAAGTTAAGATTAGAATGTACATTCTTGTAGTAAGCTTAGATCCAATTGTTTTTTTTTTTCAATCTCTTATGTACTTATGGACTAATTTCATCATATCCATATGAATATTATTATCCCCACACCACATGATGTGTGACATATAGCACCGTTCGAAAAAATCTTACAATATTAGAGATCCCTAGAAGTTAAAAAAAGTAAGGAGTCCATTTGTGTTGAAGTATTTGAATCAGACGAGGTTGAGTTTAGAGGAAGTTCTAATCAATATATAAACATATAAAGGTAGATTGTATTACTTAATGGTAAAATAGTTTGTATATACATATTTACTGTTCAAAAGTGGTATATAACATGTTTTTGCAAAGTAGGTATATAAAAACATATTTCGTTATGGAAAAAATGGTAGTTTGCCACATTTCCACTAATGAGTATAAACCCTTCAATTCATTCTTCAATTCATATGTACGAACCTTAAACGCTTATTATGAAACAAATTGAGTATATATCTCATTAATTATTTTATCTAAATAGTAGTACTTGATGAAATGCAATATTATGATTACAAACATGGAGTTAAATGGAAACTAAATAAAAATTAAATACATGAACCATATATATGGTAAGTGTCTATCTTGTAGGATGTATTAAAATATATAGTTTACAAATATATCTTTGTGATTAAAAGAAGTAATTAGTTGTTAGCACCACATACATTTCTGATAATCCAATGAGTAACATTGACATTATTGAGTTACAATTTACTAAAAAATTCCTCCCCCACGTAGAAACACATGAACATGGTCATATGGTGATACTTACATACAATATTGGATAACATTTATGAGGATGAAGAAATGCACGTAGCCAGGTCCTGCAATTTCAGTTGTGTCGGACAACAATTATATTCTCCAGTGATATTCCTTTCGATTTGCCACTGAATGTGAAGAAAATCTTCAACTGTACAAGGCAATGTAAGGAGTCCAGAGTTGTGATAACCGTATTCCTCGTGAGCTTTATCAAGAAGCCTTTGAAAGAGTGGATTGTATAAATACGAGATTGGGATCACAAATCTTCGAAATGTACAATAATCTTGATCATTTTCATGATTATTGTTATGCCATAATTCAACTTGCACTGCAATCCACCCTTTCTTTACCTTCACCTTCTTTTGCTCTTGCATTTGCGTCATCAATTTCTTATACAAATGCAGTTTAGAATATGGTAGAAATATCGTAGTTATGTGGAATACTGAGAATACGTAGAAATTTTGGAAATACAAAGGGATGATTTATAGGACTAAATATGTTATTACTAATATAAGAAAATATTGAGGAGATGCATTGTTAGGACTACATTGTAGAATCTCAAGTAAAACTGAGAATTCCAAAGTTGTATAGGGATTCAGTATTTCTATGATCTGTAACTCTTGGCCTTTCCAAAATTGCTTTGCCCTATATTTAACTGTCTACAGTCAAGGACTAAAGAAAGAATTTCATTAGTAGTATTTAGATTATATATTGACAACTTCAATGCAAAAGAGATACCATAGTACTTCATGCTTTGATCATGTGAAGAAAAAGTTTAGAGAATAAACAATAAGAAATTAAAATGGCACTTTTGCACAAGGACAAAAGATGTACTTTGCTTAGAATGTTATGGATGACAAAGGAAACGATGATTTGAAAATTGGTCAAAATAAGTATTTGGATAGTAAAACATATTTTCAGTCAATATAGTAAAAAAAAAATTATAATTTTTTACCCACTTATCTCAAATTTTAATTAAAATATTTTGAGCGTGAACCTTCAATTAATCCCTTCACCAAACTCAATACAAGATAATATAGTGACATTATATATTATTGTGTGCATGTGTACTAAAAAATGGTTGGTACTAGGACAATCATAAAATTTTATAAATCGTCTAAATCAATCAAGTTAAATCGTATCGTATCGACATTTGTAAATGTTTTTAAATTAAATCGCACATATAATTTTATAGTAAAATGAAACTGCATAAACGTTGCAATTTATATTTTTTGATGCAAAACTGCACAACGACTGCACCGAAATGTCATATATATATATATATATATATATTTTTTTTTTTTCTAATTTACTCTTAAGATATATATTTCTAATTTACTCTTAAGATATATATCTGAAAATATAAATTTTATAATTTACTATTACTAATACAAAGTTAAGAAGTATGTTAAGATATGGAGTTTATAAACTACTATTATTATTACTATTTACTAATATAAAGTTAAGAAGTATACTAAAGATTACAATCAGAACATTTATATTATATAATAAAGCAATTGAAATGTGGAATGGATGCCAGCAGTAAATTGCTTTAAAAATACACCTTTAATGAATAAAGACAATCAAGAAGACTAAAATAGATTCAAATAAAATATAAGAAAACAAATATGAGATTGATAAATGGTCCCTCTAGTATCTATTTTATCTGTATATAAAAATTATATTTATATAATACAAAAATTATGATATAAAAAAAAATGTTAGGCACGGATTTGGGTCGGACTTGACCCGTTCATGTCTAATTGCATGAATCATGATTCATACATTCAGTGACGACATCAAAAATCTTATTGGGGGATCCAACTAACAGTTATAAAAGTGAGGAAACATATATGAATTATACATGTATTTAAGTACCTTATCATTCACAATGAACACTTGTTAAACTTTGAATTTTTAATATGCTTTTTAATAAGTTTGTTTTAATGATTTTGATTACTAAAATAATAAAACTCAAATGTTGGATACTTCAAAAAATACAAAAATAGATCACAAATATAATTTACTCATTTCACTTATCTATAAAACTCACATAAGCATTCTATTATTATGAATGTGATATATAAAGTGATTATTCTTTTTAATCAAATGTTGAATAATAACTTACTACAAAATGTAAAGTTATGTAAATCATGTATAATTAAGAGAAATAATATATATTGATTCAATAAAAAAAAATTACAACCAGTGACAATTATAACTCATTTATTTCTTAACATTAAAAATTTCTCATATATTTTTTCATAAATAGTTTCAAAATTAATATAATATAAAATTAATTTTCAAAATTTGGGGAAGCCCATTGACCCTTTGGCCCTAGTGTGGTTTCGTCTATGCATACACTTAATTCATACAAATACTATTCCACTAATAAGGAAATTTTGGTAACAATGAGTAAAAAAACATGTAGTTTAAAAGTGCAGCTAAAAAAGATATTATACTATTTTAAATAAAAATTGAGAAATCTGGCTAGTAATTTTTTGTTTGCGATCACCGTGAACCAAAATGCGTGGTTGTTGTATATTGTCCATAAAACAATCCATGATGGGCATTTTACAAAAATATTCGTTTAGAGGTGTGCTACATTTTGTAGTCACATTTTGACATTTTCTATCAATTAATTATTATCAGAATACTCTTACTAGATGATCCTACTGACCAGACCACCCACGACGAAATAACATTATGCCGTGTAATGTATTACAAAACAAATATAATGTCTCTCATTTAATAGAAATGTCAAAAGATTTTCCTATTATAGTGATTAAAAAAGATGTTTTATAATACCAAATAACTTATTGGCATTTGGGCACAATTTCACAAACAAAAAAGCTACCTCAACCATGTAATCATATATAGAAATGATTATTTTAAGTGAAAATGGGCTCAAATAGTGTACCAACAAAGCATCTTCCCTTGGAAACTATGAATTAAAACCAAAAAAAAAATGCAATGTTTTTGGATTCATATATATTTGAAGGTACGTTCATAACAAAGTGATGTGGTGTTATGTAGTGTATTTCACGACATAGTATTTGTCATACAATATATTTTACAACATAATCTATGTTATGAGTGAGTCAACTAAAAACAAGCCAGTAATTAAGATGCAATGTTGGTAATTAATAATGGATGGAAATTAAGAATTGTAACGTCCCGATTCTTTTTGGTAAATAAATCTTAATCGAGACGTTACTCACTCAAAAAAAATTCACTCTTTCAAAAGAATAAATATAAATAAAAATCAAGAATAATTTAAAATTCAAGATTTATTATAAAATATACGTTTCCATAATTCATAAAATATCACATTTACAAATAAAAACTTCTGTAACCTTTGATCATCGGCTACCAACATCCACCGCTCGCACTCCACGCCTTTACCTATTTAAACTGAAATATTTTTTTAAAAGAGGGGTGAGTGACAAAAGTACACTCAGTGGGGTGGGAAACTCAGGATGACATGAAATAATTTTGAGCGTATCCCAAGACTTCACTCCAACAGGTAGCCTACATAATTTACAGTGTTTCTTAGATCTTTATTAAATAAAATTAACGATTTAAACGATATATAATCGGATACTATCTATCGAGATGAGACGGATCGGAACGGAAGGCTTAACGATTGAGGTTGGAGAAACAAGAGGGAAAGATCAGTTTGTAAGGTTGAGATGAAAGAGAATGGATTTTGGATCACAACAAAACAAGAATGAGCTCAATCGGAGTTGAAACGAGCTCGAACGGAGCGTTTTAAGATTTAGGGGTATTTTGGTAATTTGGTCAAAAGGTTGACTTTGACCGGGACACACGACCCCCGGTTATCGATATCTCGTTGGCGACGACTCGATGATAGGATACGATGAAAAGAAAACGAGATTCGGATCGAAAACGAATCGAAAATACGGCGTCGCATGCATTCCCGGCGACGGGAAAATTTCCCGACGGCGTCTCTCGTCGGTCGAAGAAATGGTGAAAATGAAATTGAATGAGGGCCTATTTATAGAAAATTTTTGAAAGTTACTATTCATGATAAGATTTCGTTTCTCATTTTTCCGAAACTTCGTATTTTGCCCCTTTTTCCGCCGTTTGAGCTACGGGTGTCCGATTGACCTCTAGTTCGTTTCTATCTTCTCATTTTTCCGTTACGCATCTAATGGTTTAAAAATATTTTATGTTCCATGTTTATAAATTTTATCCCTCTAAAACCGATCGTTAAACAATATCTGAAACGCACGTAATTAAATTAAACACTCAAGAATTAAAACATATAAGATATTTTAATTAAGATTTTACTTATTTACTTATCAATTATGCTTCGTTTTTATCTGGGCGTTACAAGAATTCTTTTTCATTTTTGTGTAGCTAAAATGACATGTTGCGCTATCTTATATTGGTATTTTAAGAAGGGCCAAATTGAAAACTAATGAAATAAGAAACATAACGAAAATCAAAACTAGCAAAATCATAAGAAATAGGTATTTTCTTGATAAAAATTAACTTTTCTACCCTTAATGAAAAGAAGGGTTCACGGCACCGTCAAATGCGAAAATAAAATAAATAAAAACACAAAAGTTGCACTGTTCGGTGTAGAAGCTTCACAATCTGCATGATGTGCACAATCCACACGAGCAGTTCACTTTCAAAAATTCATATAAACGTTTTTGGAAAAATTATTACCTTTCTCCTTCACGAGTGAAATCTTTACATCAATAGCTCTTGAGAAATGAATGAAAATTGTTCAGAAAAGCTTGAAATATTATGTTCAAAATAGGGAGAATAGAAAATGAAGAAAGGAAGAGATGAAGTTAATAGAGGAAATGGGTGGTGGGGTCCAAAATCAAAACTTTTTGGTTAAAAGAATATGACTTGTTTAAATATTTTGTTATCCTTATTTAGCTAGAAACGCTCATTTCCTCTTTTAAAAACTAACGTATATGCTTATTTCGATAATATATATCATTCATGGTTTATGGAGTGAAATGGAAGTATACCAGCTAATTAAAACTTTAATTGAATCACGAAAGGAAAGAACAATAAGAACAATTGCAAACAATATGATAGCTTAATTAAGATATTTTTCATTTTCTCATTAGTAACGATAAAGTTGCAGTACACGCGGGTACAATGGTAATTAATGAGAGCATGTATAATAGTACGCAAGATATAGCCTAGCTAGCCATGAATGAGCACATAAGCTCCAGTTAAATACTTTCCCAGTGTAGAATTAATATTTGAGGGAACCCCTAAATTAATATTTTTTAGCTCAATTAATTTTCCAAAAAAAAATAAGAAGTAATATTTCAAAAAATAATTCAATTTAGAAAGATGGAACAAATTTACATTTCATCATGAGTAACTACTTAAAAGGATTACGAGAAACTATACCTAGAGGAATAGAAGAAGAGAAGATACAATAAGGTTAATATTAATTTGTAGCCAAGATTAATTGTTTGAGGCAATTTTTCGTTGGAGACGAAGAAAATCCTGGACTGAGCATGGTAGCATTAGAGGGCCAGTGGCATGGTAGCCGTATACTTCACCAGCTTTATCTAAAAGCCTTCGAAAGAGAGGATCGTATAGGTACGAAATCGGGATCAAGAATCTTTGTAATGCACAATAATCTTGAGTTTGATCTTGATCTTTTGGTAATCCCACTTCAACTGCAACCCACCCTTTCTTCAACTTCATCTTCTTCCTGCCTAATTGCATTATGTTTGAAGCTAACAAATTACAAGAAAAACTTTTCTATATTTATCTATGGTAGGTTGAGTTGTATATTTTAATACACTTGGTTTCTGTGATCTTATGATATATTTATAGTCTGCAACTTGACTAAGATAATTAATGTTTAAATTAATCAGGTGGGATATTTAGTACATAAATTTGGAATTAATTGTTTGTTTATATTGATACATTCTAAGCTATGTTATTCTTTTTTCATATATACTTAATTGTCCTTTTGCTTTCTTTGTTTACTACGGTAGAGCTAGGCATTTAATTTAATTGCTGGCAATTGAAGAATCAAAATCTTGTAAACAACGATGAGACTTAGGATCCAGGATCTTCTTGATTTTAATGATTTTTTTGGCCTTTAATGTTATATATATTCTTTGAAAAGAGGCAATTAGCTAGTTAAAGACAAAATTAGAAACAAGGATGTTTCTGTACTTTTTTTTTACTACTTCTTTAAAGCCTCTTGTCTTGGAACGTTCTTTAAGAAGACAAAATTAATGCAGCTTTGATCTGTTGTTCATTTGTTATGACAACCTTTATTGTTGTTTATTACAAAATTAGTTAAACGAGTTTCTAAAACTGTAATATATTGTTTATAGGTTAACAAATTTAAAGGTCACTGAAACAATTTATACAATTAATTAGGCCGCAACAATTTTAGCACATGGGCAATTTATACAACTATAGGAAATTTAATAACCTATATATGAAAATTATATTTAGAAACAAAAAGGATAACTAAAAGATTGGGGCAAGAACGTCGTGATGAGTTGTAGGTAAACAATGAGCAAGGCATGTATACTGCATTGGTAACATAGAATTGTAAGGATCATATTTTTAGTAATAATGTAATTGATTTTTTTTAATGAATTAGTGGGAGTGGAAGTGAGGGAATAATATTAGAAATTTTATATGATTTAGGTTTAAATCTTGATCATCACAATTTATATTAGGGATGATCCTATTGATGGGTTTCAAGTTGGCAGGTCGGGTGGGGCACAATATAACAACTTCAGCACAAACCCGAATCCGAACCCAAACACATTTTCATTTTATGTCAAAAATCCTAATATGAACATGAGCCAAAATTTCACGGATTGACATGACCTAACCGTTTGACACGAATATAAAAATATAAATTTATTTTCATATTTTCAAAATGCAAAAACACATTCAATTAAGAGATTTTTCCAAATTACTAATGAAACATGGATGACAAGTTTAGAAAATCACAAATTCACAAACAAATAAAACAACATTGTAAGCAACATAGTTATAGCATCAGAGTTGTAAATTAAATTACAACGAGAATGGTCAGGTTGTAGAGACTGCATGCAACATTCTCAAGAATGAAGAGACAAGATGTATGGATATCATAAAATGATAACATCAATGCAATATGAGGAAGATCAATTGCAGTTCGAGATTCAATCACTTCAACAGGACAAAAACTAACCAATAGAGACAAGTTGAAGTATGCAATAAGAAGAACTAGTAAACAACAGACATGTGGCCTGACAGACTGCATAAATTTACAACCTAGTACAACCGCATTAAAAACCCTAAAGTACAAGATACGAAACATTCAATACAAGTCTAAAATCACAATTAATACAAGCTCTACACCATGAAAATGATTCAAATTCAAAGTGTTATGCCTCTTTTCAACAGACATAATACTTCACCTATAAATAGAGGAAGAGTTGACGACTACTGAAACAATGCACATGCAAAATGATAAGAAAGAAATTCTCAAAGCTTTCAAAGCAAAAAAGTTTTACTCACTCAACCTCTAAGAAGCAGTCAAGTCTTAGTTTGAGTTTAAGAATTCTCAAGATTGCTTCAAGCATCAATTGAAGAAAAACCTCATATTTTTACCTCTGTGTTGTGTGCTCAAGTTGTTTTAAAATGTTCTTAGTTGATAGGAATTTAGTCATTATTGAGTGTTTATATTGTTAAGTGTTTTAGGCAATAACTCTACATCTTAGCAAAAATATCTTTTTTCATTCAAGATCGAAGTATATTGATGTAAGGTATTGTTGGATGAAAGATAACATCAATACAAAGTTACATGAACTTGAAAAGATTTACACATGTGATAATATGATGATGAAGGTACTACATAATGAGGAGCTTGAGATTTATTATGTGGTAGTCAAGATGCCAAGTCCCTCCACATAATTGAAAAGGGGGAGATTTATTAGGTTGGCTTTCCAACATGTTGAAAGCCCAATACCTAACTTAATTTACATATACGTTGATCTCACATATAGCAGCCCAAAAATTGGAAAGTCCATTTATTTATACCTATATTTGATGCACATATAAATTCCCAATTACTATAGTAGTTGCACGTGTGTTCCAAGAAGGAAATCTCATTAAAATTAGAGTAATAAGCTTCTTCTATGTTTCTGTAAAATCACCCCAATCAGGAATCGTTTTAACTAACATATCCAAAGTTTCAATAGTTGAATCAAGCTGAGATTCGTACAGTTTGTTCAAGACTCAGAGGTACATTATTTATTGTGGAGATCCTTTTAGCGTCAGGAAATAGACAATAGGGTGTTGTGAAACAGAAACTTTTCTGCATTATCTAGTTTAAGAAGTTGTTTTGGACAAACCTACAATTTGATCGAGTTTATATTTAAGGCAATATGTTTGGACTATATGGAGGCAAGTTCAGAACGGTGGAAATTGATGTTTCAAAATCTATGAAGCAATAATAATAGCCAAACATTAGGGTGTTGGGTGAGATTATTTCAACTATTGATTGTAATTCATATTGAAGTTATCTTAAGTTGTATGATTGTTATCTGTTGTGAATAATGGAGAATAGATGAGAAGAGGAGATCAATGAACACATTGCTATTGAATAATGAAGATACATTATTATTTATTACATTGCTTATATATATATATATAGCTCATCGAAGAGTGTAGAAAATTATTGAGCTAACAACTTGTAACAACCTGACTAACTATTATGTATGCACAAACTAACATGCATGCATTCATGCTAACTTGATTGCTGACTATGCTATGACTCAGTATAAATAGGATTAGCTATAACACTCTCCCTTTAAGCTGACTGATCTATGTCATAGTGGAAATTTGATGTAGATCTTCTAAAATCGAGCATCAGTCAATGCTTTTGTAAGGAGATTTGATCCTCTGATGGAATATATCTCACTTCAAGAACTTTGGCCAGAACTTTTTCTCTTATGAAATGTATGTCAATCTCTATATGTTTGTGTTGGTTTAGAGGTTTAAAAGGGAGTGAATAAATCCCTTATATTTTAGAAAATCTTTCAAAGAGACTTTACTGAAAGTTATAAAAACTTGCAGTAGAGCAAGCAGACTAACTTACAACATTATAAATGTACTGTCTGTTGTCACTCAGAGTTCTTACAGTGAAATAAAGTTTTGACAGATGATTTGTTTAAACACTTTTCTTAATAATACCTTTTATAAAACCATTTATATGTGGAATGATAGCAAGTATAGATGCAACAATGTCTTTTAAAGTGATTCGATATGGTGTAATCCTTCTACATCTGCTCTACTACTTCATCGAGCAGAAAATTCGATAAGTTTGATTTATATGACTCAATCTTACAAACTATCAACCTAACAAGTTAATACATACGAGAACCTAGCTTACAAATAGGGTTATTGTTTGTTTCTAAGGTTGACCTACTAAGGATCTCTATCACTCACACAGAGTAATTTCCTATAACCTTAGACAATTAAACACTCAGCAATGACTAAATCCTATCAATTGATGATATCTTTTAAAACAACCTAAGCACACATCAAGAAGATAAAAGTATATATGTTTTTCTTCAACTGATGCAGTGAAATAGCCTTCTGTATCTTTGATGTTAAGAACTTAGCTGGTCTGTTTCATGAGGTTGAGTGACTAAAACTGTATGCCTTTGAAATACTTGAGAGTTTTGAGCGATTCTTGCTTGAGTTAAAATGTGGAAGTTTCAGTTATAATTTCAATCGACTCTTCCTCTATTGATAGATGTTGGAATATGCCCGTTGAAGAAGACACTCTCTCTTGAATTTGAATCTCCTTCACATATGCATGACTTGCATTAAATGGTCTCTAGCTATGCATTAACTCCTTTATGTCTTGTATCGTGGATCATTGATTGTAACTATACCAGGTTGTAGCTTTACTGCAGGTCATCAAACCACGTGTCCACTGTAAGTTGGGTCTAAACTCTGCAACTCGCAGATTGTCTCTATTGGCTCTATTTTGACCTATTAAAAAGACTTGATTCTTGTATTAAGTTTGATCTTCCTTGTATTGCATCTTGGGTCAGCTCTGCTTGATATATATTTCTATTTCTCTGAAACTTGTAGCATACAAGTTCTGGCCTTCTGCAACCTTAGTTACTTCTTGTTGTAACTTAAACTTACAATGTTACTGTATTATACTTTTTCTTACAGTTGTGCTGTATTTAACCTTTTTTCAGTTGTACTATATTGAATTATTCTTTCAATTGTGCTTCTTACTTGAAGACCTCTATTCTTCTAACTAAAATTAAAGACTCAAAACTGAGTCTTAATTCAACTTAAACATGGTAGAAAATTGGGTACTCTAACTTCTTATTACAAAGTTGTTTTGTCTCATCAAAATCTAAATACTGATTTCCAAACAGTTTGTTTCTTTGATGAAAGACTAGATTTGATTCTAAAGTTGTAGCACTTTTGTTATCACACCAAATAATTGAAGGAAATTCAAGTTGCACTCCAAGTTCCTGAAATAGTGAATTGAGCCAAATAATGTCAGCCCTTGTATCAGCTAATGACTTGTATTTAGATTCTGCACTACTTCTTGATACAACAACTTACTTTTTTAGAACTCCAGATAAGTAGATTTTTACCAAAAAAAACACAATGTCATCCAATAGACCTATTATCATCTAAACAGCTTGCACAATCTGCATCAGTATAGCTCTCTAACGGCATCCTTGTAATAGGTGTGAACACAAGACCTATAGTTGCAGTACCTTTCAAATACCTTAACAAATGTTTGCATATTGTCCAATGATTTATAGTAGGTAGTTATGAAAAAATCATGATATTTTGGCGATATTTTATCAAAATATCGTGATAAACATGATCCCGAAATTACAATGCAGTGCAGTATTTTTTGGGTAAAATTTTGGTAAAATATCACCGAAATTGGAAAATATCGGCAATATTTCATTATCGGTAAATAATGGCCCAATCTTGGGAATTTCATTGATATATCGGCGAAATATCGATATTGTCCAAATGGCAGTAGAATATTTCTGTAAATTTTTATTGTTATTTTTTGCCTATTTTTTTAGGATGAGACCATCCGCACCCCACTCATTTCTAACCCCACCCAGTAATTAAATAAATTAAAAGTAATTATATATTAAATGTCTAAAAAGTCCTTAATACCCAATATGAAGATAGACAACACTAACCACACTCCATATCTTCTAAGTACACCCTATTACCACTTATCTCCCCTATTCAACTTCTTTTTCTCCATTTCCCAAACGCATTTTAAATCCTCAAACCTAAAATTACAACCTACCAAGCAAATTTCGGGTGAAAAATGTCAATAGAACGGGAAGAGACATGCAAAATGAGCAATGTAAGATTTCTCATACATTTTTTAGAGTTTTTAGTAGTGTAGTTTGAAAAATCGACTTTTAGGGTTTTGAAAAAGAAATACTATTGGAACAGTCCCATTCGACCACATCAGGCCGAACTCAATACGGAGTGTTCGATCTTAGACTGTCAAACAATATCCTAAATGTTCGACTATATTCGTTGAATGAATTAGCTAATGTTCGACCCTATAGGTTGAACGGACTGCACCGTGGCCGAACAACCAGAGCTGAACAAATATTGTGCAAAATTGACGAAGTTTGCCCCGAAAATTTTGATTCTCACCTCCATTTTTTCCATATACTACTACAAATATACATATAATCATATCTAAATGTCTTAGTGTTTGATTTTGCACAAAAAATTACCAACTAATATCTACTAATCAAAGAACATGGATTTTTACTAACTAAAATAACAATGTTAAAGGGTAAACACTAATCTTGATTCGGGGAGTTCATTGTAATTATTTGATTTCTCTACGATGAAGGTTAGTCGGGTTGTTCGATTCTTAGAAGATGCTCTGTCTTCTCCTCCTCTCTAAACTAATGTTGAGGTATGTTTGATAATGTGTGATTTGGGGTGTGTGTTGTAGTGGGGTGAGGTGTATTTCTTTTTATTTATGTAAAGGGTATAGTTGGAATTGTGTGAGGTGTGATTAGAAAGAATTAAAATTTTAAATTGATGATGTGGGGTTTGAATAGAAATTGAAGTATGGTTAGAAATGAGTGAGGTGCGGATAGTCTCACCCATTTTTTTATTTTTAAAAAATAAGTGTAATGTAGGTTCCATTATTTATAAGTTATTAATATTTAATAATAAGAAAGGCATGTGACTATTATTAATATCGGTAGGAGGGCATATAATATTATTATATGCGGTGACTATTATTGATAATAATAATAATAGTAGCTGTGACTATTATTAATACTTGAATGCAGAACAATTATTTTCATCACTGTTAATAACAATGTCGGTAGCATAGATATAGGCTCCAATTTTTATTTTTATTATTTATGATCACAAAATCCACTTTCTTATTCATTTATAGAATTTTTCATAAGAAAATTATCTTTTCAGTTCTCACTTATAATTTATAGATGTGATAGTTCCTGTAGCACTCAGGATAAAAATGAAGCATAATCGGTTAAATAAATAAGTAAACCCTTAATAAAAATATTCTGTGTATTAATTTTTGAGTGTTTAATTTAATTACGTGCATTTCAGATATGTGTTAAATGATCAGTTTTAGATGAATAAAATTTATAAACATGCAATATAGAATATTTTTATACCATTAGATGCATAACGGAAAAACGAGAAGATAGAAATGAACTAGAGGTCAATCGGACACCCGTAGCTTAAACGGCGAAGAAAAGGACAAAATACAGAGTTTCGGAAGAAATGAGAAATGGAATCTTGATGAACAGTAATTGAAATCTTATCGTGAACAGTAACCTAGCCTAGATGAACAGTAACCTACCCTACATGAATAGTAACTTTTTCAATTTCTATAAATAGGCCCTCATTCGATTCATTTTTCACTGTTTCTTCGACGAGTCGAAAAGCGCCGAAAAAACGTAAGTCTCTTTCTCCTCTCTTTTTCTTTCTTGTTTTGTTTTTCTCTCTCCGGCGCACCGCTGCTGGCGCCGCCGTGTCACCGTCGGAGTTCGTCGGAAAATTTCAAAGTCATCGGTTTCGGCTGATTTTCATACATAATGTAGCCCTCGATGAGACGAATCTAGAACAACTTTTGAAATTCAATTCCGATTTTCCGTTCGTTGGAAAACGGCGAAAAAGATCTCCAAACCCTAAACCCTAACTTTTTGCCACTTTTTCTCTCTCTTGTTTTCTCTCTCTTCTTCTCGCGGTTGCAGGCATCGAAGGGGCTGCCGGGGATGTGGGCTAGCTGGTGGAGGGGTGGCGCCACCGTGGGTGGCGGTGTCGGTGCCGAAAAACGGGCTAGAAGGGGGGCTGTTGCATGGGGTTTTGTGTGTGTGTTTAATGTGTGTGATGAAGGGTATTTGTGGCTGTTTTTCCTACACTATTCATGCCGGAATCCGGAGAGAGATGGCCGGAGGTGGTAGCCAGTGGTGCAGGCTAGCCGGAGGACTAAGTGGTGACGGCACAGGACGGTGCCGCCGCATCTGGTGGTGCCGCAAAGTAAGCTAGTCGAGCAGGTCGACACCGGGAGGCCTGGGCGCCAACCTGCCCCCGCTGCCGAGAGCTGCTACTCCCGCCACCGAGAAAACTCGACAGCTGCCGAGGATGCCACTCCTGCTGCCGTGAAAACTCGGCAGCCACCGGGAGACACTCTCCCGTCGTCAGGAACGCGCGCGACACCACATTTTTGATTTGATTTTCAATCCGAATCTCATTTTCTTTTCATCGAACTTTATCATCGAGTCGTTGCCAATGAAATATCATTGACCAGAGGTCGTGGATCCCGGTCGAAGTCAACCCTTTGACCAAATTACCGAAATACCCTTCAATCTTAAAATGCTCCGTTCGAGCTCGTTTCAACTCCGATCAAGCTCATTCTTGTTTTGTTGTGATCCAAAATTCATTATCTTTCTCCTCAGGTTTATAAACTTATCTTTCCCTCTTATTTCTTCAACCTCAATCGTTAGGCCTTTCGTTGCGATCCATCTTATCTCGATCGATAGTATCCGATCCGATATCGGTTAAATCTTTAATTATATTTAATAAGAATCTAAGAAAACACTGTAAATTATGTAAGCTACCTCTTGGATTGAAGCCTTGGGATACGTGATCTTTGACACTTGCTGCTCACGTGGTAACCA
Organism: Scutellaria barbata; assembly: GCA_028654395.1. Taxonomy (NCBI): domain Eukaryota; kingdom Viridiplantae; phylum Streptophyta; class Magnoliopsida; order Lamiales; family Lamiaceae; genus Scutellaria; species Scutellaria barbata. The sequence continues at coordinate 10,106,143 of CM053650.1, forward strand.
CCGAATAAGGTGGGGGTAATTTCTAACTCTTTATCTGTTTATAGTTTTCCATTCCAAACATGATTGTGGAATACTAAATGTTGTGATTATACTTACTGTGACATACTTATTATTGTGAGGGGTGGGCCCGCTGAGGCGCCCCTTCATGCATTCATCTCTTACCTCCATTTTTCTATAAAAGGTTTGGTGGTCCTTGAAATGCACCAGCGGTATTTGAGACCGTTTTATAGGATAAGACGGGCGATGCCCGCACCTATTCGTCCCTTACCATTTCTAATGTCTGTTGTGCATATTTCGTGCTGTGTTTCATAATGATTATACGTATTTCTGATTTAATTATCTGTCAAAGATTTAGACGCGGATTTTATCCCCACGAGTGTATTCAACGCACTCACCCATTATTCTGTAATTCACGTTACAGGAGGTGATGAGCATGATGTACCCTAGAAGGAGAGAGAAGATGCTATTTTTTTTGGATCAGTAAATTATTTTTAATATGATGTTTCTCAAACATTTCTCTGTATAAAACAATGTTGTAAGAAATACACGTTTGGTGATGATATGATGTGTATATGGGATGTGAGATCCTGATGATATTTTCTGCTACGAATATTATGTTTAAATCGGTTGAAACCGATGGTTGATATGTAATATCTTCTGTTTGTCTTCTACCTCTTTTCTTCCTGTACGCCCGTGTGGAAAACTATCATAGATTTTATGAAAGAAAATGGGGCGTGATAGTTATGGTATCAAAGCTTTTGACATGATACCAGTTTTAAAAAGGGTTGAAAATTCACTGTTATTGACACATTGCTTTTTTTTTCCCGCCGCCACAGGGCCGCTGACTGCAGTTGCATGAGTTCGTGTGCGTAAATGATCATTTGCAGGAGTTAGTGCAGTAAAAAAAGGTTGAGAATACCATTGGCCTTTGTCTATGATAGGGTGAGCTAATGGGTGTGTCTCCCTTGATCCGTGAGTATGATATGAAAAATTGAGGTTAATGTATTGGAGTTCGACCTTGCTCAAACATGTTTTATAAAGAGAATATGAGAAAACGTGTCTTTAAAACGGGAAAATGATTTCGAAAAGAAATAAGATAAGCATCATCCTCTCTCTATAGGTGTCTCTCCCTGATCATAAGACTTGTGTAATAGAATGCTTATCTGTATGTGATACTGTGTTGGAATGATGTATACCGTTAAGGTTAAGAGGGGGCTTTACGGGTATAGGCTGATGATAAAAACTTATGTAACTTCTATATGAAAGATGAATAGGGTTTACGTTAATGCTAGGATACGAATACCGATTATAGAGACTCATGGGGAGAGGCTTCGAAGTGATTTTTATGAGAGTAGAGTGACGGAAGATAGGTCATCAGGCGAGCACATCGCCAGACTTCTGCACTGCTGGAGGGTGTTAGGGAGATGTCTTTTAGAAAAAATATATATATATGCTACAAACGATATGTCTTTTCATATGTATATGGTAGTTTTTGCTTCATGTAGATAGTGTACATGATCCTTTTGGCATAATGTAAAGGTTACCCTATTTTGCGTATATGTATATATTATGCACGTGTAATTCCTTTTTGTTTAATGAAATACACGTTTATACCTTTTCAAGAGTGCCACGTTTATTTTATCTTTATCTATTATTATTTTTATAATTTTAACAAACATATACTTATATAACGTAATAGAGCTATGCCAAGAGGAAGACCACGAAGGAATCAAACTCCAATGGCTGATCAGCCAGAACGGGATGATAATGTAAACACGAGGGATCTAATGTCGGTTCTGAGGGGTTTAGCACAACACTTCGAGGCAACTAGAGCCAACCCACAGCCAGCTAAGTCTGATCCAAATCTAATATACGAACAGTTTCGGTGATTTAACCCACCGACATTCGACGGGAAGGGTGAACCTACAACAGCAAAAGAGTGGCTGAGGTCACTTGATCGACTTTTTGGGCACTTGACGTGTACGTAGGAACAGAAGGTTTCCTGTGCAATCTTTCAGCTCACAAAAGAAGCGAGTCACTGGTGGGACTCGTATGAGAGGACGATGCTACCCGTCCAAAGAGAGGGGCTAACGTGGGAAGAATTTAAAGAAGTGGTTTCTCATAACTTCATACCTCAGTCCTATCAGGACGAAAAAGAAACGAAATTCTTACATCTCCGACAAGAAAGCATGACGGTGGGAGAATATGAGCGGCGATTTAATCAGTTGAGCCAATATGCCACACACTTGGTGGATACCGACATCAAGAAGGCCCGAAGGTTTGGAAAAGGCCTTTATCCAGAGATTGGATCCATACTGGCTGGGCAAGGGTCGATTTTATACGCAAGTGTTATGGAGAGAGCACAAGAAATCGTCTCTAGCTTGTGTTTGGATACTATAATTCCTAGGAATGACTTCCCAATTCATGTAAAAAGGAAGTGGATTGGCCCGAGCCAGAGTTTTAACCAGAATAAATTTCCAAGGGCAAACAATGCACCACTTCTTCCCCCTCTCAGATCCGGGAACCCGTGCCCTAGATGTAGAAAGGTACATGTGGGGCCGTGTCAACGAGAAACACGGAGTTGCTTCACATGTGGAGCACCGGGACATGTAGCGGCCAATTGCTGGAAGGTAAGAAACTTGCCAGCTACAGCCCCGAACTCGAGGCCGGTGGCAGGCAGAACACAAGCCTTTGCTCTTAACCGCTCGAAAGTGGTTGGGGGGCCCAAGACGATGACAGGTATGTTATCAGTATGTGATATACCTACTCTTATCCTATTTGATACTGGAGAGACATTCCTTTGTCTCTGTGAATTTCGATAAATTATTGAAGCATGAGAACGGTAGGATAGTCGCTCAAACCTTAGAAGTTAGTATTACTTCAGTGAAAAAAAAATACCGTAGCCTTAAGATCGCATTCGAATATAAGATTCTTCTAGCTGATCTTCATGCTTTGGAGATGAAGGATTTCGATATAATTTTAGGAATGGACTGACTAGAGTCCAATCATGCAGTAATCAATTGTCGTACGAGGAAAATCATTTTTCAAGCACCGGGAAGTCGAAGTTCACCTTCCATGGGACATGAGTCAAAGTTGACTCAATGATTATATCGTCTATGAAGGCAACCAAGATGCTTAACAAAGGAAATTATGAAACATGGTTGGTCAACATGGTAAACCCCAAGCAAAGATCGTTACTTATCGAGGAGGTGTCGATAGTAAAGGAATTCTTGGACGTTTTCCCAGATAAATTACCTGGCCCTCCATCGGATAGACAAGTAACATTCGGGATTGATCTCATGTCCGAAACAACACCGGTGTCAAAAGCTCCTTATCGAATGACACTGAAAGAATTACAAGAACTGAAGGTCCAAATACAAGAGCTTTTGGACAAAGGTTTCATTCGACCAAGCGTGTCGTCTTGGGGAGCTCCAGTACTTTTTGTGAAGAAGGATGGCAACTTTCAGATGTGTATCGATTATCGAGAGCTAAATAAGAGTACAATAAAGAACAAGTATCTACTGCCTCGAATTGAAGATCTTTTTGATCAATTAAGAGGTGCTAGTGTGTTCTCAAAGATTGGCTTAAGATCTGGCTATCACTAGATGAAAGTCAAAGATACGGATATATCCAAGACAGCGTTCAGGACGTGGTATGGCCACCACGAGTTTGTATTTATGCCATTTGAACTTAGTAATGCTCCAGCTGTCTTTATGGATTTGATGAATCGTGTCTTCCATCTATATCTCGACCTCTTCGTCATTGTGTTTATTGATGATATTCTTATCTATTTGTATGATAGAGCGTAACATGAACAACACCTCAGAATTGCACTAGTGGTTCTACGAAATGAGAGGCTTTATGCGAAAGTCAAAGAAGTGCGGAGTTTTATTGGTTTGGTAGGCTACTACCGAAGATTCATAGAGGAATTTTTAAAAATTACCACTCCGATGACTCGCTTGACAAGAAATGACGTGAAGTTCCAATGGAGTGAACAATATGAGCGTAGCTTCCAGGAACTAAAAAAGGGACTGACTGAGACACCATTCTTAATAGTTCCGAATGTGTTTTGATGCAACAAGGGAAAGTAATGCGTATGCATCACATCAATTGAAGATTTACGAATAGAACTACCCAATACACGATCTGAAGCTAGCAGTTGTGGTACACGCTCTCAAGATATGGAGACACAATCTCTATGGCATGAAATGTGGATTTTCCCGAAAGCTGAGAAGACCACCTATGCTTTGTAGAATTTGCCTACAACAGTTATCACTCGACAATTAGTATGACGCCCTATGAAGCCCTTTACGAAAGAAAATACCTCTCACCTATCTGTTGGGACGAAGTGGACGAAAAGAAGATTTTGGAGCCCGAATTAGTAGATTAAACGGTTAAGGTAATAAAGAAAATTCGGGAAAGAATACGAGTGGTCCAAGATCGGCAGAAAGCATATGCAGACACAAGGTGGAGAGAGTTGAAATTTGAAGTGGGAGACAAAGTTTTCCTCAAGGTGTTACCCATTAAAGGAGTTTATCATTTTGGGAAGAAGGGAAAGCTGAAACCGAGGTACGTAGGACCATTCGAGATTTTAGATCGAGTAGGAGAGGTTGCGTACCGTTTAGCCCTACTGTCAGACTTCGTCGGAGTACACAACGTCTTTCACATATTTATGCTTCGGAAGTATATATTCGATCCGAGCTACATAATCGAATAAGGAGACATAGAACTTGATAAAAATCTAACCTATGAAGAAGTCCCGATAGCCATCTTAAATAGGAAATATCGTATACTAAGAAATCGGGAGATGGCTATAGTAAAGATTCAATGGAGCCGTCATGGAAAGGAAGAGGCGACTTGGGAACTAGAAAACGAGATCCTGAAGAAGTATCCCGACTTACCTTCTCTAGATACACGTTTAATTTCGAGGATGAAATTCTTTTAAAGGGTAAGAGATGTAGCACCCAGGACAAAAACGAAGCATAATTGGTTAAATAAATAAGTAAACCCTTAATAAAAATATCCTATGTGTATTAATTCTTGAGTGTTTAATTTAATTACGCGCGTTTCAAATATGTGTTTAATGACCAGTTTTAGATGAATAAAATTTATAAACATGGAATATAAAATATTTTTATATCATTAGATGTGTAACGGAAAAACGAGAAGATATAAATGAACTAGAGGTCAATCGGACACCCGTAGCTCAGACGAAGAAAAGGGGGTAATACGGAGTTTCGGAAGAAACGAGAAATGGAATCTTAATGAATAGTAATTGAAATCTTATCGTGAACAGTAACCTAGCCTAGATGAACAGTAACCTACCCTATATGAATAGTAACTTTTCCAATTTCTATAAATAGGCCCTCATTCGATTTTATTTTTCACCGTTTTTTCGAACGAAGCGAAAAGCGCCGAAAACACATAAGTCTCTCTCTCTCTTCTCTTTTCCTTTCTCGCTTTGTTTTTCTGTCGTCGGCGTGCCGCCGCCAGAGTTCATTGGAAAATTTCAAAGTCATCGGTTTCTGCTAATTTTCACACATAACGTAGCCCTCGATGAGACGAATCTAGGATAACTTTCAAAATTCAATTATGATTCTCCGTTCGTTGGAAAACGATGAAAAACGATCTCCAAACCCTAAACCCTAACGTTTTGCCACTTTTTCTCTCTCCCATTTTCTCTCTCTCTCTCTCTCTGTCTTTCTCTCTTCTCACGGTTGCAGGGATCGGAGGGGCTGCCGGGGCTGTTGGCTAGCCGGTGGAGGGGCAGCACCACCGTGGGTGGAGGTGCCGGTATCGGAAAACGGGCTGGAAGGGGGCTGTGCATGGGGTTTTGTAATGCATGAAGGGTTTTTGCAGTTGTTTTTTGGATACTATTCATGACGAAATCTGATGAGGGATGGTCGGAGGTGGTGGCCGGTGGTGCAGGCTAGCAAGAGGACTAAGTGGTGATGGCACAGGACGGCACTGCCGCATCTGGTGGTGCCGGAAAGTAGGCTAGTCGAGCAGGTCGACGCCGGGAGGCCTGGACGCCAAGCTGCCCCCGCTGCCGAGAGCCGCTGCTCCCGCTGTCGAGAAAACTCAGCAGCTGTCGAGGATGCCACTCCCGCTGCCGAAAAAACTCGGCAGCCGTTCGGAGATGCCGGGGTTTTTTCTCTCGTCGTCGGGAACGCGCACAACACCGTATTTTCAATTCGATTTTCAATCCAAATCTCATTTTTTTTCATCGAACTTTATCATCGAGTCGTCGCCAATGAACTATCGTTGACCGGGGATCGTGGGTCTCGGTCGAAGTCAACCCTTTGAACAAATTACCAAAATACCCTTCAATCTTAAAATGCTCCGTTCGAGCTCGTTTCAACTCCGATCAAGCTCATTCTTGTTTTGTTGTGATCCAAAATTCATTATCTTTCTCCTCAGCTTTATAAACTGATCTTTCCCTCTTATTTCTTGAACCTCAATCGTTAGGCCTTTCGTTACGATCCGTCTCATCTTGATCGATAGTATCCGATCCGATATCGGTTAAATCTTAATTATATTTAATAAGGATCTAAGAAAACACCATAAATTATGTAGGCTACCTCTTGGATTGAAGCTTTGGGATACATGATCTTTGACACTTGCTGCTCACATGGTAACCACCGAATAAGGTGGGGGTAATTTCTAACTCTTTATCTGTTTACAGTTTTCCTTTCCAAGCATGATTGAGGAATACTAAATGCTGTGATTATACTTGCTGTGACATACTTATTACTGTGACGTGTGGGCCCACTGAGGCGCCCCTTCATGCATTCGTCCCTTACCTCCATTCTTTTATGAAAGGTTTGGTGGTCCTTGAAATGCACCAGCGATATTTGAGACCGTTTTATAGGATAAGACGGGCGATGCCCTCACCTATTCGTCCCTTACCATTTCTAATATCTGCTGTGCATATTTCGTGCTGTGTTTCGTGATGATTATACGTATTTCTGATTTAATTATCTGTCAAAGATTTAGAGGCGGATTTTATCCCCATGAGTGTATTCAACGCACTCACCCCTGATTCTGTAATTCACATTACAGGAGGTGATGAGCATGATGAACCCTAGAAAAAGAGAGGAGATGCTATTTTTTTTGGATCTGTAAATTATTTTTAATATGATGTTTCTCAAACATTTCTCTTTATAAAACAATGTTGTAAGAAATACACGTTTGGTGATGATATGATGTGTATATGGGATGTGAGATCCTGATGATATTTTCTGCTGTGAATATTATGTTTAAATCGATTGAAACCGATGGTTGATATGTAATATCTTCTGTTCGTCTCCTACCTCTTTTCGTCTTGCACGCCCGTGTGGAAAACTCTGATAGATTTTATGAAAGAAAATGAGGCGTGATAGTTCCAGTGATGAAAATATCATAATGCTCCTCTCAATCATTTTTATTTTCAAATAAATTAATTTTTGTAAATTCTCCTTCAAATATTAAAAGGATTCATTATTTAAAAATTAATTAAATTAAATACTCTAAATATTTTATTTTTATTATAATCTATATTTCCAATAGTTCAAAACTAAAAGACAACACATATATTTGTATTTTTTATATTTAACTACTAACATGAGCATTCAATTTTCAAACAAAATTTTCGATTAATTACTAAATTCTATATATAAATTTGTTCTTATTGATGACAACTTGATGTCATTATATGAATATAAAATACAATATTTTGGTAATATTAATTAAGATATAATAGTCCTTATGATTTTTTGGATTACTAGTAAGTAAATCTCAAATTTAAAACATTTTTCCAAATTCAATATGGTTCATGTTGGACAATATATAGAATTCGTATCACATGCTAATATAATTAATTAAATAGAATTCGTATTACATGCTAATAGAATTCGTATCACATAGCAAAATTAATTAAATTATGTGTTCTGCCTTTTATTTTAGAATGAATTTCTTATAATATAATTTTACATATTTAATTTTGTGATATATATCAATTCATTAAAAATAGAATAGGTTTTTTTATAAAATATAATGATCACAAATTATTTTAATAATTGATTTATAGTTTATTACATAAAAAAATCGCTTTATTTACCACACCGAACTATGAAGCCAAAAATGCTTGATCCTATAATCTTATCATACCAAATGACTTAGGTTTCAATATGAGGGCTGATTATAAGTCCACCTAAAATGAATCAGGAAGCTGTCACATGTCAATTTTGTAAATCAAATATGATGTGTGGAAAGATATATTTTATTTCATATATCATTTAATAACCGTTATTTTTTAATGAGCGGTTTTTGAATATGTGTATTTTTTTTATCTTTGATGAAGAAATGACAAGTGAATTAGGAGTTGGTGGTGTCGCTTGCAAACATATTGCACAGTCGTCCCTGATAATAAAAATGTCATTACTTGTAGTTTTTGTAACTTTGCGATTATGAGTGGAGGTTTGGCACGTTTCAAATATCAGTTAAGCCACATAGACCCATAGAAAAATGCACGTCCATGTAAAAACGTGCCATAGGAGGTTAAGAAAGAGATTCGTGATTATATTAAAGCTAAAGAGATTTCAAAAGAGAAAAAAGTTGCCAAAATGGATGAGATTAGAGCAGAATTATGAAGGGGGTTATATGATGAGGATGATGATGATATTGTGTATCCCCTTGACATGTTTGATCAAAGTGAACGATAACAATATCGTGTCGCCTGTAACATCCCTCTTTTCTTAAGGTATTTACTTTTACTAAATCAGTATAACTTTCTAAGCTTATAGAAATCTTCGTAAGGATTCTCTCTTTTCTTTTTTAAGAAAGCAACCTAAACAAACTTTGTAAGAAACATGCTAGAGTTTTAAAATGGTCTAAAGCGTCCCAAAAGAATGAAATCGTTTGAGTAAAATTTTCGTCAAAATAAATCAGAACAAAAATCTTCTTAGCATGAATAATAAAAAACATTTCTTAAAACTAATTGAGAGGCCGTCACCATCAATCACGCTTCAGCGCTGCTACCCCCTTACATCACATCTTACATTTGCCTTTATCTACAGTATGCAGTAAATACTATAAGCAAAAAGCTTAGCAAGTACATCATCTAGTCTCACAAAACCTTTTTCTTTGTAACTTTTGAAACATACAAGACATCAACTAATAAAATATTATATATACTTATACTTGAAAATAATATACTATGGGCTCGGACATGATACCGATGTGCACAAATCCATAGAATCCGGGGTAGCTAGCCACCAAAATTCAAATGGAGCAACTAAATACTGAAAGGGAGGTCTAAAAGTCATTAACTTCTAGTGGACGGTCTAAGAGCCCGGTACCAGTCTCTGAAAATATATAAAACTATACACATATATATGTACTATCTCAAAATGATTTTCTCACTTTACATAAAAAGAATAACTAGCATCTTGTACTTGATCAAACACATGATATTACTTCATTTAACAATTAATCACTTTATATTCATAAAGAAGCATAAATAAAACTTACAAAATACATAATTTAGAAAATCATTAAAGCATATTCATAGATAACAAAATGAGCATTCACGTAAATTTTGCATCAACATTAAATAGATAAAATAAAACTACTTATACTACAAGTGAGAGATGTACATATACTTGAAGCTTCCAAAACTTAAAAATATCTCAAGACTCTTAACGCATTTTTAGCCTTCTCAACCAAATCTTTATATAAGTCACAAGATGCAAAATAAAAAAGGATAAAGAACGTGTTTTTTTGGTGGCAACGTTAGAGATAAAATGGCTAGGATGGTGAGTAAATTTTTTATTTATGATAATGTACCACCAGCCAAAGCTTATTCGCATCATTTTAAAAATATGATTGAAAGTGTACAGGAAAGTGGTTTGGGGGTAAAACCACCAACTTCATATGAGATAAAAATTAAGTATCTAGATACGTAGTATACTAAAATGAAAATGTATGTGGACAAGCAAATGGATAAATAGAAGACTTTTGGGTGTGCAATCATGATCGATGGATGGAAAGGACCAACAAAATTATCTATCCTAAATTTCATAATCTATTGTAAGGAGAGCACAGTCTTTCTTAAGTCTATTGATGCATCAAATAAGATCAAGGATCATAAGTAAATCTATGATCTACTTAAAGAAGTGGTGTAAGAGATTAAGAGAATATGTGGTGTTAATTATTACAGATAAAGGATCCGTTTTTGTAAAGGTGGGAAACAAACTCAAGAAGAAATACAACTTGTATTGGACACCATATGTTGCACATTGCATTGACTTGATCTTTGAAGATATTGGAAAAAAAAAAGATCAAGTTAAGACATTAATTGCTAAGGCTAGATAGCTTGCCCTCGCGTTGATTTGTTATATGCCAAGACTCTCTCTTCGGTTTATCCCTTAGCAACGTTGGTCATCAGGAGAATTCGATGAAAATTCCTCTCGATCTCAGTTTAGTATCATATATCGATCTGGATAAAATTTTGATTGGTTGTAGTGCGGATTAAGGAGCGAGGCGGTAGCAACAGAAAGAAAGCTTTACCATGACTGATTTACTGGAATCTGCTTCTAAAGCATATGTTACATCGATTTCTTTCCATTTACCTAAGCTTGAAGATGTGCAGCTTGGTGGAGCATTTGCCAAAACACCTGACTCTATTTCCCGGTGGGTTGGGAAGAGCCCCGTGTCCACTAGCGCTCGTGTCCAGAGCGAAGTCTTCTTCCTAGCGGCCTGGCTCTATGCTTGCTTGCTTGATAGGAGGCTGAGGCTCGTGGTGAAACTAAATGTAAACTAGGGAATATCAAAAGAGCTTGGGCGCTCTATATACGATGTAGACTCCATCAGATACATATCGATTTCTTTCTTTTCTGATTCCAACCACTTTTCTTGATTCCTTACCGGCCTTGAGAAATAAAGAAGGAGAGATCCCTATCCCAACCAGAGAATCATTTACAGCTCGTAACAAAGTTATCGACATTTTTCCTCTTTGTTTTCTCACCTATTCGCGCCAGACACTACATCATGGATATCGCGAAACATAGGCACAAGCACTACATTTACAATCATGGATGGTTGTTGGCTAAAATGAGAGAAGTTTGTCAAGGAGATATTGTACGTCCAGGAGCAACTCATTTTGCAACAAACTATATCGCACTAAATAGTTTATTGAAGAAAAAAGTTAGCCTGAAGCAACTATTTACAAGTTTTGAATGGGTTGAGAATTGTTTGAGCCGCTCAGAGCTGGGTAAATCTGTGGAAAGTCACATTCTTGACAACAGATTCTGGAATTAAGTAAAACATGCAGTGGAAATTTATGAGCCATTATATCAAATTCTTCAAGTTGTAGATACTGCGATTGTTCCTATCATGCCGATCTTATATGATTTGTTTCGTATTATGAAAGAAAATGTTCAAAATTTCAGATCGCCACAGTGTGTACTTAAAATAATAGATGGGATAACACGCTTTCACATCCCTATATGTTGCAAGTAATATCATGTGCTTTGTATATATTATGCACTTGTATACAAACCAATGATATACTAACAATATATCATGATTTTGTAACTTTTTACTTGAATCCAAGATTTCAAATAGCTTAGGAGTTGGTGATGATATGTATCTCATTCAAGTAGTGCACCAAGTGTTCAACAAATTAGATTCTGATTCAGAAGGCATAACCCAATTTGGAAATGAGGTTTATAAACTATAATTATAATATAATTTATATAACTACTATTTAATTTCAAATTTAAGAAAAATAATTGCATTATTGTGTGAATTTGCAGGTTACATACTTTCATGATGCGAAAAAAGGATTCAATGAACGTGCTGCTATTGCATCACGAAATACTATGATACCAAGTAAGTCTTTTTACCGATTATATTAATTATTTATATTTCAAATAAAAAAATATGTATTTGATAATATTTAATGCTTCGCAGTTGAGTGGTGGGATATGTATGACTATTCAACGCCTACACTTAGAAAATTAGTCATATTGGCACAAACAACGTCGTCTTCTGCTTGTAAGAAAAATTGGAGTACATTTACACTAATGCATACTATGTAGTGAAATCAGCTTACATATATCCAAAACTTGAGAAACTTATCTTCTGCTATTACAACACGAAATTAAGGTTACGAGATATGAACACTGAAGATGACAAGGTTGGTGACTAGACTATCTTGATGAAGTTGATGCAGCTGCTGAATCTGGCGAGGAGAAAGAAGATCCATCATATCAATGGATTTACCCTGCCCATATGGACGATGCTAAAGGAAATCTTGATCCAAAAGGAGCATTAGTAGCTCGTAAGGATGGTTCAGATATTCATTGAATAATGAAAGAAGAAGTTGACTTCAATACTGGTAATTCGGGATCATATGTGGATATTTCGACAGATAGTGGAAGCAATGTTGGTGGAAGCATCAGTGGTGGCGGTGGTGGAAATGAAAAAAATTATCATCTTGAAGGTCAAGTGCATTTAAGTCCATTTACCGATGAGCGTGATTTCACACATCCAACATAAAATTCTGACCATGAAAGTAGAGTAGGAGGTCCACAGATTGACGCTATTGGAAAGAATTATGGAAAAAGACATGCTTGGGACTGGAATCAAGATAAGGGCTGAAGCAATGATATTGAATCACTTTCTATGAGTTTTGACTCATTAAATATGAGCACTGATCCCTTATGATGCATATCAACCGTCATATCCTCACGGCAGACACAACACTAGTTCACAGTTTGATTGGACTAGTCAAAATACATTCCAGTATCCACTACCTGAAATGTCATATGGAGGTTTAAACATGTATCAACCTAGTCGGTGTTATTGGGTTAATCCACATTATCAGATCCATGGAAATGCAGTTGGAAGAGATACAAGCACATATGAATTGCATATTTGTGATTACACTCTAAATTGGTCTAATGTCATGAGTTGGTATCAATATTGTGTGAATCTTGATGACAATCATCTTATTCATTTGAACCTCATAGGAGTTTAAGTTACTACTAGTCCATATATTAACTTTGTACAAAATTTGTCATGTTATCATAGCAAACAATGTTTATATAGTATTTTATCTATATATTTGTTGTAAATATATCATTTTATTTGAAATTTTAAGTTCAATATATGTATTAATGTCAAATATTTTTGTTGGTCCCAAGTGGTGTCCGAGGTTCAGAAGAGGAGGTGAATGAACCTTGGTCATTTTTCAAAAATTCTTTTAAACTTACTGTTCTGTAAGTTATTTAAACTTACAATACCAACAGTTACTGCTTACAGCACTAGTATACAGTGCTGCACGATGTAACTTAAGTTTTACGCAACGAAAAATATCTTTTAACACAAGGCTGGTTTTCTAAAAAATGCACTTTCTTTTAAAGATGTTTTTATGCTTATGAAAAGATATATATATATAAAACAACACGGATAAGTAAAGCAATAAAAACACTTATGGCTTATAGTGGTTCGAAAGTGGTGTAATCCTTCTACGTCCACTCTACTGCTACCTCGAGCAGGAACTTTATTAAGCAAGATTGATTTACAGGACTCTCCTAACAATCTATTAACCTAACGAGTTAGCACCTACTAGAACCCAACGTACACACAATAACTGCAAGTTCTATAGACAAACTCATACAGGATTTCACACTCTCACACAGGGAAATTGCCTATCACCTAGACAACTTATACAAACAACATAAATCCTATCAACTGTTCGACACCTAAAACAACCTAAGTACACAACAATAAGGTTAAAGTATATAAAATGTTTCTTTAACTGGTGTGGTGAGGTGAGCTTTCGAATCCTTTCTTGGATCTTTCAGCTTGAACTTGTTCACTTCACTAAGGTCAAGTCACTGAAACTGTATGAATGCTTGAGAGAATATTGTTTGAAAATGCTTCGACTTGTTTGAGCACAAATATTTCAGTAGTCAGCTTCAGGGTTACTCGACCTCTATTTATACTTGTAGAAGGATATTCGTTGAAGGAGATATCTGTTGGTCCCAAGTGGTGTTGAGGTTCAGAAGGGGGGTGAATGAACTTTGGTCGATTTTGCAAATCTCTTGAAAAAACTTACTATTCTGCAAGTTACTTGAACTTGCAGCGCTAGGCAGTTACTGCTTACAGCACTAAGATGCAGGGCTGCACGCTGTAACTAGAGTTTTATACGCAGCAAAAAAATACATTTTATAACACAAGACTGGTTTTCTCAATTATAGTCCTTTTCAAAATGTTTTATGCTACTGACAGAGATAGAAATATATATAAGATAAAGAACAGATAAGAAAATAATAAAACACATATAGCTTATAGTGGTTCAAAGGTGGTGTAATCCTTCTACGTCCACTCTACTACTACCTCGAGCAGGAACATTGTTAAGCAAGATTGGTTTACAGGACTTTCCTAACAATCTATCAACTTTACAAAGCAAACACCTACTAGAGTCCAGCGTATACACATCAATTGCAAATTCTAAAGGCACACCCACACAGGGTTTCAAACTCCCACACAGGGAAGCTGCCTAACTTCTAGACAACTATACAAACAGCAAGGATCTCTCCTATTAACTGTTCGACACCTAATACAATCTAAGCACACAACAACAAGGTTAAAAAGTATATGGTTTTATTCTTCAACTGGTGCGGTGAAGTGAGCTTCTGAATCCTTCAAAGGATCTTTCAACTTTGAACTTGCTTCACTTCACAAAGGTTGAGTGACTAAAACTGAGAGTAGACTTGAAGTATAGTATCTTGAATGCTTGAGAGTTTTTGCGCAAATGTTTCAGTAGTCAGCTTCTGGGTTGTTCATCCTCTATTTGTACTTGTATGAGAAATATTAGTTGAAGGAGATATCTCTCTTTTGAATTTTTAGTACTTGATCAAAGGTATGGCTTGCATTTAATGCGACTTGACTTTTTTTGTTCGGAGCATTTAATGCGGCAGTTGCGGCTAGCAGCTTTCTGCAGCGCGTCAGTGTCTGTAACTTTGATCTTCTCTGGAACGACTCTATTTATTCTTATTTGGATCTTTGTTCCTCGTACTGCATTTATCCTTTCTCGGATTGTAGGATACTTATTCTGTTTGTCATTGGCGCTGTTGACTGTTTGAGAAGTAAGCTTCACGTTGTATCCTAGGTCTGCTTGTAGCTGATTCTTCTTTGTCGCTCTGCTATAACTTAGACCTTCTTGAGTATTTTCATTCAGTACTGCTGCATCTTTTCTTACAGTACTCCGTATCCTTTTCTTACAGCAATATTGTATCTGCTTTCTCATAGCTGTTTCATTCTTTATTTCTTGATGCAGCGTTATTACTTTTGGAAACCTCCATCTTTCAACACCTATATCTAGACTCAAATCTAGTCTATGTTTTCACTTAAATATTGTGAAAAATGAAGTACACAAAACTTCCTGTTACATATTTGTTTTGTCTCATCAAAATTTAAACACCGAAATCCCAACAATTTCCCCTTTTTTTATGATGACAAAACCTTTACATTATTTCGTTCAAGAAGAAAGATTTTATTTTGCATTATTTCATTTTTCATCCAGATTACATACTTGATATGTTTTGATAAATAAAGTCTAATCCTGGATTCATCAGAGATGCATCTTGTCTATTTCTTTATCACTTATCTTCAGGAAACGCAAAAAAAATAAAATCATGCAAGAGTTCATAATATATGAACTTGATCAAAAGTAGAAAACTAAAAATTTCTTCATTAACAGAAAGAAATTTTACAGGAGAAAGTTACATATTATACAATAGAGCATACATATAAAGCTAATGAAACAAGGACCTTCTTGATGACGATTCTTCAGGTCTTCTTTCAGTATCCTTCCTTTCTTGCTCGGCTCTTTCTCTCGATCCCTTCCACCAATCTCGAATGGACTCCTGATAGGATTCTTCAAGTATCTACTATATCTTCAGAATCTAAATCCATCTCAGCCAGAAGTCCTCACAAAAAGGCACTATTCTGCCTTGCTTCACTAGGTCGATGTAGAAATTCTGAATTTCAAGCTCTCCAGCCTTAATAAGCTCTTCATATCTCCTCAGTGCAGATTGACATGTATGAAATTTACTGAATTTGCCCTTTCTGCACAGAAATCTGAAGTTTCTAAGGTACTCGGATCTCTTGTACAGAGTGATTTCTTCAAATGATGGATTCGTATCAGTAGGCAGTTTCATTGCCTTGAAGATGTTCAAGTTCCATGCAATGTTCTCTCCATACGGCTTTTGATTCATCAGCATTGACATTTCGACAGATATGTTGTCTGTGTCATGGAATTTCCTAAGGAGGGTATTGGTAGAGGTCTTTGTCATAGATCTTCCTCTCACCAATCAGCCCAAGCCTCTGCATCCGGGAATATTCTTCAGCTTCAGCTCTGGCTCTCTCCACCCTTTGAGCAGCCATCTTCTCAATATAATGCCTTTCTGCTTCGGCTCTGCTAACCCTCTTCCTCGAGCCTTACTGCTGGCTTTCTCTCCCTCTCTTTGAGTGATGAAAAGAGAGAGGTGCTGCTTCCTTGCTTGCAGCACTACTGTATGCAGCGCCTGCTGCTGATCTGCTTACAGCAGCTGCTCCACCAGCTCCTCCTGCTCCTTCATCATCTTTTCTCCAGCGTTTTGGAGAAGAAGCATTAGCAGTAGTAGATGATCCAGACCTCTTTCTCCTCCTGCTAAGAGGCTACTGGTCATCTTCTTCTTCTTCCTCTTCCGCTTCCTCCTCAGCTTCTTTCTCCCCTTAGCTCCTGTATCTATCATGGAATCCTTCCTCCTTTTTGACATCATCAAAAGCTGGGGGCGGAGCAGGGGCAGCTGGAACCACTTTAGAGCATGGTCTTCTTGTTGGTGCTAGGCCTTCCCTGGATCCTTGGGCATACTGAGGGAATGCATTCACCATGATGTCCCTAAGCTCTCCTACAATCATTTTCAGGTTCCCCAATTGGTCGTCGACACTTTTAGTTCTTCTAGTTTGATCTACAACTTGCTCTAAAGTGTCTCCAGCACCATGGAGTGAGAGTTCAGCCTGTTAGTTGATGTATCTACAGATCTCCTGCAGAGTCTGATCTCAGCACGACTGACTTCAACATCTCTCTTCAGCTCTTCTTCCATTTGTGCTCGATCCCAAAGCAGCCTATATGTTAACTCATTCAAGTCACTTCTGATCATCTTAGACAGTACTTCGAGATCCTTTTTGAAACCAATCGACCTGCATGGAATTGGGTGCCGACCCGCATGCTACTCTGCATGTTAGACTCATGCTCTTGGAGAGCATGCAACAGATGTCTAACAGTAGCTATCACCCTATCGATCGATTCACCAGGGGTCAGGCCTGAATTTCATCTTGTAGAGGCAGCAGTCGATGCAGCATAAAGGATAACGGCTTGTGGGATCTATGTTGCATCCTGCCTTGGCGCCTTAACTTCAACCTCATCCTCATTCAGGCTAGATAGAGGATTGTGAAGGCCTAAGAATGGGTGTTCTTCATCAGCTGTCTCCTCATTAGATGATATATTGACTGTCATGTAACCTTTTAGTCCATATGCAGACCAGTTGCGATCAGCCATCTGCTTGAGGAAATCGGAGGTGACAGCTTCAGCGTCCTCAGTAACCTCTGCTGCTGTAACTTGAATTGGTTCTTTTGAGTTTGCAGCAGCGGCAACATCAACCTCCTCTTGAGGTGTCTCTAGCTGCACAGGGGTTACCTCTGCTTCTTCTTTAGCATCCTCTAAAGGTGCTGTCTTAATAGCCTCCCCTTCAGAGGTATTCTCTCCCTCAGGAAGTGTTGTCTGAACAACAGCCTCACCTGAGGTCTTCAGCAAGGACCCCATCTCCTCGGCCGGTCCTGTAACCTCGACAGTATTAGTTGCAAGAATGGGTTCTTGCAGCTTTGGTTGGTTTCTTGCAGCTTCCACTATATTCAGCACTATAAGCTCTACAGCTGCAAGAATCTCAGCCTCCATCCTGCTTGTCTCTTCTGCAGCTTCTGATAGGGTGGCTGCTTGCTGTACTGCTGTCTCCGCCAATACAGGGAGTCCAACCTCTGCAACTTCCTCCGTGGTTGTGTCATCGGCGATTCCAACAATGTTAGAGAGGACATCTCTGATGATGGCGGTCGGTTCTCTTTGAGGCTTTGCAACAGCTACAGCCATGTGTGTAGAGAAATCATCTTAGTCCACCAGTTGAGGCTCCTCCTCCTCCAAAGGGTCAAGCGTGACGATGTTGGAGAGGCCTTCAATCACTTGCTCATATATAGAGGAGCTTGAATTATGATGACTCGTGCTTCCTTCTCCCCGCATCCTTCTAGGAGTATACTGCATCCTTGTCTCTTTGACACTTGCTTGCAGCGCCTGTTGCAGCATGGCTTCTTCTGCCTGCTCCACTCACAGGGTGTCAATTTGCTTCTGTACAAACACAACGTCGTCGTCCCTTCTAACAGCCTCTGTAGTCGGGGCTAGAAAGACTTGGACATCCTCTGTTGCTGCTCTCATCGGCAGCTCTACAGAGTGGGATTCTGCAAGAGCTTTTCCATTTCTTTTGTCCTTTGCTCCCTGAGCAGCAGTGCCTTCAGATCGATCTTACACCATAGTTGCATACTCAGGTTGCAGAAGCGCCAGAATGTCCTCTGAGTTGGCCCACTCCAGGACTACTTGCTCCACTGTCAGGAAATCCTTCCACTTCAACAGGATTTTCCCTTTAGACAGTCTCATCTCCCTACAGAGACTGTACTGCAGCTCCATATTTCTAGCTGCTGGAAAGGTAGGATCAAGCACTGATGAAGCAACTCCATATTCATGCGAGGAGGCTAAGTCAGTAGCCCCATATAGATGAGATTCTTCATCGGGCTGTATCCTCTGGAGCTCATCTACTGCAACCAAGGTTGCAGTAGAGACTTGGGAATCAACAGTTGAGGAAATCTTCTTCTTGCTGCGTAGGACCCTCTTGGCCAGGGGTACGTTATCATTAGAGGAAGATGACTCAGGTTCAGCCCCCCTTGGTATCATCTTGATGATGGGAAGAGGACTTTCATCATCATCATCATCATCATCATCTTCATCCCCGCTGCCTACAGCTTCATCTTGCAGAGCTAGGGTTGCATTCTTTTTGTTTTTGGTTCTCCTCCTTGCAACCCCAGCTGCTGCTGCCTTCGGTTGGGTCTTACCCTTCTTCTTCTCTCCGAGATACTTCCCAATGGGAATGGGGATGAGAGCTGCAAGCTGGAGACCTAACTTGCAGAGCAGAGAGCAGATGGTGATACCATAGCTCCTTCTTACAGTGCTCTTCTCTGCTTCCTCCCATATTCTCTTCAAGATGAATCTGGCTCAGTTCACCTTTGCTCCGGCCATAATGATAGATATGATCCGAAACTGGAGATTTGTGCATTTATCGTAACTCCCAATTCTACCCTCGATGGAGTACGCACAGATATAATGGAGAAATTCAAACTCCGTCTGGAAGAGCCTTTTTGGGGCGTTCCTATTCACATCGGCCCCTACATCTCTGTCTTCCCCATACGACACAAGCTGTCTAGGGGTCAAGCCTTCCGCTGAGATACTGAATGTGGAGGCAACGTCTCTGATGGTTAGAGACCCTTCATCTTCATCTGCATCCATCCTGAACAGGATACAGTCTCTTCTCTATTCTTCTATCCTGGTAAAGGCATAGAACCTTTGGACAGACTCCACAAAAAAACCAGCGTATATAGTGGTTAATAACCCTAGAACATGGGTTTGCTCCGAGCATCAAAGATCCTTCGAAAAAGGGCGTTGTCGTAGAGACCAGAGTTGTAGACGCTCTCCTAATTCACTAGACGCCCTTCCAAAACAATGGTCTATCTGGCCACCATTGAAGTTCTTGAGAGAGAGAGAGTTGAAGGTTTTTGGACTTTGGAAAAATTTGCGAAGGAAAGAAAACTTCTCTGAGATGATTGTGAAATGAATTTGAATATGGAGAAGTCATGGTATTATGGAGGATCTCAAGGGATGTGTAGTAAGATCAATGGTTGAGATTAAAAGAAGAAAATTGATCTTACGGTCCTTAGAAAAAGACGGAGGGGTCAAATCATCAATAATCATTACTAGGTGCGTGGGCTTCTGACCGCGCCTCTTCGGTTTCTGACACGCGCAGACTTGCATTTAATGCTGAAAGACATGCGATGCTGCCTAATTTTAATGTCCTTCTAAGATTGCAGCAACCTGGGTATGAGGTTGCAGAGTATAAAATACTCTTAGAAATAAATGTTGTAACCAGGTGCTGCTTACTCTCTCATTTTCCTTCTATGATGTAAGAATAAAAAATGCAGCGCTGTTTGTACTCAATGCTGTATGAAGATGTAGTTTACAACACTATACTTACTGCTTCTCGCAAGCATGTAGAGATACCCCTGGGCTTCTGTACCTTCCTTTTCCACTCATAATTTCAGAATTCCCAACTCGTTTCTAAGCATATAAAACCTCGATATGAAATTATATATATATCTGCAAGATGGAGATCCGTATGAAATTTCTCAAGCACAACATATTTCTTCTGTACATGATCTCATATAAAATGATGTCGTATATCAATACTCTTTGTTCTTGAGTGAAATACAGGATTATGGGTAATTGCAATTGCACTCGTATTATCACAGAGAATCGAAGTCTCTTTTTCTTCAATCCTATAATCTCTTAGTTGCTGTTGTATCTAAAGAATTTGAGCACAACAACTTCCTACTGCAACATATTCTGCTTCTGATGTAGATGTTCCAATCGATGTTTGCTTCCTGCAGAACCATGAAACAAGTCTATTTCCCAGAAATTGACAAGTCCCACTAGTGCTCTTTCTATCAATCTTGCAGCCTGCATAATCTGAGTTGGAGTAGCCTTTGAGCTTGAATCCTCTTTCTTTGGGATACCATAGGCCTACTTCCTGCGTTCCTTTCAGATATTTGATAATCCTTTTGACAGCTGAAAGATGTGACTCTTTTAGTGCTGCTTGGAATCTTGCACGAACTCCAACTACAAACATGATGTCTGGCCTGCTTGCTATAAGATACAACAAAGATCCTATTAATCGTCTGTATTTTATGATGTCTACAGCTTTGTCAATGCTTATGGATGTAGACATAGGAACGGAGGTTGCTGCACCATTCTCTATGCCAAATTTCTTGATAAGCTCCTTTGTATACTTGACTTGGCTGGTGAAGGTTCCTGCAACCAGCTCCTTTACTTGCAGCCCGAGAAAGAAACTTAATTCTCTCATCATACTCATCTCGAACTTCGACTACATCAGGTTGGAGAACTTCTCACATAACTCTTTGTTGGTGGATCCGAAGATGATATCATCCACATATATTTGTACAAGAAGTACACTGTCTCCATCCTGTATCCTGAACAAAGTCTTGTCGATTGTTCATTTCTTAAAGCCATTTTCCAGTAGATAGAGAGAGAGGGTGTCATACCAAGCTCTTGGTGCTTGCTTAAGTCCATACAGGCCCTTATGTAACCTGAACACCTTATCTTCTACTTGATCTTCAAAATCTTGAGGTTGCTCTACATAAACTTCCTTTGTAAGAAGACCATTCAGGAGTGCACTCTTTACATCCATTTGATAGAAATTGAAGTTTATATGAGCTGCATATGTCAGAAAAATCCTTATTGCTTCCAACCTTGCTACTGGAGCAAAAGTCTCATCAAAATAAATTCCTTCTTCTTGGCAATATCTTTTAGCAACTAATCTTGTTTTGTTCTTCACAACGAGTCCAGATTCATCTAGCTTATTCTTGAAGACCCATTTTGTTCCAATGACTCCTTGATGAGTTGGTCTTACAACTGTTTGCCACACTTGATTTCTTTCAAATCCATTTAGCTCTTCTTGCATGGCTTGTTCCCAGTTGCTATCTTGCAGGGCTTTTTCAACATTTTTAGGCTCTGTTTGAGATATGAAGCATACAAACATTGCTTCATGGGGAATGGACCTTCTTGTCCTTACTCCTATGGATGGATCTCCAATGATAAGATCCTTAGGATGATTCCTTAGCCATGTCCTATCAGGTTTAAAGATATGCACGGGTCTAGGTTGCTTCTCATATTGCTATAAGATTGGAGGTTTTGCTGCTGTAAGATTATCTGCTGCACCCAGATGTACAACTTCTTCTTTGTCTTCTTCTATATGCAGAACTCCTTCAACATATGGAACATCATTTTCTTTTCTTGTAATTATATCTTCAGCAGGTTCTTCTAGCTTCTTGGTGTCACAATGTGGTTCATCAAACACCACATGAATTGATTCTTCTACCACCAAGGTTTTCTTGTTGAAGACTCTGAAGGCACTACTTACAGTAGAGTATCCTAAGAATACTCTTTCATCTGATTTTACATCAAAGATTTTTAGATGCTCATTTCCATTGTTGAGGATATAACACCTACATCCAAAGATATACAGATATGAAATATTTGGTGTATATCCATTCCAGACTTCATATGGAGTTTTGTCTAGATCCTTATTGATCAAGCATATGTTCTGTGTGTAGTATGTAGTGTTGGTTGCTTCAGCCAAAATCTCTTGGGTATCTCTACCTTTGCTATCATTGTCTTTGCTGCTTCCTTGAGGGTTATATTCCTTCTTTCAGCTACACCATTCTGTTGAAGTTTTCTTGCAGTAGAGTATTCATGACGAATACCAATATCAGAACAGAATTTCTCAATGAATTTGTTTGTGAATTCAGTTGCTCTGTCTGATCTGATCTTCACAATGCTCAAGCTCTTTTCATTCTGAATCTTCTTCATAAGGTCAGGTAGCTTACTTTGTGTTTCTGATTTCTTAGCAAGGAAGATTATTCATGTATATCTGGAGTAGTCATCTACTACCACAAGTGAATATTTCTTCCCACTTATGTTTACTGGTTCTACTGGTCTAAAGAGGTCCATATGTAGAAGATCTAGTATCCTGTGAGAAGACTTCTGCAGCTTGTCCTTGAATGAGCTTTTTACTTATTTTTCTTTCTGACAAGCTCCACATACATTCTTCTTCTTGTATGCCACATCTGTCAATCTTCTTACAAGACCTTTTCTTGCTAGCTTGTTGATTTTCTTGAAGTTCAAATGGCTTAATCTTTTATGTCATAACCAGCTCAGCTCTGGTGGACTCTTCACAATGAAACATGTTGGTTGAATAGAAGAGTTCCAGTCAGCAAGGTAGATATTTCTTCTTCTTGTTCCTGTAAGCTTGACTTCATTTAATGTACTGTCCTTGATTAAGCACTTGTTGAGGTTGAACTCCACTGTGTATCATTTGTCACAAAATTGACTAATGCTCAGAAGGTTGTATCTGAGGCCTTTCACATAGGATACGTCTTTGATCTTTATATTTCCTTTGACTAGGCATCCACTTCTTTTTGTGCTTCCTTTGGAATCATCTCCAAAGATGACATTTGGTCCTTTACATTCTTGAAAGTCTTTTAGAGCTTTTTTACTGTCCGTCATGTGTCTTGAGCAGCCATTTTCAATGTATCATACATCACTGCTGCAACCTGGCACTGAAACCTGCAACAATTTTAAGCAGATTTAGGTACCCACTTCTGTAAGGGTCCTTTGGGGTTAGTTACTTTGGAAACCCAAACTATCTTAACAGTCATTGTTTTGCTGCAAGATTTGTTAGTTCTCTGACAGTATGTACACTACAACATAAGTGGCCTTATATAACATATATTTGTAACACTTTCTACATGACATATTTTACGTAACATATTTTTGTAACATTTTTATTTTTATAATATTTATGTAACACTTTTGTAACATTTTATTAATATGTAACACTCGTATGTAACACTTTATTAAATTGTAACACTCCCATGTAACACATTATTAATATGTAACACTGGTATGTAACACTTTATTAAATTGTAACACTCACATGTAACACTTTATTAATATGTAACACCAGCATGTAACACTTTATTAATATGTAACAATTACATGTAACATTTTATTAATATTTAACACTTGCATGTAACACTTTTAAATTATTAACACTTTTTGGATAAGAAAATATTTTGGATTAATTTTTGTGACGTAATATGTAACATATTGATTAAATAACACCATTTTATCTAATAATCGGTAATGTTATTTTAAAGGGCTAATAGAACTTTAGGATAGATAACCATGTGCATATAACAATAAAATTAATCTAGAACTTAATTACAAAGCATGACATAGTTGGATGAATTTGAAATATAGAAGACATTTAATAAATCTTTAATTTTTAACCACCAATTATTTAACAAATAAAATATAAGAAATATATTTTTAAAAGAAATATTCTTTAAAAATAATTTAAACCATCGGTTTTTCCATGTACTATTATATTAATGAAAACTCATGTACTATTATATTTTTCCATGTACTATTAGTTTCCATTAATGTAATAGTAGTAGGAAATTTTTTTGTGCTAAAACATATTTTTTTGTTGTACTTATGTTTAGAAATTGTTTAAAAGTTTCATATACATGAAGATCATAATGGAATAATTTCAACCATCTATTTATTTTAATTGTACAAAAGTCTAGAACTTCTGTAAAAATTATCTTATTATATCTCAATTTTTTTTTACATAAGTTTAGAACTTGTCTAAAAATTATCACATTATATCTCCATTTTTTTTACATAAGCTTAGAAATTGTCTATAAATATCATGTACTAGTAGATGATTATAAAATAAGTTCAACCATCTATTTATATATATATATATATATATATACATATACACATTATTATTACTCGGATTTCAAGAAAATTACTGGGAAAATAAACATCGACCTAATTTTTAGATATATTTGAGATACAAGTTAGACATAAATATCTATTTATATTTTTATGTGTGTATATTATGTATTTACGTAATTATTTTGGATGATGGATAAAATATTAAAAATGAAATATATTTTGGATGGAAGTTCTTAGTAAAATTAAAAAAATTCATGGAGAAAATTAAAAAATACATTGTAAATAGGAAGATAGAAAAATAAAAAATAACACGTTCTTATAAGAAAAAAACAAAGGAAAAAAAATGACATTCTTTGTTATGGATTGACGGTTTCGTATCTGAAAAATAATAGATTTACAACCGTCGCAACAAATCAATTGAGATAACCAGATGGATTTACTCAATTGATAAACCTCGCACCAAATTAATTGAGATAATCGAATTGATTTACCCAATTGAGATCACCAGAAGGATTTACAGCAACAAATCTATTGAGTCCAATCGAGATCAAGATCATCGGAAGGGAAAAGTGAAATGGTAGATTATTAATTGAGATAACAGGATTGATTTACCCAAATCAGATCACCAGAAGGATTTACAACAACAAATCTATTGAGTCCAATCAAGATCACCAGAAGGATTTACCGCAACAAATCAATTGAGTGAAGAGGTTGAAGACCATTAAAGAAAATAAAAGGAAGATGCAGGAATTGGGGATTAAAACCCTTGCTCGTGAAAAATAACATATTTGATGGAGAATAAGATCCTGTTATTGGTTTTTCCATTATTATTATTAATTTTTTTGTTGAAGTCATGTTATTATCTGCCACTTTACCTTTCTTTCAGGGTTAGGATGGAAATCTTAGAAAAAGCGTTAGTTTATCCTCACGCGCACCTCTTTGGTTTTCTTCAAGAATGACCCTGTTAATTAATTTCCAAATTTTCTTGTCCTTTTCTTTGATGTTCTTTGTGGTAAATTTGATTCCTAATTTTCTTATTCATTATATTATAGCGAGTGAGAAACAATTTCATATTATATTACTTTGCTCTCTTTCTGATTTGATGTTTTATGGTCATGAATATTAAGAACTTCGCCCTTTTCATGTAGACTGCACTTCCACAGCATGGTGGTGAAGTTAATATAACTTTGGGTATTGAGTCCAATCAATATCACCGGAAGGATTTACCTGCCATAAATCAATTGAGTGAAATGGCAGATTATGAGAAGTAGAGGCTGAAGATCATTGAAGAAAATAAAAGGAAGATGCAGGAATTGGGATTAAAACCTTGCTTGTGAAACAACACGTCTGATGGAGTAAAACCTTGCTTGTGAAACAACATGTCTGATGGAGAAGAAAGTGAATAAGACCAACACAAGAAATTCTAATAAGGTTTTAGCAAAGAAAGATGAGTTCAATTCCAATGAAAAAGATGATGAACTCAACCGCTTAATTGCAGATGTTGATGATGAGTTTATGGATAACAATAGAATTTTAAGGTCTTGCTCGAAGAAGGTTGTGTATGTTTAATTAACATCTTTTTATTTAGTTAATTTTATTATTTTATAATTGTTGTTCTAATAAATCTGATCACAGGTAATGACTGAGAGATGAACAAATCTTGTGAAAAGTATAGAGAAATCTCAATACTCTATAAGTTTTGTGTATGTTTAATTAACATCTTTTTATTTAGTTAGTTTTATTATTTTATAATTGTTGTTTTAATAAATCTGATCACAGGTAATGGCTGAGGGAGGAACAAATCTTGTGAAAAGTATAGAGAAATCTCAATACTCTACCAATTTGTATGTTTAATTAATATCTTTTTTTTAGTTAGTTTTATTATTTTATAATTGTTGTTCTAATAAATCTGATCACAGGTAATGGCTGAGAGATGAACAAATCTTGTGAAAAGTATAGAGAAATCTCAATACCCTATCAATTCAATGATAAGTTTTGTGTATGTTTAATTAACATCTTTTTATTTAGTTAGTTTTATTATTTTATAATTGTTCTAATAAATCTGATCATAGGTAATGACTGAGAGAGGAACAAATCTTGTGAAAGGTATAGAAAAATCTCAACACTCTGTCATATGCAACAAAGAATCATATACTGGTAACTAGTTATATATATATATATATATATATATATATTTGTTCACTTATGATGGTAATTCTAATATATGCATTTATCTATAGTGGTGAAAGAATAAATTTGTGGAGACATCAATGATGCAGCATGATAACTACACACTAAATATACAAATTTGTGTGTGTTTTATAAGAATTCTAATGACCAATATTTAATCATGGATCTAAGTTAATTATTATGTTTAGGCAGCTTAGCTAATATTTTTGTTGGTTTGTTGGATTTTCTGTTGCTTGTTTGTCTTCTCTCCTAACTCACATGGTTTGTTCGATTTTCTACTTAATTATTTGTCTTCTTCTGTTTCATGCACTTATTCAATTTCTTTCATAATTTTTCTAAATTATTAATCTAATCTTATATATGTGTGGAGAGCACACTCCTCTATATTTTATATCTCTCACCTTTTATTTTCTTATCAATACAAATCCCCTTTTTTTCAATAAGAATTAAAAATAATAAAAATAACGTTGGTGGTGTTATTACCATTATATTCAATGAATTATGTGCATTAAAAAAACTTTGTTTATATGAGGATGTCTCTTTATAATTACAAGCATGATGATGCTGGTGTTATTATTATAAATTCACTTATAATAGTGTTAATTTAAATTTTCAGGATGATGAAGATAGAGATGATGAAGCAAATCATGGTGATAATCTTAAAGGAAACAAAAAAAGACTTGAGGATGAAGAGCATGATCATGAAGATTAGCTATTAGTCATATTTTATTTCAATGGATTATGTTTAAAGATCTTTAGATCTTTGGTTGATTAGGTCTTTGTGTAGAAGACTTTAAGTGTTTTAGTTTGTTATATTTAATGAATTCACATTTTAGAAATGATTTATATTAATATATTTCTTTATTTGACAAGTTTTTTTGACCTAATAATATTTTGTGAAATATGTACTTACATAATATTCATGTATATATAAAATATATATGCATTATATATATATATATATATATATTTCGATATACATATACAACAATTCAAGTATTACATAATTAACAAAAAAATGATACATGAGATAGTTTAAAGTGTTACATTCACAATTTAAAGTGATACAACTATTAAAACGAGATGATACAATACATTCTAAAGTGTTACAAAAAGTGCGTTACATTTCATTATAAACGTGTTACTCAAAAAGTCATATGTAATATTTTTAAAGTGTTACAATAAAATTTGAAAGTGTTACAAAACAAGTGTTACACTTCATGATAAAAATGTTACATAAAAAGTTATATGTAACAATTTTAAAGTGTTACAATAAAGCGTTACATTAAAATTCTTTAATGTAACGCCTATAAAAAGTGTTACTAAAAGCTATCAAAAGTGTTATTTTAGACTTTATGTAACACGAGCAATAGTAACACACATAAAAGTGTTACATATTGTCTTATGTAACACTTTGCAGTTTTTATGTAACATTTTTTAGGTGTTACATAAACTTACTTATGTTGTAGTGGTAGTTTTGTTTTTAAACTGCTTGTTAAAGGTATGTGCAAAGACTATATATGTGTTACCAACACTTTTGTAGTGTGGTCTTCCACCATACTTCCCTTGAGTATATCCTTTTTGAGGTTTAGACACGTAAGTCTTAGTATAGGTGGGAAAGTTTCTTCTGTGCTACAACTTTGTGGGTTGTTGCATCCTTCTGCTGCATACAGTAGATGGCTTCTACTACAGCCAATTCTTAGATGTAGGCTTACTTCCTGCAGTTGAGCATTTGGGCTTCTTCCCCTTATCCATCAGTGTTGTTTTGTTCAAGATCTTTTCTGAGTTACAGAGTAACTCATTCTTCATTGAAGTTTCAGCTTGAACAAATTTTACAGTCTTGGATGAACTTGCTGTATCCTGAGAGGTGTGAGTGTTGTAACCTATGCCCGATTTTTCAAAAGAACTTCTGTTTTGACTTATGCACTCCCTTGCATCTTTTGATTATTTGCTAAATGTTCTGATCGTGGACTGCAAGCTCTCCTTCTCAGTTTCTAGCTTAGTGACCAGCAGACTTAGCCTAGAGACCTCATTTTGTAACTTACTACATCTTGACTTATCAGACTCTCATGCAGCTAGCATTCTGGCAATATCAATATTTTTGCCTCTGAGGATCTCATTGTCGATTCTTAGATTTTCATTCTCAACCTTCAGCTCCTCTTGGGTTGAGTTAATCTACTCGAAGTCACTCATGATCCTCTTTAAAGAGTGGATCATGTTCAGCTCCTCTTTTTCTGGTATGGACAGCGATTGATAGGTTACTTCATCTTCTTCACAGTCCTCACAATCTTTTGCCATCAGGTATATCAGCGCTTCTTCATCAGAGGATGAGGTTTCAGTGTCGCTATAAGAGGATTCTGCAGCTTTCAGCATCTCCTTTGAGATTACTGTATCATTGGCCTTTTCCATTTCTCCTATGAGAGCTCGAAGCTTGTGTCTTTCCTCTCTTCTCTTCTCTCTCCTCTGCTCTCTCTCTCCTTCACGATACTTGTACACCGTTAGATATGGACAGTTTCTTACGTAGTGTGTCGATTTCCTGCAATTATAGCACAAGTCAATATTTCTTGTATTTGACTGTGGAGAGGAGGGTACCTGAGGAGGTGGATGACTTCTTCTGAAGTCATTCCTCTTATTGAGGTCGGTGTTGTTGCTGTTGTTGTTGTTATTCTTCATGAATCTTCTAAATTTCTTTAGAAGTAAAGCCATATCCTCTTCAGCATCTTCTGTTGTAACTTCAGACTGCTTACTGCAACTAGTGGTTGTTGTATTCTTGGAGCCTCTGGCAGTCAGCGCTGTAACTTTGGAGCTTGATTCTTCAGACTCTTTTCTCCATCTGTTGATGTCGTACTCGAATGCCTTAAGATCAGAGAATAGATCAAACGTACTCATGAATTTCAAATCCATGGACACTCTTATGGTAGTAGTCTTGCTATCCCACTCCGCGGGCAGGGCTCTATGTACTTTCATGTTCTTTTCCTTTTGAGTATAGTGCTTGCCCAGAGCTTCTAGTTCATTCATAATAGATGTGAATCTCAAGTCCGGTTGCTCAAGAGTCTCTTCATTCTTCATCTCGAAAAGTTCAAATAGTTGAGTGGTGTTAGAGATCTTGTTGTCTTTAGTGAGCTCTGTCCCCTCACATATTTGCTCCAACTTTTCTCAAATTTCCTTGGACGTTCTGCAAGTTTTGACTTTGTTGAATGTGTCTTTATCCAAGGTGATAAATAGAGCATTCTTGGCCATATTGTCTAGGTTGGCTCTCTTCCTGTCTTCATTGTTCCACTCTTATCTTGGTTTGATAAGGAAGTTAGGTGGTGGCGGTGCTCCTTCTTCCATCTCTCTACCGACACCTTTGTGGGGATGATCGGTCCTTCGATGATGATCGTCCACATCTCATCATTCATCACTGATAGATGTGCCTGCATTCTTATCTTTCAATCGTCATATTCCTCTATAGAAAATATAGGTAGCTTGTGATTTGAGGAATCCATGACATGCTGTAAAAATGTGATTTTTGGATGCAAAGAAACAACTAGACTAAGGTGGATCTGGGTAGGTGACCAGATAAGTTGGCTTTTAACCCAACTCGCTCTGATATCACTTGTTGGTCCCAAGTGGTGTTTGAGGTTTAGAGGGAGGGGGTGAATGAACTTTGATCGATTTTGCAAATCTCTTGAAAAAACTTACTATTCTGAAAATTACTTGAACTTGCAGCGCCAGACAGTTACTGCTTACAACACTAGAATGCAGTGTTGCACGCTGTAACTAAAGTTTTATACGCAGTGGAAAAATACATTTTATAACATAAGGCTGGTTTTCTCAATTATGGTCATTTTCAAAACATTTTATGCTACTGACAGAGATAGAAATATATAAAAGATAAAACACAGATAAGAAAGCAATAAAACACTCTTGAAGGAGATATCTCTCTTTTGAATTTTTAGTACTTGATCAAAGGAATGCGACTTGACTTTTTCTATCGGAGCATTTAATGCGGCAGTTGCGGCTAGCAGCTTTCTGCAGCGCGTCACTCCACGTGGCATCTTTGTATTGGCATCTTTCTGTAACTTTGATCTTCTCTGGAACGGCTCTATTTATTCTTGTTTGGATCTTTGTTCCTCGTACTGCATTTATCCTTTCTCAGATTGTAGGATACTTATTCTGTTTGTCATTGGCGCTGTTGACTGTTTGAGCAGTAAGCTTCGCGTTGTATCCTAGGTCTGCTTGCAGCTGATTCTTCTTTACAGCGTTGCTGTAACTTAGACCTTCTTGCAGTATCTTCATTCAGTACTGCTGTATCTTTTCTTGCAGTACTCTTGTATCCTTTTCTTGCAGTGATGCTGCACGCCGTTCTTTCATACTTAGCTGTAGTGTTATAACTACTTTCTTGCAGCGATGTTGTATCTATTTTCTCGCAGCAGCTTCATTCTTTATTTCTTGATATAGCGTTATTACTTATGAAAACCTCAATCTTTCAACACCTATATCTAGACTCAAACTTAGTCTATATTTTCACTTAAACATTGTGAAAAATGGGGTACACAAAACTTCCTATTACATATTTGTTTTGTCTCATCAAAACCTAAACATTGAAATCCTAACAATATCTCTCATTTGAAATATGTGTACTTGATCAAAGGCATGGCTTACATTAATGCGCCTTTATTTTTCTTCTCGGAGCATTTAATGTGGTGGTTGTGGCTCGCAACTTTCTGCAGCTTGTCTGGCCACATGTCATCTTTGCATTGGCTCTGTGTCTACAACTTTGATTTTCTCTCAAACGGCTCTAATTATACTCACTACAACAAAAAAGCTGAAAGATAACAATTGTAAAGTGTTGTCATTGTGGGTTTTAAATTGTAGTCTATGCCACTGTTTTCGAAGAGGGGCGCCCAAAGAAAACACTTAATAAGTGTTGTCGTTTGCTCATACACAACTCTTTTAAAACGTTGTCCTTAATATACAAACTGTTATCTTTTATATAAAAAATTTCGCTCATAGACAACACTTTCGAACTATTGTTGTTCCATTTATTGACAACATTTTTGAATTGTTGTCCTTCTTAAATTACTATTGTCTTTGTACATGAAATTTCCAATAATACACAACGCTTTGTCTAAAAAGACAATAGTTTATAAGTGTTGTCTTTATATTTATCCACAACATTTTGTAACTGTTGTTTTTGATTGTGTAAGACAATTTTTTTTTCCTTAAAACTGTTGTTGATCAATGATATTAAAAAATTCTAGAATATATAAATTGAAAATATTTCATATTCAAAACATAAAATCTTCAAATATAAAGTATATGTACAAAATCTACGAATATTACATCGTATAACAATTCTTAACAAAAACTAAGGCTATTGCTATTTCTCCAAAACATAAAAGTCTATGCTTGAAAAAGGTTATGAACATGTACTATTTCTCTAAAACATCAACACCAATGCTTGAAATGAAAAATTATGAGCATGTATTTACTAGATTTGTTGATGGCGTCTCTCCAAAAGATTCAAATAACCAAAAACCTGCACATCAAAAGAAAAGAACAACAATTCGTGTAAATGATATAATCCTAAAACATGAGACCAACAATTTGATGAATAACATTAGTCTAATAACATTCCAATGACAGATTACAACTTGGTCTGCCACCCTTTAGTATTTTAACCATAACTCTTCACACAAGATTCCATATTATAAAATTCTTCTTTTGTTAGAAACTAGACTCACGTGGCTTTCTAGCGATATAAGCCATGTAACCAAATTATACCCGAGTTAAATCAGATTTCAATGTAAAGTTGACCTTGTGATGCCTCTTGACAATTCCGAAAACAGCCTGCCACCCTTTAGTATTTTCACCATAACTCTTCACACAAGATTTCAAATTACAAAATTCTTTTTTTGTTAGAAACTAGACTCGCGTGGCTTTCTAGAGATATAAGCCATGTAACCAAATTATACCCGAGTGAAATCAGTTTTCAATGTAAAGTTGACCCTGTGATGCCTCTTGACAATTCCGAAACAGTCTGCCACCCTTTAGTATTTTCACCATAACTCTTCACACAAGATTTCAAATTACAAAATTCTTTTTTTGTTAGAAACTAGACTCACGTGGCTTTCCAGTGACATAAGCTAGTAACCAAATTATACCCGAGTGAAATCAGTTTTCAATGTAAATTGACCCTTTGAGACAGCCTCTTGACAAAGCTTCAATGTAACCACAAACTTCCTAAATTTTTATCAAACAAACTACTAGATTCAGCATGCACAACAACACGGAATTCTCAATGTAAATTCCTAGTTCATGTCCAAAATACAAGCAAATATTCGAATTTTATCATTACATTAACATATACGAGAAAGGTATTAGCCAATCACTTACTAAATCATGTTAGACATCTAGATGATCTTGAACACAATCTGCCCATTCCGACCGCACTTCATCGATTTCCTTTTGAGAGTACTCGTCTTGTGTAAACTGTAAACAATCATGAAACAAAATTAGTAAAACCTAGTTATTGTTAACTTAAAAATTAAAAATACATAATCTCAACAGTCTTTTAATAATAAGAACTTCAAAACATATATTTTATTACAATGGATCGTAGAGTAACAATGTCTTTTGGTGCAGCTCCAATGATATCTCTCATGTATCTCATCACATAATATCCACATTGCTTATCATCTGGTTGGCGAGGACCCTATATATATATGGCAAGCATAACAAAATGAACGACAACTTAATGACAAGCATAACAAAATGAACGACAACTTAATGTAAAGAAACATACATGTATTATTTCCCAACTAGGTTGCTTTTTTCCCTTCCTTCCCATGTTCGCATTGAACAATTGTATTGCCCTTCATAATTGAAAAAGAGTTAAACAAATACTATGAAAGAACATCGATTAATGTTTAATAGAAAGAATGATAACTTACGTATTAACAACATATTTCCAGTCATCATTACGCATACGATGACTAAGAGGATCCATTAAAAAGACCATCTCCTTGTGAGGATTAATGACAGTGAGAATCCAATGGTATCTAAGAAAAAACACATAACTAAGTATTAAAATACATCTAATTTTATAAAAATTAATTTGAGATTAATATTGTAGTTTATTACTTACCCAACATTACATGCAACCAAGACTAATTGATTAGGTGATGATCCAACTAGTCTATCTGATAATGCACGAGCCCTTTTGTTCAGCAATTCGTGAACCCAATCATCATCCCTTTTTGTAGTATACTGATGTGAGATTGTAGATGGATTCACAAATCTAAAACTTGAAAGATTTTGCTCAGCTCTCATTTTTTGATGAAGGTGCCTGTCATTTACAAAGTAAATTGAGTGAAGTGTATTAAATAAAGGGTGTACCACTTATAGAAGCAACATAAATATTTGGTACAAAATAGAAACTTACCATATATAAACAACTATACAACTGACTGAAATTGGTTGCAAGTCACAAAAAGGAACAATATCTTCCGGGTTTATATAAACCTTATTGCATGTATCACCAAAAACATCATCATCAATTGGCACCGTTACATTCAACCCACTATCACCAGCACACTTAATGTAACAATACACCACCTTTAAACATTTGGGTACACTGCTTAAACACCTGGGCTTTGAGTCATGATCATTCATTTTCTTCTTTATAGGTTTCTACCAATTCCACAAGCACCCATAAATATTAAAAATGTATATAAACTTACCATATTATGATAACTAGATAAAAAATGTAATCACAATTACCTTTTTTTTAGCAGTCACCACCAAGTGTCTAGGCCATGCCACATGCGTACCTACAGCATCACCAATATTCTCACACTCACCTGGGATTGGAAATGGTAGAGGGGCTGATTCATCCAACACTTGATCAATAGAGACCCGTATAGAATTCTTGGGGAATGGAGCACCGTGGATTTTACCATCAATTATACTCACATCAATGACAGTACCATATGCAACAATGTTATTGTTGGACTCCAACATCAGTTCAACAAGCTTTCCCTAAAACACAAACACTTGAGTTCTTAAGTATTAAAAATGATAGAACATTATTCATATCATCATATTTTAATAAATACCTGTAAATTATCATCTTTCTCTATTAGCATCGGGTCATTGTCAAAATATTCTGAAAAGCTTTTCAAACTTTCTAAGTCATCCTTAATGGGATTTTGTTTCTTGACCGAGCAGCTGCCTTTCTCATCAATCTCTATTTCTCCTCTTACAAATTTTTGAAACAACTCCTCCAGCTTTTCTAAAAGCACACGTAGCTCTTTGTTCTGCTCATTGATGATAACATTGTCGGTATATCTCTTCTCTCGAGCATATCCAAAATAAATGGTTGGAGGCATATGACCTCCAACTGCTCTTGTACGACCACAGGGCTCTTCCTGCTCAAGTGCTATAGTGAGACAATCTTCATTTGGCTTCTTAAATTTCAAAAATCCAGACTTCAATTGTTCAATGCATTCATCCTATTTGATACAAATAAAAATCGGTTACATGTTCGCTTTGTACCTACTATTAAAATGATGAATTTAAACATTTTTCATATTCACTTACAATCCTCTTTACTTTATCTTTTAATTCCTCTCCTTCAAATTCCCCTTCTTTGTTCATTCGTGCTAGCTTCCAAAGAATTGCTCTATCCATTTTCTCGTCATTAGATAATTGATATTTCTACAGAAAATATTGTGTTAGAGGGATTTCATAAATAAAAATTTTTAATACCACAAAGTGATCAAATTTATTGACTATGAACCTTTTTAAAAATTTCAAATGAATACTTACGACTGTTTCTGCAAAACCTGCATAACCTAAGCGAGATAGCCGATGCGGGTATATATTTTGTTGTCTTCTGTTCTTTTGTTCATCACTCAACTCCTACAAATTTCAACATAACATCAAATCATGTATAAACAAATAACATATATAAATACATTACCATAAAATCATCAGAAATACGACTAATGACAAATTCACTCCAATCAGATGGTGGGATGCCACGACCAATAGGTGGTTTATTCAACTTTTCCAGACAAGACATGTTTGGCCACACAAACTTTTTAGTGAGATGAGTTTTCCATTGTCGTCATTTATCATTTGCTGACCTTAAACAACCTCTCCTCCAATTCAACCTTCACACAAGATTTCAAATTACAAAATTCTTTTTTTGTTAGAAACTAGACTCACGTGTCTTTCCAATGATATAAGCCATGTAATCAAATTATACCCGAGTAAAATCAGTTTTCAATATAAAGTTGACCTTGTGATGCCTCTCAAAAATTCCGAAACAGTCTGCCACCCTTTAGTATTTTCACCATAACTCTTCACACAAGATTTCAAATTACAAAATTCGTTTTTTTTTAGAAACTAGACTCACATGGCTTTCCAGTGATATAAGCCATGTAACCAAATTATACCCGAGTGAAATCAGTTTTCAATGTAAAGTTGACCCTGTGATGCCTCTCGACAATTCCAAAACAGTCTGCCAACCTCCTAATATTTTCACCATAACTCTTCACACAAGATTTCAAATTATAAAATTCTTTTTTTGTTAGAAACTAGACTCACGTGGCTTTCCAGTGATATAAACCATGTAACCAAATTATACCCGAGTGAAATCAGTTTTCAACAGAAAACATAGAACAGTCAGTCTTAACAAGTAACACTATCAATTTAGCAACAATGAAGCTTCAATCAAAATATATGAATTCAAAGAAAAACGGAGTGAAACACCAAATTTATGAAAACAATCAACAATCACCCAATACATTAAACCCCATGTGCAGTACTTCATTAGAAAAAATGAAAATCATAATTGAAATCGACGCACATTAGAGTGAGAAAGCATGATTATACCTTAGAGATAAAAATCGCAGAATTAGGAACATAATTAAACTAAGAGCAATTAATAATTAAGGAAATAAATCAATAAACCAATAGGGAATTAAATAAGTAAACCCAGAAGCAAATCAGTCCAACCACTCGACGAGTCCCGTGCCCCTATCTTGGCCCGTCGAGTGTAGACCCGCAGCGGTTGTCTATTAGCAGGTGTAATCGTTGAAAAGCATGTTTGAGAAATTGGGACAGATTGAGAAGCATACTTGAGAAGAATGAGGGGAACTTGAGATTGAGAGGGAAAAGCAAGGAATTAGGAAGAAATTTGAAGAATGATTACCGTTGTTTGACTCAAGTTTGAAAAAACTGTAAAATCACCAATCTTCTTCCACGGTAAATCTCAATCTTCTTCTACTGTAAGGTAAATCTCAATCTTCTTCTATACCCGCAGCGTTCTTCTTTTACTTCAATTGTCTTTTGTTTTTTACTATAATGAAGTGAAACTCTAATTAGGAGTAAGTAAGTAACAAACCCCACAACGTCTTCTTTTAATCCTTTTTCTTTTGTTTTTTACTTTAATTAAGTCAAACCCTAGCTAATAATCCTAATTAACAAGAAATAAAATTAAAAAATTAATAATAATAATACACATTATTTTTATTTTTTTTCCTTTTATTTTTACTTTAGGTCAAACTCTAGTCTTAATTAATATGAAATAAAATTAAAAAAATTAATAATAATAATAATACGCATTATTGATTAATTATGAAGTTCGGGTTCTTTTTTTAAGGAATTGCCTAAGTATATTGATTCCCAATTTGTTACTTAATTTTCTAACTTTTTTCCATTTGATTAATTTCTTATCTAATTGATTATAGTATTAATCTACCAAAAAATTAATAAATCATCAATAAATGTTGAACTAAATTATCCATCAATAATTAGTAATCAACTTTATCAACATTCACAATGCTCAATATGAATCAACAATAATTTACCCTCAATATCGATGATTAAAAAATGATCAATAAATAAATAAAAATTTCTCAACAATATAAGCTTAAGATTCCACCTAAGTATCTGATAAATCAAAGTTAAAAAAATAATGGAATTGTAATCATAATAATAAAATAAAAATAGCAATAATAATAATTATATACCTCAAATACAATAATAATACTATTATAATTATTAATTATTAATAATTGTTTGGAAGAGGTCACACATCAGTTTCATCATAAATTTACCACTTTCCAAAACGAATATCTTTATGGTTAAAAGATAACACATTTCAAATGTTGTCATTTTAGAATAGTGTATATAAAGTCAACACTTCAAGAAATGTTGTTATTATCTAAAAAAGGCAGCTAAAAGACAACACTTCCCCTAAAGTGTTGTAGTTTGGTAATAAAAATTCGCTCAAACACAACACTACATTAAAAGTGTTGTCTAACTGTAGTTATTTGTTGATAAAAACACACCCAAAGACAACACTTGACGAAAAATGTTGTCAAAGTGTTGTATTTGACCAAAAAATATACGTCTTTCTCAACACTTTAAGCAATAAGTGTTGTAAATTTCAAAACAACAACATTTTGTGCTTAAAAATGTTGTTGTTATAGTGTTGTCTTTGAGCATTTTTGTTGTAGTGACTTGATTCTTTCTTCATTTCTCGTACTGTATTTATCCTTTCTCGAATTGCAGGATGCCGATTCTATTTGTCATAGATGAGGTTGGTTGATTATGCAGCAGTTATGGTCTTTACTTTGTATCCTTGATCTTCTTGCAGCTACTCTTTTTTTACAGTGCTGTTATATTTTGACTATCTTGCAGCACTATTCCATATAACACTGTTGTACCGTGTTCTTGCAGTATTCCTGTAGCCACTTCTTGCAGTGTAGATTATATTCTTTCAACAATTGTATCTTCTACTTGCAGTGACGTTGTTTGTCGTTCTTATTTACTTACTGCATTACTGCATTCACTTCTTGCAGCGTCTTCATCCTTTCATTTTCTTGATGTAGCACGATCTTATAAAACTCCTCCATCTTTCAGCACTTATGACTATAAACTCAATCTTAGTCTATGTTTCACTTAAACATTGTGAAAAATAGGGTACTCAAACTTCCTATTACATGTGTGGTTTGTCTCATCAAAATCTATACACTGAAATCCCAACAATTTCCCTTTTTTGATGATGACAAAATCTTTTACATTATTTCGCTCATGAAGGAAGTTTTTACTCTGCACTATATCTTTTTCGATCAGGATTACATATACGATATTTTAAGAAAGAAAAGCTAATCCTGGATTCATCAAAGATGTATCTTATCTAATCCTTTATCATAAAGCATCGGGATTATAAAAAACACGCAGAGGTTTATAAGGAATAAACTTGAACATAAACAGAAAATAAAATTTCTTCACTGAGAGAAAGAAATTTTACAAGAAAAAAATAAAAATGTATATACATATATATACATAATCATACATCCGCTACTGCTGAAACAGGGACCTCCTTGTTGAAGATTCTTCAGGTCTTCTTTCAACAGCTCTCCTTTCTTACTCATTTTTTTCTTTTGAGCTTCTCCACCAGTCTCGAATGGACTCCTAATAGGATTCTTTCAGCTTTTGCTTGATCTTCGGAATCTGAATCCATCTCAGCCAAAAGTTATCACAGTAAGGCACTATCATGCTTTGTTTCACCAGGGATAAGTATTTTGTCTGAATCTCTAGCTCTCCATCCCTGGCAAGCTGTTCATATCTCCTCAATGCAGATTGGCAAGTATGAAACTTTTTTAAAAAGCCCTCTCTGCATAGATATCTGAAGTATCTGAGGTACTCTGATCTTTTAAACAGATTAATCGACTTAAATGATGGATTTTTGTTAGTAGGTAATTTGATCAGCTTGACGATGTTGAGGTTCCAAACCATGTTCTCTCTTTCCGGCCTCTGATCCATCAGTATAGATACTTTAGCAATATGTTATCTGTGTCAAGACATGGTATATCTTCGGGGGGTATTGGTAGAGAGCTCTGTCTACTTTTTCTATCATTTTCGGTCTGCTCTCTCCTATCACACCAAGCCTCCGCATCCAAGTATTTTCTTCGTGCTCTACTCTGGCTCTCTCAGCCCTTTAAGCAACCATTTTCTCATTGTAATGCCTCTTCGCTTCGGCTCAACTGACCCTCTTCCTTGATCATTGTTGTTGTTCCTCTCTCCCTCTCTTGGTGTTGTACGAAGAAGGAGGTGCTGCATCTTTTCTTGCAGTGCCACTGTATGTAGTGCCTGCAGTTGGTCTGTTTGCAGCAGCTGCACCACCAGTTCCTTCTTCTCCTTGATCATCTTTTCTCCATCTCTTTGGAGAGGGAACATCAGCAGCAGTAGATGACCTTGATTTTCTTCTTTTGCTGAAGGGCTGGTCATCTTCTCCTTCTTCTTCATCCTCCTCTTCATTAAATCCTTCCCCCTTTTTGGCATCATCACTATGTTGACGATATCATTGTTACCAGCAACAATCCCTCATCGCTCAATACTCTTCTGACTCGATTGAGCAAAGAATTTATGATTAAAGATCTTGGTCGCCTCGGTTATTTTCTTGATTTGGAGGTCTCCTATCCTTCTTCCGGATTATTTCTCAGCCAGTCCAAGTATGCTCGTGACATTCTTGCCTGTGCTGATCTGCTTGACTCGAAGCCCGTCTCTACTCTTCTGGCTCCAGGGGCTTCTTTTACTTCTTTCAAATCCTACTCTATATCACTCACTTGTCGGTACTTTACAATATTTAACCATCACTTGCCCAGACATCTCTTATTCCGTCAATACTGTTAGTCAGTTTCAGCAACGCCCCACTACTGATCATTTTCAAATAGCGAAACGTATCCTCAGATATGTAAAAGATACTCTTGATTATGGATTATCTTTTTCTTTAGGTGAGCAGTCTCTTATTGGGTACTCAGATGCTGACTGGGCACGTTGTCTAGATATTAGGCATTCCACCTATGGCTACGCTTTCTTTCTGGGTCCGAACTTTATCTCTTGGAGTGTAAAGAAGCAACCGACTGTGTCTGGATCCAATTATAAATCGGAGTATCGAGCTTTGGCTAACACATCTGCTGAACTTATTTGGGTCGGTAACATTCTATGTGATCTTCACGCTCTTCCATCAACAATGTCGGTTTTACTGAGTGACAACAAGAGTGCATTTTTTCTCACTCAAAATCCAATCTCACACAAGCGTGCAAAGCACATTGATATTGACTAACATATCATCAGAGAACTTGTTGAGGCCGATTGATTAAGCACTCATTTCGTTTCATTTACACTTCAGATAGCCGACATATTCACTAAAAGTCTGGCGCGTCTGCTGTTTGAAATGTTTACGTCCATGTTTCGCTTTAGTCCTCATCCCACGCTTCACTTTCGGGGATATTAGATATAATTAGTGATTCTTCCATATCTCTGTGTATTTTTATATTTATTTTGTTTCCTTACTTTGTAGATTCCTTGTACTCTATATTTGACGTATCAATGAATTTGATTCTCTGAGGTTAATTATTTCACTCATTTCAACATTGTTCTGAAGCTACATATGAAACTAAAGACTGAAGTTGTGATTCTGCAGATGGATGTTTGTGTTGTTTCCTTTTAGCATATGGTGTTATTAATGGTACTATCCATTAACAATTTCTCCTTTCAATAGAATCTGATGAATGATTTTGTCCTTGACAAAACAACAAGTATCATAAAACTCAATATACATACTGTTATCCTTAGTGAATTAAGAGATACTCAACAAATTCTTTGTTATGTTAGGAACAAAAAGAATGTGATTAAGTAGAATAAATGTGTTGTTATCAGTGGAAGATAACGTGGTTAAACAAACATAAGAGATGGACATAGAAGCACAATTACCTACAACCAGCTTGTCTGAGCTTTTGTAATCATTCTTGAGTGAAAGACTGTCAAAATCAAAAGTATCATGAGTTGTGGCTCCACTGTCAAAGAACCATTGTTATTCTCCTTGAGACATAGAATCAGTAGATGCATATATAGAACAATATGAA
Organism: Scutellaria barbata; assembly: GCA_028654395.1. Lineage (NCBI taxonomy): Eukaryota > Viridiplantae > Streptophyta > Magnoliopsida > Lamiales > Lamiaceae > Scutellaria > Scutellaria barbata. Next base: position 10,147,993 of record CM053650.1, read on the forward strand.
TTGTAACATGAATTCTCATTAGGTGAAGATCTTGAACCAATATTAGTTTAATTACCATTAAAACTAACATCAAACCTTTTGAAGCACATTAAGGCAGTATTTCTAGTTCTACCACACACATTACACTGTGGTTTATTTATATTGTTACCAAATGAACCTCCACCTTGATAAGATCACCCTCCTCTAAAATCTCTGCCACGATCAAATCTACCACCTCTTTGACCATTAAATCTTGAATAAGTAACATTAAAAGTAGGTTGTGAAATAGTAGAGAAGCTTTGAACTTCTGCATTCAGTGCAATAGATGACGAAGAAGTGTTATGTTGTATACAAATTTCATGAGTTTGCAAAACATATTGCAATCGTTGACAAAACGTGAGATTTACAACAATTGATTCAAACTCTGAAACAAGACATCCAAGGATATAAAGATATAACTCATCATGAGTTATCTTAGTTCCAGCTGCATAAGATCATCAACTATGCTTTTCATCTTAAGAAAGTATTCATCAGTTGTGAGATCTCATTTCTTCAATGTTTGAAGCATGAGTTGAAGCTGAAGAGATCTACCTTTGAACTGGTTTTGAAATAATAAGTTGAAGAGAATTCCAAATCTCAAATGATGTAGAACACCTACTCACATAACCTAGCATGGATTCACTCATAGAAGCAAGCATCCAATTGTAAAGGAGCCTTTCTCATGAACAATTCAGAATCTCGATAAGAACAAGAGCTTTCTCCAAGGAATACATCTGCATAACCAAAAGCCTTTGGAGTAGACAGAATATGTGTCATCCAATACACATAGTTAGATCCATCCAATCAAATAAAAATGTAACATCCTCGACCAAAACATACACGTCATTAGGCATTCATTTAATGCATCATATACATTTCATATTATCTATATGCATTTAGGTTATTAATGTTGAGAAACTCCTATTATAATTGATTGAGACTCGAGTAATGTTCGAGTGCATAATATAAATTATTTGATTAATGATGATATAAATTACATTGAATTTTGCAAAGAAAATAAATCCAAATTATATATATATAAATATATATATATAAACATGTATTATATATGTTAGTATATATATAAGAGCCGCAGGTATGTATATATATATATATATATATGTGTGTACATGTCTTTATTACATATATGAAAAAGAGTTAATATTATAATATATATATATATATATCTAAGTGCACATGAGTTAATATGATAATTTATATTTATCTAAGTGCAAGTGTACGTGTGTTTAATAGGAAAAGTAAACTTACAAGTGAAGCTGATGTAAGGCGGTGGGTTAGTAAAAAAATTAATAAAAAGAGAGAAAGGATAGAGCAGCAGTAAAAGAAAGAAAACAGAGGATGATAATAGCAGACCAGAGGGAGAAAAAAAAAGGAAAGGGTTTGTAAATTCTTATTTCGTTTCTTCACCGTTTTTCTTCAGAGTTTGAAGGAGAGCTCGTTAGGACGTGCTCTTTGATTTGATCGGAGTGAATTCTCAAGATTTTTCACAAAAGGTACAAAAAATTAGTGAATTATATATGTCTTTAGTTATTATAATTCATCGGATGTTTTGGTAGCTTTATAGGCCGAATTAGGAAAAACTTAAAATATGGAAGTTATAGCCCTATTTCCTAACTAAACTCAGAAGAAAATCGTGGATGACTCGGTTAAATATTAAGCGAGATAATGTCAAAATTATAAGGCTTGGTCTATAATGACCTGGTTTGAAAATGGTTAATTATGTTGTGTTTGTAGTCTAATTTTATGCAGGTTGGAGACTGAATTAAGAAAAGTGTTAAACATGAAAGTTGTAGAGCTATATGTTAAGTTTCTATAGAATTTTACCTTGCTCGACCTGGAATTTTACAACTCAAGTTATAGGGAAAGTAATGACCATGGTTAATTAAGCATACATGCATTGCATTTCATTGCATAATAGAAATGAATATTAAGGGACGATTAGACTAAATTACATTGAATCATATAGGGGCACGGGCTATAGAACGAGAGGAGGAATCGAAGTGACGAACCGACCACTTATCCTAGAAGGGTGAGTATAAACCATATATGTGACTTATATGCTATGTGATTTATACGCAATGGGATGCAATTTATATGCAACGTTTGTTATGTGTTATATAAGAAATATGTATTTATATGAATTTGTCATTGGATCAAATGAGATACTGGAAAATGTATATGTGATCATATGTTCGGATGATTGATGCGTTGCATTACATATGACATGAAATTAAAAGGCCTGTGACTATCTTGCTATGGATCTGTATACAAAGTGGAGACCTTCGGGTCAAATACATATTGGAGACCTATGGATCTATATACACAGTGGAGACCTTCGGATCATATTCATATTGGAGACCTACGGGTCTATATACACAGTAGCATATTGAAAATCCCAGGACAGATCCAAGTTTGAGCAGTTCACAGAATAATAAACCGAACATAGTGACATTTGCACATGTATGATCATATGTTTATGATTAATGTTAATGATTGTTATTTGCTTGTTATTTAATTAAAGTAATGGTTTATATTCACTGAGTTGCGACTCATAAAAATCGCATATTTATTTTTTTAGGTTCAATAGCTTTTTGAAGTGGGTTTGTATATATAGACGCCACTCTATATCAGGTCGGCCGGCTGATGCCTCGTGCAACCTTCTCCTTCTCCATATTTTGTATTTTGGACACGTGTATCACCATGGATTTTATGGTGGGGCTGCCTAGAACCAATCGAGGAAACCACGCTATATGGGTCATTGTGGACAGACTGACCAAGTCTGCTCACTTTTTACCAATAAAAATGACGTTTGGACTGGACAAACTGGCTCAACTTTATGTAAAGGAGATCGTCAGGCTTCATGGGGTGCCCGTCTCTATTGTGTCAGATAGAGACCCTCAATTTACATCCAGATTCTGGCAAAGCTTACAAAAAGAATTAGGCACCAAGTTAGCTTTCAGTACTGCTTTTCATCCTCAACTACGGACAATCAGAGCGGACGATCAAATTCTGGAAGACATGCTAAGATCTAGTACATTAGACCTGTATGGGAGTTGGGAAGATCATTTATATTTGGTGGAATTCACTAACAATAATAGCTATCAAGCAACGATTGGAATGGTGTCGTATGAAGCATTATATGGGAGAAAATGTCGATCACCCCTTTATTGGGATAACATTAGTGAGAAACAAATTTTGAGACCCGAGTTAGTCGAACAGGCAGTAGAAATAATAAGAAAAATCCGAGAAAGAATCAAGACGGCTCAGGATCGGCAAAACTTTTATGCAGATAAAAGATGCAAAGAGTTAAAATTTGAAGTAGGGGATAAAGTCTTTTTGAAGATATCACCCACCAAGGGAGTTTACCGTTTCGGAAAAAGGGACAAGCCAAAACCAAGATATATTGGACCGTTCGATATTTTGGAACAAGTTGGAGAAGTGGCGTATAGACTAGCTTTGCCACCTGACTACGCTGGTATAGATAACGTTTTTCACGTATCCATGTTGCGCAAATATGTGTTCGATCCGAGCCACGTAATAAATCAACAAGACATCGGGCTTGAAAAAGATTTGTCCTATGAAGAAATTCCAGTCGCAATCTTAGCTTTGTTAAAAGTCCAGTGGAGCCATCATGATACTAGGGAAGCAACCTGGGAAGAAGAAAAAGAATTTTTAACAAAATATCCAAATTTCTCGAGATACAGTGCGTTTTAAATTTCGAGGACGAAATTTCTTTGTAGGAGGGAAGGATGTAATATCATCAAATTATATTTTTATTTTATTTTATTTTATTTAATTAAGGAATTAAGTTAATAAATTAACTTAAGTAAAATATAGTATATTATGATATGTTCATATAGGTTAATAGCATTTAATTGAAGAGCAAAGTGATTCAGCATCACTTGTCCTAAGGTTATAACACCTCATTTTACTAATCTACCTAAGCATGACACCTGCCAAGCCTAGGAACCTAAACTAGAATGGAAAGTTAGCCTTATATTGCAAAAGTGTAAAGAAAAGATGAAAAAAAAAAAAGCAAGTACACACATTCTCTCTCCACCTCACTTTTCTCTCAAAATTCCATTGCCGCTGTTGTGTTTGCTGCACCACCACCACTGCTCCTGCTGCCTTGTCGTGCCTCTGCTGCTACTGCCATTCCTACACCATCAAATTTTCGGCAAGTTTCTCCGATTAAAATAAGGAATTCGCTGAGCTGTCTTGAATCCGGACTCGTTTTACCGAATAGCCACCGTCTCCGCCATGTGTGGTCGTGGAAAGGGAACACTGAAGGAGAACAAGATAAGACAGCTGAGTACCTAAAGGCTTTCAGGACGTTGTACTAAAGGTGGGGATAACTTCCTTTAATTGTGTACTCTATGTGAACTTTACGTGTTTAAAGCTACGTGATCTTGATGAGTTTTACTAAATGAGCATGTGATTTTATGTAATGTCTGACTGAATAGCAAGTATGTATTTATAAGATAATAGCATGATTCTGTGATGCGAATGCGTGATTATGTGATAAAGTAAAATTGTTTTCATAGCGATTAAGATTCGCGAATAATTTCACGGCGGTTAAGATCCGCGAATATTATCACCGCGGTTAAGATCCATAAACAATTTCACGGCGGTTAAGATCCGTAACATTTTCACGGCGGTTAAGATCCATAAATATATTCACGGCGGTTAAGATCCGTAAACAATTTCACGGCGGTTAAGATCCGCATATGTTTTCACGGCGGTTAAGATCCGCGATTTAAAGAAAAGTTGATTATTTTCACTATGTGATGTTATTATATGTTGCTTATTACAGTTTAACCCACTGAGTGTTCACGCACTCACCCCATGTATGTTAAAATGTTTTACAGATGATAGGTATAATGACGGAGAATGAAAGGGAGATGTTGTATGGGTTATTTGTAAATTAAACGTGTTGTTACAGTTTTTGAAAAACCCTTGTCTTAGAAATATTTTGTATAGATAAGACCGAAAGGCTATACTCTGATGATATTTTCCGCAGTTGCTATAATTATGTGTAATATTTTAAAAACTCATTTTGAGAAACGTCTGTTATAACAGGTTATTTGATCCTTTCAGTGTTTTAATATTTTTCGAGTTGCTGGATGCCCGAAGTTTAAATTAAATATTTTATTTTGAGCCAAAATCAGGGCGTGACATAACATAAAATAAAGGTATGACTAAAACAACATAAAAATCATGGTAATAAAAAAAAATGCGTGAATTCAAGTTAGATTCAGTCCGACCCGACCCATAATATATGGATTGAAGATCCATACAATACGTAAGTGCATCTCTAACTGATTAAATGGACTATGCAATGTGGACTTGGGGCATTTATGGGCTCAAAGAACTATATGGGCCTGATATCCAACCTCATGAGGGAAAATATGATCCAATATTATATCACTCTCTACTTCCCATAAAAATAGGTTAAGATATTATTTTCGTATGTCTCATAAAGATAGACTTGTTACTATATTGATATAATTTTTAATTAAATGTATATTGAATAACCACACTTCTCAACTCCATATTTACTTTAAAAAAATGATTTCATTTAATGCTAGTTTTCATTGAAAGAGAAGTATAGAATTAAAACTTCAAATATTTTCTTAATCCGTGTGAAAATATAAATAGATCTATCTTTGTGTGATGGAAATAGTATTAAGGATGCGATTATACGTACCTACCTCAGATATACTGAACGCACTAAAAAACAAAAATCTTTAAATCCATCATTATAAAAAGTGAAAAAGAAAAAGAAAATAGAAAAGAAGTGTATCTAGTAAGTTTTAAGGTTTGAGGTTTGTATAACCCGCCCCATATTACTTATAAAATACCTCACTCAATGGCAGTTGCATGAACTTTTGATATTCTTCCACTTCTTTTACAGCACACTTCATCAGCATTTGCTATATATCTTCTTCAATTTCAAACCAACTTAATCATCAAAGGGCTATAGCTAAGAATCAGCCTACAAGCCTAGTTACGTAGGATTTCATGTATTCATAAATCAATGTTATATTTAAGTACCATCCACAAACTTATGAAAGGTGAGAGTATGAAGTGTCACAATTGGAAAAGTGATATGTGTTCCTCTCCATTCATTACCACTTTTACCAACCAATGAAAAGATAGATGAACATGTAAGAGAAAGACAATGACTAAACCTGTGTTTACTTCTAGAAAGTCGGTGGTGGTAGTGGTGGTGATTGCAATATTGACAAAATATTATATATTTGTGCATATCACAAATCTTTTCAATCATTTTGCAACGATTTTGAAAGTGCTTATTAATCGGGGCCCAATTCTACAGTATCCACACACTTCACGAGCAAAGATAAAGAGTTTCGAAAACGGCATGCTACAAATATGAAATTCGGATGTGAATAAAAGTACAAGCGAAGTAACTTTTGTAAAATAAAATTTGAGAGTTTAAGGATTCAGTAATACTACTCGAATATAAGTACTAGATTTCTAAAATAATAATACGAAAGTTCATGCACTAAGTAAAACAAAATAGAATTAATTATTAAAAAATCACAACCTTTAATCAAATTATCATTATAACAAAACTTTTTATAGTCAAAATAATATAACTTTATATATGTAATAGTCATTTTAACTCAATCAATTTTATGGAAAAAAATTTGCTAACACATCCAACTTAGCTCCTATTTACAAATAAAATAATAAATACATCCAAATCTGAAAAACCACATGCTTCCGTACTCTGCAACCCAGAAAATCACAACCTTTAGTTAAAATTATTTTAATTACCATAAATGTAGGTGCAGTTTCCACCTTGATGAATTTCCGAATTTTTTATCCATATCTGCAAAAAGACTTAAGGTGTGTTGATAGCTGATTTTTTATTCTAAAAATTCGGTTTAATATTTTGGGGCATTTATACAAAAGTTGTATTACATTTTACTACAGCACGACCTCTTTTTGTAGACGTGTTTTTTTTTCTTTTTTTTAAATCAAAGTTGGCAGTTGATGTCGGGCAACAATGCATATTAGGAAAAAAATAAGAAATTGATTGAGGTTAAAATTGCCAAACATATATAAGGACATTTTATTTTTGCAAAAAAGTTAGAATTCTTGTTTAAATGACTATTTGATAAAAGTTTATGACTTTTCTGAATTGTACAATATGAAACAATGTATTTTTGCAGATATAGAATTTTTTTTAATTGAATGTGACAGATGATATGTTCAGGCAACAAGACATGTCTCGAAAACAAATATAAACTATTTGAATAATAACATAAAAAGTTTGATTAACATGACTCTTTAATTAAAATTATGATTTTTTTTACAATTAACCCAAAAAATATATTAAGTAGCTCAATAAAATAAAAAGTTCATAGTCCGGGGTTTAGTGACACAAAATTAATTGGTGAATGTCATTTTTTATACACAAGTCAATAAATGGAATAAATTGGTAGAAACAAATTGTGGATTTTTTTATGGGCTGATAAGTGTGTGGCATTTTCGTATGAAAGTTATGTTTGAACGATAATTTCTGAAACACAAATTCTCCTTTACATTACATGCATGCAAGGATAAAAATATCGGTACTTGTATATCGATACTTGTGAATATATCGATATCTTGATTTTACGGATATATCGATATCGGTGGAAATATCGGTAATTTCAAGAAAAAAATAAAATAATTGAAAAAAAAATTAAAAAATGTATCTAACACTTTACACAATATTATAATGAATATTAATATATATTAAATAAAATTTTGTGTTAAATTGATAATTTAATCTAATTTTTAAGCCTTAAATTAACAAGAAAAATATAAAATTATATCCTTTATTAAAGAACTTTTAAATTTAAATCTAAAATAAAAAATTAATCTATAAATTAAATTTTATTATAAAATTTATTTTTATTTAGTTAATTTATTGTTTGAATAAATAAGGTAAATTTGCATAAGAATGAGAGAAAATTTACAAAGAGGTAAAAAATTAAAAAAAAAATGATAAATTTCACATTTTCCACCGAAAGCAACCGACACCGACAATTTGCCGATAATTTGCCTATTTTTCGTCGACATTTCGATGACAACAGCCCAAAATTGCCCATTTTCATCGACAACGAAAATGTCATTGCCATTTACCGACAATTACCGATATTTTATCGATTTTTTGATAAAAAAAACTGCACCCGTATATTGTATCGGCTCCGTATCGTGGGCGAAATTTCAGCGACATTTCGCGATTTTTTCGTCCTTGCATGCATGAATCTAAAATTCATATAATTTGGATAAATTCGATCTGAATTCATTAGTTTATATTTTTTTTATGTGTTGATTTTTATATACAACTTCGATAACATTTATATACAAATATTGTGATATTTATGTATTGTAACTTAGAAAAAAAAACTTAGTAAAATTTGTACTACCTATATTTATGTGATATTCATGTGACCGTTAGACTACATTTATCAGTGACACCCACCCAACTTAACTCAATAATAAAATATTAATTTCTTTTTTTGCCACCTACACAATCCACAACCCAACTCAATTCCAACCTTTTCATAGTTTATTAGTGATGCCAACCCAATCCAACCCAATATTTTTTTCTCATAATAATTACATATTATTTTGTGAGTTTTTTTTTTGATATATTAATTCCGCAATTTATAAAATATTTTTTTATTAGTGACACATTTTCATTTTTTTGATATATAAAATAACATTCAAACACAATAACGAAATTGAAATTAAAATAATTGAAATATGAAATCGAAATTACAATAATTGAAATATGTCTAAATATTTCAATATTGGACTCTATTTGTAGAGAAATTTTTTTAATGAATTTTGATATATTTTTTTATTTTTTCAAATAAAAATTATTTTCATTATCAACACTTTAAATTATATCTAAAAAAATTAATTGATACCAATAGAATAGTGACACATGTCTTTTGTGGATCAAAGTGGGTGTCATGACATTGGTCACACACCAACCTTCTCTTACCCATTATTATATTATTATTTATGGTAACATTTGGTGGTGACATCCAACAAATGTCATCAATAAATGTAGTCTTATATATATTCATGTGACCTTTATATACAAATATTCATACCTTTATATACAAATATCCACCTAGGTTAAGTGTTGAAACTGATTGTTAGAATTTTAGATCATGAACCCTAATTATTTTTATTTAATTTTCATTGGTAATAAACTAAAGGTTGTGAATCTCCAGGGTAGCATAACCCTAGATTACCGAATCGAACTTATGTTTTGGGGGTCTAGCTCATCATATCGTCTTGGTGATTAATACATTTGATAAATTAAATTTAGAGAGCTTATTCTAGGTTATTCAATTGAATATGATTAATTAGTGATTTTATCCTAATTTAACTAATCTTACGAAATGATTCGATTTAACCGAGCTTATTGTTAGACTACGACTGATAATTCCATGATAATCTAAGAGATGGGTGTTACATTAATTAGAGAATAATTGATAACAGGGAATAATTGAATTGTAAATTGGAATATTTTTGTTTATCGATTTCTTGTTATTTAATAATGATTTAGGTTGCTATTTGATTTAGTGATAGTTTATCAATTTGAAAACCCTCCATTACTTATTATTTTATTGGAATGAACAAAGGTGATATAGTTAATTCTTCACTCCTTATGGGATCGACTCCGACTTACCCTAACTACTAGTTAGTAAGGTTAGGAAGGAAAATAATTAATTTTATCATGTCGCGACAATGCAGTCAGTAATACTTTAGTGTCAATAAAAAGAATAATTTCGCCACAATTTGTACATATATACATCTATGTGATATTACTCATACATTTATGTGATATTACCTATACATTTATCTCAACATAGTCATACACTTATTTAAGAGAAAATGACCCAACTTGCCATTAAACCCTATAATGTGGCCCAATATACCACAAAAATATAACAATTTCCCCACATACCACATTCCTTATAATTTTGTCCTCAAATGCCCCAAAAATTGAATGAGTCAACCCTTCCATCACTTATGTCATCACATCATCTGCCGCCCCCTGTAGAAATTGACAGAAAATGACACTCACATGCAAGAATTTCATGTAAGCCTTGACCATCCATTTGGCTTTGATAAATTCTTACATGAATTTTTAAACATATTTATTTTTAATTTCTAAACATATTGTTACACGAATTTTGTAATTTTTTGCATGAATGAAATATTAATATTAAAATATGCTTACACGAATTTTGTAAAATATGATTAGCTGAATGAAATATTAATATTAAAATATGCTTATACGAATTTTTAAAATATGATTACAAAATGCAATTTCAAAAAATACTGAAGGACAGTAAATAAATTTCTTACACGAAATTTTTAACACATTTATTTTTAATTTTTAAACATATTCTTACACGAATTTTGTAATTTTTTAACTCAATGAAATATTAATATTAAAATATGCTTACACGAATTTGTAAAATATGATTAGAAAATGCAATTTCAAAATATCGAAGGACGGTAAATAAATTTCTTACACGAATTTTTAAAAATATTTACTTTTAATTTTTAAACATATTCTTACACGAATTTTGTAATTTTTTAAATGAATGAAATATTAATATTAGAATATGCTTACACGAATTTGTTTACACAAATTTTTAAACATATTTATTTTTAATTTTTAAACATATTTATTTTTAATTTTTAAACATATTCTTACACGAATTTTGTAATTTTTTAACTGAATTAAATGCAATTTCAAAATATGAAATGAAATCTCTTACACGAACATTTTCTCCAAAATTAATTGTGATCTTTCAATTTTCGTATAAGGACTTGACCAAATGAATTAAATAATAAAAAATTCTTACATGAATTTTGAAGGAGTTGACATATGATTAGAAAATAAAATTTGAGATATAAAAAGACATCTCTTACATGAAATTTTCACCGACATTAATTGTGATGCCAAAATTTTCGTGTAAGCCCATTGACTAACTGAATTAAATAATAAAATATTCTCACACGAATTTTTTAATTTTTGACATATGATTAGAAAATGAAATTTGAAAATATAAAATGAAATCTGGTGAGTAATAAAATTTTCGTGTAAGGCCTAAAGTGGCTAACAAGACAAGACATGACGAAGGTAAATCAGTGGATTGTTACTTATGATTAGTGAGTCACATGTGTGCAGTGTATGTGCAAATTTGTCGTGTGGAAATCCTCTATAAAATGAGCATATGACAATAAGTTGTAAAATAGTAGCTTCACTTGTATGTTTTTTTATGACAAAATTCTCACCGTATTCTTACCGTCTTAAAATCCGAAGACTACTTCGTAGCCAATAAATATTGGGGAATATTGGAGATTTTTTAGTTTCAAAGGTATGTTACTAGCCAATTATTCCACAGTCTCGTCGGGAATTTTCTTGTATTTTTCTTATGCGAATATTGTGTTTTGAAGCTTGTACATCGAATGTTTATTGTCAGCTTACACGAATTTATGTTATGAGAATTTTGTATTACAATATTAATTAATATTTTATTGGTTTCTGTTCTCTTACACGAAAAAACATGATAGGTCATGCATATGCTATTTTATGAAGATCATACGTGTACAAAAGATGAGTCTTACATGAATTTTAGTAAAAGTAGGTCTTACACGAAAAATGCACCAAAAATGCTCTTACACGAATTTATGTGAAATTAGTGCGGGCACGAATTTTTATACAATTATGTATTACATGAAAATCTGTAAAATTTGGTCTTACACGAAAAATGCACAAGAAATATTCTTACACGAATTTGTGGGAAATTAATGTGTGCTCGATTTTTTATACAATTACGTATTACATGTAAATCTATGAAATTAGGTCTTACACGAAAATCTCCAATTAAATTAGGTCTCACACGAAAATCCCCAATTTGTTGAAATTAGGTCTGTGGTTGAAATGTAATAGAAAATTATAATGACTTTGTGCAATACGTCGAGGATGTAATATTTTTTATTTTAATAATAAAAATTTACCTACTGATAGAATTGGCATAGGAGCTTATATTCCACTATAAGCATATAGCTGTACATAACAGTTGGGCAAGCAGATCAATGTGTACCTTATACACTTGCAAATAGATGACGAGGTGATTAACTGAGTTTGTTATCTGTTTTTTTTCCAGCGTAGAGGACATGAGTTTCATGTCTGTAATGATTTGGTACGAAGGCTATTGGTAAGGTTTGGAGTATAAAAATAGTTATAAAGAGGAGGTTCAACTAGAAAGATTGACTTTCTATACTTTATTCATGTGTATCCATGGATTTGTGTGTGCTGACATGAATAGTTGGGATATGTGATTCACTCAATAGTAGAAAAAAATGGAAGAGTGAAAAAGAAAAAAATCAAGAATGATTACCATTTGGAACGATTATTGTCGAAGAGCGACGATGTTCTTGTTGTTTTTGTTACGCTCAAGTTACTGGATGTTGAAGCATCTAATACTGAGTTGTTAAGAGATTATGAGACTAGCAGCCTTGGAGATTTTAATGTTAACATTGGATCATTCCATCAAGGGGAACAGTATACGTATCATCATTCGACATATGAAGAAGGGATCACAAGTCAGGTGACATATGCAACTAAAATTGGAGTCGTGATAATGTTCCTTTTGGGTTACAAAATGATTAAGCATTTTATACAAAGTGGGGTGTCCCTTATTATAGGGAGAAATCGTCGCAGGTTGGTACATCCCCAGATGATATATGGGCTCAGTGGCCATCATCAAGCGGTTGTGTTGACTTTGGAACAGAATGGGGTATTGACTATATTAACTTGAATAGGTCCCCGACTGCATATGGAGATGAGAAGATTATCTAGGATGATGACGTAGTACCTCCGACACAGGATGATGGAGGCCAAGAAGAGGGATATACAACTTGTGACGGTATTTTCAATTTTCTGGTTTCATACAATATATTTACATCATCTTACTCTTGCCACTTTTTAATATCTTTGTTTACATTATCGTAGTTCACAACATGAGGAAGATGAATCAAATCCGAAAAATGATATGAACGACCTGTTCGAGTTAGACGAAGAGGATGAAAATGTTTTGGATGAGGAACAACGACTTGCCTACAAGGAGTTTTTTGAAGTATATTCACAAGTCTCAATGATTCATTCCGAAGATGCCAAGTATGGAGGGACAGTCTGCATCTGATTTTATCGAGAATGAGCCAAGTCCAACTAATAATTTACAAAAAGGCTGGACTTTTGCAATAAAAACAGAATTACAAAATGCAGTGGGGTTTTACCATTTGGAGAACCATGTTGAATACTGTGTGCAGAAGTCAGACAAGCATAGATGGTTCGTTAAATGTTCGAGAAAAAATTGCCCTTTCATACTCCATGCATTTGAGAAGTATGAGATTTGGAAAATCTCGATCGTCATTATTCCCCATGAATGTTTGAACGATCTGAAGAGCTCAATGTTCCTCGTCGACTTTCGTCTGCCTTGATCGGTGAGTACCACATTGACCATATTCACAAAGAGGATTCTCACGTCGACCCTAAAAGCATAATGCGCGAAATGAACCAAAAACATGGGATAAATCTCAAGTATAAGGTTACATCCCGGGCAAAAAGACATGCAATGAAACTTGCATATGGAGATCCGAAACATCTTTTTCAATGCTGTCATCGTATCTGGAAGTGTTGAAGATTGTTAACCCGGGCTCGTATACAACTTTGGAGACACTAAATAATGGCAAATTCATATATATGTTCTATGCTTTGGCCGCATCCATTCATGAATTTCAAAATTACGCGAGACCGGTTATAGTGGTTGATAGTTGCCATTTAAAAGGCCAATACAAAGGTATTGGATTTGTCGTTGTAACGAAAGATGAAAATGATCAAATTTTTCCACTTGTCATTGGGATAGAAAATGTGGAAAATGATGAATCCTGGAGACCTGGTTTCTGAAGCATGTTCGAAATGTGTATAGGAGACCCATCCTCATCATGAACACTACGCGCCGGAGAGTAATCATGGGCCATACCCTAATGAGCCGGAGAATCATGCACCGACATATGAACTAGAGAATTAGGCTCGCCGAATGTAGTGTAGGTCGGGTACAGGTCAGGCTGGGGCACATGTACTTCTGTCTCGCCATAGAAGGCATCATGATCAAAACCCGACACGTCCACCCGGATGCCTTCAAATCCATCACTCTGACCATGGGTTTCACGCTCCTCAACCTCAACATCGGGTTCCGACTCAGATTCATTGACCAACTATCGTGTAGACCAACTGATTTGTCTCATCGCTCGAGTCGTTCTGGGAGCTCGAGTAGACTGACCACGACTCAACCTCTCATCAGCCTTACGTGTAGATGGTCCCGTCTCTACACCAGCCCATGGCCCACGTCGAGGCTGGACCCCTACGCTGAGGTCGACATCTTATACCTCCAATACAGCTGACGCTCTTCCTCAAATGAGGGAATGAGTGTTTGGAAACAATCTACCTGCTAAAAAAAAATCATCAGACATTACATATATGTATAGACCAATACATTTATTAATTCGCTACTGCATATGGAGAAAAATACCTCGCCATCGAGGTAATGTAGAATCTCGACGGTGGACCTCATAGTGGACCACTTCAAATATCTCGAGACTCGATAGGGGATATCCAAGCGACGATCGGCAACAGTACTAGTGATAAGGATGGCCTCGTAGGCCCATATCTAAAGGCAAATGTAATGACTGATGTTAGTAATATATACATATTTAGTCCAACATAACAACGTACTCAAAGTACTAAGATTACTCACTAGTAAAGCCATAAAAAACACGTAGAAATGGTAGGTGAAGGCTCGATTCCCCTACACTGTTGGAATCTCCACTGGAAACCGATCCATGTATCGCAATAGATTAAGATATGAGAACTTCCCCCATGGGAAGCTCTCTCATCTCTCCTCCATCTCTACCAACACCCATACCCACTTCTCGACTTTCATCTTCCCAATATCCACAACAAATAATATGCAATATAAAATGAGAATCTTCGTAATTTTTATTGCATCGTTTGGGTTTTGACGAAATTTCCCCCCAACAAATCATGTGCGGAGCTCTGCAACCATCGCTCGTGGCCACCGGAAAATGATTCATACATACACTCCACCAATAGGGGGCTGGAGTCAATCAGAAGGATCGAAGTCCGAGTCACCAAATCGCAGTCCTATAACGAGAGCAAACTCTCTCCTCGAGAATCAGCACAACTGGCCTTGTCTAATTCGAAACCAATCATACTGGTCATCAGTCTGTATTCGTGCCACCTCACGGGACATCAGTACGTGAAGAAAACCCTTACACGTGTCTGCGTCGATCGCCTTAACAAAAAATGACCGAAGCACGTTTGTCTAAAATGGGTGACATAATCCCTCCTTATAGCTATCAGCTCCTTCCATAGGTCATCCAGTATAGACAAATGTGTGTACCCATTAATATACGCAAGCCGACCTTGACAACCGGCATGAATCCAAGCACGATCCAACTATAACAATAAAATTATATTATTACTCAATAATGTTATTTTCATTACAGTTTTTTTAATTAATTTCAACAAATTTTACCCGAAATATGTTTGAGGGTTATTTTGACTCCACCAACATCTCGCAACAAATCTCTAATGTAGGGGTGTTTTACCAAGAAATATTTTTCGGTACAATTGAATTCATAGATGTATCTTGCATTTGTAATATTTGTGCATAGAATTGACTCATTCATATTGTGGAAGGAATGATATTTTCGTGTCAGCCAACAATTTAGAAGTTTCCTGTAGGGTTAACTTAGGGGGAAATTTCATGTACGGATTACCTACTTCCAAATTTCGTGTAAGGATATTACCTTTAAAAAATCATCTTAGTTGAAGTTGCTTGAAATTAGTGTAAGGATACATTTTTTGCAAAATTCGTGTAAGCTTAACTTCGGCAGAATTTTCGTGTAAGACTGAATACACAGGATTCCGTCAGGGGATTAATATAATAATTCAGCTCACTAAATCGTTCGATACAAAATTCGTGTAAGAATTAGCTTACAAGGCAAATAATCCAAAATTCGTATAAGCCCTAAAGCATTCCAAAATTCGTGTACGCCCTAAATCTTTCAAAAATTCGTGTAAGCCCTAACTTCACCCTAAATTAGTGTAAGCCCTAAATGATACCAAAATTCGTGTAAGCCCTAAATGATACCAAAATTCGTGTAAGCCCTAAAACTTTCAAAAATTCGTGTAAGCCCTAAATGATATCAAAATTCGTGTAAGCCCTAAAACAGATTCCATAGGCTAAAATTCGTGTAAGAATCATTTGAAAAGCAAATTCGCCCTAAATTCGTGTAAGCCCGTAACAATCAAAACCCTAAATCCTAAATTGGCCGTAATTCGTGTAATATAAAACATAAAACACTCATATACAAACTGAAATTGCAATATATACTAAAATTCATGTAAGAAGCAATTGAAGCATCCTCTCAAGAGCAAATTCGTCCTAAATTCGTGTAAGCTCGTAACATTCCATATGTTCAAATTTCGTGTAACAATCAAAACCCTAAACCCTAAATTGGCTATAATTCATGTAATATAAAACATCAAACACTCATATACATATAAATTGAAATTGCAATATATGTACTTACTTGTCTTCCTTCCATCAAGCAGCTAAAAAAAATTCGTGTAAGCAACCCTCCAAATTTCAACGAACTGCTGCAGATTTTTGTTAATCAACAAAATTTTGTGTAATAATTTTATGCTTACTAATCGGATGAGGAAATTGAAATAGCAAGTCCTCCACACTTACACGAAAATGGCTGCTGGAGAATTGTGATATTCTTTTACGATTTTTTTTTCGGAATTCCTGGTTAAGATCTATACGAAAATTGGCTCCTTATCTGTCACTTTTTGTACGAAAATGGTGGGTGGGGCAGGAATGATGTGATGGAAGGGGTTGACTCATTCAATTTTTGGGGCATTTGGGGACAAAATTATAAGAAATGTGGTAAGTGGGGAAATTGTTATATTTTTGTGGCATATTGGGCCATATTATAAGGTTTAATGACAGGTTGGGCTATTTTCTCTTTATTTAATATATAAAGATATAACTAGCATAATTAAAATGTATGACTATATAATTAAAATATATGAAGGTATTATATGTCTAACTAAAAAAATGTTAAGGTACAACTAACATTACTAAATGTATAACTAAAAATTATGACATGCGAGAGCTAGTTGCACTTGGAAACCAAGGCATACGGGGGCGCATGGGGTGAATCAAAGGTGGTCCCAAATCGGTTTTGATTCGAATGCATGAATTAGATCTATACATCAAGTGCACAAAACTTTTCGTATATATATAATTAAGCAACTTGTCACACACCTTGAAATGCTTGAGCTTGCATAAGTTGGTTGGATTAGGAAGTTCACCCATATCCAAGTTCACATTATTTTAGCCCAAGTACATAGCTTATAAAATAATCTATCATACATATGATACTCTAAAAAATTGTAGAAACTTGTACAGAGTTTTTTAGAAAATTAATGTAGTGTGTAAGAAATAAGTATGATCTTCTAGAACTAGTTTGATCATTACGAACTTGGGGGAAAATTCTAAAGAGTTTCTCTCAACCGTTAGATCAAATAAATCCCCACTATCCATTAGGAAGTTGGTCTAGTATAAATAGATAGAGTATGATTTATATGTAATTCTACCAACATTATTTGCTCACTTGCACAATAGTTTTGATTTTTCTTATAATATATTATGTTGTTTTTCTTATAATATATTATGTTGTTTTCTTGTCATGATCGCGCACTCATGTGGATTTATTTAAAAGATTAGTAAAACTTCCAAAACTATTAATTAACAAAATTGAATAATTTTTGCAATAAATTATGAAAATTATTGAATTTTTTATTATTATTTATCGTATAATTGAAATGAAAACGTAAGGATATCTATGAAATTTAATATTTGAAACTTTAAAAAAAAAAAAAAGCATAATAGAAAATTGGTGGGAGGTCAGGTTGAATAATATAGTAGGTAAAATATATATATATATATTAAATCAAAATATTTATATTTCTTTATGAATGCAATATATATAATTAAATAATATATTTGTCAAATTATATTGTGGTTAATAATAAAATATGATGATATGGGAAGAACACAAAATCAGAAATATATTTTCAATTGTATATAATATTTAAAATTTTTTACTTTAACTATTTTTTTACGTCATTGATTACATCGTGTCCTATACTAGTAACATATACAAAAGTGCCGCACCATTTTATTTTAGTTTTGTTCAAACATATGATTGGTACAATTCGAAAAACTCATGAACAATGAAGTGTAATAAAAAAAAAAAAAGGTTGCAAATTGTAAAACTATTATACTTTAAATTGGTTTTGATATTAATCAAACCATATATAAATATTATATTAGTATTATTTTCATAAAAAACATAAACATAAAGCTATGCAGCCATTTCAATTAGACCCGTTTACTAATGGCGTCAAATCGCAATCACATATTTATATAAAATCTTCCGATGGATATAATTTCTTGTTGAAATTCATTATTTACAATTTAAAATCATTTTATTTTAAGTAATGATTCTATTTTATTAGTTATCATGAGTTATAGTTAACATGTTTTATTGAATTAAGTTTTAAGACAATCTCACATGAATTTTACTGAATTTGAAATATATTTCGGTAGATAAGTCTAATATTTAATTACTGCTAAACTGTGGAGTCTCGGTGGATTAGTTTTTTAGCAAAAAACATTAATAGTTTTAATTTGCATGAATTCTCACATTGCAGGAAATTATTAACTATGTACAATTTATATTTTTATTATAATTAATTATTTAGTCTTAATTTGAAGTTTGAATAAATTATGTATATTTTGATTAAAAAATTTATATTAAAACTTTTAATAGAATTATATTTATTATTAACAGAATTAATAACTTGTTTAGCTTGAAGTTGATATTGTTAAAAGCTTATTTAAACTTTGTTTAATTAGTCGAAACCCACTTAAACAGTCCAAAACCTTTAGAGTCAACCCGTTTAACCTTTCCAGATACAATCAATTAGACACTCAGTCATTTTTTCCTCTCTTTGTTTTTCTCTTTATGTTTGAAAAATATTCAGATCAACGCCTCAAATACTACATTACTAAGTTGCGTTTCTAAAATATTTTTATCAAAGAAACATTTATAATTCAAAAATCAAAGCTAATTTTTTTTTTCTATTGTAACTTTTGTAATATCTTTATAACAAACTTTTCTAAAACACCAAACTTGGAAAATGAATTTAATTAATAAATAGAGAAGCGTATGTAAGTCCATTCAGTTGACCAAACAACTACACAAAATGTATTTTGGAGAATTTAACTTCTTTTTTTTTTTTCGACAAACTGAGTAATGTTTTCTAAAATTCTTTTACAATTTAAATTTTATAAAATGACAGCTTAAATATGGAGTATGCCTTTTCATTTAAAAATAAAATAATCTGTTTCGAAAAAAAAAACATAAAATAAGTGATAATTTTTTAAGTTTTAAAACCTCAGTGATAGTGAGATATGTATTGATTAGTGTTATTTACTAAGTTTTTAACACCTTTACATTTTCACATTATAGTGCCTCTTTTTCTTCAATATTTTTAACTAAACTTTATTGCAGCTGGCATATCTAACTAGGGAACTTAGTTAAAAGAGTAAAAGACATTCTTGCATTAAATACCTAATTAGGGTGTGTAAAAAGACAAGATATTATTGATGCTAATTTGTCTACTTCATCATTATGATTCTTTACTTTAATTTACAATAAATTTCAATAATAAAAATAGACGATGGATTTCTAGTCACACCCCACGTAAAGAGAATTGGTATACATATAATTAACTAGCAAGGGAAATGGCGAAACAATATGTTAAAGTGGTGGATGAATTGACTTCTATGCCCTTACCTGCAACTTCTTGTTTCTTTCGGCTTAATTAAGTATGTGTACGTATGGTACGGTAGATAAAAACAAAGTACAAAGTACAAATTATTTCTTACTTTAAATATCTTTTACGTGTGCGGACAACAAAGAATCCATTGCCGTATCATCAATTCATCATCCATGCCTGTGTAATTAAAATAATTGATTACCAAATATTTAAACCCCAAAATTTTGTTAGCATTATTTTGGAAAACAAAATCATCAGAAATTTAAGTTTGTATGTTTATATTAGAATCTCAATGTGAATTAAACTCTTTGTACTAGTTGAGCTATGTTGTTTCTTGATATCATCAGAAATTATTTCTTGAATTATGGTACTTCAGTCTCAGTTGAGTCATGTTGTCCCTCGATACTCATTACACTTATCAAATCGAAACACAGTTGTCTATCTTTTATTGAAATATTACATTCTCATAAAATCTGATTGGTTTGTTTCGAATCATCAGAAGGGATTATTCACATCAAACCTAGCTTCTGTTAAGGTAGGCAGTTTACCTAATCTTCTCCCATACTTAGTATATGCAAATAAATGTGTAGCTCCAAAATCAAGTAACATGAAAGTTGCAATATCAATGATAGAAAGTTTACCTGTGACAACTGGATTATCTTCAGCATCTTCTTTGGTCTTCGTAAAAATTCATGCTGAGCCTCTCCCCTAATCTTTTGGTTTACCACTATTTGGACACATATTGGCTATATGTCCTTTTTGTCCACAAGAATAACAGTTCCTTGGGCGAAATGACAAACTCCAACATGTGATCTACCACAATTTGAACACAAAGGTGGTGGTTGTGGTGCTCTACTTTGATCGATCTTGAAACATTTATCTGAACTTCCTTATTCTAGTCTTTGTCCTTGTTTGGGTTGAAGATCAGGTCTTGATCTTTGGAATTGCATTGGCCTTTTCTTGCTATCCCCACTCCACGGTGGTACTTTTCTTTGTTGAAACTAACGGTGAACCTCTTATGTTTGTCTTATCCACATCTCATCTTATTTCGCAATATTTGCTCTTTCTACGACCTGAGAATACGTCGCACCTTGGATCCCTACCATGCTAACATCCCTGTAAAGCTCAAGCTTTAAACCCTCAAGAAATCCCTCCATCTTTAGAGCTTCAGTACTCACCATATGTTCAGCAAACCTGGATAATTGCTCAAATTTATGAAGATAGTCCATAATAGTCATGGTTCCCTGTTTCAACTATATGAATTCATTCATTTTCATTATCCTAACAAGGGCCGTAAAATACTTATTTCTGAAATTTCTTTGAACCTCTGTCAGGTCATATTGACAACATCTTCAATGTTTTTAACTATGTCCCACCAGTGTCCAACACTACCTCGCAACATAAAATATGCACATAAAACTCTACTTCAGGAATTCTGCTATATTGAAACATGTTATCCAAAGTCTCAGCCAATCTTCTGCAACTAAAAGATCTTTAGCAATTCTCAAATATAGGAGGGTTCAGTTTTTGAAATAGCTCACAAACCATTTCAGCATGTTCTACTTGGGACTGTGGTTGATTCACTTCATCACGCAGTTGTCTATCCACATCTCTTTGCTGAATAAGTTGTTAGATTTGTTGAGACTAACGTTCCACTAAATCAGCCAATCGTGTAATGATAGCATCACATTCGACACTAGCAGTTGGTGTCTCCAGTTCAGGAGTTCCTTCCATTCTACTACTCTTACCTTCACCACTTACCATATTTGTAGAATAACAATACCAGTCCTATACCACATGGTCAATTATAAAATTTATGATGCACATAATGTAAGCATAATTTAAAAGAACTAATTGGCATAGCTACACTCCCAAAGTTTTGAGCTCATGTACATAAACAGCCTACAAAACACAAATCATGCTCTGATACCACTCTGACACGACCACACTTGCTCAAACGAATATAAAATAAATTTTAAATATATAACACAATCAGCAAAACCCATTATTTTATATATATATATATATATATATATATATATATATATTTCTTTTTTCAGTATAATATCTTCTTATATCCAACAATTGTCTATTCACATTCATATACAAAGAGTTTCAACAAACCAGCAACCCATAAACAAGCTTCATGTTAATTCACTAGTACGCATCATGTTGGAACATATCAAAAAGAGACTTAATATCCAAAAACAAAAGCAATATAAACCATATTCATGTCAAACAGGTCGTCATCTATGTACATAAGTGCTCAAACCCTGCAGGAGCTCCACTGCTTGCCCAGAATGTCCATAACGTTACACCTTATCAAAATTACCAGCAAAATATAAATCAGGTGAGAAAAATCTCAGTAAGCAGAAATTATACATGATAATATGATTCTTTACAACTCTTTCCCATATATTCCCTTTTGGAATCACTTATTTCATTTCTAACACTTCAACACACACCTAATTCATTTCTAATATATTTAGTTCATACAACACCCTTGGGGTCATATTCTGACATAAAAATCCATGCACACAGCACAATATAATTATGTGCACAAAGCACCATGTGCACACAACACTATATAATTCCTTGCACAAAGCACTACGACATAAAACACCATACAATTCCATGCACCAAACACTATGTGCACAAAGCACCATATGACCAATATAAATATAACCCAAAAGTACAGTTCCATTTTCTTGTCGTTAGAACACTGCTTGATAATACTCACAACTTTAATTCACAACAACCATCCAACAAATTCATTTATTTCGTAATAATCACCGAATAATAAATCAAATCTCGTGAAATATGAAATTTTCACGTATCATCAATTAACACAATCAGTTCACAGAATACTAATTTATGCTTTGTAATTGCAAATAAATTTTTACTTACCTGAATTTTCAAGGATTTTGATTGTATAAGCAAGATAATCACCTCTCAAAATTTCTTAAGATTAAATCCTATATAGCTTGCTCGATTAAGTATTAGGAGGCAAATAAAAATCTATTTAATCTGTTATAGTTAACGATGAGCACCATGTATATCTGAAATGATGTTTTGTATTCTTCCCATAAGAATGGAACTATATATGAACTTACAGATAAACCACCACCTCTTTACAGCTTTTCCTCAAAGATTTCGTATTATCTATATTATTATATTATTACTATCACTATTATTTAAATATTATATTATTATATTTGCTGCAAGCTTATATGTGCATCACTTATATATGATATTATTCAATCCTATTATATATATACACACACGGCTAACTTATATATATACTAATATAATGCACACGTTTATATAATTTTAGATTTATTTTCTTTGTAAAATTCAACATAATTTATATCATCATTAATCAAATAATTTATATTATGTACTTAAAAATTACTCGAGTCTCAATCAATTATAATAGAGGTTTCTCAACACTAATCATGTAACAGCATAAAATAATTCAATAGTTGGAAATAAAATATAATCACGTAAAACCACAAGTAGCACATAAGCAATAATAGATGCATACGATGCATGAAGTGCATTGATCAATAAGTTGTGAGGAGCTCGGGTATTACATAAATCTAATTCATTGTTGGGATTTCAATGTTTAGATTTTGATGATACAAACCAACTTTGTAATAGGAAGTTTGAGTACCCTATTTTTCACAGTATTTAAGTTAAATCAAATAGATTGGGATTGAGTCTGTAAGTTTTGTTTCTAAAAGATGGAGAATCTCAAAGAAGTTATGTTGAATCAAGAAAAGAAAGATTGAAGAAACCTCAAGAAGAAGTTACTGCAATGCAGCTGTAAGAAGAAAATATACTATGCTGCAAGCAGAAGTTACAGCAACACTACAAGAAGAAAATACAGAAACACTGCAAGAATAAGTTACAACGGTACTATAAGTAAGTAGTTGCTGCAAGAAAATTAAGGATATAGAGTAGAGGAGAAGACTTGCTGCATACTCCAACAAACCTCGGACACAATAACAGGAACAACACCCTGTAATTCGAAGAAGTATAAATGCAGTATGAGGAACGAAGACCGAAGTAAGTTTAAATAGAGCCAGTTAAGATAAGATCAAAGTTGCAGGCACATAGACAATACAGAGATGACACGTGGCCTGACAGGTTGCAGAAAGCTATGAGCCACAACCACCGCATTAAATGCATTGAGAAGATAAGTCGAGATGCATTAAATGCAAGTCATGCCTTTGATCAGAACCCTTATTTCAAATGACAGATATCTCCTTCAATGGGTATCTTTCTACGAGTATAAATAGAGGTCGAGCTACACTAAAGTTAATAACTGAAACATTTAACGTTCAACAACCTTAAAAAATTATCAAGTTATATTCTCAAGCATCCCGACAAGTTTCAATCACTCGACCAAAGTGAAGTGAACAAGCTTTAACTTGAAAGATTCGAAGAAAGATTCAGAAGCTCATTTCACTGTACCAGTTGAAGAAACAACATATATACTTTAACCTATTTATTGTCTGCTAGGTTATTTTAGGTGTCGTTAGTTGATAGAATTTATTTTTGCTGATTGTATTTAGTTTTTTAGGAGATAAGCAACTTCCCTATGTGGGAGTTTAGAAATCCTTTGTGGATTTGTCTTTAGAACTTGCAGTTGCTGTGTGTATGTTGGATTCTAGTAGCTGTTACCTTGTTAGGTTGATAGATTGTTAGGTTGTACCCTGTAATTCAATCTTACTTAACGAAGTTCCTGCTCGGGGAAGCAGTAGAGTGGACGTAGAAGGATTACAACACCTTCAAACCACTGTAAACCATAAGTGTTTTAATCGATTTATATATCTGTGTTGCACCCTGTGTTTATCTTATCATAATCATAAAAAGAATTTTCATAAGATAACATATTTGAAAAAACAAACCTGCAGTCAAAACACATTTTCCGTTGATAAGAACTCTAAGTTACAACATATAGCACTGTATCCTAGTACTGTAAGTTCAAGTAACTTATAGTATAGTAAGTTTAAAAAGATTTTCAAAATCGATGAAGGTTCATTCACCCCCCTCTAAACCTTCGGGACCATTTGGGACCAACAAGGGGTATCAGAGCAAGTTGGGTTAAAAACTAACTTATCTGGCCACTTACCCAGATCCAACCATTGCCTGCTGTTTACTTTGCATCTTTGTGAAAAACTCATAATTTTAACGTATCATGGATTCTTCAAATCATAAGTTGCCTATGTTTTCCATAGAAGATAAGAATGCAGGTACATCTGTTAGTAATGAATGATGAAATGTGGACGGTCATCATTGAAGGACCAATCATTCCCATGAAGGTGAACATCATGCTAGGAAGAGACATGGAGGAGGAGTATCTCCACCACCTAACTTCCTGACCAAGCCCAGGTAGGAATAGAACAATGAAGATAGAAAAAAAGCCAACTTGGACAATGTGGCTAAGAATGCCCTATTCATAAACTTGGACAAAGGGACCTTCAGTAAGATCAAGACATGCAAAACATCTGAGAAAATTTAAGAAAAATTGGAGCAAATATGTGAGGGTACAGAACTCACCAAAGATACTAAGATCTCCAATGCCACTCAACTATTCAAGCTCTTTGAAATAAAGAGTGAAGAGATTCTGGAACAACTGGATTTAAGGTTCACTTCGATAGTGAATGAACTCGAAGCTCTAGGCAAGCACTATACTCAGAAGGAGAAAAACATGAAAGTACTAAGAGCCCTTCCAGTTGAATGGGATATCAAGACCACTGCTATGAAAGTTTCGACGGATCTGAAATCCATGAGCTCATTCGACCTCTTCTCTGACCTCAAAGCTTTTGAGTATGATATAAAGAGAAAGAAAAAAGAGGTAGAAGAGTCGAGCTCTAAGGTCACTACACTGACTGCAAGAAGTACAAAGGATACAGCAATTGCAAGTTGCAGTATGTAGTCAAAGCTATCTGCTGAGGATGACCCTTCTCCTGAAGAAATTTAAAAGATTTATGAAGCGCAACAACATGAGTGACTTTAGAAGAAGCCATCCACCACATCAGGTATCTCCCTTCCCTCAATCAAATTCAAATAATCTTGACTTGTGTTACAATTACAGGAAACCTGGACACTATGCAAGAAGTTATCCACACCCAACAGTCCACAAGTACCTTGAAGGAGAGAGAAAGACCAAAGGAGAGAAAAGAGAAGAAATAATAAACAAAAGTTGAGAGCACTCATTGGAGAAATGGAGAAAGCTAAAGATATAATAGGCTCCAAGGAAATGCTGCAGAATCTTCTGACAGTGACAGTGAAACCTCATCCTCAGACGAAGAAGCACTGATTTGCTTGATGGCAAAGGATTGTGAGGATAATGAAGATGATAAGGTAACTTATCAATCTCTGTCCATACCTGAAAAAGTGGAGCTGAACATGATTCATTCCCTCAAGAGGATTATGAGTGAATTTGAGCAGATAAACTCAAAGCATGAGGAGCTGAAGGTTGAAAATGAGAACCTAAGAAGCAAAAACACTGATCTTGCGAAGATGCTATCAGTATATGAGTCTGATAACTCAAGATGCAGCAAACTTCAGAAAGAGATCTCAATGCTCAATCTGCTAGTCACTAAGCTAGAGAATGAGAAAGAAAACTTATAGTCAACGATTAGAATATTTAAATCTGCTAAGGACGCAAGAGTGTCTGATGATGGCCAGGAGTCCTTTTGAGAAATCTGGCTTAGGATACATCACTCACACTTCTCAAGATACAACAAGCTCATCCAAAGCTGTGTTGTTTGTTCAAGCTGAAACATCAATGGAGAATGAGTTACAAAGTAACTCTGAAGAGATCTTGAACAAACCTATGCAAATGGATAAGGGAAAGAAACCCTTGTGCTCAACTATAGGAAGTAAGCCTATATATAAGAGCTGGCTACAGTAGAAGAAATCCGCTGTAAGCAGCAAGAAGATACAGGAACCCACAAAGTTGCAGCATAAAAACTCTTACCCCACCAATACTAAGACTCTTATGTCTAAATCTCAAAGAGGACATACTCTAGAGAAGTATGGTAGAAGGCCATACTATAGAAGTGTTGGTATCATGCATATAATTTCTACACACACACATAACAAGCAGTTTGCAAACAAAACTGCTTACAGAAAGAAAACAAACAGTACTTACAGAAAAGTCATTGGGTTCCAAAAGAAACTAACCCTAGAGGACCCGTACAGATATGGGTACCTAAATCTGTCTGAATTTGTTGCAAGTTTCAATGCCAGGATGCAGCAATGAAGTATGGTACATTGATAGTGGCTGTTCAAGGCACATGACTGACAATGAAGAAGCCTTAAAAAAATTTCTAACATGCAAATGAGCGAAGGTCATCTTTGAAGATGATTTCAAAAGAAACACAAAATAAAGTGGAAATTTGATCAAAAGAAATATCAAAATTAAAGATGTATCCTATGTAAATGAACTCAAATATAACTTACTGAGCATCAGTTAATTTTGTGACAAAGGATACACTATGGAGTTCAACCTCAATAAGTGCCTAATCAAGGACAGTAAATCAAATGAAGTCAAACTTACATGAACAAGAAAATGAAACATATATCTTGCAGATTGGAGCTCTTCTATTCAACCTACATGCTTCATTGTAAAGAGTCCACCGAAGCAAAGCTGGCTATGGCACAAAAGACTTAGTCATTTAAACTTCAAAGCCATAAATAAACTAGCAAGAAAAGAACTTGTAAGAGAATTGCCAGATTTGGCATTCAAGAAAGAGAACATTTGTGGAGTTTGTCAGAAAGGCAAACAAGTAAGAAGCTCCTTTAAAGACAAATTACAGAAGTCATCTCACAAGATTTTAGATCTTCTACACATGGACCTATTTGGACCAGTAGAACCAGTAAGCATAAGTGGGAAGAAGTACTCACTTGTGGTAGTAAATAACTACTCCAGATACACTTGGACTATCTTTCTTGCTAAGAAATCAGAAACTCAGAACAAGCTACCAGACTTCATAAAGAAGAAATTTATAGAGGAACTAAGTTCATCGATAAATTTATAGAGAAATTCTATTTTGACAACGGTATTCTTCATGAATACTCTGCTGCAAGAACACCTCAACAAAATGGTGTTGTTGAAAGAAGAAACAGAACCCTTAAGGAAGTAGTAAGAACAATGATAGCAGACACAGAGATACCTAAAAGATTTTGGGCTAAAGCTACAAAAACTGTATGCTACACTCAAAACAAATGTCTGATTAACAAGGATTTAGACAAGACTTCATATAAAGTGTGGAATGGATACACACTCAATGTCTCATATTTACATATATTTGGATGCAGGTGTTACATCCTCAACAATGGAAAAGAGCATCTAAAGACCTTTGATGCAAAATCAGATAAATGAGTATTTCTTGGATACTTAGCTGTAAGTAAGGCATTCAGAATTTTCAACAAAAGAACCTTGGTGATTAAAGAATCAATTTATGTGGTGTTTGATGAACGACATTGTGACACAAACAAGCTGAATGAACCGGTTGAAGGAACAACCCCCTTGAAAGTAAATGATGTTCCTTACACTGAAAGAGTTCTACTTCCAGCAAAAGATAGAGATGAAGAGCCTACACCAGATGCAACAAACAATCTTACAGTAACAGATCCTACCATCTTACAGCATGATGAGGAACAACTAAGATCTGTGCATATATTTGAGCCTGACAGAACCTGACTAAGAAATCACCCTAGAGATCCATCTATAGGAGTAAGAACAAGAAGGTCTATTCCTTATGAAACAATGGTTGCTTGCTTTATATCTCAGACATAGCCAAAGAACATAGAAGAAGCTCTTCAAGACAGCAACTGGGTTCACGTCATGCAAGAAGAGCTGAATGGATTTGAAAGAAATTGAGTATGACACACAGTTACAAGACCAACTCATCAAGGAGTTATTGGAGTGAAATGGGTTTTCAAGAACACGTTAGATGAATCAGGACTTGTTGTAAGAAACAAAACAAGGCTAGTTGCTACAGAATACTGCCAGGAAGAAGAAATTGATTTTGATGAGACCTTTGCTCCTGTAGCAAGGTTAGAAGCTATAAGAATTTTTCTGGCCTATGCAGCTCACATGATCTTTAATGTATATCAAATGAATGTGAAAAGTGCATTCCTCAATGGTCTTCTATCTGAGGAAGTATATATGGAATAACTTCCAGGTTTTGAGGACCAAGCTGAAGAGAAAGTTTTCAAATTGCATAAAGCCCTGTATGGTCTTAAGCAAGCACCAAGAGCTTGGTATGATACTCTGTCTCTTTATCTTTTGGAAAACGGATCCAAGAAAGGAACAGTAGATAAGACCCTATTCAGAATTCAAGATGGAGAAAGTACTCTCCTTGTACAGATTTTTAGGTGGATGACATCATCTTTGGATCCACCAACAAAGATCTCTGTGAGAAGTTTTCCAACCTAATGCAGTTAAAGATTGAAATGAGCATAATGGGATAATTAAGTTTTTTTCTTGGGCTGCAAGTAAAACAGCTACCTACAGGAACTTTCATCAGTCAAGTTAAGTATACAAAGGAGCTTTTGAAGAAGTTTGGTATAAAAAATGGATCAACTACATCAGTTCATATGGCTACATCCATAAGCCTTAATAAAGATGAAGATGGAAAAGACGATATATTACTAAGTACAGATGTCTTATAGGATCCTTGTTATATCTTACAGCAAGCATGCCAGACATCATGTTTGCAATAGGAGTCTGTGCAAGATTCCAAGCAACCCTGAAAGAATCACATCTTACAGCAGTGAAAAAAATCATCAAGTATCTAAAAGGAACTCAAGAAGTAGACCTATCGTATCCTAAGGAAGGAGGATTCAAGCTTAAAGGCTACTCTGACTCAGATTACGCTGGCTGCAAGATAGACAGGAAAAACACAAGTGGTACTTGTCAATTTCTAGGAATAGACTTGTTTCATGGTTTTATAGGAAACAAACATTCATAGCAACATCTACAGCAGAAGCAGAATATGTTCCGGTAGGAAGTTGCTGTGCTCAAATTCTCTGGATACAGCAATAACTAAGAGATTATGAAATTAAAGAGAAAGAGACTCCAATCCTCGGTGATTATATGAATGCTATTATAATTACCCATAATCAAGTATTTCACTCAAGAACAAAGCACATTAACATCAGACATCACTTCATAAGACATCATATTGAAAAGAAGAATGTCGTGCTAGAAAAGGCTTATACAGATCTTCAGTTAGCTGATGTATTCACCAAGCCTGTACATGAATCAAGATTTTCCATGCTGAGGAATAAGTTGGGAATTCTGAAGTTGTGAGTAGAAAGAGAAGTTGCAGAAGCTCAGAGGGAATCCCTGCATCCTTGCGAGAAGATGTAAGTATCTTGCTGCAAGATGCGGTTTCATACAATGCTGCATCCTAAATGCTTACAACAAGGACAGTAAGTAAGCAAAGCAAGCAGCATGATGATACAACATTTATTTCTTGGAGTATTTAATACTCTACAACCTCGTACAAGAAGCTGCAACCTTAAAAAGTAATAAATTAAGCGGCAAAATGTATGTTTCACCTCGCATTTAATGCAAGTCTGCGTGTGTTAGAATTTAAAAAGATACGGTCAGAAGTCATAACTGCTATGTATTAAATATTTACACTTTGACCCCTCTGTCTTTTTATAAGGACAATTAGATCAATCTTAATCTTTTAATTTCATCTGTTGATCTTACTATAAGGCTTTTAAACTTCTCCTTGATACTATGTCCTGATCATTTGCGCATATCTCCCAAGTATCAAGCAAATAGCAGTTACCATCTCAAGGAATTCTTCTTTGATATTCTCCTAAGCACTTTCCTTCCTACACATCAATGGCTGTCAGACAAATAATAGTGCTAGAAGGTCACCTTGTCAACCAAGAACACGTATATGTCTCTTAGCTATATGACCCCTCCATCC
Organism: Scutellaria barbata; assembly: GCA_028654395.1. Classification (NCBI taxonomy): domain Eukaryota; kingdom Viridiplantae; phylum Streptophyta; class Magnoliopsida; order Lamiales; family Lamiaceae; genus Scutellaria; species Scutellaria barbata. Next base: position 10,179,055 of record CM053650.1, read on the forward strand.
TCATTTGTATTTTTGAGGTCGTGGAGAGATCCCAAATTCTAGGGCTCCTAACTATGGTCTATGCCGAATTTTCCATAGAATCTGTTCAGAGATTCTATGCTTTTGCCAGAAGGTCTGAAGAGAGAAGGTTCTCCATTCTTTTCAGAATATATGAGGATGAGGAGGACAGAGAGTTATCCATGAGGGACATTGCCACTACTTTCAGCATCTCTGCTGAAGGGCTGTTCTAGCTAACTCTTGTAGTTTGGAGACGACATTGCTGAAAAGATATGGAATATCTTTAGGGAAAGAGATGTTGGGGTCAAAATCAAGAGAAGCGTCTCGAAAAAACTTTTCAAACCAGAGTTTGAGTTTCTTCACGACATTTGTGCATACTCCATTGAAGGTAGAATTAGGAGCTATAATAAATGCACTGACCTTCACTTCAGAATAATGTCTGCCATTATGAATGGAGATAGGGTGAACTGGGCTAGGTTCATCCTTAGACAAATATGGGAAGAGATAGAGAAGACGGCTGCAAGAAAAAACTACGACATCACAATCTACTCCATTCTCTGCAAGCTGGGAGTGCAGTTGATTGCTCCTACCCTTATCCCCATCGAAAAATATCTTAGGGAGAAGAAAAAGGGGAAAACCTTGAAAAAGGTTGCTGCTGGTATAGCTGCTACTGTTGCCAGTCAGCTCTAACTTAGATGACAGTATTCCACCTGTCATCAGACGGGCTCCAAGGAGAGCAAAATAGGAGTCATCATCTTCCTCAGATGATGATGTGCCCCTACAGAGAAGGAAGACAAGGAAGCTTATCACTCTATAGCAAGAAAGGTTGTTGCAATTACTGCAAGAAAAATGATAGTAGCAGCAGAGGTCAAGTGAGATGAGCAGCAAGAGCAAAAAGGTCTGTAACCAATTGCTGTAAGAGCTCTGATCGATCCAACCTTCCCAACTGTTGGAGACGATCTACCCTTCCCAACTGTTGGTCTTGATCCAACCTTCCCAACTGTTGGAGATGAGATAAAACAACAATACAATCATTGGAGGAGGATGAGATTGGCTAAGGGAAAATTCTGCTGCAGTGGAAGGAGTTCCTTGTCTTAGAGAAAGCGTCTTGGAGTGGTCTCAAACTGATGACATCCTCCACCTCCTGCAACCTGAGTTCACAGAGTTCGTTCACTCAAAAAGATCAAGAGGAACTGCTGCTCAGGGAGCTCTGGACAAAGGTAAAGGTAAGGCTGCTGCAGTAGAGAAGGAGTCTGTAGAGTAGCCAATGAAAGCAGTAGGGGAGGACTTGCAGACCCTTCTAGCCCCCACTGCAGAGGTGATTAGAAGGGGCGATAATGTTGCATTTACAGAAGAGTAAATCAAAACCTTTGGAGTGGAGCAAGCTGAGGAAGTAGTGCTGCAACTAGCACTGCAAACTAGTGTAAAGGAGACAAGAATGCAGTACACTCCAAGGAGACAGCAGAGAGAAGAAACTTCTGGCCATAACTCAAGCTCCCATGCATATGCCAAGGAGACAGCAGGAAGAAGAAACTTCTGGCCATAACTCAAGCTCTCATGCATATGATGAAGTAGTTGAGGATCTCTTAACGATAATCTCTCTTGAACCCTTGGAAGAGAAGACTCAGTTACTTGATTATGGCTATTCCTCAGTGCATGCCTATTGGTCCCAAGTGGTGTCCGAGGTTTCAAGAGGGGGTTGAATGAACCTTGGTCTTTTTTCAAAATTCTTTACAAACTTACTATTCTACAAGTTACTTAAGCTTGCAGTGCCAGTTAGTTACTGCTTACAACACCAGCATGCAGTGTTGCACGCTGTAACTTAGAGCTTTTATACACAGCGAAAAATATGTTTTTGACACAAGGCTGGTTTTCTCAAAAATGCTCCTTTTAAAGATGTTTTATGCTTATAACAGATAGATATATAGAATAAAGCACAGAGATAAAAATCAATAAAACACTTATGGTTTATAGTGGTTCGAAGGTGGTGTAATCTTTCTACGTCCACTCTACTGCTACCTCGATCAGGAACTTTGTTAAGCAAGATTGAATTACATGATACTTCTAACAATCTATCAACTCAATAAGCTAACACCTACTAGAACCCAGTGTACACACAACAATTGCAAGTTCTAAAGGCAAACCCACATAGGATTTCACACTCCCACATAAGGAAATTGTCTATCACCTAGACAACTTATACAAACAGCAAAGATAAATTCTATCAATTATTCGACACCTAAAACAACTTAAGCACACAACAACAAGGTTAAAGAATATAAAAGGTTTCTTCAACTGGTGTGGTGAAGTGAGCTTCTGAATTTTTCAATGGATCTTTCAGCTTAAACTTTGTTCACTTCACTGAGGTCGAGTGACTGAAACTGTAGAAATTCTTGAGAGCATATAGATTTGAATGTTTGAACTTTTTAACGTCAATGTTTCAGTAGTCAGCTTCAGGGTTGCTCGTCCTCTATTTGTATTTGTAGAAAGATATCCGTTGAAGGAGATATCTCTCATTTGAAAATAAGTGTACTTGATCAAAGGTATGGCTTGCATTTAATGCGACTTAACTTTTCCTTTCAGAGCATTTAATGCGGTGGTTGCGGCTCGCAGCTTTTTGCAGCCCGCTAGTCCATGTGTTGTCTTGGCATTGGCTCCGTGTCTACAACTTTGATCTTCTCTGAAATGGCTCTAATTATACTTATTTCGTTCTTCATTCCTCGTACTGTATTTATCCTTCCTCAGATTACAGGATACTGATTCTGTCTGTCATTGATGCGATTGGTTGATTATCCAGCAAGTTATAAACTTTACACTGTATCCTAGGTCTTCTTGCAGCTATTCAATTTTTTCTATGCTACAGTAACTTGACCTTCTTGCAGTATTACTTTATAGAGTACCGCTGTATCTGTTCTTGCACTATTCATGTAGCCACTTCTTGCATTGGCACTGCTTGTCGTTCTTACTTACTTGTTACATTACTGTATTTACTTCTTTCTTCAATCTTTTACTTTTTCGATGCAGCATGATCCTTTAGTGTTCCTCCATCTTTGAGCACCTATAACTAGACTCAATCCTAATCTATGTTTTCACTTAAACATGGTGAAAAATGGGGTACTCAAACTTCGTATTACATATATGGTTTGTCTTATCAAAATCTATACACTGAAATCCCAACAATACCTATCCTAAATCTGCCGAAGCTTCACTTAAGGGGGAACCATCAGTGATCATTAAAGACATACTTTCTGGTCTGGCAGAGACTGAGATTGCCGATAATGTGACAATGAAGGAAGTTGCAGAGGCAGGACTACCTATACTGGCGAAGGTAGCAGTACAACAGGCTGACATTGTAGAAGAAACAGCAGAATCAACATTAAGGATGAAAGCTAAGATTCTTGCAGAAGTTGAGCTTACAGTGGTTCAAACTATCACTGCTGCAAGAAACCTACCTATGCTACAAGAAGTGGAACTTGCAGAAGAGAAAGTTGTGGAAGTTACAGGACTGGCCGTTGAGATGGTGTCCTTACCGAAGACCTCTGGAGGGGTAGTTGTTGAGATAGTACCCTCAAAGGATGATGAAGATGAAGTGGCTGAAGAAACTTCGGTGCAGCTAGAGTCAACTTAGAAGGAGGTTGATACTACACATGTCGCAGGCTCAACTGAATCCATCCAAGATGCAGCAGAGTAAATTTTTTAGGAGGCCGAAGAAGAAAATGAAGATGAAGCTCCTGTCTCTTATATTTCTGAGAAGTTCACTTCTTTTAGAGGCTCAAGCTCAAGAAAAAGCACTGATGATGATGATGATGATGATGATCAAGACGAAGATGAAGATGAAGATTCTGAGCTGCAGCACAGCACCTCCAAGACCTTATTCCATATGCTGCACCAGCCTCAGAATAAAGACAAAAGAGATCAGCTGGAATGTCACACATTGAATCGATAGATAGAGTTATTGCTGTTGTTAGACAACTCCTTCATGCGCTGCAAGATCGTGAGTCTAACATGCAGAGTAGCATCCGTATGAGTGACAGATTCCATGTTGCAACCATGATAAACCTCAAGAAGGATATTGAAGTCGTCCCGCAAAAGATATAATACTACATACAAGGTCAAACAAATCAACTATATAAGGACATGATGCGGATGGAGAGAGAATTGAAGAGAGAAGCTACAGTTAACCGTGAGGAGATCAAGATATATAATAGGACGGTTGATGCAGCTGCTGACATAATGCAACCAGACAAGCCTCCATGGTCTTGGTGACACTGCTAGATAAGCTAGATCAAACCCGAGAACCAGGAGTGTCGATAACAGATTGGGCAATCTGGAGATGATCGTTGGTGAGCTAAGAGATATGATAACAAATGCTTTCCCTCAACACGCTTAAGGTGACAAGCCACCAACCAGACAAGCCTCCGTACCTTTTGCAAAAAGACCCAGGTCTACTGTGGTTAGGTCAACCCCTACTCTGCCCCCGACTGCTTTTGATGATGCCAAAAAGGGAGAAGAAAGAACAGACAGATCTAGGAGATCCAGGGAGCTGCAAGAAGAGGAAGAAGATGACCAACCTCTGAGCAGAAGAAGAAGGAGGAAAGATGATGAAGATGATGAAGAAGCTGGAGCAGCTGCAGCATTCAGACCTGCTGGCAATGCTGCATCCAGTGCTACTGCAAGAAAAGATACAACAACCCCCTCTTCTTACAGCACAAAAAGGAGGAGAGAAGATCAATAATCTGGCTCAAGGAAGAGGGTGAGCAATGCTAAAGTAGAAAGACAACACAACCAGAAGATGGCTACTCACAGAGCTGAGAAAGCTAGAGCTGAACATGAGGAAAATGTCTGGATGTAGAGGCTAGGAGTAGTTGGTGAGAGCAGGCCTAAGCTGATGGAAGAAGTTTATAGAGCTCCGCACCAATACCCCTTCAAGAAATTCCACGTCTTGACACTAATAACATATCTGCCGAAGTGACTATTCTGATGGATCAAAGGCTTGAAAGAGAGAACATGGTCTGAAGCCTGAATATCTTTAAAGCTATGAGACTGCCTACAGACAGGAATCAGATCACACTCTAGAAAAGATCAGAGTATTTCAAATACTTCAGATATCTCTGCAGAGAGGGAAAATTCAGAAGATTCCAAACCTGTCAATCTGCATTGAGGAGATATGAAGAGCTTTCTAGGGATGGAGAACTGGAGATTCAGACTCGCTATTTAAGCCTAGTGAAGTAAGGCATAATTGTGCCGTTTAGTGAGCACTCCTAGCTCAGATGGATTCAAATTCTGAAGATCAAACAGAAGTTGGAAAAATCTTATTAGGAGTCCATTCGAGATTGGTGGAAAGGTTCGAAGGAAAAAAAGGAAGCAGAAAGAAGAGCTGCTGAAAGAAGACCTGAAGAAACGTCTAAACGTAGGTCCATGTTTCAACAGTAACCATGTTGCAAGTTACCTTGTAAATTTTCCTTTATATTTTTTTTTGCTTTCTGTAAAAAATTTATTTCCTTGATGAAGAAATTTTATTTTCTGCTTTTTGATCAATTTCATAACTTATGAACCTCTACATGCTTCTTTAAATTCTGTTGATTTGAGATGAAGCATAGAATTGATACATTTCTGAAGAATTCAGGATTAATTTATCTTTTCTGATATATATTTGTAATATCTGATCAAACATGATAAGTGCAAAGTAAAAACTTTTATCATAAACGAAATAATGTAAAGGGTCTTGTCATCATAAAAAGGGGAAAAATTGTTGAGATTTCAGTGTTTAGATTTTAATGAGACAAACTAACTTTGTAATAGGAAGTTTGAATACCCTATTTTTCATAGTGTTTTACGTGAAATCAAATAGACTAGGATTGAGTCTGTAAGTTTTATTTCTGAAAGATGGAGGATCTCAAAGAAGTCATGCTGAATCAAGAAAAGAAGGATTGAAGAATCCTTAGAAAGAAGTTACTGCAATGCAGCTGTAAGAAGAAAAGATACTATGCTGTAAGCAGAAGTTACAGGAACACTACAAGAATAAGTTACAACAGTACTGTAAGTAAAAAGTTGCTACAAGAAGATCGAGGATATAGAGCAGAAAAGAAGACTTGTTGCATACTCCAACAAACCTCAGACACAATAACAGGAACAACGTCCTACAATTCGAGGAAGTATAAATGTAGTACGAGGAACAAAGACCGAAGCAAGTTTAAATAGAGTCGGTTGAGACAAGATCAAAGTTACAGGTACAGAGCCAATACAGAGATGTCACGGGCCTAACAGGTTGCAGAAAGCTGCGAGCCGCAACCACCTCATTAAATGCACTGAGAAGATAAGTCAAGATGCATATAAATAGAGGTCGAGCTACACTGAAGCTAATAACTGAAACATTTTATGCTCATCAAGCTTAAAGAATCATCAAGCTATATTCTCAAGTATCTCGACAAGTTTCAGTCACTCGACCTAAGTGAAGTGAACAAGCTTCAACTTGAAAGATCCGAAGAAGAATTCAGAAGCTCACTTCACTGCACCAGTTGAAGAAACAACATATATACTTTAACCTATTTGTTGTGTGCTAGGTTGTTTTAGGTGTCGTCAGTTGATAGGATTTATCATTGCTGATTGTATTTAGTTGTCTAGAAGATAGACAACATCCCTGTGTGGGAGTTTAGAAATCCTTAGTGGGTTTGCCTTTATAACTTACAGTTGTTGTGTGTACGCTGGGTTCTAATAGGTGTTAACTTGTTAGGTTGATAGATTGTTAGGTTACCCTGTAATTCAATCTTGTTTAACGAAGTTCTTACTCAGGGAAGCAGTAGAGTGGACGTAAAAGGATTACACCACCTTCAAACCACTATAAACCATAAGTGTTTTAATCGCTTTATATATCTGTGCTGCATCATGTGTTTATCTTGTCATAATCATAAAAAGAATTTTCATAAGATAACATATTTGAGAAAGTAAGCCTTCAGTCAAAACATATTTTCCGCTGCCAAGAACTCTAAGTTAGAGTATATAACATTATATCCTAGTGTTGTAAGCTATACTAACGTGTGTTGTAAGTTTAAGTAACTTACAGTATAGTAAGTTCAAAAAGATTTTCAAAATCGACGAAGGTTCATTGACCCCCCTCCTAACATTTGAGACCACTTGGGACCAACACTCATTTACTAAATAAGTTGAAACGAGCTAAATAATAATAAGTTAGGTTTCATACGAAAAAGAGTGTGCTCCGCTGCGCAGCAAGAGAGTGAAGAAAAAATATAGATAATATATGCGGCATTAAAAATATATCCTCCAATTTAAAATATCTACATAAAGTGTAGGTCTCTTATGCACCAGATGCATGGTGCATTTGGGTCCGTACGGATTTGATTTGAATCTATACATTTTTTTTCATGAGCTTTTTACCATTTCAGTTATACAATTATGTATATTAGTCATAAATATTTTTATGTACAAATATCATAACATTTACGTAATATTTTAACTTAAAAAAAATTCAATTTCGACACAATTTGTACATATATCTTTCTGTGATATTACTCATACTTTTATATGATATTACTTATACATTTATATTAGCATAATCATAACTAACAGTATGACTAACATAACTAAAATGTATAAAAGGCATTAATGTCTATTAAAAAAAAGTAAGGTACAACAAACATTACTTGTATGACTAGTAACAAAATATTTTCTTTGTGCGTCGGTAAAAAAAAATGTTTTTAGGGGGAGAGGTACTATTTCACCAATCGAGTCACAGGTATCTAACATATTCAAATCTAACGATTTTCCACAAAGTGGTGATGAAACGTATAACTTGTACAAATCTTTCATTTTCCAAGTTGATACGATCCACTATTTATTCGATCACAGACATGTTTGGAACACCTCTAACATAGGGACAAATAATCAATTTTGAAAGAACTTATTGTCAACCTCTTTCAGATATGAATTTATCTAATTCAGAAGGGAAGAACTTGCATTAGTCTCTCAATTAAAACGTGAGTTTGATTCACAATCCATGTTCTGAGAAATATTTACCAAGAATTTATCAATTTTGATGTCAAGTAGTTATTAGATCGAATGTACTTATTCGATCTAATAAAATGATTTTGCCATATCCAGATTAATACCAATCCAAGCCATTTCATGAATAAAATGTGACCAATTAACCAACCAACAAAACTACTTGTTACAAATAACATCTTGTTGTTGCATCCAAACATATAAATGTTCACTAATCTAGTTAATATTGAACTTGGTAAAATGAAATGGTTGAATAATTAGAAAATAAGATTATTCAAGAATAAACATTGAATGCTAAAATTACGCATAGAATTTTTGGTAGTAGATCCAGAATCAAAAAAATGTTTTCCTGATTCTCCTATAGCTGGAACCTCCGAAACCACAAGAATCCTTAATTAGAATGGGATTCCAACTCAGCAGCACCTTTTGAGATAAATTTTGAGAAGAGTTGCTCTTTGGAAAGCACCTTTGGATCGAGTGTATAAACCTAAGATCTATGGACCACGTGTATAAAAGTATTGGTGTTAGCTACATTGACAAGGCAAAAACTTATATATATATATATATATATATATATATATCCCATGGGTATGTACACCCAAAAGGTATATTAATTTGATAATTGTATACTTATAAGATATTAGTTGTATATTTATAAGGTATTATTTATACAACTGAAATATATGATTACATTTTATTTGTTCAGTGAAATGTATTAATTATATATTTATAAAATATTAATTGTTTACTCATAAAATATTACTTGTATAACTGAAATAAATGTTTTAGTAAAAGATATTAGTGAAAATTATTAATTGTATATTCATTACGTATTAGTTGTTTACACTTAAAGTATTACTTGTATGACTGAAATATATGTTTTATTGAAATATATTAATTGTATATTCATAAGGTATGTAGTTGCTTACTCATAAGATATTTACTTATATAATTGAAATATATGTTTTAGTAAAAAATATTATTTAAAATATTATTTTATATATTAAAACATTAATCATAATATTTAAAATTATTAAATTTTGGACCGAGGCATACTATATCGCGGGACACACCAACCCTTCTTAATTTAATGAACTATTTTATGAGGATCGATATCTGAATAAGTTGGCAAACGATTTGACATTTTTTCTTTTTTGCTTTTCAAGACTAAAATTCTTATTTGATTTCTACTATCCATAAAAATATTTACAATTAGATTAATATTATATATAAACCCAAATTAATCAATTATATATACATATTACAATTTAATAGTTTACAATCATGACAATATCTTAAACAAAAATATTATAATTTATTAAAATATCACTTATAAATTATTCAAATTGTTATGGTCGAACTGAATTCAGTAGCTAAACCGAACTAATTTTCGACCTGGGTAAATCGAACCGGGTTTCGTACCTAATCTTGGTCGTGCTAAGCGAACTAGTCTCATAGGCGATCTATACCAGTCCCGGCGAACTACATTAGTACGGAATGTATTGACGAACTGATAGATTGAATGAGAATGACTTGATCTTAACTGCCCGTTATTTTCACGGGTTTATTATCCATATCCCTGGTTTCTAGGCTAATATCGAGCTAACCCTTGATTTTCGGAGGACTCCTACTTCAACCACAATTAGGACTCCTATTCCTACTACAACAAGTATCAGAGAGTATTTATATCCTAGTTCTTTACACTTTACACACACGCAATACACAAAAAATACACTTATCATATATTTTGAGAGAATTCAGAGCTTTTCGACTGACTTGAGCGTCGGAGTCCCTTCGCCGGGAACCCCTCCCGGTGTTTGCTTTGCAGGTTTGTTGGATCCGATTGTTCAAGATTTCGAGTTTTTGGTTTCGAGAAGACGAACGTCAGACCGGAGCAACATTAATTGGCGCCGTCTGTGGGAAAATCTGAGTTGAGGCGTTGAGAGCAAACATGGTAAACACTAGAGGAACGCAGAGAATGGAGATGGTTGGACCATCCAGAAATCACGAGGAAGAAGGGGACAGCCAGAACACGATCCCAGCCAATCCCCCTCACACTATTTCTTTGACCCCTGAAGAGCTTTCCGATTTGATATCGGCGGCAGTTCAAAGGGCGTTGAGGGCACAAGTCAGGCAACAACCTGAGAATGTTGAGATTGAAGTCGAGAAGAATCAGCCAGAGGATAAGTCACAAGCCAATGAGAGAGAAAGTTAGTCTAATCATCCCAGAGGTCAGAAGCGGGAACACGCTGAACTATCGGAGGAAGTTATTGAACTGCGAAGAGAACTGAGGGAAGCCCATCAAAACGCCCGCCGAGCTCCGCGAAACCAAAGGGGAACCCTTTTTCTGACTTGATCATGAAGGACAAGCTGCCTGTCTCTTTTCGCCCAGTCAACTTCGAATACGATGGCACTGCTGATCCTTGGGAGCATTTATGTCGATTTGAAAATACCGCTCTCTTACACCAGTATTCTGAAAGGGTTAAGTGTAGGGTGTTCGCTACCACCCTTACCAAAGCTGCTCAGACTTGGTTCAGTCAAATAGGTGACGGAGTAATTCACAGTTTCGAGCAGTTGTCAGATATGTTCTTACATCAGTTCGCCAGTGTCCGGAAGCAAAAGCGATCTGCTCAAATGCTGTTTGGAGTCCGACAAAAGATGGAGGAAACATTGAGGGACTACGTCAAAAGGTTTACTGCTGCAAACCTTGAAGCCCCTGAGGCTTCAGGCGATCTGGTGGTTAGTATCTTTATTCAGGGGCTGAGAGAGGGTGATCTTCATACTTCCCTGGTGAAGAAGACCCCCTTGAATTTTGACGATCTGTTACAAAGGGCTACCAAGTATATCAATCTAGAAGAAGCAGTTCGGATAAAGAAATGAGAGAGCTCCAGCCGACCGAACAAAGCACGAGAACAGAAAAGCATGAGGAAGCGGCACTTTGAAGAACCCCGAACAAAGTTCGCACCTCCGCAGTTAAGAGACAATAGAGGAGGCCGAAGACAATATGAACGATACACGCCATTGACGATTCCTCCCGAACAAGTGTTAATGGAAATCTGGAATCTACCCCAGTTAAAATGGCCGACGACCTGGAGTCCGAATCCTAAGAAACCACCCACCTACGGTAACGGGAAATTATGTCGGTTCCATAATGAGTACGGCCATAGTACGGATGAATGTTGGCATCTGCAAGATGAATTGGAGAGACTGATTAGAGAAAACAAACTGACCCGGTATGTTCGACAGCCTCCGCGCGAACGCAGAGACAATCGAAACGGCCAGCGAGGGCCAAAAAGAGATAGAAGACGAGAACAACCCGAACTACCTCCACCTCCACCAAATCCACAACACAATGAGCCCGCGAGAGAGGAGAGGCCTACAATACACATGATCATCGGATGCCCTACTGATGGGGACTCAAATAGAGCTTGCAAAGCAAGGTTGAATTCAGTCCGGCAAAAGAATATCGAGGTTCAAACCATTTTTGACGACGTTGTGATAGAGTTCGGAGCTCGCGACAAGGTAGCCATCCAAAGTCCTCAGTTCAACACTTTGGTGATCTCGGCAGAAATTGGAGGTTTTGAGGTTAAAAGGATATTTGTTGATACAGGGAATTCCGTGGACATCATGTTCATGGACTGTTTCAGGAAGATGAGGTCGACGGTAGAGGTGAAGTCGGTAGAAACCTCCCTTGATGGTTTTTCCGGAGAAGTAGTGGCTGTTCTGGGTAAGGTAAAATTACCTGTGGTGTTGGGAGAAGGAGAATTGAAGTAGAATAGGACCATAACTTTCCTGTTGGTAAACGCCCCCTCTCAGTATAATATTATACTAGGTCGCCCATCGTTGGGTACCTATGCGGCAATTATCTCGCCAGTCCACTTGATGATGAAGTTTCCTGTAGAGAATGACAAGGGCCAGATCCTAGGTGTAGGAAGGGTTCAGGGGGACCAACAGACAGCTCGACGATGTTATGTTACTGCAATTCGCCAGCTAGAGTCCCGAAAGTGAAGTTCGGAATAGAGGGATGATGCCGATCGAGAAAGAGACATCAGTCATAAAAAAGGACGAGAACCGAACACTGCTGAGTTCGAAAAAGGGGAATTGATGAGTGTTGAACTGATTCCGGAGCTACCTGGTCATGCAATTCGCCTTGGTCGTCACCTAGCTGAACAAACTGAAAAAGAAATAATAGAAGTATTAAGGGAGAATGTGGACTTGTTCGCATGGAAACCGGAGGACATGAGAGGAATAAATCCTGACATAGTTGTTCATAGATTAAATGTCAAGCCTGAAGCCCGACCCATCAAGCAAAAGTTAAGACATTTCGGAGAGCAACAGAATGAGATCATTGAGAGAGAAGTCAAGAAGCTATTGGAAATCGGACATATTGAAAAAATCCTGTACCCTCGGTGGTTAGCTAATGTTGTTTTGGTACCTAAACCGGGAAATAAGTGGCGTATGTGCATTGACTTTCGCGATCTCAACAAGGCTTGCCCCAAGGACTATTATCCTCTTTCCCGAATTGATAAGCTCGTCGATTCCACGACAGGATGCGAACTTCTCAGTATGATGGACGCAGCTCAGGGGTATCATCAGATTCTTTTGCACCCGGAAGGCAAACCCAATGTCGCTTTCATCACCTCGTCAGGAACATATTGCTACACGGTGATGCCATTTGGATTGAAGAATGCTGGGGCTACTTATCAAAGGATGGTGGACAAGATGTTTGCCAATCAGTTAGGTCGCAACATGGAAGCTTATGTAGATGACATGCTGGTGAAAAGTGCTAAAGCAAACACACATCCTTCAGATTTAAGAGAAACCATAGCAACTATTCGAAAAAGCGGAATGCGTTTGAACCCGGCGAAGTGTTCTTTTGGAGTAAACGTGGGAAGATTCTTGGGTTACATGGTTACTGAAAGGGGAATCGAAGTCAATCCCAGCAAGATCCAAGCTATACAAAACATGACTGCTCCTCGAACTATGAAAGAAGTACAAATCTTAACTGGTCGCATGGTCGCCTTAAGCAGATTCATTTCCAGATTGGCGGACAAAGGATTACCTTTCTTTAAAATTCTCAGAAAAAGCAGTCAGTTCGGCTGGAACGAGCAGTGTCAGAAGGCGTTCGACGATCTGAAGGTTTTTCTTGCTACACTTCCTCTGTTGAAACAACCAGTTCAAGGAGAACCGCTAATAATATACCTAGCAATCGGAGAAGAGTCAGTTAGTTCGGTCCTGGTGAAGGAGATAGACAAGGACTAGTTCCCAATATACTTCGTCAGCAAAGTCCTTCAAGATGTGGAAATACGCTATACGGAGATTGAGAAAGTAGCATATGCATTAGTAACTGCGGCCAGAAGATTAAGACCCTATTTTTGAGTCATACAGTCATAGTGCGAACTGACCATCCATTGAGCACCATTTTGGGGAAGCCAGAAGCCTCGGGCCGGTTGGTTTAGTGAGTCGTTGAGTTAGGCCATTTGGACATTAGATACGAACCACGAACAGCAATTAAAGGTCAGGCCTTGGCAGATTTCATACAAGAGACAACCAGAATGCAGGAGAAGAAAGAATGGGAACTCTTTGTTGACGGATCCTCTTCTCGTCATGGAGCCAGAGTTGGTATCTTATTAATTAGCCCAGAAAAGGATGAGCTATATTTCGCTGTCAAGTTCTTGTTCAAAGCCTCTAACAATGAAGCAGAATACGAAGCCTTCCTACAAGGTTTAAAAATAGCCGAACAAGTTGGAGCTCGTCATGTGACGGTCAAGTCTGATTCGCAACTAGTAACTCAACAACTGCAAAACCGATACGAAGTAAAAGAAGATCGGATGAGTTCTTATGTGGAAAAAATCAGGGAAATGGAAAGCAAGTTCGAGAAACTTGAAATTGAGCAGATTCCCAGAAGCGAGAACCAAAAGGCAGATTTCCTTGCTAAGATAGGCAGTTCGCTTCAAGACTGTTCGTATAGGACTATAACAGTCATGGGAGTGGAAAGAGAGAGAAGTAATGAGCATTGATGACGGGGTGAGTCCGGATTGGAGAACTTCAATTATACGCTTTTTAGAAGGCAAGAGAGAAGGAACATAAAAGGAATTAGAAAAGCTGGAAAGGCAAGCTCTATTTTATTATCTACTACAAGAGGCCTTGTACAGAAAAACCTTCCTGACGACAGATGTCCGATGTTTATCCAGAGAAGAAGGAATCAAAGTTTTGGAAGAAGCCCATGAGGGGGATGTGCCGAACATGCCGGAGCCAGATCTTTGGCTCGAAAAATAGTACGGGCTGGATTTTATTGGCCCACGATGAAGAATGACACGAACGAAATAGTTAAGAGATGTGAAGCTTGTCAGAAACATGGATGGCGAATTCATACACCTGCCGTTGACATGCTAACTATCTGTTCGCCGTATCTTTTCGCTAGATGGGGAATCAACATCGTCGACCCCTTTGTAAAAACTCGAGGAAGCAAGCAGTTCGTAGTAGTGGCGGTGGACTATTTCACCAAATGGGTCAAAGCCGAACCATTAGCCAGGATCACCGAAGCCGAAATGATACATTTCATCTGGAAGAATATTTGCTGCAGATTTGGTTTGCCAAGAATTTTGGTTTCAGACAATGGAGCTCAGTTCCGTGGAAAGAAAATTATCGAGTGGTGCAAAGAGATGAAGATCCTGCAAGTATTCACAGCAGCGGCTCATCCTCAAGCAAATGGGCAAGTCGAAGTGGTGAACAGAATCATATTGGACGGACTAAAAAAGTGACTAGAGTCAGAAAAGTCCAACTGGGTAGATGAACTACCATCGATTTTATGGGCATATCGGACTACACCACGGTGGACGACGGGAGAAAGCCCTTTTAGTTTGGCATTCGGAATGGAAGCCGTCGTGCCAGCAGAAATCCAAGGAGAAGCGCTGAGAATCACAAGTTTTGAGCCTCTGAAGAACGAGGAACTAATCAAGATCGATTCAATATTCTTGGACGAACTTCGAGATAAGGCTAGAGTTCGAAACGAGTTTTACAAGAGGCGGGTTCAGGCGGCATTTAACAAAAGAGTTCAGAAAAGGGAATTTCAGATAGGTGATATGGTTCTAAGACAGTCGGATGCCTTGGTCAATATCGAAAAACTGGACGCTACTTGGGAAGGACCGTACACAATATCAAAGATTCTTTCAGGAGGATCTTACGAACTGGCGGATGGAAAAGGAAAATTATTACCAAGACCTTGGCATGTGAGCCATTTGAAGAAATTTTATGCGTAGTACGCCACTCCTGTATGATTATTTTAAATTTCTGTTAACTCAATAAAATAAGTCGGTATCCGACTCGTGGATGTAGGCTGATTTGGCCGAACCACGTTAAAATGGCTGTGTCTTTACAATTATGTTTCATAAGCTGTACTATATTTAATCTTGAGAATGAACTGAATGATTTCTCTTTGGAAGGATTGATCGACCGAATTGATCAATTGAACCTTCCTAGGAACGAACTGAATGATTCCTCCTTGGAAGGGTTGATCGACCGAACTGATCAATTGAACCTTCCTAGGAACGAACTGAATGATTTCTCCTTGGAAGGGTTGATCGACCGAACTGATCAATTGAACCTTCCTAGGAACGAACTGATTGATTTTTCCTTGGAAGGATTGATCGACCGAACTGATCAATTGAACCTTCCTAAGAACGAACTGAATGACTTCCCCTTAGAAAGACCGATCGATCGAACTGATCAGAAGGATCTTCTCCTTGGAGAGAACAGAATGATCTTCTCCTCGGAAGTTTTGACCGACCGAACGAACCGACAAATCTTCCTTTGGAATTAATTGATTAAATTGTAATTAGATCACTCTAGGTCTATTACGATCATTAGTTATTTATTTGAAGTACGACGAAATATCCATTCGAACTGATACTTGAAAATTTTGTAACATTCACAGAAAAAAAAAAGTAGCTACAGAAAAAAGGTACAAAATATTTCCAAAAAAGATGAGAAATACATCTACACCCCAAAAGGGCCTTCAGAAGGAGGAAAAGGACTGCTGGCTGAAGGAAGTGGCAAAGAGGCGAACATCTCCTCAGGGAAATCTGAGATTGAGCTCGGAGTCGCCTTGCCAGGTTAAGGAAGAGATGGATCAATATTAGAACGATCAGGGAGGACCTCTGATATGGATTGTTCCAGAAAATCGGACCACCACTTCACATCAACGTCCTCGTTCGGATCCCCCTTCCAACCCGGAGGAATGGGAAATGTCTTAAACAACTTATCACCCAAGAGAGGAAGGTCGTATTCGAACAAGGACCCCGACAATACTTGACCGGTCTCCTGTTGAAAACACCGAGCAATATCAGTCACCTCCTCCTGGCGTAGGCGAACTCCCTCCGTGAAGTATGCTTGGGCCATTGGGGCAATTTTGGACAAAAAGAGAACGGAGTCCCAGAGGCGATGAATGATCCTTTCACGATACTCCGCGGCGATCAACTTCATCTCCAAGCTCCGTACAAACTGATGAAAGCCTTCTGAAACCCCGGCCTTGAACATGCTCTCTTTGGATTGAGCCCGTGCGGTTCTCTCCCGTTCTAACTCCTCCCTCAGCTTCCGATTCTCAGCTTCCAGTGAGAGAAAAACCTCCTGCTTTTCCATGGCAAATTTCTCCTTGGCCAGTAGCAGCTCTCCCTTCCGAGCAGCCTCCGAACGCGCCAACCCCAGGTCTAATTCGCTCTGCTCCAGCAAGGTAGACAACTTTTGGGAATTCTCAGACTGAAGAGACAGATCGCTCTCAAGCTCCTTTTTCTCATCCTTCACTTCCGCCAACTTTTGATGACCTTGTCGGAGCAGAGTTCGGCGGCGGAGAGCTGTCTTGGCTAAACCTTCAAAGAAATTTTTGAAGTTTGCCACGCGAGTCAGATTTTTTCTTATTTCTTTCTCCTCGGCATCTTCTTCCTCTTCGCCCTTAGCTGGTTTCTCCGACTGCCCTTCTGAACCACCAACTCCCTCGGTAGTTCGTAACTTCTTGGCCCGAGATCCTCACGAACTGGAAGATCCTCTTTTCTTGGCAGGAGGGGTTCTCGCCACTGGGGTGTCACTAGCCTCCTTGACCAGGTCTATAGGTTCAGAAAGAGGGGCATCAGCAGGGACCAAGATGAGTGGATCCTGAGGGGAAGGTTCGGCATCAGGAGCAGCTGTGACCATTACCCCCTCCGTCTCCTGAACGGACTCGTCGGGAGAACCAGGTGTTCGCCGGGTAAGCTTAGTAAGGCGGTCCTCTTCTACTCGCTTATAGCTGGCCGCCAAGTCAGTATTCACCCCATGCTGGGAGAGCGAATAAGGAGTTCGCTCGGCTTTAGGAACATCATTAGCGAAGCTGAAAAACTTGTTCATAGCGCGATCTACAGAAGAAATAAATCGGGGATGAGTAAATAATTCGAAACAAACTCACGGTTGAGAAAGAAGGAAGAAGCAAAGTTAACCTAAGTTAAATCTGTGGGGGACTTGACTGTTCGGATAAAATCCCCAGAAAGACAATAAAGATACATCCGAACTCAACTGTACTGTATCGAACCACCCCTTCTCAAAAATCGCGTTTAAGAGAGAGATTATATTATCAGTAGGAGGAGCAGGGTCGAGTTGGGGGGAACTTTGAACCCAGGGAAGAGAGGCGAATGGTCGGCTCGCTGGTTCCCTAATGAAACAATAATGGCTCTCCCAGGAGCTGATTTTATCATCCCCAGGAGAGAGAAAAGCAGCTCGCCTCGCACCACTACGAGGACTTAGGTAAAAGCGGAAAGGATTAGAATTTTTTAACACAAAATAGGACCGGAAGCGATTTACAGAGGGCTCAACCCCCATCCACTTACAAACCATGTAAAAAGAGACTATGTAACTAATGGAGTTCGGGTGGAGTTGATTCGGACATATCCCGAACTCCGAACTGATTTCTAAGAAGAAAGGATGGATGGGAGGAACTAATCCTAGGCTGACGTGTTTCAGGAACCAGGTCTGATGACTTGGAGGAGCGCAATGAGGTCGGTCTTCCGGGGTCGGAATGACTATGGTATAACCTCCGGCGGTAAAATAGCTGAGTAGAACAGTATGGGTAGGAGTAACTTTGGTGGCGAAGAAAACCTCATCTACAGATTTTCTTCTAAATTTTTTAGAAAGATTGGTTCTCGAAGAAGTAGATGCCATTGTAAAGTAAGATTTAAGGAGAAGGAAGGAAGGGTACCTGAAGTCGAGAGCAAAGATTTAAAGATTTGGAAGAGAAGACTCTGCTGGTAAACGTTTACAGTAAAATTTCACAAAGAAGATTGTGTGAAGATAATGGAACGAGTATATATAAAGGAAGGTCTTGATTTTGAGGGGAAAATCCGAAGAGACGTGATCTGTCCGCCGTTAGATGGAGTGAAATCCAACAGCGGAAAACGAAAAGGCACTGGGCGGGAACAGTTTTTTCGCCACGTGTCACGCGAAACCGTGCAATCGCAGCTGAAAAGACAGGGAAAAGACATCTCGCCTTGAAAAGGGGCGTCGATTCAGTTCGAATACCGCCTCAGCAAACTACGATCCTAGTGCACTCCCTAAGTGTATTACATACACTTCGAAAAGGGGGGGAGTACTGTTATGGTCGAACTGAATTCAATAGCTAAACCGAACTAATTTTCGACCTGGGTAAATCGAACCGGGTTTCGTACCTAGCCTTGGTCGTGCTAAACGAACTAATCTCATAGGTGATCTATACCAGTCCCGGCGAACTACATTAGTTCGCAATGTATTGACGAACTGATAGATTGAATGAGAATGACTTGATCTTAACTGCCCGCTATTTTCACGGGTTTGTTATCCATATCCCTGGTTTCTAGGCTAATATCGAGCTAACTCTTGATTTTCGAAGGACTCCTACTTCAACCACAATTAGGACTCCTATTCCTACTACAACAAGTATCAGAGAGTATTTATATCCTAGTTCTTTACACTTTACACACACGCAATACACAAAAAATACACTTATCATATATTTTGAGAGAATTCAGAGCTTTTCGACTGACTTGAGCGTCGGAGTCCCTTCGCCGAGAACCCCTCCCGGTGTTTGCTTTGCAGGTTTGTTGGATCCGATTGTTCAAGATTTCGAGTTTTTGGTTCCGAGAAGAGGAACGTCAGACCGGAGCAACATCACAAATTATGTACAAAATGGCTATATTGTTATATCCATAATATAATTTATCTTTTATTTAAATAAACAAATAATACAAAATAAAACCAAACCAATGAATTAATCTTCCATAATGTGAAGCTATATATATATATATATATATATATATATATATATATATATATAATGGATGTATTCCACTAGTCTAAGCGTGTTACAAAGACCTGTGATGGTTACTCGTTTAAAATTATTATCACGACCTTTTCCCAATAAAGAGAAAATGTTCTGCCAAAGTGGAATTTCAGTGAAGAAACAAGGACATACACAATCTTAATGTATCACATTATTTATCCTCAATCTGCATCAACTTTTCCAATATTTCATCTTCTACTTTGTAGACACTGAATTTATTTATTTAAAAAAGAAAAAAGAAAACTTCAGCCCGTTGACTTTTATAAACCCGAAGATAAGAATAGGCATAGTCGGCACACCAAACAAGTGTTGACAAAAGGGGCCCAAAATCTATCCCCATTTTACTTTTCTCTTTCCAAAATACCAAATCTTTTTATATTTTGAAGTATATTTTTCTTTAGTTATGACACGACGCATGAGATGGTCAAGTGTATAACTGTTAGTGAAATCTTTAATATACTGTTCTTTTCTTCTAGAAGAGAAGAGAAAAGGAGCAATTAGGCTAAAAGTAGCTAGTCATGGGGTTTGTACATAACTATAAAATTTAAATTATTTCAAGTATATCACTAAAATTGAAGGTATCAATTGGGAAGTTTGTAGAAAAGGCTACTCCAAATTTATTTTCTGATTTCTGATATTTGCTTGGTAAGATTCATCAATTGAGCAAATTTGTTAACACAATTATTTTTATACACCAAATATATGGATCCTAAATACATGCAATTAGGTTAATCCGATTCAAAAGTGTATTTTACGTATTTCACGTACGTCTCACGTACTTACACGCGCCCACACATGCCTAAATCCTAACCCAAACCCTAGTTTTACTGTTATATTGACATAACCTTTTAACTTAGTGAATTTAACCTTTTAGTTATGTCCTCATATGTATATAACCTTTTGCAGTGTATGTAGTGAAAAAAGTATAAGTTATTCGCTGAAAATGTTATAAAATCAGTATATAAAAGTTATACTATTACAACATAAAAGTTATATCATTATAACATAAATGTTTCGGCCATATAACATGAATTTTATCGTGAAAAAAATATAAGTTATGCATTGAAAATGTTATAAAATCTGTACATAAAGGTTATACTATTACAATATAAAGGTTATGATATATATATAAAAATAAAAAAACTGGGCTCGGATCCGGATTAAATCGAACCGGACCCGACTCGACCCATGTGCCCAATTACGTGAACATGACTCATACACTTGGTGACACAAATAATACTCAGTCGTTAATTATGTGCAATTGATCGATTTGTAAAATGAATAACAAATTAGTTTACATGTACAATAACTTGAAAGACTGATTGGTTGGAATTTAAACTAGTTTTTTGTCCCATTTAGATTAAGTACGTACTACAATTTTAAGCTCTTTAAAAGAGATTTATCGGAATCAAACTTTGAACTATATTACTAATTGAACAAAAAATTGTTCTCAGTTGATATTCATGACTAAATTAGTAATTTTAAGAGAATTGTTTGATCCAAAATTGCAAATTCTTCTAAACTTTAGGATTTTTTTTTTGGTAATTAGACCAACCACTGATGATTATTAAATTCAATAGATATATTGTAAAGTTAATATCATATAATTGGGTGCAATAATTCAAGATTAATAAATTTTAACTTTTCTGTAAAGATGGACCTTTCCTAATTACCAAAAAAAAAGAAAATATAATAATTTTTTCTTCAATTCGAGGAGATTTTCTTTCTAGTCGATGCATGTACCAAAGACCAGCTGCCTAATTTAGTTAATATGATAGATTTACTGAAATTAAAATACGAATTCCGAACAAAAAACTAATTAAATAGGAGAGAAAATCCAAAGAAAAACATAAATTAGAATAGCTAAGGAGAAATATATGTGCATATATATAAGCTGCAATTAATTAATTTCCAATTGATTTTCCACTAGAAATCATATATAATTCTCTACACAATTGAGGAAAAGAGGAGGCTCATCATCAGTATTCAGTACTGTAATGAATTAAAACTACCTACTCCACCCCCTCCTCTATATAATAATATTCTTTTTTCTTTTCTTTTCTTTTTTTTGTTAATGAATTAAGATTCAACAATGAAATGATAAAGAAGGGGCGGGAAGGAGGTGGCGATGGCGGTGGTGGTGGTGGCTGCCGCCTTGAGTGGTGGTTTCTTTCTCAATCCGCCACCGTAGATGCACAAAATCCTCGACGGAGCAGGGCAAGATGAGTGGACCGTTGGTGTTGTAGCCGTAGACTTCACGCGCCTTATCAAGAAGGCTTTGGAACAAAGGATGATATAAGTATGAGATTGGTATGGAAAATCTCTGGAATCCCCCATCTTCATCTTCCAATCCCACCTGCACTGCAAGCCACCCTTTCTTCGCCTTCATTTCTGCTTTTAGAGAGAGAGAGAGAAGAGAGAGAGAGAGAGTAGTGGAGTTGTGTATATGTGTGTGGTGTTAGTGAATTTATAAGGAATATCTAAAGCTAAAATTGTGATGATGATGAAATTGGCTCTTTGTTGTCACCTTGGAGTAGTAATACTAATTGCAACCGTACACTTACGGAATATAGTAGTGAGGAAGTCCAACAAGTCTCACTTGTGGATTCCAACGTGTGGTTGCTTTTTTAGGTATTTTCTTTCTCTTTGGACATATCTTCAATAGAGTATAATACAACATTTGTACTGCACTCTTCTCACAATACCAAATGCCAACCAATGTAGCATCTACAAGATTCTGAACTTTGATAGAATATATGTACGTGTGTCTTTTGTGGAGCAGCATTAAGTTTTTGTTTTTTTTTAAGAGTTTCAAATTCTTATTTTCATTAGATTCACTTTGTGTTGTTTACGACATCATGCTTGTAATAATCGCATTTGAATCCTTGACAATTTAATTTGGATAAAATTAATAAAAAATGCTTTTAAGAAACATTTTAAATATTAAATAATATTCTATATTGAGACTAGTCTAAAAATAAATTGATTACACACATTCAACTAAGCTTCAAAATTTGATCTTTTCCACTCAACTTTTTAATATGTATAAGATAACATAAAAACTCTTGTGCACTTGGTGTATGAATTTAGAGTTCGTAGACTTAGGTTGACCCCGATCATCACGTGCAGCCACGCGCTGCCAGGTTTGCGCACAAATTCATCCAAACTGCTCTCAAGTGTCATACATTTATGTTATGTCAGTTATACATTTTAGTTATATTAGTCATACATTTTGTAATGTTATTTGTGTCCTAACATTTTTTTTAAACAGACATATTAACCTTTCATACATTTTAGTTATGTTAGTCGTACATTTTTGTTATGTTAGTTGTGCTTTTAAGTTATGTTAGTTGTACATTAATTTATTACATAAATGTATGACTATATTGATATAAAGGTATAAGTAATATCATATAAAGATATATATGAGTAATACCATATAAAAGTAATTATGTACAAATTGTGTCGAAATTGATTTTGTTTTTTTTTTAAATTAAAGTATTATATAAAGATTACTATATTTGTACATTTTTATATAATTAATATAACATGAGAATATATCGATTAATATAATATAAAGATCAAAAAATAAAAAAAAATATGAATTCAGGTCAATCCGAACCCAAACCAAGTGTATACATGTATCAAGTGCACAAGAATAAAATTAACCTAATTTTCATATGCAGTCCGTACCCGTAAAAATCAATAATAATAATAAATCCTATTGACCACAAGATTGTTATACTTTTAGATCGAACGTACAAAAAGTGTTTAAAATAATGAAATTGATGTTTATATTATTCTTTTCACTTTGATCACGTCTTTTATATATAGGAGTTTATTGTTCATTTTGCTCAATTAACTTAGAGGGTATGGCAACTTTTGGACTTAGAGGGTATGGCAACTTTTGGACCATAATTTACAGGATTTAGCACTTTCGAACTGTAAATTTTCGAACTAATAATTTATTATATTTATTTTTCAAAATTTGAAAATTTTGTACAATTTCAACTTGAAGACCTAATTAGGCTCAGATCATACATGGAATTCTAATTTCAGACTTTTTAGCTCGATTCAATAATATCTTTACATGTGACAGTCACATATTAATTTGAAATACATTAGTTATTTTTAAAAAAAAATTAAAATACATTAAAACCACTAACATAAATAAAATAAATACTTTAATCAAAGAAAACTGAGTTTTTATGTAAGAATTGAAATTTACATTCCAAACAATAATTAAAAAATCATAAAATATTTATTTTGAATAAATAAATTATAAAATAAAATCCAAAATTTATATATTTATAAATCCACTGTTGGTCCCAGTGGTATAAGGTTAAGAGGGGGGGTGAATTAACCTTATCAAATTTTCAACTTTTACTCCAAAGAATGTTAAGTTCCTGATGAACAGGCAGCTAGTAAGCTTACTGCTCGACAGGTTCCTGCAGAGGCAGTGACCTCAGGACTTAGACAGAGAATATAATGCACAGCGGAAATACTTATGTTTTTCGAAACACGCTTTTAATGCAGTATGCTCAGATGCAGATAGATAGATAGAAAGCTATAAAAGACACAAGCAAGCTTATAGAGGTTCAAGGGTGGAGTAATCCCTCTACGTCCTCTCTACTCCTTCACAAGGAGGAACTTTGTTAAAGCTAGTTTGATTTACAATAGACTCAGCTAACACAAACTAAACTCTAAACAAACTGTCAGCTCTATCCACACAGGTAGCTGCACAGTGACCAACTATCGACCCACACAGGATTTCCACACAGGTTAACCGACCCACACAGGATCCTTTCTCTTCTTCAGAGAGATTACAACTTAGCAGTTTCAACACCTGCCTAAGCGACTCCTATCAGACTTAGAATAAAATGAAAGGTTAAAACACAATCAAATGCAGCAAGCTCCTTGAACGTTAGAAGATCACAAAGGTAGCTGGCTTGCAGCTTGCTCAGTCTGATTAACTTGAGAGTATAAGCTTGTGCGTCTATTTTCTTCTCAGTTCTCTCTTGGTTGTATATTATCGTTGTATCTTCTTCTTTTGTAAATCAGACTCATACATATAGGCATCAGATAGTTTTCTGCCCGTTGGGAAGACAGTCCTTTGCATGATGAGGTGTCTCTTCCTGATTGGTTCTGCCGATCTTCTGACACCTGTTCTGAAATGCCTTCATTCTGTTCTGCAACTGCTTGTCCTTTGTCTGCGCAACTTCATTCTGCAGACTGCTTGTACTGTGTCCTTGCTGCTTTATCACACATGGCATATTCTGATTCGTTAGAACTGGAGTGACTCTACTGGCTAGTCAGGTTGCATTGACTCTGATGAAACTGGTAGTATCATCTTCGAGTAAGTCAGCTTCCTTGACTATTTTCCAGGCTCCTTGTAGCATCCTCTTCGAGTCTTGCTTGCTGGTTGCTTGATACAGTATGCAGATAGCAGGGACTTCGGCTTCCTGGCTGCTTGGCAGAATCTTCAAGTCCTTCCAGCATCCTTGCCTTAGCATATTTACATTTAAAACTTATCCAGATAGCTAAGGTTCTAATCTATTACACGTTTTGTCTCATCAAAATCTATTACATTTCATCCTATCAATTTTCCCTTTTTTGATGATGACAAAACTCCTTAACAGGATCAAAGAACCATATATTATTAACTTGGAACAAAGATGCAGAAAGATAAAATCATTCATAGGCAAACATCAAGTTCACAAGATGTGAGCTTTCATTAACCAGAAGAATCAAATTCTCATTGATCAGTGTTAGGTACAAGGCATATACATACTCAAGCAGATAGCAGAATCAAACAGAAACATAAACAACAGAATAAACATAAGCAAAAAAGGTAAAAACATCAAGTCTTCAACCAACTGGCCTTCTTCTTCCTTTCAAACTTTGAGCCTTTCCACCAGTTGGCTATCGAATCTTGATAGCTAGGTTCCATCCTTTTCACCATTTCCTCAGACTCTTCAAACCTGAGCCAGAAGTCTTCACTGTATGGTATGGGCTCATTTCCAAGTTTCTGCTTTAGCTTCACTTGAATTGGAAGTCCACCTTTCTTTGTCAGCTCTAGGAACCTCTGCAAAACCTCCTTGTTCGTCTTAAATCCTCTGAAAAGAGCAGATTCCTTGCAGAGGGTAGTGAAGTACTTCATCAGCTCCTTTCTTTTGAAAGCTTCTATCTGGAAAAAGGATGGGTTGACCTCAGTAGGAAGAGTGACCTCCGGGATTTCTGGGGCTAGGAATCTGTCACTTCTGGGATCCGGGCTTGCTTCCAGGAAGCTTCTGAGAGTGGCACTTGCTGCGACATCTGGATTTTGCAAATTTTTCTCCATTTCCACCATGTCAGGCAGCTTGTACGGAAGGAAGATCTTGTCAAGGATAACTCTAGGATCTGTTGCAAAGACAACATCCAGGTTGCTTTTCAGCTCTGCTTCAGTCCTCCTCCTTTTCTCTTCTCTCATATCAGCACCCTTCCTGAAGCCTGGATGAACAGACCCAGAAACAGCATCTGATTTTCTTTTTGCACTGCTGTCTGAAGGGCCCCTAGATCCAGCTCCCTTGTGTCCACCATCTCCAGAGTCATCTCTCCTCCTACTGCTCACTACCATCTGTCTGCAGGCAGCAGGGTCCTGTCCAGCCTTCTGTCTGCCTTCAATCCTTCTTTCCCCCTTTTTGTCATCATCAGCACGCCCAACCGCAAAACTGACCATGGAGTGAATATCAGACAAGGTGCCTGAGTGATCCCGCAGGGTCTGAGATTGGTTGAACTGCTCCCTGTCCATTCGGTCTACTACAGTGACTAGAGCTTTCTGACTGGCCTCAAGAGAGATCATCTTCTCCTCTTGCCTGTTTAGCTTCTCCATCACGCTCTTGACAACTTCAACTGCAGCATCCTCCTTAGGGGGTCGGTAGGCGGCTATCATCTGAGTGAGCTTTGACAATGTCATGTTGAGGGAGTCCATAAAAGAATAGATCTTCACAGAGTGGGAGCGGGTATCCTTGCGGATTTTCCTGCTTGCCTTCACCAAGGACTTCCCCATTTATTCAATTGCTGTCAGCACCTCTTCATTTGATCTGGCAGGTTCCTGGCGTTCCCCTGCTGGTGCCTGTTCATCAGAGACAGATGTTAGGGCTTTGGATTTTTCGGCTCTGGTATCACCCTGTTCACTGGGTGACCCTTCATCGCTGCTGGTAGGGCTACTGGATCCTCCACCTCCTGATCCAGTATTCTTAGAGAGAGTTTCCTCCTCAACATCCTCCTCAGCATCCTCCTATTGTTCTCCCAACTTCTTGTCCTGTTCAGCTACCTTACCCTTGTTGAACACTATTTCGGCCTCTTTCTCCTTCTCTATCTCCTCTACTACCTCCTGCACTGCATCCTTCTGCACTTCAGCCTCCTTTTCACCCGCAGGCTCCTTTTCTCCACTTTTGTCTCCTTCTGCCTCCTGCACTTCCACGACCTTTTCACCCGCAGCTACTTCCCCCTCAGCGACCGTCTTTCCCTGGTCCATCGATTTGGCAAGTGTTGTCTCCTCCACCTCCATTGGAATAGCTGCATCAGGTTGCTCCTTCTCCATGGGGGCAGGTTCCTCCACTGCTTCAGCTTGAACATGTGCCTCCTGCTGCACATGTTCCCCCTCAGCCTCTACCTCCATTGGTGTAGGAATGGTGGTCTCCGTGGTGTCATCGGCGGCTGCTACTGTGGTTGGAACTATCAGCTCGAGAGATGCCACAGTAGCGAGGGTTTCCAACTCCTTAGCCTTGGGAAAGTCAGTTGGCGTCGAGCTCCTCTCCTTCATCGGCGTCTGTGCAGGTACTTCAGGAAGAATGATCAGGTCAGTAAGGTATGAGAATTCCTCACCGCTTTTCTCCGTTGGTGAAGGTGACCGCCTGCTGATAGATTCCACCATCAACGCTGAGCAGGAGGATCCTTCACCTATCTGGGGTTCCCTTACTGGCCTTCTCATTCTGGTATCTGCCAGGCTGATATCAGCAGCCTGCTTCAACATCCTCTCCATGGCTTCCTGCTCCCCGTACTTTGCTATCTGGGCCTCAGCAAAGCCCACATCATCGCCTGCTCTGACCTGGTCAGCAACAGCATCCAGTATCACCTCCTCCCTATAGAAGTCTGGCTGGATGACAGCTTCCTTTCCCTTCAGGCTCTTGGGGCCAGACAGCTGTGTGGCAGCTTCCTTCTGCTTCCTGGCTTCCAATTCAGCGGCTATCTCCGCGTTTTCAAGAAATTCCGGCCATTTCAGCTTCCTGAGATCCTTCAGAAATTTCTTTTGAAGGATCTCCTCCAAATCATCCATGGCGACCCAGTTCAGCGCCCATTCCTCCTCAGTCTTCCAGTCTGCCCACTGGATAAGTTCCTCCCTGGGCAGGTGCCTGAACTGCCACCAGGTGGTGAATCTTTCCACCAATTTATCGAACTCCGCCTCCAGCTTCGGTATGCTGATGACGAACTCAGCTACCTCCTCCTCATCATCATCATCATCAACAACTGTATTCCCTTCCAGTTCCTTCCTTGGAGAATCAATCTCCACTTCCACTACAGGCTTCTTAACAGCCCGAGTGGTGACGATCTCTGGTTCATCATCAGAGATGACCAGTCTCCTCTGCACATCTTTCTTGTGCTTGATCTTCTTTGGTACAGCAGGAGCTGGTGAGGGCTCTGCAGGCTCCTCCATCCTCGAGCTGCTTTCAGACGAAGGAGAGGTAGTGTCGCGGAATGCCTTCCTTGTCCTTGGAGCCCCCTTGAGGTCCTCAGAGACCTCCCTGGTTACTGGGGATGACCGAGCAGTGGTCTTCTTGGCAAAGACCCTACCCGCACCGATGAATTTCCCTTTCTAGATGGGCTTTCCCTGGGACAGATCCACCTTCAAGTGACCCAGGAGGGTGTTGATAATAAGCCCATAGGTAGGCTTACCTACCTTCTTCTCCACTTCCTCCACCAGCCTGGAAAGCAGGTAGCTGGCCCAGTCCACTTTCTCCTTCTTCACAATGGCCATCATCATCCTGTACCGGAAGTTGGTACACTTATCAAAGGAACCAGAGCGGTTCTCTATGATATGGCAGCAGATATCATGCAGCAACTCAAACTCCAGACGGAAGACCTTCTTACTGCAACTCCGGGACATCCCCGCCGTGTCCTCCTTCCCGGTGAACATCGTTCAGAACTCCTCCAGCTGGTCTTCTCCGTAAGTGGAGAGGTCACTGGCGTTCACCCCTGCAGTAGGCAGAGCGAACACCTCTTCCAGAAGACCGATGTCCACCACCATAGTCACTCCACCAACTTTTGATGTGATCTCTGACCCATCTGCAGAGACCTTTGCCCTCCGGTAGAATTTTTCCACCTGCTCCTCCGCGTACGGGGCCTTGTGATAGGAGCAGAGTCTGAGAAGTCCGATCTCATAGAGACATTGAAGGATATTCTTCATAACCTCCTTCGAGTTCCCTTCTTCCTCCACCATCTTGAGGAGGATCTTGCGGTCCACTAGCCTTCCATCAACAACTTGGGATGTTTTTGGTGCCATTTCAGAGAGAGAGAGAGAAATCTGAAAACTGGAAAGCTTTGAAAGAGAGAGAGAGCACGAGAGATTAGGGTTTTCAAGAGAATGAAAATGTTTAAGTGTAAGAGATGAGTGAGAAGAAAGACTTCCTTATATTTGAATTTTGGTGAGAAATGATCTGACGGTTCTGATTGGTCTTGAATTTGAAAAGACCCTTAATCCAATGGTTGAGATTTTTGGCGCGGTGTACGTGTGCGTAAGGACTTGATGTGATATATTGTGGATATCGAGGAGTTTCCTGCAAAAACGGCTGCTAACCGCGGTGTAACTGTTCCTCTTTTCACGCGCTTCAGTTACTGGATCCTGCATGTAGCTCAGAGCAGTAACATTGTATCCAGTAACTGTCCAGGGACCTTGAGCAGTAACCTTTAGGTTGCTGTTCTTCCTTTGTCTTGCCTATGGTTCCCCCTGAATATTATAGTCATTTCAACAGACAATCATAGGGTTATATAGAAAAGATATTATAAATTGATTATTCCTAGCTCGTTTCTTAGAAACGAAAATCTTGATTCGCATAGTGGCTTTGTGAATATGTCAGCTAGCTGTAGATCAGTATGCACTTTTTGCAAAGATATATCTTTCTTTTCAACGTGATCTCTGATGAAGTGTTGTCTGATATCAATGTGTTTAGTTCTTGAATGTAGAACTGGATTGTGGGTGATAGCTATTGCGCTTAAATTGTCACATAGGATAGGTGTTTCCTTCTCTTCAATTCCGTAGTCCTTTAGTTGCTGTTGAATCCATAGAATTTGTGCACAGCAGCTTCCTGCAGCAACATACTCGGCCTCGGCTGTTGAGGTTGCTATAGAGGTTTGCTTTCTGCAGAACCATGATACTAGTTTGTTTCCTAGTAGCTGACAGGTACCACTGGTGCTTTTCCTGTAAATTTTGCAACCTGCAAAATCAGAGTCAGTATAACCAATAAGCTTGAGTCCTCCTTCTCTCGGGTACCATAGACCAACTTCCTGGGTTCCTTTAAGGTATCTTATGATTCGTTTGGCTGCGGTCATATGTGACTCTTTTGGAGCTGCTTGATATCTTGCACACATTCCCACTGAAAACATGATATCTGGTCTGCTTGCTGTCAGGTAGAGCAGTGACCCAATTAGTCTTCTGTACTTTGTAACGTCTACTGCTTTGCCATCAGTGTCCTTGTCTAGGCTTCCTGATGTTATCATTGGTATGCTTACTGTGCTTGCATTTTCCAATCCAAATCTCTTTATCAATTCCTTAGTGTATTTTGCTTGATTGATGAAGGTTCCATTGTTCAGTTGTTTGACTTATAGACCGAGGAAGAAGCTTAGTTCTCCCATCATACTCATTTCGAATTTGGATTGCATGAGACTTGAAAATTTTTGGCACAATTCTTTATTTGTTGAACCGAAGATAATGTCATCGACATAGATCTGAACGAGCAGTATGCTATCTCCATCTTGGATTCTGAAGAGTGTCTTATCCACCTTGCCTCTCTTGAATCCATTATCAAGTAGATACTTCGAGAGAGTATCATACCAGGCTCTAGGTGCCTGCTTTAGCCCATAGAGAGCTTTCTTCAATCTGAAGACCATGGTTTCTGGATTTTCTTCAAATCCTGGAGGTTGCTCCACATACACTTCTTCAGCGAGCAGTCCGTTGAGAAAAGCGCTTTTAACATCCATCCGGTAGACTGTCAGATTGTTGTGAGCGGCATAGGCTAGGAAGATCCTGATTGCTTCTAGTCTTGCTACAGACGCAAAAGTTTCTTCAAAATCTATTCCTTCCTCCTGGCAGTAACCTTTTGCTACTAATCTTGCCTTGTTTCTGACTACTTGTCCTTCTTCATCGAGTTTGTTTTTAAATACTCATTTTGTGCCGATTACTCTTTGGTGAGTAGGTCTAGGAACTAAATACCATACTTGGTTTCTTTCAAATCCATTAAGCTCTTCTTGCATTGCCTGTATCCAGTTGGTGTCCTCTAGAGCATCTTCCATGCAGATTGGTTCTGTTTGTGAAATAAAGCAAGCAAACATTGCTTCATGGGGGTTGCTTCTTCTTGTTTTCACTCCAGAGGTGGAATCTCCTATGATCTGATTCCTTGGATGATTCCTTAGCCATTTCCTTCTAGTTTCTTCAACCTGTTGTTCATTTTGAATTTCAGCAGGTTGCTCGTGATCATCCTGTTCAGCTTGCTGATTTGGATCGTGCTGTATTTCTAACTGTACTTCCAGTTGAATTCCTTCAGGGTTGTATGTATCTTCTTGTATTACTGGTGCCTGCTGGTTTGGAGTAGGTTCCTGTTCTCCAAGTTGCTGTGTAGGTGCAGGTTGCTAATTCTAAGTTGATTCAATATTTTGGAGATTTGGTAACTCAGCATCAATATATTCAACACGAGTGTTGGTGATGTGAGTTTTTCCAAGATCTTCATTAAGTTCATCTATATCAGCCTTAGAATAGTGTGGTTCATCAAAATCCACATGTACTGTTTCTTCTACAACAAGTGTTCTCTTGTTGAAGATTCTGAAGGCTTTGCTTAC
This sequence comes from Scutellaria barbata, assembly GCA_028654395.1. Lineage (NCBI taxonomy): Eukaryota > Viridiplantae > Streptophyta > Magnoliopsida > Lamiales > Lamiaceae > Scutellaria > Scutellaria barbata. The sequence goes on from CM053650.1 coordinate 10,210,502, forward strand.
CGAGGAGTATCCTAAGAATACTCCTTCATCTGACTTTGAGTCGAATGCTTTCAGGTAATCTTTTCCATTGTTGAGTACATAACACCTGCATCCAAAAATATGAAAATGTTCAATATTAGGAGTATTACCGAACCATAGCTCATAAGGAGTTTTATTCAAATCTTTGTTGATAATGCATCTGTTCTGGGTATAGCATGCTGTGTTGATTGCTTCTGCCTAAAATCTCTTAGGTAGCTGTGCTTCAGCTAGCATGGTCCTCGCAGCTTCCTTCAGGGTTTTGTTTTTCCTCTCTGCAACACCATTTTGTTGCGGCGTCCTAGCTGCTGAGTATTCATGCTTGATTCCATTGTTAGAGCAGTACTCTTCAATAAACTTGTTTGTGAACCCAGTGCCTCTGTCTGTTCGAATTTTGATAATGTTCAGGCTCCTTTCGGTCTGCAGCTTCTTCAGTAGCTCCGATAACCTTCGCTGAGTGTCTGATTTCTTTGTCAAGAACAGTGTCCATGAGAATCTTGAATAGTCGTCCACCACTACAAGTGTGTACTTTCTTCCACTCATGCTTACTGGTTCTACCGGTCCGAACAGATCCATGTGTAGTAAGTCTAGCACTCTTTCAGTTGACCTTTGTATCTTGTTTTTGAAGGATCTTTTAGTTTGCTTTCCCTTTTGGCATGCTTCACATAGACTCTCTTTCTTGTATACCATATCGGGTAGCCCTCTGACCAGTCCTTTCCTGGCTAACTTGTTGATCGTTTTGAAGTTCAGGTGGCTCATCCGTTTATGCCATAGCCAGCTAGCTTCTGATGATCCTTTTGCTATGAAGCAGGTAGCTGTGGTTACTGAGCTCCAGTCAGCTACATAGATGTTTCCTTTTTCTAGTTTCTGATAGCTTTACTTCATTGGATTGGCTGTCCCTTATCAGGCATTTGTTGTGATTGAACTCCACTAAGTAACCTTTGTCACAAAATTGGCTTATGCTTAGCAAGTTGTATTTTAGGCCTTTGACATACGACACTTCTCTAATGTGAGTGTTTTCTTTGATGAGAGTTCCAACTCCTCTAGTGCTTCCCTTGGAGTTGTCTCCGAAGATTACTTTGGGTCCTTTGCACTGTTGAAAGTTCATAAGGATTTTTTTGTCTCCAGTCATGTGTCTCGAACACCCACTATCAATGTACCACACTTCCTTGCTGGTTCCTGCTGTAGGTACCTCATTATCCTCGCTGTCCTCGGCTTCCTGTGCCATTAGGCAGATAAGTGCTTCATCTTCCGAGGATGAAGAGTCACTGTCATCATCAGAGGAGTCTGCATCTTGCTGAGCCTTCTTGGAAGGTTCCTTGCCCTTTTCCATCTCACTTAGGAAAGCTTTAATTCTCCTCTGTTCCTCTCTTCGTTTTTCCCTTTTCTGGGATGACTCTCCATTGGGGTACCTGTTGACTTTAGGATGAGGACACTCTTTGGCATAGTGTCCTGGTTTTTGGCAATTGTAGCAGAGATCGGACATATCCTGGTTTGGTTGCTGAACAATGGGTTGTTGGGGAGGTGCCTGATACTTCTTAAAGTCACCTTTTCTGTTGTATCTGATGAATTTCTTGAAATTTCTTAGAAGAAGGGCCATTTCTTCATCAGTACCCTCGGCAGGTGGCTCACCCTGCTTACTGCAGATAGCTCCAGAGTCTTTTGCGTTTCTGGCTGTCAGGGCAGTTACCTTTGTGCTAGATTCTTCAGCTTCCTTCTTCCTTCTGTTGATATATTTTCAAAGGCTTTTAAGTCAGAGAAGAGGTCAAAGGTACTCATTGACTTTAGATCCATTGACACCCTCATTGCAGTAGTTTTGCTGTCCCATTCTACAGGTAGTGCTCTTAGCACTTTCATATTTTTCTCCTTCTGAGTGTAGAATTTGTCCAGGGATTCAAGCTCATTTACAATGTTTGTAAACCTCAGATCCATCTGCTCTAAGGTCTCTTCAGGGAGCATCTCGAACAGCTCGAATTTCTGGGTTGCTGTAGACACCTTGTTCTCCTTAGTCAACTCTGTCCCTTCGCAGATTTGTTTAAGTTTGTTCCATATATCCATGGCGGTCTTGCATGTCTTGACTTTGCTAAAGGTTCCTTTATCCAGAGTAACGAATAAGGCGTTCTTGGCTACATTGTCCAGGTTAGCTCGTCTTCTATCATCAGCCGACCATTCTTCCCTCGGTTTGTCAATCACAGCTTGATGGGGAATGGCTCCTGCATCGCCAACTTCGGCAGCTCTCGCAAATATTGGATTAGGTTTGGTGATCCTTGGAGGTCCATCCGTGATAACCATCCACATTTCGTCATGCATGGCTAAGAGATGTGCCTGCATTCTAATCTTCCAATCGTCATACTCTTCAATGGAAAACATAGGAAGCTTGTGCGTGTCCATGATATCATGAACGCAGTGTATGCAGATTTTCGAAAAACAGGGATTAGGGATTTGACCAGACAGATTGGGTTTCTAATCCAACCTGCTCTGATACCACTTGTTGGTCCCAGTGGTATAAGGTTAAGAGGGGAGGGGTGAATTAACCTTATCAAATTTTCAACTTTTACTCCAAAGAATGTTAAGTCCCTGATGAACAGGCAGCTAGTAAGCTTACTGCTCGACAGGTTCCTGCAGAGGCAGTGACCTCAGGACTTAGACAGAGAATGTAATGCACAGCGGAAATACTTATGTTTTTCGAAACACGCTTTTAATGCAGTATGCTCAGATGCAGATAGATAGATAGAAAACTATAAAAGACACAAGCAAGCTTATAGAGGTTCAAGGGTGGAGTAATCCCTCTACGTCCTCTCTACTCCTTCACAAGGAGGAACTTTGTTAAAGCTAGTTTGATTTACAATAGACTCAGCTAACACAAACTAAACTCTAAACAAACTGTCAGCTCTATCCACACAGGTAGCTGCACAGTGACCAACTATCGACCCACACAGGATCTCCACACAGGTTAACCAACCCACACAGGATCCTTTCTCTTCTTCAGAGAGATTACAACTTAGCAGTTTCAACACCTGCCTAAGCGACTCCTATCAGACTTAGAATAAAATGAAAGGTTAAAACACAATCAAATGCAGCAAGCTCCTTGAACGTCAGAAGATCACAAAGGTAGCTGGCTTGCAGCTTGCTCAGTCTGATTAACTTGAGAGTATAAGCTTGTGCGTCTATTTTCTTCTCAGTTCTCTCTTGGTTGTATATTATCGTTGTATCTTCTTCTTTTGTAAATCAGACTCATATATATAGGCATCAGATAGTTTTCTGCCCGTTGGGAAGGCAGTCCTTTGTATGATGAGGTGTCTCTTCCTGATTGGTTCTGCCGATCTTCTGACACCTGTTCTGAAATGCCTTCATTCTGTTCTGCAACTGCTTGTCCTTTGTCTGCGCAACTTCATTCTGCAGACTGCTTGTACTGTGTCCTTGCTGCTTTATCACACATGGCATATTCTGATTCGTTAGAACTGGAGTGACTTTACTGGCTAGTCAGGTTGCATTGACTCTGATGAAACTGGTAGTATCCTCTTCGAGTAAGTCAGCTTCCTTGACTATTTTCCAGGCTTCTTGTAGCATCCTCTTCGAGTCTTGCTTGCTGGTTGCTTGATACAGTATGCAGGTAGCAGGGACTTTGGCTTCCTGGCTGCTTGGCAGAATCTTCAAGTCCTTCCAGCATCCTTGCCTTAACATATTTACATTTAAAACTTATCCAGATAGCTAAGGTTCTAATCTATTACATGTTTTGTCTCATCAAAATCTATTACATTTCATCCTATCATCCACCATTTAATTCAATTTGAAATTATGTTTAAATTTGTAATTATTCAAATAAAATTTAAAAAAAAATTGTATAACCTATAACTTAAAATAAAAATATATGATATTGATTTGTATTAAGATAAAATTAATTAGAATTTATTTAAAAAATTAAAATACAAAGTTATAAACATATGTTTATATAAGAATTAGATCGAAATGATAATATTAGTTATTTTAAAATGTTATCATTAAAATTAAAAAAAAATTGAAATCTAAAATAATTTAACATTAAAAATTTATATCAAATTATTTTATCTTATTATTATCTTAAAATTTTGAAATTCGAAAAAGAAAAATAGAAGTATAATATTAATTTTTAACATATGTTTTTTAACTTCATTTTGTATTTATCAATTTAGTTAAAATAATTCTATAGATTTTTCTTGTTAATTTACAAAATTGTAAAGTAATGTTTATATTTAATTGATTAGTATTTCAAGTTTATTGTATATTTTACTTCATTTGTTAGATATATATATATATATATATATATATATTGAAACTTGATTTACTTTTTGGATTCTATATGAATAATTTAAGATTTACTAAATGAAAATTTAAATTAAAGCATTATTTTTGTATTTAAAATAACTTTTCAATATAGTTTTTCAATTTATCATTTAAATTATATTTTCTTAATTCATTTTGGTTGGGATATTACAATTATTATTTCGAATATAACTTTTAATTCTTATGAAAAACTTGATTTCCTTTGATTAATGTGTTTGTTATTTCTTTTGGTGGTTTTAATGTATTTTTATTTGGTTTGATGCCAATAAATGTATATCAACTTTAAATTTAACTGCCACAGGCAAGGTTATCAACGAATTGGGTCAAAAAATTTGAAATTGAGCCTAAAAAACTCGAAATTTGGTGCAAGTGGGTTATTTGGACTGAAATTTGATAAAATTTCCAAAATTTGAAAAATTATTATTTTAATTTATCTGGTCAAAAAATTATTTTTCGAAGATGTCTGATCCTAACTTATTGGACAATATAGATAAATATACTCTTATATATAGCGTGGGTTAATGATATTAAAATAGGAAATAAAATGTTATTGGAAATAGAGAATCTCATCATTTTATTAGAAGATTTTGCAAGGATGTTTATTTTCTTGGCAATTAGATATTTAATATGGTAAAAAATATTTTGTCGTCCAAATTATCAGTGAATTTAACATTTTTATTTTATAAACTTTATATTCTTGCACTTTAATTACTTGAGAGGGCATTGACTTTTCACTTAACTGTATAATAGGCAATTCCAATGACTTTTTCCGACTTAAATACATGATTCATGATCGCCTTCACGTCACAATTTTAATGATAAAAATGTCATTTTAAATAGTTGACGTGTGATGCATATGATGTATTTAGATTGAAAAAGTTACTGAAATTACGCTCCTATCGTACACTTGATTATCAGTGAATTATTCATGTAAAGGGAAAGAATCTAAAGTTCATACAAATAAACTGCAAAATCACCCACATTAGTGGATTTTTAGCACATTATTTTAGTGTAGAATTCATATGTCAATACATTAATTAAAAATATCTACTTTTTGAAAATACATATCTACATCAATTTAACACAAATTTCAATCAATTTAACACAAATACAATCATTACATGTGGATCCCATGATCCACTAATTTTTACTCTTTATTTTTATGTATATCAATTTAAAGTAATTATTTATTGCTTGTATTTTTTTAATCGTATCAAAATCGTATGTTGGATTAATTTATTATGACATTAATAATTTTCAATTCACATTAAAATATAATTAATAATAAATTAATATTTACTCCAAATCTTTGTATTTTTTTAGATTAATTATATAAAAAAAGATATAGATATAGCTAGTAATTAATAATACAAAAATGATAAATTGTTTGTATAGGAAAGAAAAGAAAATAATTTGTTTATATAGAAAAAGTAAAGAAAATAAATATATTGAGATGAGATGAGAAAAAAAAAAAGCAAAATGCATTAATTGAAGAGGAGAGAGAATACCAATCATTAGCTAATAATTAAAAAAAGGGACAAGAATATCATTCTTACTTCTTAATACACCCATATTTATAGAAAAACACACTTTATAACACACCTATATTAATTAACACACCTTTTATTTTAATTAAAAATGCTTCAAAATGGATCAATGTGGATGCTCTTAGAGCGAGTTCAGATGCAAAATATCTTTTACCCTATATAATGATAAATCATGTGTCCAACCTTTTCCATCAGTATTGGAAGACTCGCCTTTTTACATGTTCTTCTCCAGGTAGATCTTATTTTTTAATGATTTACTTTTCTATCATCAAAGATAATTTTATTACATTTTCTATCATAAATCATGAAAATGAATAAAATTATCTTTTTGATAAAAGTTAAAAATTATTATGAAATCATAGGATTACTCAGAAATCGTATAAATCGCAAAGTGTATAGTTATTTTAAATTTTTTTTCTTAAAAGATAATTTCATCAAATTTTCTGATTTATGATAGAAAAATAATAAAATTATTTTTTATGATAAAAATAAAATCTCTTATATCAATCATGTAGTTATCAATTATGTAATTAACGTCCCAGGACCTTTTTCTAATCCAGATAGAGTATGAGTTCTTATCTCCATAAGAACTTATCTCATTCTAAATTCATCATGCTCGTCTTTGCTATGTATGATTCTTATTATTTGATTCGGGGAGTCGTTAATTTGAATAAAAGTAGGGCTTTTCTATATTGTTACAAAAATTGATTGCTCATAATTTTTCAATTTAAAGAAATTAAACGTCATATTTATAATTAAATCGTCCGAAAATTAAATAATATGGTTATAATAATTATTTTCACTTTGGATATGTTAACATATATTTTACTTGTTCAAAGTATAAAATATATATGAGGTCAAACGCTAGAAATATAAAATGAAGAATCTCTTATAAATTTTTTCAGCCTGATAAATCAATGCCTACTATTCTTTACCCCCCCCCCCCCCAAAGAAAGAAAGAAAGAAAATGGAATAGGGGCATGCAATTGAAGAGAGAAGGAATAAATATATAAGCACCACAAAATTATAAGTCAAAAGAGTAGAGTGTTAATCATTGATTTGGCAATGATTCTTAATATTCTTATAATTAGTGGTGTTGGCAATTATGGATGGCTCTCATCTCTTCTTTCAAAATGGAGAATTCTTTTTGTGTAGTATCTTTAAAGTTAGAGAACGTTAGGTTGTCTAGTTGCTTCTTAAGGTTCAACGCGTTCTATTATGTCTTTCAACCTTTAATTTTTGTGGACATATTAATTTTGAAATATCAAAACACTAAGTATATTTTTTTTAATCCAAATTGAGTAAATTTATATATATATTTTTATTTTGTTATAGCTAGTTTTGACAAAAGAAACTAAAGTTTGTTAAAGTATATTTTAGATATTAGAAGTTGAGAACTAAATTGATGAGTATATGAAAAATATTCTTCACAAATTAGTAAATTACTTTAAAAGAATTGGATAGAAGACTAAGAATTATAGATGTAATTGTTAAAGAATGAGATATTATTTCTTGAATAATGAATGATTTGGAGGGAAAAGTTCCAAATTTCAATTATTTATATTTATTTACAATGTAAGGGTAAAAATGACAATCTCTTTACAATACAAAAGTTCTATTTACATAAGACATTCAAGCCCATTAAAACCAGGTCTTTTAGTTGGTTTCTTAATATTAGACTTGAACCACTTCCAAATAAACTTTTGGTAGTTTTCAACAGATCTAGTGTCTTCAGTTATGCTTCTTATCAGGCATATCTCATTCATCTAGTTGAGCCTGAGTCCTCTTGAGATAATACACATCAACCACTCCCCTTGTATGATCAAATAATTTGGTAGCAAATCTGGTTGGTCATAGCAGGAGTGTTTAGATTAGCTGACATCCTCTTCATAACTAATATTCTGTCTGGCTCAAAATAATTGTTGTTCTAGAGATTTAATTTTGTTCTAAATTAAGTGTCATTTTAACTATTTCGTCACTTTTTCAAGTTTACCCTTAATCTCAATCTCTTAAAGATTTCTTAATTTTGAATTTAACCTATTTAATCTCTTTAAAATTTATTCACACAAGATTCTATAATTTTTCATAATCTCAATTTCCCCTTTTTTCTTTCTTTTATATAATCCTACCTCATCTTAATTTTGGAATGGGTAGGGAGAGATAGATATTATCTAATGTCATCTTTGTCTAATTTTTATATTTCTTAATCTATGATTATTTTTTTCAAAATTACACTTATTTTAAAGTAGGTATAATACATGACAAGGATTTTATAAAATAGTATTTGCAAGAAGAAAATGGGTTAGAATAAATCATGAGGTGGCGAAAATACATGACAATGATATATATGGGCATAGGTAGAAAAGAAAAGGAAATATATGCGGAGGAAGGTGGGCAGGCAAAAATCCATATCACCTTTCGGCTAAACCATTCCTCCCCACTTTTGGTGGTCTTCTGATGCCATCTGTAGGTGCATATAGCTTCATCTGCTACGATGCTCATAATATCCCTTCGATACAAACTAAAGAATCCATTTTTTGGATGCTTGATCAACCTCATCTCAAGTATGATTTTTGTCACATCGTCTCAAGAATTTAATTATATGAGACCAATTCATTCATAATCTAAAAATTAAATTATGTGAGTTTTTCTTTTTAAAATAAATGTTGATATCATATAAAAGGAAAGAAAAAAAAGAGATCCAAAAAGAGTAGCATGCCGCAATCCGGCAAACCTAAAAGTGTAGACCTCATTACAACTCTTGTTTGGAAAAACACACAAGAAAAAACCCAAACAAGAAAAAAAGAGTATCATACACAAAACACCCCAAAAAAAAAGAGGCTAAAACTCTTGTCCGGAGAAATCTAAAAATATGACAAGCTCAAAACTCTTGAAATGAGTTTGGTTATGGGTTGTTGATCTTTGTGGAGCTCCCTCTTATCAAAGTAGGGAAAAAATTATTTTTGGTCCAATCCCAAATACACTGCTTGATTTTAGTACTGTTAAATTCTAATTTTCAATTTTAGTCTTATAATTAAAAAAAAAAATTATTACCTTTTTTGCCCCGTAATTTAGGGAGTCTGATAATTTAAAACTTTAATTTTTCGGGCTGGCAATTTAAGACTTTATCTTTTCGGACTTTGCGAATTTTGCCCAATTTGAGCCCGAATTGCTTAATTGGGCTCAAATTGCACGTGAGATCGCGAAATTGGGTAATTCGGGCCAATTTTGCTGAGTTGGCATTTTTTTTATCCCTTGTGGCATTTTGAATTTTACACATCTGCACTCCACATGGATTCCCCCCAAATGAAATGAAATCTCTAAATCAAAAAATCGAAAATTCCCCCCCCCCCCAAATCAATTGAGTAAAATCCCTAACCGTGAACCTCCTAATCTGCGAAAACATTTAATCTGTCAATCTTCAACACTCAACCCGTCAATCGTAAACCTTATCAAATCATCCAATTTTCAAACCCAACCATGAACCCTTAGAAAATCATCCAATACGAAAGCCCCAAATTGTTCGATCCAATTTTCCAACAGAAGATGGTGAAAAAACCTAACAAAAAATTGTCCAATTTCCCACCACCCCGATATGGTAAGCTCTTCTTGTTTATCTTCTTAATTTTTTATTTTATTGTGTACTCGAATTTATACTCATGAAATGAGAGCATTTATAATCGAATTTGTAGTCCGTTCTAACATTTGTGTCGATTGTTTCCCTTTGTAATCGTTGTTGAAAATTGAAATTTGGGGGGATTCATTTATGTTCTTCTTTAGACAGACATGTGGGATATGTTATATTGTTTTTTATTATGTTAGTGTGTTTTTGTGGTGTGGTCCTGAAAAATACTTTATGTAATTACATGTTGTAGGAAATTAGGGTTTTTTTATTAATTTTTTTTTCTTGTTAACAGATTCAAGAACCCCATTTATTTCAGTTGTCATGAGGTGAGTTCATTACTTATCCTTCGGCTGAATATAAGAGTGGGTCAGTTATTATATATAATTTTATAGAATCTAGGTTTCTTACCACTACAAGAATTTTTGCCTTTAACAACCCCTCTTTAACAACCCTTTTAATGAATTTGTGTTGTCTTTTGGGTTTTTACAACCCTTTTTCAGAAAAACGTTGTCTTTTTTTAAAAAATTCGCCATACGACAACGATCAAAAATGAAACGACAACACTTTTTAAGAAGGGTTGTTAAATGGCGTTTTTTTCGCTATACGACAACCCTTTTTCGCAACGCTTTTGAGCGTTATCTTTTCTTAGAATATATTTTTTTTACAACCCTTTATGCAACCCTTAGAAGTAGGGTTGTTAAATGGTCTTTTTTTGGCTATACGACAACCCTTTTTTGCAACTCTTTTGAGCGTTGTCTTTTCTTAAAATATTTTTTTTTATTTTACAACCCATTATGCAATAATTGTTTTTTAATATAATTATTTTTTAATTAACTTAAATTTAATACATTTATTTAATTTATAATGTTATCTTATATTACATTATTTGCATTAATATTATCTTATATGAACAAATTCATTATTTTAGAAAATAGTATTTTTATAAAATACTATTTTGAATTAATTAACAAATTAATTACACCTAATTAAGTATTACTCTCATCCTATTATATAATAATACAAAATTTGAATATTATTTTAAAACATGATTCGAAAATTGTATTTTATAATTCATAATTCATAAATTATGAATGTTTTTTGTAAAAAAAAATAAAGATAAAATTATTGTGTTTTAAAATTAATACAAAAACATAAAAAAAGATACACATATATATATATATCAATTAATTAAGAATATATAAAAAATTTAATTATACAAGGATAAAAAAAATATACATTTATTTATTTGAAAAATATAAAAATTTGTATTACATAATAATATAAAAATTATATATTATTATTTTAGAAAATAAAGATAAAATGAGTTTAGTTTTAATTTGAACCAAAAATTATTTTACAACAAAAAAAAAAAACAATACATATATTAATTTGAAAAATATAAAAATTTGTATTACATAATAATATAAAAATTATATATTATTATTTTAGAAAATAAAGATAAAATGAGTTTGGTTTTAATTTGAACCAAAAATTATTTTACAACAAAAAAAAAAACAATACATATATTAATTTGAAAAATATAAAAATTTGTATTACATAATAATATAAAAATTATATATTATTATTTTAGAAAATAAAGATAAAATGAGTTTGGTTTTAATTTGAACCAATAATTATTTTACAAAAAAAAAAAACAATACATATATGAATTTGAAAATTTTAAAAATTTGTATTACATAATAATATAAAAATTATATATTATTATTTTAGAAAATAAAGATAAAATGAGTTTGGTTTTAATTTGAACCAAAAATTATTTTACAACAAAAAAAAAAACAATACATATATTAATTTGAAAATTTTAAAAATTTGTATTACATAATAATATAAAAATTATATATTATTATTTTAGAAAATAAAGATAAAATGAGTTTGGTTTTAATTTGAACCAAAAATTATTTTACAACAGAAAAAAACAATACATATATTAATTTGAAAAATAAAAAAATTTGTATTACATAATAATATAAAAATTATATATTATTATTTTAGAAAATAAATATAAATTAGTTTGGTTTTAAAATTAATACCAAAAACATAAATTATTTGAAAAAATTATTTTATAAAATAAAAAAAAAAGATATAAAAATGATTAATTAAAAGAATAATATGAATTTTTTTTTAAATATGTGTAATTGAACGATAAACTATTTTTCAAAATAAAAAAACATATATATATTAATTGGTCAATATAATTTTTTTTATATAATAATACAAAATTTATATATTATTTTAATTAAATTAAAGTTGAAAATTTTAATTATTTTACGATGTTATTTTATATTATTTGCATTAATATTATCTTATATATATGAACAAACTCATAATTTTAAAAAATTAGTATGTTTATAACATATATTAAAAATATGCACTAGTATACTTTATAATTGTCTTAATATGAAATTAGATTAAATATTATTAAACATATTAATTATTCATTAATCTTTTACAACGCTTTTTGGTGCGTTGTCGTTGTGCGAATTTTTTTTTGCAACTCTGGATACGACAATGGTAAAAATTCCTCTTTAACAACGGTTTTTAACCGTTGTAAAAACCCAAAATTCTTGTAGTGTACCCTTGAAGACTTGCAGAGGTTCACTGTAACTGAGTTAGGTAATTTCAATAGGAGGTTCTTCTTTAAACATAATAATGGGTTTAAACTTCTATATAGTGATGAATTATTTAGAGAATGGGCAGTATTGCATGTGCCAATTAAGGTTTTTCATGTATTTACTGAAAAACTAGACAAAATTGATGATGATGGGGTAAGTGAGATGATTGCTAATGACTTTTTTGAGTTAATGAGTACTGAAAATCCTGAAAATTCTAACTGTGTAGATGATTGTGGTGATATAAATGATAATTCTAATCGAATATCTGAGAGTGATTATAACATGTGCTCTGAAGATGAAAATAAACAAAATGAGTCTCTGGATAAAGATAGAGAGGGGATGAAGATGGAGACTGGGTTGGGGAGAGAGTCAGAGTCAGAGTCTAATGATGGTATATGGGAGGTAGGGACTGAAACTGAAATTGGGAGGGATGATTCTTCTGATTGTGATGTAAATATGGATGAGGTTAACTTTGATGAATATAATGACTCTGATGGTGAGGATAGACACCTCATTTCCTAATTTTCAACTCTGAATGTGTGTATGATCCTGTTTTCTCTGTTGGTTTGACTTTTAGTAATAGGAAAGATTTTAAGAATGCTATTAATTCTTATGTTGTTAATACACATAGGTCTATCAAATTTACTAAGAGTGATCCTTGTAGATGTTATGCAATATGTGCTGAAAATACATGCAAGTGGAGAGTGAATTTGAGGAAGGTTGCAGGTGAGAATACTTTTGGGGTGAGGTTGTGTAATGATAAGACCTCCAAAGAATAGAAGAAATGAGCCTCAAGAGGTGAAGAAAACTAAGAACATTATCAAATTGAAAAGACAACAAGTGCACATCAAATGCGGACATTGCGAGCAGAGGGGTAGAAGTGTCCTTGTTGGAGTACAAAGTGAAAAGAGCAATGAGAATACAAAAGGATTTGAGGATGTAAGTCTTCTTCAGCTTATTTTTGCAAAATTCTGAATTATGATCTTAGCTTATAAATTTATGCATGTTTCTTTATTATGTGGAATTTTTCTATTTATGGGGAATAGAGGTTTTTTGTCCATTCGAAGATGGGATACCTGAGGCAATGAAATCCACACAGTCAGATATAATAGTAAGTGTCACCTATACACTATGCTCATCTTATGACTTGGACATTCAAGTAAACTGCTCAAATGTAATTTTTTATGTCTTGGCAGGAGCATCATACTGAATTGCCATCCACACAAGACTCTATTGTGCACATGGTGTGCTGTCGCCGACACCTAAAGATAATATATCTTCCTTGACAAATCCACTAGTGTAGTAGAGTAAGTAAGGGGTCGAACCCACAGAGAATAGTTTAATTTAATTGAATAAAGTTGCATAAGAAAACAATATAATTGGGTGGGGGGAATGGTTTGGTTTGATGAGCAATCTTGCAACTGTCAGAATTGGAGCTCCAAGAAACAAAAAACCCCCTTGCAAACCACAAGTTTTTAAACAATCAAAATCTGAGAATTGATCTTATTCAAACAACAAAATTCAACAACCAAATCTAATACTCAATGATTTATGTGGTTCGGCATAAACAAGCCTACATCCACGAAAAAAATGGGAGGGAACTTTTATTCAATCAAAGAGAAATTTACAAAGAAGAATACAAGATTATGAGAACACGCTATCTTTCACCTAATCTATTTCTCTCTCTATCAAAACTAAAACTGGAGCTTTCTCTCTCATATCTCTTTTCCCACTCTCTACAAAGACATATATATATATATATATATATATATAAATTGAAAAACAAACTGATTAACTAAGAAACCGTTGTGCTGTAACTGATTAGGATCCACTAAAAAACTTATCTTCAGTAACCTTCTTACAGCAGTTTCTTGCAATAACTTTCTTACAGCAGCTTCCTTACTACAACTTTCTCACTGAAATCTGCTGTTGTTGCATACAGCAACCAACTTACAGCACCTACTTATAGCAACTGATATGTAGAAAAATATGCATAATTTAATTGAATTAGTTCATAGTTCTAATGCATTTCATGTGCCTGTACTTGCTATTTTTCTACACATTTTCATTATTTGTTAAAAAAAAACTCCAATTTTTTATTTTCTTGATTTAAGCAGTGATTTAAAGACAAATGTGAGAATGAAGAATGAAGGCCAATGATGCAAAAGGATGGACATTGGGTACAATATTTACACATTGGGTGATCCAATGTGTGAGAATTAAGCCCAACAAAAACCCAAAGTTTCTTTACCAAAGAAAAATGAGCCATAGCCCATAATACTCTTCTATCGTGATAAAAGGGACAAGACAGAAGAGGGCAGCTGATTGGAGAGAAGAGATTAGAGAAAGAGAAAAATCATGATTGTGAATTTTATGATGAGTGGCTAATTTCCTTACGCTAGTTCAAAGGGATGTTGAACCTTTATGTTTGATTTACTCCGAATGATTAGTAGCGTTTTCTTAATTTCTATCTCTTGAATGATTTGTGTTGCTTGGTTAATTGTTTATGATATTGCATGATTCGATTTAGCAGGGTCCGTTAGATTAAATTGCTGTGATATTTATTGTTAGGATATGAACCGTAATCCGTAATTGTTACGAATTTATATTCATAGGTAGTAAGAAACGTTGGAATCGTTAGGGGCAACACATCTCTAGATTATCCAGATCGAGCTTGTGAATTTGGAGTCTAGTTCGTCCTATCGTCTTAGAGATTAAAGCGTTCATCACACTAAATTTAGAGCTCATACCTATTAGGTTGTCTGATTGAATAGGGTTTATTAAAGAGCTTATTTTAATAGACTAAACTTAAGAGATGATTTGGGTTAGCAGAACTTGTTGCTAATCTAGGGACGGGGATTTGAGAGATAGATTGAGAGAAACGTTATTAATTAATCCACTTGATCAAGAATAAATGGGGATACTGAACTGAGAACTAGTACTTGTTTATTGATTGATTCTTGTTTATTTGATTTGTTACCATATTTGAGTGTTGCGTGATAGCTTGTTAGGTTTTTAGTTTAATTTGAAAACATCCCAACCAATCCCCCCTTTTAACTTGTTTATTTATTGAGTATTTAGCACCAGTGAATTTAATTGGTTCTTCTGTTCTCTATGGGGTCGACCCTTATTTGCCACTTCTACAAATTAGTTGAGGGTAAGAAGGTTTATTTAATTGAGTACAGCTGCTTACTTACAGAAACCTAAGAATCTTGCAGAAACGTGTTTCTTTAAGTGAAAAAAACATTTCTTCCATATTTAGCAAACATTAGAAAAGAATTTGGCTAAACACTTTCAGCAACGAAATAAAATTACAATAAGAATATAATTATGATGATCAAACAATGAACAAAGTGTTAGGATGTATACTATAAGTCTAGCTTTTTGTATGAACATCTATTTGTGATATGAGAATCTTTTATGGTCAAATGTTTGCATTTTATATATTTATTATATATGTTATTGCAATTGTCCAATTAATTTATATTGTAGATAACATGGTGTGTGGTGCCACACAGAAGATCATGTTATCAGTTCCTTATAGATTATAAATGGTAGCTCACAGCCGAGATAATTTTGGACAAATTATCGGAATGGTTGTAGTGTAATTTGGTATTAATCTGTCTTGATTATAAAATTACACTAGTACATTTTGTATGTATTGAGCAGGACCGATTGAGGTTGTTTTATTTGTACTGACTACATAAATAAAACAAGACCTCTGTTATTATGGATGTGCGTCCTCTTAATCATTGTATGATAACTGGCATGTATACTCGATATATGTTTCTTTAATTTACTAATGGGTGAGATTTATTTATTAAATCAATAAGCTCGGTAAATTGGGATACAATGTTGTTTATATGGTGTGCCGTTGATTATATAATGAAACCGTGTCCTAATTATTTAGGATGATGATGTCCCCTTGAGGAACTCATAAGGATTATCATGTAAACCCTGCAGGTGGATTTATTCCGACATGATAATAAAGTTGAGTGGTACTACTCTTGGAATTAAATATTAATTAATTGAATTGTCAGTAATTCATTTAATTAATGGACATTTGATATCTTAAACACGGGGAGATAAACGCGCACATAATAAATAGGAGCCATATCTAATATGGATAAGGGACGGTAGTTCAATAATATCTTTTTAGTGGATTAAGATATTATTGATAGGCTTAAAAAGTATATTCAGATCGAATTAAGGACTCCTAAGCCTATCAGGAGACCGATTCCTAATCCTCCTCAAGGTCCCTGTTGTAGCTTATAAATAAGCCTCAAGTCAGCCATTTTCGACACACAGAAATACAGATACACAGACATAAAAATCTGAGATACGTATTAGTAGAAGACGGCTGAAAGTCTCGATAGCTCGTTGCCCACACAACATTCGAGATAAAGGCGAGGAATACAGCAAAAGATCGTGAGGTCCAGGCTTCATCGATTCCTCCATCTACAGTTCTGATCTTAGAACTAATTTCGGTGCAAAAGGTATGATTCGTTTTCCGCTGCGCGTTAGTCATATTTGTATGGACCCCGATTCACATAATCGTATAGGGTCGGCGATCCGGCGGTTCCTACACAAAGTAATCTAGCCCTTGGATAGCCTCCCCTAAAATGATTATTTGAAATTAATCAGTGGTACGACCAAACTAGTTCGAATTATTCCTTAAGTTTAATTAATCAGAAAGTACGACCCTCAATTAATCTACCTTATAAACAACCCCAAAATATGTATTTAAGATTCAATTCACAAGGTGCATTAACGAATTAAAACAATAGGGCAAACTAGACTACGAAAATGAAATATTCGATTCATACAATCTGAACTTTATTATCCCAAGAGTTACGAACTTTATTGTTTCTATGATTACAAAATTATGACAGTTATAGAGTATAATTTGTAATCTAACTACGGATAATAATTAAGCATGCGAATTGATCAAGTTTACATAATCAATCAATTAACCTACGCATAGCATAAAACAGATAACAAACAAATCGAGATAGGATAGAAGTACGTTACTACTCAATCAACGATCGAATCATTTAAGGTATCGGCGTCTCCTTGTACTAGAAAATAAGAATTTAGCCTCTAAACATGATTATCCAAAATATACAAGAAATGAAATGATAAGAAAAATATATTTCTTCTCTCTTTTCCTTCCCATTTATGCTCCTAGTCCTGTGTCTGTGTTGCCTCTGTTCTGTGATGTGTCTATGTTGTTTTCTTTCTTCCTTCTCCTTTTCCAATCAGTTCTTCATTTTTCTAAGCCCCCATCAATTCTATTGTTCCTCTTTCTTTATTCACCCTCAAAGATCATTGGTCCCAATTAAAGGAGGATTAATTTCCTCCCCTAATTCATGTCATATGCCCAAATCATTGGATTATCACTAATGATGGAATTCAATTGTTATTTGACTTGCAAGACTTCCTTTATTTTGGCTTGTACAACTTGCACTTCTCGTGTCCCAATTGACTCGTCTCTCCCACAGTTATAAAATATGTAGAATATGACCTGAAATTCATCGAAAACACAAAATCGAAGCCAAATATTGAACCTAGCAATAATCGGATAATTGTGAGAAAATAGTGATCAATTAAATGTGATTACTGTAACATTAAACATGTAAATAACACACAAGAGCCAGCTTATCAAATCCCCCCACATTAGAACAATTGCTTGTCCTCAAGCAAAATATATATCATTGAGAACGAAATGAGATTATCAAAACATGCTAAACTCGACACAACAATTTAAATAAGGATAGTTGGGACACTCTTCCATATTCTCTTACTACTAAGTTCTTGAGCCAAAATTCACAACACATGCCTATCAAAGTAACCTACAACTCGTATTCACAATCATTCATAAGGTCTCATCAACCTTTAACTACTCATGCCATATCCATAACTCCCCAACAACTCGTTCTCAATCAATCTGATTTGGTCTTCATTTATTGTTCTAATTCGAGTGGTGCCTCTCTCCATTTTTTATAGTCTTTATTCCTTCATCGGAGGGCTCGCAGCTCTGCACTACTTTCAGGTTTTAGCTCCCCAAAAGCAGGCAACCGTATCGGTCCCTCGTTATTTTTTTCAACAATTCATCTTCGACTGAACTCCCTTTTATTTTTCCTCCTATCCACAACAATTTCATTATTTTCAACTAAGGTCACCAACTCAAATTTTACTCTTCCAAAAGACCAAATCGAATTATCAAAAAAAAAATCAAGTTATAATTTCAAAGCCAAGTAGCCAACTATCGACTCAACCTTATGACCAACCGTGAACTCAAGTTGAATCACCAATCAAGGCATACAAATAATGTTTTCAACATATTTAACAAGAAAACTCAGCAATTAGTGACACAATTAAATACCCAACTATCATGCTTGAATTTCAAAACACCACATCACAACAACTAAGCACAAAAATTCCAAAAGAAATAGACAAAACTAAAGGTCAACCCCCCACACTAGAACAAGTGCTAGTCCCGAGCACAAAATGTATAAGTAAAAACCAAGCATCATGATAGAATTTCTAAATAAGTGGAGCGGGGTTACCCGATCAATGAGTGATGTACTACTCTTAGTGGAACATGGGAATGGTGGTGCACGGTTGTCGAGGCGACACGACTGTAGGTGCGCCGGTTGATTACGATAGATGTGTTAGGATGTATACTATAAGTCTAACTTTTTGTATGAACATCTATTTTGATATGAGAATATTTTATGGTCAAATGTTTGCATTTTATATTTGTTATATATGTTATTACAATTGTCCAATTAATTTATATTATAGATAACATGGTGTGTGGTGCCACACAGAAGATCATGTTATCAATTCATTATAGATTATAAATGGTAGCTCACAACCAAAATGATTTTGGACAAATCATCGGAATAGTTGTAGTGTAATTTGGTATTAGTCTATCTTGATTATAAAATTACACAATTACATTTTTATATGTATTGAGAGGACTAAATAAGGTTGTTTGATTTACGTCCTCTTAATCTCTTAATCTCTATATAATAACGAGCATGTATATTAAATTTCTGTTTCTTTAATTTACCAATAGGTAAGCTCGGTGAATTGAGATACAATATTGTTTATATGGTGTGCTGTTGATTATAGAAGGAATCTGTGTCCTAATTATTTAGGATGATAATGTCTCCTTGAGAAGCTCATAAGGATTATCATGTAAAATTCTGCAGGTGGATTTATTCCGACATGATAATAAAATTGAGTGGTACTACTCAAGAAATTAGATGTTAATTAAATTGAATTTTCAGTAACTTATTTAATTAACGAACATTCGATATTTTAAACATGGGGAGATGAACGTGCTCATAATAAATAGGAGCCCATATTTAATATGGATTTGGGGCGGTAGTTCAATAGTAACACCTTAGTGGATCGAGTTATTATTGATGGGCTTAAGAAGTGTGTTCATGTGAACATAGGACTCCTAAGCCTATCAGGAGACCTAATCCTAATCCTCATCTAGGTCTCTTTTGTAGCCTATAAATATGCCTTAAGTCAGCCGCTTCTAAACATATGAAAATTATAAATACGATTTAGTAGAAGGTGGCTGGAATTCTCGAAAGCTCATTGTCCACACAACGTTCGAGAAAAGATGAGGAATACAGTAGAAGATCGAGAGGTCGAGGCTCCATCGATTGCTCTGTCTATAGTTTTAACCTTAGACCTTATTCGTTTTATTTTCATTGTAAAATGTATGACTCGTTTTTCCGCTGCATGTTGTCATATTTTACATGGACCCCGAATTGGAATTGTATAAGATTAGCGATCCGATGGTTTCGACAAGATGGTGATAGCTTCCTCTGTAACTTTCTTTCAAGTAAGCCCTAATTTTGCTTTCTCGTTTCTATTCCTCAATTCTACTTGAAATTGAAATTAGGCCGCAAGGGAATTGAATTAGGCCACCTTGCAAATTGGGCCCCTGCATCTTTATTTTTTAATTTATTGAATGGGCTAACTCTCAAATCTCTTTTTTATTAGAACCTGTGAACACAACCCGAAATCAAAATTAAAATAAGGAAAATTAAAACGAGCGAGAAAGAAATAAAATATTGGGTTGCCTCCCAACAAGCGCCTTTTTTTATTGTCGTTGGCTCGACTTAGGAATTCTTACTTCAAAGAGTTGGATCCTCCAAATCCAAGTATTCAACGTGCTCTTTTCGAAATTCTTCACGATATTCCTTCAATTGATGACCGTTCACCTTAAAAGATTTGTTTGTTTTCAAGTTTGAAAATTAATAATCTCAAATGGACCTATCCAACGAGAACGTGCATCAATATTGCAACTGTGAATTAGTAATTTCAACTTCAACTTAGAATGATACAATAACACTTTTTGCCCAACAGTGAAGTTTTTTCTTGAAATTCGCGCATCATTAAAAGCCTTGGTTTTCATCTTATAGATTACCAAGTTCTCATATGCTTCATTCCTCATTTCATCAAGTTCTTGCAATTGCAACTTCCGACTAATACCATCTTTGTAGAAGTTCATATTGCATTCTTTCACGGCCCAATAAGCCTTATGTTGAATCTCAACTTACAAATGACATGGCTTACCATAAACGAGCCTATATTGAGACATCCATATTGGAGTTTTATAGGCAATCTGATAAGCCCATAATGCATCATCTAATCGCAAACTCCAATCCTAACGATTAGGCTTCACCATTTTCTCTAAAATTATCTTGATTTCTCGATTAGAGACTTCGGCTTGACCACTTGTTTGAGGGTGGTACATTGTCGAAATCTTATGCACAACTGAATATTTCCACAATAACGCTTCAATAGTTTGATTGCAAAAGTGCATCCTCCTATCACTTATGATTGCCTTGGGAACTCCAAATCTAGAAAAAAATGTTAGAACGCCAGAAACCTGCAACCACTTTAAAATCATTAATACGGGTGGCTTTAACTTCCACCCATTTCGATACATAATCAACAAGGAGCAAAATATATAAATTACCGAAGGACGAAGAAAATGGTCCTATAAAATCCATACCCCACACATAAAAAATTTCACAAACAATTATAGGATTTTGGGGCATCTCATTTTTTTGAGAATTACTTCCTATTTTTTGACAACTATCACAAGCCTTGCAAAAATTATAAGCATCACGAAACAAAGATGGCCAATAAAATTCTCACACTCCAAAACCTTGAAGGCGGTACGTTTTGATCCAAAATGTCCTCCAAAAGCATAATCATGACAAAATGTGAGGATAGAAAAGAATTCAGAATTCGGTACGCACCTTCGTATTACTTGATTGGAAAAATACTTCCATAAGTATGGATCATCCCAAACGTAGTATTTGGCATCATTACATAGTTTATCTTGTTGAGCCTTGTTCATATCTCCTGGTTATACCTTAACAACAAGAAAATTAACTAAATTAGCAAACTATGGAATGGACTGCACTGACACTGAAGGGGTCAGTGTCACTGTATTCTGAAAGTTTTGAGAAATTGCGAGCAACTGTTTGTTTGGAAACTGTTCTAGCAGTGGTTCTGCCTCTTCAGTCCTCTCCAAGCGACTAAGATGATCGGTCACCAAATTTTCTGTCCCCTTCTTGTCTCTAATTTCAAGATCGAACTCTTAAAGTAACAAAATCCATCGAATGAGTCTCGGTTTTGCCTCGTTCTTTTTTATTAAGAATTTCAAAGCTGCATGATCAGAAAAAATTATGGCTTTAGTACCTAGCAAATATGAACTAAAATTTTCCAATGCAAAAACTACAGCTAGAAGTTCTTTTTCGGTTGTAGAATAATTGGCTTGAGCCTGATCCAAAGTGCATGACGCACAGTAAATCACATGGGAATTCTAATCAATCCGCTGTCCAAGAACAACACCCACAGCGTAATCACTGACATCACACATGATTTCAAAAGAGACGCTCCAATTCGGAGATTGGATGATAGGTGGGGTGGTTAGCAACTCCTTCAACTTGTCAAACGCCTCCTTGCATGCCTTATCAAACTTGAATTCCACATCTTTTTGCAATAGCTGGCACAAAGGTGAAGCTATCTTGGAGAAATCTCGAATAAATCTCCTAGAAAAACTTGTATGGCTAAGAAAAGAGCAAACTTCCCGCACAATAGCGGGGTAAGGCAAGGCAAAAAAAAGGTCTACTTTAGATTTACCTACTTCAATACCCTGTTCAGAAACAACATACCCTAATATTATTCCCTTATTTACCATAAAGTGACATCTTTCCCAATTCAAGACTAAATTTATTTCGATGCAACGCTTAAGAATTAAACCAAGGTTTTCAAAACAAACTTCGAATGAATCACCATACACGCTAAAATCATCCATAAAAACTTCAATTATATTCCCCACATATTCAGAAAAGATACTCATCATGTACCTTTGAAAGGTGGCAGGAGTATTGCAAAGGTCAAAGGACATCCTTCGATATGCAAATATACCAAATGTACAAGTAAACGATGTCTTTTCCTGATCCTTTAGAGCAATAGCAATCTGAAAATACCTAGAAAAACCATTAAGGAAACAATAATAAGAATGACCAGCTAGCCTCTCTATCATTTGATTAATAAATGGTAAAGAAAAGTGATATTTTCTAGTCATAGAGTTAAGCTTGCGGTAGTCTATACATATTAATTGACCTGCACCGTTCTCTACCACAGTTGCCCCTGACTTCTTTGGTATAACCTAAGTTGGGCTAATCCACTTGCTATCTGAAATGAAAAAGATTATCCTGACCTGCAAAAGTTTTAAAATATATGGATTTAGTCTACTTTGAGCCTCTAGAGTGGGATGAGCATCGTTCTGAAGATGAATATGGTGCATACATAGTGAAGGGCTAATCCCCTTGAGACCTGCAACTATCCATCCTATGGCATCTTGATGTTCCCTTAATATCTCCACCAACTTGGACTCCTGATCTTCCTTCAAGTTTGAAGAAATTATGACTGGAAGTGTGTCCTTGGGCCCTAGATAAACATATTTCAAGTGCTCAGGCAGTGATTTCAATTCCAATTTCGGGGCCTGTAAAGAAGATGGAAGAATTTTTGGGTAAGAATCTGGTAATTTTATATAAGAAACTTGATACCTATTATCCATCTCAGTAGTATTAATTCCCTTATCCTCTCTTTCCAGATTCTTAAAGAATTTTTCCTCCAATTTATTCTTGCAATCAAGCTCAAAAGCCTTTTGTACAATTGGCTCAATAACACTCAAAGCATAAAGAGAGTCAGAATCATTAGGAAATTTCATAGTATCGAATATATTAAACCGAATGATCTCTCCATCAAACTCCATAGTGAGGGTTCCCTCACGTACATCTATTTTTGTTTTAGAGGTGTTCAAGAACGGTCTCCCCAACAAAATGGGTGTGGAATTTCTAGAGTTCTCATCCATATTTAATACATAAAAATCAGCAGGAAAAATCAAATGGTTTACCAGTACAAGAACATCTTCAATTACTCCGGCTGGGTATGTGTGGCTCCTATCTATTAACTGAATAACCACTCCAGTTGTCTTCAATGACCTAATACCTAGCTGCTCATAGATGGACCAAGACATTACATTAATTGATGCTCTAAGGTCTAACATAGCTTGCTCAACCTTGTGATCTTCTATCGTGCAAGGAATTACAAATATGTCGGGATCCTTCATTTTCAGAGGTAATTTCTTCTGAAAGACAGTAGAGACAGTCTCTCCCATGAAAACTTTTTCATCATCAGCCAACTGACACTTGTTAGTACACAATTTCTTAAAAAATTTGGCATATCTCGGAATTTTCTTAATTGCCTCCATTAGTGGTATGTTGATTTCAAATTTTCTAAACATCTCAAGTGTTATGTCATCCTTGATGCCTTTTTCAGTTTTCTTCAACTTGGAAGAAAAAGGTACTATATTAGTATTAATAGGAATCAAATTTTTAGATTTTACCTCATTTTTCTCTTCTGGTACATTGATACTGATAAGGTCAGTATCTGCCTGAACATCCAGAATTTTCTTTTTCGGCTCGACCAACCTGTTCTCAACCTCTAACCGGTCCTCAGGTATCTCGGAATGCTCTTCTTCTTCTGCCACAGTCTCTTCCCCACCTTGCTTGGGTGGTGAGATCTCTTGTAATTGTTTTCCACTCTGTAGAGTAACTGCACTCACATTCCTACGGTTGATCTCGGGTTGAGAAGATAACTTGCCACTGTTTCATGCTTGCATTTTATTGATGGCAATGGCCATTTAGCTCATTTGTGACTCTTGATTTCTTTGCCTAAACTCTAGAGTTTTTATTGCTACTTGAGTGTCTTGCTGGAATTTCATGATATTGGATGTCAATATTTTCATCATATCTTTCAAAAATAGCCCGAAATCTTTCTCACCTATGTGTTGCCCAGAGTTCTCAGTATCTCGATCATTCTCTCTAAAAAATTGTAATTTTCGATCTTGATATTGAGGTCTTTGATTTTCTCCCTGTTGATTATTTTATTGGTTCCTATATAGAAGGTTAGGATGATCTCTCCATCCTGAATTATAAGTATTAAAATATAGATCATACTTTCGACCTTGAGAATTACCAAAACCAACTGTATTTGCATGCTGTTCTATCTCATCAATTAGGACCCGATAATCATCTGTGGTATGCTCCGTAGTATCGCAGAGTTTGCATAGGTGAGCTACTGGAGTCTTGACCTTCATCATCATCTCCATCATGCTTGCAATCTTTTTTAAGGCATAATTTTTCGACTCCGCTACTGGCCTCAACATAGCATTACGTACACCAAATTGTTGAGTATTCGCTGTCATATTGGAAATCAATTCTCGTGCAGCTGTTGTTGTCTTTCCCATCAAAGCTCCTCCACTGGCTGCATCAATCATATTCCGGTCCATGAGGGTGAGTCCCTCATAGAAATACTGGATAAGCAACTGATCACTAATCTAATGTTATGGACACAAAGCTATAAGGTGTTTAAAACGCTCCCAATATTCGTATAATGTCTCCCATGAGCCTTGTTTAGCACCTAAAATCTCCTTTCTTAAGACTCACTCGAGTGGCTGGGAAGTAGTGTTAGAGAAATAGTCTCTCCATCTCATTCCATATGTTAACCGTCCTAGGTGGTAAGTAGTACAACCAATTTTTCACAGTGTTCTTTAGTGCAAAAGGGAATGCACTCAACTTCACATGCTCTTCTATAACCCCTGTTGGTTTCATGCACGAACAAACAACATGTAACTCTCAACAAACCATCAAAATGTACATTAAAAGAACCAAAAGAATATCTACATAATCCCTCCCCCACACTTAAATGAAGCATTGCCCTCAATGCTTCCAAAATTAAATAGATGCCCAAGGACAAAAAGACCAAAGAAAATAAAATACTTCCCTGAAAAATGCTGAGCATCTATTTGCAGTAGTAGCTATTGGGGGGGTGGAGGTGGGAATGGTGGTCTGAGCCTCATATGGTTATATAGTGCCATCCAATTTTGCTCCGACCTCATCATTCGTTCCTTCATTTCATGCATATCTCTTTCTATCTGCTCCAATGTTTCGCTATTCTTTTGCACCTATTCATACAAAGAGGCTATATTGGCTTCCAATGTAGCACCCATGGAGGAACACCACTCGAATAGGAGCTAGTTGGATCACCTCTAGTGCCGGGATTAACTTCAGGACTAGATAAGAAATGGTTAGTAGGAACTTTACTCAAAAGTGATCCCACAGGGCAAAAAGAATAAACACCATTTGACTTGCCTATTAGATGCATTTTTTCCAGAGAGACCAAATCCAAAAGGGATGTAAAACATGCAATATGCAAATCATTGTTTTCAGGGTCAAACTTATTCAAATTCACAGTCAACATAGTGATAAGCGATCCTAAAATCAGATTTTTATTATCTACAATCACCCTAGAGATCTGGGTATCAAGCCAATAACCAAAATTCACACTTTTATTTTCCTTCATAGACCACAAGAAAAATAACTCAGCCTTGGACAATATGGCAGCGGAATCCTTCCTATCAGAGAACGAAAAGGCTAACAACCGATGAATATACAGTAAAGCTCTATCATGCAAGTGTATATCCCTAGATTTGCTAAGATCATAAGATGACTGTGAAGTCCAATTTCGATACACATCTAACGGAATAAAATCATCAGGATACCCACAACACATAGCCAAATATTCATTAGTCGTAGCAAATTGCTCAGTAATAAGCCCTAGTGCAACATTAAACTGTGTCACCAAAAGTTTAAATGTCTTGTCTAACAAGCGGAAAGAAATTGCTTTTGCATGCCTATTACTTTTAATTTCAGCAGGCTTAAAGTCAAAAATGGTGTAGAATTCTCTTACAAGTTCAACAAAAATAGGAAAATGGTTTCCAAAGAAAGGCACCCATATAGAATTTGAAATAAGAGCATTCACATCATCTTCAATACCCAATGCACGCAATATATCAGGATGTAGAAATTTACAAGGAACAATACTCTTTCCACAAATTACTCTATACTTCTCATTCTCACTCTTCTTAGTGAAATTTAAGTGGCCCTTCAAGTCAGAATCGGAGAATGGAAGGAGAGGTAATCTCATACCTATATGGGCACATTTTCGTGGTGGAGGAGATGGGTATTCCGATGCTGGTCGATCCGGTGGAAGAGGGGTGGTAGTCGTCGGTGCTTTGGACTTCTTTTGTAACTCATGGATTGACAGCCCGATTTTCTGCGACCCATCTGGAAAGAAGGAAACCCTCGGTGAGTGACAATGGAGAGAAATCTATGAAGGGAAGTGGAAACTAGAAGGGTCAGTTGGAAAAGAGAAAACGGGAGCCATTTAAACAAAAAGGGAAAAAAATATGGGAAATTTGGTAAAAATGACCCGTATGTTTGCCCTTATTAGGAAAATGACCTCTAAATATTGGTATTTTTAAAACTAACCCGTAACTTACAAAATGTTGGTAAAAACATCCTTTGACCGACTCCAGCGGGTAACCGTTCTGGTTACCAGCTTACGTGTCAGCTTATGTATATGACACGTAAGTAGGTTACCGGAAGGATTACATGCTTCAACAGGTCATTGGTCATTTTTACCAACTTTTTTAAAGTTACATGTTAGTTTCAAAAATGCCAATATTTAGAGGTTATTTTCCTAATAAGGGCAAACTTAGAGGTTATATTTACCAATTTTCCCAAAAAAATATTTGAGAAAGCGGCAAATTTTTTTTTAAATGAAAGATACAGAGAGTGGTCACCTCCTTAGGCGTGCCCACGCTTTATTGAAATTTCCCTTCTGCAGCAAAAACACACAAAAATGAAAATAAGCACCAAAATACTAAATGAAGAATTAATAAAACGTCGGGTTACCTCCCGCAAGCGCCTTTGTTTACCTTCTTTGGCTAGACTTTACACTTCTTTCATTCATGATAATCTGGACAATCTAAGATAAGATTGTCAACATTGCTCACTTGAAATCCTTCGTAGAAAGGTTTCAAATGATGCCCCTTCACCTTAAAAACCTTACCGGACTCCGGATTTTGAATCTCTACTGCACCATAAGGAAATACATGATAATAATAAAAGGACCTAGCCATCTAGAACGTAACTTTCCAGGAAATATTTTAAATTTCGAATGGAAGAGAATCACTTTCTGACAAACTCTAAATTCTTTCTTGGAAATCATTCGATTATGGAAGACTTTTGTCTTTTCTTTGTAAATCCTCGAGCTCTCATATGCATTATTTTAGATTTCTTCAAGTTCCTGCAGTTGCAATTTCCTCATCTCACCCGCTTCATCTATGTTCATGTTGCAATGCTTGATAGCCCAATAAGCTTTGTGTTCTAGTTCAATTGGGAGATGATATGGCTTACCAAAGACCAAACGATAAGGAGGCATACCAATTGGAGTCTTGAAAGAAGTTTGATAAGCCCAAAGTGAATCATCAAGTTTGGAACTCTAATCTTTCCTATTCGGATTGACTGTTTTCTTAAGAATCGACTTGATTTCCCGATTAGATACCTCGGCCTGACCACTTGTTTGCAGGTGGTAAGCAGTAGAAACTCGATGTGTGACATTGTACTTCTTCATCAAAGTTTCCACTACTCTATTGCAAAAATGAGTTCCGTAATCACTTATCATAGCTCTTAGCGTACCATACCTAAAAAAAATGTGAGATTTGAAAAAATCTACAACAACTTTAGCATCGTTAGTACGGGTAGCTTTAGCTTCCACCCATTTCGAGACGTAATCCACAACAAGAAGAATGTAAATATTATTATTGAAAGATGGAAAAGGAACCATAAAATCTATGCCTCACACGTCAAATATTTTACAGATAAGAATTGAATGCAGTGGCATTTGATCTCGACGTCCTAAATTCCTAACTTTCTGACACTTTTCATAAGTTTTGCAAAACATATATGAATCACGAAACAAGTTAGACCAAAATAATCCACATTCCAAAATTTTATGAGTAGTCTTCTTGGAACCAAAATGACCACCACAGGCATATGTATGGCAAAACTTAAGTATAGAATGAACCTCATTTTCAGAAACACATCTACGAATAATCTGATCTGAGTAATATTTCCATAAATAAGGATCATCCCAAGCATAATATTATGTATATCTTTTTAACTTATCCTTTTGAGCTCTAGACAAATCTTTTGGCAAAGTCTTAGTAACTAAGAAATTGGCAATATCAGTGTACCAAGGATTTATCTTTTGAATGGAAAAAACAAACTTATCTAAAAACTCATCTTTCAATAGCAAAGGCTCTTCACAAGTAGTTAGGCGACTGAAGTGATCTGCAACCAAATTTTTCGAGTCTTTCTTATCTCGAATTTCAAGATCAAATTCTTGAATTAAGAGTATCCAGCGAATGAGTCGGGGTTTTACCTCTTTCTTTGACATCAGGTACTTTAAAGTTGCATGGTCAGAATAAACAATCACTTTAGCACAAAGCAAATAGGAACAGAATTTTTCTAAGGCAAAAACAATTGCTAAAAGCTCTTTTTCACTGGTGGAATAATTCATTTATGCACTATTAAGAGTTCTTGAAGCATTGTAGATGACATGGTGAGTTTTGTCATTTTTCTGCCCAAGAACAGCACCCATTGTAGAATTGCTTGCATCACACATGATCTCAAATGAAAGGTCCCAGTTTGGTGATTGAATAATTGGTGCAGAAATTAGCATGTCCTTCAACTGCTCGAATGCTTCTTTGCAAGTTGTATCAAACTAAAAAATTACATCTTTTTATAACAGGTTACATAAAGGACGAGTAATCTTTGAAAAATCCTTGATACAACATCGATAAAAACCTACATGGCCTAAGAAAGAACGAACTTCCCGAACATTGTTTGGGTAAGGTAAAGTTTTAATAACATGAATCTTAGCTTTGTCAACTTCAATTCCACGTTATGATATAATATGACCCAAAATGATGTCTTGATCGACCATAAAATGACACTTTTCATAGTTCAAGATAAGGTTCATTTCTATGCATCGTTCAAGATTTTTGAGAGGTTATCTAAACATGAATCAAAAGAGTCACCATGGATTGTAAAGTCATCCATGAAGACCTCAATGATGTTTTCTACGTAATTTGAAAATATGTTGACCATACACCTTTAAAACATCGCGGGTGCATTGCAAAGACGAAACGGCATCCGTACATAAGCGAAAGTACCAAACAGACCTGTGAATATTGTTTTTTCCTGATCTTCAGGTGCAATAAGAATCTGATGGAAATCTAAATAGCCATCAAGACAACAATAGTGAGATCGACCAGCTAAACGTTCAAGCATTTGATCAATAAATGGAAGTGGAAAATGATCTTTTCTAGTTAATGCATTCAAAGCTCGGTAATCTATACAAACACGTCAACCATTCTAAATACGAGATGCTACCAACTCACTATTAGCATTTTGTACAACTGTTATACTTGTTTTCTTTGGAACCACTTGAGTTGGACTTACCCATTCGCTATCAGAGATTGGAAAGATCATACCATGAACAAGAAGCTTTAAAATTTCTGCTTTCACCACTTCCATCATAAGTGGATTCAATCTGCGTTGAGCTTGTCGAGAAGGCTTACTTCCTTTCTCCAAAAGAATCTTAAGCGTACAAATATGAGGGCTTATTCATTTGATATCAGCAATAGTCCATCCAATGGCTTCTTTGTACTCCCTTAAAATTCGAATGAGTTTTTCTTCTTCAACAGCGGAAAGTTTACTTGAAATTAAGATAGGAAGCGTTTCATTTTCCCCCAAAAACATGTACTTCAGATGACTTGGAAGGGTTTTCAGCTCCAATTTTGGTGCCTGCACAATTGAAGAGATTAACTTAGTGTAAGATGGGGGCAATTGCATATAAGAAACATTATGCTTGAGGGGCGGTAATGTTTCTAACTCTTGAATTGAATCTTTCAAAACATAAGCCAACTCAAATTTATCCAAAATTTCCTCTGAATTTTTAGGAGTAAGACTCTCATTCAATGCAACTTTCAATATATCATCCTCATACAATGCAAAAACACTCAGTAATAGGCTCAATAACATCCAAGGCAAAAATTGAAGACACATCATTAGGATATTTCATGGCTTCATAAATATTAAAATTTATAATTTCACCATCAAATTCCATTGTAAGTATACCAGTATGCACATCAATTTTTATCCTAGATGTTTTTGGAAAAGGCCTTTCTAACAAAATTAATGAATGAGATGAATCATTATCCTCCATATTAAGCACATAGAAATCAGCAGGAAAAATTAAACCATTAACTTGTACCAAAACATCCTCCAAAACACCCTCGGGGTAAACATTAGATCTATCGGCAAGTTGAATAATCACACCAGTCTTTTTCAAAGGGCCAACATTCAAGGATGAATAAATAGAAAGTAGCATGACATTGATTGAAGCACTTAGATCCAACATTGCTTTCTCAACTCTTGTGTTACCAATTTTGTAAGAGATAGTAAACATACCTGGGTCAGCACATTTAGGAGGTAATTTCTTTTGAAGTATGGCTGAAACATTTTCTCTCATACTTACAAATTCATTACCTTCTAGTTTTCTTTTGTTGGTGCAAAGCTCTTTCAAAAACTTAGCATATCGAGGTACTTGCTTGATTGCATCAAGTAATGGTATATTTACCTCAACTTTACAAAAAGTTTCAAAAATTTCTTTTTTTTTACTTCTTCTTTCTTAGATTGACGAAACCTGGAGGGAAAAGGAGCATGAAGCGGGAACTCATTTAATGAATCTTCCTTAACTTTCTTTTCTTCCTTAGTTTGATCGGGTTGAGAAACCTTGATTCCTTCTCTTTTTCTTGATCATGTCCTTTCGATTCCCTCAACACCTTACCACTCCTTAAGGTAATTGCATTCACGTTTTGTTTCAGATTGACAACCGTTTGCGATGGTAATTTTCCTTGAGCTTCCAATCTACTTATAGAAGATGTCAATTGGCCCACTTGATCTTCCAACCTCTTAATACTTGTTTGTGTCTCCTACTGAAATTTTTGAGTGTTAAATGCAAGTGCTTTGATAATATCTTCAAGTGACGTACCTGAGCTCGAAGAGTGATTGTGTTGCTGCTTCTGCAAAAATTGTGGCTGAAATTGAGGTTGAGGGTTTTGGTATTGAGGTTCTCCCTATCAAAAGTTTTGATGATCCCTCCAACCTGGATTATAAGTGTTGGAGTAAGGATCATATTTTCTTTGAGGTGGTCCCAAAAATCCTCCAACGGCATTAGCTTGTTCCACATCATCTTGAAGTGTCGGGCACATATCGGTTGGATGTCTCGCAGAAGTACAAATTCCACATGCCTTTGCTTGTTGCATGTTTCCTGCAGTTATGTTTTGAACAAAAGAAGACAAATTAGTAATACGATCCTCAAGAGATGAAATTTTTACCTCATTCACTCTTTTGTTGGATGTATCTTGTCTACTTCCAAATTGCTGTGAGTTTGTTGCCATAGTAGTGATCAAGTCTCTCACCTCACGAGGAGTTTTGTTCACCATTGCACCTCCACTAGCAGCGGCCATCATCCTTGTTTCCATTGGGAGCATGCCTTCATAGAAGTATTGAATGAGCAGCTGCTCAGAAATACCATGTTGAGGGTAGCTTTAGCACAATTGCTTAAATCTCTCCCAATACTAATGAAGTGATTCCACATCCATTTGCTTTATTCCATAGATTTCCCATCTCATTGTTGCAGCCTTAGAAATAGGAAAATACTTGTCAAGAAACAATCTTACCATGCCCGTCCATGTGGTTACCGAACCCGGAGGTAGTAGAATAGTTAATCCTTTACTTGTCCCTCCAACGAAAACGGGAAAACATGCAACTTAATTTTCTCTTCGAAAACTCCATGTGGTTTTAGGCTAGAACAAACAACATGAAACTCCTTCAAGTGCTTGTGTGGATCCTCATTTTCAAGACCATGAAACCTAGGCAACAAATGAATTAATCTAGATTTTAGCTCGAAATTTGCCTCCATATCAGGGTATTGAATGCATAGCAGGGGTTGTTGATCAAGATCCGGAGCTGTCAACTCTTTCAAAGTCCTTTCCCTTTGTGTCATTTCTGTCTCTTCCTCTGCAAAATCAACTTCACTAGGTGTACTTTTTGAATCAAGAAACGAGAGTAAGTTAGGGGATGAAGTAAATGCTTTCTTTTTCAACTTTGCTTCTTTCCTTAGCCGATGAGCTGTCTTTTCAATTTTTGGATCAAAATCAAGTTCACCTATATGAAAAGAACGAAGCATCAAAATAAAAATAAACAAAATAAAATAAAATAATAAAATACAAAAAAAATCTGTTTTGACACCAATCCCTGACAACGGTGCCAAAAATTTAGTGGGTATCGAAACCAACAAATAATAAAACCTACTAAAATACTACTTGCGATAGCGGTAAATAGGATCGTATCCACAGAGACCGGTAAAACAGATTAACTTAGTATAAATTATGAAACAAAAGGGGGGAAGATCGAATTTTGCTCTTAAACTAAATCTGTAACAAATTAAAAATGAAGTGATTTAATGAAATAAAATATCTAGCCAAGACAATCTTTGAAATGATTCAACTCATATGCTCACAGATGCAAGGATGACTCTTTCACTTTAACATCAAATTGGTTATAGTTGTTGGTACCACCTAACAACCTAATCTTTCCATAATTTGTCGATAATTAGGATACCATCGCTAATTATTTCCCTAGCCAAATAAACAACGTAGATACCATCGTAGGATTTAATTTATTGACTACATTCAACCTAGAAAGACTCAATTCTAGCCAACAAACACACATGTAGGTTCATTTAGAATAGGTTGCATATCCTCTATAGCAATAATCGAAAGTGGGGTGCGATCAATTATGCTACTTGCCACAATTATTAGAAACAATTAAACATGTTGGGATTTTGATGTTTAGATTTAGATGAGACAAAACATATATGTAATAGGAAGTTTTGAGTACCCCATTTTTCACAATGTTTAAGTGAAGTCTAGACTAGTTTTGAGTCTAGATATAAGTGCTGAAAGATGGAGGTTTTCATAAGTTACTTAGCTGTATCGAGCTTATCGGAAAGATGCTGCTGCAAGAAAGCAGATACAGCATTGCTGCAAGAAAGAAGTTACAGCACCGCAGTAAAGTAAGAAAGAACGACGTGCAGCATCGTTGCAAGAAAATGATACAGGAGTACTGTAAGAAAAAGATACAGCAGTACTGCCTGAAGATACTGCAAGTAGGTCCAAGTTATAGTAGCACTGTAAGAAGACATCAGCTGCACCCAGACCTAGGATACAGCGCAGAGCTTACTGTCCAAATAGTCAACAACGCCTATCACAAACAAGAAGTATCCTGCAATCCAAGGAAGGATAAATGCAGTACGAGGAACGAAGATCCAAGCAAGAATAAATAGAGCCATTCGAGACAAGATCAAAATTATAGAAACGAAGCCAATACAAAGATACCACATGGACTGACGTGCTGCAGAAAGCTGCTAGCCGCAACTGTCGCATTAAATGCTTCGAAAGAGAAAGTCAAGTCGCATTAAATGCGAACCATGCCTTTGATCAAGTACTTCAAATTCAAAAGAGAGATGTCTCCTTCAACGGACATCTTCTCCTACAAGTATAAATAGAGGATGAGAAACACTGGAGCTGGTTATTGAAACATTTGCGTAAAAACTCACAAGCTTTCAAGTTACAAACATTCAAGTCTACCATCAGTTTTAGTCACTCAACCTCTGTGAAGTGAAGCAAGCTCAAAGCTGAAAGATCCTTTGAAGGATTTAGAAGCTCATTTCACCGCACCAGTTGAAGAACAAAACATATACCTTTAACCTTGTTTCTGTGTGCTTAGGTTGTTTTAGAGGTGTCAAACAGTTGATAGGAGAGATCCTTGCTATTTGTATAAGTTGTCTAGAGTTAGACAGCTTCCCTGTGTGGGAGTGTAGAACCCTGTGTGGGTTAGCCTTTGGAGTTTGCAGTTGTTGTGTGTACGCTGGACTCTAGTAGGTTGTTATTTTGTAAAGTTGATAGATTGTTAGGAAGGTCCTGTAATTCAATCTTGCTTAACGAAGTTCCTGTTCGAGGAGCAGTAGAGTGGACGTAGAAGGATTACACCACCTTCGAACCACTATAAACTATAAGTGCTTTATTGCTTTCTTATATGTGTCTATTTCATTCTTATATATATCTATCTCATAAGCATAAAACATTTTGAAAATGAGCATATTTGAGAAAATCAGCCTGTGTTAAATCATAATTTTCTGCTGCGTATAAACTCTAGTTACAGAGTGCAGCACTGCATCCTAGTGCTGTAAGCAGTAACTGTCTGGTGCTGCAAGTTCAAGTAACTTGCAGAGCAGAAGGGTTTTTCGAAAGATTTTCAAAATCGACCAAGGTTCATTCATCCCCCCTCTGAACCTCGGACACCACTTGGGACCAACAAAACAATTACAGATTTAATGATCTAATTGGCACATATCATTTTCACAAATTGATTAAGTGATCAAGTTAAACAATCCGCCAAACAATATAATCAAGCACAGGGATTATACAAATGATGGAAAAATGAAAGAGTGGAAAAACTAGTTAGATCTCACATATTGCGTTGAACTATGCCTCCAATTATCCGGCTAGACAAACGATTTATCAATACATAATAATACGTAGATAAAAACAAAGATAATTCTCCATGGGAGTTTTTCTTCCTTCTCTCTAAAAACTAAAACTAGAAAACTGTCCAAAGATAAAAATTCACAATAAAAATAAGCGTGTCTAAAAAGATAAGTTCATGGGGATAATGGTTCCTAAAATATAGAAGTAAATTAGATTTGAATGTGAGAGGTGAGATTTGGGCACCAAAGTTAAGTTTCTCCGTCCAGATCCTTAGGCATTCCCACGCTAGCAGAGGAGTTCGATTCTGTATCTTTTCTTCACTTCAGGATTTTCACCAACAGTTAAGGCGTGCCCACGCCTTACGGAGAATTCACTCTTCTGCCCATTTTCTTGAGGTTTCAAATCAACATCTTCAAAAATCATTCCAAATGGTCCATTGCATCAATTAAATCCTTCTCATATCTGAAACATACAAGATTTGATCAAAACAAACATTTAAGAATTAATTGACATTCAAACATGGGAAAATTATGACCTTAAAGTGTGACATTTTTGCAGCTTATCATATATCTTCCTTGACAAATCCACTAGTGTAGTAGAGTAAGTAAGGGGTCGAACCCACATAATTCAGTAGTCCCAATTAACTATATCTTATCTTGAATCTCGCTCCTAAACTAGTGATACAAACAAACTAGTTTGAATTATTCCTTAAGTTTAATTAATCAAGAAGTACGACCCCCAATTAATCTAAACTATGAACAACCCCAAAACATATATTTAAGATTCAATTCGCAAGGTGCATTAACGAATTAAAATAATAAGGCAAACTAGACTATGAAAACGAAACGTTCGATTCATACAATCTAGACTTTGTTATCCCCAAGAGTTACGAACTCTATTGTTACTATGATCACAAAATTATAATAATTACGGATTATAATTTGTAATCTAACTACAGATAATAATAATTAAGCATGCGAACTGATCAAGTTCACATAATCAATAAATTAACCTACGCATAGCATAAAGTAGATAACAAACAAATCGAGATAGGGTAGAAGTACGTTACTACTCAATCAAAGATCAAATCGTTCAAGGTTCCGGCGTCTCCTTGAACTAGAAAATAAGAACTTAGTCTCTAAACATGATTATCCAAAATATACAAGAAATGAAATGATGAGAAAAATATATTTCTTCTCTTTTTTCCTTCCCACTTATGCTCCCAGCCCTGTGTCTGTGTTGCATTTATTCTGTGATGTGCCTCTGTTCTTTTCTTTCCTCCTCCTTTTCCAATCAATTCTCCCATTTTCTAAGCCCCCATCAATTCTGTCGTTCCTCTTTCTTTATTCACCCTCAAAGATCATTGGTCCCAATTAAAGGAGGAATTAATTTTCTCCTATAATTCATGTCACATGCCCAAATCATTGGATTAATTATCACTAATGATGGAATTCAATTGTTATTTGACTTGCAATATTTTTTTATTTTTTTTGGCTTTGTACAACTTGCATGTCCCAATTGACTCGTCTCTCCTACGGTTATAGAATATATATAA
This sequence comes from Scutellaria barbata, assembly GCA_028654395.1. Lineage (NCBI taxonomy): Eukaryota > Viridiplantae > Streptophyta > Magnoliopsida > Lamiales > Lamiaceae > Scutellaria > Scutellaria barbata. The sequence goes on from CM053650.1 coordinate 10,247,340, forward strand.
TATGACCTGAAATTCATGGAAAACATAAAATCAAAGCCAAATATCAAACCTAGCAATAATCGGGTAATTACGAGAAAATAGTGATCAATTAAATGCAATTATTATCACATTAAACATGTAAATAACACACAAAACTTAACTTATCAATAAGACATTCCAACACAAGAGAGACAATTTGGTCTAGGCCCTTCAATGTATGATCAATTACAAGAAGGACAACCAACTAAAATTGTAAGGCCAAAAGGACCTACAGGTGAAGGGAAGATGTTGGTCCCAAGTGGTGTCCGAGGTTCAGAGGGGGGGTGAATGAACCTTGGTCGATTTTCAAAATCTTTTAAAACAACCGTTCTGCACTGCAAGTTACTTGAGCTTGCAGCGATAGATGGTTACTGCTTGCAGCGCTACGATGTAGTGCTGCACGTTGTAACCTGGAGTTTTATACGCAGCGAAAATTAACTTTAAAACACAAGGCTGTTTTTCTCAAGAATGCTTCTTTCAAAATGTTTTATGCACATAGATAAGAGAAATGCAGAATATAAACGCACAGATAAAGAAAGCAAATAAACACTTATGGCTTATAGTGGTTCGAAGGTGGTGTAATCCTTCTACGTCCACTCTACTGCTCCTCGAGCAGGAACTTTGTTAAGCAAGATTGATTTACAGGACTCTCCTAACAATCTATCAACTTTACAAAGAAACCACCTACTGAAGTCCAGCGTACACACAGCAACTGCAAACTTCAAAGGCTAACCCACACAGGGTTCCACACTCCCACACAGGGAAGCTGCCTAACTCTAGACAACTAAACAAACAGCAAGGATCTCTCCTATCAACTGCTTGACACCACTAAAACAACCTAAGCACACATCAACAAGGTTAAAAGGATAAAAGGTTTTTCTTCAACTTGTGCTTTGAAGTGAGCTTCTGAATCCGTAAGGAATCCTTTAGCTTGAACTTGCTTCACTTCGGTAGGTTGAGTGACTGATACTAATTGTAGGCTTGAATGCTTGAATCTTGTAAGCTTTGAATTTTTCGCAAATGATTTTCAGGTCTCAGTAACAGTAACCAGCTTCAGTGCTCCTCAACCTCTATTTATACTTGTAGGAGTAGATGTCCGTTGAAGGAGACATCCCTCTTTTGAATTTGAAGTAGCCTGGCCAAAGCATGGTTCGCATTTAATGTGACTTGACTTTTTCTTTCGGAGCATTTAATGCGGCTGTTGCGGCTCGCAGCTTTCTACAGCGCGTCAGTCCATGTGGCATCTTCTTATTGGCTCCGTGTCTGCTACTTTGACTTTTTCTTGAACGACTTTTTTATTCCTGCTTGAATCTCCGTTCCTCGTACTGCATTTATCCTTACTAGGATTTATAGGATACTTCGTTTGTAGTTGGCGCTGTATAACTTAACTGACTGTAAGTCTGCGCTGTATCCTAGGTCCTTGTGCAGCTGATGCTTTCTGTCAGTGTTGCTGTAACTTAGACCTGGTTGCAGTATCTTCTGGCAGTGCTGCTGTAACTTCTTTCTAGCAGTACTCCTGTATCATTTTCTTACAGCGTTGCTGTACGCCGTCCTTTCTTACTTTTTTGTAGAAGATTTAACTCATTGAAGTGTTGCTGTATCTTCTTTCAACCAACTATGCTGTATCCTTATCTTCTCGCAGCAATGCTGTATCCTATCTTCTCGCAGCGACGTTGTATCCTATCTTCTTGCAGCGATAACTTTGTTTAAGGCTTAGATACAACTTTATCCTTTTTCATCCTCCATTTTGATACTTAACACAAGACTCAATTCTAGTCTATTTATTCACTTGAACAATGTGAAAAATGGGGTACTTAAAACTTCCTATTACATATTTGGTTTGTCTCATCAAAATCTAAACATTGAAAACCCAACAATTTCCCCCTTTTTGATGATGACAAAACCTTTACATTATTTCGTTTATGAAGAAGTTTTATCTTACATTAACTCATATGGATTATCAGGATTACATGTTTGAACAGAAAAATAAAATCTATTCCTGGATTCATCAGAGATGCATCATGCTATTCCTTTCATCATAAACTAACAGAAAAAACGTAAGTAGCGTGCATGAGTTCATAAGAATTGAACTTGATCAGAGAGAAAAAAAAAACTTCATTGACAGAGAATTTTTTTTTTACAACAGCAAGAATACAACATGGATCACAAGAGGGTATACATAAAGCTTAGTAGAACAGAGACCTTTTATTTGGCGGTTCGTCAGCTCTTCTGCCAGCAAATCTTTCAAGGCCTTCCCTTCCTCTTGATCATTTCCACCAATCCCTGATGGACTGTTGATAGGACTCTTCCAGCTTGTGCCTGATCACAGGAATTTGAATCCACCTGAGCCAGAAGTCCTCGCAGTATGGTACAATCAGCCCTTCCTTTACTCGGTCGATGTATAATTGTTGAATATCAAGGCTTCCTTCCCGAGCGAGCTGTTCATATCTCTTCAATGCAGTCTTGCAAGTGTTGTACCTGCTGAATTTACCTTTTCTGCATAGTTCTCTGAAGTGTCTGAGGTACTCTGATCGTTTGAAAATGGTGATCGCCTCAAATGTTGGATTTCTGTCAAAGGGCAATCTGATTTCTTTGAAGATATCAAATCTCCAAGCCATGTTTTCTCCTTCTGGCCTTTGATCCATCAACACGGACACTTCAGCAGAGATATTTTCAGTATCAAGGTGAGGAATTTCTTGAGGAGGAAATTGGTAGAAGTGATCTGGAAAAATTTTTCTATCACCAATTACTCCGAGTCTTTGAATCCAGGCATTAGGATCTATATCTTCTTCTCTTTGGCGCCTATGACTCTCAGACTCGTCCCCGCTCATCCTCTTCCTTGAGCCTTGCTGCTGGCTATCATCCCTTCTTTTTGAATGATAGGAGGGAGGCGCTGTATCCTTGCTTGCAGCTTTGCTGTGTGCAGCGCCTGCAGCCGGTCTTCTCCCAGCAGCTGCACCAGCACCTCCAGCTCCATCATCATCTCTTCTCCATCTCTTCGGAGAGGGGATGTCAGCAGCAGCGGATGATCCAAACCTTCTTCTCCTCCTGCTGAGAGGTTGCTGGTCATCATCCTCTTCTTCTTCAGCAGCCCCTTTGCTCCTGTATCTATCATCAGATCTTTCAAGTCCTTCTCCCTTTTTGGCATCATCAAAAGTCGGGGGCTGAGCAGGGGTAGCTGGGACCACCCTTGATCGAGGGTGTCGGGTCGGTTCAGGGGCGGGCTCCGGAGCATCGACATGCTGAGGGAAAGCTCGGACCATGATGTCCCTCAGTTCTCCCACAATCATCTCCAGGTTTCCCAAATGGTCGTCCACACTTCTGGTTCTCTGAGATTGATCATATAAGCGATCCAAAAGTGTTTCCAGGACTTGGGAGTGAGAGTTGAGTCTGGTTGAAGCATTTTCAGCATGCTGCTTGCATTACCTGATCTCCTAGCGCGTTAGTGCAGCATCGACCTTCAACTCCTTCTCCAGCCTGACCCGATCGAAGTACAGCCTGTTTGCATAGTCAGATAGATTTGACTTAATCATGTCAGGCAGCACTTCGAGGTCCTTCTTGAAACCTGTCATGGTTTCAGCATGGCATTGGGCAGTGACCCTGAGACTATTGCGCATGATAAACTCATGCTCTTGGAGAGCATGCAGCAGATGTCTAACAGCAGCTTCAACACGGTTGATTGATTCATCAGGGGTCAGTCCCGAATTCCTTCTTGTCGAGGCAGCAGTGGATGCAGCAAATGGAATAACATCTTGACAGACTGGTGCTGCATCCTGTCTCGGAACTTCAGTAGCAACCTCATCCTCATGGTTGCTGGTATGAGAGCTTGTAGAGCTTGAGGATGGGTGCTCTTCTCCTTCTTCTTCTTCCTCATCTGCCTCCTCTTCGCCGGATGAGATTTGAGCAGGATCTGCTCCGTCAGATTTTGGCCCATGAACAGCTATGTTGTGTTCCTTTATCATCCTTGCGAAGTCGGCATGAGAGACCTCAGCTTCCATAGTAACCTCTACTGCTGTAACTTTGGAAGGTTCTTGAGAGCATGCAGCAGCTGCAGCATCAACCTCCTCTCGAGGTGTCTCTAGCTGCACCAGGGTTACCTCAGCTTCAGCTTCAATATCCTCAGTGGGTACTGTCTGAATAGCCTCCTCACCTGAGGTCTTCTGACCCTCAGGGAGTGTTGTCTGAACAACATCCTCGGCCGGTCCTGTTACTTCGACAGCTTCTGCTGCAAGAATGGGTTCTTGCAGCTCTGCTTGGTTTCCTGCAGCGTCCACAGCTTTCAGCACTGTATGCTCCACTGCTGCAAGAATCTCAACTTCCACCCTGTTTGGCTCTTCAGCTGCAACGTCTTGTAGGGTAGTCGCCTGCTGCACCGCTGTCGCGTCCAGTGCAGGGAGTACCGCCTCTGCAACTTCCTCCGTAGATGCTTCATCGGCAATCTCAGAGATGTCTGAGATGATATCCCTGATTATGGCAGTTGGTTCCCCCTCAGAATCTGCATGAGCAGCATCTTCAACTTCATGAACTGGGGAATCGCCATAGTCCAGTAGTTGAGCTTTTTCCTCTTCCAAGCGATCCAGCGTGACAATGTTGGAGAGGCCCTCAACTACTTGCTCATATGCAGGGAGTTCATCTGATGCATACTTGAACTTCCTTCTCCCCGCATCCTCCTTGGAGTGTGCTGCATTCTGGTTTCCTTCAAACTTTGTTGCAGCGCCAGATGCATCATAGCTTTTTCAGCTTGCTTCACTCCCAGGATGTCGATTTGCTCACGGGCAAATGCGACATCATCGCCCCTTCTTACAACCTCCGCAGCCGGGACAAGGAAGACCTGCGCATCTTCCACTGCTGCTCTCATCGACAGCTCTGCAGAGTTAGATTCTACAAGAGCTTTACCCTTTCCCTTGTCCTGGACTCCCTGTGCAGCACTGCATCCATCGAGCTCTTGAACTCTTGCTGCAAAGTCAGGTTGCAGGAGTGCCAGAATGTCTTCTGATTTGGCCCACTCCAGGACAGCTTGCTCGACTGTCAGGAAATCCTTCCACTTCAACAGGATTTCCCCCTTAGACAGCCTCATCTCTCTCCAGAGAGAGTACTGCTGCTCCATATTTCTAGCAGCTGGAAAGGTGGGATCGAGCATTGAAGCTTCTGTTTGTAGACGAGCTTCTTCTTCAATTGGCTCGACCCGGTGCTGATATGGCTCTTGAAGCCGATGTGACTCATCCGCAAGGTCAACTACAACCATATTAGGTGTAGAGAGTTGGGAATAGAGAGAGTCATCATTATCCCTGGGCTGATGTGACACATCCCCAACAGCAGCAGCAGCCTTCTTGCTGCGTGGAGCCCTTCTCACCAAGGGTGCGTCATCATCTGGGAAGAGGATTCAAGTTTAGGTACAGCCTTCCCTGAACTCCTCTTGATAACAAGAAGAGAACTCAAAGCGTCCTCTTCTTCGGCTTCCTCCCCGCTGCCTGCAGCTTCATCTTGCAGAGCAATAGTTGCATTCTTTTTATCTTTGGTTTTCTTCCTCACAACTCCTGCTCCAGCAGCCTTCGGCTGGGTCTTGCCCTTCTTCTTCTCCCCGAGATACTTTTCGATGTGAATGGGGGCGGGTGCTGCAAGTTGAAGGTCAAGCTTGCAGAGCAGAGAACAGATGGTGATACCGAAGCTCCGACGCTCCGTTATCTTCTCTGCTTCCTCCCATAGCCTCTTCATGATGAACCTTGCCCAGTTCACCTTTTCTCCGGCCATGATGGCAGACATGATCCGGAACCGGAGATCTGTACATTTGTCATAACTCCCGGTCCTTCCTTCGATAGAGTATGCACAGATATCGTGGAGAAGTTCAAACTCCGGTTTGAAGAGCTTCTTGGGGGCGCTTCTCTTGATTTCAGCCCCTGCATCCCTTGTTCGAAAGAGATCCCACATCTCTTGAGCCGATGCCTCCCCATATGTTGTCAACTGGCTGGGGGTAAGACCTGCAGCGGAGATGCTGCAGGTGGTGGAGATGTCCCTAACGGTCAAAGACCGTTCTTCTCCATCTGCATCCATCCGGAACAGGATGAAGTTCCTGTTCTCCGCCTGCCTGACGTAGGCGTAAAATCTCTGTACTGACTCCACAGAGAAGCCAGCGTAGACAGTGGTCAACAACCCTAGGACTTGGGTCTGTTGAAGAGCATCAAAAATCCTTTTCAGAAGGGCGTTATCGTACAGCCCTGAATCGTAGATGTGTTCTTGGTTGATCAGCCTTCCGTCTAGAACAATAGTGTGTCGGGCAGCCATTGAAGATTTTTGATGGAGAGAGAGAGAGAGAGAGAGAGAGAGAGAAAGTTCAAAGATTTGCACTTGGAAGGTTTTTCGCACAAAGCGTTTTCTCTCCTTGGAAGATGGTGAAAAATGAATTCAAAAGACACGGTTATGGAGTTTATGGCGGTTCTTAAGGGACGTGTGTAAGATCGACGGTTGAGATAGATTATGAAGTTGATCTTGTGGTTCAGGAAAAAGCAGAGATGTCAAATCGTCGCAATAATTACTTGGCGCGTGGGTTTCTGACCGCGCCCTTTCCACTTCCTGACACACATACATTAAATGCTGAAAGATATGTCTTTTGCCGCCTAAATAAATGCCTTTTTAAGGTTGCAGTATCTCTAGTACAAGGTTGCAGAGTAATCAATACTCCTTTGAAATAAATGATGTAACCTGGTGTTGCTTGAATTCTCGATCACTGCTGTACTGTAAGAATATAAGATGTAGCGCTGTCTGAGCCCAGTGTTATATTAACGCGTAGCTTACAGTACCGTTCTTACTGCTTTTCACAAGCGTGCAGTGGTTCCCCCTGCATTTCTGCATCTTCCTTTCTCTTCACAACTTAAGAATTCCCAGCTCGTTTCGAAGCATAGAAAACCTAGACTCACTCAAAGGCTTGGTGAGGATGTCTGCAAGCTGGAGATCCGTATGAACTTTTTCAAGCACGACGTCTTTCTTTTCAACATGGTCTCTTATAAAGTGATGACGTATATCGATGTGCTTAGTTCTTGAGTGAAATACAGGATTATGGGTAATTGCAATAGCACTCGTATTATCACAGAGAATTGGAGTCTCTTTTTCTTCTATCCCATAATCTCTAAGTTGCTGCTGTATCCAGAGAATCTGCGCACAGCAACTTCCTGCTGCAACATACTCTGCTTCTGCTGTAGAGGTTGCGATAGAAGTTTGCTTCCTGCAGAACCATGAGACTAGTCTATTTCCCAAAAATTGACATGTCCCACTGGTGCTCTTTCGATCAATTTTGTAGCCAGCATAATCTGAATCGGAGTAGCCTTTAAGCTTGAATCCTCCTTCCTTAGGATACCATAGGCCGACTTCCTGAGTTCCTTTCAGATATTTGATCACTCTTTTTACTGCTGACAGATGTGATTCCTTTGGTGCTGCTTGGAACCTAACACAGACTCCTACTGCAAACATAATGTCTGGCCTGCTTGCTGTAAGATACAGCAATATCCAATGAGTCGTCTGTACTTGGTTATGTCAACATCTTTACCTTCCTCATCTTTGTCAAGACTTATGGATGTGGACATGGGAACGGACGTTGCTGCACCATTCTCCATGCCAAATTTCTTGATGAGTTCCTTAGTATACTTGACTTGACTGATGAAGGTCCCTGTAGGTAGCTGTTTTACTTACAGTCCGAGAAAGAAACTTAATTCTCCCATTATACTCATCTCAAACTTTAACTGCATCAGGTTGGAGAATTTCTCACATAGCTCTTTGTTTGTGGATCCGAAGATAATGTCATCCACATATATTTGTACTAACAGTACACTTTCTCCATCCTGTATCCTAAACAGCGTTTTGTCGATTGTTCATTTCTGGAAGCCATTTTCCAGAAGATAAAGAGATAGGGTGTCATACCAAGCTCTTGGTGCTTGCTTCAGTCCATATAAAGCTTTTGGTAACCGAAACACCTTCTCTTCTGCTTGATCTTCGAAGCCCGGAGGTTGTTCAACATATACTTCCTCTGTAAGGAGACCATTCAGGAATGCGCTTTTGACGTCTATTTGATAGACATTGAAATTCATGTGCGCTGCATAGGCTAGGAAAATCCTTATTGCTTCCAGCCTTGCTAATGGAGCAAAAGTCTCATCAAAATCAATTCCTTCTTCCTGACAGTTTTAGCAACTAATCTTGCTTTGTTTCTTACAACGATTCCAGACTCGTCTAACTTGTTCTTGAATACCCACTTTGTTCCAATTATTCCTTGATGAGTTGGTCTTGCAACTAATTGCCATACTTGATTTCTCTCAAATCCGTTCAACTCTTCTTGCATGGCCTGCACCCAGTTGCTATCTTGCAGTGTCTCTTCAACATTCTTAGGTTTTGACTGAGATATGAAGCATGCAAACATTGCTTCATGTGGGATGGATCTTCTTGTTCTTACACCAATGGATGGATCTCCTATAATGAGATCACTTGGATGATTCCTTAGCCATGTCCTATCTGGTTCAAAGACATGTGTTGGTGTAGCTTGCTCATTTTGTTGCTGTAAAGCAGGAGGTTCTACTGCTGTAAGAATATCTGCTGCATCCAGAGTTGCAGTTTCTTCTTCTTTATCTTCTTTTGTAGGCAGAACTCCTTCTATATAAGGTACAACATTCTCTTTCTTTGAAGCAGTTTCTTCAGGTGGTCCTTCCAACTTCTTTGTATCACAATGTGGTTCATCAAACACCACATGTATCAATTCTTCTACCACCAAGGTTCTTTTATTAAAAACTCTGAAAGCTCTACTTACAGCAGAGTATTCTAGAAATACTCCTTCGTCTGATTTTGCATCAAAACTTTTCAGATGTTCCTTTCCATTGTTGAGAATGTAACACCTGCATCCAAAGATATGCAGATAAGAGATATTTGGTGTATAACCATTCCATATTTCATAAGGCGTTTTTTCAAGATCCTTGATGATTAGACATCTGTTCTGCGTGTAGCATGCAGTGTTGGTTGCTTCAGCCCAAAATCTCTTGGGTATTTCTGCTTCTGCTATCATTGTTCTTGCTGCTTCCTTGAGGGTTCTATTCCTTCGTTCAGCGACACCGTTCTGTTGCGGTGTTCTTACAGCAGAGTATTCATGATGAATACCATTATCAGAACATAATTTCTCAATAAATTTATTTGTGAACTCAGTTCCTCTGTCTGATCTTATCTTCACTATGCTCAAGCTCTTTTCATTCTGAATCTTCTTCATGAGACAAGATAGCTTCTCTTGAGTTTCTGACTTCTTTGCAAGAAAGATCGTCCATGTGTTTCTGGAGTAGTCATCTACTACTACTAGGGAGTACTTCTTCCCACTCAAGCTTACTGGTTCTACTGGTTCAAAAAGGTCCATGTGTAGAAGGTCTATAATTCTGTGAGATGATTTCTGAATCTTATCTTTGAATGAGCTCTTAACTTGCTTTCCTTTTTGACAAGCTCCACAGACATTCTCTTTCTTGTATGCTACGTCTGGCAATCCTCTCACGAGGCCTTTTCTTGCTAGCTTGTTGATAGTTTTGAAGTTTAGATGGCTTAACCTCTTGTGCCAGAGCAAACTCAGCTCTGATGGACTTTTCACAATGAAGCATGTTGATTGAGTAGTGGAGTTCCAATCTGCTAGGTAGATATTTTCTCTCCTTGTTCCTGTAAGCTTTACTTCATTCGTGGTGCTGTCCTTGATTAAGCATTTGTTGAGGTTGAATTCCACCGTGTATCCTTTATTGCAGAACTGACTGATGCTTAGAAGATTGTATCTAAGTCCTTTCACATAGGATACTTCTTTGATTTTTATGTTCCCTTTGACTAGGCATCCACTTCCTTTTGTGCTTCCTTTGGAATCATCTCCAAATATGACTTTAGGTCATTTGCATTCTTGGAAGTCTCTTAACATGTCTTTACTGTCTGTCATGTGCCTTGAGCAGCCGCTGTCGATATACCATATATCACTGCTGCAACCTGAAACTGTAACCTGTAACAATTTCAAACCGATTTAGGTACCCATATTTGTACGGGTCCTTTGGGGTTAGTTACTTTGGAAACCCAAACTTTCTTAACAGTAACAGATTTACTGTAAGATTTGTTGGTTCTTGAGTTGTATGCAGTTGTCTTGGAAAACTGCTTATAAAAAGTGTGTGTATTAAGAACGTGTGTGACACCAGCACTTCTGTAGTGCGGTCTTCTACCATACTTCCCTAGAGTATATCCTCTTTGAGGTTTAGACATACAAGTCTCAGTATAGATGGGAAATTTTCTTCTATGCTGCAACTTTGTTGGTTGCTGCATTCTTTTGCTGCATGCAGCAGATGGCTTCTGCTGCAGCCAATTCTTAGATGCAGGCTTACTTCCTGCAGTTGAGCATTGGGGTTTTTTCCCCTTATCCGTCATTGCTGTTTTGTTCACTATCTTTACAGAGTCACAGAGTAACTCTTTCTCCATTGGAGTTTCAGCTTAAACAAAGTTTACAGCTTTGGATGTACTTGCTGTATTCTGAGAGGTATGATTGTTGTATCCTATACCCGATTTTTCAAAAGGGTTTCTGTTTTGATTTATGTAATCTCTTGCGTCCTTTGATGATTTAGAAAAAGTACTTATCATGGACTACAAGCTTTCCTTCTCAGATTTTAGCTCAGTGACTAGCAGATTCAATCTAGAGACCTTTTGTTGCAGCTTGCTACACTTTAAGTTATCAGGCTCTCGTGCAGTGAGCATCTTGGCAATATCAATGTTCTTACTCTTGAGGATCTCATTATCGATTCTTAGGTTCTCATTTTCAACCTTCAGTTCCTCATGAATTGAGTTGATCTGCTCAAAGTCACTCATGATCCTTTTCAAGGAGTGGATCATGTTCAGCTCCTCACTTTCTGGTATAGACAACGGTTGGTAGATTACCTCATCTCTAGCCATCAGGCATATCAGCGCTTCTTCATCAGAGGATGAGGTTTCAGTGTCTCTGTCAGAGGATTCTGCAGCTTTCAGTACTTCCTTCGGAACTACTGCATCATTGGCTTTCTCCATCTCTCCAATGAGAGCTCTAAGCTTGTGTCTTTCCTCTCTTCTTTTATCTTTCCTCCGCTCTCTTTCTCCTTCAGGATATTTGTGCACTGTTGGATAAGGGCAATTCCTTGCATAGTGTCCCGGTTTCCTGCAATTATAGCACAAGTCAATGTTTCCTGTATTTGACTGTGGAGAAGAGGATACCTGAGGAGGTGGATGACTTCTTCTGAAGTCATTTTTCTTGTTGAGGTTGATGTTGCTGCTATTGTTGTTGCTTTTTTTAAATCTCCTGAATTTCTTTAGGAGAAGCGTCATATCCTCTTCAGCAACTTCTGCTGTATCCTCACTCTGTTTACTGCAACTAGCGGTTGCTGTATCCTTGGTTCATCTGGCCGTCAGTGCTGTAACTTTGGAGATTGACTCCTCTGACTCCTTTCTCCTTCTGTTGATGTCATACTCGAATGCTTTCAAGTCGGAGAATAGGTCGAACGTGCTCATGGATTTCAGGTCCATAGACACTCTCATGGCAGTGGTCTTACTATCCCACTCCGCTGGTAGGGCTCTCAACACCTTCATGTTTTTCTCTTTCTGTGTGTAGTGTTTGCCCAAAGCTTCTAGTTCATTCACTATTGATGTGAATCTCAAATCTAGTTGCTCAAGAGTCTCTTCATTCTTCATCTCGAAGAGTTCGAATAGTTGGGTCGCGTTGGAGATTTTGTTGTCTTTTGTGAGCTCAATTCCTTCATAGATTTGCTCCAACTTTTCCCATATTTCTTTGGATGTAGAGCAGGTTTTAACTTTGCTAAAAGTGTCTTTATCCAAAGTAATAAATAGAGCATTCTTTGCCACATTATCCAGGTTGGCTCTCTTCCTATCTTCGTTTCCCCACTATTGTCGTAGTTTGATCAGGAAGTTCGATAGTGGTTGCTCTCCTTCTGCATGGTCTCTTCCATACATTGGGTTTACTTTCATGGGGATTATTGGTCCTTCAGTTATGACCGTCCACATCTCATCGTTCATGGCTGAAAGGTGTGCCTGCATTCTTATCTTCCAGTCGTCATACTCTTCTATGGAAAACATGGGTAGTTTGTGATTGGAGGAATCCATGATATGCTTTAGAAATTAGTTTTATGCAGAGAAAACAGCGAGACAAAGGTGGATCTGGGTAGGTGACCAGATAAGTTGGCTTTTAACCCAACTCGCTCTGATACCACTTGTTGGTCCCAAGTGGTGTCCGAGGTTCAGAGGGGGGGGTGAATAAACCTTGGTCGATTTTCAAAATCTTTTGAAACAACCGTTCTGCACTGCAAGTTACTTGAGCTTGCAGCGATAGATGGTTACTACTTGCAACGCTACGATGCAGTACTGCACGCTGTAACCTGAAGTTTTATACGCAGCGGAAATTAACTTTAAAACACAAGGCTGTTTTTCTCAAGAATGCTTCTTTCAAAATGTTTTATGCACATAGATAAGAGAAATGCAGAATATAAGCGCACAGATAAAGAAAGCAAATAAACACTTATGGCTTATAGTGGTTCGAAGGTGGTGTAATCCTTCTACGTCCACTCTACTGCTCCTCGAGCAGGAACTTTGTTAAGCAAGATTGATTTACAGGACTCTCCTAACAATCTATCAACTTTACAAAGAAACCACCTACTGAAGTCCAGCGTACACACAGCAACTGCAAACTTCAAAGGCTAACCCACACAGGGTTCCACACTCCCATACAGGGAAGCTGCCTAACTCTAGACAACTAAACAAACAGTAAGGATCTCTCCTATCAACTGCTTGACACCACTAAAACAACCTAAGCACACAGCAACAAGGTTAAAAGGATAAAATGTTTTTCTTCAACTTGTGCTTCGAAGTGAGCTTCTGAATCCGTAAGGAATCCTTTAGCTTGAACTTGCTTCACTTCGGTAGGTTGAGTGACTGATACTGATTGTAGGCTTGAATGCTTAAATCTTGTAAGCTTTGAATTTTTCGCAAATGATTTTCAGGTCTCAGTAACAGTAACCAGCTTCAGTGCTCCTCAACCTCTATTTATACTTGTAGGAGAAGATGTCCGTTGAAGGAGACATCCCTCTTTTGAATTTGAAGTAGTCTGGCCAAAGCATGGTTCGCATTTAATGCGACTTGACTTTTTCTTTCGGAGCATTTAATGCGGCAGTTACGGCTCGCAGCTTTCTGTAGCGCGTCAGTCCGTGTGGCATCTTCTTATTGGCTCAGTGTCTGCTACTTTGACTTTTTCTTGAACGGCTCTTTTATTCCTGCTTGAATCTCCATTCCTCGTACTGCATTTATCCTTCCTAGGATTTGCAGGATACTTCGTTTGTAGTTGGCGCTGTATAACTTAACTGACTGTAAGTCTGCGCTGTATCTTAGGTCCTTGTGCAGCTGATACTTTCTATCAGTGTTGCTGTAACTTAGACCTGGTTGCAGTATCTTCTGGCAGTGCTGCTGTAACTTCTTTCTAGCAGTACTCCTGTATCCTTTTCTTGCAGCGTTGCTGTACGCTGTCCTTTCTTACTTTGCTGTAGAAGATTTAACTCATTGAAGTGTTGCTGTATCTTCTTTCAACCAGCTATGCTGTATCCTTATCTTCTCGCAGAGATGCTGTATCCTATCTTCTCGCAGCGATGCTGTATCCTATCTTCTTGCAGCGATAACTTCGTTTAAGGCTTAGATGCAGCTTTATCCTTTTTCATCCTCCATTTTGATACTTAACACAAGACTCAATTCTAGTCTATTTATTCACTTAAACAATGTGAAAAATGGGGTACTTAAAACTTCCTATTACATATTTGGTTTGTCTCATCAAAATCTAAACATTGAAAACCCAACAGAAGAAATTTGTACTAGTTTCACAGCTGCAAAAGCAGTCAAGAAAGGGCTAAACACTAATGGAAATCATAATAGACAGTCTAGGTAAAAACTTTTTGACATGACATAATAGCTAAACACTAGAATTTTGTATTGTGGAATTCTAGTTTGAATTTATTTTGGAATGGTTCCAAGTTTGTAGGTAAGGGAAGAATATATATTGTATCCTTCACAATTGTTCATAGTTGATCTCTATAATTGTTGGTTCATAAACCTTGATATAAGTCTCCACATAGTAGTACCTATCCACAAAATTTTCTAAAGGCTGATGTTGATTGAGTATTGCACATGTGTCATGTCTACAAGGTATTCCAATCAACTGCCAAGATCTACAGGTGCAAATTCATTTCTCCAAATTAACTGTGTATCGAGATCCATCATAACATGAGATTTGATAATGTATGTCATGGGACTTCACAAGTAATAATCTCCCACACTTCATTTGTATTGATCAAGTATATTATTTATCTTTGGATACAGTTTATCATTCCATTTGGCAACTGCTCTATCTCCATTCTTTTACAACTTAATAATTATATAAAATTTTATCCACTCAAGCATTGTGATGATAGTCTTATCCCTAGCTTTTAAGATGCAACAATTAAATGCTTCAAAAGCATTTTTGAAAGGTATATCACATTTTGGCTTCTCCTAGAAAAATGCATTAAACCACCGAGTTGGAGACTTATCATTAAACCACTCCATGCATTCACATTATAATCTTTCAATTTTCTCATCCCAGCTATATACTCCCTAGGTGTTAATGCTTGAGCACAATTTCAAAACATAGTTTTAAAGATCATTCAGTTGTTTTCATGTTGTTGTCTAGGTGTTTAACACAGAACCTATACTCTAACCCAGGAAAAACCTCTAAATCGGCCTATACGTATAATGCATTTTTATTTGTCAGATATGATGGTTTGTTTTTCACGATTATTTATCTTAAGATCATGTTTAATCAAAAGCCTACTACATCCACACAAAAAATCTCTCCTACATGCATTAAAAATATATAAAACCCCTTGAACCTTTACTCATCATCAATACCTAATAGAATTGTAGATCCAAGATTGAATTTCCTAAGTTCATCAACATAAGATCAGATTTTTGAATATTGATCATCAGGATTCCTTGGATAAGATGCATTATCTTCTTTTTTGCCCTATATGATTGTTACCTAAACATATTGTACCTTAAATCTTTGATCACATCCATCATAAACCTACTTAACTTCCTATTTAGATCAGATTGAAATCTCTGAATAAACCTTTCACCTAACCATGTAGATTTCATGTTTTTCACATTTTAACTTGTAGCACACTCATTTTTGCCATGATACTCTCTCAATTGCCAAGTTGTAGCATTATTCATCTTTAGTAAATGCATTCTTCAATCATAGTATTTTCCCTCACACTTCACATAAACCCTGATTTTATCATTCTTCATTGTTTTCAAGCTTTTTTTAATGTTGATAGTATGTGATCGTACAAATTTCCTAAATTCAACTGTGAAACTAACTTATTTAGGTGTTTGTTAGGTATATTGATAAGATGTGTGTGTTGTAACCATAAAAATACTTAACAAAGTTCATCCTTGAGATGAGTAGAGTGGATTAAAGAAATTACTCCACTTTACAACCACACATTATAAAGTGGTGTCTTTACTTAGTGCATCTTGCTTATTGTACAAGCATAAACATTGAAGTTATTTATTAAAATCATATATTTACAAAAGAACTTACCATGGTATTTATTCCACTGCACAACTCAAAGATTTCCTAAGTCGGTAGTTATCTTAGAACAACGATACTTGTAATCACTACAAGAAATTCGCTATTTCACAACGCTTCTTCCCCATGGTCATAGCCTTTTTTTAACCGTTGATGTATCCAGGGTTGTAAAAAAAATTCGTCATTCGACAACGCACCAAAAAGCGTTGTCTTAGCTAGATACGACAACGCTTTTTTGTGCGTTGTAAGAAAGTGTTGTCTTTTCTTATTTTATGCAACGCTTAAAAAGTGTTGTCGTATCTAACACGTCATTGCCACATCATCATAGTTCTGCCATGTCATCATAAATAATTGTGCATTGTCTGGGATTCGAGTTACACTACTAGACCACTAGTGTTTTTTGTGTTTATATTCTAAATGCATTTCTTTTATTGACTAATTATGTAGCACCTAAGAATTTTTTTTTATTAAATATAGCTATATAATATATATTACCTTAATGTATATATAATTATATGATATGAACTTGTAATATATGTTATATATATGATATTAGATTATATAATATTAAGATATAAAATTCATAAAACATAGTTATAACCTAAGTATTATATAAGTTATTAGATATATAACCTAAGCTAAAATTTACGTACATAATGTATATGCATGATATACTTATAACATAATTTATTATATTAGTTTATGTGTATAGCTTAGGCCATTTACGTGAGATACAAAAGCATATGATATATTTGCATAACTTAAATTAAATAGCATGGGATTACAAGTGTATCATAGGCATGTAGGTAGGTTGGCTTAGGTCAATAACATTCTAGAAGAATTAATTGAGGGATAAGTGAGGCCATACTCCTTCATTTCTCCAAGCACGTAACTGCAACCAAAGCAAGCAACCAAGCCATCTCTTCTTCCCTTTGTTTTTCTCCTTCAACAGCCACTTTGATCGCCCTTTTTCATCCGTTTATCCTCAGTTTTCGGCAAGGTAATACGTCAAGAAGGATAGCTCTTGTCTTGCTCGTCGTAAAGATGGGTTCGAAATATCGAAATATGGCCGTTTCTTCTTGCAGCTGCATCCACTCTTGGCTGTTGTTCTGGACGCTGCTGCGGCCGCCGTTTGCCACTGAGTCGGGTTGGAGCTGGTGTGAGGCTTGCGCCGGAGCGTCGGGTCGAGACCGCCGCTGGGAGCGGCGGTTGTGTTGGCGGTACGGGGCTGAGCTGGGCACAGCTTTGCTCTGTTCTGCTGGTGTTGGTCGGTCGTGCATGTGTATAGTCGGGTGTTGTGGGTGCGTGTGGTGTGTTCGTGGGTCAGTGGTGGTTGGTCAGGGTGAGTCAGCCGGAGCTGACCGCGCCGATGGTTGTTACGCCGCTGTCGTGGCTGCTGCAACATGGGCTTGGACGGGTAGAGGTAGGGTGTTGTCTAGGATGTTGTGGCGTGGTGAGGAGTCGCCGGCGACTTGCAGTCGTCGGCTGTGGCGGACCGGCGGATTGCAGGGACGGCTGGGCGGTGATCGGAAGTGGAAAAAAGCTGCAGCGGATGGGACGGGTAACATGTTGGGGGGAGGGTGCTGTTTTGAAAATTTGATGTGTATGGGGGGCAAAAACGTCATTTTTGATTGCTGAAATTATTTTAATGCATAATTAGTTTGTGAATTGCATATAAAACCTCAATTAATGAAAGGCATGCATGAAGACCACCAAAAATACGAATGATGATAATCGAACCCTTAAATTTATCGAAATTACATAGTTTCTTATTATTGATGTTATTATGCATTTGTTTTTCAAGATTTCTTAATGTTATATTAATGATATATGTTTTCATTTAATATTGTAATATATTAGGAAATATAAATATTATCATATAATTACTAAAAATTTAATATATGAAATTCGGACATTGAATTCGAGTAAAATTTCAAGGTTTTCAATAAAATATGACGATATCATAAAATTGTTCTTAAAATTTGTGAGAATTACGATAAATAACACTTGGATTTTTATTATTTACTAATGTATATGGAAAATTATAGATGTTAACTTATAATTAATAGAATTTGATAAATGAGACGAGTTTAATTAAATAATAAAGAGGATTATGTAAATTAATTTATGTTACTTGTATCTAATTATATGACTAAATAAAGTATAAAGTTATAAATTTTATTAAATTAATTAAGAAACTATAATGTAAGCTTGAGTTGGGAATTAATTATTAGTGTGTTATTATTATAAATTTTAACCAAAGATTTTATTTGGAATTATAATTTAAATATATGTTTTGCAAGATTACTTTTGAGATTAAAAATTATAAACTTATAAATATTATGCTAATTGAATTAATTTACAATGTAATTATTATTTCTAAATTAAGGATAAATAACCCTAATTTTATATCTATTTTAATTCGAACTATTAATTTCAAGTTGATCTATATAGATTATGAATTTTACATTTAATTACAAAATAAGTTATATTTAATTCCGCAATATGTTTACAAAATGCTTTCATGGCGGCTAAGAACCGCAATATGTTTTATAGCGGCTGAGAACCGCATATGTTGCAAGACGGTTAAAGACCGTATATGTAGAAATGAAAGTGACATGTGTGAAGATGAATGATGCTTGATTGCGATGAATGCTTATATTTGAATAAATTGTATGTCATGTGATGAAATGTGATTATTTGTTATATTTTATGAAATGAGACCCTATACAGTGTGATCCCACTGAGTGTATTTTATACGCACACCCCCTTTATATGTTTTCTTTTATAGATTCGGTTGTTGGGAGCCGAATGCGAATAAAGATGCGAGTATATAATTTTTGTAATAATTAAACAAGTTATCTGAAAGGTTGTAAAAGTATGATGGCCTGTATATATATTCTGCTGTGGCCTCTGATCGTTTAAAACTTTATGCAAATTATGTAGTTTGTATGGATTTTTATCCTTCAGCTATAGTTTGTTTTAAATTGCTGGACGCCCAAAATGTTAAAATTTATATTTTATTTAATTTCGGAAATGGGGCGTGACAGTTTTAGTATCAGAGCCTAGCTCTCTTTGTAGGGCTTTGCTCAATTTTAAAAGTTTATAAAATTTTAATTTTTCTAAAAATGGGCTTAATATTTAAATTTTGAGTTAAACACGCATCTTTCTCCACTTTTTCTCCGATAGGCATGGAAATGAGTTGATTATATGTGCTTAATTTTCATAATGTGAATACAAATCTGTGTTATTATGAAATGTTATGTTTGATTTATTATTGAATTGTAAATACGTGTTTTAGGGTTTATTACGGGGGTTGTTATATAGATTTTCTTAAGTTAAGCTTATATAGAATTATGTATATAGATGGCTCGAAAGAGGTATACTGCTAGGAAGTCGATTCCCAGAGAAAGACTTAGAGATGTCTTATTTGATAGTCGAGTAGCTGCATACTTTTCAGTAGGAGAGCATACCGCTCGAATGTTGCATATCTGGAGACGGGCCGGTGGGGCTGGAGGCTTAATAGGAAATGCGGAGGGATGTCGTCAGCTGATCAGGACATTGCCCTCCGTATGGGTAGCTCACGCCCATAGTATTTATCGTAGAGAGGTAGTATATTCAGGACCAGAGCGCTCTCCCGTTGTAGATTTTGGGAGGGTTGCAGGTCAGCTTCTAGAGGCATGGGGTAGGAACGAGTATCCATCTCCCCTTGAGCCAGGGCCCTATGATCCACCTAGTGATGACTCCGAGGAGGAGGAGCCGGAGGAAGATCCGGAGGAGGATCCGGAAGAGGATCCTGACGATTACTTTGATGAGGGTGATCCAGGCGCTTCGACCTCTGGTGTAGTTAGGCCCCCATCGCCCCCAGCTGCGGTAGCATAGATGATCGAACTAGGTGTTATATTTTGGGATGTATCTCGGTTAAAACAATATATATGTATGTTTTAAATAGTTGTGTGGTAGTGTATGTAAATATATGGATATGATGTATATGTAGCCAAAATTTTGATGTATATAAGATTATGGCCTATAAAGTGTTGTGTTATAAAATATTATGTACATATATATATATCCTATTGAAGCTGGTGAAATTTCTCATAGCTTGTATTATTATTATTTCTCAATAATAACGTCGTAATATTTAACTATCGGATATTGCGTGTATCGTAGCAGAATCATGCCTCCGAGAGGTAGACCCCGAAAGCAAACCGCAACTACAGAGGGACCGTCTGCGCCAACGGAAGAATGAATATTGGGAAATCTAGTCACAGTGCTAAAAGGATTAGCCGATAAGTTCGATGCTAATAGAGAAGCACCCCACCAGGCACCAAGACATGATACGAATAGTATAATCGAACAGTTTCGACGATTCAATCCGCCAACCTTCAATGGCAAAGGAGACCCTGCGGATGCTAAAGAATGGTTAAGAGCCTTGGATAGGCTTTTTGCTCATTTGGTTTGTACCGACGTGCAAAAGATATCATGTGCTATCTTTCAATTCACTGAAGAGGCTAGCTTTTGGTGGGAGTCATACGATCGAACTATAAACCCGGAGAGAAGAAGTGGCATGATGTGGACAGATTTCAAAGAAATAGTTATCCAGAACTATTTGCCGCAGTCCTATCGTGACAGAAAGGAAACCGAATTTTTACACCTTCGACAAGGAATGATGACCGTTGGAGAATATGAAAGAAAGTTCAATCAGCTGAGCAGATATGCAATGCATCTGGTAGATACAGATATGAAGAAAGCTAGACGTTTCAACCGTGGCCTACGGCAAGAAATTGGCACCATTTTGGCAGGACAAGGAGGGTTGACATATGCAGAAACGGTGGAACGAGCCCAAGATATTGCAGCACGTATGGGTTTGGAAAATGTTCCACTTAAAAAACCTTCAGATGTACTTGGAAAGAGGAAGTGGAATGAACCGAATCAGAATCGTAACCAGATTCTCAACCGAACCCAACGGCCAGGAATGAGTAGCGGACAAAACGCCTATAAATCCAAACAGGGGCCAGTCTGCTCCAAATGCGGAAGAATGCACAGCGGGCAATGCTTATGGGGAACAGGATGGTGTTTTAGATGCCAAGAATTTGGACATAATGTAAATGATTGTCCTAAGAATAAAGTTAAACTGGATTTTAAGCCGAGACCCGAAGCCAGAAAAGCTCGAGCTTTTGCTTTAACGCGAAAGGAGGCCGAGAAAGGACCAGAAACCATGGCAGGTATGTTATCAGTATGCGATATACCTGCTCTAGTTTTATTCGATACATGAGCGACCCATTCTTTTATGTCTGTCAAGTTTTTTGAAATGTTGGGATATAAAAATGACGAGAAAAATGCTGAAACCTTAGAGGTTAGTATACCATCTGGGAGGACAGTAAAAACTCAAAACGTATGTCGAAATATGAAGATTTCTTTTGCTGATAAAATTATCCCAGCCACCTTACATGTTTTAGACATGAAGGATTTTGATGTAATTTTGGGCATGGATTGGCTCAAGGCTAACAATGCGATAATCAAGTGTCGAGAAAAAGAGATCTTAATTCGATCTTCAGGCAAAGAAGAGTTCATTTTTCATGGAACTCGATTGGGTATAAGTCCACACATTATATCGGATATGCAAGCGAGCAAGATGATCAAAAAGAAAGGTTGCGAGGCGTTTTTAGTGAGTATTGCGGATCTTGCGCATAAGGCAACTTCTATTGAAGTGGTGCCGATAGTGAGAGAATATGTAGATGTTTTTCCAGAAGATTTACCTGGTCTACCGCCTGATAGACAAGTTGAGTTCAGCATAGACTTAGTACCGGAGCGGCACCAGTATCGAAGGCTCCCTACCGAATGGCACCGAAAGAGTTGGAAGAGCTAAAGGTGCAATTGCAAGAACTCTTGGAAAAGGGTTTCATACGTCCTAGCGTATCACCTTGGGGAGCTCCAGTGCTGTTTGTGAAGAAAAAGGATGGAACATTTCGGATGTGTATAGACTATCGAGAGCTCAATAAAAGAACGATCAAGAATAAATATCTGTTACCTCGAATTGAAGACTTGTTCGATCAATTAAGAGGTGCAAGCGTATTTTCAAAAATTGATTTGAGATCCGGATATCATCAAGTGAAGATTAAGAAAGAAGATATATCTAAAACGGCTTTCAGAACAAGGTACGGCCATTATGAATTTGTGGTAATGCCTTTTGGACTTAGCAATGCACCAGCCGTTTTCATGGATATGATGAATCGAATTTTCCATCCATATCTTGATCGATTTGTGATAGTTTTTATTGATGATATTTTGGTGTATTCACAAGATAAGAGACAACACGAAGAGCACCTGAGGATTACTCTGGAAACTTTAAGAAAAGAGAAATTATATGCCAAGTTTAAAAAGTGTGAGTTCTGGTTGGATAAAATCTCTTTTCTTGGACATATTGTCTCTTCAAAAGGAATAGAAGTGGATCCGGCTAAGGTGGAAGCGGTCAGTAATTGGAAAGCACCGATCAATGTAAATGAAGTGCGAAGTTTTCTGAGTTTAGCTGGATATTACAGAAGGTTCATTGAAGGATTTTCAAGGATCTCTATTCCTCTGACGCGTCTGACTCGTAAGGATGTGAAGTTTTAGTGGACAAAGCAATGCGATGATAGTTTCCAAGAATTGAAGAGAAGATTGACGACTGCACCAATTCTAATAGTTCCAGACGGAATGAAGGAGTTTGTTGTTTATAGTGACGCCTCCAAACAAGGTTTGGGATGTGTACTGATGCAAAGAGGAAAGGTGGTAGCTTACGCTTCGAGACAATTAAAGGTGCATGAGCAAAACTATCCCACTCATGATTTGGAATTAGCTGCTGTAGTATACGCTCTCAAGATTTGGCGGCATTATTTGTATGGAGGAAAGTGTGAGATCTATACGGATCATAAGAGCTTGAAGTACTTTTTCGAACAAAAAGAGCTCAACATGAGACAAAGAAGATGGTTGGAGTTGGTGAAAGATTACGATTGCTCAATTTTATACCATCCTGGAAAAGCAAATGTAGTGGCGGATGCGCTGAGTAGGAAGGAAAAGGCTCAAACGGCATGCATGATAACTACTCAGAAGGGGTTGATTGAAGAAATTGGAAAGCTAAGCATGGAAGTGGTGATACCTCCAAGCAGCATAGGAGCAAGAATAAGTGCTTTGATAATCAAACCCACGCTTCAGGAAAGAATACTGTAGGCTCAACATGCGGATAGATTCACTCAAATCATGAAGGAGCAAGTGGAGAAGGGTTTAGCAAAGAACTTTGAAGTAAGCAAGGATGGGGTACTTAAGTTCAAGAACAGGCTGTGTGTGCCACATAAGGAAGATCTTCTAACTGAAATCATGGAAGAAGCACATGTAACTCCTTATACAGCCCATCCAGGAAGTACAAAGATGTATCAAGATTTGAAAAAGAGTTTTTGGTGGAGAAATATGAAGAACAGTATTGGACTTTTTGTGAAAAGATGCATTATTTGCCAACAAGTGAAGACGGAGCATCAAAGACCTGCGGGAATGCTCACACCTCTAGAGATACCTGAATGGAAGTGGGAACATATAACCATGGACTTTGTAGTGGGACTACCTCGAACCAATCATGGAAATCATACAATATGGGTCATTGTGGATAGACTAACCAAGTCTGCCCACTTTTTGCCGATCAAAATGACGTTTAGTTTGGAAAGATTAGCTCAGATCTACATAAAAGAGATTGTTAGATTGCATGGGGTACCCATCTCTATTGTGTCAGATAGAGACCCTCATTTCACATCCAGATTTTGGCAGAGTTTGCAAAAAGAATTAGGCACCAAACTGGCTTTCAGCACTGCTTTTCATCCTCAAACTGATGGACAAAGCGAACGGACAATACAAATTTTGGAGGATATGCTGAGAGCAAATGTTTTGGATATGCATGGAAGTTGGGAAGACCATCTATATTTGGTGGAGTTTGCCTACAATAACAGCTATCAGGCAACTATCGAAATGGCGCCATACGAGGCTCTATATGAAAGAAAATGTCGTTCGCCTTTTTATTGGGATGAAATAGGTGAAAAACAAATTTTGGGAACCGAGCTGGTAGAGCAAGTAGTGGAGAAGATATGAAAAGTCTGAGAAAGAATCAAGACTGCTCAAGATCGACAAAAATCTTATGCGGATAAAAGACGCCGAGAACTACAATTTGCAGTGGGGGATAAAGTCTTTCTCAAAGTATCGCCCACAAAAGGAGTATATCGTTTTGGAAAGCGAGGAAAATTGAAGCCAAGATATATAGGTCCGTTCGAGATTCTGGATTGAGTCGGGGAAGTGGCGTACCGACTAGCTTTACCGCCTGATTACGCCGGCATATACAACATTTTTCATGTTTCCATGCTAAGAAAATACGTTTTCGATCCAAGTCACATCATCGATCAACAACAGATAAGATTGGAGGAGGATGTAACCTATGAAGAGGTTCCAGTGGCAATTTTGGACAAAAAGATTCATAAACTAAGAAATCGAGATATTGTCTTAGTCAAGGTCCAATGGAATCATCATGATATCAATGAAGCCACTTGGGAAGAAGAAGAGAAAATTTTAGCAAAATATCCGAATTTGTTGATTCTAGGTACGTTTCTAAATTTCGAGGACGAAATTTATTAAAAGGAGGGAAGGATGTAGCACCTAAGAATTTTTTTTTTATTAAATATAGCTATATAATATATATTACCTTAATGTATATATAATTATATGATATGAACTTGTAATATATGTTATATATATGATATTAGATTATATAATATTAAGATATAAAATTCATAAAACATAGTTATAACCTAAGTATTATATAAGTTATTAGATATATAACCTAAGCTAAAATTTACGTACATAATGTATATGCATGATATACTTATAACATAATTTATTATATTAGTTTATGTGTATAGCTTAGGCCATTTACGTGAGATACAAAAGCATATGATATATTTGCATAACTTAAATTAAATAGCATGGGATTACAAGTGTATCATAGGCATGTAGGTAGGTTGGCTTAGGTCAATAACATTCTAGAAGAATTAATTGAGGGATAAGTGAGGCCATACTCCTTCATTTCTCCAAGCACGTAACTGCAACTAAAGCAAGCAACCAAGCCATCTCTTCTTCCCTTTGTTTTTCTCCTTCAACAGCCACTTTGATCGTCCTTTTTCATCCGTTTATCCTCAGTTTTCGGCAAGGTAATACGTCAAGAAGGATAGCTCTTGTCTTGCTCGTCGTAAAGATGGGTTCGAAATATCGAAATATGGCTGTTTCTTCTTGCAGCTGCATCCACTCTTGGCTGTTGTTCTGGACGCTGCTGCGGCCGCCGTTTGCCACTGAGTCGGGTCGGAGCTGGTGCGAGGCTTGCGCCGGAGCGTCAGGTCGAGACCGCCGCTGGGAGCGGCGGTTATGTTGGCGGTACGGGGCTGAGCTGGGTGCAGCTTTGCTCTGTTCTGCTGGTGTTGGTCGGTCGTGCATGTGTGTAGTCGGGTGTTGTGGGTGCGTGTGGTGTGTTCGTGGGTCAGTGGTGGTTGGTCAGGGTGAGTCGGCCGGAGCTGACTGCGCCGGTGGTTGTTACGCCGCTATCGTGGCTGCTGCAACAGGGGCTTGGACGGGTAGAGGTAGGGTGTTGTCTAGGGTGTTGTGGCGTGGTGAGGAGTCGCCGGCTGTGGCGGACCGGCAGATTGCAGGAGCGGCTGGGCGGTGATCGGAAGTGGAAGAAAGCTGCAGCGGCTGGGACGGGTAACGTGTTGGGGGGAGGGTACTGTTTTGAAAATTTGATGTGTATGGGGGGCAAAAACGTCATTTTTGATTGCTGAAATTATTTTAATGCTTAATTAGTTTGTAAATTGCATATAAAACCTCAATTAATTAAAGGCATGCATGAAGACCACCAAAAATACGAATGATGATAATCGAACCCTTAAATTTATCGAAATTACATAGTCTCTTATTATTGATGTTATTATGCATTTGTTTTCCTAGATTTCTTAATGTTATATTAATGATATATGTTTTCATTTAATATTGTAATATATTAGGAAATATAAATATTATCATATAATTACTAAAAATTTAATATATGAAATTCAGACATTGAATTCGGGTAAAATTTCGTGGTTTTCTCTAAAATATGACGATATCATAAATTTGTCCTTAAAATTTGTGAGAATTACGATAAATAACACTTGGATTTTTATTATTTACTAATGTATATGGAAAATTATAGATGTTAACTTATATTTAATAGAATTTGATAAATGAGACGAGTTTAATTAAATAATAAAGAGGATTATGTAAATTAATTTATGTTACTTGTATCTAATTATATGACTAAATAAAGTATAAAGTTATAAATTTTATTAAATTAATTAAGAAACTATAATGTAAGCTTGAGTTGGGAATTAATTATTATTGTGTTATTATTATAAATTTTAACCAAAGATTTTATTTGGAATTATAATTTAAATCTATGTTTTGCAAGATTGTTTTTGAGACTAAAAATTATAAACTTATAAATATTATGCTAATTGAATTAATTTACAATTTAATTATTATTTCTAAATTAAGGATAAATAACCCTAATTTTATATCTATTTTAATCCGAACTATTAATTTCAAGTTGATCTATATAGATTATGAATTTTACATTTAATTACAAAATAAGTTATATTTAATTCCAAAAATTAGGGTTTAGTTTAAAAATATTAATTTATTTTAAATCGATCATAATTTGAGAAAAGGCTAAGTCGAAACCTTATGTTTGTAGGCAATACGCCGGGTTTTACGTCGTAGATAGCTTGGAAGTCTAAAGCTTTTGTTCAGCTGCTCTTCAGGTGGGGAAAATGTGCTAAGTCGATATTTTATATTTCGTTCAGATTATTTAAATTACGAATTTTTATTCGATATGAAATATGTTGGGTTTATGTGCTGAATATATGAAATGTGATGATATGATGAGGTGAATGTGATATTTTTGTATGTGCAATTAAGATGTGTTTTTATGTATATGTTTGATGTATGAAAATGTGATGAAATTATGTGCGCATGTGCATGCGTATGCAAGACGACTAGGGCTCGCATATGACGGCTGATCACCGTATTATGACAGTTAATAACCGTAAAGAAAATGCTTTCATGGCGGCTAAGAACCGCAATATGTTTTATAGCGGCTGAGAACCGCATATGTTGCAAGACGGTTAAAGACCGTATATGTAGAAATGAAAGTGACATGTGTGAAGATGAATGATGCTTGATTGCGATGAATGCTTATATTTGAATAAATTGTATGTCATGTGATGAAATGTGATTATTTGTTATATTTTATGAAATGAGACCCTATACAGTGTGATCCCACTAAGTGTATTTTATACGCTCACCCCCTTTATATGTTTTCTTTTATAGATTCGGACGTTGGGAGCCGAATGTAAAGAAAGATGCGAGTATATAATTTTTGTAATAATTAAACAAGTTATCTGAAAGGTTGTAAAAGTATGATGGCCTGTATATATATTCTGCTGCGGCCTCTAATCGTTTAAAACTTTATGCAAATTATGTAGTTTGTATAGATTTTTATCCTTCAGCTATAGTTTGTTTTAAATTGCTGGACGCCCAAAATGTTAAAATTTATATTTTATTTAATTTCGGAAATGGGGCGTGACAAATTATATATATATATATATATATATATATATATATATAATTAATGACTAATTAATATATAATTGGAAGATTAATATGTTTAATAATATTTAATCTAATTTTATTTTAAGACAATTATAAAACATACTAGTGCATATTTTTAATATATTTTATAAACATACTAATTTTTTAAAATTATGAGTTTGTTCATAAATATAAGATAATATTAATGTAAATAATATAAAATTTTTGTATTATTATATAAAAAAAATTGTATTGACCAATTAATATCATTCTTTTAATTAATCATTTTTATATCTTTTTTTTTATTTTATAAAATAATTTTTTCCAAATAATTTATGTTTTTGGTATTAATTTTAAAACCAAACTCATTTATCTTTATTTTCTAAAATAATAATATATAATTTTTACATTATTATGTAATACAAATTTTTATATTTTTTAAATTAATATATGTATTGTTTTTTTTTTTGTTGTAAAATAATTTTTGGTTCAAATTAAAACCAAACTCATTTTATCTTTATTTTCTAAAATAATAATATATAATTTTTATATTATTATGTAATACAATTTTTTGTATTTTTCAAACAAATAAATGTATATTTTTTTATTGTTGTAAACTAATTTATGTTCAAATTAAAACCAAACTCATTTTATCTTTATTTTCTAAAATAATAATATATAATTTTTGTATTATTATATAATACAATTTTTTTATTTTTCAAATAAATAAACGTATATTTTTTTTATTGTTGTAATCTAAAATATGTTCAAATTAAAACCAAACTCATTTTATCTTTATTTTCTAAAATAATAATATATAATTATATATATATATATATAAATATATATATATACATATATTGTTATAAAATAATTTATGTTCAATTAGTTAATTTAAATTTTTTATATATTCTTAATTAATTGATATGATATATATATATATATATATTTTTTTTTATGTTTTTTGTATTAATTTTAAAACACAATAATTTTATCTTTTTTTTTTTAGAAAAACATTCATAATATAATTTATGAATTATGAATTATAAAACACAATTTTCAAATTATGTTTTAAAATAATATACCAATTTTGTATTATTATATAAAAGGGTGAGAGTAATATTTTAGGTGTAGTTTCTTAATTAATTCAAAATAGTATTTTATAAAAATACTCTTTTTTAAAATTATGAGTTTGTTCATATAAGATGATATTAAGGCAAATAATATAATATAAGATAACATTATAAATTAATTAAATTTATTAAATTTAAGTTAATTAAAAAACAATTATTTTATAATTAACACATGCAACACAAAAAAAAGGTTGCATAATGGGTTGTCTATTGACAAAAAAATACTAAGAAATGACAACGCATAAAAACGTTGCATAAAAGGGTTGTCTTTGTGAGAAAAAAATTCGTTATATGACAACCCTTTGAAAAAGCGTTGCACAAAAGCATTGTCGTTTTTAAAAAAAAGGTCATTTAACAACCCTACGAAAAAAGCGTTTTTGTTTCCAATATTTGCGTTGTCGTTGAGCAAATTTTTTGAAAAAAGATAACGCTTTTCGGAAAAAGGGTTGTAAATTTACAAAAGACAACACAAATTCATAAAAAGAGTTGTCTTTTGGGGTCGTTGTAGCCTAAATTTCTTGTAGTGAATCACTGCAAGTTGTGCTGTAAGAACAACTTCTTACAACTTGTAACAATGAAGTCTACATTTAAAAGAAAGGTTGATAACTTGAATAAATTATTCATCCCCTGTAATCCTCTCATGGACCAACAATATATTATATTTTAGTCTTATTAAAGAAAATATTTGTAATTAAAGAGTAAAATATTTGTAACGAATAATTTTAGTAATTCATGAAATCAATTAACTAAAAGATTTATTAATCAAAATAACTAATTTATAATTTTATATAAAATAATTCATAACATGTTTAAATTCAAGTTTATATTTACCTTATTTAATTTTACCATAAAACTCGAATTTTTTTCTCTTTTAAAAAATGAACTTAATTATAGCCAAATAAAAAAATCATTTTCAATTATGTTTTTGTGAAAATATAACCATAACATTTGTGTCAGGCTACAATTGTGAAAATAGATCGACGGACTTATCCCACAATTATTGAATTGTGTTATTCTTTTAATCGATTCTAGTTATTAAATTTCATGTTCCAACACACAAGAAAGCACATTTCTAAAACATTCAACAAATGATGGTATATATGGTTTAATCAATCCCATTGTTGGGATTTCAATATTTAGATTTTGATGAGACAAACCAAGGATGTAATATTGTAAGAAAAGATACAGCAGTACTGTATGAAGTCACTGCAAGAAGGTCTAGTTACAGCGACACTGTAAAGAACGAACAGCTGCAAGCAGACCTAGGATACAGCACGAAGCATAATGTATAATCAGCCAACAGTGCTAATGACAATCAGAATAAGTATCCTACAATTCGAGGAAGGATAAATGCAGTATGAGGAATGAAGAACCAAACAAGAATAAATAGAGCCGTTCTAGAAGAAGATCAAAGTTACAGACACGGAGTCAATGCCAAGACGACACGTAGACCGACGTACTGCAGAAAGTTGCGAGCCACAACTACCACATTAAATGCTCTGAAAGGGAAAGTCAAGTCGCATTAAATGCGAGCCATACCTTTGATCAAGTATGCTTTAATTCAAATGAGAGATATCTCCTTCAACGGATATCTCCTACAAGTATAAATAGAGGACGAGTAACCTTGAAGCTGACTACTGAAACATTTACCCGAAAAAGACCAAGCATTCAAGCTATATTCTCGCAAATATTCTCTACAGTTTCAGTCACTCGACCTCAGTGAAGTGAACGAAGTTCAAGCTGAAAGATTCTTTGAAGGATTCAGAAGCTCACTTCACTACACCAGTTGAAGAATAATTTTATATATTTTTAACCTTGTTGCTGTGTGCTTAGGTTATTTTAGGTGTTGAATAGTTGATAAGATTTATCCTTGCTGTTTGTAGTGTTGTCTAGTTGTTAGGCAATCCCCTGTGTGGGAGTGTAAAACCCTGTGTGGATTGCCTTTAGAACGTGCAGTTGTTGTGTGTACGCTGGGTTCTAATAGGTGTTTAGCTTTGTAAGTTGATAGATTGTTAGGAGTGTCTTGTAAACCAATCTTACTTAAAAAAGTCCCTGCTTGAGGTAGCAGTAGAGTGGATGTAGAGGGATTACACCACCCTCGAACCACTATAAGCCATAAGTGTTTTATTGTTTTTTATATCTGTGCTTTATCTTATATATACATCTGTCATAAGCATGAAACATCTTGAAATGATCATTTTTGAGAAAACCAACCTTGTGTCATAAAACATATTTTCCGCTGTGTTAATAAACTCTAAGTTATAGTGTGCAACACTACATACTAGTGTTGTAAGCAGTAACTGTCTGGCGCTGCAAGTTCAAGTAACTTGCAAAATAATAAATTTAGAAAAGATTTGTAAAATCGACCAAGATTCATTCATTCCCCCTCTAAACCTCGAACACCACTTAGGACCAACACCAATAATCTAAATAATAAACAATCAATAGGGCCATCCCATCCCACTAATGGATTATGGTATGCTTTCATTCTTTTCCTTCAAGGGCTAAGGGTATAGAATTACATAGTGGGATTTAATGCGAAAATGTTAAAATGGTTTAATTTATATAAGGCTTTCTACATTATTTATGTGCTAGTACTTGAACTTAATCCACTTTAAGACTATCTAGTCAATAAACTTGCTGGACTCAGCCCAAAAAGCATCAATAAAGGAAAATACAAGTTGATATTATGTGTTAAAGATGGCCTTAAATGTATGAAAATGGTATTTTCAACCTCAAATTATATACTAGAGGAGCTACCAAAAGTAAAGTCAGGGTTCCACTATTTTTCAGAGATTGAATTAATACTCATAAGAAAGGATTTAGGAGTTTCTTGAAGCAGATATCTAGTAATATACAATTGTTTCTATACACCAAGTGCACGGATCCTAAATCCGTGCAACTGGGTTAACCCGATCCGAATATATCTTTCACGCACCCCCACGCGCCCAAACCCTAGCCTAAACCCTAACTCAAACCCTAATTCTGCTGTATATTGACATAATCTTTTAGTTTAGCGAACTTAACTTTTTAGTTCTATTCTTATAACCTTTTAGTTTTATACACATAACCTTTTACAGCGTTGAGTAGTGAAAAAAGTATAAGTTATTCACTGAAAAGATTATGAAATTTGTATATAAAGGTCATAGTATTACAACATAAAGGTTATATCATTACAATATAAAGGTTTCGGCTATATTGAATTTTTATAGTGAAAAAACTATAAGTTATTTATTGAAAATGTTATGAAATCTGTACATAAAGGTTATACTATTACAACATAAAGATTATATTATTACAACATAAAGGTTTTGACTATATTACATGATTTTTTATAGTGAAAAAATATAAGTTATTTATTGAAAATGTTATAAAATCTGTACATAAAGGTTATATTATTACAACATAAAGGTTATGACATAAATAAATAAATAAAATGTGAATTCAGGTCAAACCGGACCCGACCCAACCCGACCCGTGTGCCCAGTTGCATGAATCATAATCCATGCACTTGATGCACACAAACATTATTCCTAGTAATAAATATCTTTGGGTCCCAAATAATTTGTGGGCCGGTCCATTTCGGGTCACCTGTCACGGGCCGGTTTTGGCACATTTCACATTTTCCACATGACAAATCCAGGTGCCTGCTCCAAATACACACATATCAACATTATTATATTTGTATCTCTATCATATTTATATATTAGATATAGACAGATATTTTCTTATTATATATTTAAGAAATGTTCTCAAATGGTCCTAATTGATGTGGTGGGATTACTATGATGAATTTTTCATTGTTACATAATCCAGAATTGATTTTTCTATATAACATGAACTGTTAACATGGTTAAATATTTATTACACTTAGTAAAATTACAAAACTATCGACACGCTATACGACTGCACTACATATAGAATGCATCGATCTCAAACACCCGTAGATAGGAGAATATTTCAAGTATACACTTTCAACACATACAACAAATTCAAGTCTTTTATTATAATTTAGGTTCTATTTGGATAAATGAATTTAAAAAGAAATTTAAAATTTATGATAACAATTGGATATACTTTTGAATCAATCATTCTCATTTTAAACTAATTTTTGAGTCATTTGAGTGGATTTTAAATTCATTGAAACTTGAGTAAATTTGAAATTCATTCATTTCAAATCACGGATTTTAAATTGTTCTATCAAAACACAACCTTATGCTACTTATAACTAGAAACGAAAATAATAAAATGCCCGCCATGACGACTCTTAATATGTTCACCGATAACTTATAATGATCACATCCTCTAATTAAATGAAAATTAAAATTAATAGGCATATTAAATATCTGACACATCAATTGTGGACATACATTAATGCATCCATAATGCATAGGGTGTAACAACTGTATCTATAAAATAAAATACTCTCCATTCTCATTTAGGCTCTGGTATAGAGTTTTATCAAACGAAAGAAACATGCAGCTTCGACTAATATATCTTCAACTCATCAAAAAAATTAAAATCCAAAATATCAAGAGAATCAAATTAATTCCAAAGAAAATATATTCCTATCAAATTTTGATATAAAATTAGAGTCTATTTACAAATTATTTATATGTTTGGAAAATATATATCTTGAATGAACTTTTGGGAAGTAGCATCTTCTTAAGACATGAAGGTGAATGATTGTCTTAAGACATCCTATCAAGAAAATCCTACCCTTGAAGTACAATTCGCTTGTTCCCTTCTCTTTACAACATATTTTTAAAAAGATAGATAAACAGAACACCGAACAAAGTAAACAATCTTGCTTACATGCCAGTAGCAAATAACATAGTTAAAAATGTCTGAAAATGCATAGGCAGATAACAGGGTCACATTTTTCCAATGAAAGCCCAGCAATATATTGATTTAGAGACCAATCATCTTGTGCCGGGATTTGTTCTTACCCAGTAATGCCAGCTTCGCGCGCTCTTCCTCCTCTTCGAGTCTTCTCCTACGAGCAGCCTCTTCCTTTTGTCTTTGAATCAATTCCAACTCCCTTTGCCTTTCTTCCTCTTCTCGATGCAGTTCCAAAGCTTCTCTCCTCTGAGACTCTTCTACTCTTCTCTTATTCTCCTCAAGCATCTTATCAAGCTCCTCTCTCTCCCTCCGAGCTTGTTCCTATTGGAATGACGAGTATCATTACTTTTTTTAGATCGAAAATTATGTTAAAGACTTAAAACAGAAGAAGGCTAAATAACATGTCTGATAATATGTAGATGTAGATGTAGATTGGACGGCAGAAAGATATCAGAAGTCTTCATTTATCAAAGGACACAATCAAAAGATAGAGCAGCAGTTAATAGAAGCTTCATAAATTATAGAAACACCAGAAATTATTGACAATAAATTCATCAACAGATAGATTGATTACAAATGCAAGTTGCTTGATTACCGCAAAAGGGTAAAGAGTGGCAGGATATGAAAGGGAAAAAGAGTGGTCTCGGTTACTTCACCTCCTTTTTGTTAACTTTTGACAAATGAAGAAACTAGATACATTGAGAATGCTTAAAAGAATGTGATACCATTCGAAAAGGACAGACAATCCCTTGAACTATTGTAAGCAGAAGTGGGATGAATTCAATCTTTCATTATTTGACACTAGAGCAAACGTGAATTTTATCTCAAGTTAAAAGAAATAATAAACTGGAGCGGTGAATCAGTTCGAACTATATAACATAAATGATAAGCATTAGATGGAGGTATGAATGTTATCACACCTCTATCTAGCTCTTAAAAGAGAAACATGGCTTGTATGCATGCAAACGATTTTAGAAAAGTAGAAGCGCAGGACCAGCAAAGCATGCATGCACTACCTGTTTTATGACAGAATATGAAATATGGAGATTAACACCTCAAGTACTTACTTCTTTTGCCCTTGCTTCAGCAAGAGCAGCTTCCTTTTCTCTTTGAAGTTGAGCTTCGACATCATCAAACATCTTCTTCCGAGCTTCTTCTATTTGTCTTTCAATTTCTAACTTAACTTCATCAGAACCCAATTTCTCCTCAACTTGTCTTCGTATTTCCTCTTCCAACCTCCTTGCAGTTTCTTCTTCTAATTGTTTAAGCTCTGCCTCATGCTGTAGTCTAAAAGCACACTTAATTATCAAGTTACTAAATGCAACCATATAAGAATCTTCCAAGAACTGGAGCTTTATTAAAGTTGAGGAATTACATTCAGAAAGTAGTAAAATGAAGTTATAAACGAATTAAATAAGAAATTTTGACAAACTGTGATTCATCCAATAGCAACACATTATGGATCCCCCCCCCCCCAAACTTCACGTTCTAGTTCCAGTATTAAAAACCTCGGGCGAAATATTTACACAAAATCAATTTTGATCCCTCTTGTTAACAGCATGATCAACACATATTAGACTTACGATATTACAGTCGTTAACAGCACAAGCAAAACTACAAACGAAATTAATTTATACCATGGCCAAAGGAAGGGATTTGTTTCTTTACCTTTTCCTATCTTCTTCTTCTTTTTTCAATTTTTCAGCAAGCTTGCGATCAGTTGACGTTGAACTGGGGCTACGAGATTTAGGTGAAGGAGACAAAGAAGAACTTGGGCTTTTACGTTTCCTATGACGCCTTGGTGTTGGGGAGCGGCTTCTCCGATGCCTCAAAGCTGGAGAACGACTTCTTCTTCGTTGTGGTGTACCAGAATGATTTCTTCGCCTGCAATATAAAAATTGGTGCAAGTCAATAAAATTTGAAAACCAATTTCATTTCAATGCTCCTTTATTTATACAAACACTATTGAGCTTTTTTAAGCTGTCTCATCCATTCATAAGTCAGTGAACTTACACGAATTTCATAATAATGAGACCGATTAATAAGTAATCGTTTTTCAACATATAATATTCTTCCCCATATAAAAAGCCAAAATCTTAGTCACAAAAACACTTTTTCCATCCCAAACTAGAGTATGAAATCAATAGAATGTTATGGCTACCTTATAGCATTGTCCTTCACATATCACATTACCATATGATAAATATGTATATTAAAATAAACATAGTGACATAGTGACAAGTATTAGATTAAATGTATTTATCATATCACATTAGCATCTTAAATATATATATTAAAAAAAAAAAAACCTTAAAATTAGGCAATTGCATCCACAAAAGGGTTAAATTGCAGGTCAGAATAGAGGCATAGTGACAAATAACTGCAATATCTACTTGAGAAGGATTCAAGTAGAACTATAGAAGTTAAATACGTACAACTTCAGCGTTAAAAATCGCAACAATTCATGACAGCATTAAAAATAACAGTAATCAATAAAGAAGAAGTGATAATTTGAGGAGGGCACTGAAAAGGTGACCTGGTGTGAGGGGAACGCGAACGGTTGCGGCGACTAGAGTAGCGGCGGCTGAGGGCTGGTGAGCGAGAGCGAGAGTATCGCCGCCGCGAATGCGACGGCGACCTTGATATACTCCGCGGCATAGCTAATTTCAAATTAGCCCCAAACGCGATATGTAATTGGAGAAGACGAGCGTCAGGGAAGAATTACGAGTGAGTAGTACTAGTAATTGATTTTTGAGCTTTAGGGCATCTTTTATCGTTACTTTCTTACGACTTCAGTAACATCCTTGAATTTTTTGTAATAATAATAATAATAATATTAATATTATTGTTATTAAGGGTTAATTATAATTTTGATCATATATAGTATATATATGAATGTTTCCATTTTCTGACGAGCAAATATATAATTAAGTCAAATTAGATAATTTTAATTGTTATTTATATTAAAGAAAATTATGATTGTGTCTATGTCACGCCCCATTTTCATATAAAATAAAA
The DNA here is from genome assembly GCA_028654395.1 of Scutellaria barbata. Classification (NCBI taxonomy): domain Eukaryota; kingdom Viridiplantae; phylum Streptophyta; class Magnoliopsida; order Lamiales; family Lamiaceae; genus Scutellaria; species Scutellaria barbata. The sequence goes on from CM053650.1 coordinate 10,283,673, forward strand.
TTTAAAATGTGGATAATAATAATAATAATATTAAAATTTATTTTCATATAAAATTTAAAACGTGGATAATAATAATAATAATAATAAAAAATTTCTCTTTAAAACAGAGTGTAAGCGCAGTATTTTCATAGGGCGTCCAACAAAAGTTTCTAAACCGTTGAAATTTTAAAACAATCAAAGATCTAGAAGATAACCATTGAAAATACAAAAGGTTTATATCATTGCAGCGGAAAAAACGTTCTTGTTTAGATCAAATCACATAAACATTGTTTTGTACATAACCGGGGTTTCAGAAAATGTCGAACATCCATATACATTCTTATATACATACAAAAATAATAGGCATTTCTGTTCATTCCTCCTCGCCTCCGAAATTTTCTGTAAAATAAAACATAAAAGGGGTAAGTGCCAAAAAGGACACTTAGTGGGGTTGATTTGTACAGTAAAAGGGGATACACATAATATTTCTTGAATACTATACATATAATACACGTTGTAGACTCCCGAAGAGTCCCAATGCAATCCGTTGAATAGGTTTCCGAAGAAGACCTATCGGGGCCCCAAGCCGACCCCATTTTGGATTGTTACACCCTTCATGTTGGGTTTCCGTAGAATATCCCCTTGTTGGGTTTCCAACGAGGAATACCCTACTTGGCGTGCAGGCGTATGCGCAGTTAAATTATCATACAATAGTTTCCATATAACACATAGTACACATTGGTCACATTCACGTTGGCCATATAACTCACACAACACATAGGTAAAGAAATCATTTGACATATGTTGGTTTCTAAAGAAACCCCTTTTGAGTGGTTATTACCCCGACTTATCATCATTTGAAACCATTTGCATTTGTATCATCTAAAATCAATAACTTGTAAAACCATATAATTTACTCAAATATTATTCGCATAATTTAGACGCTTCACTTTAAATTGACGCCACATAATGACGGAATTCAAAACACATAGTCACGTAGTTTTTCGTAAAATTATACAATTGAAAACATAAATAAGATTTTACCCCCCACCTTGTTCGGTGATTACCACGTGAGCAGCAAGTATTCAAGATCACGTATCTCAAGGCTTCAATCCAACAGGTAGCCTACATAATTTACGATATTTTCTTAGATCATTATAATGTATAATTAAAGATTAAACCAACATCGGATCAGATACTATCGATCGAGATGAGACGGATATGAACGGAAGGCCTAGCGATTGACGTTGAAGAAACAATAAGGAAATATCAGTTTATACAGCTGAGGTGAAAGAGAATGAATTTTGGATCACAACAAAACAAGAATGAGCTCAATCGGAGTTGAAACGAACTCGAACGGAGCGTTTTAAGATTGAGGGGTATTTCGGTAATTTGATTAAAGAGTTGACTTTGACAGGGACCCACGATCCCCGGTCAATGATATCTCGTTGGCAACGACTTGATGATGAAGAACGATGAAAAGAAAACGAGATTCGGATCAAAAATACGACGTCACGCGCGTTCCCTACGATGGGAGAAAAACTCGGCGGTGTCTCCCTGCGGCAACCGAGTTTTCTTGGCAGCGGGAGTGACATCCTCAGCAGCTACCGAGTTTTCTTGGCAGTGGGGGCAGCAGCTATCGGCAGCGGGGTAGGTTGGCGCCGGGAGGCTCGACTAGCCTACTTGCCGACGCCACCGACTACGACGGCGCGGGCTTGTGCCGCCGTCACATCATCCTTCGGCGAGCCTGCACCACCGGCTAGCACCTCCGGCCATCCCTCGTCGGATTCCGGCATAAATAGTGCCATAAAAACAGCCTCAAATACCCATCATTATACACGCATATACTAACCAAACCCCAGCCTTTTCAGCTCCGACCAGCGACTTTCAGTCGCCGGCAACCTCCAATACAAACCCCAACAGCATGCATACACAACACACACATTACACACACACACAAAACTCCATGCAACAGCCTTCTTTCTAGCCCCTTTTTCGGCACCGGCACCCATGGCGGCACCGCCCCTCCAGTAGCTAGTCAACAGCCCCGGCAGCCCCTCCGAGAGAGAATGGGAGAGAGAAAAAGATGGCAAAAAGTTAGGGGTTTGGAGATCATTTTTCACCGTTTTTCGATAAACGGAGAATTGGAATTGAATTCCGAAAGTTGTCCTAAATTCATCTCGTCGAGCGTTACGTTGTGTACAAAAATCAGTCAAAACCGATAAGTTTGAAATTTTTCGACAAACTCCGGCGGCGACACAGCGGCGCTGGCGTCGATGAGACGGAGACAGAAAAACAAAGCGAGAAAGAAAAAGAGAGGAGAGAGAGACTTACGTTTGTTCGGTGCTTTTCGACTCGTTCGAAGAAACGATGAAAAATGAAATCGAATGATGGCCTATTTATAGAAAATTGTAAGTTACTATTCACTAGGGTAGGTTACTGTTCACGATAAGATTTCGATTACTATTCATCAAGATTCCATTTCTCGTTTCTTTCGAAACTCCGTATTTTGTCCTTTTCTTCGCCGTTTGAGCTACGATTGTTTGATTGACCTGTAGTTCGTTTCTATCTTCTCGTTTTTCCGTTACGCATCTAATGGTATAAAAATATTCTATGTTCCATGTCTATGAATTTTATCCATCTAAAATCAGTTGTTAAACACGTATTTGAAACGTACCTAATTAAATTAAACACTAAAAAATTAATACGCATAAGATATATTAATTAAAGGTTTACTTATTTAATTAACCAATTATACATCATTTTTGTCCTGGGCGCTGCAATCTATCTATCATTAATTTTAGCATTGACTAAAATATAATCTAATTAATACATAATTCAATTTTAAATGTTGCGCTCGTAAGGGAATACATATATTTTTATTTATTATGTATATTGTTATATCTATTATATTATTTGACTCTCCTATCAATATTTTAGTTTTTTTATTATGTTTTTTTTTGTAAGTTTTAAATATTAAAGATTATAAAGATCCTTAAATTTTCATTTCAACTATATTATATATTATCAACTCAAATCAAAATTCCTCAATAGTTACTATGATTTAACAAAAAATTATTTCAGTTTCATTAATTAATAAGTTTAGAAGTTTCGCTAATTATGTAAATACTATGATTTAACAAAAAATTATTTCAGTTTCATTAATTAATTAGTTTAAAAGTTATAATTATGTAAATAAACCCACTTTTATTTGAATTATTTTTTCTCTAACTTTTTTAATTAAATTGAATAAAAGTATATAAAGAATATGGAGGAAGAACATGTTACCTATACATATAAAATAGTTATTGTATTGAATAAAAGTATATGTCTCATATAATTACATATTGTATTTTATTGATAATAATTTAAGATTATTTGTAATTGTTATTATAAATAATTTATTTTGATAATAATTAATATTTTTTGTTATAATAATATAAAAAAGCTCATGTTAATTGGACTCAGATTTTTTTGAGCATATGATAGTATAATTATAAAAATTTTAATAAGTTGCATTAATTAGTTAATATAATATCGCAAAAATTTATGTACCACAAAGAAAGATTCGTATTCCCAACCCGATCCAACGTGTAAACCATCTCCACGTGTTCTATTAAGTTATTAATATTTAAATATAAAAAGAAAATCAACAAATTGAGAAATATAAATAAAAATTTACTTTATAATGATTGAATAGGTTCATACAAAAATTAAATAAGATATTAAGTTTTTACTTGTCCTCCAACTTAAATGTAAGGACAAATATTTTTTGGTAATTGTTAATGAGAAAAGTTGACAAGTTAGTTGTTTGTGAATCGGAAAATAAATTTGTCACGCCCCATTTTCGATACAAAATAAAATATAAATTTTTAATATTTTGGGCGTCCAGCAATTTAGAAACAAACTAAAACCAAAGGTTAAAATATCCATCCAAAATACATAATTTACATAAAATATTTAAGTTATCAGAGACAGCAGCCAAAAATTCAATATACAGCCCATCAGGCTAAATTTTTCAATCCTTCCAAAACAACTTGTTTAATTACATAAAAAAAATATATGCATCTTTCTTCACATCCTGCTCTCCACATCCGAATCTATAAAAGAAAACATATAAAGGGGGTGAGCGTATAAAATACATTTAGTGGGATCACAAGGTATAGGGGATTTATTTCATAAATTCACCAATTAATCATATTTCATCACATGACTTATAATCAATTTAAAATATACGCATTCTTCACAAAGCAAACATCATTCACCTTCAACATAGCTTTTCACATAATTTACGGTGCTTAGCCGCTATAAAACATTTTACGGTTATTAGCCGCTATAAAAATATATGCGGGTCTTAACCGCTATTTTCGACGTACTTAACCGTCTTTTTCTGCGGATCTTAATCGCTATTTTCGACGTACTTAATCGTCTTTTTATGCGGGTCTTAACCGCTATTTTCGATGTACTTAACCGTCTTTTTTGGTGATCAGCCGATATTCATACGCATGCACATGCACACATCAACATACACATATCAAACATACACTTTCCTTATCACATTTACGGTTTTTAGCCGTCTTGCAAACATATAATCCATCATTCACATTCAAACATCACTGTTCACACATATATAAGATTCATCTTCATCACATCATAGCATCTCATGTATTCAGCACGTATACCCAACTCATTTCATATCGTATAATATTTCGTAATTTAAATGCTTTGGAAGAGTTATAAATACCGACTTAGCAATTTTTCCCCACCTGTAGAGCAGCTGGTCAAAAACTTCTAGATTCCCAAACTATCTACGGCGCAAACTCCGACGTATCGCCTACAAACATAAGGGTTCGACTTAGACTCTAATCGAATTTTCATCGAATTAATTAAAATAATATTTTAAGGTAAACCCTATTTTATAATTAAAGATAACCTATTTTGTAATTAAATGTATAATTCATAATTTATAAAGTTCGATTTGAAATTTATAATTCAGATTAAAATAGATATGAAATTAGAGTTATTAAACCTTAGATTAGAAATAATAATTAAATCGTAAAATTAATTTAATTAGCATAATATTTATAAGTTTATAACTTTTAGTCTCAAAAGCAATCTTGCGAAACATAGGTTTAACCTATAATTCCAATTAAATCTTTGGTTAAAAAAATTTATATTAAATAATGCAATAACACTTAATTCCAAAATCGAATTTAAACTATATTTTCCTAATTAATTGAATAAAATCTATGACTTTATACCCTAATTAATCATTTAAATAGATCCATGTAACCTAAATTAATTTATATAATCTTTCTTTATCATTTAATTAAAACTCGACTAATTTATCAAATTCTATTAATTATAAAATAACATCTATAATTTCCATATGTACTAAATTAAATAAATAATAAATAATAAAAGTGTTATTTATCATAATTTTCACAATTTTTAAGGATAAATTTATAATATCATCATATTTTAGAGAAGACCATGTAATTTCATCTGCATTCAATGCCCGATATTTATATCTACCTAATTATGATACTTAAAGCATAATTTATAAAATTTAAGGTTATAACCTATCTTTGCCATTAACATTAATTTTCAAAAATTTTATAGAGAATTACATAAATTAAACATTATGAAAAGCTATGTAATTTTTTATCCAATTCGAGGGTCCGATATCAATATTTATAATTTATGATGGTTAAAGCATAATTTCATAATATAAGGTTATAAATTATAATGTTCATAATTATTGGGATCAACATTGGATTTCTTATAATTCTAGGTTTCAAAAATATTATTAAACATAACTTAGAGACATTAAAGCATGCTTTATATACTTGAGGGAGCAATATAAAATTTCTAAAATGCTAAGGATTCAACTATAATTTCAGCAAGGTCAATGTTTGCAACTTAGCCCCTTGACTATATTAAATTTTCAAAAAGAAACCCCAGCCCAACTCCCCCCTTCCCCAGCCCCTGCAGCCCGTCACCACCCCCAGCCACTCCTCCCGCCACCAGTTCGCCGCAGCCGGCGACTTCCAGTTGCCGGCGACCTCCCACAATCCAAACCCCGACTCCACCGACGCAACACACCCCACGACACATCAACCACAGCATACAAAACACACGCACACTACTCTCCAGCTGCGCCGCTGTTCACGGCGGCGCCTCCCCTCATCACCGGCGCAACACCGACGCCGGTCTCCCTCGCCACAGCACACACAACACTACACACAACCACCGATACACACGCACACACCACAGGACACAGCAGCACCGCGCCACTCAGCCTCGCACAGCCGCCGCTCCCAGCGCCAGCTCCGACCCAAACCAGCGGCGAACGGCAGCTTCAGAGGTGGCGGAGGCAGCTTCCAACACAGCAGAGAGAAGGGAGAAAAAAAACACGTAGCAGCTCCTTTGTTCAAGTTCCTAACTCGTCTCTACGACAAGCTTGGCAAGAGCTATCTTTTTTAACCTATTACCTTGCCGGAAAAACTGAGGATCGGCGGTGGAAAAATGGGTGGTCACCGGTTGATGTTGGAAGGAGAAAATGGAAGAAGAAATATGGCTTGCTTTGCTCAATATGTTCGTACATGAGAAAATGATGATGGATGGCCTTACTTATCAAATCAATTCATCCTTCTAGAAGTATATTGACTTGTTTCCTACCTGCATGCCTATGCTACCCTACAATCTCATGCCATACAACTTATGCTATATTGTTTTATCATATATATATAGGGATAGGGGCCCAAAATACCCTAATTTATATAGGGGTGATTATTTTGTACCCTAATTGATATAGTGTGTATCTTTTCTACCCTAATTGATATAGTTTGGTTGTTTTTTACCCCTTTTTTTGACTTTTACACAAGACATGATTGAGCACTTGAATGTACTAATCATTGATGCATGTGACTTGTGAATAGTGTATGTTTTTGTTCTTTATATTGCATTTTTACTTTATATTGCATTTTTACTTGCGGATCCTTCATTTCATCTCAACATACTACAAGTGAACAATTTTTTGCATTTGTAAAAATTAATTGTCGTGAAGAGATATCAGGTAATTTTGTTGCCCTAATTTTTTTCCTCAAATTTTGATAAATATGTTTGAAAACCCTAATTTTGGTTGTAAAGGCAATTTTGAAAAATGTTTAAGGTGTAAACGGCAATTTGACACTAATTGCCGTTGACCCCTAAAATTTTATTAAAATTGCCGTTTATCCATATATAGGTGCAAAATAGGTTGTAAATGGAAATTAAAGGATTAAAGGCAATTTTCGAAAATTTTTAAGGGGTAAACGGCAATTTACAATAATGGCCGTTTACCCCTTTATTTTTTGGAAAATAGCCGTTTAACCCTAATCTTGGGGGTTAAACGGCAATTAATTATGTTTTATGGGTTAAACGGCAATTAATGAATTTTTTGAGGGTTAAACGGCAATTAGGGTTAATTGTCGTTTAACCCTAATTTTTTTTTGAAAAAATTGCCGTGTAATACCCTAATTATTGTGAAAGGCTAAAAACGACAATTTTTTACGAAAATGTAGATTTAAACAATAGAAGTGTCAGTGTTTAGAATAATGAAGCAATAGACAACAGTGAAACAACCACAGTTTCAGTGAAACAACCACACTTTCACTGAATGAACCACACTTTCACTGAATATGTTGTTGTAGAATATAATTAAGCACTTTATATCTTCGACTGCATTTCGTTGTTTGAAATTAATTTTGCACTGCATACTGACGAATTTATTTGGTTAGACTCGAATTGTGCAGAAGAAAATGAGTTTGAGAGTTGTTAATATTTGGTTTGGAGGTCATTGGCAAGGCTTAGAGTACGTAAATGGTTATCGAGAGGTGACTTATCTTCAAAGAATCACATTTTCTGATTTACTAGACGGTGTTCATGGAGTTGTACATGCAGACATGAATTGTTGGGGATATGTGATCCACTCGTTAGTGGAGATGAAGGAAAGAGTTAGAAAGATCAAAATAAAGAATGACTCTGATTTGGAAAGAATGTTATGCATATCTGGAGACGATCTTGTTGTTTATGTCTCCCTTCGAAGGATGGATGTTGGAGTATTCGATCCTGTTGTGTCAAGTACAAGTGATAATTACAGCGCTGGTGGTTTTTCGACCGAGCCCCTTAACGTAGGATCCTCTTATTCAGCGCAAAATAATACTGTTGATGAAGTATTTGATCCGGCCCGTCAAAGTGTTTGTTGGGACACAGGTCTCGGGTTAAATGTGCAGAAATCGGACCCTCATACGACCTTCAACTTGGAGAATTCAAATGTTCCCTTTGGGTTGAAAAATGACGAAGCTTTTTATGCAAGATGGGGTATACCTAATCAGAACGATGAGACCTACGGTAGATCAACAGGTGATGAGAATTGGATGGGAGGCCCGTCAAAAGGAAAAATTGCAGCTGAAACGTGGTCACCTTGGCCATCCGAAAGCGGTCGGGTAAACTATGGAGAATTCAATTTTCTAGACTTAAACGTGCCTCCGACATCCTATACTGGAAACGTAGAATGTCCTCCCGAAGAAGATCCATACACGTATGATTACGAACGAGGACAAGAATGGCGTGAGGATCGGCACCACTGGGCAGGTACTTTTAAATAGTTGTCACATATGAATTTATTATACGTATGAAATAATTGAATAATTGTTTAATTATACCTTCTTGTAGGTTCGAATACCGGAGACGATCATGTCGAGACGGCAGAACCGGACGAGATAATCAGTGACTTCGAGATGGATGAAGAAGATGAGGCCATTTTGGATCAGGAGCAGCGAGAGGCATATCAGGATTTTCTAACGTACATATTGAGATCTGAATGGAGCATCCCCGATATTCCACCATTCGAGCCGCCCGCTTCTTCAGATTTGGACAATAACAACCCAGAGCCGAGCGGTCTTCAAAAAGGTGCTACTTTTTCCACCAAGGCTGAACTGCAGAACAAAGTCGGGTTTTACCACTTGGAGAATCGAGTTGGATATAGAGTGGAAAAGTCGGACACTAAGAAATGGTATGTTCGATGCAAACAAAAAGATTGTCCATTCAAGCTCCATGCACACCAGAAATATGGTATTTGGAAGATCTCCACAATAAAGTTGCCTCACAGTTGTAGCTATGATCTGGAAACATCTGCTCCAAGGCGACTTCCATCTGTGTTGATCGCAGAGTACTACGCTGATAGGCTACGAAATGATAATTCGGTGTTGAATCCTCGGGCCATCATCGAGGAAATGAACCATCGGCATGGTTTGCAGCTCACTTACAGGTTTGCATTAACAGCAAAACGTCGTGCCATGCAGCTCGCGTATGGTGACCCGAAGAGCTCATTTTCTATGCTTCCATCCTATTTAGAGGTCTTGAAAGAAACCAATCCAGGATCTTACACTGCTCTGGAAACTTACAGTAATGGAAAATTTAAGTATGTGTGTTTTGCTCTGGCCGCCTCCATTAATGGATTTCGTCGATATTCACGACCTGTTGTAGTAGTTGATGGGTGTCATTTAAAAGGTCAGTATAAGGGAATTGGATTTGTGGCGGTGACGAAGGATGGAAACGATCAGATTTTCCCGTTGGCAGTCGGGATTGGAGATATAGAGAATGATGAGTCGTGGACATGGTTTTTGGGTCATGTGCGAAATGCCTTCGGATGCCCAAATGAGCTGCTTATCGTATCCGATCAACATAAAAGCATCGCAAGTGCCATCAGTAGAGTCTATCCAGATGCGTCTCATGGTTTATGTTGTTTCCACCTCCAACAAAATCTCGTGAAGCATGGTTCACATCTTGTGGGGATTTTCAAAAAAGCGGCATACTGTTACGACGATCAGCTTTTCGAGAAGTATGTTTTATAAAAGAATGTACTTATTTATTTTCTACACCTTTTTTGTTATCTAACATATCGAACATCTCAGGTACATAACGTTGCTTGTAGAAGCAAATATCCAAGGAGCACTGGATACATTGAGCAATGCAAAAGCTGAGAGATGGTCTCGGGTGAAATGTCCCGTGCGAAGGTTTAACTTCATGACCTCTAATGCCGCCGAGACATGGAATGCTCGTCTCCTTTGGGCTCGGAAGCTACCAGTGTGTTCCTTCTTGGAGTGTGCAAGACGAATTCAAGAAAAGTGGTTTGTCGAGAGAAGGACGGTCGCTGAGGAAAGGGAAAATGAGCTGACAAAGGCCGCACATGATAGATTAGTTGACGCCGTGCGGCGGGGACGAGAAATGCATGTAGATAAGCTGGGTCAATACAAGTTCAAGGTGGTGGAAGGTAGAAAAAATTGGGTTGTCGAGCTCAACCATCAGAGCTGTACATGTTCAGTGTTCCAAAATGACTTGATACCGTGCGCCCACGCATGTGCAGCAATCAGGTAATTATTATGATTGGCAGATTAAATATTTCTGTATTAATTTAACTCTGTTAATTAATTTTTCCTCATCATACAGTTTTTCGAAAGAAGCAGTGACGTCTTACGTTGGCTCGTACTACACCACTGAGTCACTTAGAGGAATGTGGGCTGGTGAGGTTTGCCCTGTACCCGATCCACAAGATTGGGTCATATCTGATGACGTTCGAAGCATTTTTTGTCTTGCACCTGATCGACCAAGACAAGTCGGCCGGCCGAGAAGAAGTCGGATATCTAGTTTTGGAAGTCAACGAGCACCAGGAACATGTGGCCGGTGTGGCGGCACTGGACACAATAGAGCTACGTGCACAAATCCCATGCCGCCCGTTCAGCCAAGCGAGATTGATGATCTAGCTGGTGATACAGATGAGATTCCAACAGACGGACGTACGAAGCAAAGAAAAAAGAAACAGTGCTCATTGTGTGGATCAGACAGTCATACGAGAAGAAAGTGCCACTTGTACGGCAGTTCTTTTACTTTGTCGTAGATTATGTAATATCTTGTGAACCTACTTTGTTGTGAGGACGATCGAAAATGAGGAGCTCAAATATGAAGGCCAATATTGAAACAGTGCTCATAGAATGCCATCTGAATAAAATTCTTACATCTACATGTCATAAAATGAATAAAGACAATACATCATCCGAAAATACATAAAACAGTGAAATGAAAAATAGAAACAGGCTAATCGGCCATGTCTTCAGCCGTGATGGTGCTCTCATCAGAGGAGTATCTGAAAACTGTCAACGCCATCTGCTGCCGTGCTCTCGTGAGACCCAACTGAAACAAATGGCTAGGCCACTCAAGTGTCAATGCACTCTCGACGGCCATGAGGGCAAAGACACCGCATGTGTGGTCCTCGTGCTGCTCGTAACATAATGCATCAGAGCAGGACGAAAGCTCCAACTCGTCCTCCAAAGGCTGCATCGGAGTACCCTCATTGGCCATCATGTCGTAGAAGCCTGTGTGCTTCAGCAAGGCAGGTATAACACGTCTAATGGGTATCGTCTGCCGATAACGCCTCTGCTCCTTGTTCTTGTCCCATGTCCAATGCAGGCTGTCGAAGAGTACTAATTTACGAGCACGCAGAAAAATGGAGCAAGCCACCCAGTGCCCATCCAGATTCATGATGGTGACGAGCTGTAAAAGAATGCCGATCGAACATTTAGCATTTCAAAATGGTTGCTCCAACAAATCAAAAGTATCCGAAAATGTTGGTCTGACCAGTAATAGGGACTTACATTTTTTGGCTTCTTCCACCAGGGCTTCACATGTCGCCATTTGGGCTTTTGTCCCAACACGTACGGGGCAAGTTGATCCAGGAGCTCCGGTGCAAAAGTCTCGTTGGTCGGACCTTTATACTTCTTGTAATCCAACTCTCCTTGATGAGTGACGTTCCACACCTCCTGACAAGCACTCTGCATTACAAAGTTCAAATATTAATCACTAGGCAGGTATATGGATACATATATCGAACAAGCAATAAATGGTGAGGTGTATACTTACAAAGAAGTGGACGTCCAACACCTGGTACTTGTGAGCATTTTCCTCGTGGACCCGAATCCCTGCAAACAGTGCATTGCTCTGCATAATCCCCAAGTAGGAGTCGAGATGCTGACATAAAACAAACGGTCAAATGTAAAAATATAATAATAAGCATGGAAAAAGTACATTCACTTGATGAAAAAATACCTCATGGGTCATGTCCGCCAACGGATCCAAAAACGAGCTGAAGAAATCATGCCCAACACCATATCCAACTCCGACATTACGCCTGCAAAAACATGTGCCATGTCAATCACGGGACATAATCACCCTGACGAATGTAAATTAGAATATCATACGATTAATGAAGTACGACTTACATCTCATAGGCTTGCTTCTTCTCAGCCGCCAGGAGACCTGCCTCAATGTATTTCTCCAGGTCAGCTTGCTTCAAACTTGGTCTCCTAGTAGATCCATGGACGAACGGACTTCGAACATATCGAGACGGAGCTCTCTGTCGTACAATGCGAATGCCGGCACTCGTCTCGGGAATCCCAGCAATGGATGATCCAGCATAATCGCTCGTAGACTCTGGTGAGTCTACGTCAACACCGCTGCTGGGTCCTGCCTGCACCGGCGCCGGCCAAGTGCCCAAGTCAAGTGGCACTGGGGTCAGATCCCAACCTCGATGACTACCGGGCGGCTGAGCTCCCGGAGTCTGTGAATAATGATCTCCAGCAGCATCGGGATAGTAGGAGGCATGGTATGATGGCCGGTGGCTGAAGAATGCTCTGAGCTCATCACCGACGATATTCGGTATGCGCAACTCCAGCCTCTGCGTCTCCTCCCTCACTGCGGTCTGCACGAAGTCCTGAACCTGGCCCTGCAAGTCTCTATACTGCTGATCATAATGACCTCTTAAGTCCGTGAACTGCTGATCAACGTGGCCTCGCAAGTCGGTATACTGCTCATCTACATGGCCTGACAAATCAGTAAAACGTCGATCAACGTAAGTCCGTAACTGGTCGAACTGAGTCCCAAAAAATCCAGTGATGCGCTCAAACAGGCCATCCTGATCGGAGCTGTGATGTGGGTACGAAGGCTCTGGCGGTACGTGATCGTAAGGAGGTATATAGCTGATCGACGAGGCATCCCGATACGGCTCATAGCCATGCAGGTCGACGTACGGCTCCTCGCAATGTTGGTCGAGCTGGCCAGTGGGCAGCTCCTCAGGCTGCTCATGCCCAGGCTGCTCGGCCTCCTGCTGCTCGAAACTATGACCGAACTCTCGAACAGGGTGCTGCTCAGATGGCTCGCTCGGAGGCACCGGTGGTCGTCTGGACCGTCTGGTCCTCGATCCCCTAGCAGCTCGAGTCCGAGATGTGGATGGACCGGGTGCATCCTCCTCAGGTGAAGGAGCTACCACCGTCGTTGGTGGACGACCACGCCTCCGTGGAGCAGCTTGCACGCCATCGTTCAAATCCCGGTTAATATTCTGCCAAAAGGGCTGACAAGTCTCCTCGGCAGTCGGAACGAGGGACTCCACGCCGGCAACCTACAAAACAAGTCTCAAACATCAGTTTAAAGTGAAAAATTTACCGTATGCAGTTTAGGCAGCAGGACTGAAAATATAAATACCTCGCCGGATAAAACATCAGTGACGTCCACAACGGATTTTGCCGTGGACCACTTCAAACACCTCGGAATTTGCAGTCCAGTATCCAATCGCCGGCCAACCACACTGGACGATACAGGGATGGCCTCGTACGCCCAAAGCTTGAGAGTGAACAAAATAATGAAATGTGTGAGCAAAGCACTGTAATGACATCATTTAAAACAATAGAATCCAAGTAATGTTCTTAAATTAATTATACTCACCAGTAGAGCAACCGAGAATCCATAGAAGTGATACGTGGGGGGTCTACCTAAGTTGGTGGGGACCGGAGCAGCCTTTGGCACTGCGTCCATATACTTAAGCAACGTCAGGAAAGAAATCTTACCCCATGGGAATGACTCCCATCGCTCTTCCTGCTCGACCAACGCCCACACCCACATATCCACCGAGCTCCTTCTGCAGTCGACCCCGAGTAAGATGAAGTAAACGAGAAGGATCTTCGAGAGCTTTACCGTATCATCCATACTCGAGCGGAACTCCCCTGCCTGAAATCTATATAGGAGTTGTTGCAGCGTCACGTGTGCGGTATCGACATGCACTCTATAGTACACTCCTCTTCTTGGCGGATGGTGATCCCCGGCTGGGCTGAAATCGGAGTCGCCAAACCTCAAACCGGTCACCAGAGCAAACTCTCTCCTCGAAAACCGACAAAGGTGATACTCCTCTCCAATTGCAAACCATCTCTCATCGTCGGGGGTGTTCGGACCACTTACTTCCCTCGACATGAGAACATGCAGAAACGACTTGCATGTCTCCACCGAGGTCTCCCACCGTAGAAAATGGCCTAAACATGTCCGTCCGAATTCAGCAACACACTCTCCCCCGTGCTCTCCCAAAGCTCGTCTGATATCAGCTAGTATACTCAAACGAGTATACCCGTTAATGTACGCTAGCGTGCCATGACAATCCCTACGAACCCACCGAAAAGCCATCTACAACAAATGTACACAAATACAACATTACTTATTAATCACAAATGGTGTTACATAACCCTAAAGCTATGCAAATGAAATTGGCTCAAGAAATCGAAGAAAACACAAAGAATTATAGTGGTTCAGCTTTAGAAAAGCCTACATCCACTCTCCGAACAAAACGCCTCTATTAATTGCAGAAAAGAACGCAAGATTACAGAGAATTGAAGAAAAACGCAAACTAGGGTTTATCTGCGCAGCATCAACCCTAGAAAACTCAATCACTCGAATTACAATGTTATCTCTCAATTAACCACAACCACTTATACTTCTATATATAGGAATGAATAGCCCTATATCAATTCATGGAAACTCTCTTCAAATCGCCGCGATTTTACCCTCCAAGAACTGAACTAAAATGCCGTTTAACCCTAAAACAGGGTTTTTTGGCAAGAAAACCCTGTTTTAGGGTTAAACGGCAATTAAGGACAAAAAATAGGGGCTAAACGGCAATTAACCCTAATTGCCGTTTACCCCTATTTTTTGTCCATAATTGCCGTTTAACCCTAAAACAGGGTTTTTTGGCAAGAAAACCCTGTTTTAGGGTTAAACGGCAATTATGGACAAAAAATAGGGGTAAACGGCAATTAGGGTTAATTGCCGTTTAGCCCCTATTTTTTGTCCTTAATTGCCGTTGACCCCTAATTTCTCATTTCCAACCATATCATTCCACATTCTAGGACTAATTACAATTTTTTCAGCCCTAAACCGTAAACCCTAAGCACTAATTATAAACTACATTGCAATTAACCCTAAACAAAACCCTAATTCATCACAAAAAATGCACAACAATATAACACAATTGCAGCCCTAATTCATCACCATAATTGCACAAAAATATAACACAATTGCAGCCCTAATTCATCACAAAAATTGCACAAAATTATAACACAATTGCAGCCCTAATTCATCACAAAACCCTAAACTATAAACTACATTTTCATTCATAAATTGCAGCCTTAATTCAGGACAAAAATCGCACAAAATTACAACACAAATGCAGCCCTCATTTAATTCATAAATTGCAAAACTTGGGGACAAAATATCATTCACAAAAATGGCCGTGTACTAACCTGTAAATTGGTCAAATTGCCGTGTGCAAATCTTCACCAAAATGAGCTGAATTTTGAACTCCAAATTCTCCAAGCTTCTTCTTCAAAAATGCCGTTTATGCTTGAGGTTGGGGGAGGAAGAAACAATGTTTTTTTTTCAAAAAAGGTGAGTCAACGGCTATTGTAATTTTTTGGTAGTTGGAGAGTAAATATCACAACATGCCAAAAATACTTTACCCTCATGTGATTAATTTTTGGGTTGGTGTGACTTGTAATGTCATTTCATGTCATACAAGTGGGACCAATTCAATCACAAAGTACAAAAGGGGTAGAAAAGATACATGATTATATTTTTTAGGGTACAAAACATACATTGTTATATCAATTGTGGCAATTTGATCTATTTCCCCTATATATATATGTCCTTCACGTAATAACTTAGATTATATACATAATAACTTATATAATACTTATACTATAATCATATCTTATCTTATAAATTATATCTTAATATTATATAATCTAATACTATATAACATTTATTGTAAGTTTATATCATATAGTTATGTATACATTAAAGTAATATATCTTATATAGTTATATACATGCATTAGGACAATATATATTATATAGTTATTTACATGCATTAAGGCAATATATATTATATAGTTATTTAAAAAAAAAAATTCTAGGTGCTACAAAATTGAATCTCTAAAAAAAAGGGGAAAAAAATCTATGAACCTACTGGTATAGGTGGCATTATTTGTATAGTTCTGTAATTTCCTCTTGTTATATCATAAATTCATTGGTTATAATAATAATATATGTGCTGAAATATGTGGTATTTATTATGGTAGAATGTAATTAAGTGGGAGCCTTGCGGGGTGAGGTATAACCATTTCTATCCTCTCTTTTTTAAGGCTTCATCCTTACTTGACATCATACATTTCCAGCAAATAAGTATTGTATATTGAAAGCTATAAATGTAATTAGAAGAGTTCATGTTGCTGGTAATATGGCACTCATTATAATAAAATAGAAAACATGTAACTTATAATAAAACCTAATCTATACTAATATAAAAAAAAATACAGTTGGGAAAAATTACAAAAATGCCATTTTCTCTCTCAAATTTGTCACTATCATAATAAAATATTAAAAAATTATATATTATTTACTCATGAAAATTGGCTTGCTTTGAGTAATTGAACTTATTTATATATATATTTAATAAAAGAGTTAATTGAGCTTGCCTTGAATAATTGAGTTTTAATAGTAATTGATAAAATCTCATATCCTCTTAATTAAACATAATTTTAGTGAAAAAGACCATAATAATTTCAATAACTCTTTTTTAAATATAATCATTCCATATAATTAAATTGTAAGGTTTAAATATCAAAATTATAAAAGAATTAAAATAATGACATTAAAATTTTCGTAATAAATAATCAGAAAAGTTATTTTAAATAGCTATACATAAACAAGTGAAATTTTAAAAAAGTTTTACAAAAACACAAATTCTTGGGACATAATGAAATTAAAAAATTATGATCCAATTATTTATTATTGTTATTTCTTAATTTTATAATTATGTATTAATATTAACTATATTCATAACTTTATTTGTGTATCAATTAATGTTGTATATAAAGAAGTTTTGTGAGTTTTGTAATTATTATATTTTAGTTATTATTGTAGACATTATTTGTTTTATATTATGTTGGTTTTTTTTCTAACTTAGTAAATATAAAATTTTGAATCCATTAATATCATAGTTTTTAAAATCAACTGTAAATATTATAGTTGAAATTTGTGCAATGCACGGGAGAAAATACTAGTTTATTATAATGAGAAGAAACAACAAGTCGAGTTGAGGAAAGCTTTAGTTCCTTAATTAAGACGAGATATACCAAAGTTAGTACTAATTGGATCATGCGTGTCATCTTCTAAAAATAAAACAACTTTGTCTCTTGAGAAGATAGCACCACAATTCTCGAGAGCTCCAGCGAATTTCTAGTGTTAGAGAACAGAGCTTTGATACAAGTATGAAAAACTATGCAAATTTTCGTAAGGTGTGTGGTATATTGTGTCAAAACAATACATGATGTTATAGGTCTTCAATATAGGGAGTTACACTCGAGAATTGATGGAAATTTTTTGTCCAATAATGGGTCTTTTAACGCAAGGTAATGCTTGTTCAAAAACTGAAATACAAAGGAAAAACTCGTTGCCACCCGACACTACATGTTGCAGGGCCCTAAAGTTGTACGCTGCATGCTTTCGTTGTATACAGCAGGACCTTACCACTGCAATCCCAATCCAAAAAGGTCGAGTAAAACTCGAGTCCTGTCCACCCAAGTCCAGTCCACAGTCTAATTGCCAAGGATCAAGATCAAGATCGAGTGGGGTTTGGGACCGGGCAGCCCCATGCCGAGTGCGTACATATATATGTGTTGTACAAGCATATCACTTTAAAAGTATATTAATTATTAAGCCCTTTCACAAGTCTCCTTTAATACTTGTATTTACAAGATCCATTTTTCTATGTGGGGTAGTTAATCTCTCTTATCACACTCAAGACCTTTATATTTTCATTTCAAGTGGCTATTTTCAACAATTAATTTTTTACTCACCAAAAATTGACTTTGAGCGATTAAATATGCCTCGATTATTTATTCCAAAAACGTAGATTATCTTTCAGCACCCAATCCTTAAAAATATTAACTTGTTGCCACTTAACTATTGGTTAAAGTGGTACTACCTACCACTTATATTAAACCAATTTCCAACAAATGTGTGATTCAATAACAAATCTAAAAATAAATATTTAATGGAAACAAAAAATGTGATCAAAACTTGAACTTGAATAAATTGCTATGTTTTAATAAAATAAATGTTGGTCCCAAGTGGTGTCCGAGGTTCAGAGGAGGGTGAATGAACCTTGGTCGATTTTGCAAATATATCGAAAAAACCTTTATATTTTGCAAGTTACTTGAACTTGCAGCGCCAGACAGTTACTGCTTACAGCACTAGGATGCAGTGCTGCACACTGTAACTTGAGTTTATACGCATCAGAAAAATAAGATGAATAACACAAGACTCGTTTTCTCAAATATGCTTCTTTACAAACTGTTTTATACTTATGTGATAGATATGAAGAATACAGAAATAAACACAGACAAGAAAGCAATAAGGCGCTTATGGTTTATAGTGGTTCGAAGGTGGTGTAATCCTTCTACATCCACTCTACTGCTCCTCGAGCAGGAACTTTGTTAAGCAAGATTGAATTACAAGACCTTCCTAACAATCTATCAACTTACAAAGAAACAACCTACTGAAGTCCAGCGTACACATAGCAACTGCAAATTTCAAAGGCTAACCCACACAGGGTTCTACACTCCCACACAGGGAAGCTGCCTAACACTTAGACAACTATACAAACAGCAAGGATCTTTCCCATCAACTGTTCGACACCTCTAAAACAACCTAAGTACACAACAACAAGGTTAAAAGTATATTGGGTTGGTTTCTTCAACTGGTGCGACGAAGTGAGCTTCTGAATCCTTTGAGGGATCTTTTAGCTTGAACTTGCTTTACTTTTAAGAGGTTGAGTGACTGAAACTGATGGAAGACTTGAATGCTTGAATCTTGAAAGCTTTGTGAATTTTGCGCAAATATTTCAGTAACCAGCTTCAGTGATTCTCATCCTCTATTTATACTTGAAGGAGAAGATGTCCGTTGAAGAAGACATCTCTCTTTTTAAATTTGAAGTAGTCTGATCAAAGGCATGGTTCGCATTTAATGCGACTTGACTTTCTCTTTTGGAGCATTTAATGCGGCAGTTGCGGCTCACAGATTTCTGCAGTGCGTCAGTCCACGTGGCATTATTGTATTGGCTCCGTGTCTGCAACTTTGATCTTATCTCGAACGGCTCTATTCGTTCTTGCTTGGATCTTCGTTCCTCGTATTGCATTAATCCTTTCTCGTATTGTAGGATACTTATTGTTTGTGATAGGCGCTGTTTCAACTGTTTGGACAGTAAGCTCTGTGCTGTATCCTAGTTCTTAGTGCAGCTGATGTCTTCTTACAGTGCTGCTGTAACTTGGACCTTCTTGCAGTATCTTCTGGCAGAACTGTTGTATTCTTTTCTTACAGGGATGCTGCATGCCGTTCTTTCTTACTTAACTGCAGTGCTGTAACTGCTTTCTTGCAGCGATGCCGTATCTACTTCTTGCAGCAGTATCTTTCTAATAGGCTCGATGCAGCGAAGTAACTTATGAAATCCTCCATCTTTCAGCACTTAAATCTAGACTCAAATTAGTCTATAACTTCACTTAAACATAGTGAAAAATGGGGCAATCAAAACTTCTTATTACATATATGTTTTGTCTCATCAAAATCTAAACATCGAAATCCCAACAATTTCCCCCTTTTTGATGATGAAAAAACTTTTACATTATTTTGTTCATGAAGAAGTTTTCATTTTTACATTATATCATATGGTTCTTCAGGATTACATGCTTGGTGAGCTTTGATAAGATAAAATTTAATCCTGGATTCATCAGAGATGTATCATGATATTCCTTCATCACATAACATCAGGAAAACGTAAAAAGCATGCATAAGTTCATAAAGGTTGAACTTTGAACAGAAATGAAAAGAAAATTTCTTCATTAACTGAGAGAAATTTTACAAGGCATATATTACAAAAGAGATCACAAGAGAGTATATCAATTACTGAAATAGGGACCTTTTTGTTGACGAATCTTCAGGTCTTCTTTCAGTGAATCTTTCCAGGCCTTCTCTTTCTCTTGATCCCTTCCACCAATCTCTGATGGACTCCTGATAGGACTGATCTAGCTTCTTCTTGATTACAGGAATCTGAATCCATCTAAGCCAGAAGTCCTCACAGTAAGGCACAATCCTGTTTTGCTTCACTAGGTCTACATAGAAATTCTGAATTTCTAGCTCTCCTTCCCTAGTAAGCTGCTCATATCTTTTCAGTGCAGTTTTGCAAGTATGATATCTGCTGAATTTGTCTTTTCTGTACAGAAATCTGAAGTATTTAAGGTATTATGATCGTTTACATAGAGTGATCTCCTCAAATGATGGATTCTTGTCTGTAGGCAGCTTGACCGCCCTAAAAATGTCAAATCTTCAGGCCATGTTCTCTACTTCAGACCTTTGATCCATCATCACAAATACTTCAGCAGATATGTTTTTAGTGTCAAGGTGAGGGATTTCTTTAGGGGGATATTGGTAGAGGTCTATGGGAAAAACTCTCTTCTTACCAATTACACCAAGCTTTTGCATCCAGGCATATTGATCTTCTTCTGCTCTTTGATGCCCTTCAACCTCGGTCCCGCTCATCCTCTTCCTTGAGCCTTGCTGCTGGCTCTCATGCCCTCTCTTAGAATGATAGGAGGGAGGCGCTGCATCCTTGCCTGCAGCTCTGCTGTATGCAGTACTTGCAGCAGATCTACTTCGAGCAGCTGCACCAGCTCCTCCAGCTCCAGCATCATTATCTCGTCTCCATCGCTTCGGAGAGGGGATGTCAGCAGTGACAGATGATCTGGATCTCTTTCTCCTCCTGCTGAGAGGTTGCTGGTCATCATCATCATCATCATCTTCTTCTTCAGCTCCCCTTGAGCTCCTATATCTATTTTCAACTCCTTCCCCCTTTTTGGCATTATCAAAAGTCGGGGGTTGAGCAGATACAGCTGGGACCACCTTGGAACATAGTCTTCGGGTCGGTTCGAGGGTGTCTCTGGAGGCTTCAGTATATTGAGGTAATGCACGGTACATGATGTCCCTCAGTTATCCGACGATTAGCTCCAAATTCCCCAAACGATCGTCCACACTTCTGGTTCACTTGGATTGATCAGATGTGCGATCCAGAAGTGTTTCAAGGATGAGGGAGTGAGAGTTCAGCCTATCAGAGGCATTCTCAGCATGGTGCTTCTACCGCCTGATTTCTTGGCGAGTCTGTGCAGCATCAATCTTCAGCTCTCCCTCCATCCTTATCCGATCCCTGTACAGCCTGTTGGAGTGATCATTCAGCGTCCTCTTATCATCTCCGACAGAACTTCTAGGTCTTTCTTGAAACCTGTCATGGTTTCAGCATGGAATTGGGCAGCGACCCTGAGCTGTTGCGCATGATATACTCATGCTCCTAGAGAGCGAGCACCAGATGTCTAACAACGATTTCGACTTTGTTGATCGATTTGTCAGGAGTTAGTCCCGAATTTCTTCTTGTTGAGGCAGCAGTGGATGCAGCATAAGGAATGACAGCTTGAGGGTTCTGTGCTGCATCCTGCCTCGGTGTCTCTGTAGCGACCTCATCCTCATTGTTGTTGGGTTGAGAACTGGTTGAACTTGAGGATGGGTGCTCGTCGTCTTCGGCCTCCTCTTCATCGGATAACACAACAACAGGTTCTGGTCCGCTAGATTTCGGCCCATGAACAACTATGTTGCGCCTCCTCATCATCCTGGCGAATTTGCTGTCAGAGACTTCAGCGTCTTCAGTAACTTCTGCTGCTGTAATCATGGAGGATTCTTGAGAGCAAGCAGCAGTTGCAGCATCAACCTCCTCTTAAGGTGTCTCTAGCTGCACAGAAGTTACCTGTGCTATTTCTTCAGCATCCTCTGTGGGTACTGTCTCAATAGCCTCCCCAACAGAGGTCTTCTCTAAGGACCCCGTCTCCTCGGTCGGTCCTGAAGCTTGGACAGGTTCTGCTGTAAGAATGGGTTCTTGCAGCTCTGGTTGGTTTCTTGCAGCGTCCACAGCATTCAGCACTGTACGTTCCATTGCTACAAGAATCTCAGCTTTCACCCTCCTTGTCTCCTTGGCAGCTTCTTCTTAGGTGGTCGTCTACTGTACTGCTGTCTCTACCAGTATAGGGAGTCTAGCCTCGTCAACTTCCTCCGTGGTTGTATCATTGGCGATCTCAGCAATGTCAGAGATTACATCTCTGATGATGGCGGTTGGTTCTTTTTGAGAGTCTGTAGTTGCAGCATCCATATGCATCGGGGAATCACCGTGGTCTACCAGTTGAGGCTCCTCCTCCTCCAAAGGATCAAGCGAGACAATATTGGAGAGACTTTTAACCATTTGCTCATATGCAGGGGAGTTTGCAAGATGAGAACTTGAGCTCCCTTCTTCCCGCATTCTCCTAGGAGTGTACTGCATCTTGGTCTATTTAACACTTTGTTGCAACGCCTGTTGTAGTATAACTTCCTCAGCTTGCTCCACCCCCAGGGTGTTGATTTGCTTTTGGGCAAAAGCGACGTCATCACCCCTTCTAATAGCCTCCGCAGCCGGGGTGAGGAAGACCCGTACATCTTCCAATGCTGCTTTCATCGACAGCTCTGCAGAGTCGGATTCTGCAAGAGCTTTTCCCTTCCCTTTGTCCTTTGCTCCCTGAGCAGCACTGCTTGCTGATTGATCTTGCATCATTGCTGTATACTCAGGTTGCAGAAGTGCCAGAATGTCTTCGGATTTAGCCCATTCCAGGACAGCTTGCTGTTAGGAAATCCTTCCACTTCAACAAGATTTCCCCCTTAGACAGCCGCATCTCTCTCCAGAGATTGTATTGCAGCTGGGAGGGTAGGATCAAGCACTGATGTGGTGGCGTTATGTGACGCCACACCAGTTTTCCTATCACATCCAGGCAGATGTGACGCATCCTCAACAGCAACTACAGCTAAGCTTGCTATAGAGAGTTGGGAATCAGCAGCTGTAGCAGCCTTCTTCTTGCTGCGCGGGGCCCTTTTCACCAAGGATGCATCGTCATCTGAGGAAGAGGCTTCAAGTTCAGGTTCAGCCTCCCTTAAAATCCTCTTGATGACGGGAAGAGGATCTTGAACGTTCTTTTCTTTTTCGTCTCCCCCGCTGCATACTGCTTCATCTTGCAGGGCTAGAGTTGCATTCTTTTTGTCTTTTATTTTCTTCCTCGCAACCCCAGCTCCTGTTGCCTTCGGTTGGGTCATACCCTTCTTCTTCTCCCCGAGATACTTTCTGATGGGGATGAGGGTAGGTGCTGCAAGTTGAAGACCAAGCTTGCAGAGCAGAGAACAGATGGTGATACCATAGCTTCTTCGCTCTGTTATCTTCTCTGCCTCCTCCCCAGTCTCTTCATGATAAACCTTGCCCAGTTTATCTTTTCTCCGACCATGATAGCGGACATGATCCGGAACTGAAAATCCGTGCACTTGTCGTAGCTTCCCGTTCTGCCTTCGATGGAGTACGTACAAATGTCATGTAAGAGTTCAAACACCGGCTTGAAGAGTTTCTTAGGGGCGCTTTTCTTGATCTCAGTCCCAGCATCCCTTGCTCGAAAGAGATCCCACATCTCTTGAGCGTTGTGCTTCCCATAAGTCACAAGCTGACTTGGGGTCATACCTCCAGCAGACATGCTGAAGGTTGCAGCGATGTCTCTCACAGAGAGAGATCACTCTTCTCCATCTGTATCCATCCGGAACAGGATGCAATTCCTCTCCTCCGCTGTCCTAGCGTAGGAGTAGAAGCGCTGTACTGACTCCACCGAGTAGTCGGCATAAACAGTGGTCAACAGCCCCATGACCTTAGTCCTCTTAAGGGCATCAAAAATCCTCTGAATCAACCCATTGTCAAATAACCCTGAAGCATAAACGTGCTCCTGGTTGATCAAGCGACCTTCCAGAACGATGGATTGTCTGGCTGCCATGGTTTTTCTATTTTTCTGAGAGAGAGAGAGAGATGAAAAGTTTCGAAGATTTGGACTTAGGAAAATTTCACGAAAAGAAACTTCTCTTCTTGGATAATGGTAAAACAAGATTTCGAATTAGGGCGGTTATGGATGTTATGGCTGATCTCAAGGGACGTGTAGTAAGATCGACGACTGAAATTAATCAGAGGCAAATGATCTTACGATCCAAGAAAAAACGGAGATGTCAAATCGTCGCTAATTATTACAAGGTACATGGGCAACTGACCGCATCCTTTCCACTTTCCGACACGCGTAGACATGCATTAAATGCTGAAAGACATGCGATTTTCCGTCTAAATAAATGTCTTTTTAAGGTTACAACATCCTTGGTACGAGGTTGCAGTGTAATGAATACATATTTGAAATAAATGCTGTAACCTGGTACTGCTTACACTCCCGTTAACTGCTGTACTGTAAGAATAAGGAATGCAACGCTGTTTGAACCCAGCGCTGTATGAAGGCGTAGCTTACAGTACTATATTTACTGCTTCTCGTAAGCATGCAGAGACTCCCCCTTGGCTTTTGCACCATCTTTTTCACCTCATAACTTAAGAATTCCCAGCTCATTTCTTAGCATAGAAAACCTTGATTCACTCAATGGTTTAGTGAATATATCTGCAACCTGGAGATCCGTATGAACTTTTTCAAGCACGACATCTTTCTTTTCCACGTGATCTCTTATAAAGTGATGTCGAATGTCGATATTCTTTATTCTTGAGTGAAAAATGGGATTATGAGTAATTGCTATCACGCTTGTATTATCACAGAGAATTGGAGTCTCTTTTTCTTCAATCCCATAATCTCTAAGTTGCTGATGTATCCAGAGGATCTGCGCACAACAACTTCCTGCTGCAACATACTCTGCTTCTACTGTAGAGGTTGCAATTGAAGTTTATTTCCTGTAAAACCATGAAATAAGTCTATTTCCTAGAAATTGACAAGTCTCACTGGTACTTTTCCGATCAATCTTGCAGCCAGCATAATCTGAGTCAGAATAGCCTTTTAGCTTGAATCCTCCTTCCTTGGGATACCATAGGCCTACATCCTGAGTTCCTTTTAGATATTTGATAATCCTTTTGACCGCTGAAAGATGTGATTCCTTTGGTGCTGCTTGAAATCTCGCACAGACTCCTACTGCAAACATAATGTCTGGCCTGCTTGCTGTTAGATACAGTAGGGATCCGATTAATCATCTGTACTTTGTAATATCTACATCTTTGCCATCTTCATCTTTTTCAAGGCTTATAGATGTAGACATAGGTACTAATGTTGCTGCACCATTCTCCATGCCAAACTTCTTGATAAGCTCTTTTGTGTACTTGACTTGACTGATGAAGGTTCCTGCAGTCAGCTGGTTTAGTTGCAGCCCGAGAAAGAAACTTAATTCTCCCATCATGCTCATTTCAAATTTTGACTGCATCAGGTTGGAGAACTTCTCACATAACTCTTTGTTAGTGGATCCGAAAATGATATCGTCCACATATATCTGTACTAGCAGTACACTGTCTCCATCCTGTATCCTGAACAAAGTCTTTCTTGAAACCATTATTCAGTAGATAGAGAGATAAGATGTCATACCAAGCTCTTGGGGCTTGCTTAAGTCCATATAGGGCCTTGTGTAATCTAAACACCTTCTCTTCTGCTTGATCTTCAAAATCTGGAGGTTGTTCGACATAAACTTCCTCTGTAAGAAGACCATTTAGGAATGCACTCTTCATACCCATTTGATAGACTTTGAAATTCATGTGAGCTGCATATGCCAGAAAAATTCTTATTGCTTCCAGCCTAGCTACTGGAGCAAAAGTCTCATCAAAATCAATTCCTTCTTCCTGGCAGTATCCTTTAGCAACTAATCTTGCTTTGCTTCTTACGATAAGTCCAGATTCATCTAACTTGTTTTTGAAAACCCACTTTGTTCCTATAACCCCTTGATGGGTTGGTCTTGCAACTGTCTGCCATACTTGGTTTCTTTCAAAACCATTCAACTCTTCTTGCATGGCCTGTACCCAGTTGCTATCTTGCAGTGCTTCTTCAACATTCTTGGGCTCTGTCTGAGATATGAAGTATGTAAACATTGCTTCATGTGGGATGGACCTTCTTGTTCTTACTCCTATGGATGAATCTCATATTATAAGATCCCTAGGATGATTCCTTAGCCATGTCCTGTCAGGCTCAAAGACATGTGCTGGTGTAGGTTGCTCCTCTTGTTGTTGTATTACAGGGGTTCTGCTGCTGTAAGAATATCTGTTGCATCTAAAGGTGCAACTTCTTCATCTTTGTCTTCTCATGTAGGCATAACTCTTTCTATATAGGGAACATCATTTTCTTTTCTTGGAACTTTATCTACAGCTAACTTTTCTAGCTTCTTGGTGTCACAATGTGGCTCATCAAACACCACATGAATAGATTCTTCAACTACCAAGGTTCTCTTGTTGAATACTCTGAAGGCTCTACTTACAGCAGAGTATCCTATGAACACTCTTTCATCTGACTTTACATCAAAAGACTTCAAATGTTCTTTTCCATTGTTAAGGATATAACACCTGCATCCAAAGATATGCAGATATGAAACGTTTGGTGTATATCCATTCCAGATTTCATAAGGAGTTTTGTCGAGATCCTTGATAATCAAGCATTTGTTCTGTGTGTAGCAAGCAGTGTTGGTTGCTTCAGCCCAAAATCTCTTGGGTATTTCTACTTCTGCTATCATTGTCCTTGCTGCTTCCTTGAGGATTCTATTTCTTCTTTCAGCAACACCATTCTATTGAGGTGTTCTTGCAGCAGAGTATTCATGTCGAATACCATTGTCAGAACAGAATTTCTCAATAAACTTGTTTATGAATTCAGTTCCTCTATCTGATCTTATCTTCATAATGCTCAAGCTCTTTTCATTCTGGATTTTCTTCATGAGATCAGGTAGCTTGTCTTGAGTTTCTAACTTCTTTGCAAGGAAGATAGTCCATGTGTATCTGGAGTAGTCATTCACTACTACAAGTGAGTACTTCTTCCCACTTATGCTTACTAGTTCTACTGGACCAAAGAGATCCATATGTAGAAGATCTAGAATCCTGTGAGATGACTTTTGTATTTTATCTTTGAATGAACTCTTTACTTGCTTCCCTTTCTGACACGCTCGACATACATTCTCTTTCTTATATGCCACATCTGGCAATTCTCTTACGAGGCCTTTCCTTGCTAACTTGTTGATAGTCTTGAAGTTCAGATGACTTAACCTTTTGTGCCATAGCCAGCTAAGCTCTGGTGGACTCTTCACAATGAAGCATGTAGGTTGAGTAGAGGAATTCCAATCAGCTAGATAAATGTTTCCTCTTCTTGTTCCTATAAGTTTGATTTCATTTGATGTGCTGTCTTTGATTAAGCATTTGTTGAGGTTGAATTCAACTGTATATATATCCTTTGTCACAAAACTGACTGATGTCAGAAGGTTGTATCTCAGTCATTTTACATAGGATACATCCTTAATCTTTATGTTTCCTTTGACTAGGTATCCACTTCCTCTTGTGCTTCCTTTGGAATTATCTCCAAAGATAACCTTGGGTCCTTTGCATTCTTGAAAGTCTTCGAGAGCTTCTTTGCTGCCTGTCATGTGTCTTGAGCAGCCACTGTCAATGTACCATACATCACTGCTGCAACCTGGCACTGAAACCTGTAATAATTTCAAACAGATTTAGGTACCCATTTCTGTACGGGTCCTTTAGGGTTAGTTGCTTTTGGAACCCAAACTTTCTTAATAGTCATTGTTTTGCTGTAAGATTTGTTGGTTCTCTGACTGTATGCAGTTGTCCTTACAAACTGCTTGTTAAATGTGTGTGCATTGACAACATGTGTGTTACCAGCACCTCTGTAGTGTGGTCTTCCACCATACTTCCCTTGAGTATATCCTCTTTGAGGTTTAGACATATAAGTCTCAGTATAGGTGGGAATTTTTCTTCTGTGCTGCAACTTAGTGGGTTGCTGCATCATCTTGCTGCATACAGCAGATGGCTTCTGCTGCAGCCAGTTTTTAGATGCAGACTTACTTCCTGCAGTTGAGCATTGGGGTTTCTTCCCCTTATCCATCATTGCTGTTTTGTTCAAGATCTTCACAGAGTTACATAGTAACTCTTTCTCCATTGGGGTTTCAGTTTGAACAAAATTTACAGCTTTGGATGTACTTGCTGTAGTTTGAGAGATGTGATTGCTATAACCTATGCCCGATTTTTCAAAAGGACTTTTGTTTTGGTTTATGCAATCTCTTGCATTCTTGGATGATTTGCTAAACGTGCTTATCGTGGACTGTAAGCTTTCCTTCTCAACTTCTAGCTTAGTGACCAACAGATTTAATCTAGAGACCTCCTTTTGTAGCTTGTTGCACCTTGAGTTATCAGACTCACATGCAACCAGCATCTTGGCAATATCAATGTTCTTACACTTCAGGATCTCATTGTCGATTCTTAGGTTCTCATTTTCAACCTTTAGATCCTCATGGATTGAGTTGATCTACTCAAAGTCACTCATGATCCTCTTTAGAGAGTGAATCATGTTCAGCTCCTCACTTTCGAGTACAGACAGCGGTGGATAGATTACCTCATCTTCTTCACTGTCTTCGCAGTCTTTAGCCATAAGGCATATCGGCGCTTCTTCATCAGAGGATGAGGTTTCAGTGTCGCTATTAGAGGATTCTGCAGCTTTCAGCACCTCTTTTGAGACTGCTGTATCCTTGGCTTTCTCCATTTCTCCTATGAGAGCTCGAAGCTTGTATCTTTCCTCTCTTCTTTTGTCTCTCCTCCGTTCTCTCTCTCCTTCTGGATACTTGTACACCGTTGGATATGGATAATTTCTTGTATAATGTCCTGGTTTCCTACAATTATAACACAAGTCAACATTACTTGTATTTTGCTGTGGAGAGAAGGTTACCTGATGAGGTGGATGACTTCTTCTGAAGTCATTCCTCTTGTTGAGGTTGGTGTTATTGCTGTTGTTGTTGTTGCTCTTCACAAATCTTCTAAATTTCTTTAGAAGCAGAACCATTTTCTCTTCAGTAACTTCTGCTGTAACCTCTGTTTACTTACTGCAACTAGTGGTTGCTGTATCCTTGGGGTCTTTGGCAGTTAGCGCTGTCACTTTGGAGCTCGATTCTTCGGACTCCTTTCTTCATCTATTGATGTCATACTCAAAAGCTTTGAGATCAGAGAATAGGTCGAATGTACTTATGGACTTCAAATCCATAGACACTCTCATGGCAGTGGTCTTGCTGTCCCACTCCGCAAGTAGGGCTCTCAACACTTTCATATTTTTCTCCTTTTGAGTGTAGTGTTTGCCCAGAGCTTCTAGTTCATTTATAATGGATGTGAATCTTAAATCTAGTTGCTCAAGAGTCTCTTCATTCTTCATTTCGAAGAGCTCAAATAGTTGGGTAGCATTGGAGATCTTGTTGTCTTTAGTGAGCTCAGTCCCCTCACATATCTGCTCCAGCTTTTTCCATATTTCTTTGGATGTTCTGTAAGTCTTGACTTTGTTGAACGTGTCTTTATCCAAAGTAATGAATAGAGCATTCTTGGCCACATTGTCTAGGTTGGCTCTCTTCCTATCTTCATTATTTCATTCAAGTCTTGGCTTGACTAGGAAGGCTGGTGGTGGTTGTGCTCTTTCTTCTAAGTCTCTACCTAGCACTGGATTCACCTTTGTGGGAATGATTGGTCCTTCAGTGATGACCGTCCACATTTCGTCATTCATGGCTGATAGATGTGCTTGCATTCTTATCTTCCAATCGTCATATTCTTCTATGGAAAAATAGGTAATTTGTGATTAGAGGAATCCATGATATGCTTTTAAAAATGAGTTTTAGATGCAGAGAAAACAGCGAGTTTAAGGCGGATCTGGGTAGATGACCAAATAAGTTGGCTTTTAACCCAACTCGCTCTGATACCACTTGTTGGTCCCAAGTGGTGTTTGAGGTTCAGAGGGGGGGTGAATGAACCTTGGTCGATTTTGAAAATATATCGAAAAAACCTTTCTGTTCTGCAAGTTACTCGAACTTGCAGCGCTAGACAGTTACTGCTTACAGCACTAGGATGCAGTGCTGCACGCTGTAACTTGAGTTTATACGTAGTGGAAAAATAAGATGAATAACACAAGGCTCGTTTTCTCAAATATGCTTCTTTACAGACTGTTTTATGCTTATGTCATAGATATGAAAAATACAGAAATAAACACAGACAAGAAAACAATAAGGCACTTATGGTTTATAGTGGTTCGAATGTGGTGTAATCCTTCTACGTCCACTCTACTGCTCCTCGAGCAGGAACTTTGTTAAGCAAGATTGAATTACAGGACCTTCCTAACAATCTATCAACTTACAAAGAAACAACCTACTGAAGTCCAGCGTACACACAACAACTGCAAACTTCAAAGGCTAACCCACACAGGGTTCTACACTCTAAAAATGGTGATAACCAAAGATACACAGTTGGTTCATTTCAACTTCCAATTCAGAATATTCATACCGAAGTCTGGTCACATAATACTAAGTTATGTAATTGTAAAAACTTATATTTTGACATGTTTAATTATAGATACTCTTAATATTCAATGAATACACATACACAGCTTTGAAAATATTTATTGTACAATAAATAATTTTTCGATGCCTTCAAATGATAAATTAATTATGTGTTTATAATTTAATTGGTTTTGCTATTTTTAATTTACTCCTATTGTTTTGTCTTCATATAATTTTCTTCTTACTTTGAAAAGATTAAATATGAACAAAAATTAAAATAATGTGATTACAAATCTAAAAACGTTGTGTATGTGAAACCCAAATTTGGAAAACTTGGGAGTAAAATTAAACTTAATGTATTATTTAATGTATCCAAGTAAATCTAAAATTTGGGTTTAGATTTATTAATAAGTTACAAATTATAATTAGGTATGTGATACCATAATCTGTGAGTTGATATGTAGAGTTTAAACCACATTTACATTTTATTAATTCATTTTAAGATATACCAGATAAATGACTGAAGTTCTAAAATAAAATACTAAATGCACTTAAATACGTAAAAAAAATTATTTCAGAAATATTTATTTTTATTAGATAACTTCTTAAAAGTTTATTTTTTATTTTACTGTAGTTAAATAAATATCATATTTTATTTTGGGTGACGAATTTATTTTTCAAAATTTCATAATTGTAATATATATCTATAAATTTCTTTTTTCATTTATTATTGATGTACGTGTTTATGAATTTTAATTTCTAATTAATTCCATTGGAAAAGTTGACGTGTCATTCAAATAGAGCCCCACTTATCAACATTTAAGAGAACCAAAGAAAGTTGACATGTCATTAAAATAGAGCTCCACTTGTTAACATTTAAAAGAGTCAAAGTCTTCTTTTATATATATAAATTTGATATACAATTTGAGAATTCCATTAAATTAGGAATTAGAGAAGGTCTGCTATGTACCGGATACATGGATCTTAAATCCATGCATTCGGATCAGGTTAGGTTGGGCCGGATCCGGCCTAAATCGGTGCATTTGTTTTTATCCTGACTTTTATGTTATGTTAGTCTTAGTTTTATGTTAAATTAGTCATACATTTAAGTTATATTAGTCATACCTTTATGTCTAAATATATACCTTTAGTGTAACAGTTTAACTTAAAAAAAAACGTTGACCTTTATACTATGTTAGTCATACTTTATGTTATATTAATTATACATTTATGTACAAATTTCATACATTTATAAATACTTTAACTCCAAAAAATATCCTAGCTAAAAACTCTTAAAGTATGATTAACATAATATAAATGTAGGACTAACATAACATAAAGGTATAACACTTGAGAGCGAATGTGGGTGGATTTAGGTGCACCCATCTAAACGCATTGGGGTGAGTTGAGTGAATGAAGTTATAATCCATACACCAAATGTATAAAAGTTTTTGTATGAATTATCCATTCCTTTGATGACTTTATTATAATAAAAAAAAAGAATAAAAGCTTCAAGGGTTCAGTGGGTAATTTCTTCGATGATTTATTTGCATTACTCTATATATATACCTCAACATAGTTGCTTTGGGTTATCTTGACATTTTTTACATATTGTATTCGTGTTATCTTTAAATGATGAATTTATACATTTTATACGTGAGTTATATCATATTTTGTGTTGTTGTCCATATTATCTACAATTCTAATCAAATAATAATAATAATAATAATATGCAAACTTTATTGAGAAGCAATCTTTTTATCACATAATACAAATTGAAGACATAAAAAACTCATATAAACAATATTTTTGTCATATCATACAAAGTGAAAACATAAATCCCCCGAGGAAGTCTAAAAATAGGTATTTAAATGTAAAGGTAAGAATAGTGGAAAACAGAGTATAGCACCAACGACACTCCAGTTTATAATATAACGTTTCTTTTCATCTATTGATATTGCACAAATTAAGTGTGACGTGCATACTGTCTTTATTACTGCTATGTTAATTCATATTCTCATGATATTTATGAACAAGATTCTAAAAAGTAGGGCCAAATAATAGAATTGATGGAAAAATCAGTTTATAATTTATAATACATGAGGATTGCACTATCT
This sequence comes from Scutellaria barbata, assembly GCA_028654395.1. Classification (NCBI taxonomy): domain Eukaryota; kingdom Viridiplantae; phylum Streptophyta; class Magnoliopsida; order Lamiales; family Lamiaceae; genus Scutellaria; species Scutellaria barbata. Next base: position 10,316,659 of record CM053650.1, read on the forward strand.
TAATTACTAGTAACAAGCGCAACAACAAACACTGTTCATGAATGAGTGAAACCGATTGCGATCTCTAATAGTTATTTCCCTATCGTAGACCTTAGAAGCCATCTACATAGCAGAATGATAATCTTGGCATATTCCCAAGCTCTTGAAAATATAAAGAGGCATGACAACTTTCGTGCTAATTAGACCAAAACACAAGGCCAATTTCTCATTATGAGATGGTAAAGTTCGCTCACTTTCCATTTCTCATTGTTATATCCATTATATTATTCAACTCTCCCACTAATATTTTAGTTTTTTTTATTATGTTTTTCTATTTGTTAGTTTTAAATATTAAAATTATAAAGATTCTTAAATTTACATTTCAATTATATTATATATATATATATATATAAATAACTCAAATCAAATTTTCTCAATAGTTTCGATTATTTTACCAAAAAATTATTTCAATTTCCAGCAAATAAGTGTTGTATATTGAAAGCTATAAATGTAATTAGAAGAGTTAATGTTGTTGGTAATATGGCGCTCAATAATGGACAAAGCCTGTGGAACAAATAGAAAACAAATAATAAAATAAGAAAACATGTGACTTATAATAAACCTAATCTATTATAATGAGAACAAACTAGCAAGTCGAGTTGAGAAAATCCTTCTTTTCTTAATTAAGATAAGATTTACCAAAGTTAGTACTAACTGGATTTTGCATATCATCTCCCAAAAATAAAACGATTTTGTCTCTTGAGAAGAGAGCACCACAATTTTCGAGAGCTCCGACAAATTTTTAGTGTTAGAGAACAGAACTTTGATGAAGGTATGAAAAACTATGCAATTTTTCTTAAGGTGTATGATATATTAAGTGTGTCAAAACAATGCATGATGATATAGGTCTTCAATATAGGGTATTACACTCGAGAACTGATGGAATTTTTTCATCCAATAATGGGTCTTTTAACGCAAGATAATGGCTTGTTCAAAAACTGAAATACAAATGAAACGCTTGTTGCCACCCGACGCTACATGTTGCAGGGCCTAAGGCTGTATGCTGCATGCTCCCATTGTATACTGCAGGACCACAACGCAGCAACCGCGGCCCAAAAAGGTAAGGTACATTGAGTAAAACTCGTGTCCTATCCACCCAATTGCAACCCACAGTCCAATTACGAAGGATCAGGAATGAGGTCGAGTGGGGCTTGGGATTGGACCGTCCCATGCCGAGTCCGTGCATGTGCGTGTGTTGCACAAGGATACCACTCCAAAAGTGTATTAATTACTAAGCCCTTTCACAAGGCTTCTTTCATACTTGTATTTACAAGGTCCATCTTTGTATATGGGGTAATTAAGCTCTCTTCTCACACTCGAGGCTTTTACATTTTCATTTCAAGAAGGCTATTTTCAACAATTAATTTCTTACTCACCAAAAACTGCTTTTGAACGATTAAATATTTTGTACTCCTAACCTGAGTCGAACAAAATCGGATACATGGAGGATTAGAAACAACCGATTATAAATCAAATCGATCACAATTCTGAGTAAGGAGGCCAACCAGAAATGCTCGAGCCGACCAGAAGTGCTCGTGCCGACCAGAAGAGCTCGACTTGATCGAACTCTTAACCAGCTAAGGAGGTCGACAAGAAGTGGACATACCGACTAGAAGAGCTCAATTCAATCGAACTCTTATCCAGCTAAGGAGGCCGACTAGAAGTGGACGAGTCGACCAAAAGAGCTCGACTCGACCAGACTCTTAACCAGCTAAGAAGGTCGACTAGAAGTGGAAGGAACCGACCAGAAGAGCTCGACTCGATCGAACTCTTAACCAGTTAAGGAGGTTGACTAAAAGTGGATGAGCCGACTGAAGAGCTCAACTCGATCGAACTCTTAACTAGCCACAGAGGTCGACCAGAAGTGGATGAGCCGACCAAAAGAGCTCGACTCGATCGAACTGTTAGCTAGCTAAAGAGGTGACTAGAAGTGGTCAAGTCGATCATATATGAATTTTCAGAGGACCAATTTGGGACTCGGTCGACCTGAGATGGCCGACCTGATCAGAGATAATTGGTCCGACCAAAGATACAAAAACTTAGAAGGCCTGAAAATACTTAGCCGACCAGAGAATCGACAGTCTATGTAAGTCATCTAAGGAAGAGTTAAATCCATGGGGAACTTAGATGACCAGAGAACACAAAATCAATCTCATTTGAAAAGAGCTCATTGGTCCCCCGATTCGAGCTTGGCTAAAACATAAGACCTGGTAGGTAATCGAGAAGAGCCGATCAGGATCGACTTAGTGCTGGTTAAGAAATGACAATTACCGACCCGACCAGAATTAGGTGAGGAAGACTAGGAAAATTGATAGGTAAGGCTCCGAAAAGACCATTCTAATAATTATCCTACAAAACAGGAAGTAGGGGGAGCAAGTTAACTCCCCACTTCCTTGAAAATAGGAGGTGGTTGAACAACATATCGCGGAGAGGTGGGTGTAACCTCTCACTACTTGTATTTTTTTCTCTATAAATAGTAGAAATTAGAACTTAGAAAGGGTTGGTTTTTTAGTAGGAAAATCAACCACAAGAGAGTTCATTTCTCTCACATAAATTAAATACGATTCTGGCAGGCCACCATAAACCGACCAGGATCAGCCGACCTAATTTATCAGAGTAGGCTATGAATGCAGTGTTTTCTACACTTTTCATTTAATTTCTTCATCCGAATTAGTTCATTTTAATTGAATTTTTCTTAATTTGAGTGTTTGTCTAGAAATTTAATCATTAACAAATTCCGACGTCAACATATATGCCTCGAATATTTATTCCAAACGTAGATTATCTTTCAACACCTAATCCTTCAAAATATTAACTTTTTTCCACTTATCTATTGGTTAAAGTGGTGCCACCTACCACTTATATCAAACCAATTTCCAACAAATGTGTGATTCAATAACAAACCAAAAAAAAATATTAATGGGAACAAAAAATGTGATCAAAACTTGAACTTGAACAAATTACTATGTTTTAAGTGGAAAAAAAAAACTATTTCAGTGATGACCCTCCATAAATTCATTTATATAAATCAAACTTAAAATTGTAAAAATAAGAAGTTAAATACAATGTTTATAATCCAAGGAATATGAATGGGATAAGAACTATCAAAGATACTTAACAGATGAGAATTGTTAACTACTAAGTCATCTGTTGAAATAATTATGAAAATGGGTTGAAAGTTCATCGGACCCTTATACACTCTTCTAGGATTTATTTAATATACAATTTGAGAATTCCACTAAATTATGAATTAGAGAAGGTCTATTATGCACCAGATGCATAGATCTTAAATCCATGCATTCAGGTTGGGTTAGGTTGGGTTGGATTCGGTTCAAGTCTGTGCATTTTTTAACCTGATTTTTATGTTATGTTAATTATATTTTTATGTTATATTAGTCATACATTTATGTTTAGATATCATACTCTTAATGCAATACTTAACTTTAAAAAAAAATCCGCTGACCTTTATATTATGTTAGTCATATTTTATATTATATTTATCATACATTTATGTATAAATATCATACTCTTATAAAATACTTTGACTCCAAAATCATAATTTTTTGTGTATAATTATCCCTTCCTTTAATGGCTTTGTTGTATTAAAAAAAAGAAAAAATAAAAGCTTCAAGGGTTCAGTGGGTAATTTCTTCGGTGATTTATTATAATATATATATATATATATATATATATATATATATATATATCTTCACATTTTTTACATATTGTATTTGTGTTATCTTTAGGTGATGAATTTATATATTTTACACACAAGTTATATTATATTTTGTGTTGTTGTCCATATTATCTACAATTCTAGTGAAATAATAATAATAAGAGTTTATTATTTTTTTTACACCGTAATTTAAAGGGTCTAACAGTTTAGAACTTTAATTTTTTGGGCTGGCAATTTAGTACTTTATCGTTTTCGGCTTCTGAATTTTGCCAAATTTAAGTTCGAATCACACAATTAAACTCAAATTGCACGTGAATCGCACATGAGCGCTGGAATTCAAGCTTTTCGGTCTAATTTTTGTGACATGTCGTTTATACATCATATATGACATTTCAAATTAAAAAAAATATTATCCATGTGGCCTTTTTAAATTAGAATTGAGTACATCTCATTTTGAAAAAAATTAATTGAAATACATAATTAAAAGAGTAAACTACTTTTTTTGCCCCATAAAGTAGGTGCTCTAACAATTTTGGACTTTTTTGTTTTAGGCTGGCCGATTTGGACAGTAATTTACAAAAATGTGCAATTTATGCCCAATTTCAGCCCGAACTGCTTAATTGGACTGAAATTGCACGTGACATGCACGTGCGGACGTAATTTCAGACTATCAGGCCTAAATCGGACACGCTGGCAATTTTTAATTACGTGGCAATTAAAATTTAGCAAGTTTTAGGGTTCAATTATCATTATCCAAAGTTTTAGAGGTCTTTAAGCATATTCCATAAAGTTAGGGGTGTGGTGCAATATCCATAATATTAGGGGTCAAACTTCAAATTCAGCAAGAATTTAGGATTTTCATTTTGGTCCTTGAACTTCATCAAATTTTCAGAATAAGCCCCTCACCCCAAACCCTAACCTAACCGTCGTCGTCCTCTCCCCCACCGCCGTTAAACCACTATCGACGACTCCATATCATCGACGACCATCCGATGACCAAAACACATATATCCAAAGACACATCGACACACACACAAACGACAGGCGCCGCTGCTCACAGCGGCGCCCAACCCACCTTACCGGCACAACTACGACGCCGGCCACCGCGGCAATTACGTGGCAATTAAAATCCATTCTAGTTAGAATATATTGGTTGTGATACCCCACCCAACAAAAAAAGGGCACAATTTAAAGCTTCATAGTCTCCAATTCTCTGTTTTTTGGGCTGGACGGGGAATCCTCATACGCAATTCTCTCTTCTCTCCCTAATACTATTTCTAATACTATTTCAGACACCCCCACCACCTTCACTGCCCATTACTGAACCCCTGACTAGGGTTTTAACCTTTATTCTGTATTGCTTCCATCTTTCATTACTCAATTCGATGGCGGAAGAACAATCTGCAGCGATGCTAGTGGGAAGCTCGGTGATACCCATAGTGAACAAACTGCAGGACATTTTCGTGCAGTTGGGAAGTCAATCTACGATCGAGTCGCTAGAGGTGGCCGTGATCAGTAGCCAGAGCAATGGTAAATCAAGTGTTTTGGAGGCGCTCGTCGGTCGCGATTTCCTGCCACGTGGAAATGATATCTGCATGCACACGACAGGCGCCGCTGCTAAATTTTAATTGCCACGTAATTAAAAATTGTCAACGTGTCCGATTTAGGACCGATCAGCCTGAAATTACGTTCACACGTACATGACACGTGCAATTTCAGCCCAATTAAGCAGTTCGGGCTGAAATCGAGCATAAATTGTACATTTTTGTAAATTACTGTCTAAATCGGTCAGCCCAAAAAAAAAGTCCAAAATTGCGAGAGCACCTACTTTATGGGGCAAAAAAAAGTAGTTTACTCTAATTAAAATAGAAATACAAATAAATAAAAAATACAAGGTTGTGTTTGGATAGAGTAATTGAAATCCAGGATTTCAAATCCACACAAGTTGGAGTGAATTTGAAATCTATTAAAATAACTCTAAAATTAGTTCAAAATAAAAGTGGTGGATTTGAAATCCACGTCCATCCAAACACCATAAATGGATTTGCTACCATGAATTTCAAATCCCTTCTCAAATCCACCAATTCAAATGGACTCCAAAAGTCCCTAATTGATCCTCTTCTCAACCTTCACGTCTGCGAGCCGTTGGGGCCATGGAGAACACAGGTCTGGTATGCTTCTTCACAAAATTCTCATCGGCGAACTTCGATCCGTAGATCGACTAGCCTCCCATGCCGTTTTCGATGGTGGACCCACCTCTACGGCACATGAAATTAGGGATCACACGTGCAAAGATGAGCCTTGGTAGTGGAGAGGTTTTCCGGATTTGCAGTCGTCCTTCTCTCCAGTGCAGAGTGCACGGAAGTTCTCGGAGGTCTTGGAAATGACATTGGTGAAAAGCTCCTTTCGAATCTGCCGACGCCTTTCTCTCCGATGCAGAATGCACGGATGTTCTCAAAGGTTTTGAGAACGACATCGGCGAAACTCTCCTTCCCGATCTGGGAAATGTGGCTACTTGGTTGCTTCTTCGTCTTATCATAGAGAAATGAAAACTTGGTTGCTCCTTCCAGATCTGAGAAATGTGGTTGGTTGAAGAAATGCAAACAAAAAAAAAAAACTTGGTTGCTTCTTCATCTTGTCATAGAGAGGAACAGGTGGCTGGAGGATGGCCGGAGAAGACAATTGGTTAGTAGGAGGAGCGTTTGAAGTTGTATCTGATTTTTGCCGAATTTTGGGGCCCAATAATTATGGGAAATGTGGTGCATATATTTTTTTTAATTATGTATTTTGATTATGTAATATTTTTATTTGGGAAATAAGGTGTATTTTCTCCCAATAATGAATTAATCCTACTTGCCGTATGACGTGTAAATGTTAATACCAACAAAGATATCACTTGTATAATTATATTACATATATGAAATTAAATTCTTTGTATATAAATGAACTTATATTGTAGTAAATATATTTTATACCTTTTCTTTAAAATTAAATAACTAAAATTATAATGAATACTACATATATCATTTGATTCCTAGAATATCGTGGTTTAGTCCAAACTAAAATGGTGTCTTACTGAATCATATTTAAATATTATATTATATTATAATGTTATATTATACTTATATTTGGATCATCCGTAAAATATGATAAATCTTTTTAATTTAAAAAAAAAATAGAAGAAAGCGAATTATTGTATAGCTAATTAAGATCATAACATTAATTGACTTCTCAAGATTTTCTTGCCAAGAAAATCAAGAAATGGTCCGTCAAAAAATTCCGTGTTGATTTACAGATCCAAGTAATTGACTTACGTTGTTCATGTTAGTGATAAAAGTAGTTAGTTTAGATATGGTAATTAAGTGGTTTCTTGAAATAAATAAATAAATTATCTTTTATTTAATATTAATTTGTACGTGGATAGGGATTATGGAAGAGATCCTGGTTCAGAGCTGCACTCTTTATATAGAACTACTTTAGATATATGGTAAATAAGTGGCTTCTTGAAATAAATAAAACAATTATCCCTTAATTAATATTGATCAAGATCTTATATGAGAGATACACTCTTATATAGAACAACTTTAGATATATGGTAAATAAGTGACTTCTTGAAATAAATAAAACAATTATCCCTTAATTAATATTGATCATGTACAAAACGTACGGACGGGATTGTGAAAGAGATCTCCTAATTAGATATGGTAATTAATAGTTTCTTGAAATAAATCAAGGATGAAACCCACGTACTCTCTATAATTCACAACATAGAAATAATTACGTGAATCGAAAGCAACCGTAGCATTAGGTTTAGATCATATCATCATCAGCCATGGCAATACTGAATTCCTTGTGTCGGAAACGCAAATACGAGGAAGTGAAAGACAAGAGTCAACAACGTGATCATCGGAAAGGCGGCGATCAGGTGTGGGCGGAGTACGTGGGCGACGACGAGTACGAGGCCGTGGGCATCATCAATCGCGGGAGCTACGGTGTGGTGTACAAAGGGCGGCACAAGAAGAGCGGCGAGACAGTGGCCATGAAACACGAATTGCAGGGCTTCTCTCACTCAACCCTACGAGAAATCGGAATCCTCATCGACCTTCCACCTCACCCTTCCATCGTCGAGTTCAAGGAACTGCACCAGGAGCACGAGCGTGGAGGTCGTGCTTTCCTCGTCATGGAGTACATGGAGTCCGATCTCCATAGACACTTGGAGAAGAGAAGATTGAGTTCGAAGCCATTGACGATAACTGAGATCAAAAACTTGATGAAGAAGATACTGGAGGGCCTCTGTTTTCTTCACTCCCGTGGTGTCATGCATAGGGACCTCAAGCCTGCCAACATTCTCATGAACAACAATGGCGATCAGCCCAAGATCTGCGACTTTGGAATGTCGCGTTCCGTGAAGAGCGACTCTGCCTTGTATACTCCCAATCTTGTTACTCTGTCGTACAGATCGCCTGAGCTGCTGCTCCATGGTAGGAGGTATACACCCGCAATAGACATGTGGTCTGTGGGATGCATCATGGGAGAGATGGTGTTGGATGAAGTAGTGTTTAAAGGGGATTCCGAGGTTAGCCAGTTTCTTGCCATACAACGTATGAACTCCGCTGGGATTTACAAAGTGCTTCGACAAAGGTTGTCTCAAGCTGAGACGCGTCCACGAGCGCCTATACTGTCGGCCTCCGGGCTCGATTTGCTTACAAGACTTTTGGCCTTCTCTGTAGACAACAGGATAACCGCGAAAGATGCTCTCAATCACGAGTGGTTCAAGGAAAAATATTATCGACGTGTATAGTTAGTGACGAAGTCGGAAACTTTATTGAGAGGGTCCAACTTACGGTGTATAATATAACGTTTCTTTTTATCTGTTGATATTGCACAAATTAAGTGTGACGTTCATAGTGTCTCTGTATTACGGTCATGTTAATTCATACTCTCATGGTATTTATGAACAAGATTCTAAAAAGTAGGGCCAAATAATAGAATTGATTTAAAAATAAGTTTATAATTCATAATACATCAGGATTGCACTATCCTAATTACTAGTAACTAGCACAACAACAAACACCGTTCATAAATGAGTGAAACCGATTGCGATCTCTAATAGTTATTTCCGTATCGTAGACCTTAGAAGATATCTTCATCATGGATTGACAATCTTGACATATTCCCAAGTTCTAGAAAATATAAAGAGGCGTGCCAGCTTTTGTGCTAATCAGACCAAAACACAAGGCCAATTTCTCACTATGAGATAGCAAAGTTCACTTTTTTTTTTTTTTTCCATTTTTGGTTGTTATATTCATTATATTATTCAACTCTTCCATCAATATTCTAGTTTTTTTTTTATATTTTTCTCTTTGTTAGTTTTAAATATTAAAATTATAAAGATTCTTAAATTTACATTTCAATTATATTATATATAAATAACTCAAATCAAAATTTCTCAATCGTTTTTATGATTTTATCTAAAAATTATTTTAATTACATAATTAATAATTTTAGAAATTTCACTATTCTTTTAAATAAACCCATTTTTCTCTAACTTTTTTAATTATAATTAAAAATATATAAAGAATTTGGAAGAGGATTGTGTTTATATCATATGTTTCCTGCACAAATAAGATACATATTTACATTTTGTATAGTTAATTACATATTATATTTTATTGAGAATAATTTAAAATTATTTGTTATTATTGTTATTATAAAAAATTTATTTTGGTTATAATTAATAATGTTTGAGCATATAATTATTCAAATTTAAATAAACAAAGTAACTCATTTGTCTTAATTAGTTAATATAATTAGGATTAATTTCCATTTTGATCCTATATATATGGCTCTTTTTATTTTTTGATAATCAAATATACGTTTTCCAATTTTGGTTCTATATGTTTTAATTTTAGTTCATTTTTTTAATATTTATTTTGTATGTTTTAAGGAAAAATATTATCGACGTGTATAGTTAGTGACGAAGTCGGAAACTTTATTGAGAGGGTCCAACTTACGGTGTATAATATAACGTTTCTTTTTATCTGTTGATATTGCACAAATTAAGTGTGACGTTCATACTGTCTCTGTATTACGGTCATGTTAATTCATACGCTCATGGTATTTATGAACAAGATTCTAAAAAGTAGGGCCAAATAATAGAATTGATTGAAAAATAAGTTTATAATTCATAATACGTCAGGATTGCACTATCCTAATTACTAGTAACTAGCGCAACAACAAACACCGTTCATAAATGAGTGAAACCGATTGCGATCTCTAATAGTTATTTCCCTATCGTAGACCTTAGAAGCCATCTACATAGCAGAATGATAATCTTGGCATATTCCCAAGTTCTTGAAAATATAAAGAGGCATGACAACTTTCGTGCTAATCAAACCAAAACACAAGGCCAATTTCTCACTATGAGATAGCAAAGTTCGCTCACTTTCCATTTCTGGTTGTTATATCCATTATATTATTCAACTCTCCCACTAATATTCTAGTTTTTTTATTATATTTTTCTATTTGTTAGTTTTAAATATTAAAATTATAAAGATTCTTAAATTTACATTTCAATTATATTATATATATATACTTAAATCAAATTTTCTTAATAGTTTCGATGATTTTACCCAAAAATTATTTCAATTTCCAGCAAATAAGTATTGTTTATTGAAAGCTATTAATGTAATTAGAAGAGTTAATGTTGTTGGGTAATATGGCCCTTAATAATAGACAGAGCCTGTGGGGCAAATAGAAAACACATAATAAAATAAGAAAACATATGACTTATAATAAACCTAATCTATTATAATGAGAGGAAACTAGCAAGTCGAGTTGAGGAAATTCCTCTTTCCTTAATTAAGATAAGATTTACCAAAGTTAGTACTAACTGGATCTTGCGTATCATCTTTCAAAAATAAAACGACTTTGTCTCTTGAGAAGATAACATCATAATTCTTGAGAGCTCCGATGAATTTCTAATGTTAGAGAACAGAGCTTTGATGAAGGTATGAAAAACTATGCAAATTTTCTCAAGGTGTATGGTATATTAAGTGTGTCAAAACAATGCATGATGATATAGGCCTTCAATATAAGGGGTTACACTCGAAAACTTATGGAAATTTTTTGTCCAATAATGGGTCTTTTAAAGCAAGATAATGGCTTGTTCAAAAATTGAAATACAAATGAAAAACTCATTGCCACCCGACACTACATGTTGCAGGGCCCTAAGACTGTACGCTGCATGGTCCCGTTGTATACTACAAGATCACAACGCGGTAACCACGACCCAAAATGGTAAGGCAGGTTGAGTAAAACTCAAGTCCTGTCCACCGAAGTCCAACCCACTGTTCCGTTACGAAGTATCAAGAATGAGGTCGAGTGGGGTTCGGGACCAGACTGTCCCATGCCGAGTGCATGCGTGTGCGTGTGTTGTATAAGCATACCACTCCAAAAGTGTATGCTACACTCAATCCACCATGCCTCCATCAAATCCACCACAAATTTCAATGCTAGTAATTATCACATATCAAATTGCTATACACTACAAGTTATAATCTAATTACATATATCATTGTGTAGTATATTATGTGTGTACAATATATATGTATATAATTAGGAATCTGTTAGATCTATTATTTGGCTCCTCACATTACAAATGCAACACTTATACACACCTCTTTCTCTCCCCTCCCCTCCATTTGAAGCTCTCCCCCCCTCTCTCTAGCATACTCCATCTTCTCTCTACAAACCTCCCCACCTAAAAGCCCTCATTTCCACCTTCAACAAAGTTGGAAATTCAAGAGTGAAGAAAGGATAAGGAATCCTTCAAGACAAGAAGCTAGGTAGAGTTCAAGGACTCTTTGGAGTGCAACTCCAAAGGTATTTTGCCTTTTTCCTCACCCATCTTCTTCCTTAGAAGCATGATTAGGTCCTAATCTTGTGTTGCATATAAGATTTAAGTGAGTTTTCCTACAAATGTGATAAAATGGTTGGATGTCTTATTCTAGGTAGTGGATTCTTAAAATATGTTAAATTTGGGTAATGATTGAGCAAATGCATGTTGATTTAGTCATTGCATGTTTGATTTCTTTACCCCAAACACATTGCATGTATGATTAAAGAGTGATTTTTTACTAATGTGAAGATATTTGTTCAATAACTTATTTATAATGTATGATATTTTCAAGCTCGTGTAGTACTCGCCCCTATCTCTTTAAGCTTATGCACTCCACTCGTTGTCTACTAAACGAGCGTTGGAGGAATTTTATTATTTATTAAGAATGTATGATCTAATGTTTCTTTAAGTTTAAAAGTCTTGCAGGATAGCACTCCGAGGAGACTGAGTTCGATCGTAATGCACTCAAGACGCACGAGTAATGAACGAACGAAAAAAAAAGGAAGATAAGTTATACATAAAATAATTTTAATAATTAATATAAGAAATGTGACTTATGTGTTTAATTATAATTAGGTAGATTTTTATTACATAGTTTATGTGCAATAAGGTATGTGACTATTATGATATGTTAAATTAAATATTTTTTTTCAAACATATTTATGTGACTTAAATGATGTGCTAATTTGATCATATTTGCATGCATAATTGTTTTGACTAAATATTACTTTTGCATACTACTTTAGATAGAACTACACTCAATTCACCATGCCTCCATCAAATCCACCACAAATTTCAATGTTAGTAATCATCACATATCAAATTGCTATACACTACAAGTTATAATCTAATTACATGTATCATTGTGTAGTATATTATGTGTGTACAATATATATATGTATATAATTAGGAATGTGTTAGATCTATTATTTGGCTCCTCACATTACAAATGCAACACTTATACACACCTCTTTCTCTCCCCTCCCCTCAATTTGAAGCTCTCCCCCTCTCTCTCTAGCATACTCCATCTTCTCTCAACAAACCTCCCCACCTAAAAGCCCTCATTTCCACCTTCAACAAAGCTGGAAATTCAAGAGTGAAGAAAGGATAAGGAATCCCTCAAGATAAGAAGCTAGGTAGAGTTCAAGGACTCTTTGGTGTGCAACTCCAAAGGTATTTTGCCTTTTTCCTCACCCATCTTTTTCCTTAGAAGCGTGATTAGGTCCTAATCTTGAGTTGCATATAAGATTTAAGTGAGTTTTCCCACAAATGTGATAAAATGGTTGGATGTCTTGTTCTAGGTAGTGGATCCTTAAAATATGTTATATTTGGGTGATGATTGAGCAAATGCATGTTGATTTAGTCATTGCATGTTTGATTTCTTTACCCCAAACACATTGCATGTATGATCCAAGAGTGATTTTTTACTAATGTGAAGATATTTGTTCAATGTCTTATATATATGGTTCATCCTTAAAATATGTTACATTTGGGTGTTGATTGAGCAAATGCATGTTGATTTAGTCATTGCATGTTTGATTTCTTTACCCAAACACACTGCCTATATAATCTAAGGGTGATTTTCTACTAATGTGAAAACATTTGTTCAAAGTCTTGTTTTATATGGTTGATCTTTAAAATATGTTAAGTTTGGGTGTTGATTGTACAATTGCATGTTGATTTAGTCCTTGCATGTTTGATTATCTTGTCTAAACTCATTACATGTGTGATAAATTGAGTCAAGATGGTTTATTTGATGTTAATAGAGTTATAAGAGCTAAATCTTCATTTGAATTATGAAAATAGGTTAGTTAATCAAGTTGTGAAATTTTTTAGAAATGTCAGTCCACTTTGTCGATTTTTATAAAGATATATACTTGGAGTTTTTCAAAACTGTTTTAGTATGTTATACTACATGAAGTGTTGAGTCTATGATTAAATGTTGGTAATATTTGGAGCAGTTTACGAATTATTATGATTTTTCAAAGATAGTCTAGTTCAAGTTGAAATTATCCAGTTTCAGACCTCAGAAATATAATTTTATAAATTTATTCAATTATAATTTTTCAAAACTATTTTAGTATGTTATACTACATAAATTCTTGAGTCTATGATTAAAATTTGGTAATATTTGGAGTAGTTTATGAATTATAATGATATTTCAAAATAAGTCCAGTTTCGAATTTGAGATTCTGCAGTTTTGGACCTTAGAAAATTAATTATATAAAATCGGTCCATTATAATTTTTCAAAACTGTTTTACTATGTTTAAGTGCATGATGTTAGAAGTTTAAATTATTAATTTCAGAAGGTTTCAGTAAATATACAATTTACGGTGAAATTTATTAAACAGACTGGTTATAGAGTATTTTCGAAATTTTTTTGATTATAGTAAATGATTTATTAAAGCTTTTGTGATTCGAATTTATTCCTAATATTTTAGCATGGATAACTAAGGGTTATTATGTAAATGTATGCTTGTTTTCATGAATTTTGGATGACCGTTTAAATTATGAAAAAATTATTGTGATATACATATTTTATATGTATGATAAGCATGTTAGGTTAGTTAAGTATGATACAATTGAAATGCAATTGAAAGACTAAGAAATTATGAACGTGCCGAGTGCAGTATGAGTGACCGGATTCTTCAGGAGCCATCCCAACTTTCGAATCAACGTCGAAAGTGGGTAACATTTATTTACATTTACATTGATTAGAATAACTTCTATGTTGAGTATGATAAAATGAAATGACATCTTCGGGTGAAGTACCAGGTTGACAAACCTTGAATGCCTGGTTTTCGGACCTTAGATGTTTATGCCAGGTTTTCGGACCTTGGAAGATGATGTTTCAGTGTATTGGTTAATCTCTTTAATGTAATAGTTCATAAACATTATCCATTAAGATTTCTCAAATCTTATGTTGCTATGTTTTAAATATTTTCAGGACCCCCTTACAACGAAGCGGATGAGTAGCCAGCTGTATGGACCCCTCTCTAGAAGCCTATATATATTATATGTTTTTAATATATGTTAATATGTATGAAGTTAATATGCTTAATGCCTCTTTTGATACTTTCGAGGTTGGTTTAAGTGAATTTTTAAAACATCTTAAAAATATCGAGGTTTTGATTTACAAATGTGGGTAGAACACGAGTTAAGTTTCTTGTATGCTAAACTTTTCGTTTTAAAATAGAAAGAAAAAAAATATACTAGTGTTTAGTGAAGTCTTCCGCTGAGATTATTTACGAAAATTATTTAAAATGAAAAACTATTATTTCCTTTATGAATATTTTAAGTAATTAAAGTATTAGTGTGTCTCAACCCTACAAAGATGGGTTGGGGTGCTACACATCTACCATTTATATTAAACCAATTTTCAACAAATGTGTGATTCAATAACAAATCTAAAAATAAATATTTAATGGAAACAAAAAATGTGACCAAAACTTGAACTTGAATAAATTATTACGTTTTAAGTATAAAAAAAAAAACTATTTCAGTGATGACCCTCCATGAATTCACTTATATAAATCGTACTTAAAGTTGCAAAAATAAGAAGTACTGTTAATAATTCAAGGAACATGATTGAGATAACAACTATCTAAGATACTTTACAGATGAGAATTGTTAACTACCAAGTTACAATTATGAAAATGGGTAGAAAGTTCATCGGACCTTATAAACTCTTCTCGAATATATTTGATATACAATTTGAGAACTCCATTAAATTATGAATTAGAGAAGGTCTACTATGTACCAGATGCATGGATCTTAAATCCATGCATTCGGATTGGGATAGGTTGACTGGATCCGGCCTAGATTTATAATCCAAACGCATTGGGGTGAGTTGAGTGCATGAATTTATAATCCATACACCAAATGCATAGAAGTTTTTTGTGTATGAATTATCCCTTCCTTTGATGACTTCAAGGGTTCAGTGGGTAATTTCTTCGATGATTTATTTGAATTAATCTCTATATATATATATATATATATACCTCAACATAGTTGCTTTGGGTTATCTTGACATTTTTTATATATTGTATTCGTGTTATTTTTAGATGATGAATTTATACATTTTATAGACGAGTTATAGCATATTTTGTGTTGTTGTCACGCTCCATTTTCGATACAAAAATAAAATATAAATTTTTAACGTTTTGGGCGTCCAGCAATTTAAAACAAACTAAAACCGAAGGTTAAAAAAATATCCATCCAAAAATACAAGGTTTACATAAAATATTTAAGTTATCAGAGACAGCAGCAAAAATATATTTACGGGCCATCAGACTTAATTTACAACCCTTCAAAAATAACTTGTTAAATTACATCAAAAATATATATATATATATATATATATATATATATATATATATATATATCTATATGCATCTTTCTTCACATTCTGCTCCCCATCTCCGAATCTATAAAAGAAAACATATAAAGGGGGTGAGCGTATAAAATACACTCAGTGGGATTACACTGTAAAGGGGTTTCAATTCATAAATACACCAAATAATCACATTCCATTACATGACTTATAATTAATTTAAATATAAGCATTCTTCATAAATCAAACATCATTCACCTTCATTCCCATATTTACGGTTTTTAACCATATTGCAAACATCACTTTTCACATAATTTACGGTGCTTAGCCGTCATGAAAGCATTTTGCGATTCTTAGCCGTCGTGAAAACATTTTATGGTTATTAACCGTCATGATACGTGTCACGCCCCATTTTCTTATAGAGAATTTATCAGAGTTTTCCACACGGGCATGCAGGAAGAAGAAAAGAGGTAGGAGACGAACAAAAGATATTACATAATAACCATTGTCTTCAACCGAATTAACATAATATTCACAGCGGAAAAACATCAGGATCTCCCCTCCCAAACAGACCTTATCATCATGATCTCACATCCCTGAATACACATCATTTAACCACCAAACATGGATTTCTTACAACATTGTTTTATAAAGAGAAAGTTGATAAACATCATATTACAATAATTTACAGATCCAGAAATGTAGCACCTCCTCTCTCCTTCTAGGGTTCGTCAAGCTTATCACTTCCTGTAATGTGAATTACAGAATAAGGGGTGAGTGCGTTGAATACACTCGTGGGGGTAAAATCCGTGTCTAAAACTTTGACAGACATTTAAATTAGAAATAAGCATAATCATCACGAAACACAGCACAAAATATGCACAACAGACATTAGAAATGGTAAGGGACGAATAGGTGCGGGCATCGCCCGTCTTATCCCCTAAAACGATCTCAAATACCGCTGGTGCATTTCAAAGACCACCAAACCTTTCATAGAAGAATGGAGATAAGGGACGAATGCATGAAGGGGCGCCTCAGCGGGCCCACCCCTCACAGTAATAAGTATGTCACAGAAAATATAATCACAGCATTTAGTATTCCTCAATCATGCTTGGAATAGGGAAAACTGTAAACAGATAAAGAGTTAGAAATTACCCCCACCTTGTTCGGTGGTTACCACGTGAGTTGCAAGTGTCCAATATCACGTATCCCAAGGCTTCAATCCAACAGGTAGCCTACATAATTTACGATGTTTTCTTAATTCATTATAATCTATAATTAAAGAATTAACCGATATCAAATCGAATATTATCGATCGAGATGAGACGAATCGGAACGGTAGGCCTAACGATTGAGGTTGAAGAAAACGAGAGAGAAATATCAGTTTATGAGGCTGAGATGAAAGAGAAAGAATTTTGGATCACAACAAAAAAAAGAATGAGCTCAATCGGAGTTGAAAGGGTTGACTTTGACCGGGACCCACGACCCCCGGTCAATGATATTTTATTGGCAACGTCTCGATGATAAAGTACGATGCAAAGAAAACGAGTTTCGGATCGAAAACGAATCGAAAATACGACGTCGCGCGTGTTCCCGTCGGCTGCCTAGTTTTCTAGGCAGCAGTGCCCAGACCTCCCGTCGTCGGCCTGCTCAAGCAGCCTACTTCCCGCAACCACCGGCTGCGGCGGAGCCACCCTATGCCATCGACCCTTAGCCCTCCGGCTAGCTCGTACCGCCGGCTACCAGATCCGGCCATCCTTCACCGGATTCTGGCATGAATAGTGTCTCAAAAACAGCCTCAAAAACCCTTCTTCAAACACAATTTACCCAAACACAATGCAACAACTACTTTTCCAATCCATTTTCCGGCACCGGCGCCACCATCCATGGCGGCGCCACCCCTCCAGTGGCTAGCCCACCACTCTGGAAGCCCTTCCGATGCCTGCAACCTCGAGAAAAAGAGCGAGAGAGAGAAAAACGGGAGAGAGAAAAGGTGGCAAGAAACAAGGGTTGGGGTTTTGGAGATGGTTTTTCGCCGTTTTCCGGCGAACGGAGAATCGGAATTGAATTGTGGAAGTTGTCCTAGACTCGTATCGTCGAGGGCTACGTTATATACGAAAATCAGCCGAAACGTACGGGTTTGAATTTTTCCAGCGATGGCAGGAGCGGTTTTTCGCCATTTTCTGGCGAACGGAGAATCGGAATTGAATTCCGGAAGTTGTCCTAGATTCATCTCGTCGAGGGCTACGTTGTGTACGAAAATCAGCGAAAACGGACGAGTTTGACTTTTTCCGGCGAACTCCGGCGGCGGCTCCGGCGGCGGCGGCTCCGGCGACGGAATATAAAATTAAAAGGAAAGAGAGAGGAGAGAAAGACTTACGTGTATTCGACGCTTTTTGGCTCGTTCGAAGAAATGGTGAAAATGAAATCGAATGAGGGCCTATTTATAAAAAAATTTGAAAGTTAATATTCATGATAAGATTTCGTTTCTCGTTTTTCCGAAACATCGTATTTTGCCCTTTTCTTCGCCGTTTGAGCTACAGGTGTCCGATTGACCTCTAGTTCGTTTCTATCTTCTCATTTTTCCGTTACGCATCTAATGATATAAAAATATTTTATTTTCCATGTCTATGAATTTTATCCATTTAAAACCTATCGTTAAACACATACCTGAAACGCACATAATTAAATTAAACACTCAAGAATTAATACACATAAGATATTTCAATTAAGGTTTACTTATTTAATTAACCAATTATGATTCGTTTTTGTCCTGGACGTTACAATACGGTGATCAGCCGTCTTTATGCGAGCCCTAGCCGCCTTGCATATGCATGCACATGCGCACATAGTTTCATCACATATTCACATATCAAACATTCACATAGAAGCACAGGTACTGAACAAAACACTAAATTTTCCATTCATCATACGTCATAACACGTTTATTCATATGCACTTCAACATGTCACATTTCACATAATTTAATAATTCACAATTGCAAATAAGTAAACAAAATGTAAATACCGTAACACGCAATATTTCTCCACCTGTAGAGCAGCTGGTCAAAACTTCTAGATTCCCAAACTATATACGGCTCAAACTCTGAAGTATCGCCTACAAACATAAGGGTTCGACTTAGACTCTAATAGAATTATGATCGATTTAAATAAATTAATATCTTTAAGATAAACCCTAATTTTGGAATTAAATATAACTTATTTTGTAATTAAATGTACAATTCATAATCTATATAGATCAATTTGAATTTAATATTTCGGATTAAAATAGATATAAATTTAGGGTTATTAAACCTCAGATTAGAAATAGTAATTAAATCGTAAAATTAATTTAATTAGCATAATATTTATAAGTTTATAGTTTTAGTCTCAAAAGCAATCTTGCGAAACTAGGTTTAACCTATAATTCCAATTAAATCTTTGGTTAAGGTTTATAATAAATAACCTATTAATACTTGATTCAAAATCCGTCTTAAAACTAGATTTATTTACTTATTTCTATAATCATCTAAGGTTTATATCTTAATCGGTGATATACAGAGATCTCAACAATCTAAATTAACTAATATAATTTATCTTTGCAATTTAATTAGAGTCCAAAATTCATATATCAATTTCTATTAATTATAAGATAACATCTATAATTTCCACATACACTAAATTAAATAAATAATAAATAATAAAAGTGTTATTTATCATAATTTTCACAATTTTTTTTAAAGATAAATTTATAATATCGTCATATTTTAGAGAAGACCATGTAATTTCATCCGTACTCAATGTCCGATATTTATATCTACGTAATTATGATACTTAAAGCATAATTTATAAAAGTTAAGGTTATAACCTATCTTTGCCATTAACATTAAATCTCAAAAATTCTATAGAAAATTTACATAAATCAAACATTATGAAAAGTTATGTATTTTTGATAAAATCAAGGGGTCCGTTTATCATTATATAAATTTTTAGGGCCTTAAAACATGCTTTATATAGTAAGAGGAGTAATTTGTAATTTACTAAAAGCTAAGGATTTAATTACAATTTCAGCATAATAGATATTTGCTACTTAGCCCTTAAACTCTATTTAATTTATAAAGGAGAATCCCAGCCCTCCCCCTCCCCTGCTGCCAACCACCGCCACCCACCATCCCTGCCGCCACCGGTTCGCCCTTGCCGGCGACTCCAACACAACCAACCCCCGACTCAACCGACCCCTTCAATAATACAAACAACCACGCAAAAACTCAACACACACGCCCAACACAAAAATAAAATATAAATTTTTTACATTTTGGGCGTCTAGCTATTTAAAACAAACTAAAACCGAAGGTTAAAAAAATATCAATCCAAAAATACAAGGTTTACATAAAATATTAAAGTTATCAGAGACAGCAGCAAAAATATATTTACGGGCCATCAGGCATAATTTACAACCCTTCAAAAGTAACCTGTTAAATTACATCAAAAATATATATATATATCTATATGCATCTTTCTTCACATTCTTCTCCCCACCTCCGAATCTATAAAAGAAAACATATAAAGGGGGTGAGCGTATAAAATACACTCAGTGGGATCACACTGTAAAGGGGTTTCAATACATAAATACACCAAATAATCACATTCTATTACATGACTTATAATTAATTTAAATATAAGCATTCTTCATAAATCAAACATCATTCACCTTTATTCCCACATTTACGGTTTTTAACCGTATTGCAAACATCACTTTTCACATAATTTACGGTGCTTAGCCGTCATGAAAGCATTTTGCGGTTATTAGCCATCGTGAAAACATTTTACGGTTATTAACCGTCATGAAACGGTGATCAGCCGTCTTTATGCGAGCCCTAGCCGCCTTGCATACGCATGCACATGTGCACATAGTTTCATCATATATTCACATATCAAACATTCACATAGAAGAATAGGTACTGAACAAAACACTAAATTTTCCATTCATCATGCGTCACAACACGTTTATTCATATGCACTTCAACATGTCACATTTCACATAATTTAATAATTCACAATTGCAAATAAGTCAACAAAATGTAAATACCGTAACACGCAATATTTCCCCACGTGTAGAGCAGCTGGTCAAAACTTCTAGATTCCCAAACTATCTACAGCGCAAACTCCGGAGTATCGCCTACAAACATAAGGGTTCGACTTAGACTCTAATCGAATTATGATGGATTGAAATAAATTAATATTTTTAAGATAAACCCTAATTTTGGAATTAAATATAACTTATTTTGTAATTAAATGTAAAATTCATAATCTATATAGATCAATTTGAATTTAATATTTCGGATTAAAATAGATATAAATTTAGGGTTATTAAATCTCAGATTAGAAATAGTAATTAAATCGTAAAATTAATTTAATTAGCATAATGTTTATAAGTTTATAGTTTTAGTCTCAAAAGCAATCTTGCGAAACATAGGTTTAACCTATAATTCCAATTAAATCTTTGGTTAAGGTTTATAATAAATAACCTATTAATACTTGATTCAAAATCCGTCTTAAAACTAGATTTATTTACTTATTTCTATAATCATCTAAGGTTTATATCTTAATCGGTGATATACAGAGATCTCAACAATCTAAATTAACTAATATAATTTATCTTTGCAATTTAATTAGAGTCCAAAATTCATATATCAATTTCTATTAATTATAAGATAACATCTATAATTTCCAAATACACTAAATTAAATAAATAATAAATAATAAAAGTGTTATTTATCATAATTTTCACAATTTTTTTAAAGATAAATTTATAATATCGTCATATTTTAAAGAAGACCATGTAATTTCATCCGTATTCAATGTCCAATATTTATATCTACATAATTATTATACTTAAAGCATAATTTATAAAAGTTAAGGTTATAAACTATCTTTGCCATTAACATTAAATCTAAAAAATTCTATAGAAAATTTACATAAATCAAACATTATGAAAAGTTATGTAATTTTGATAAAATCAAGGGGTCCGTTTATCATTATATAAATTATTAGGGCCTTAAAACATGCTTTATATAGTAAGAGGAGTAATTTGTAATTTCCTAAAAGCTAAGGATTTAATTACAATTTCAGCATAATAGATATTTGCTACTTAGCCCTTAAACTCTATTTAATTTATAAAGGAGAATCCCAGCCCTCCCCCTCCCCTGCTGCCAACCACCGCCACCCACCATCCCTGCCGCCACCGGTTCGCACTTGCCGGCGACTCCAACACAACCAACCCCCGACTCAACCGACCCCTTCAATAACACAAACAACCACGCAAAAACTCAACACACACGACCAACACAAAAATAAAATATAAATTTTTTACATTTTGGGCGTCTAGCTATTTAAAACAAACTAAAACCGAAGGTTAAAAAAATATCAATCCAAAAATACAAGGTTTACATAAAATATTAAAGTTATCAGAGACAGCAGCAAAAATATATTTACGGGCCATCAGGCATAATTTACAACCCTTCAAAAGTAACCTGTTAAATTACATCAAAAATATATATATATATCTATATGCATCTTTCTTCACATTCTTCTCCCCACCTCCGAATCTATAAAAGAAAACATATAAAGGGGGTGAGCGTATAAAATACACTCAGTGGGATCACACTGTAAAGGGGTTTCAATTCATAAATACACCAAATAATCACATTCTATTACATGACTTATAATTAATTTAAATATAAGCATTCTTCATAAATCAAACATCATTCACCTTTATTCCCACATTTACGGTTTTTAACCGTATTGCAAACATCACTTTTCACATAATTTACGGTGCTTAGCCGTCATGAAAGCATTTTGCGGTTTTTAGCCGTCGTGAAAACATTTTACGGTTATTAACCGTCATGAAACGGTGATCAGCCGTCTTTATGCGAGCCCTAGCCGCCTTGCATACGCATGCACATGTGCACATAGTTTCATCATATATTCACATATCAAACATTCACATAGAAGAATAGGTACTGAACAAAAACACTAAATTTTCCATTCATCATGCGTCACAACACGTTTATTCATATGCACTTCAACATGTCACATTTCACATAATTTAATAATTCACAATTGCAAATAAGTCAACAAAATGTAAATACCGTAACACGCAATATTTCCCCACGTGTAGAGCAGCTGGTCAAAACTTCTAGATTCCCAAACTATCTACAGCGCAAACTCCGGAGTATCGCCTACAAACATAAGGGTTCGACTTAGACTCTAATCGAATTATGATGGATTGAAATAAATTAATATTTTTAAGATAAACCCTAATTTTGGAATTAAATATAACTTATTTTGTAATTAAATGTAAAATTCATAATCTATATAGATCAATTTGAATTTAATATTTCGGATTAAAATAGATATAAATTTAGGGTTATTAAATCTCAGATTAGAAATAGTAATTAAATCGTAAAATTAATTTAATTAGCATAATGTTTATAAGTTTATAGTTTTAGTCTCAAAAGCAATCTTGCGAAACATAGGTTTAACCTATAATTCCAATTAAATCTTTGGTTAAGGTTTATAATAAATAACCTATTAATACTTGATTCAAAATCCGTCTTAAAACTAGATTTATTTACTTATTTCTATAATCATCTAAGGTTTATATCTTAATCGGTGATATACAGAGATCTCAACAATCTAAATTAACTAATATAATTTATCTTTGCAATTTAATTAGAGTCCAAAATTCATATATCAATTTCTATTAATTATAAGATAACATCTATAATTTCCAAATACACTAAATTAAATAAATAATAAATAATAAAAGTGTTATTTATCATAATTTTCACAATTTTTTTAAAGATAAATTTATAATATCGTCATATTTTAAAGAAGACCATGTAATTTCATCCGTATTCAATGTCCAATATTTATATCTACATAATTATGATACTTAAAGCATAATTTATAAAAGTTAAGGTTATAAACTATCTTTGCCATTAACATTAAATCTAAAAAATTCTATAGAAAATTTACATAAATCAAACATTATGAAAAGTTATGTAATTTTGATAAAATCAAGGGGTTCATTTATCATTATATAAATTATTAGGGCCTTAAAACATGCTTTATATAGTAAGAGGAGTAATTTGTAATTTCCTAAAAGCTAAGGATTTAATTACAATTTCAGCATAATAGATATTTGCTACTTAGCCCTTAAACTCTATTTAATTTATAAAGGAGAATCCCAGCCCTCCCCCTCCCCTGCTGCCAACCACCGCCACCCACCATCCCTGCCGCCACCGGTTCGCACTTGCCGGCGACTCCAACACAACCAACCCCCGACTCAACCGACCCCTTCAATAACACAAACAACCACGCAAAAACTCAACACACACGACCAACACAAAAATAAAATATAAATTTTTTACATTTTGGGCGTCTAGCTATTTAAAACAAACTAAAACCGAAGGTTAAAAAAATATCAATCCAAAAATACAAGGTTTACATAAAATATTAAAGTTATCAGAGACAGCAGCAAAAATATATTTACGGGCCATCAAGCATAATTTACAACCCTTCAAAAGTAACCTGTTAAATTACATCAAAAATATATATATATATATCTATATGCATCTTTCTTCACATTCTTCTCCCCACCTCCAAATCTATAAAAGAAAACATATAAAGGGGGTGAGCGTATAAAATACACTCAGTGGGATCACACTGTAAAGGGGTTTCAATACATAAATACACCAAATAATCACATTCTATTACATGACTTATAATTAATTTAAATATAAGCATTCTTCATAAATCAAACATCATTCACCTTTATTCCCACATTTACGGTTTTTAACCGTATTGCAAACATCACTTTTCACATAATTTACGGTGCTTAGCCGTCATGAAAGCATTTTGCGGTTTTTAGCCATCGTGAAAACATTTTACGGTTATTAACCGTCATGAAACGGTGATCAGCCGTCTTTATGCGAGCCCTAGCCGCCTTGCATACGCATGCACATGTGCACATAGTTTCATCATATATTCACATATCAAACATTCACATAGAAGAATAGGTACTGAACAAAACACTAAATTTTCCATTCATCATGCGTCACAACACGTTTATTCATATGCACTTCAACATGTCACATTTCACATAATTTAATAATTCACAATTGCAAATAAGTCAACAAAATGTAAATACCGTAACACGCAATATTTCCCCACGTGTAGAGCAGCTGGTCAAAACTTCTAGATTCCCAAACTATCTACAGCGCAAACTCCGGAGTATCGCCTACAAACATAAGGGTTCGACTTAGACTCTAATCGAATTATGATGGATTGAAATAAATTAATATTTTTAAGATAAACCCTAATTTTGGAATTAAATATAACTTATTTTGTAATTAAATGTAAAATTCATAATCTATATAGATCAATTTGAATTTAATATTTCGGATTAAAATAGATATAAATTTAGGGTTATTAAATCTCAGATTAGAAATAGTAATTAAATCGTAAAATTAATTTAATTAGCATAATGTTTATAAGTTTATAGTTTTAGTCTCAAAAGCAATCTTGCGAAACATAGGTTTAACCTATAATTCCAATTAAATCTTTGGTTAAGGTTTATAATAAATAACCTATTAATACTTGATTCAAAATCCGTCTTAAAACTAGATTTATTTACTTATTTCTATAATCATCTAAGGTTTATATCTTAATCGGTGATATACAGAGATCTCATCAATCTAAATTAACTAATATAATTTATCTTTGCAATTTAATTAGAGTCCAAAATTCATATATCAATTTCTATTAATTATAAGATAACATCTATAATTTCCAAATACACTAAATTAAATAAATAATAAATAATAAAAGTGTTATTTATCATAATTTTCACAATTTTTTTAAAGATAAATTTATAATATCGTCATATTTTAAAGAAGACCATGTAATTTCATCCGTATTCAATGTCCAATATTTATATCTACATAATTATGATACTTAAAGCATAATTTATAAAAGTTAAGGTTATAAACTATCTTTGCCATTAACATTAAATCTAAAAAATTCTATAGAAAATTTACATAAATCAAACATTATGAAAAGTTATGTAATTTTGATAAAATCAAGGGGTTCATTTATCATTATATAAATTATTAGGGCCTTAAAACATGCTTTATATAGTAAGAGGAGTAATTTGTAATTTCCTAAAAGCTAAGGATTTAATTACAATTTCAGCATAATAGATATTTGCTACTTAGCCCTTAAACTCTATTTAATTTATAAAGGAGAATCCCAGCCCTCCCCCTCCCCTGCTGCCAACCACCGCCACCCACCATCCCTGCCGCCACCGGTTCGCACTTGCCGGCGACTCCAACACAACCAACCCCCGACTCAACCGACCCCTTCAATAACACAAACAACCACGCAAAAACTCAACACACACGACCAACACAAAAATAAAATATAAATTTTTTACATTTTGGGCGTCTAGCTATTTAAAACAAACTAAAACCGAAGGTTAAAAAAATATCAATCCAAAAATACAAGGTTTACATAAAATATTAAAGTTATCAGAGACAGCAGCAAAAATATATTTACGGGCCATCAGGCATAATTTACAACCCTTCAAAAGTAACCTGTTAAATTACATCAAAAATATATATATATATATCTATATGCATCTTTCTTCACATTCTTCTCCCCACCTCCAAATCTATAAAAGAAAACATATAAAGGGGGTGAGCGTATAAAATACACTCAGTGGGATCACACTGTAAAGGGGTTTCAATACATAAATACACCAAATAATCACATTCTATTACATGACTTATAATTAATTTAAATATAAGCATTCTTCATAAATCAAACATCATTCACCTTTATTCCCACATTTACGGTTTTTAACCGTATTGCAAACATCACTTTTCACATAATTTACGGTGCTTAGCCGTCATGAAAGCATTTTGCGGTTTTTAGCCATCGTGAAAACATTTTACGGTTATTAACCGTCATGAAACGGTGATCAGCCGTCTTTATGCGAGCCCTAGCCGCCTTGCATACGCATGCACATGTGCACATAGTTTCATCATATATTCACATATCAAACATTCACATAGAAGAATAGGTACTGAACAAAACACTAAATTTTCCATTCATCATGCGTCACAACACGTTTATTCATATGCACTTCAACATGTCACATTTCACATAATTTAATAATTCACAATTGCAAATAAGTCAACAAAATGTAAATACCGTAACACGCAATATTTCCCCACGTGTAGAGCAGCTGGTCAAAACTTCTAGATTCCCAAACTATCTACAGCGCAAACTCCGGAGTATCGCCTACAAACATAAGGGTTCGACTTAGACTCTAATCGAATTATGATGGATTGAAATAAATTAATATTTTTAAGATAAACCCTAATTTTGGAATTAAATATAACTTATTTTGTAATTAAATGTAAAATTCATAATCTATATAGATCAATTTGAATTTAATATTTCGGATTAAAATAGATATAAATTTAGGGTTATTAAATCTCAGATTAGAAATAGTAATTAAATCGTAAAATTAATTTAATTAGCATAATGTTTATAAGTTTATAGTTTTAGTCTCAAAAGCAATCTTGCGAAACATAGGTTTAACCTATAATTCCAATTAAATCTTTGGTTAAGGTTTATAATAAATAACCTATTAATACTTGATTCAAAATCCGTCTTAAAACTAGATTTATTTACTTATTTCTATAATCATCTAAGGTTTATATCTTAATCGGTGATATACAGAGATCTCATCAATCTAAATTAACTAATATAATTTATCTTTGCAATTTAATTAGAGTCCAAAATTCATATATCAATTTCTATTAATTATAAGATAACATCTATAATTTCCAAATACACTAAATTAAATAAATAATAAATAATAAAAGTGTTATTTATCATAATTTTCACAATTTTTTTAAAGATAAATTTATAATATCGTCATATTTTAAAGAAGACCATGTAATTTCATCCGTATTCAATGTCCAATATTTATATCTACATAATTATGATACTTAAAGCATAATTTATAAAAGTTAAGGTTATAAACTATCTTTGCCATTAACATTAAATCTAAAAAATTCTATAGAAAATTTACATAAATCAAACATTATGAAAAGTTATGTAATTTTGATAAAATCAAGGGGTTCATTTATCATTATATAAATTATTAGGACCTTAAAACATGCTTTATATAGTAAGAGGAGTAATTTGTAATTTCCTAAAAGCTAAGGATTTAATTACAATTTCAGCATAATAGATATTTGCTACTTAGCCCTTAAACTCTATTTAATTTATAAAGGAGAATCCCAGCCCTCCCCCTCCCCTGCTGCCAACCACCGCCACCCACCATCCCTGCCGCCACCGGTTCGCACTTGCCGGCGACTCCAACACAACCAACCCCCGACTCAACCGACCCCTTCAATAACACAAACAACCACGCAAAAACTCAACACACACGACCAACACAAAAATAAAATATAAATTTTTTACATTTTGGGCGTCTAGCTATTTAAAACAAACTAAAACCGAAGGTTAAAAAAATATCAATCCAAAAATACAAGGTTTACATAAAATATTAAAGTTATCAGAGACAGCAGCAAAAATATATTTACGGGCCATCAGGCATAATTTACAACCCTTCAAAAGTAACCTGTTAAATTACATCAAAAATATATATATATATATCTATATGCATCTTTCTTCACATTCTTCTCCCCACCTCCAAATCTATAAAAGAAAACATATAAAGGGGGTGAGCGTATAAAATACACTCAGTGGGATCACACTGTAAAGGGGTTTCAATACATAAATACACCAAATAATCACATTCTATTACATGACTTATAATTAATTTAAATATAAGCATTCTTCATAAATCAAACATCATTCACCTTTATTCCCACATTTACGGTTTTTAACCGTATTGCAAACATCACTTTTCACATAATTTACGGTGCTTAGCCGTCATGAAAGCATTTTGCGGTTTTTAGCCGTCGTGAAAACATTTTACGGTTATTAACCGTCATGAAACGGTGATCAGCCGTCTTTATGCGAGCCCTGGCCGCCTTTCATACGCATGCACATGTGCACATAGTTTCATCATATATTCACATATCAAACATTCACATAGAAGCATAGGTACTGAACAAAACACTAAATTTTCCATTTATCATGCGTCACAACACGTTTATTCATATGCACTTCAACATGTCACATTTCACATAATTTAATAATTCACAATTGCAAATAAGTCAACAAAATGTAAATACCGTAACACGCAATATTTCCCCACGTGTAGAGCAGCTGGTCAAAACTTCTAGATTCCCAAACTATTTACGGCGCAAACTCCGGAGTATCGCCTACAAACATAAGGGTTCGACTTAGACTCTAATCGAATTATGATGGATTGAAATAAATTAATATTTTTAAGATAAACCCTAATTTTGGAATTAAATATAACTTATTTTGTAATTAAATGTAAAATTCATAATCTATATAGATCAATTTGAATTTAATATTTCGGATTAAAATAGATATAAATTTAGGGTTATTAAACCTCAGATTAGAAATAGTAATTAAATCGTAAAATTAATTTAATTAGCATAATGTTTATAAGTTTATAGTTTTAGTCTCAAAAGCAATCTTGCGAAACATAGGTTTAACCTATAATTCCAATTAAATCTTTGGTTAAGGTTTATAATAAATAACCTATTAATACTTGATTCAAAATCCGTCTTAAAACTAGATTTATTTACTTATTTCTATAATCATCTAAGGTTTATATCTTAATCGGTGATATACAGAGATCTCAACAATCTAAATTAACTAATATAATTTATCTTTGCAATTTAATTAGAGTCCAAAATTCATATATCAATTTCTATTAATTATAAGATAACATCTATAATTTCCAAATACACTAAATTAAATAAATAATAAATAATAAAAGTGTTATTTATCATAATTTTCACAATTTTTTTAAAGATAAATTTATAATATCGTCATATTTTAAAGAAGACCATGTAATTTGATCCGTATTCAATGTCCAATATTTATATCTACATAATTATTATACTTAAAGCATAATTTATAAAAGTTAAGGTTATAAACTATCTTTGCCATTAACATTAAATCTAAAAAATTCTATAGAAAATTTACATAAATCAAACATTATGAAAAGTTATGTAATTTTGATAAAATCAAGGGGTCCGTTTATCA
Source organism: Scutellaria barbata (assembly GCA_028654395.1). NCBI lineage: Eukaryota > Viridiplantae > Streptophyta > Magnoliopsida > Lamiales > Lamiaceae > Scutellaria > Scutellaria barbata. The sequence goes on from CM053650.1 coordinate 10,346,896, forward strand.
TTATATAAATTATTAGGGCCTTAAAACATGCTTTATATAGTAAGAGGAGTAATTTGTAATTTCCTAAAAGCTAAGGATTTAATTACAATTTCAGCATAATAGATATTTGCTACTTAGCCCTTAAACTCTATTTAATTTATAAAGGAGAATCCCAGCCCTCCCCCTCCCCTGCTGCCAACCACCGCCACCCACCATCCCTGCCGCCACCGGTTCACACTTGCCGGCGACTCCAACACAACCAACCCCCGACTCAACCGACCCCTTCAATAACACAAACAACCACGCAAAAACTCAACACACACGACCAACACAAAAATAAAATATAAATTTTTTACATTTTGGGCGTCTAGCTATTTAAAACAAACTAAAACCGAAGGTTAAAAAAATATCAATCCAAAAATACAAGGTTTACATAAAATATTAAAGTTATCAGAGACAGCAGCAAAAATATATTTACGGGCCATCAGGCATAATTTACAACCCTTCAAAAGTAACCTGTTAAATTACATCAAAAATATATATATATATCTATATGCATCTTTCTTCACATTCTTCTCCCCACCTCCAAATCTATAAAAGAAAACATATAAAGGGGGTGAGCGTATAAAATACACTCAGTGGGATCACACTGTAAAGGGGTTTCAATACATAAATACACCAAATAATCACATTCTATTACATGACTTATAATTAATTTAAATATAAGCATTCTTCATAAATCAAACATCATTCACCTTTATTCCCACATTTACGGTTTTTAACCGTATTGCAAACATCACTTTTCACATAATTTACGGTGCTTAGCCGTCATGAAAGCATTTTGCGGTTTTTAGCCGTCGTGAAAACATTTTACGGTTATTAACCGTCATGAAACGGTGATCAGCCGTCTTTATGCGAGCCCTAGCCGCCTTTCATACGCATGCACATGTGCACATAGTTTCATCATATATTCACATATCAAACATTCACATAGAAGCATAGGTACTGAACAAAACACTAAATTTTCCATTTATCATGCGTCACAACACGTTTATTCATATGCACTTCAACATGTCACATTTCACATAATTTAATAATTCACAATTGCAAATAAGTCAACAAAATGTAAATACCGTAACACGCAATATTTCCCCACGTGTAGAGCAGCTGGTCAAAACTTCTAGATTCCCAAACTATCTACGGCGCAAACTCCGGAGTATCGCCTACAAACATAAGGGTTCGACTTAGACTCTAATCGAATTATGATGGATTGAAATAAATTAATATTTTTAAGATAAACCCTAATTTTGGAATTAAATATAACTTATTTTGTAATTAAATGTAAAATTCATAATCTATATAGATCAATTTGAATTTAATATTTCGGATTAAAATAGATATAAATTTAGGGTTATTAAACCTCAGATTAGAAATAGTAATTAAATCGTAAAATTAATTTAATTAGCATAATGTTTATAAGTTTATAGTTTTAGTCTCAAAAGCAATCTTGCGAAACATAGGTTTAACCTATAATTCCAATTAAATCTTTGGTTAAGGTTTATAATAAATAACCTATTAATACTTGATTCAAAATCCGTCTTAAAACTAGATTTATTTACTTATTTCTATAATCATCTAAGGTTTATATCTTAATCGGTGATATACAGAGATCTCAACAATCTAAATTAACTAATATAATTTATCTTTGTAATTTAATTAGAGTCAAAAATTCATATATCAATTTCTATTAATTATAAGATAACATCTATAATTTCCAAATACACTAAATTAAATAAATAATAAATAATAAAAGTGTTATTTATCATAATTTTCACAATTTTTTTAAAGATAAATTTATAATATCGTCATATTTTAAAGAAGACCATGTAATTTCATCCGTATTCAATGTCCAATATTTATATCTACATAATTATGATACTTAAAGCATAATTTATAAAAGTTAAGGTTATAACCTATATTTGCCATTAACATTAAATCTAAAAAATTCTATAGAAAATTTACATAAATCAAACATTATGAAAAGTTATGTAATTTTGATAAAATCAAGGGGTTCATTTATCATTATATAAATTATTAGGGCCTTAAAACATGCTTTATATAGTAAGAGGAGTAATTTGTAATTTTCTAAAAGCTAAGGATTCAATTACAATTTCAGCATAATTGATATTTGCTACTTAGCCCTTAAACTCTATTTAATTTATAAAGGAGAATCCCAGCCCTCCCCCTCCCCTACTGCCAACCACCGCCACCCACCATCCCTGCCGCCACCGGTTCGCCCTATGGGGGAGTGGCTTTCAGCTCCTTCACTTCATGTCTTTGATAAAACGGAGATGATAATTAGGCTGCTGTTGAAAAGCTCAACTCGACAGGTGGAATGCCCTGACTGAAGCTAAATAGCCCCGGTCTTGATACCTTGATGGTTCGATTTTGGAGATTAGAGCAGAAGAACTCCGTAACGGCGGAGAAGGTTTTCGCCTTGAATCCAAACGATTTCAAGTCTTCTCTTAAGATATTTCGAGTTGGGATCCATCCACTCTTTTTTTCACTCTTTCCATTGTCGTTTACTTTACGAAGCGAAGGTTCGTTAACCGTTTAACTTTCACTCACCATCTCGTTACCACACTAGCTTGAATAGCCAGGCATTTACCTTGGCCGGGCACTTCCCAACCACTTTTCTTGATTCCTTACCAGCGGTCTTCTAGACCATATTTACGTGATCAAGCCGAATTCCTCTTCCCAAGATGAAAGGTATGTTCCTGCTACTGATAAGACGGGAGCGGTAATTCCGAGACCGGCGGACACTCGGTTGGCTCTTTCGAAGAACCAACCCCCGACTCAACCGACCCCTTCAATAACACAAACAACCATGCAAAAACTCAACACACACGCCCAACTCACGCTGACGCCGTTGCTCATGACGGCATCGCTGACCACCTGCCGGTGCGACTCTGGCGCCGGCCACCCTCGACAGACCCCCTCCGACCAAAACCCAACACAGAACACATAGCAACCTACCTATACACACTCACACATGGCTGAAACACAGCAGGACCAAACCCCTCTCAATCCCACACAGCCGCCGCTTCCAGCGGCGGTCCTTCAACCTGACTCGCAGACGCGAGCATCGCGCCGGACACACCACGACTCGACGACGAAACGGTGGCTACATGGACGGCAGCAGCTTCAGCTTCAGCAAGAAGAGGAAAAATCAGAGATAAAGAGAACAGCCGCGAGAGAAAACGGCTGTTGTTCGAAGTTCTGAAACCGTCCTTGAGACGAGCTCAGCGTTTACTACACTTCGGTCCCATTACCTCACCGGAAAACCTGATGATCGGCGGTGGAAAAGGGGTCAACGGTGGCTGCAATTTGAATGGAAAAGAGAAGGAAAAGTATGGCTTCTTTGTGCTGCTTCGAATGTGAATAAGAGGGAAGAAAAAAAAATGGCTTTATCCCATACCTTCCAACATCTTTCCATGATTTAAGGTTTCTAGAAGATCTTGACTTATTCATCACTTATCCATTTATGCTAATAGGTTCATTAGTGTACTATAATATATATTATTTTGCTATATCATATAGTTACATGCATACATTATGGTAATATATTATATAGTTATATGCATGCATTAAGACAATATATATTATATAGTTATGTACTATATTATTATCTCATATAACTAGTGATGTTAATCCGGGCCGGGCTAATAGGGCCAGCCCGTTTAACCCTAAAAAATGCAGGGTTAGGTCCGAGATATTAGAGGCCCGTTTAAATCAGGGCCTTTTTGGCCCGGCCCTATTAGCCCGAGGGTTAAATGGGCCAGCCCGCAGGTTAACCGGGCTAGCCCGTTTAGCCCGGTTAAAAAATTGCAACCTGTCGGATTCAAACCATTGACCTACACACCTCCACTCCACCAACTGAGTTGAGGTCTATTTCATTTAATTACATCTATAGTTGATGTTAGAAAGCAAGAATAATGATGTTAACTTCTTCAAGTATAGTTTCAAATCGAATAAATTTCATCACAAGACCCAATTTATAAATTAGTTCTCAATTTTAAACCCAAATTTTCAAATTTCACAATAAGGGACTCAATTTTATATTTTTTCTCAATTTCAGGCTTGAAAATTAGATTGAGTTCTCAATTTAAGACAAAATTTCATTTTTTTACGTAGCCCGGTTAGTGGCCCGTTTAACCCGAGGCCCGCTAGGGTTAGGGTTAGGTCCTCACTATGAGAGGTCCGTTAAGAGTGAATCGGATAAGGCCCTAACCCGTTTAGCCCGTGGCCCTATAGGGCTGGCCCTATAGAGCTAGGGCCAGCCCGTTTAACATCTCTACATATAACTATGTACACATTAATGCAATAAACATATATATATATATAAACATATTCTAGGTTCTAGGTGCTACACCTACTCCAATCATCTACGCTACAGCAGCTGGGGGTGATGGGGGCCTAACTACTTCGAAAGTCGAGGAACCTGTATCACTCTTATCAAGGTAATCATCAGGATCCTCCTCCGGATGCTTCTCCGGATCCTCCTCCGGGTCCTCCTCAGAGTCATCACTAAATGGGTCATAAGGCCCCGACTCAAGGGTGGATGGATACTCGCTCCTACCCTAATTAAGCCTCTAATAGTTGCACTGCAAACCTCTCAAAATCTATAATGTGTGAGTTATCTACCCCTGAATATACTACCTCGTTACGGTAAATAGTGTGTGCTCGTGCTGCCCACACGTCAGACAATGTCTGGATCAGCAGGTGACAGCCCTCCACACTACCTATCAGTCCTCCTACACCACCTGCTCGTCTCCAGGTATGCAGTAATCGAGCGATGTGCTCTCCTACCGAAATGTTTGCATACACACGACTATCAAAGAAGAAATCTCTAAGTCCCCTCCTGAGAATCGACTTCCTAGCCGTAAACTTCTTTCGGGTCATCTGTATACATAATTCTATATAAGCTTTAATTAAGGAAACCTGTCTAACAACCCCCCGTAAATAAACCCCAAAACACTTATTTACAATTCAATAATAAATCAAACATAACATTTCATAATAATACAATCTTCTATTCACATTATATAAATTAAACACATAAAATCAACTCATTTTCATGCCTATAGGAGAAGAAATGGAGAAAGATGCGTATTTAACTCGTAATTTAAATATTAAGCCCGTTTTTAGAGAATTGAAATTTTTATAAACTTTTAAAATTGAGCAAAGCCCTACAAAATAAAGCTAGGCTCTGATACCAAAACTGTCACGCCCCATTTTCAAAATAAAATAAAATATAAATTTATAACATTTTTCAGCGTCCAGCAATTTAAAACAAACTAAAACCGAAGGATAAAAATATCTATACAAGCTACATAATTTACATAAAATTTTTAGATTATCAGAGACAGCAGCAAAATATATTTTTACGGGCCATCAGACTTAATTTTTACAACCCTTCAAAATAACTTGTTTAATTACATCAAAAATATATATTTCTATATGCATCTTTCTTCACATTCTGCTCTCCACATCCGAATCTATAAAAGAAAACATATAAAGGGGGTGAGCGTATAAAATACACTAAGTGGGATAACACTGTATAGGGGTTTTTTTCATAAATACACCAATTAATCACATTCCATCACATGACTTATAATTAATTTAAATATAAGCATTCTTCACAAATCAAACACTATTCACCTTCAAACATGTCACTTTCATTCTCACATTTACGGTTTTAAACCGTCTTGCAAACATATGCGGTGGAAACATATAATCCATCATTCACATTCAAACATCACTTTTCACATAATTTATGGTGCTTAGCCGCCATGAAAGCATTTTGCGGTTCTTAGCCATCATGAAAACATTTTACGGTTCTTAGCCGTCATGATACGGTGATCAGCTGTCTTTATGCGAGCCCTAGCCACCTTGCATACGCATGCACATGCACACATATTTACATCACACATACACATATCAAACATACACATAGAAGCACATTTATTTAACAAAACACTTAATTTTTCATTCATCATACTTCATAACACGTTTATTCATATGCACTTCAATATGTCACATTTCACATAATATAATAATTCATAATTGCAAATAAGTCAACAAAAATGTAAATACTGTAACACACAATTTTTCCCCACCTTTAGAGCAGATGATCAAAAGCTTTAGATTCCCAAAATATCTACGGCGCAAACTCCGGCGTATCGCCTACAAACATAAGGGTTCGACTTAGACTCTAATCGAATTATCATCGAATAAATAAAATAATATTTTTAAGGTAAACCCTATTTTGTAATTAAATATAACCTATTTTGTAATTAAATATATAATTCATAAATCTATAAAGTTTGATTCGAAATTAATAATTCGGATTAAAATAGATATGAATTTAGGGTTATTTATCCTTAAATTAGAAATAATAATTAAATCGTAAAATTAATTTAATTAGCATAATATTTATAAGTTTATAATTTTTAGTCTCAAAAGCAATCTTGTGAAACATAGGTTTAAATTATAATTCCAAGTAAAATCTTTAGCTAAATTATAATAAATAACATAATAATATTCAAGTCTAAATATCCGTCCTAAAACTAGGTTTATTTACTTATTTCGATAATCATCCAAGGTTTATATCTTAATCGGTGATATAAAGAGATCTCAACAACCTAAATTAACCAATATAATTTATCTTTGCAATTTAATTAGAGTCCAAAATTCATATATCAATTTCTATTAATTATAAATTAACATATATAATTCCAATATATAAGTTAACATTAAATAAAACATATGATTATCATAAGTTCAATAATTCTAAAGAGAAACACACAATTTCAATAAATCTTAAGGAGATGTATGTAATTTCCATAAGTTCGAGGGTCCGTTTATCATTTATCATAATTTGATAGCCTTAAAAACATGCTTTAAATAATTAGGGGAGCAATCTGCAATATCCTAAAGGCTAAGGGTTCAATTCTAATTTCAGCATAGTTTAAACTTTGCAAGTTAGCCCTTGGATTTTATCTAATTCACAAAAATTGACCCCAGCCCAAACTCCCCCCTTTCCCAGCCCCCTGCTGCCCGTCACCTACCCCTAGCCACCGCTGCTGCCGCCAGCTCACCGCTGCCGGCGACTGGAAGTCACCGGCGACCCATACCACCGGAGCACACAACACCCTCCCCCACACACACATACACCCCCTGCTCAAACCACGTCCAAACACACCCACTGACGCCGTTGCTCACGGCAGTGCCTTTGACCGACTGCCGGCGCAACACCGGCGCCGGCTACCCCAACACTTCCCGACCAACACAACACCCAACAGCACCAACCTAAACCTATACACATGTATACCACAGGACACAACAGCATCGTGCCGCTCAGGCCCGTACAGCCGCCGCTCCTAGCGGCGATTCTTCACTCTGACGTGCCGGCGCAACCTTGGCGCCGCTCCGACCCAACCCAGCGGCGAACGGTAGCTTCAGATATGGCGGAGGCAGCTTCCAACACAGCAGAGAGAAGAGGAAAAAAAATACATAGTAGCTCCTTTGTTCAAGTTCCGAACCCGTCCTTGCGACGAGCTTGGCGAGAGCTATCTTTTTGTTCGATTACCTTGTCGGAAAAGCTGATGATCGGCGGTGGAAATAATGGTCAACCTGGCTGCAAAGTGTATGGAAGAGAAGGAAGAAATATGGCTTATTTGTGTTTGTTTCGAAAGTGGAGAAGAGAGGGAAAGAAAAGATAGCTTTATCCCATACCTTTCCAACATTTTTCCATGATTTAGGGCTTCTAGAAGAGTTGATTAACACATGCTTATCTTAGCTATATGCTTATATCTTCAATAATGTAATATAACATATATTATATGATTATATTATATAGTTATGTATTATATTATTATCTTATACAATTATATATATGTATTAATGCAATCTAGTATATATTATATAGTTTTTAAAAAAAATAAAATTTTTAGGTGTTACAGATAAACAATATTTTTGTCATATGATACAAAGTGAAAACATAAAAACCACGAGGAAGTCTAAATAGTTATTTAAATGTAAAAGTGATAAAAGTGAGAATAGTGGAAAACAGAGTATAGCACCAATGACACTCCAGTTTTCGAAAGCTACAAGACTAAATTTTCTACTACATAATAAACATTAAAAAAATTTAAAATTAAATTAGTCAAAAGAACTTTGAATCTCAACCAAAATTACAAAATAAACTTAGCATAATATCATAAAATTATATAAAAAAATCTTGGATATATTCGAGGGTTTAGTGCAATTAATTAATTTTTATTGTTATATAGTCATCATATCATATTATTGTTACTGCAATATATATTTACGTACTCATAAAATACTTAATTTAGTTTTTTTAACACTATATATTATTTTTAAATGATCACAACATTTACTTTTACAATTCATATATGTAATAATATATGAAAAGTTATAACAGATTGAAAATAAAGTTTCACATTTACATAACAGTATCATATATAAATATAAATTCTATGTATATAAATGAACTTATATTGTAGTAAATATATTTTATACCTTTTCTTTAAAATTAAATAACTAAAATTATAATGAATACTACATATATCATTCGATTCCTAGAATATCGTGGTTTAGTCGAAACTAAAATAGTATCTGACTGAATCATATTTAAATATTATATTATATTATAATGTTATATTATACTTATATTTGGATCATCCGTAAAATATGATAAATCTTTTTAATTTAAAAAAAAATAGAAGAAAGGGAATTATTGTATAGCTAATTAAGATCATAACATTAATTGACTTCTCAAGATTTTCTTGCCAAGAAAATCAAGAAATGGTCCGTCAAAAAATTCCGTGTTGATTTACAGATCCAAGTAAGTGACTTACGTTGTTCATGTTAGTGATAAAAGTAGTTAGTTTAGATATGGTAATTAAGTGGTTTCTTGAAATAAATAAATAAATTATCTTTTATTTAATATTAATTTGTACGTGGATAGGGATTATGGAAGAGATCCTGGTTCAGAGCTGCACTCTTTATATAGAACTACTTTAGATATATGGTAAATAAGTGGCTTCTTGAAATAAATAAAACAATTATCCCTTAATTAATATTGATCAAGATCTTATATGAGAGATACACTCTTATATAGAACAACTTTAGATATATGGTAAATAAGTGACTTCTTGAAATAAATAAAACAATTATCCCTTAATTAATATTGATCATGTACAAAACGTACGGACGGGATTGTGAAAGAGATCTCCTAATTAGATATGGTAATTAATAGTTTCTTGAAATAAATCAAGGATGAAACCCACGTACTCTCTATAATTCACAACATAGAAATAATTACGTGAATCGAAAGCAACCGTAGCATTAGGTTTAGATCATATCATCATCAGCCATGGCAATACTGAATTCCTTGTGTCGGAAACGCAAATACGAGGAAGTGAAAGACAAGAGTCAACAACGTGATCATCGGAAAGGCGGCGATCAGGTGTGGGCGGAGTACGTGGGCGACGACGAGTACGAGGCCGTGGGCATCATCAATCGCGGGAGCTACGGTGTGGTGTACAAAGGGCGGCACAAGAAGAGCGGCGAGACAGTGGCCATGAAACACGAATTGCAGGGCTTCTCTCACTCAACCCTACGAGAAATCGGAATCCTCATCGACCTTCCACCTCACCCTTCCATCGTCGAGTTCAAGGAACTGCACCAGGAGCACGAGCGTGGAGGTCGTGCTTTCCTCGTCATGGAGTACATGGAGTCCGATCTCCATAGACACTTGGAGAAGAGAAGATTGAGTTCGAAGCCATTGACGATAACTGAGATCAAAAACTTGATGAAGAAGATACTGGAGGGCCTCTGTTTTCTTCACTCCCGTGGTGTCATGCATAGGGACCTCAAGCCTGCCAACATTCTCATGAACAACAATGGCGATCAGCCCAAGATCTGCGACTTTGGAATGTCGCGTTCCGTGAAGAGCGACTCTGCCTTGTATACTCCCAATCTTGTTACTCTGTCGTACAGATCGCCTGAGCTGCTGCTCCATGGTAGGAGGTATACACCCGCAATAGACATGTGGTCTGTGGGATGCATCATGGGAGAGATGGTGTTGGATGAAGTAGTGTTTAAAGGGGATTCCGAGGTTAGCCAGTTTCTTGCCATACAACGTATGAACTCCGCTGGGATTTACAAAGTGCTTCGACAAAGGTTGTCTCAAGCTGAGACGCGTCCACGAGCGCCTATACTGTCGGCCTCCGGGCTCGATTTGCTTACAAGACTTTTGGCCTTCTCTGTAGACAACAGGATAACCGCGAAAGATGCTCTCAATCACGAGTGGTTCAAGGAAAAATATTATCGACGTGTATAGTTAGTGACGAAGTCGGAAACTTTATTGAGAGGGTCCAACTTACGGTGTATAATATAACGTTTCTTTTTATCTGTTGATATTGCACAAATTAAGTGTGACGTTCATAGTGTCTCTGTATTACGGTCATGTTAATTCATACTCTCATGGTATTTATGAACAAGATTCTAAAAAGTAGGGCCAAATAATAGAATTGATTTAAAAATAAGTTTATAATTCATAATACATCAGGATTGCACTATCCTAATTACTAGTAACTAGCGCAACAACAAACACCGTTCATAAATGAGTGAAACCGATTGCGATCTCTAATAGTTATTTCCCTATCGTAGACCTTAGAAGCCATCTACATAGCAGAATGATAATCTTGGCATATTCCCAAGTTCTTGAAAATATAAAGAGGCATGACAACTTTCGTGCTAATCAAACCAAAACACAAGGCCAATTTCTCACTATGACATAGCAAAGTTCGCTCACTTTCCATTTCTCGTTGTTATATCCATTATATTATTCAACTCTCCCACTAATATTCTAGTTTTTTTATTATATTTTTCTATTTATTAGTTTTAAATATTAAAATTATAAAGATTCTTAAATTTACATTTCAATTATATTATATATATATACTTAAATCAAATTTTCTTAATAGTTTCGATGATTTTACCCAAAAATTATTTCAATTTTCAGCAAATAAGTATTGTTTATTGAAAGCTATTAATGTAACTAGTAATGCACCTGTGCGATGCACGGTTTATAAATGTTGTGTGTATATAAAAAATAGAAAATATGTACATAGTCAAGAACAACTGTAAATATATAAATAAATATATAATAAATATCAATTTGATAATTAAACCATTATACTTTTTTTCTTAAAAAGTTTACAATGCAATTAAGTCTACGAAAAAAATATCCTCAATAAATTTTGTTGATTTAATAAATGTTCAATAAATTCTCGATTTAATAAATGTTGTATTAACTAATAATTATAGTAGCACTCGAAATTTTGTTTGATAATTATTTTCATTACTAAAAATATATTAAAATAATCAGAAAACAGTTTTCTAAGAAAATCGCGTCCATTTCAAAACTTCTTTTTCAAAATTTTTATTAATTTTAAAAAACTGATTATTCCCTCTCCACATTTAAGAATTTTGATAATTAAATTAAGATATGTTTCATTTCTTTTACTAATCTCATAATAAAATAATAAAATAAAAATTATATTAATCCTCAATAAACTTTGTTGATTTAATAAATATTCTCAATAAATTTTGTTGATCTAATAAATACTCAATCAATCCTCAATAAATTTTCGATTTAATAAATGTTGCATCAATCAATACTGTAACACCCTAAAATTTTTTAAATAAATTAATTTAAATTTAAATTATATAGTATTATGATATAAATTATATAATTAATAATATGACATATATTATAAGATAATAAGTATAGATCCAAGAATCTTGATATTGTAGCACCTAGAATATATATATATATATATATATATATATATATATATATATATATATATATATAACCATATATATATATTTATTGCATAAATGTATATATAGTTATATGTGATAAACTTACAATATATGTTATATAATATTAGATTATGTAATATTAAGATATATAATTCATAAGATATGATTATAACATAGGTATTATATAAGTATTATGTATATAACCTAAACTACTTTACGTAAATGACATATATACATGATATAATTATATAAGCATGAATTATGGTACATGTAGTGCATAGTAGCATAGGTATATAGGTGTGATAAGTCAATATAATTCTAGAAGAAAACTTGATTGGATATCTAAGGCCATACTCCATCCCTCACTTCAAGTACGTAAAGCACAATCAAGCAAGCAATATTGTCTTCTCTTCTTCCTCAACCTTGCAGCTGCTTTGACCGTCTCTATTCCACCGCCGATCATCAGTTCCGGCAAGATAAACGGTCACAAATGTAGCTCTTGCCAAGCTAGTCGCAGGGACGGGTTAGGAACTTGAAACAAGGAGCTGCTGCGTATTTTCTTTTCTTCCTCACCTCTGCTGTTCTTGAAGCTGTCTCCACCGCATCGTAAACTGCCGTTCGCCGCTGTCTTGGGGCTGAGCTGGCGCCGGGGTTGCGCCGGTGCGTCGAAGTTAGAACAGCCGCTGGAAGCGGCAGTTTCGTCGGGCTGGAGCTGGTTCGGTCCGATTGGGTGTGTCTGCGTGCGTGCGTATGATGGCTGCTGTGTGCGGATGGTGTTGAGGGGGCTGTATGGCCGTGTCTGTGGAGGGGCTGGGGTATGCTCCGGTCATGTTGGTCGCCGGCAACTGGCGAATTGGTGGCGGAAGATGAGCTGGGGAAAGGTGACGGGTTGCAGGGGTTTGGGGAAGGGAGTGTTTGGCTATGGAGTTCATTTGAAAATTCATAAAAAATAAAGGGGCAAAAGAGTAATTGACCTTGCTGAATTTATTTTAAAGTTTAATTAGTTTGTGAATTTCATATAAAACATCAATTAAGTAAGGGCATGCATGAAGATCACCAAAATATGAATGATGATAATCGAACCCTTAAATTTATCTCAATTACATAGGTTTTTCTTATTATTGATGTTATTATGCATTTGTTTTCATAGATTTCTAAATGTTATATTAATGATACATGTTTTCTTTTAATATTGAAATATATTAGGAAGTATAAAAGTTATAATATACTTACTAGAATTTAATATATGAAATTCGGACATTGAATTCGGATAAAATTACGTATTCTTCTCTAAATATGATAATATCATAAAATTGTCCTTCAAATTATGGAAATTATGATAAATAACACTTGGATTTTTATAATTTACTAATGTATATGGAAAATTATAGATGTTATCTTATAATTAATAGAATTTGATAATGAGATGAGTTTAATTAAATAATAAAGGATGATTATGTAAATTAATTTATGTTACTTGTATCTAAGCATATGATTAAATAAAGTATAAAGTTATAAACTTTATTAAATTAATTAAGAAACTATAATGTAAGCTTGAGTTGGGAATTAATTATTATTGCATTATTATTATAAACTTTAACCAAAGATTTTATTTGAAATTATAATTTAAATCTATGTTTTGCAAGATTACTTTTGAGACTAAAAATTATAAACTTATAAATATTATGCTAATTAAATTAATTTTACGATTTGATTATTATTTCTAATTTAAGGATAAATAACCCTAAACTCATATCTATTTTAATCTTAATTATTAATTTCGAATCGAATTTTATAAATTGTAAATTATATGTATTTAATTAAAAATTGGTTATAATTAGTTATAAAATTAGGGTTTAACTTAAAAGTATTAATCTATTGAAATCAATCATAATTCGAATAGAGTCTAAGTCGAACCTTTATGCTTGTAGGAGATACTCCGGAGTTTGTGCCGTAGATAATTTGGAAATCTAAAAGCTTATGATCAGCTGCTTTTCAGGTGGGGGTAATTGCTTAATACGGTATTTATAATTCTTTCAAATTATTTAAATTACGAATTTTATTATGCTATATGAAATGTGTTGGGTTTATGTGCTGAATGTATGAAATGTTATTATATGATGAAGGTGATTCTTACTCTATGTGAAATGTAACATACTGAAGTGCCTATGAATGAACTTGTTATGAAGTATGTTGACTGGAAAATTAGTATTTTGTTCAGTACATGTGCTTTTATGTGATGAAATTATGTGCGCATGTGCATGCGTATGCAAGGCGGCTAGGGCTCGCATATGACGGCTGATCACTGTATTACGACGGCTAACGACCGTAAAAAGGCGGTTAAAACCCGCAAATGTTTTCACGGCGGCTAAGAACCGTAAAATGTTTTCATGACGGCTAAGCACCGTTAACTATGTGAAAAGTGATGTTTGAACGTGAATGATTGATTGTATGTGTAACGCCCCGTTTCCTTTAAAATGATAATTTTTGATCGAGGCGTTACTTACAAATAAAATTCTCTCATTTAAGAAATTAAAGATAAATAAATTCCAGAAAAATTATTATAAAACATACATTTTTGAATTAAAATTCTCTTCAACTTTTAATTATTGGCTACCAGCATCCATCGCTCCAGCGTCACACCCTAATTCTTTAAATTGAAAACATTTTACATAAAAGGGGTAAGTGCCGAAAGAACACTTAGTGGGGTAGGGGAATTTATAATAATAAATTACACATACTAGTACTTGCATATTATACATATAATACACGTTGTAGACTCCCGAAAAGTCCCAATGGCAACTGTGGATAGGTTTCCGAAGAATACCTATCAGGGCCCCAAGCCGACCCGAGTTGGGCTGTTACACCCCATAGTGTTGGGAATTCCGAAGAATATCCCCTGTAGATGGGTTTCCAAAAAGGAATACCCTACTTGGCGTGGCACACGCATGCGCAGTTAAGTTTCACATAATGGTTCCACATAAACACATAATACACATTGAGCACGTTCACGTTGGCCACATAATTCACATAACACATAAGTACAGAAAACCTTTGGCGTATGTTGGTTTCTAAAGAAACCCCTTTTTAGCGGGTATTATCCCGACTTATCTTCATTTGAAATCTTTTGCATTTGCGTAACTTGAAAATCCATAGCTCTCAAATTCATGTAACTTACTTGAAATACTGTTCACGTAATAAAACATTTCTATTGAAACCAACAACACATAATGATGGAATTTAAATCACTTAGTCACATAATTTTCCTTAAAGCTGTACGATTTAAAATCATAAATAAAGTTTTACCCCCACCTTTTACGGAAGATGCTTGCAAAACATCTACTTTTATTCGAGCTTAATTCCTTCCTCCCTTCGTAATTTCCTACAAAGTAATAGTGCTTGCTTTAGAATTTAATCGAACTATTATTAATTAAAATATATTCTTAATCTAGGCATTTTTCTGTTAACAGACCATCTAACATGATTTTAATGAAATTATAATGAAAATGTGTTTATTAAAATATTATAAAACTTAATTAGACTTTAATTAGATCTTAGAAGAATTATCTTAGATTCAGGAAAATTAACTATAACTTTATGATTATGACGTATTTTACTTAACTATATAATTTAAATTATAAACCTGAATTCAATTAACTGAAATTATAAGTTAATTTAGGAAATATATTTATTTATTTAAGTGCATAACTTGTTTAGTTTATTATTATTTAAGAGGATTTAAATTGATATTTAATTTGATATTTATAATTAGGCATTTGATTTATTTATTAAATTATGAAGATCATACATAATGTCTATAATTATGTTTAGGTCTATATTTTTAGTCTCAAAAGCAATCCTGCTAGCTATATGATCTAACTTAGAATCCCAAATAAAACTTGGTTAACTTATAATAATTAATATAAAATCCCCAAATCCAAAAGTAAGTCCAAAACTATATTTTCTTAGTTAATTCGATAAAAACCTAGGGCTTTATACCCTAATCGATCATATAAAGGGATCTAAATAACATAAATTAATTTATATAATCTTTCTTTATTATTTATTTAAAACCCATTTCATTTATTAAATTCTATGTACTTATAAAATAATATCTATAATCCACTACATTCGAAAATAAAAAAACGTCATTTATCTTGAGTCCGGAATTCATATATTAATTTCTATTAATTATAAAGTAACATATATAATTCCAACATATATATTCTTATTAAATAAAAACACATCATTATCATAATTTCAATAATTCTAGGGATTATATTGTAAGTTCATCAAGTTCTTGGAGTTAAACTGTTATTCTATCGAAGTTCTGGGGCAAACAGCATATGCTCAATAGTTCAAGGACCAAGCCATGACTATCCAAAGTCTCAGGGACTTAATTGCTAATAATTTAAACTTGGGATTTTGCAATTAGGTCCTAGGGTTTGCCCAATTCCCAAAACCCTCCCCAACACTCCAAATCACCCCTGTTTCTTTCCCCCCCCGTCGCCCGCCTGTCCTCCTGCCAGCGCCGCCGCTGCTGCCGGCGACCCATGTCGCCGGTGGCCTCCCTCATCACCACCCACACTTCTACACACACCTAAACACACACCAACATACACAGCTACATACATATAGATATATATATATATATATATATATATATTCCAGCCTTGCCGCCGCGGCTGCGGCGGCCCCCTTCTTCATCACCGGCGCCAGTCCGACGCCACCGCCACCTCTCCAGCCTCCATCTATCCCCAACCAAAACAACAACAACACCAAACATATATATATATATATATATATATATATATATCCATTTCCAGCACAGCCGCCGCTAGCTGCGGCGGCTCTTAACAGTTCCTTGCCGGCGCGATCGAGCGCCGGCCACCCTTCCGAACACCCCACCTGCCGGCGCACACAGCGGCAACAGCCCGACCGCATACAAAGGAAGCAAAACGATCGATTTCTAGCTTAGAACTTAAAACATGTAAAGCTTAACAAGAACTACACTTAAACAGAGAAACATAAATAAACTCTTGCCGGAAAAATTCGCCGATGGAGAGGGAAAGAGGCTGCTGTGCTGATTGAGAAAATAGGCTGTGGAAATGGCTGAGCAAGAGGCGGCAGTGATGTGGCTTCAGAGAGAGAGAAACGAGAGAAATGGAAATGGTGATACTTGGGAGAGGGAGAGAGATTGAGACTTTTCTCCCTTTTTCTTTGTTTTTGATTTTTCTTTCCATTTTTTTCTTTTATTTATTTAACCTTTCCTCATTTTTTTTCCCAAAATTTTGACAAGTGTAATGTAGTAAAGGATGAGGTGTCATACTTCCCTTAACTTAATTAGTATACAGTAATTAAAATTAATTAAGACTAAGGTGTCATTCTATTATTTACTTAGGTTAGTATAGTTAGATTTAAAAAAAAAAAAAATACTAAGTTTAGATTTGTTAATATAAAAATTTTATGGGTACTACATCCTTCCCTCCTTCAAAGAAATTTCGTCCTCGAAATTTAAAAACGTACCTAAAGTCGATAGACTCGAATATTTTGCAAGAATTTCTTCTTCTTTCTCCCAAGTCGCTTTCTTCGTGCTGTGCTGACTCCATTGGACCTTAACCAAGTTCATATCTCGATTTCTCAGTTTATGAACTTTCTATCTATAATGGCAATGGGAGTTTCCTCACAAGATAAGTCATTTTCGAACACAATGTTTTCTTGGTGAATTATGTGACTCGGGTCTAATACGTATTTTCGCAACAGGAACACGTGGAATACATTGCGAATGCTAGCGAAATCAGGTGGTAGCGCTTCGTATGTCGGCATCCAAATCGTTAATCGATAACTATTATTGTAAGCGAACTCCACCAAATATAAATTGTCTTCTCAGCTTCCATGCAGATCCAAGGCGCTGACTTCCAACATTTTTTCTAAAATTTATGTCGTTCGTTCTGTCTGGACATTAGTTTGGGGATGCAAAGCAATGTTGAAAGTTAATTTGGTGCATAACTTATTTGCAGGTTCTGCCAGAATCTGGAGGTATAGCGAAGGTCCCTATCAAATACAACAAAAACTGACACTCCATGGAGTCTGACAATTTTCTTTATATAATAAATTCGTGCTAATCTATCCAGGTCGAAAGTAATTTTTTTTTTTAATAGACGAAAAGTAAGTAGACTTGGTCAGTCTGTCTTTAATAACTCTCATAGCCTGGTTTTCTCAGTTTATTTTAGGCAATCCAACAATAAAATTCATGGTAATGTGCTCCCATTTCCCCTTGGTTATTTCCAGTAGTATCAACATTCCTGCTAGTCGCTGTTATTCTACTTTTAATTTGCTGGAAACAAGACATCTCTTGATGAAAAGTCCAATGCTCCTCTTCATATTTCTCCACTACGCTTCCGCTGCGCCTGAAGATTTTTTTTTTTTAAATCCTTATATATTTTCGTACCTCGTTTATGTTAGCTGACGTTTTTCAATTATTTAAAACTCCCACTTTAGCTGAATCTACCTTAATTCTTTTTGAAGCGACAATAAGCCTAATGAACGTAAAAAAAAATTTTCTAACCAAAACTCACGCTTCTTGAATTTTGCATATAACCTTTCATTTCTTAAAGTTTCCAACGAAATTCTCTGTTGTCCTTCCTATTGGAGTTTATCGTACGAGTATACTAAAATGTCATCGTTAGAAACTACAACGAAACGATCGAGGTATGGATGGAAGACTCGATTCATCATATTCATAAAATTGTTAGCGCGTTACTAAATCCAAAAGACATGGCTACGAATTCGAAATGATCGTCCCTCGTTCTGAAGCTTGTCCTAGTTATATCTTCTTCTTGACCTTCACTTGCTAATATCCCGATCTTCAATCTATTTTCAAGAACACGCTTGCGTCTCTTAATTATTTATAATAAATTTTCTATTCGAGGTAGCGGGTATTTATTCTTGATAGTCCTTTTGTTTAGCTCGCGATTATTAGCACCCATTCGAAACGTTCCATTATCTTTTCTTTGCGAACAACACCGGAGCTTCCCAAAGAGATACATTGGGACGTATAAAGTTTATTTATATATATATTTTTTTTAACTTCTTTGGCGTCATTCGTTATGGCGTTTTTGACATTGATGTTGACCCGACACCAAATCTATGCCGAACTCAGCTTGTCGATCAGAAGATAACCCAAATAAATTTTCCGGACAAACACCCACGTATTTTCTTATTATCGATATTATTTTGATAGGGTTCGTTTTCTGCTCGAGATTTACAATATTTATCAAAAACATCTCACATCCTCCCTTCTTAAGCGTCTTGGTTGTTTATCGTAATCTCTGACTCTTCAGCGGCCTCCCTTCGAGCGAGAGCGAAACTCAAGCTTTTCCTGCTTCGTGTCTTGGTCTGAAATCTGGTCTAACGGTCCTACTTTTAAGACTAACATTCGAATTATGATCAGGTTCTTAGCATTGATGACAATGTCCAGTCCTCCAGCGGTGCTATCCGATGTGAATTCTTTCGTATCTCGAACAGGTGACTCCCATTCCAAGAATAAAGGCGTTCAGAATGCCACTCACCGTTGGTCGTTTTATTTGGTTGAGAGATGTAGTTTGATCTTGATTTCGATTGTCCCATTTATTTTTTCCAGACGTCCTAGAAGTTTTTTTTTTCTTTCGGGAATTACGTAGTCCAAGCACGTATACGAGGCGACTTCTTGAGCACTCTCGACAAACTCGACATACGTCATTTCTTCATGTCCAGCCACAATAACGCAAATCTTCAATAGTAAGCTCCTACTAAAGTGTCTAGCTTTCTTCGTATCGGTACTGACTAAGGATGTCGTGTACCCGCATAGTTAATTTAAACTTTCTGTAATATTCTCTAATCGTCAGCAACCCTTGACAGAGATGTAGAAATTTCGTTTCCTTCTTACCACAGTAAAAAATTTCGATGGTTAATTCTGCATGATCACTTTTCTAATGTCCGTCCACGTCATTACAGTTCTTCTTTTTAGGTAAAAATTCTATCATATAAATTCCGTAAGAAACTTGTCCCCACGATGAATTGAAAATAACGCGTGAAATTTTCTGCTCGTCGGTACGAATTAGGTGAGCGAAAAGTTTATCTGGGGCGCTAATCATTCTTTCGCATCTGCAAGTTCTCCTCTTCCATTGAAGGTTGGCGATTAAATAGTCGAAACCGTTTGATAAAGGAGGATTAAGGATAGCGTATTTTCGATTTGATTTAAATCTTAATTGTTTAAAATCTATTATTATAGAAATGCTACCATTCTGTTAATCACTTCTCCGACCCGATTTCAATGAAAAATAGAAAGAGAGTTTTAGTCCGGAAGCCGGTCGTTGAGCAATAAATTTAAATTCCTTTCCTTGACTTGATTTTCTTCATCTTCGGCGAAGGTTGCACGTAGAATGGTTTCAGTTTATGCGCAGGTAACGTCAGTTGGTGAAATAGCGTTAGGCATTCCTAACGGTATGGAAAGAGAAGTCGTGATGATATTATCTACGTTCGAAACGCTCCTCGTAGAGTAGAAAGAGAAAGCGCATTTTTTTTTTGTTTCCTGACTTCATCTCCCATTCGAAAAAAAATGAAATGAAGGAAGCGAGCTGAGCTATTGGTCGAGGAAGTGCCTCCAGTATACTTTTTTTTCTCTAATTCGTCTTTTACCACTGAAACTTTTTCGTATAAGAGTTCTTGGTATAACCGCAGTTGAGTAAATATCTGCCGTGGTTGAATCACTATGATGTGGTAGCGCTAGTCTTCCCCCAAGCAAAGAGGGTGAAATCGGCTTCCTATTCTTATGAATATTTCCCGGTGAAGAAAAGAAAGTGGACAGGCTTCAACATTTAATAAGAGATTTTGGAACATTCGTAATCACCGATTTTCTTCCAAGATCATCTCCCATGATTAACTGGTCGTAAGGCCAAAACGTATTATTATTAGGAACGTAAGCCTAGAGAATCTATCATGAAATTTCAACGTAGTTCCATTCCTGAAGTTCAAGGCATATGAAGTCCATTCTAAGCATCTATGTTATTCTGGCTGTTATCCTTGAGAATCATTTCACTCAACTTATAACATGATTCTATAAATCATATAAATACCTCAATAGATTTCACTATCATCATTTACCATCATAACATTATTTCACATATAACATAGCTTAACATAACTTAATCAATCACATAACATTGTACCAACTCCTGCCGCGGCCATTTACGCACACGAGCTCACGCTGCTGCAGTCAGCGGCTCAGTGGCGGCGTCCAGCAAGCAGTGTGTCGATAACAGTGATCCACCACCACATAATCACAAATCATGTATTAAAACAATCCTAAGAAAATGTCTATACGACCTCTTTTTTTTTCACATAAATCCAAGGTCCTAAAATAGTTAAACATCTAAACGTAGCATACCTTAGCGAAGGCGGAGCAGTAGGTTAGATGTAGATGCCGGTAGCTAATAAGAGTTTTTTTTTTCCAAAGAACAGATATACTTTTATTACTTATTGAATTCATAATATGACAAGAGATTTTTTTTTTCTTCTTCGGAAAACAAAAATATTTTAGCAAGTCTACAGAATCATAGACCTGCTTTGATACCACCTGTAACGCCCCGTTTCCTTTAAAATGATAATTTTTGATCGAGGCGTTACTTACAAATAAAATTCTCTCATTTAAGAAATTAAAGATAAATAAATTCCAGAAAAATTATTATAAAACATACATTTTTGAATTAAAATTCTCTTCAACTTTTAATCATTGGCTACCAGCATCCATCGCTCCAGCGTCACACCCTAATTCTTTAAATTGAAAACATTTTACATAAAAGGGGTAAGTGCCGAAAGAACACTTAGTGGGGTAGGGGAATTTATAATAATAAATTACACATACTAGTACTTGCATATTATACATATAATACACGTTGTAGACTCCCGAAGAGTCCCAATGGCAACTGTGGATAGGTTTCCGAAGAATACCTATCAGGGCCCCAAGCCGACCCGAGTTGGGCTGTTACACCCCATAGTGTTGGGAATTCCGAAGAATATCCCCTGTAGATGGGTTTCCAAAAAGGAATACCCTACTTGGCGTGGCACACGCATGCGCAGTTAAGTTTCACATAATGGTTCCACATAAACACATAATACACATTGAGCACGTTCACGTTGGCCACATAATTCACATAACACATAAGTACAGAAAACCTTTGGCGTATGTTGGTTTCTAAAGAAACCCCTTTTTAGCGGGTATTATCCCGACTTATCTTCATTTGAAATCTTTTGCATTTGCGTAACTTGAAAATCCATAGCTCTCAAATTCATGTAACTTACTTGAAATACTGTTCACGTAATAAAACATTTCTATTGAAACCAACAACACATAATGATGGAATTTAAATCACTTAGTCACATAATTTTCCTTAAAGCTGTACGATTTAAAATCATAAATAAAGTTTTACCCCCACCTTTTACGGAAGATGCTTGCAAAACATCTACTTTTATTCGAGCTTAATTCCTTCCTCCCTTCGTAATTTCCTACAAAGTAATAGTGCTTGCTTTAGAATTTAATCGAACTATTATTAATTAAAATATATTCTTAATCTAGGCATTTTTCTGTTAACAGACCATCTAACATGATTTTAATGAAATTATAATGAAAATGTGTTTATTAAAATATTATAAAACTTAATTAGACTTTAATTAGATCTTAGAAGAATTATCTTAGATTCAGGAAAATTAACTATAACTTTATGATTATGACGTATTTTACTTAACTATATAATTTAAATTATAAACCTGAATTCAATTAACTGAAATTATAAGTTAATTTAGGAAATATATTTATTTATTTAAGTGCATAACTTGTTTAGTTTATTATTATTTAAGAGGATTTAAATTGATATTTAATTTGATATTTATAATTAGGCATTTGATTTATTTATTAAATTATGAAGATCATACATAATGTCTATAATTATGTTTAGGTCTATATTTTTAGTCTCAAAAGCAATCCTGCTAGCTATATGATCTAACTTAGAATCCCAAATAAAACTTGGTTAACTTATAATAATTAATATAAAATCCCCAAATCCAAAAGTAAGTCCAAAACTATATTTTCTTAGTTAATTCGATAAAAACCTAGGGCTTTATACCCTAATCGATCATATAAAGGGATCTAAATAACATAAATTAATTTATATAATCTTTCTTTATTATTTATTTAAAACCCATTTCATTTATTAAATTCTATGTACTTATAAAATAATATCTATAATCCACTACATTCGAAAATAAAAAAACGTCATTTATCTTGAGTCCGGAATTCATATATTAATTTCTATTAATTATAAAGTAACATATATAATTCCAACATATATATTCTTATTAAATAAAAACACATCATTATCATAATTTCAATAATTCTAGGGATTATATTGTAAGTTCATCAAGTTCTTGGAGTTAAACTGTTATTCTATCGAAGTTCTGGGGCAAACAGCATATGCTCAATAGTTCAAGGACCAAGCCATGACTATCCAAAGTCTCAGGGACTTAATTGCTAATAATTTAAACTTGGGATTTTGCAATTAGGTCCTAGGGTTTGCCCAATTCCCAAAACCCTCCCCAACACTCCAAATCACCCCTGTTTCTTTCCCCCCCCGTCGCCCGCCTGTCCTCCTGCCAGCGCCGCCGCTGCTGCCGGCGACCCATGTCGCCGGTGGCCTCCCTCATCACCACCCACACTTCTACACACACCTAAACACACACCAACATACACAGCTACATACATATAGATATATATATATATATATATATATATATATTCCAGCCTTGCCGCCGCGGCTGCGGCGGCCCCCTTCTTCATCACCGGCGCCAGTCCGACGCCACCGCCACCTCTCCAGCCTCCATCTATCCCCAACCAAAACAACAACAACACCAAACATATATATATATATATATATATATATATATATATATATATATCCATTTCCAGCACAGCCGCCGCTAGCTGCGGCGGCTCTTAACAGTTCCTTGCCGGCGCGATCGAGCGCCGGCCACCCTTCCGAACACCCCACCTGCCGGCGCACACAGCGGCAACAGCCCGACCGCATACAAAGGAAGCAAAACGATCGATTTCTAGCTTAGAACTTAAAACATGTAAAGCTTAACAAGAACTACACTTAAACAGAGAAACATAAATAAACTCTTGCCGGAAAAATTCGCCGATGGAGAGGGAAAGAGGCTGCTGTGCTGATTGAGAAAATAGGCTGTGGAAATGGCTGAGCAAGAGGCGGCAGTGATGTGGCTTCAGAGAGAGAGAAACGAGAGAAATGGAAATGGTGATACTTGGGAGAGGGAGAGAGATTGAGACTTTTCTCCCTTTTTCTTTGTTTTTGATTTTTCTTTCCATTTTTTTCTTTTATTTATTTAACCTTTCCTCATTTTTTTTCCCAGAATTTTGACAAGTGTAATGTAGTAAAGGATGAGGTGTCATACTTCCCTTAACTTAATTAGTATACAGTAATTAAAATTAATTAAGACTAAGGTGTCATTCTATTATTTACTTAGGTTAGTATAGTTAGATTTAAAAAAAAAAAAAATACTAAGTTTAGATTTGTTAATATAAAAATTTTATGGGTACTACATCCTTCCCTCCTTCAAAGAAATTTCGTCCTCGAAATTTAAAAACGTACCTAAAGTCGATAGACTCGAATATTTTGCAAGAATTTCTTCTTCTTTCTCCCAAGTCGCTTTCTTCGTGCTGTGCTGACTCCATTGGACCTTAACCAAGTTCATATCTCGATTTCTCAGTTTATGAACTTTCTATCTATAATGGCAATGGGAGTTTCCTCACAAGATAAGTCATTTTCGAACACAATGTTTTCTTGGTGAATTATGTGACTCGGGTCTAATACGTATTTTCGCAACAGGAACACGTGGAATACATTGCGAATGCTAGCGAAATCAGGTGGTAGCGCTTCGTATGTCGGCATCCAAATCGTTAATCGATAACTATTATTGTAAGCGAACTCCACCAAATATAAATTGTCTTCTCAGCTTCCATGCAGATCCAAGGCGCTGACTTCCAACATTTTTTCTAAAATTTATGTCGTTCGTTCTGTCTGGACATTAGTTTGGGGATGCAAAGCAATGTTGAAAGTTAATTTGGTGCATAACTTATTTGCAGGTTCTGCCAGAATCTGGAGGTATAGCGAAGGTCCCTATCAAATACAACAAAAACTGACACTCCATGGAGTCTGACAATTTTCTTTATATAATAAATTCGTGCTAATCTATCCAGGTCGAAAGTAATTTTTTTTTTTAATAGACGAAAAGTAAGTAGACTTGGTCAGTCTGTCTTTAATAACTCTCATAGCCTGGTTTTCTCAGTTTATTTTAGGCAATCCAACAATAAAATTCATGGTAATGTGCTCCCATTTCCCCTTGGTTATTTCCAGTAGTATCAACATTCCTGCTAGTCGCTGTTATTCTACTTTTAATTTGCTGGAAACAAGACATCTCTTGATGAAAAGTCCAATGCTCCTCTTCATATTTCTCCACTACGCTTCCGCTGCGCCTGAAGATTTTTTTTTTTTAAATCCTTATATATTTTCGTACCTCGTTTATGTTAGCTGACGTTTTTCAATTATTTAAAACTCCCACTTTAGCTGAATCTACCTTAATTCTTTTTGAAGCGACGATAAGCCTAATGAACGTAAAAAAAAATTTTCTAACCAAAACTCACGCTTCTTGAATTTTGCATATAACCTTTCATTTCTTAAAGTTTCCAACGAAATTCTCTGTTGTCCTTCCTATTGGAGTTTATCGTACGAGTATACTAAAATGTCATCGTTAGAAACTACAACGAAACGATCGAGGTATGGATGGAAGACTCGATTCATCATATTCATAAAATTGTTAGCGCGTTACTAAATCCAAAAGACATGGCTACGAATTCGAAATGATCGTCCCTCGTTCTGAAGCTTGTCCTAGTTATATCTTCTTCTTGACCTTCACTTGCTAATATCCCGATCTTCAATCTATTTTCAAGAACACGCTTGCGTCTCTTAATTATTTATAATAAATTTTCTATTCGAGGTAGCGGGTATTTATTCTTGATAGTCCTTTTGTTTAGCTCGCGATTATTAGCACCCATTCGAAACGTTCCATTATCTTTTCTTTGCGAACAACACCGGAGCTTCCCAAAGAGATACATTGGGACGTATAAAGTTTATTTATATATATATTTTTTTTAACTTCTTTGGCGTCATTCGTTATGGCGTTTTTGACATTGATGTTGACCCGACACCAAATCTATGCCGAACTCAGCTTGTCGATCAGAAGATAACCCAAATAAATTTTCCGGACAAACACCCACGTATTTTCTTATTATCGATATTATTTTGATAGGGTTCGTTTTCTGCTCGAGATTTACAATATTTATCAAAAACATCTCACATCCTCCCTTCTTAAGCGTCTTGGTTGTTTATCGTAATCTCTGACTCTTCAGCGGCCTCCCTTCGAGCGAGAGCGAAACTCAAGCTTTTCCTGCTTCGTGTCTTGGTCTGAAATCTGGTCTAACGGTCCTACTTTTAAGACTAACATTCGAATTATGATCAGGTTCTTAGCATTGATGACAATGTCCAGTCCTCCAGCGGTGCTATCCGATGTGAATTCTTTCGTATCTCGAACAGGTGACTCCCATTCCAAGAATAAAGGCGTTCAGAATGCCACTCACCGTTGGTCGTTTTATTTGGTTGAGAGATGTAGTTTGATCTTGATTTCGATTGTCCCATTTATTTTTTCCAGACGTCCTAGAAGTTTTTTTTTTCTTTCGGGAATTACGTAGTCCAAGCACGTATACGAGGCGACTTCTTGAGCACTCTCGACAAACTCGACATACGTCATTTCTTCATGTCCAGCCACAATAACGCAAATCTTCAATAGTAAGCTCCTACTAAAGTGTCTAGCTTTCTTCGTATCGGTACTGACTAAGGATGTCGTGTACCCGCATAGTTAATTTAAACTTTCTGTAATATTCTCTAATCGTCAGCAACCCTTGACAGAGATGTAGAAATTTCGTTTCCTTCTTACCACAGTAAAAAATTTCGATGGTTAATTCTGCATGATCACTTTTCTAATGTCCGTCCACGTCATTACAGTTCTTCTTTTTAGGTAAAAATTCTATCATATAAATTCCGTAAGAAACTTGTCCCCACGATGAATTGAAAATAACGCGTGAAATTTTCTGCTCGTCGGTACGAATTAGGTGAGCGAAAAGTTTATCTGGGGCGCTAATCATTCTTTCGCATCTGCAAGTTCTCCTCTTCCATTGAAGGTTGGCGATTAAATAGTCGAAACCGTTTGATAAAGGAGGATTAAGGATAGCGTATTTTCGATTTGATTTAAATCTTAATTGTTTAAAATCTATTATTATAGAAATGCTACCATTCTGTTAATCACTTCTCCGACCCGATTTCAATGAAAAATAGAAAGAGAGTTTTAGTCCGGAAGCCGGTCGTTGAGCAATAAATTTAAATTCCTTTCCTTGACTTGATTTTCTTCATCTTCGGCGAAGGTTGCACGTAGAATGGTTTCAGTTTATGCGCAGGTAACGTCAGTTGGTGAAATAGCGTTAGGCATTCCTAACGGTATGGAAAGAGAAGTCGTGATGATATTATCTACGTTCGAAACGCTCCTCGTAGAGTAGAAAGAGAAAGCGCATTTTTTTTTTGTTTCCTGACTTCATCTCCCATTCGAAAAAAAATGAAATGAAGGAAGCGAGCTGAGCTATTGGTCGAGGAAGTGCCTCCAGTATACTTTTTTTTCTCTAATTCGTCTTTTACCACTGAAACTTTTTCGTATAAGAGTTCTTGGTATAACCGCAGTTGAGTAAATATCTGCCGTGGTTGAATCACTATGATGTGGTAGCGCTAGTCTTCCCCCAAGCAAAGAGGGTGAAATCGGCTTCCTATTCTTATGAATATTTCCCGGTGAAGAAAAGAAAGTGGACAGGCTTCAACATTTAATAAGAGATTTTGGAACATTCGTAATCACCGATTTTCTTCCAAGATCATCTCCCATGATTAACTGGTCGTAAGGCCAAAACGTATTATTATTAGGAACGTAAGCCTAGAGAATCTATCATGAAATTTCAACGTAGTTCCATTCCTGAAGTTCAAGGCATATGAAGTCCATTCTAAGCATCTATGTTATTCTGGCTGTTATCCTTGAGAATCATTTCACTCAACTTATAACATGATTCTATAAATCATATAAATACCTCAATAGATTTCACTATCATCATTTACCATCATAACATTATTTCACATATAACATAGCTTAACATAACTTAATCAATCACATAACATTGTACCAACTCCTGCCGCGGCCATTTACGCACACGAGCTCACGCTGCTGCAGTCAGCGGCTCAGTGGCGGCGTCCAGCAAGCAGTGTGTCGATAACAGTGATCCACCACCACATAATCACAAATCATGTATTAAAACAATCCTAAGAAAATGTCTATACGACCTCTTTTTTTTTCACATAAATCCAAGGTCCTAAAATAGTTAAACATCTAAACGTAGCATACCTTAGCGAAGGCGGAGCAGTAGGTTAGATGTAGATGCCGGTAGCTAATAAGAGTTTTTTTTTTCCAAAGAACAGATATACTTTTATTACTTATTGAATTCATAATATGACAAGAGATTTTTTTTTTCTTCTTCGGAAAACAAAAATATTTTAGCAAGTCTACAGAATCATAGACCTGCTTTGATACCACCTGTAACGCCCCGTTTCCTTTAAAATGATAATTTTTGATCGAGGCGTTACTTACAAATAAAATTCTCTCATTTAAGAAATTAAAGATAAATAAATTCCAGAAAAATTATTATAAAACATACATTTTTGAATTAAAATTCTCTTCAACTTTTAATCATTGGCTACCAGCATCCATCGCTCCAGCGTCACACCCTAATTCTTTAAATTGAAAACATTTTACATAAAAGGGGTAAGTGCCGAAAGAACACTTAGTGGGGTAGGGGAATTTATAATAATAAATTACACATACTAGTACTTGCATATTATACATATAATACACGTTGTAGACTCCCGAAGAGTCCCAATGGCAACTGTGGATAGGTTTCCGAAGAATACCTATCAGGGCCCCAAGCCGACCCGAGTTGGGCTGTTACACCCCATAGTGTTGGGAATTCCGAAGAATATCCCCTGTAGATGGGTTTCCAAAAAGGAATACCCTACTTGGCGTGGCACACGCATGCGCAGTTAAGTTTCACATAATGGTTCCACATAAACACATAATACACATTGAGCACGTTCACGTTGGCCACATAATTCACATAACACATAAGTACAGAAAACCTTTGGCGTATGTTGGTTTCTAAAGAAACCCCTTTTTAGCGGGTATTATCCCGACTTATCTTCATTTGAAATCTTTTGCATTTGCGTAACTTGAAAATCCATAGCTCTCAAATTCATGTAACTTACTTGAAATACTGTTCACGTAATAAAACATTTCTATTGAAACCAACAACACATAATGATGGAATTTAAATCACTTAGTCACATAATTTTCCTTAAAGCTGTACGATTTAAAATCATAAATAAAGTTTTACCCCCACCTTTTACGGAAGATGCTTGCAAAACATCTACTTTTATTCGAGCTTAATTCCTTCCTCCCTTCGTAATTTCCTACAAAGTAATAGTGCTTGCTTTAGAATTTAATCGAACTATTATTAATTAAAATATATTCTTAATCTAGGCATTTTTCTGTTAACAGACCATCTAACATGATTTTAATGAAATTATAATGAAAATGTGTTTATTAAAATATTATAAAACTTAATTAGACTTTAATTAGATCTTAGAAGAATTATCTTAGATTCAGGAAAATTAACTATAACTTTATGATTATGACGTATTTTACTTAACTATATAATTTAAATTATAAACCTGAATTCAATTAACTGAAATTATAAGTTAATTTAGGAAATATATTTATTTATTTAAGTGCATAACTTGTTTAGTTTATTATTATTTAAGAGGATTTAAATTGATATTTAATTTGATATTTATAATTAGGCATTTGATTTATTTATTAAATTATGAAGATCATACATAATGTCTATAATTATGTTTAGGTCTATATTTTTAGTCTCAAAAGCAATCCTGCTAGCTATATGATCTAACTTAGAATCCCAAATAAAACTTGGTTAACTTATAATAATTAATATAAAATCCCCAAATCCAAAAGTAAGTCCAAAACTATATTTTCTTAGTTAATTCGATAAAAACCTAGGGCTTTATACCCTAATCGATCATATAAAGGGATCTAAATAACATAAATTAATTTATATAATCTTTCTTTATTATTTATTTAAAACCCATTTCATTTATTAAATTCTATGTACTTATAAAATAATATCTATAATCCACTACATTCGAAAATAAAAAAACGTCATTTATCTTGAGTCCGGAATTCATATATTAATTTCTATTAATTATAAAGTAACATATATAATTCCAACATATATATTCTTATTAAATAAAAACACATCATTATCATAATTTCAATAATTCTAGGGATTATATTGTAAGTTCATCAAGTTCTTGGAGTTAAACTGTTATTCTATCGAAGTTCTGGGGCAAACAGCATATGCTCAATAGTTCAAGGACCAAGCCATGACTATCCAAAGTCTCAGGGACTTAATTGCTAATAATTTAAACTTGGGATTTTGCAATTAGGTCCTAGGGTTTGCCCAATTCCCAAAACCCTCCCCAACACTCCAAATCACCCCTGTTTCTTTCCCCCCCCGTCGCCCGCCTGTCCTCCTGCCAGCGCCGCCGCTGCTGCCGGCGACCCATGTCGCCGGTGGCCTCCCTCATCACCACCCACACTTCTACACACACCTAAACACACACCAACATACACAGCTACATACATATAGATATATATATATATATATATATATATATATATTCCAGCCTTGCCGCCGCGGCTGCGGCGGCCCCCTTCTTCATCACCGGCGCCAGTCCGACGCCACCGCCACCTCTCCAGCCTCCATCTATCCCCAACCAAAACAACAACAACACCAAACATATATATATATATATATATATATATATATATATATATATATATCCATTTCCAGCACAGCCGCCGCTAGCTGCGGCGGCTCTTAACAGTTCCTTGCCGGCGCGACCGAGCGCCGGCCACCCTTCCGAACACCCCACCTGCCGGCGCACACAGCGGCAACAGCCCGACCGCATACAAAGGAAGCAAAACGATCGATTTCTAGCTTAGAACTTAAAACATGTAAAGCTTAACAAGAACTACACTTAAACAGAGAAACATAAATAAACTCTTGCCGGAAAAATTCGCCGATGGAGAGGGAAAGAGGCTGCTGTGCTGATTGAGAAAATAGGCTGTGGAAATGGCTGAGCAAGAGGCGGCAGTGATGTGGCTTCAGAGAGAGAGAAACGAGAGAAATGGAAATGGTGATACTTGGGAGAGGGAGAGAGATTGAGACTTTTCTCCCTTTTTCTTTGTTTTTGATTTTTCTTTCCATTTTTTTCTTTTATTTATTTAACCTTTCCTCATTTTTTTTCCCAGAATTTTGACAAGTGTAATGTAGTAAAGGATGAGGTGTCATACTTCCCTTAACTTAATTAGTATACAGTAATTAAAATTAATTAAGACTAAGGTGTCATTCTATTATTTACTTAGGTTAGTATAGTTAGATTTAAAAAAAAAAATATTAAGTTTAGATTTGTTAATATAAAAATTTTATGGGTACTACAGTATGTTTACAAGACGGTTAAAAACCGTAAATGTGAAAATGAAGTGATATGTGCTTGTGCATGCGTATGCAAGGCGGCTAGGGCTCGCATATGACAGCTGATCACCGTATTATGACGGTTAATAACCGTAATGATGTTTCCAGGGCGACTAAGACCCGCATATGTTTCCAGGACGGCTAAGACCCGTAAAAATATTTTCATGGCGGCTAAGAACCGTAAAATGCTTTCATGGCGGCTAAGCACCGTAAATTATGTGAAAAGTGTTGTTTGAATGTGAATGATGGATTATATGTTTTCAGGCGGCTAAAACCTGCATATGTTTTCAAGACGGTTAAAAACCGTAAATATGATAATGAAAGTGATATGTTTGAATGTGAAGGATGATTGATTTGAGATGGATGCTTACTTTATAAAGTGATCTATTTTCTACGATTTTTATTAAAATACAAACGTTTTACGACAATCTGTTATATGTGATAAAATGGTGTTTTGGTGTGTGTATAAAATCTTTGGAAATTATTTTATATCCTCTCGAGTTTCCCTAACCCACTGAGTGTATTTCAACACTCACCCCTCTTTCTAAAATGTTTTTCAGTTTAGGGATTTTTAAGGCGTGGAGTGCTAGCGGTGGATGCTGGTAGCCGATGAGCAAAGGTTAAAGAACCTTTTTATTTTAAAATGATTAATTTTATGTATTTAAGAAATGTATGTTTTATAATTATTCAGCATTTTATTTATCTTTGTTCTATTTAAAGATCGAAAATCCTTTTGAAGAGGAAATTTTTTTTTAGTGAGTAACGTCTCGGTTAATATTTATTTATAAAAGAATCGGGGCGTTACAAATACATTAATATAATCACTCAAAAAATTATAGTAGCACTCGAAATTTTGTTAAATATATATTATTTTCATTAAAAATATAAACTATATAAACAATAGAAAATTTTAATATTTAATCCCGTGCAAATATTTTAATATTTTAATATAAAACCTATAATTATATGACACTGATATATTTTCCAAAAAAAATCACCCAACATGAATAAAACCTATAATTATATGACATTGATATTTTCAACAAACATATCACCTGACCTCAATAAAACCTATAAGATCATGAAATTGGAATATTTCAACCTTCATATATTAAAAATTCAACATAAAAAGTCTTTATATCAATACCACAAAAACTTCAAAAAAACAACAAAAACATAAATGTCAATATCAATCTAAAATTTCTAAAGTAAGTAAGAAAGACTTACCACACCAAAGCACCACACTCGAATCTCCCAGTGCAGACGTCCCAACAATGTACCTAATCACAATATAAAATCTATGAAAACCAAAGAGTCCTAATACTACTCAAATTCTGTCATGCTATAGAGAAATAAAGATAAAAAAAAGAAAAAAAGTAAGAATGTGCCTCTTCAACTCGATTTCGTCTACATCAGAAGGATTTTCTTTTTAAGGTTGTAGAGGGAATATAAGCAATTTTTTCATCAAATGGTTTCTTCGTCCAAACTGATACAGAGATATTTTTGTTTATCTCTTTGTTTATGTGAAAAAGAAAAAATTTCTATAAAGACAATTTTGCTTATGAGAGATGATAAAAATTAGAGAAAGTAGGGGAGAAAGAAAAAAAAATTAATAATAAAAAATGTGGCATGCTAATACTAATATGAATCTAAAATTTCTAAAGTAAATAAGAAAGACTTACCGCCAAAGCACCACACTCAAATCTCATCTTTCAATGCAATCACCTACAAACGTACCAACAATTTGATTCATTCTAGAACATCTACCACCATCAAACAATTTGATTTATTCTAGAACATCTACCACCATCAATGTAGCAGTATTGCCAGCCACAATATAAAGTTTACGATAACCAAAGATTCCTAATACCACTCAAATTCTGCCAGAGAAATAAAGATTAACAAAAAAAGAAAAACAAAAAAAGAAAAAAAAAAGTGCTTCTACAACTCGATTTCGTCTCCATCAGTAGGATTTTCTTTTTTCTTTTTGAGGTTGCAGAGGGAATATAAGCGGTTTCTTTATAAACGGTTTCTTCGTCCAAACTGATACTGAGATATTTTTGTTTATGTGAGAAAAAAAAATTCTGAATAAATTTTATGTGATACCCAATAATATTTTAATATAAATATTCTCAATAAATTTTAATAAATATCCTCAATAAATTTAAAAAATATTTTAATATAAAAATAATTGAAGAGAATTATTGAAAATCAACTTTTGCAAAACTACACACCAAATGAAATCTCAACAATAGAAAAATTTCTTAAACATAAATATAATGACTTCAATAAATCATATTCAATTGGAAAATTTTCAACACATACTTTACTTAAGGCAGTGTGCCGTCTATTGCAACATGAGAAACATATTTAATTCAACATATAAGTTGAATGAACAAAAATGTAAATGATTAGGAAAATATCCATCCAAACTAACCCAAAAAAATTAGATAATTAGAGTAACAATCATTTTATAACACTTGAATGAACCCAAAAATATAAAATGAACAAACAAATCACCTGACATCAATAAAACCTCAACAAACAAATCACATTACTGTTATTTTCAAAAACCAAATCACTCTACATCAATAAAACCTATAATTATATGACTCATATTTTCAACAAACATATCACCTGACATTATTAAAACTTATAAGATCATGAAATTGGAATATTTCAACCTTTATACACAAAAATTCAATATAAAGAGTCTTTATATTCAATACCACAACAACTTTAAAAAAACAACAAAAACATAAATGTCAATATCAATCTAAAATTTCTAAAGTAGGTAAGAAAGACTTACCACCAAACACCACACTCAAATCTCCCAGTGCAATCACCTACAAACGTACCAACAATTTGTTTCATCCTAAAAAAATCATCGACAACCATCAATGTAGCAGTATTGTTGCCAACCACAATATAAAGTCTACGAAAACCAATAATTTGTTTCATCCTAGAAAAATCATCTACAACCATCAATGTAGCAGTATTGTTGCCAACCACAATATAAAGTCTACGAAAACCAAAGAGTACCAATACTACTCAAAAACCAAAGAGTACTAATACTACTCAAATTCTGTCATGCTACAAAGAAATAAAAATTAAAAAAAAAAGAAAAAAAAGTAAGAATGTGCTTCTTCAACTCGATTTCGTCTCCATCAGAAGGATTTTCTTTTTTCTTTTTGAGGTTGCAGAGGAAATATAAGCGGTTTCTTCATCAAATGGTTTCTTTATCCAAACTGATACAGAGATATTTTTGTTTAAAAAAAAATCTGTGAAATGAGAGGATGATCCAACGGGTCCTTCACCGTTTCTTTTAAAGAATCAGTTTTAAAAAATGATTTTAAATAATAACTGATTGCAGTTGGGAAAATACAAATGAAATTCTATCCATATTAAATAACTAACAATAATTTTTATTTGGATGTCTTTGTACAATTTTTTTCTTTTTTTTAAATTACAGTTTTGTCCGAACTTTCTTGTTATACATTGTTTTCATTACTAATAAAATATATTAAAATAATCAGAAAACAATTTTTTAAGAAAACTAAATTTTCGATTAAAAAAATTAAAAATCTTTAAACAAACGGTTATAGAGTGACTTCTGTTATTTTTTTATTTTGGAGTATTTAAATTACATTTTTTTAAAGATTTTTACAAAAAAAAAAACGATTATAGAGTGACAATATATTAAAATAATTAGATCTTTTACAAAAATGTTATTGTTTTTAAATAAAACTGATTATTCCCTCTGTAGATTTGAGAATCTACATCTATCTATATATTAGATGTATCGTTATAATATCTTCATAATATATATATATATATATATATATATTGTGTTGATTTAATAATTATCGACAATAAATTTTATTAATTTAATAAATATTCAATAAATAATTAATAAAGAAAAACAAATTATTATTAAAAAAGAAACGGTTAGAGAGTGACTTTTATTATTATTTGTTGTGAAATTAATTTTTTATTGAGAAACCGTTATAAATTGACTTCTGTCTTTTTATTCAATAGTCGTGAGAGGAGGTTGGTGATAGACGGTTTTTTTTTTTTTTTG
The DNA here is from genome assembly GCA_028654395.1 of Scutellaria barbata. NCBI lineage: Eukaryota > Viridiplantae > Streptophyta > Magnoliopsida > Lamiales > Lamiaceae > Scutellaria > Scutellaria barbata. The sequence continues at coordinate 10,382,739 of CM053650.1, forward strand.
CGTATTTGAATTTGAATTACATTTTTTTGAGATTTGTTTTTAAAAAGAGAAACGGTTATTGAGTGACAATATTTCACATGTTAAAATAATTAGAAAACAGTTTTCTAAGAAAACAACAATTTTTTTTGGAGTATTTAAATTACATTTTTTTAAAGATAAAAAAAAAAGAAACGATTATAGAGTGATAATATATTAAAATAATTAGATCTTGTACAAATATGTTATTGTTTTTAAATAAAACTGATTATTCCCTCTGTAGATTTGAGAATCTATATCTATCTATATATTAGATGTATCGTTATAATATCTTCATAATATATATATTGTGTTGATTTAATAATTATCGACAATAAATTTTATTAATTTAATAAATATTCAATAAATAATCAATAAAGAAAAATAAATTATTATTAAAAAAAACGGTTAGAGAGAGATTTCTTTTATTATTTGATGTGAAATTATTTTTTTATTGAGAAACGATAAAATTATTTTTTTATTGAGAAACGGTTATAGAGTGACTTCTGTTATTATATATATATAGATTAGAAAAGTTAATGTTGTTGGGTAATATGGCCCTTAATAATAGACAGAGCCTGTGGGGCAAATAGAAAACATATAATAAAATAAGAAAACATATGACTTATAATAAACCTAATCTATTATAATGAGAGGAAACTAGCAAGTCGAGTTGAGGAAATCCCTCTTTCCTTAATTAAGATAAGATTTACCAAAGTTAGTACTAACTGGATCTTGCGTATCATCTCTCAAAAATAAAATGATTTTGTCTCTTGAGAAGATAACACCATAATTCATGAGAGCTCCGATAAATTTCTAATGTTAGAGAACAGAGCTTTGATGAAGGTATGAAAAACTATGCAAATTTTCTCAAGGTGTATGATATATTAAGTGTGTCAAAACAATGCATGATGATATAGGCCTTCAATATAGGGGGTTACACTCAAAAACTTATGGAAATTTTTTGTCCAATAATGGGTCTTTTAACGCAAGATAATGGCTTGTTCAAAAATTGAAATACAAATAAAAAACTCATTGCCACCCGACACTACATGTTACAGGGCCCTAAGACTGTACGCTACATGGTCCCGTTTTATACTATAGGATCACAACGCGGCAACCACGACCCAAAAAGGTAAGGCAGGTTGAGTAAAACTCAAGTCCTGTCCACCGAAGTCCAACCCACTGTTCCATTACGAAGTATCAAGAACGAGGTCGAGTGGGGTTAGGGACCAGACTGTCCCATGCCGAGTGCATGCGTGTGCGTGTGTTGTATAAGCATACTACTCCAAAAGTGTATTAATTACTAAGCCCTACCACAAGGCTTCTTTAATACTTGTATTTACAAGGTCCATCTTTTTATGTGGGGTAGTTAAGCTCTGCTCTCACACTCAAAACTTTTACATTTTCATTTCAAGTGACTATTTTTAACAATTAATTTATCACTCACGAAAAACTGATTTTGAGCTACTAAATATGCCTCGATTATTTATTCTAAAAACATAGATTATCTTTCGGCACCCAATCCTTGAAAATATTAACTTTTTGCCACTTAACTATTGGGTAAAATGGTTCCACCTTGTAACACCCCATTTTTCATAAAACTTGCATAGCATATATTTTTATATAAAAATTTACATTCTGCATAAAATATTTTATAATGTATGATATTTTCAAGCTCGTGTAGTACTCGCCCCTATCTCTTTAAGCTTATGCACTCCACTCGTTGTCTACTAAACGAGCGTTGGAGGAATTTTATTATTTATCAAGAATGTATGATCTAATGTTTCTTTAAGTTTAAAAGTCTTGCAGGATAGCACTCCGAGGAGACTGAGTTCGATCGTAATGCACTCAAGACGCACGAGTAATGAACGAACGAAAAAAAAAGGAAGATAAGTTATACATAAAATAATTTTAATAATTAATATAAGAAATGTGACTTATGTGTTTAATTATAATTAGGTAGATTTTTATTACATAGTTTATGTGCAATAAGGTATGTGACTATTATGATATGTTAAATTAAATATTTTTTTTCAAATATATTTATGTGACTTAAATGATGTGCTAATTTGATCATATTTGCATGCATAATTGTTTTGACTAAATATTAATTTTGCATACTACTTTAGATAGAACTACACTCAATCCACCATGCCTCCATCAAATCCACCACAAATTTCAATGTTAGTAATCATCACATATCAAATTGCTATACACTACAAGTTATAATCTAATTACATGTATCATTGTGTAGTATATTATGTGTGTACAATATATATATGTATATAATTAGGAATGTGTTAGATCTATTATTTGGCTTCTCACTTTACAAATGCAACACTTATACACACCTTTTTCTCTCCCCTCCCCTCCATTTGAAGCTCTCCCCCTCTCTCTCTAGCATACTCCATCTTCTCTCTACAAACCTCCCCACCTAAAAGCCCTCATTTCCACCTTTAACAAAGCTGCAAATTCAAGAGTGAAGAAAGGATAAGGAATCCCTCAAGACAAGAAGCTAGGTAGAGTTCAAGAACTCTTTAGTGTGCAACTCCAAAGGTATTTTGCCTTTTTCCTCACCCATCTTCTTCCTTAGAAGCATGATTAGGTCCTAATCTTGAGTTGCATATAAGATTTAAGTGAGTTTTTCTACAAATGTGATAAAATGGTTGGATGTCTTGTTCTAGGTAGTGGATCCTTAAAATATGTCATATTTGGGTGATGATTGAGCAAATGCATGTTGATTTAGTCATTGCATGTTTGATTTCTTTACCCCAAACACATTGCATGTATGATCCAAGAGTGATTTTTTACTAATGTGAAGATATTTGTTCAATGTCTTATATATATGGTTCATCCTTAAAATATGTTACATTTGGGTGTTGATTGAGCAAATGCATGTTGATTTAGTCATTGCATGTTTGATTTCTTTACCCAAACACACTGCCTGTATAATCTAAGGGTGATTTTCTACTAATGTGAAGACATTTGCTCAAAGTCTTGTTTTATATGGTTGATCTTTAAAATATGTTAAGTTTTGGTGTTGATTGTACAATTGCATGTTGATTTAGTCCTTGCATGTTTGATTATCTTGTCTAAACACATTACATGTGTGATAAATTGAGGCAAGATGGTTTATTTGATGTTAATAGAGTTATAAGAGCTAAATCTTCATTTGAATTATGAAAATAGGTTAGTTAATCAAGTTGTGAAATTTTTTAGAAATGTCAGTCCACTTTGTCGATTTTTATAAAAATATATACTTGGAGTTTTTCAAAACTGTTTTAGTATATTATCCTACATGAAGTGTTTAGTCTATGATTAAATGTTGGTAATATTTGGAGTAGTTTATGAATTATTATGATTTTTCAAAGATAGTCTAGTTCAAGTTGAAATTATCCAGTTTCAGACCTCAGAAATATAATTTTATAAATTTATTCAATTATAATTTTTCAAAACTATTTTATTATGTTATACTACATAAAGTCTTGAGTCTATGATTAAAATTTGGTAATATTTGGAGTAGTTTATGAATTATAATGATATTTCAAAATAAGTCCAGTTTCAAATTTGAGTTTCTGCAGTTTTGGACCTTAGAAAATTAATTATATAAAATCAGTCCATTATAATTTTTCAAAACTATTTTACTATGTTTAAGTGCATGATGTTAGAAGTTTAAATTATTAATTTCAGAAGGTTTCAGTAAATATACAATTTACGGTGAAATTTATAAAACAGATTGGTTATAGAGTATTTTCGAACAATTTTTGATTATAGTAAATGATTTATTAAAGCTTTTGTGATTCGAATTTATTCCTAATATTTTAGCATGGATAACTAAGGGTTATTATGTAAATTTATGCTTGTTTTCATGAATTTTGGATGACCGTTTAAATTATGAAAAAACTATTGTGATATACATATTTTATATGTACGATAAGCATGTTAGGTTAGTTAAGTATGATACAATTGAAATGCAATTGAAAGACTAAGAAATTATGAACGTGCCGAGTGCAGTATGAGTGACCGGATTCTTTAGGAGCTATCCCAACTTTCGAATCAACGTCGAAAGTGGGTAACATTTATTTACATTTACAATGATTAGAATAACTACTATGTTGAGTATGATAAAATGAAATGACATCTTCGGGTGAAGTACCAGGTTGACGAACCTTGAATGCCTGGTTTTCGGACCTTAGATGTTTATGCCAGGTTTTCGGACCTTGGAAGATGATGTTTCAGTGTATTGGTTAATCTCTTTAATGTAATAGTTCATAAACATTAACCACTAAGATTTCTCAAATCTTATGTTACTATGTTTTAAATATTTTTAGGACCCCCTTACAACGAAGCGGATGAGTAGCCAGCTGTACGGACCCCTCTCTAAAAGCCTATATATATTATATGTTTTTAATATATGTTAATATGTATGAAGTTAATATGCTTAATGCCTCTTTTGATACTTTTGAGGTTGGTTTAAGTGAATTTTTAAAACGTCTTAAAAATATTGAGGTTTTGATTTACAAATGTGGGTAGAACACGAATTAAGTTTCTTGCATGCTAAACTTTTCGTTTTAAAATAGAAAGAAAAAAAAATATACTAGTGTTTAGTGAAGTCTTCCGCTGAGATTATTTACGAAAATTATTTAAAATGAAAAACTATTATTTCCTTTATGAATATTTTAAGCAATTAAAGTATTAGTGTGTCTCAATCCTACAAAGATGGGTTGGGGTGCTACACATCTACTATTTATATTAAACCAATTTTCAACAAATGTGTGATTCAATAACAAATCTAAAAATAAATATTTAATGGAAACAAAAAATGTGACCAAAACTTGAACTTGAATAAATTATTACGTTTTAAGTATAAAAAAAAAACTATTTCAGTGATGACCCTCCATGAATTCACTTATATAAATCGTACTTAAAGTTGCAAAAATAAGAAGTACTGTTAATAATTCAAGGAACATGATTGAGATAATGGGTAGAAAGTTCATCGGACCTTATAAACTCTTCTCGAATATATTTGATATACAATTTGAGAACTCCATTAAATTATGAATTAGAGAAGGTCTACTATGTACCAGATGCATGGATCTTAAATCCATGCATTCGGATTGGGATAGGTTGGCCGGATCCGGCCTAGATTTATAATCCAAACGCATTGGGGTGAGTTGAGTGCATGAATTTATAATCCATACACCAAATGCATAGAAGTTTTTTGTGTATGAATTATCCCTTCCTTTGATGACTTTATTGTAATAAAAAAAGAAAAACTAATAGCTTCAAGGGTTCAGTGGGTAATTTCTTCGATGATTTATTTGAATTAATCTCTCTATATTTATATATATACCTCAACGTAGTTTCTTTGGGTTATCTTGACATTTTTTATATATTGTATTAGTGTTATTTTTAGATGATGAATTTATACATTTTATAGACGAGTTATAGCATATTTTGTGTTGTTGTCACGCCCCATTTTCGACACAAAAATAAAATATAAATTTTTAACATTTTGAGCGTCCAGCAATTTAAAACAAACTAAAACCGAAGGTTAAAAAAATATCCATCCAAAAATACAAGGTTTACATAAAATATTTAAGTAATCAGAGACAGCAGCAAAAATATATTTACGGGCCATCAGGTTTAATTTACAACCCTTCAAAAATAACCTGTTAAATTACATAAAAAAAATATATATATATATATCTATATGCATCTTTCTTCACATTCTGCTCCCCACCTCCGAATCTATAAAAGAAAACATATAAAGGGGGTGAGAGTATAAAATACACTCAGTGGGATTACACTGTAAAGGGGTTTCAATTCATAAATACACCAAATAATCACATTCCATTACATGACTTATAATTAATTTAAATATAAGCATTCTTCATAAATCAAACATCATTCACCTTCATTCCCACATTTACGGTTTTTAACCGTATTGCAAACATCACTTTTCACATAATTTACGGTGCTTAGCCGTCATGAAAGCATTTTGTGGTTTTTAGCCGTCGTGAAAACATTTTACGGTTATTAACCGTCATGATACGGTGATCAGCCGTCTTTATGCGAGCCCTAGCCGCCTTGCATACGCATGCACATGTGCACATAGTTTCATCACATATTCACATATCAAACATTCACATAGAAGCATAGGTACTGAACAAAACACTAAATTTTCCATTCATCATGCGTCACAACACGTTTATTCATATGCACTTCAACATGTCACATTTCACATAATTTAATAATTCACAATTGCAAATAAGTCAACAAAATGTAAATACCGTAACACGCAATATTTCCCCACCTGTAGAGCAGCTGGTCAAAACTTCTAGATTCACAAACTATCTACAGCACAAACTCCGGAGTATCGCCTGCAAACATAAGGGTTCGACTTAGACTCTAATCGAATTATGATGGATTTAAATAAATTAATATTTTTAAGATAAACCCTAATTTTGGAATTAAATATAACTTATTTTGTAATTAAATGTAAAATTCATAATCTATATAGATCAATTTGAATTTAATATTTCGGATTAAAATAGATATAAATTTAGGGTTATTAAACCTCAGATTAGAAATAGTAATTAAATCGTAAAATTAATTTAATTAGCATAATGTTTATAAGTTTATAGTTTTAGTCTCAAAAGCAATCTTGCGAAACATAGGTTTAACCTATAATTCCAATTAAATCTTTAGTTAAGGTTTATAATAAATAACCTATTAATACTTGATTCAAAATCCGTCTTAAAACTAGATTTATTTACTTATTTCTATAATCATCTAAGGTTTATATCTTAATCGGTGATATACAGAGATCTCAACAATCTAAATTAACTAATATAATTTAACTTTGCAATTTAATTAGAGTCCAAAATTCATATATCAATTTCTATTAATTATAAGATAACATCTATAATTTCCACATACACTAAATTAAATAAATAATAAATAATAAAAGTGTTATTTATCATAATTTTCACAATTTTTTTAAAGATAAATTTATAATATCGTCATATTTTAGAGAAGACCATGTAATTTCATCCGTATTCAATGTCCAATATTTATATCTACATAATTATGATACTTAAAGCATAATTTATAAAAGTTAAGGTTATAACCTATCTTTGCCATTAACATTAAATCTAAAAAATTCTATAGAAAATTTACATAAATCAAACATTATGAAAAGCTATGTAATTTTGATAAAATCAAGGGGTTCGTTTATCATTATATAAATTTTTAGGGCCTTAAAACATGCTTTATATAGTAAGAGGAGTAATTTGTAATTTTCTAAAAGCTAAGGATTCAATTACAATTTCAGCATAATAGATATTTGCTACTTAGCCCTTAAACTCTATTTAATTTATAAAGGAGAACCCCAGCCCTCCCCCTCCCCTGCTGCCAACCACTGCCACCCACCATCCCCGCCGCCACCGGTTCGCCCTATGGGGGAGTGGCTTTCAGCTCTTTCACTTCATGCCTTTGATAAAACGGAGATGATAATTAGGCTGCTGTTGAAAAGCTCGACTCGACAGGTGGAATGCCCTGACTTAAGCTAAATAGCCCCGGTCTTGATACCTTGATGGTTCGATTTTGGAGATTAGAGCAGAAGAACTCCGTAACGGCGGAGAAGGGTTTTGCCTCGAATCCAAACGATTTCAAGTCTTCTCTTAAGATATTTCGAGTTGGGATCCATCCACTCTTTTTTTCACTCTTTCCATTGTCGTTGACTTTACGAAGCGAAGGTTCATTAATCGTTTAACTTTCACTCACCATCTCGTTACCACACTAGCTTGAATAGCCAGGCATTTACCTTGGCCGGGCACTTCCCAACCACTTTTCTTGATTCCTTACCAGCGGTCTTCTAGACCATATTTACGTGATCAAGTCGAATTCCTCTTCCCAAGATGAAAGGTATCTTCCTGCTACTGATAAGACGGGAGCGGTAATTTCGAGACCGGCGGACACTCGGTTGGCTCTTCCGAAGAACCAACCCCCGACTCAACCGACCCCTTCAATAACACAAACAACCATGCAAAAACTCAACACACACACCCAACTCACGCTGATGCCGTTGCTCATGACGGCGTCGCTGACCACCTGCCAGCGCGACTCCGGCGCCGGCCACCCTCGACAAACCCCCTCCGACCAAAACCCAACACAGACCACATAGGGAGACAAACACAATAAAAACAATATTTTTGTCATATGATACAAAGTGAACACATAAAAACCACTAGGAAGTCTAAATAGTTATTTAAATGTAAAAGTGAGAATAGTGGAAAACAGAGTATAGCACCAATGACACTCCAGTTTTCAAAAGCTACAGGGCTAAATTTTCTACTACATAATAAACATTAAAAAAATTTAAAATTAAATTAGTCAAAAGAACTTTGAATCTCAACCAAAATTACAAAATAAACTTAGCATAATATCATAAAATTTATAAAAAAAAAAAATCTTGGATATATTCGAGGGTTTAGTGCAATTAATTAATTTTTATTGTTATATAGTCATCATATCATATTATTGTTACTGCAATATATATTTACGTACTCATAAAATACTTAATTTAGTTTTTTTTAACACTATATATTATTTTTAAATGATCACAACATTTACTTTTACAATTCATATATGTAATAATATATGAAAAGTTATAACAGATTGAAAATAAAGTTTCACATTTACATAACAGTATCATATATAAATATAAATTCTTTGTATATAAATGAACTTATATTGTAGTAAATATATTTTATACCTTTTCTTTAAAATTAAATAACTAAAATTATAATGAATACTACATATATCATTCGATTCCTAGAATATTGTGGTTTAGTCCAAACTAAAATAGTGTCTGAGTGAATCATATTTAAATATTATATTATATTATAATGTTATATTATACTTATATTTGGATCATCCGTAAAATATGATAAATCTTTTTAATTTAAAAAAAAGAATAGAAGAAAGGGAATTATTGTATAGCTAATTAAGATCATAACATTAATTGACTTCTCAAGATTTTCTTGCCAAGAAAATCAAGAAATGGTATGTCAAAAAATTCCGTGTTGATTTACAGATCCAAGTAACTGACTTACGTTGTTCATGTTAGTGATAAAAATAGTTAGTTTAGATATGGTAATTAAGTGGTTTTTTGAAATAAATAAATAAATAAATTATCTTTTAATTAATATTAATTTGTACGTGGATAGGGATTATGGAAGAGATCCTGGATCAGAGCTGCACTCTTTATATAGAACTACTTTAGATATATGGTAAATAAGTGGCTTCTTGAAATAAATAAAACAATTATCCCTTAATTAATATTGATCAAGATCTTATATGAGAGATACACTCTTATATAGAACAACTTTAGATATATGGTAAATAAGTGACTTCTTGAAATAAATAAAACAATTATCCCTTAATTAATATTGATCATGTACAAAACGTACGGACGGGATTGTGAAAGAGATCTCCTAATTAGATATGGTAATTAATAGTTTCTTGAAATAAATCAAGGATGAAACCCACGTACTCTCTATAATTCACAACATAGAAATAATTACGTGAATCGAAAGCAACCGTAGCATTAGGTTTAGATCATATCATCATCAGCCATGGCAATACTGAATTCCTTGTGTCGGAAACGCAAATACGAGGAAGTGAAAGACAAGAGTCAACAACGTGATCATCGGAAAGGCGGCGATCAGGTGTGGGCGGAGTACGTGGGCGACGACGAGTACGAGGCCGTGGGCATCATCAATCGCGGGAGCTACGGTGTGGTGTACAAAGGGCGGCACAAGAAGAGCGGCGAGACAGTGGCCATGAAACACGAATTGCAGGGCTTCTCTCACTCAACCCTACGAGAAATCGGAATCCTCATCGACCTTCCACCTCACCCTTCCATCGTCGAGTTCAAGGAACTGCACCAGGAGCACGAGCGTGGAGGTCGTGCTTTCCTCGTCATGGAGTACATGGAGTCCGATCTCCATAGACACTTGGAGAAGAGAAGATTGAGTTCGAAGCCATTGACGATAACTGAGATCAAAAACTTGATGAAGAAGATACTGGAGGGCCTCTGTTTTCTTCACTCCCGTGGTGTCATGCATAGGGACCTCAAGCCTGCCAACATTCTCATGAACAACAATGGCGATCAGCCCAAGATCTGCGACTTTGGAATGTCGCGTTCCGTGAAGAGCGACTCTGCCTTGTATACTCCCAATCTTGTTACTCTGTCGTACAGATCGCCTGAGCTGCTGCTCCATGGTAGGAGGTATACACCCGCAATAGACATGTGGTCTGTGGGATGCATCATGGGAGAGATGGTGTTGGATGAAGTAGTGTTTAAAGGGGATTCCGAGGTTAGCCAGTTTCTTGCCATACAACGTATGAACTCCGCTGGGATTTACAAAGTGCTTCGACAAAGGTTGTCTCAAGCTGAGACGCGTCCACGAGCGCCTATACTGTCGGCCTCCGGGCTCGATTTGCTTACAAGACTTTTGGCCTTCTCTGTAGACAACAGGATAACCGCGAAAGATGCTCTCAATCACGAGTGGTTCAAGGAAAAATATTATCGACGTGTATAGTTAGTGACGAAGTCGGAAACTTTATTGAGAGGGTCCAACTTACGGTGTATAATATAACGTTTCTTTTTATCTGTTGATATTGCACAAATTAAGTGTGACGTTCATAGTGTCTCTGTATTACGGTCATGTTAATTCATACTCTCATGGTATTTATGAACAAGATTCTAAAAAGTAGGGCCAAATAATAGAATTGATTTAAAAATAAGTTTATAATTCATAATACATCAGGATTGCACTATCCTAATTACTAGTAACTAGCACAACAACAAACACCGTTCATAAATGAGTGAAACCGATTGCGATCTCTAATAGTTATTTCCGTATCGTAGACCTTAGAAGATATCTTCATCATGGATTGACAATCTTGACATATTCCCAAGTTCTAGAAAATATAAAGAGGCGTGCCAGCTTTTGTGCTAATCAGACCAAAACACAAGGCCAATTTCTCACTATGAGATAGCAAAGTTCACTTTTTTTTTTTTTTCCATTTTTGGTTGTTATATTCATTATATTATTCAACTCTTCCATCAATATTCTAGTTTTTTTTTTATATTTTTCTCTTTATTAGTTTTAAATATTAAAATTATAAAGATTCTTAAATTTACATTTCAATTATATTATATATAAATAACTCAAATCAAAATTTCTCAATCGTTTTTATGATTTTATCTAAAAATTATTTTAATTACATAATTAATAATTTTAGAAATTTCACTATTCTTTTAAATAAACCCATTTTTCTCTAACTTTTTTAATTATAATTAAAAATATATAAAGAATTTGGAAGAGGATTGTGTTTATATCATATGTTTCCTGCACAAATAAGATACATATTTACATTTTGTATAGTTAATTACATATTATATTTTATTGAGAATAATTTAAAATTTATTTGTTATTATTGTTATTATAAAAAATTTATTTTGGTTATAATTAATAATGTTTGAGCATATAATTATTCAAATTTAAATAAACAAAGTAACTCATTTGTCTTAATTAGTTAATATAATTAGGATTAATTTCCATTTTGATCCTATATATATGGCTCTTTTTATTTTTTGATAATCAAATATACGTTTTCCAATTTTGGTTCTATATGTTTTAATTTTAGTTCATTTTTTTAATATTTATTTTGTATGTTTTAATTTTTTTTTCAATTTTACTCTAATTTTGATCGAAATTCCCAAAATCGTTGATACCACGTGAGATTTCCCAACAGTCATCCGACCAAAATTAAATTGAAATAGGAAAAAATTGAAATATATAGGACCAAAATTGGAAAACATGAACTTGGTTGTCCAAAAATAGAAAATGATCTTACATATAAGACCAAAATTGAAATTAATTCATATAATTATCACAAAAGGATACTGATCTTAGATATGTGCCCCCAACCCAACCCAGCGTATGAACCGCCTCCATGTGCCACCACACTATAGATGGTGTGTGTCAACGTATCATCCAATCTGCATAAATCTTTCCAGCCAAGATATTAGTTATATACTCATAAAACTCGTTTGGTATGAGTTATTGAGGTGAGATTGGTGCTTTATACCTTTATTTCTTATATTTGGTTCTCAAGATTATTTATAGCACCCGATATCATATCTTAGCCCGACACTATTTTGGTCAAGAATATTTCAGTTAACATATGATAACATGACTCATTTTTCACACGTGAAATTTGTTTTTGATATTATTTCATTTACATTTAATTGCCACATCATATTTTCACTAAAAATTAAATATAAAACATAAATTTCAATCAAACAAAAATTAGGAGACAAAAAATGTACACACTATTAACCCTAATCCAAAAACACCAAACACCATATAATTTTGTTTGATTGAGATTTATGTTTTATATTTGATTTTAGTTAAAATATGATGTGGCAATTAAGTGTAAATGAAGTAATATCAAAAAGAAATTTCACATGTGAAAAACAGGCCATGTCAGCATAAGTTGACTGAAATGTTCAGATTGAGGGCGAGTGTACCATTACTTATGTTAAGATGTATACTATAAGTCTAGCTTTTGTATAAACATCTATTTATGATATGAGAATCTTTTATGGTCAAATGTTTGCATTTTATATATTTGTTATATATGTTATTGCAATTGTCCAATTAATTTATATTGTAGATAACATGGTGTGTGGTGCCACACAGAAGATCATGTTATCAGTTCCTTATAGATTATAAATGGTAGCTCATAACCGAGATAATTTTGGACAAATTATCGGAATGGTTGTAGTGTAATTTGGTATTAATCTGTCTTGATTATAAAATTACACTAGTACATTTTGTATGTATTAAGCAGGACCAATTGAGGTTGTTTTATTTGTACTGACTACATAAATAAAACAAGACCTCTATTATTATGGATGTGCGTCATCTTAATCATTGTATGATAACGGACATGTATACTCGATATATGTTTCTTTAATTTACCAATGTGTGAAATTTATTTATTAAACCAATAAGCTCGGTAAATTGGGATACAATGTTGTTTATATGGTGTGCTGTTGATTATATAATGAAACCGTGTCCTAATTATTTAGGATGATGATGTCCCCTTGAAGAACTTATAAGGATTATCATGTAAACCCTGCAGGTGGATTTATTTCGGCATGATAATAAAGTTGAGTGGTACTACTCTTGGAATTAAATGTTAATTAATTGAATTGTCAGTAATTCATTTAATTAACGGACATTCGATATCTTAAACGCGGGGAGATAAACGCGCACATAATAAATAGGAGCCCATATCTAATATGGATAAGGGACGGTAGTTCAATAATATCTTTTTAGTGGATTAAGATATTATTTGATAGGCTTAAGAAGTATATTCAGATCGAATTTAGGACTCCAAAGCCTATCAGGAGACCGATTCTTAATCCTCCTCAAGGTCCCTGTTGTAGCCTATAAATAAGCCTCAAGTCAGCCGTTTTCGATACACGGAAACACAGACATAAAAATCTGAGATACGTTTGGTAGAAGGCGGCTGAAAGTCTCGATAGTTTGTTGCCCACACAACGTTCGAGAAAAAGGCGAGGAATACAATAGAAGATCGTGAGGTCCAGGCTTCATCGATTTCTCCATCTACAGTTCTGATCTTAGAACTAATTTTGGTGCAAAAGGTATGATTCGTTTTCCGTTGCGCGTTAATCATATTTGCATGGACCCCGAATCAAATAATCGTATAGGGTCGGCGATCCGGCGGTTCCTACAACTTACACTCGCCGAAACCTGATCAGGAGATAAAAAATCAGGTGAGAAAATGACTTAAATTGAACAATTTTTTTTACTTATAGAACTAAACTTGAAAATCAAATTTTAACAGGACTAAAAACGGACAATACCTCTAGATAGGATTAAAAATGAATTTTTCCCTTACTTATATATATAGATAAAAACATACTATAAGAACAATGATACATATTTCGCAAAAAAGAAATCAACAAACAATACACAACTTATGGTTAGATGCATCGTCTAAATTTTGCATTAGACATTTAGCAAACCATACTTAACGAAAATTGATGAAGTGGTTGAACTAGTGGGCTTAGAGGACGACACTTCCATGCTTCATGTTAGTGGACTCTAAATAAAGTGGAACAATGAAAGTCGCAGGCTTAGTAAGGACAATAGATTGATGGACATTGGATGGAATTTATCAAACAAGATTTTATATTCCACTGTAACACTTCCTCTTCTTAGGATAGTTACATTTAATAAATCGGTATAACTTTCTAAACTTAGAAAGGATTAATTTATGTTTTTATTTTAAATTTTTTGAAAGCAACAAAAACAAACTTTGTAAGAAACATGCTAGAGTTTTAAAGCGATTTAAAGTATCCCAAGAGAAATTAAATCATTTGAATAAAAGTTTTGTCAAAAGAAATCAGAAACAAAAGTTTTGGTCTCAAGTGGTCTTCGTGGTTAAGAGGGGGGTTGAATGAACCTTTATCGATTTTGTAAATCTTTTTCAAACTTACTGTTCTGCAAGTTACTTGAACTTACAGCACCAGTTGTTACTGCTTACAGCACTAGGATGTAGTGCTGCACGCTGTAACTTTGAGTTTTTACGCAGCGGAAAAATATGTTTTGACCAAAGACTTGTTTTCTCAAATGTGCTTTTCTTTTAAAATTCTTTTATGCTTATGACAACAAATATATATGATGCAACACAGGTATATATAAAGCAATAAAACAATTATGACTTATAATGATTCGAAGGTGTGTAATCCTTCTACGTCCACCTTATTGCTCCTCGAGCAGGAATTTCGTTAAGCAAGATTGAATTACAGGGAAACACCTAACAATCTATCAACCTAACAAGTTAACACCTACTAGAACTCAGCGTACACACAGCAACTGCAAGTTCTAAAGGCAAACCCACACAAGATCTTAAACTCCCACATAGGGAAGTTGTCTATCACCTAGACAACGATACAAATAGTAAGGATAAATCCTATCAAATGCTCAACACCTAAAACAACCTAGCACATAGCAACAAGATTAAAGTATATATGGTTTTCTTCAACTGGTGCAGCGAAGTGAACTTCTGAATCATTCTTTTGATCTTTCAGGTTGAGCTTTGTTCACTTTATTATAGGTCGAGTGACTGAAACTGTAGAATGCTTGAGAGATATAGCTTTGAAAATGCTTAGTCTTGTTTAAGCGTAAATGTTCCAGTTGTTCAGTAACCAACTTCAGTGTTGCTCAATCTCTATTTATACTTGTAGAAAGATATTTGTTCAAAAAGATATCTCTCATTTGAAATATGGGTACTGATCAAAAGCATGACTTGCATTTTGTAATACCCCAAATTTTATTTTTATTTTTATAAACTACTATCATTAATTATCAAATTAATTGTAAGAGTGACACCTCTTGTTAGGAGTATTACACTTGACATAGTTAGGGGATGTGAGAAGTTTGATTAAGATGGTATTAGAAAGGAAAATAAGAAAAAAAAAAAAAAGGCCTCCCTCTCTCTTCCAAACGTCTTCACCGCCAACAATACAGTCATCGCCATCATTCTTCCATCATCGTAGGCCAATGTTTTCCGACAAGGTAAATAAGCTACTTTATAGTTCTCCTCGAGCCGGCCACAAGTACAGGCTCGGTTTTGACCCGATCGTCGTCTCCACCGTGTACGGCCGCGGGAAGAAGCAGTGCTTAATATGTATATATGCGTGTATATATATATATTGAATCTGTGTGTATGTATTTACGTATCAGTGTGTGTATGTTTGGGCTGAGGTTCGGAGGAAGCCGACGCCGGAGTTGCGCCGACATGGCTGCTATAGGTCACCGCTAAAAGTGGCTGCAAAGAAATATATATATGTATGTATATGTGTGTTGATATATATATATATATATATATATATATATATATATATCAGTGTGTTGGATGTGGAGTCACCGGCGATATGGGTCATCGGCAGCAGCGGCGGCAGGGGACGGCAGAATTTGGATTTTGGGGTTGGGGTTACATTTTGAGAATTTGATTAAATTCAAGGACCAAACTGCAAACCCTAGATTTAGGGTAAATAGCACTTAGGCCCCTGAATTTATGAACAATTACAAACTAGTCGCTGAACTTTATAAGATGTGTATAAAGACCCCAGAACTTCTCTAAAATAGCAAATTAACCTCAAAACTTTTTGAAATTACAGAATAGTCCCCAAAATTCCTGAAAATTACAGAATGGACCCTGAACATTGCAGAAAATTATAGAATCACCCCTAGACTTTGATAAAAAGACAGAACGACCCCTAGAACTTACAGAAGTTATATCTAGAATCCCCGTCTATCGACATTTTCAAGAATTAATTTCTTTTGTAGTTTTTATTGGTTTTTAAGCGGTTAAATCAAAAAATAAGTCATGCTTTTATACTTTGTAGGGAATACGAGCAAAAGACAAAAATAAGGGAAAATAAGATCGAAAGCTTTTGACCGGTACTGTCGAGTTTTCAAGATGGGGGTAACATGTTTTAATTGTGCACTTTATTTGAATTTGTGTGTTTAAATCGTGTGATTCTAATATGTGTTCGAACGAATGTGTGATTTTATTTGAAATCTGTTTGAAGTACAAACGTGCTCTTATACAATAATGACGTGGATTTATGACGTGAAAGTGTGATTTATAATAAAATAAATATTTTCACGGTGGTTAAGATCCACAAATGCTTTCACGGTGGTTAAGATCCGCACATGCTTTCATGGCGGTTAAGATCCGCATATGTTTGCACGGTTGTTAAGATCTGCATATGCTTTTACGGCGGTTAAGATCCGCATATGTTTGTATGACGGTTAAGATCCGTCTATGCTTTCAAGGCGGTTAAGATCCGCGTATGTTTGCACGGCGGTTAAGATCAGCATATGTTTGCATGGCGGTTAAGATCTACGAATATATGAAAGTGTTGAATGTTAAACGTTATGTTAGGATGTATACTATAAGCCTAACTTTTGTATAAACATCTATTTATGATATGAGAATCTTTTATGGTCAAATGTTTTGCATTTTATATTTGTTATATATGTTATTGCAATTGTCCAATTAATTTATATTGTAGATAACATGGTGTGTGGTGCCACACAGAAGATCACGTTATCAGTTCCTTATAGATTATAAATGGTAGCTCACAACCGAGATAATTTTGGACAAATTATCGAAATGGTTGTAGTGTAATTTGGTATTAATCTATCTTGATTATAAAATTACACTAGTACATTTTGTATGTATTGAGCAGGACCAATTGAGGTTGTTTTATTTATACTGACTACATAAATAGAACAAGACCTCTATTATTATGGATGTGCGTCCTCTTAATCATTATATGATAACGGGCATGTATACTCGATATATGTTTCTTTAATTTATCAATGGGTGAGATTTATTTATTAAATCAATAAGCTCGGTAAATTGGGATACAATGTTGTTTATATGGTGTGTTGATTATATAATGAAACTGTGTCCTAATTATTTAGGATGATGTCTCCTTGAGGAGCTCGTAAGGATTATTATGTAAACCCTGTAGGTTGATTTTTTTCGGCATGATAATAAAGTTGAGTGGTACTACTCTTGGAATTAAATGTTAATTAATTGAATTGTCAATAATTCATTTAATTAATGAACATTCGATATCTTAAACACGGGGAGATAAACGCACACATAATAAATAGGAGCCCATATTTAATATGGATTTGGGACGGTAGTTCAATAATATCTCTTTAGTGGATCGAGTTATTATTGATAGAATTAAGAAGTGTGTTCAGGCCGAACTGGGACTCCTTATCCTACCAAGAGACCGATTCCTAATCCTCCTCAAGGTCCCTGTTGTAACCTATAAATAAGCCTCAAGTCAGCCGTTTCTAGACACACGAAATCTTAGATACGATTTAGTAGAAGGCGGCTGAAAGTCTCGATAGCTCGTTGCCCACACAACATTCGGGAAAAGGCGAGGATACAGTAGAAGATCGTGAGGTCCAGGCTTTATCGATTCCTCGATCTACAGTTCTGACCTTAGAACTAATATCGGTGCAAAAGGTATGATTCGTTTATCAGCTGCACGTTAATCTTAATTGCATGGATCCTGAATCAGATAATCGTATAGGGTCAGCGATCCGTGGTTCCAACACTTTATGATGTTAATATGTGTTGATTGTTATGGCTTATCTCCACTGAGTGTTCACGCACTCACCCCTCTTTCAAAATGTTCTCAGTTTAAAAGTTTAGGGCGTGGCGTGCGAGTGGTGGATGCTGGTAGCCGATGATTAAAGGTCGAAGAAAGTTTTATTTCAAAATATTGTATTTCGAGAATTTTGAAGATGTATACTTCATAACGTTTTATTTTGATCTTGATTTTATTTATCATTATTTTCTTGAAAAAGGTAAATTTTATACGTGAGTAACACCTCAGTCAAGGTTTACTTTAAAAAGAAACGGGGTGTTACAGGTGCTATCAGAGCAGGTCTATGATTCTGTAGACTTGCTAAAATATTTTTGTTTTCTAAAAAAAAAAATTCTCTTGTCATATGGTGAATTCAATGAGAAATAAAAGTATATCTTTTTTTTAATAGAAAAAAAAAATCTTATTAGCTACTGGCATCCACTTCTAACCTACTGCTCTGCCTTCGCTAAGGTATGCTATGTTCTGACGTTTAACTATTTTGTGACCTTGGATTTATGTGAAAAATGAGGTTGTATAAAAATCTTTTAAAATTACTTTAATGGTTTATGATCATGTTGTTGTGGGATATCACTGTTACCGACACACTGCTGCTGGACGCCGTCATTGAGTCGCTGACTGCAGCAGCATGAGCTCGTGTGCGTAAATGATCGTGGCAGGAGTTGGTGCAGTATTATGTGATGGGTTATGTATGTTAAGCTATGTTATATGTGAGATTTCTGTTATCGGTGAACACTGTCACTAGCCACTAAGTGTTGGATGAGTTAGTGTGTATGTTTTGCCAAGTCGTGGGTTATATAGGGTTGGGACTACCATGGTCCCTTGTCTATGACAAGATAAGCCAGTGGTGTGTTTTCCCTAGTACATGGGTATGATACGTAAAATCGTGAATAATGTCTGAAGTCTATGGGGGACATTGCGTATATCCTGAAAGAATTATGTTTCGGGACTGACCGTGAATGAATCCAAAAGTAACAAGAAAAACACCTAAATCAGCTGAAGGAGCGTTGATGAGTAATTTAATAATCATACGGAAGAGTTTGGTTGGTCAGTTTGATACCACACGAGTAGCACCTCCATCGATATTTAGGAACAACGTAAAATACGTAATCAAACAGTTTCGACTATTTAATCCGCCAACCTTCAATGGAAGAGGAGAACTTGCAGATGCGGAAGAATGATTGGTGGCCCCTGATAGACTTTCTGCTCACCTAATCCGTACCGACAAGCATAAAATTTTATGCATTTTTTTCAATTCATCGAGGAGACGAGTTTCTTGTGGAACTTATGTGATAGAATTTTTACCCTAAAAAGAAGAGATATGATGACGTGGACGGACTTTAAAGAAGTGATCATGCAAAATTACTTGCCAAATTGTTACCGTGGTAAGAAGAAAACAAAATTTCTACATCTCCACCAAGGGTTGCTGATGCTTAGAGAATACGATAGAAAGTTTAATCAACTAAGCAGGAATGACATACGTTGAGATCATCGAGAGAGCTCAAGAAGTCGCCTCGCATATATGCTTGGATTACGTAATCCCCGAAAAGCCTACTAATACGCCTAGGAAAAAAAAGAGTGGGACGACCGAAATCAAGATCAAACTACATCTTTCAACCAAATAAAATGATCGATGGTAAGTGGCATTTTGAACGACTCTATCCTCAGAATTGGAGTCACTTATTCAGGATACGAAAGAATTCACACCGGATAATACCTCTGGAAGATTGGATATTGTCATCGATATTAAGAACCTGACCTTAATTCGAACGTTAGTCCCAAAAATAGGATCATTAGATCAGGCTTCAAGCCAAGACCCGAAGTAGGAAAAGCTTGAGTCTTGCTTCCATTCGAAACGAGGCTGCTAAAGAGGCAAAGACCACGACAGACGATCAAGATGCTTAAAAAGGAAGAATGTGAGATGTTCTCGGTAAATATTGTAAATCGCGAGCAGAAAACGAACTCTATCGAAATAATATCGATAATAAGGGAATACGTGGATGTTTTCCTAGAAGATTTATCTGGACTATCGCTTGATCGATAGGTCAAGTTCAACATAGATTTGGTATAACTATGACCGTCTTCAGAATAAGAGACGACTATTTTGAAATCGTAGTCATGTCTTTTAGACTTAGTAATGCGCCAATGATTTATGGATATGATGAATCGAGTCTTCCATCCATATCTCGATAGTTTTGTTATAGTTTTTAACAATAACATTCTAGTATACTCGCATGAAAAACACCAACATGAAGAACAATAGAGAATTTCATTGGAAACTTTGAGAAAATAAAAGTTATATGCAAGGTTCAAGAAGCGTGGGTTTTGGCTGGATAAGATTACGTTCCTTAGACATATCATCATTTCAAAAAGAATTAAGGTGGATCCGGCTAAATTGGAAGTCATTAGTAACTGGAAGACGCCGACTAACATAAACGAGGTGCGAAGCTTCTTAAGCTTGACTGGCTATTATGGAAGGATTTACGAGGTCACCAGATGAAGCTCCGACTTTCAGAGGAAGACTTTGCGTGCAAAAGGATAAAAGACTAAAGAAAAGAATACTAATAGAAGCGCATAACACTCCGTCTTCGGCACATCCTAGAGGTGCCAAAATATATCAAGATCTGAAGAAAACTTTTTGGTGGCAGAAGATGAAAAGGAGCATTGGACTTTTCGTCAAGAAATGTCTCATTTGCCAACAAGTAAAAGCAGAATATCAACGACCAACGGGAATGCTAACATCATTGGAAATACCCCAGTGGAAATGGGTTATAGTAGACAGACTAACCAAGTCTGTTCACTTTCTGCCTATTAAAATGACTTTCGACCTGGATAGATTAGCACGAATTTATATAAAGAAAATTGTTAGGCTCCAAGGAGTGCCAGTCTCTAATGTGTTGGATAGGGACCCTCGTTTTACCTCCAGATTCTGGTAGAGCTTGCAAAAGGAGTTAGGCATCAAACTAACTCTCAGCACTGCTTTTCATTCCCAGACTGATGGCCAGACTGAATAAACGATACAAATTTTGGAAGACATGCTGAGAGCCAGTGCCTTGGATTTGCATGGAAGCTGAGAAGACCATTTATATTTGGTGGAGTTCGCTTACAATAATAGTTATCAGTCAACAATTGAGATGATGTCATACAAGGCGCTATACTGAAGAAGGTGTCGATCACTTCTTTATTGGGATGAAGTGGGTGAAAAATGAGTTTTGGGATCTGAGTTAGTCAAATAAGCAGTAGATGTAATATGTAAAGTTCGAGAAAGAATCAAGGCAACTCAAGATCGACAAAAGTCTTATGCAGATGAGAGACATCGATGATTGATTTTTGAGGTGGGAGATAAAGTTTTCTCAAGAGTATCACCCATCAAAGGAGTCTATCGCTTTGAAAAAAGAGGTAAGCTAAAGCCAAGATATATTGGACCGTACGAGATTTTAGAATGAGTCGGAGGAGTGGCGTACATGCTGGTTTTGCCATCAAACTATATCGATATACGTAATATTTTTCATGTATCTATGTTGTGAAAATACGAATTCGATCCGAGCCATGTTATTAATCAACAACATATAGGGCTGGAGGAGGACATTGCCTTATGAAGACGTTTCCGTAGCAATCTTAGGTAGAAATGTCCATAATCTTAGAAATCGAAAAGTAAACTTGATAAAAGTTCAATGTAGTCAGCAAAATGCGAATGAGACAACTTGGGAGAAAGAAGAAGAAGTCTTGACAAAATATCTGAATTTATCGAGTTTTGACACGTTTCTAAATTTCAAGGACGAAATTTCATTGTAGGAGGAAAGGATGTAATACCCCAAATTTTTATTTTTATTTTTATAAACTACTATCATTAATTATCAAATTAATTGTAAGAGTGACACCTCTTGTTAGGAGTATTACACTTGGCATAGTTAGGGGATGTGAGAAGTTTGATTAAGATGGTATTAGAAAGGAAAATAAGAAAATAAGAAAAAAAAAGGCCTCCCTCTCTCTCTTCCAAACGTCTTCATCGCCAACAACAAAGTCATCGCCGTCATTCTTCCATCATCGTCGGCCAACATTTTTCGATAAGGTAAACAAGCTATTTTATAGTTTTCATCGAGCCGGCCATAAGTACGGGCTTGGTTTTGGACCCGATCGCCGTCTCCATCGCATACAACCACGGGAAGAGGCAGTGCTTAATATGTATATATGTGTGTGTATATATATATATGTTGAATCAGTGTGTGTGTATTTATGTATCAGTGTGTGTGTATGTTTGGGCTGAGGTTCGGAGGAAGTCGGTGCTGAAGTTACGCCGGCGTGGCTGCTATGGGCCGTCGCTTGAGAAGTATATATATATGTATGTATATGTGTGTTGATATAGATATATATATATATATATATATATATATATCGGTGTGTGTTGGATGTGGAGTCACCGGTGATGTGGGTCACCGACAGCAGCAGCGGCAGGGGACGGCAGAATTTGGATTTTGGGGCTAGGGTTACATTTTGAGAATTTGATTAAATTCAGGGACCAAACTGCAAACCTTAGATTTAGGGTAAATAGCACTTAGGCCCCTAAATTTATGGACAATTATAAACTAGTCCTTGAACTTTATAAGATGTGCATAAAGATCCCAAAACTTCTCTGAAATAGCAAACTGACCCTAGAAGTTTCTGAAATTACAGAATAGTCCCCAAAATTCCTGAAATTACAAAATTGACCCTAAACTTTACAGAAAATTACAGAATCACCCCTGAACTTTGATAAAAAGACAGAACGACCTTTAAAACTTGCAGAAGTTATATTTAGAATCCCCGTCTATCGACCTTTTCAAGAATTAATTTCTTTTATAGTTTTTATTGGTTTTTAAGCGGTTAAATCAGAGGATAAGTCATATTTTTGTACTTTGTAGGGAATACGAGCAAAAGATAAGAATAAGGGGAAATAAGACCGAAAGCTTTTGATCGGTACTGTCGAGTTTTCAAGGTGGGGGTAACGTGTTCTAATTGTGCACTTTATTTGAATTTGTGTGTTTAAATCGCGTGATTTTAATATGTGTTCGAACCAATGTGTGATTCTATTTGAAATCTGTTTGAAGTACAAACGTGCTCTTATACAATAATGACGTGGATTTATGATGTGAAAGTGTTATTTATAATAAAGTAAATATTTTTACGGTGGTTAAGATCTGCATATGTTTGCACGGTGGTTAAGATCCGCATATGCTTTTACGGCGGTTAAGATCCACACATGCTTTCGCGGCGGTTAAGATCCGCATATGTTTGTACGGTGGTAAAGATCCACGTATGTTTTCACGGCGGTTAAGATTCATGTATGTTTGTACGGCGGTTAAGATCCGCATATGTTTGCATGGCGGTTAAGATCCGCGAATATATGAAAGTGTTGAACGTTAAACTTTATGATGTTAATATGTGTTGATTGTTACGGCTTATCTCCACTGTGTGTTCACGCACTCACCCCTCTTTCAAAAATGTTCTCAGTTTAAAAGTTTAGGGTGTGGCGCACGAGCGGTAGATGCTGGTAGCCGATGATTAAAGGTCAGAGAAAGTTTTATTTCAAAATATTGTATTTCGAGAATTTTGAAGATGTATACTTCATAACGTTTTATTTTTTTGATTTTATTTATCATTATTTTCTTGAAAATGGTGAATTTTATACGTGAGTAGCGCCTTAGTCAAAGTTTATTTTAAAAAGAAACGGGGCGTTAGATATTTAATGCGCCTTAACTTCTCTTCACAGAATATTCAATGCGGTGGTTGCGGTTCGCAGCTTTCTGCAACCTGTCAAGCCACGTATCGTTTCTGTATTGGCTCGGCATCTACAACTTTGATCTTCTCTCGAACAGCTCTAATTTTGATTACTTTGTTCTTCATTTCTCGTATTGCATTTATCCTTCCTCGAATTACAGGATGTTGTTTCTATTCGATATAGACGAGGTCTGTTGAGTATACAGCAAGTCATGACTTTTGTTCTGTATCTTTGACCTTCTTGCAACAACTCCTTCTATACAGTACTGCTGTATCTTCTACTTGCAGTAGAGCTATATCTTCTGCTTGCAGCAGTACTGCAACTACTTCTTGCAGCAGTTACTTTTCTTTTTACAGCTGCATTGCAGTAACTTCTTTCTGCTTCCAGCATCTTTTGCTTGCAGCGATGCTTGTCATTCTTTCTTACATGCTGCATTACTGCAGTTCATACTTGCAGTGTCTTCAACTTTTATTTTCTTGATGCTGCATAACCTTGTTGAGCACCTCCAACTTTTTGATCCTAAACTTACAGACTCAATCTAATCTATATGTTTTCACTTAAACTACATGAAAAATAGGGTACTCAAACTTCCTATTATAAAGGTGGTTTGTCTCATCAAAATCTAAACATTGAAATCCCAACAAAAAGTCTTCTTAGCATGAATACTAAAAAAACATCTCTTCAAACCAATTTTGAGGTTGTCACCACCAATTACGCTCCAGCGTTGCTACCCCCTTACTTCACATTTTACCTTTGTCTTTATCTATAGTATGAGGTAAATGCTATAAGTAAAAGTTTAGCAAGTATATCATCTAATCTCATAAAAGTTCTTTATTTTTGTAACTTTTGAAAAATACAAGACATCAACTAATAAAATAATATATATTCTCTTATATATGAAAATAATATATTGTGGACCTGAATATGGAACTAATGCCCATAAATCTGTAAACCCGAGGTGCTAGCCACCAAAATTCAAACAGAGCAAGTAAATACTGATAGGGCGATTTAGGAGCCCTTAACTTCTTCTAGTGGGCGGTTTGGGAGATCGGTATCAATCTCTAAAAATATGTAAAATTATATATATATATATATATATATATACACACATACTATCTCAAAATGATTTTCTCACTTTACATAAAAAGATTAACTAACACCTGCACTTCATTAAACACATGAACTTACATCACTTCACAATTAATTACTTTATATTCATCAAGAAGCATAAATAAAACTCACAAAATACACAATTTAGCAAAATATTAAAGCATATTCACAAATAACAAAAATAAGCGTTCACGTAAATTTTGTATCAACATTTAACAAATAAAACAAAACTATTCATACTGCAGGTGAGAGATGTACTTATTTGAAGTTCTCAAAAATTAAAAAAAAATATCGCAACACTCTTAAACGCATTCTAAACCTTCTCAATTAAATCTAAAACATAATTAAATAAATGATATCAGAATTTATCACATACTAAATCTATAGTCTTATAACCTCTTGTAATTTCAACTTGACATTTCTAAATGAACCATGTAACAACATAAAGCCCTTAAAAACTAATTAAATGAATTAACTAATAATAATGTTACATATATTATAATTATATTTAAATTGCTGCCCTTCCAAATGTTGTATTTTAATTATATTCAATGAAATTACTCAGACTTCTCCTCAATATTTCTAATTGTTTAATCACTAAATGATCTCAATTGGAATAAAACAGATAAGGAGAATAAACTATCCAAACCCAAGATGAATATCTATAATAATAATAATATCTGGTGGCCGTACCACTCTACTTCTCTAAATCCTTCGCTAAGAATTCATGTCCTCTTTTCTTTCTTTTCTAAAGTTTACGATTTCTTTTTGCTTTCTCTGAATTTTCTATTTCCCATTTTTTATTGTCATCTCTATTTTATAGGTTTAACCCCAAACTTATCTTCTAGGGTTTGGACTCCCCCATCTTTTAGGAGTTTTAAAACGGTTTGGATTCCTAATATTTCTCAATTACCTACCTAACTTATTCATTTTTATCTCAATTAATAATAATTTAAAATTATTATATCTTATATGTAATCTAGCATGATACATAAATCTACCAATTATTTAAGAGTTCTAACCATATAAGGTATAACATTTAAATTCCCACATAACTAATTTCACTATAAATTATTATAAAATCATAAAAAGTTTATTATTCATAAAAAAATATAATTAAAAATTTGGGGTATTCGAGAGACAACTTCTTCATCTTCACAGTTTTCAACGCCTTTCAACATGGAATTAAAAGGATCATGAACATTCAAATCTTTGTCACCATCACTTAATTCTATAATATCGATTGATAGATCAACGGGTTCTTGAGAATCTAGATCTCCATCATCATCGTTGTCACTAGGTATGTTGATGACTTTAGGGATGACAGGAGATATAATGTCAATATTGGGCCAAAAGATGATGTGTCACTTATCATAAAGTGTCTCTCCATGATGAAAGTAACATTTGGAGAATGGTGTTTCCTGCAAAGTTTGATCTAGTGTTTATAACAAAATACAATAATTGATTTAAACTAAAAATAAAATGCATAATGTCATTTTACCTTGAACATTGTAAGCCAATAATCATAGATGCGTGGACAATGTTGAACCTTCGATCCCGTCAAACTTTAAATTTGGAAACCATATGGTGGAACAAGAGGGTATCGATGCTTCAACTTGCGAACCTAAACACACACGTCTATAAATGTGAATTGTCTGCCAAATTGTATATTGATATTGGCGAGCGCAACAAGAAGTGCACGCCCATTAAGAGATCCATTCACCTAATTTCCTTCATGTTTTTGTTCGACAAGTATTTGAACAAAACAACTTTTCACGGCATCATTTCATTCTTCATTGTAGAATAAATGTTCTTGAGCAAGGATGTTATTGAATGTCATTTTTCTTTCACAAATTGATAGAGCTGTGATGTATAGTGTTTAATTTCATTTAGCTCAATTATAGATGGAGTGATGTATTTCTCAATGATGTATTATCTATCAACTATAAGTGTGTATAAAAGAGTAATCTTGCAAGATCTTACATCATGCTGCACCATTTAAATGTTGGTAAACAAGTGTTACATCAAATCTACTTTTAATAAATGATAAGTGCAAAACAAAATCATGAACATTATGACAAATAGTACTTACTAATAATTAGGTACATGTCTACTTTAATAGATGACATTTAAGTTTCAATAAAGTTTTCACCAGAATTAGCTTGGCTTGACAACAACAAAGAGTTAAAAATTACCTTGCAAAAATTTTCCTATCACTATACAAAAAAATATTTCTACCAAACATACGATCACGAGAAAGGTGCACCAACAACAACAAAGTAACACACCACTATCACCAATTGTCCTATGCTCATGCAATATGTGATCTTTTGAGAATGCATCAAAATCTTTATGTATAAATTTCGAATCATTAGAACTAGAACAACAATGTCTTTATTGATGTGATGTCGCAAACGAGGATCGTGCATCACAGTTGGATGTTGTTTTAAAGTTGAATACGGATAACTAATATCTGTATTGACAATAAGGGTGGAAAAGAGGAAAAAAATAAAAGGAAAATGTTTTTAAAGCATAATTTTCTATTGCTATGCTAGATCACTATAGAAAACATTTTCAATCTCAGGAGCTTTTGTTGTTTTAAATTTTAGGACTGAGAAAGATATACTTTGACAGAGATTTTTCTTATGTTTCATTCTAGTCGTCAAATTGAAATGTGATAGATGTATAGTTTATGATGGAATCAAGTTAGAGAAGAACAAAATTGAGGGCCGGGCCAATCTTCTTTATCTAGTTCTTTATACTGAAATTTATATCTACATATACTCAAAATTTATTAACTAATCAAAACGTGCAACACATAAAATCATATCCTAAATATTAATTTCAGTTAATTTTAGGGATTAATTAAAACAATTCTTTAATTTAAAAATCAAATCATCAGCTGATCTATATTTATACATATATTTTGTTAGTCAATTGGAAGTTTCCACATATATGTCAAAATCTTGCAAATATTATCAACCTAGATATATATTTAATTTGCTAATTATTTCAAAAAAAATGGATGAATATCAAATTGTGATGAACGATTCAAATCATTCAATCACAATCCTAAGGTTATTAATTAGAATTCTTCTTTTAGAGCTATCACTATCTTAGAGTTATTAGAATTTTACTTCTAATTAAAGCTATTAGAATTATACTTCTAGAGCTATAGCCTATAAGGACTCTTCATCAACATCTATAAATAGAGATATTATTTTCATCATTCTACACAAGACAGCAATTGAAGAATTCAAGTGCTCTCCAACGGCAATCTTGAGTGTTCTTTGATGATATTCAGGTGTTCTTCAACAATATTAGCAGTGTGGGTTTGAAATTTAATGAAGAATATATAATCAAAATCAATATCATTAAGCATTTATTTTCCAAATTTGAAGGTTTAATGTTCTTTTATAGTAAATTATTTACTGAGCACCCAATATGCTACCACTTAATCAACAGGTGTTGACTGCAAGGACAGTTTTTTGGGTTGTGATTATTGTACACTACAGTTATTATTATCATCCCAAATTCAAAATATCTTTTGCGAATTGTGATAATTAACATTCTGGCAAATTGCACGGTCTTCCTTTGTCTCTAACGACAAGTATAATTTAAAAGTCTAGTTGTTAATAAGATTAGTATTACTAAGAATGCATATTGTATTAGCTTTGTCTCTTCATGGCAATGATTTTGTCAACATCGAATCTAAATCCTTTGCTATTAATTTCGCATTGATTTTGTCAACATCGAATCTAAATCCTATGCTATTAATTTCGCACTTTTGTATTCGATCCGACAAGAACATAATGAACAAAACAACCTTGAAACTTCCAATTTTAAGATTCCACATTCTAGTTTGTGTAAATAAAAGAGGAAAGGATACTTAGATTGATTGCATCTCAAGATTTTTTATATTTAAAGCAACACTACGTCAACTTCTCAACCCTATAAATCATCTTTGAATTTCTACTTGCCCAAAGCAAACACAAATACTCTCTAGATAGCTACACTTGTGCTCATCTATACAAACACCTTTTTTCTTTCGAAAGGTACGTATAAGGAATTAAAATGATGCAAAAGCAAGAACAAAAGAAGATAAAGGTGAAGAAGGGGTGGATTGCAGTGCAAGTTGGATTAGACCTTCTTCCCAATAATCATGACGAATATCAAGATTATTGTACATTTAGGAGATTTGTTATCCCAATCTCGTATTTATACAATCCACTCTTTCAAAGACTTCTTGATAAAGCTCACGAGGTTTATGATTATCACAACCCTGGACTCCTTACATTCCCTTGTACAATTGATGATTTTCTCCAAATTCAGTGCAAAATCGAAAGGAGTAGCGAACCAAATAGCTGTCGGAAACACTATCAGTTGCACTCTACCTCATCGAATGTACCTACCTCATGATCTTGTTCATTTCGTTTGTAGGAAATAATTATCTTGTATTATTAACTGTAACTTGTCAGTGTCAATGTTAATATTTAGATTATTAGAATTATATATGTACGTTCATCTCATATTTGTAGCTGGAATGAAGTGAATAATGCCAAAGTACTAGAATTATTATTTTCTCAAAATCAATTTCTATGATTTAATTCGTTAGAGTGAATCATTTACCGTGTGTTGCTACATTACCAAAAAATTATATACTTTTATATTTGGTTAGGCCAAAAATAAAAAAATATAAAAATCGTTTGAACTGCTATTTGGAATTATAAAATGTATAATTTTTGGTTAGGCCAAAAATCAAAAAATATAAAAATCGTTTGGGCTGCTATTTAGAATTTTAAATATATACATCTTATTGTGAGTTATAAAATAACGAAGAATACTATAATAAAAAAAATTCTCCAAATAATTTTCATTCATCCAATTCATGCCATACGTTAAATACTATAGATTCTGAATAAAGGGTTTTGATGGTGGTTATTATTATTAGTTTTTAAATAGAATAAATTTAAAAAAGACGGTGATTTTTAATTTTAAATGTTTCGATCATTTTGTTAATCTTGACCATTTTGACTTTTGGACATCATCTTGCTCGTTTTATAGCGAATGACCAAAATTTTAGATGAGTTAGTTGGAGATTGTTCGATTATTATAACATGATATATTTGATATTCAATTGTACAAATCGAATATAAGAAATTGATGAATTAGCCAAAAGGTTTGATTTGTACACCTAGTGATCAATCGGATCGAACTGTCGATTAGGTAAACCGGTTGAAGACAAACCGAAACCCAATCATGGTGATGTCAGTTCCGGTTCATTTGTAAATCGACAGTTTAATAGGAACCGATAGTTCGAATTGCCGGTTCATCCAATTTTTTATTCATGTCATCATGGTATTTCATATAGTTTATTTTTAAAAGCAAAAAAATTGAATCGACCGATTTCAATTCAGTTCGAACCGCCAGTTCACAACGAAACCAAAACCAAATAATAATTTTCTGAACTATTTGTCACGCCCCATTTTCATATAACGTTTAAAATGTGGATCATAATAATAATAATAATAATAATAATAATAATAATAATAATAATAATAATAATAATAATAATAATAATAATAATAATAATAATAATTTCTTTAAAACAGAGTGTAAGCGCAACATCTTCATAGGGCGTCCAGCAGAATTTCTAAATCGTTGAGATTTTAAAACAATCAAAGATCTATAAGATAAACATTGAAAATACAAAAGGTTTATATCATTACTATGGAGAAAACGTTATTGTTTAGATCAAATCACATAAACATTGTTTTGTACATAATCGGTGTTTCAAAAAATGCCGAACATCCATATACATTCTTATATACATACAAAAATAATAGGCATTTCTGTTCATTCCTCCTCGCCTCCGAAATTTTCTGTAAAATAAAATATAAAAGGGATAAGTGCCAAAAGGACACTTAGTGGGGTTGATTTGTACAGTAAAAAGGGTACACATAATATTTCTTGAATACTATACATATAATACGCGTTGTAAACTCCCGAAGAGCCCCAATGGCAACTGTGGATAGGTTTCCAAAGAATACCTATCAGGGCCCCAAGCCGACCCAATTTGGGTTTTTACACCCCTTCGTGTTGGGATTCCGTAAAATACCTCATTGTTGGGTTTCCAAAAAGGAATACCCTACTTGGCGTGCAGACGCATGCGCAGTTAAATTGTCACAAAATAGTTCTTACATAACACATAATGCACATTGATCCCGTTCACGTTGGCCACATAATTCACATAACACATAGGTAAAGAAAATCTTTTGACATATGTGGGCTTCTAAAGAAACCCCTTTTTAGCGGGTATTATCCCAACTTATCATTATTTGAAACCATTTGCATTTGTGTCACTTGAAATCAATAGCTCTCAAAAGCATATAATTTACTCGAATACTATTCACATAATGAAGACGCTTCACTTTAAATCGACGCCACATAATGATGGAATTCAAAACACATATTCACGTAGTTTTTCATAAAATTGTACAATTTAAAACATAAATAAGATTTTACCCCCCATCTTGTTCGGTGGTTACCACGTGAGCAGCAAGGGTCAAAGATCACGTATCCCAAAGCTTCAATCCAACAGGTAGCTTATATAATTTACGATGATTTCTTAGATCATTATAATCTATAATTAAAGATTAAACCAACATTGGATCGGATACTATCAATCGAGATGAGACGAATCGAAACGGTAGGCCTAACGATTGAGGTTGAAGAAACAAGAGGGAAATATCAGTTTATAAGGTTGAGATGAAAGAGAATAAAATTTGGATCATAACAAAAAAAGAATGAACTCGATCAGAGTTGAAATGAGCTCGAACGGAGCGTTTTAAGATTGAGGGGTATTTTGGTAATTTGGTCAAAGGATTGACTTTGACCGGGACCCATGACCCCCGATCAAGGATATCTCGTTGGCGACGACTCAATGATAAAGAACGACGAAAAGAAAATAAAATTCGAATCGAAAATCGCATCGAAATACGGTGTCGTGCACGTTCTCGGCGACGAGAGAAAAAACCCCGGCGTCTCCCGGCGGCTGCCGAGTTTTCTCGGCAGCGGGAGTGGGCATCCTCGACAGCTGCCGAGTTTTCTCGGCAGTGTGGGCAGCGGCTCTTGGCGGCGGGGTAGATTGGCGCCCAGGCCTCCCGGCGTCGACCTGCTCGACTAGCCTACTTCCCGGCACCACCAGTTGCGGCGGCGCCGCCTTATGCCACCACGACTTAGTCCTCCGGCGAGCCTGCACCACCGGCTACCACCTCAGGCCATCCCTCATCGGATTTCGATATGAATATTGCCGGAAAAATAGCCGCAAAAACCATTTATCACACATGCATATACTAACCAAACCCGAGATTTTTCAGCTCCGTCGACCCTTCCCCGACCACTTGGGATACTGGCCGGCGACTTCTAGTCATTGGCAACCACCAATACAACCCCCAACAGCATGCATACACAACACACACATTACACACACACTACACAATATCATGTGCAACAGCCACTTTTCTAGCCCATTTTTCGGCACCGGCATCGCTACTCATGGTGGCGCCACCCCTCCAATAGCTAGCCCACAATCCCAGCAGGCCCTCCGATGCCTGCAACAGCGAGAAGAGAGAGAGAGAGAGAGAGAGAGAGAGAGAGAAAACGGGAGAGGGAAAATGTGGCAAAAAGTAAGGTTTTAGGGTTTGGAGATAGTTTTTCGTCGTTTTCTGGCGAACGGAGAATCGGAATTGAATTCCGGAAGTTGTCCTAGATTCGTCTCATTGAGGGCTACGTTGTGTATGAAATCGACCAAAACCGACGACTTTAAAATTTTCCGGCGAACTCCGGCGGCGTGTCGGCGCCAGCGGTGGCCCACCGGAGACAGAACATAAAAGCGAGAAAGAAAAAGAGAGGAGAGAGAGACTTACGTGTGTTTAGCGCTTTTCGGCTCGTTCAAAGAAACGGTGAAAATGAAATCGAATGAAGGTCTTTTTATAGAAATTGGAAAAGTTAGTATTCACTAGGGTAGGTTACTGTTCACGATAAGATTTCAGGTTACTGTTCATCAAGATTCCATTTCTCGTTTCTTCCGAAACTCCGTATTTTGCCCTTTTCTTCGCCGTTTGAGCTACAAGTGTCCG
This sequence comes from Scutellaria barbata, assembly GCA_028654395.1. Lineage (NCBI taxonomy): Eukaryota > Viridiplantae > Streptophyta > Magnoliopsida > Lamiales > Lamiaceae > Scutellaria > Scutellaria barbata. The sequence continues at coordinate 10,416,076 of CM053650.1, forward strand.
ATTGACCACTAGTCTGTTTCTATCTTCTCATTTTTCCATTACGCATCTAATGGTATAAAAATATTCTATATTCCATGTTTATGAATTTTATCCATCTAAAATCGATCTTTAAACACATATCTGAAACACACGTAATTAAATTAAACACTCAAAAATTAATACACATAAGATATATTAATTAAGGGTTTACTTATTTAATTAACCAATTATGCATCATTTTTTTGTTCTGGGCGCTACACTATTGATCCCGATTCAGATTTAGTTTTCCAACCGATTAACCATGTAGGCTACTACCCCTCTCCTTTATTAACATCGTCTCTTACTTTCTTCCTTTTCTATCATCTCTTTTCTGAAAATTTAAACATAATAATAAGAACATATATTTGTAATTATAATTTTGAACATTCTAAAATTATATTAACATAATCATAATTACATAATATATAAATGTGTGCATAAGTTAAAAAAACAAATTTTGAAAGTTTATATTTGAGATATGAAATTGTTAATAGTGAACAATTTAACCATATTTGTACTCATTTTTTTATAATCTCTACCCTCATTAAGTACTTTAAAACCTCGTAAATTAAATATGGTGCCACAAAAATAAAATAAAATAAAGTACAATTATGTCATAGTATTACACGATAATTGTTTATATAAAATTAATAATGAATACCCCCAATACCAAAGATCTTTGTTATTTGTTTACATAAAATTATTGAAAAATAGACTCAAGTTAGTGTTCAATTAACTTGAACTAGGATAAATAAATCAAACCATTTTACCAAAATTTTGTTTACAATTTTTTAATCCTGAAATAATCTAAATTCTTTAATTTGTAATTTTATATATTATCATTTTTTAATTTTTTTTATATATAATTTCACTTTAAAGACATTTTTAACTCTCATGTTGTAGTTAATTATTATAGTCGAAATTATTACAAATCAAAATACTCAAATGCACTAAAATTTAAATACCTGGATTTGATATATTTTTATGTAAATATCAAATAAAAATTCATAAAACATGGTTACTTTTGTATCTAATGATTTAGAAAAGAATTTTAAATGAAGAAGCTATTAAATTAGAAATTATGATTTGATGAAAACAAAACCTCACATCTCGGATCCATCACAATTCACCCATTACAAATATAAATAAAACTTATGTTAATAAGTAAAACTAAAAATAAGAATGATAAGTTTGATATATCGATCATGCATTAAGAATGAATTTTAAAAGAAGTTATTTAATTTGAAAGAAGTGTGGATTGCAGTGCAAGTTGGATTAGGCATTCCCAACATTCATAATGAAAATCAAAATTGTCGTACATTTGGGAAATTTGTTATTCCAATCTGGTATATATACAATCCCCTCTTTGAAAGATTTCTTGATAAAGCTCATGAGATTTATGACTCTTTACATTAACTTGTACAGTTGGTGATTTCTCCAAATTCAATGCAAAATCAAAAGGAATTACAAGTCAAATAGCTGTCGGAAACACTATTAGTGTCACTATATTTTATCGATGGTATCGAATGCATATACCTCATGATCTTGTTCATTTCATTGCTAGGAAATAACGATCTTTTATCAATGTGACTTATAAATGTCAAATGTCAATATTTAGATTATCTGAATTATATATATATATATATATATATATATGTGTGTGTGTGTGTACGTTGATCTTAAATATTTGGCCTTTTAAGCATGATGTGTTTGCAGAAAATAGCTTGAATCAAGTGAATAATGCCAAAGAACTTGTAATAAACAGAGTATTATTTTTTTCAGAATTAATACGTATGATTTAATTTGTCAGAGTGAATCATTAATTTACCGGTCCCCTGCTACATTACCAAAAAAACTATGAGATGCACTTAGTGTGCAATTGGTACACGGGTCGGGTCGGGTCGAGACAAATTTATACATTTTTTTAATCTTGACATTTATGTTATTTTAGTCATATCTTTATTTATATTAGTAATACATTTATGTAGTATTTTAATTTTAAAAAAAACCCTAATTTTGGCACAATTCGTATATACAAACCTTTATGTATTATTGCTCATATATTTAAGTGATATTAGTCATACATTTATGATAGAATGAAATGTAATAGATTTTGATGAGACAAAACGTGTAATAGATTAGAACCTTAGCTATCTGGATAAGTCTTTAATGTAAATTTGCTAAGGCAAGGATGCTAGAAGGACTTGAACATTCTGCCAAGTAACTAGGAAGCCGAAGTCCCTGCTACCTGCATACTGTATCGAGCAACCAGCAAGCAAAGCTCTAGAAGGATGCTACAAGGGACCTGGAGATAATCAAGGAAGCTGACTGACTCAAAGAGGATACTACCAGATACATCAGAGTCAATGCAACCTGACTAGCCAGTAGAGTCACTCCAGTTCCAACAAATCAGAATCTGCCATGTGTGATAAAGCAGCAAGGACACAGTACAAACAGTCTGCAGAATGAAGTTACGCAGACAAAGGACAAGCAGTTGCAGAACAGAATGAAGGCATTTCAGAACAGGTGTCAGAAGATCGGCAGAACTAATCAAAAAGAGACACCTCATCATACAAAGGACTGCCTTACCAACGGGCAGAAAACTACCTGATGCCTATAAATAGAAGTCTGATTTTCAAAGAGGACATACAACGATCATACACAACTAAGAGAGAATTGAGAAGCAAATAGACGCACAAGCTTATACTCTCAAGTTAATCAGACTGAGCAAGCAGCAAGCCAGCTACCTTTATGTTCTTTTGAAGTTCAAAGAGCCTGCTGCATTTGATTGTGCCTTAAATCTTTTATTTATTAAGTCTAATAGGAGTCACTTAGTCAGGTGTTGAAACTGCTAAGTTGTAATCTCTCTGAAGAAGAGAAAGGATCCTGTGTGGGTCGGTTAACCTGTGTGGAGATCCTGTGTGGGTCGATAGTTGGTCACTGTGCAGCTACCTCTATGGATAGAGCTAATAGTTTTGTTTAGAGTTTAGTTTGTGTTAGCTGAGTCTATTGTAAATCAAACTAGCTTTAACAAAGTTCCTCCTTGTGAAGGAGTAGAGAGGACGTAGAGGGATTACTCCACCCTTGAACCTCTATAAGCTTGCTTGTGCCTTTTATATCTATCTATCTGCATCTAAGCATACTGCATTAAAAAGCACGTTTCGAAAACATAAGTATTTCCGCTGTGCATTACATTCTCTGACTAAATCCTGAGGTCACTGCCTGAGCAGGAACCTATCGAGCAGTAAGCTTACGAGCTACCTGCTCATCAGGGACTTAACATCCTTTGGAGTAAAAGTTGAAAATTTGATAAGGTTAATTCACCCCCCCCCTCTTAACCTTATACCACTGGGACCAACAAGTGGTATCAGAGCAGGTTGGATTAGAAACCCAATCTGTCTGGTTAAATCCCTGATCCCTGTTTTTCGAAATTTTGCATACATTATTTTCATCATATCATGGACACACACAAGCTTCCTATGTTCTCTATGGAAGAGTATGACGATTGAAAGATTAGAATGCAGGCACATCTCTCAGCTATGCATGACGAAATGTGGATGGTTATCACGGATGGACCTCCAAGGATCACCAAACCTAATCCAATATTTGCGAGAGCTGCCGAAGTTGGAGATGCAGGAGCCATTCCCCATCAAGCTGTGATTGACAAACCAAGGGAAGAATGGTCGGCTGATGATAGAAGACGAGCTAACCTTGACAATGTAGCCAAGAACGCTTTGTTTGTTACTCTGGATAAAGGAACCTTTAGCAAGGTCAAGACATGCAAGACTGTCATGGATATATGGAACAAGCTTGAACAAATCTGCGAAGGAACAGAGCTGACTAAGGAGAACAAGGTGTCTACAGCAACCCAGAAATTCGAGCTGTTCGAGATGCTCCCTGAAGAAACCTTAGAGCAGATGGATCTGAGGTTTACAAACATTGTAAATGAGCTTGAATCCCTGGACAAGTTCTACACTCAGAAGGAGAAAAATATGAAAGTGCTAAGAGCACTACCTGCAGAATGGGACAGCAAAACTACTGCAATGAGGGTGTCAATGGATCTAAAGTCAATGAGTACATTTGACCTCTTCTCTGACTTAAAAGCCTTCGAATATGATATCAACAGAAGGAAGAAAGAAGCTGAAGAATCTAGCACAAAGGTAACTGCCCTGACTGCCAGAAACGTAAAAGACTCTGGAACTATCTGCAGTAAGCAGGGTGAGCCACCTGTCGAGGGTACTGATGAAGAAATGGCCCTTCTACTAAGAAATTTCAAGAAATTCATCAGATACAACAGGAAAGGAGACTTTAAGAAGTTTCAGGCACCTCCCCAACAACCCATTATTCAGCAACCAAACCAGGATATGTCCGATCTCTGCTACAATTACCGAAAACCAGGACACTATGCCAAAGAGTGTCCTCACCCCAAAGTCAACAGATACCCCAATGGAGAGTCATCCCAAAAAAGGGAAAAACGAAGAGAGGAACGGAGGAGAATTAAAGCCTTCCAAAGTGAGATGGAAAAAGGCAAGGAACCTTCCAAGGAGGCTCAGCAAGATGCGGACTCCTCTGATGATGACAGTGACTCCTCATCCTCGGAAGATGAAGCACTTATCTGCCTGATGGCACAGGAAGCTGAGGATAGCGAGGATGATGAGGTAACATATCCTAACCAGTTCATAATGGTAGAGGAAAAGTCTAAAACAAACCTCTCCCTTAAACAAATCATGAGCGAATTCGAACAGATAAACTTAATTCATGAGGAGCTAAAACTCAAAAATGAGATGCTCAGGAGGGAAAATAAACAGCTAGCTGAAAAGCTATCTGTATATGAGCTTAATAGCTCAAAGTGCAGTGACCTCCTAGAGCAAGCATCTAAGCTCAATCTGAGAATTGCCAAACTTGAGAATGAGAAGAGTGATCTTCAAGCAGTTATAGGATCCTTTAGCAAGTCAGCTAAAGAAGCCAAGGAATGCATGAATTCGGGCAAAAGTCCATTTGACAGGACAGACCTAGGATACTGTGCAGAAACCTCTCAAGGAACAGCAAGATCATCTAAAACTATTGTTTTCATTCGAGCTGGAACCCCAAAAGAAAAGGAGTTATCCAATAACTCAACAGCAAGCTTGGAGAACGCAATAGATAAGGGCAAGAGACCCATGTGCACATCCTTAGGGGATAAGCCTGTTTTCAAAAGTTGGCTGCAGCAGAATAAATCTGCTGATAGAAACAAGAGAAAACAGCAACCTACAAGGATGCTGAATAGAAACCTCTATCCCACTAATGCTAAGACCAGAATGTCTAAACCTAAACGAGCTCATGCTCGAGGGAAGTATAGTGGAGGACCCCACTTCAAGAGTGACGGGTATACACAGATTGCACACACACTTCAGTATCCGAAGGATACCTCTTATAAACGAAACCACAAAGTCTACAACAAAACAATTGTTGTGAGACAAGTTTGGATTCCTAAAGGTACTAACAAAGAAGGACCCGTACTTGTATGGGTACCTAAGAACCAGTTATCTCTATTTTCTAGGTAACTACAGCAGGAACCAGCAAGGAAGTATGGTACATTGATAGCGGGTGTTCGAGACACATGACTGGAGACAAAGAAATCCTCAAGAACTTTCAACAGTGCAAAGGACCCAAAGTAATCTTCGGAGACAACTCCAAGGGAAGCACTAGAGGAGTTGGAACTCTCATCAAAGGAAACACTCACATTAAAGAAGTGTCGTATGTCAAAGGCCTAAAATACAACTTGCTAAGCATAAACCAATTTTGTGACAAAGGTTACTCAGTGGAGTTCAATCACAACAAATGCCTGATAAGGGACAGCCAATCCAAGGAAGTAAAGCTATCAGGAACTAGAAAAGGAAACATCTATGTAGCTGACTGGAACTCAGTAACCACAGCTACCTGCTTCATAGCAAAAGGATCATCAGAAGCTAGCTGGCTATGGCATAAATGGATGAGCCATCTGAACTTCAAAACGATCAACAAATTAGCCAGGAAAGGACTAGTCAGAGGGCTACCCGATATGGTATACAAGAAAGAGAGTCTATGTGAAGCATGCCAAAAGGGAAAGCAAACTAAAAGATCCTTCAAAAACAAGATACAAAGGTCAACTGAAAGAGTGCTAGACCTACTATACATGGATCTGTTCGGACCGGTAGAACCAGTAAGCATGAGTGGAAGAAAGTACACACTTGTAGTGGTGGACGACTATTCGAGATTCTCATGGACACTATTTTTGACAAAGAAGTCGGACACTCAGCGAAGGTTACCGGAGCTATTGAAGAAGCTGCAGACCGAAAGGAGCCTGAACGTCATCAAAATTCGAACAGACAGAGGCACTGAATTCACAAACAAGTTTATTGAAGAATACTGCTCTAACAATGGAATCAAGCATGAATACTCAGCAGCTAGGACGTCGCAACAAAATAGTGTTGTAGAGAGGAAAAACAGAACCCTGAAGGAAGCTGCGAGGACCATGCTAGCTGAAGCACTGCTACCCAAGAGATTTTGGGCAGAAGCAATCAACACAGCATGCTATACCCAGAACAGATGCATTATCAACAAAGATCTGAATAAAACTCCTTATGAGCTATGGTTCGGCTATACTCAAATATTGAACATTTCCATATTTTTGGATGCAGGTGCTATGTACTCAATAATGGAAAAGATTACCTGAAAGCATTCGACTCAAAGTCAGATGAAGGAGTATTCTTAGGATACTCCTCGGTAAGCAAAGCCTTCAGAATCTTCAACAAGAGAACACTTGTTGTAGAAGAAACAGTACATGTGGATTTTGATGAACCACACTGTTCTAAGGCTGAAATAGATGAACTTAAGGAAGATTTTGGAAAAACTCACATCACCAACACTCGTGTTGAATATATTGATGCTGAGTTACCAAATCTCCAAAATATTGAATCAACTCAAAATCAGCAACCTGCACCTACACAGCAACATGGAGAACAGGAACCTACTCCAAATCAGCAGCCACCGGTAATACAAGAAGATATACACCACCCTGAAGGAATTTAACTGGAAGTACAGTTAGAAATACAACACGATCCAAATCAGCAAGCTGAACAAGACGATCACGAGCAACCTGCTGAACATCAAAATGAACAACAGGTTGAAGAAATTAGAAGAAAATGGCTAAGAAATCATCCAAGGAATCAGATCATAGGAGATTCCACCTCTGGAGTAAAGACAAGAAGAAGCAACCCCCATGAAGCAATGTTTGCTTGCTTTATTTCACAAACAGAACCAAGCTGCATAGAAGATGCTCTAGAGGACACCAACTGGATACAGGCAATGCAAGAAGAGCTTAATGGATTTGAAAGAAATCAAGTGTGGTATTTAGTTCCCAGACCTACTCACCAAGGAGTAATCGGCACAAAATGGGTATTTAAAAACAAACTCGATGAAGAAGGACAAGTAGTCAGAAACAAGGTAAGATTAGTAGCAAAAGATTACTGCCAGGAGGAAGGAATAGATTTTGAAGAAACTTTTGCACCTGTAGCAAGATTAGAAGCAATCAGGATTTTCCTAGCCTATGCCACTCACAACAATCTGACAGTCTACCAGATGGATGTCAAAAGTGCTTTTCTCAATGGACTGCTCGCTGAAGAAGTGTATGTGGAGCAACCTCCAGGATTTGAAGAAAATCCAGAAACCATGGTTTTCAGGTTGAAAAAAGCTCTCTATGGGCTAAAGCAGGCACCTAGAGCCTGGTATGATACTCTCTCGAAGTATCTACTTGATAATGGATTCAAAAAGGGCAAGGTGGATAAGACACTCTTCAGAATCCAAGATGGAGATAGCATACTGCTCGTTCAGATTTATGTCGATGACATTATCTTCAGTTCAACAAACAAAGAATTGTGTCAAAAATTCTCAAGTCTCATGCAATCCAAATTCGAAATGAGCATGATGGGAGAACTAAGCTTCTTTCTCGGTCTACAAGTCAAACAACTATGCAATGGAACCTTCATCAATCAAGCAAAATACACTAAGGAATTGATAAAGAGATTTGGATTGGAAAGTGCAAGTACAGTAAGTATACCGATGATAACATCAGGAAGCTTAGACAAGGACACTGATGGCAAAGCAGTAGACGTTACAAAGTACAGAAGACTAATTGGATCACTGCTCTACCTGACAGCAAGCAGACCAGATATCATGTTCTCAGTAGGAATGTGTGCAAGATATCAAGCAGCTCCAAAAGTATCACATATGATCGCAGCCAAACGAATTATAAGATACCTCAAAGGAACCTAGGAAGCTGGTCTATGGTACCCAAGAGAAGGAGGACTCAAACTTATTGGTTATACTGACTCTGATTTTGCAGGCTGCAAAATTGACAGGAAAAGCACCAGTGGTACCTGCCAGCTACTAGGAAACAAACTGGTATCATGGTTCTGCAGAAAGCAAACCTCTATAGCAACCTCAACAGCCGAGGCCGAGTACGTTGCTGTAGGAAGCTGTTGTGCACAAATTCTATGGATTCAACAGCAACTAAAGGACTACGGAATTGAAGAGAAGAAAACACCTATCCTATGTGATAACTCAAGTGCAATAGTCATCACCCACAACCCAGTTCTACATTCAAGAACCAAACACATCGATATCAGACACCATTTCATCAGAGATCACGTTGAAAAGAAAGATATAACTTTGCAAAAAGTGCATACTGATCTACAGCTAGCTGACATATTCACAAAACCTCTATGCGAATCAAGATTTTCGTTTCTAAGAAACGGGTTGGGAATAATCACTTTATGATATCTCTTTTACATAACTCTATATTTTCCCTATTGAAATGACTATAATATATAGGGGGAACCATAGGCAGGACGAAGGAAAAACTGCAACCTAAAGGTTACTGCTCAAGGTCCCTGAACAGCTACTGGATACAATGTTACTGCTCTGAGCTACCTGCAGGATCCAGTAACTGAAGCGCGTGAAAAGAGGAATAGTTACCCCGCGGTTAGCAGCCGTTTTTGCAGGAAACTCCTCGATATCCACAAAATATCATATCAAGCCCTTACGCACACGTACACCGCGCCAAAAATCTCAACCATTGAATTAAGGGTCTTTTCGAATTCTAGATCAATCAGAACCGTCAGATCTTTTCTCACCAAAATTCAAATATAAGGAAGTCTTTCTTCTCACTCATCTCTTACACTTAAACATTTCCATTCTCTTGCAAACCCTAATCTCTCGTGCTCTCTCTCTCAAGCTTTCCAGTTTTCAGATTTTTCTCCCTCTCTCTGAAATGGCACCAAAAACATCCCAAGTTGTTGATGGAAGGCTAGTGGACCGCAAGATCCTCCTGAAGATTGTGGAGGAAGAAAGGAACTCGAAGGAGGTTATGAAGAGCATCCTTCAATGCCTCTATGAGACCGGACTTCTCAGACTCTGCTCCTATCACAAGGCCCCGTACGCGGAGGAGCAGGTGGAGAAATTCTACCGGAGGGCGAAGGTCTCTGCTGATGGGTCAGAGATCACATCAAAAGTTGGTGGAGTGACTGTGGTGGTGGACACCGGTCTTCTGGAAGAGGTGTTCGCTCTGCCTACTGTAGGGATGAACGCCAGTGACCTCTCCACCTACGGAGAAGACCAGCTGGAGGAGTTCTGGACGACGTTCACCGGGAAGGAGGACACGGCGGGGATGTCCAGGAGTTGCAGCAAGAAGGCCTTCCTTCTGGAGTACGAGCTGTTGCATGATATCTGCTGCCATATCATAGAGAACCGCTCTGGTTCCTTTGATAAGTGTACCAACTTCCGGTACAGGATGATGATGGCCATTGTGAAGAAGGAGAAGGTGGACTGGGCCAGCTACCTGCTTTCCAGGCTGGTGGAGGAAGTGGAGAAGAAGGTAGGTAAGCCTACCTATGGGCTTATCATCAACACTCTACTGGGACACTTAAAGGTGGACCTGTCCCAGGGGAAGCCCATCCAGAAAGGAAAATTCATTGGTGCGGGTAGGGTCTTTGCCAAGAAGACCACTGCTCGGTCATCCCCAGTAACCAGAGAGGTCTCTGAGGACCTCAAGGGGGCTCCAAGGACAAGGAAGGCATTCCGCGACACTGCCTCTCCTTCGTCTGAAAGCAGCTCGAGGATGGAGGAGCCTGCAGAGCCCTCACCAGCTCCTGTTGTACCAAAGAAGATCAAGCACAAGAAAGATGTGCAGAGGAGATTGGTCATCTCTGATGATGAACCAGAGATCGTCACCACTCGGGCTGTTAAGAAGCCTGCAGTGGAAGTGGAGATTGATTCTCCAAGGGAGGAACTGGAAGGGAATACAGCCGTTGATGATGATGATGATGAAGAGGAGGTAGCTGAGTTCGTCATCAGCATACCGAAGCTGAAAGCGGAGTTCGGTAAATTGGTGGAAAGATTCACCACCTGGTGGCAGTTCAGGCACCTGCCTAGGGAGGAACTCATCCAGTGGGCAGATTGGAAGTCTGAGGAGGAATGGGCGCTGAACTGGGTCGCCATGGATGATTTGGAGGAGGTACTTCAAAAGAAATTTCTGAAGGATCTCAAGAAGATGAAATGGCCGGAATTTCTTGAAAACGCGGAGATAGCCGCTGAGTTGGAGGCCAGGAAGCAGAAGGAAGCTGCCGCACAGCTGCCTGGCCCCAGGAGCCTGAAGGGAAAGGAAGCTGTCATCCAGCCAGACTTCTATAGGGAGGAGGTGATACTGGATGCTGCTGCTGACCAGGTCAGAGCAGGCGACGATGTGGGCTTTACTGAGGCCCAGATAGCAAAGTACGGGGAGCAGGAAACAATGGAGAGGATGCTGAAGCAGGCTGCAGACATCAGCCTGACAGATACCAGAATGAGAAGGCCAGTAAGGGAACCCCAGATAGGTGAAGGATCATCCTGCTCAGCATTAATGGTGGAACCTATCAGCAGGAGGTCACCTTCACGAACGGAGAAAAACGGTGAGGAATTCTCATACCTTACTGACCTGATCATTCTTCCTGAAGTACCTGTACAGACGCCGATGAAGGAGAGGAGCTCGACGCCAACTGACTTTCCCAAGGCTAAAGAGTTGGAAACCCTCGCTGCTGTGGCATCTCTCGAGCTGATAGTTCCAACCACAGTAGCAGCCGCCGATGACACCACAGAGATCACCATTCCTACACCAATGGAGGTAGAGGCTGAGGGGGAACATGTGCAGCAGTAGGCACCTGTTCAAGCTGATGCAATGGAGGAACCTGCCCCCATAGAGAAGGAGCAACCTGATGCAGCTATTCCAATGGAAGTGGAAGAGACAACACCTGCCAAATCGGTGGACCAGGAAGAGAAGGTCACTGAGGGGGAAGTAGCTGCGGGTGAAAAGGTAGTGGGAGCGCAGGAGGAAGAAGGAGACAAAAGTGGAGAAAATGAGCCTGTGGGTGAAAATGAGCCAGAAATACAGGAAGAGGCAGTGGAGGAAGTAGTAGAGGAGATAGAGAAGGAGAAGAAGGCTGAAACAGTGTTCAGCAAGGGTAAGGTAGCTGAACAAGACAAGAAGCTGGGAGAACCAGAGCAGGATGCTGAGGAGGAAACTCACTCTAAGAATACTGGATCAGGAGGTGGAGGATCCAGTAGCTCTACCAGCAGCGATGAAGGGTCACCCAGTGAACAGGGTGATACTGAAGCCGAAAAATCCAAAGAACTAACATCTGTCTCTGATGAACAGGCACCAGCAGGAGAACACCAGGAACCTGTCAGATCAAATGAAGAGGTGCTGACAGCAATTGAACAAATGGGGAAGTCCTTGGTAAATGCGAGCAGGAAAATCCGCAAGGATACCCGCTCTCACTCTGTGAAGACCTATTCTTTCATGGACTCCCTCAATGTGACATTGTCAAAGCTCACTCAGATGATAGCCGCCTACCGACCCCCTAAAGAGGATGCTGCAGTAGAAGTTGTCAAGAGCGTGATGGAAAAGTTAAACAGGCAAGAGGAGAAGATGATCTCTCTTGAGGCCAGTCAGAAAGCTCTAGTCACTGCAGTAGACAGGATGGACAGGGAGCAGTTCAACCAATCTCAGACCCTGCGGGATCACTCAGGCACCTTGTCTGATATTCACTCCATGGTCAGTTTTGCGGTTGGGCGTGCTGATGATGACAAAAAGGGGGAAGGAAGGATTGAAGGCAGACAGAAGGCTGGACAGGACCCTGCTGCCTGCAGACAGATGGTAGTGAGCAGTAGGAGGAGAGATGACTCTGGTGAGGGCGGACACAAGGGAGCTGGATCTAGGGGCCCTTCAGACAGCAGTGCAAAAAGAAAATCAGATGCTGTTTCTGGGTCTGTTCATCCAGGCTTCAGGAAGGGGGCTGATATGAGAGAAGAGAAAAGGAAGAGGACTGAAGCTGAGCTGAAAAGCAACCTGGATGCTGTCTTTGCAACAGATCCTAGGGTTGTCCTTGACAAGATCTTCCCTCCGCACAAGCTGCCTGACATGGTGGAAATGGAGAAAAATTTGCAAAGTCCAGATGTCGCAGCAAGTGCCACTCTCAGAAGCTTCCTGGAAGCAAGCCCGGATCCCAGGAGTGACAGATTCCTAGCCCCAAAAGTCCCGGAGGTCACTATTCCTACTGAGGTCAACCCGTCCTTTTTCCAAATAGAAGCTTTCAAAAGGAAGGAGCTGATGAAGTACTTCACCACCCTCTGCAAGGAATCTGCTCTGTTTAGAGGATTCAAGATAAACAAGGAAGCTTTGCAGAGGTTCCTGGAGCTAACAAAGAAAGGTGGACTTCCAATTCAAGTGAAGCTAAAGCAGAAACTTGGAAAGGAGCCCATACCATACAGTGAAGACTTCTGGCTCAGGTTTGAAGAGTCTGAGGATATGGTGAAAAGGATGGAGCCTAGCTATCAAGATTCGATAGCCAACTGGTGGAAAGGCACAAAATTTGAAAGAAAGAAGAAGGCCAGTTGGTTAAAGACTTGATGTTTTTATCTTTTTTTTGTTTATTCTGTTGGTTTGTTTCTGCTATCTGCTTATGTATATGCCCTGTACTTAACTCTGATCAATGAGAATTTGACTCTTCTGATTGAAGCTCACATCTTGTGAACTTGATGCATGCTCTTGAATAATTTGATTTGTCTGCATCTTTGTTCCAAGTTAATAATATATGGTTCTTTCATCCTGTTAAGGAGTTTTGTCATCATCAAAAAGGGGGAAATTGATAGAATGAAATGTAATAGATTTTGATGAGACAAAACGTGTAATAGATTAGAACCTTAGCTATCTGGATAAGTCTTTAATGTAAATTTGCTAAGGCAAGGATGCTGGAAGGACTTGAAGATTCTGCCAAGTAGCTAGGAAGCCGAAGTCCCTGCTACCTGCATACTGTATCAAGCAACCAGCAAGCAAAGCTCTAGAAGGATGCTACAAGGGACCTGGAGATAATCAAGGAAGCTGACTGACTCAAAGAGGATACTACCAGATACATCAGAGTCAATGCAACCTGACTAGCCAGTAGAGTCACTCCAGTTCCAACAAATCAGAATCTGTCATGTGTGATAAAGCAGCAAGGACACAGTACAAACAGTCTGCAGAATGAAGTTACGCAGACAAAGGACAAGCAGTTGCAAAACATAATGAAGGCATTTCAGAACAAGTGTCAGAAGATCGGCAGAACTAATCAGAAAGAGACACCTCATCATACAAAGGACTGCCTTACCAACGGGCAGAAAACTACCTGATGCCTATAAATAGAAGTCTGATTTTCAAAGAGGACATACAACGATCATACACAACTAAGAGAGAACTGAGAAGCAAATAGACGCACAAGCTTATACTCTCAAGTTAATCAGACTGAGCAAGCAGCAAGCCAGCTACCTTTATGTTCTTCTGAAGTTCAAAGAGCCTGCTGCATTTGATTGTGCCTTAAATCTTTTATTTATTAAGTCTAATAGGAGTCACTTAGTCAAGTGTTGAAACTGCTAAGTTGTAATCTCTCTGAAGAAGAGAAAGGATCCTGTGTGGGTCGGTTAACCTGTGTGGAGATCCTGTGTGGGTCGATAGTTGGTCACTGTGCAGCTACCTGTGTGGATAGAGCTGACAGTTTTGTTTAGAGTTTAGTTTGTGTTAGCTGAGTCTATTGTAAATCAAACTAGCTTTAACAAAGTTCCTCCTTGTGAAGGAGTAGAGAGGACGTAGAGGGATTACTCCACCCTTGAACCTCTATAAGCTTGTTTGTGTCTTTTATATCTATCTATCTGCATCTAAGCATACTGTATTAAAAAGCACGTTTCGAAAACATAAGTATTTCCGCTGTGCATTACATTCTCTGACTAAGTCCTGAGGTCACTGCCTGAGCAGAAACCTATCGAGCAGTAAGCTTACGAGCTACCTGCTCATCAGGGACTTAACATCCTTTGGAGTAAAAGTTGAAAATTTGATAAGGTTAATTCACCCCCCCCCCTTCTTAACCTTATACCACTGGGACCAACAATTTATGTAATATATAAAAGATATAATTAATATAATTGAAAGGTACGATTAATATAACTAAAATGTATGAAAAATATTAATAGATGTCTAAAACTATGTTAAGGGATAGCTAAAACCCTAAAAGGTGTGAATAACGTAATATAAATGTATGACTAACATAACATAAAAATACAACATTTAAGAGCAATTTTGGGTGGGTTTGAGGGAACTCACCAAGCATATGGGGGCATGTGCGTGAACAGATTGAGTCTGTTGCACGAATCTAGTTATTCAAAAGTTTTTTATCAAAAACTACATATTTTTATTTTGGCTAAGCCAAAAAAAAAATTTTTTTTGGGCTGCTATTTGGAATTTTAAATATGTACATCTTAGTATGAATTATAAAATAATTAAGAAACAATTTTCATTCAATCAATTCATCCCATACGTTAAACTCTAGATTTCGAATAAAAGATTTTGATGATTGTTATTATTATTAATTTTTAAATAGAATTAATTTAAGAAAGAAAGTGATTTTTAATTCTAAAATGTTTTTGTCATTTCATTAATATTGGTCATTTTAACTATTTGAACATCATCTTGCTCGTTTTAGGACGGAATCACCAAAATTTTAGATGAAACGTTTGGAGGTCGTTCGATTATTATAACAAGATGCGATATTCAACCGTATAAATCAAATCAAATATAAGAAAACGATAATAAAAGTTATGAGACTTAAGTAAATAAGAGTTAAAAGATGAAGAAAATTAACTTTAATTTGCGTTGTGATACTGGATATTTTGAATTATATTTTATTGGTAATCGAAATTAATAGCTTGAATTTTACAGTATAATGATCTTGAACGGAAATAATGAATTAATGTGTTGTACATTTTTGATAATGTCCAAAATTTACTTTGATATGAAAATAGTTTGATTAGGAATGCACTTCTTTTTGTTTAGGAATTTTCTATCATTATATAATCAAATTTCTTCTTGATTTTACTATGATATTTTTGGATATATTTTATATTTCCAAGCGAACCATCCTTCTTCCACCAATATCCTTTTACGTGATTAGAAATATTTTTTTTTCTTTCATATTTTACATATTATTATTAAACAACATATTATGATATCCTATTGTTGGTCCCAAGTGGTATAAGGTTAAGAGGGGGTGAATTAACCTTATTAAATTTTAACGTTTCCCAAAAATATTAAGTCCTTGATGAACAGGTAGCTAGATAGCTTGTTGTACGATAGGTCGCTGCTCGGAAAGTGACCTCAGGACTTAGACAGAGTTAAAGATGCACAGTGGAAATAATGTGTTTTTCGAAGAATAACTTTAATGTAGTATGCTTATGAGATCAGATAGATATGCGGAGCAATATAAATGCGAGCAAACTTATAGAGGTTCGAGGGTGGAGTAATCCCTCTATGTCCTCTCTACTCCTTCTCAAGGAGGAACTTTGTTAAAGCAAGTTTGATTTACAATAGACTCGACTAATACAAACTCTACTCTACACAAAATTGTCAGCTCTATCCACACAGGTAGCTGCACAGTGACCAAACTAATCGACCCACACAGGATCTCCACACAGGTTCCTTGACCCATATAGGATCATTTCTCTTCTTCAGAGAGATTAACAACTTAACAGAATAAACTTCTGTCTAAGTGACTCCTAAACAGTCTATTTAAGTAAGATATGGAAATCTTCAACGGTTGGATGCAGCAAGCTCCTTAAACTTCTAAATTCCACAAGCAGTACCTTAACAAAACTACCTACAGAACGAGAACCAACAATACTTACAGAAAAGTGATTTCTGTTAAGAAAGTTAGGGTTCCAAAAGAAACTAATCCCATAGGACCCATATAGGTATGTGTACCTAAATTTATTTGAATTGTTTATAGATACTATTGCTAGGATGCAGTAGTGAAGTATAGTATATTGATAGTGACTACTCTAGGCATATGACTGGCAACAAAGAAGCTCTAAAAGATTTTCATCCATGCAAAGGACCCAAAGTCATCTTTGGGGATGACTCCAAGGGAAGCACAAATTACACTTGAAACTTCATCAAATGACATATTCAAATTAAAGAAGTATCCTATGTGAAAGGTCTGAAATACAACCTGCTAAACATCAGTCAATTTTGTGATAAAGGATACTCTGTGGAGTTCAACCTCAATAAATGCATAATCAAGGACAGCAAAACCAGTGAAGTCAAGCTGACAAGGACAAGAAGAGGAAACATATATCTTTTAGACTAGAATTCATCTATCCAACCAAATGTTTCATTGTAAAGAGTCCACTTGAACTAAGCTGGTTATGGCACAAAAGGCTTAGTCACTTGAACTTCAAAACTATAAACAAACTAGCTAGAAAAGGACTAGTGAGAGGTCTGCCCGACCTAGCCTTCAAGAAAGAAAATGTATGTGGAACTTGTCAAAAAGGTAAGCAAGTAAGAAGCTCATTCAAAGATAAGTTACAGAAGTCTTCTCACAGAATCTTAGATCTCCTACACATGGATCTCTTTGAACCATTTGAACCAGTAAGTATAAGTGGAAATAAATATTCACTTGTAGTAGTGGATGACTATTCAAGATTCACATGGACAATCTTTCTAGCTAAGAAATTAGAAACACAAAGCAAGCTACCTGATCTCATAAAGAAGATACAGAATGAGAAAAGCTTGAGCATTGTGAAAATAAGATCTAACAAATGAACTAAGTTTATCAATAAATTTATAGAGAAATTCTACTCTAACAATGAAATTTGTCATGAATACTCTACTGTAAGAACACCTTAACAGAACGGTGTTGCTGAAAGAAACAATAGAACTCTCAAAGAAGCAACAAGGACTATGGTTGCAGAAGTAGAAATACCCAAAAGGTTTTAGGCAGAAGCCACAAATATAGCATGCTACACTCAGAATAGATATTTGATCAACAAGGATCTTGATAAAACTCTATATGAACTCTGGCATGGATACACACCAAACATCTCTTACTTACATATCTTTGGATGTAGGTGCTACATCCTCAATAATGGAAAAGAGCATCTAAGGATATTCGATGCCAAATCAGATGAATGAGTGTTCCTTGGATATTCATCTGTAAGTAAAACATTCAAAATCTTCAATAAAAGAACCTTGGTTGTTGAAGAATCAATACATGTAGTCTTTGATGAACCACACTGTGACACAAGTAAGGTGGATAAACCTGATGAAGGGACAAACCCCATAAAAGACAACAATATTCCCTACATTGAAGGAGTCTTACTTCCAGCAGAAGACAAAGAAGGAGATCTCATACCCTTGGATATAGATGGTCTTCTTACAGCAACGCAACCTGTCATCTTACCGCATGATGAGGAATAGTCAAGATCAATGCAACCTTTTGAACCAGACTGAACATGGCTAAGAAACTATCCAAGAAATCTTATTATTGGAGATCCATCTGTTGGTGTAAGAACAAGAAGATCAATCCCTCATGAAGAAATGTTTGTCTGCTTCATCTCTCAAACAGAACCAAAAAGTATTGAAGAGGCTCTTCAAGACAGTAACTGGATTCAAGCTATGCATGAAGAGCTAAATGGATTTGAAAGAAATTAAGTATGACACACAATTCCTAGACCTACTTATCAAGGAGTAATTGGAACTAAATTGGTGTTCAAGAACAAGTTGGATGAATCAGGACTTGTTGTAAGAAATAAAGCACGGCTTATTGCTAAGAGATATTGTTAGGAAGAAGAAATTGATTTTGATGAGACTTTTGCCCCTATAGCAAGACTTGAAGTCATAAGGAATTTTCTGGCTATGCAGCTTACAAGAACTTTAATGTCTATCAAATGGATGTAAATAGTACATTTCTCAATGGTCTTCTATCAGAGGAAGTTTATGTGGAACAACCTCCAAGCTTTGAGGATTTGGCTGATAAGAAAGTATTCAGACTGCACAAAGCTCTGTATGGTCTTAAGCAAGCTCCAAGAGCATGGTATGACACTCTTTCTCTCAATCTATTGGAGAATGGTTTCAAGAAAGAAACAGTTGGCAAGACCTTGTTCAGAATCCAAAATGGAGAAAGTATTCTCCTTGTACAGATTTATGTGGATGACATCATCTTTGGATCCACCAACAAAGATCTTTGTGAAAAATTCTCAAATATGATACAGTCAAAGATTGAGATGAACATGATGGGAGAACTGAATTTCTTTCTTGGACTGCAAGTAAAACAACTAACTGCAGGAACCTCCATCAGTCAAGTCAAGTACATAAAAGAACTGATAAAGAAGTTTGGTATGGAAAATGGACATGCTACATATGTCCCTATGGCAACATCCACAAGTCTTGACAAAATGAGGATGGAAAAGATGTGGAAATTATAAAATACAGATGAATAATAGGATCCCTCTATATCTTACAACATGCAAACCTGACAAAATGTTTGCAGTAGAAGTCTGTGTAAGATTTCAAGCAACATTAAAGAGATCACATCTTATAGTAGTAAAAAGAATCATTAAGTATCTTAAAGGGACTTAAGAAATCGGTCTCTAGTATACTAAGGAATGAGGATTCAGTCTCAAAGACTATTCTGACTCTGACTATGTTGGCAGTAAGATAAACAGAAAAAGTACTAGTGGAACATATCAATTTTCTTGGAAATAGACTTGTATCATGGTTCGCAGAAAGTAAACATTAATAGCAATATCTACAGCCGAGGCAGAATACGTTGCAGCAGGAAGTTGTTGTGCTCAAATACTCTAGATACAGTAGCAACTAGGAGACTATGGGATTGATGAAAAAGAAACCCCCATTATTTATGATAATACAAGTGTCATTGCTATCACCTATAATTCTGTATTTCACTTAAGAACAAAGTATATTGACATCAGACATCATTTCATAAGAAATCACGTTGAAAAGAAAGACACAATGCTAGAAAAAGTTCATACAGATCTTCAATTAGCCAACATATTCACCAAGCCATTATGTGAATCTAGATTTTCGATGCTAAGGAATGAGTTAGGAATGGAATGATAGATACAAAAGCCTAAGGGGAACCCCTATTTTTTGGTTGAAAGTAGTAAGTTTCTTACTACAAGATGTGTTTACATGTAGCATTGTATCTATGAATCTTACAGTAGAACAGTATGTAAAGGAAGCAACAGTGGGATACAACATTTATGTCAAGAAGTATTTATCAATCTGCAATCTCGTACAGAAGCTACAACTTTAAAATGCAATAAATTAGGTGATAAAACGTGCACTAACACTTAACATTTAATGTTAACCTGATGCCATCAGGGGTCATATATGCCCTATTTCAGATATTTACAAAAACACCCCTCCATCTTTTTCCATCCACCATTAGATCGTTTCCTTAAGATCAATCTCGGCCATTGATCTTACTACAATTAAATAAAACAAACTCTTGGCATCCAATAATGATCATTTTCTCCAAAAAAAACTTCCAAGTACCAAGCAGTTTCTATTTTTCAAATTTCAAAGTCTTTCAGTTTTCTCAATCCTCTTTAAAAAAACCTACAATGGCAGGAAGATAAACCATTACAATGGTAGGAAGATAAACCATAGTTCTTGAAGGACACCTCATCAATCAAGAACACGTATATGCCGCGGACCTATATGATCAGTCCACCATTGCACTCTTCTTTGAATGCTTGGAAAGATCTAAGATTTTAGGCCTTCTAACCACCGTCTATGCCAGATTCTCCATTGATCCATTCAGAGATTCTATGCCCATGCCAGTAGATCGGAAGAAAGAATATTCATCATTCTCTTCAGAATGGATGAAGAAGAAGAAGAAGAAGAAAAAGAAGAGAATGAGCTCTCGATGAGAGACATCGCCTCAGCCTTCAACATTTTTGCAGAGAGATTGTCTCCGAGTCAACTCCTTGCAGCAGCTGCATCTTTGATGCTAACTTCATGTTCCACCTCTGAAGCTGGACACCCAAAAATGAAATTTAAAGTATCTTCAAAGGATATAGATACAGGGGCTGCCATAATAGAGGAAGTTAGTGATCAGAAAGACACTAACATGCCAACTGTAAGTGACTCTGCAATAGTTACAGTGAATCAAAGGCTGACAAGAGGCTGGAAAAGAAATAAAATAGGTAAGAAGTCCAACCTGCTGAATCTGATTCTAATGACAGTATGCTTCCAGTCATCAAAAGGGCTTTGAGGAGAGGAGAATCAGAGTTGTCATCATTCTCTAATGATGATGCGCTCTTAGCACGTAAGAGGTCAAGAAAACTTATCGACCTGCATAGGAAGAAGAAGATGGTTGCAGCTGGTGCTGCAAGAAGGATAGTTGCAGCAACCCCTATTTCCCAAACCCTAGTGAAAATCGAGTCAGATGAGCAGCCGAAACAAACAGAAAAGCAGATTCCATCTATTGCTGTAAGAAGTCTGGTCGATCTTTTTTCAAAAGTTTTTGATGATGACATAAAACAAAAGTACAATCTCTAGAGAAAGATGAGATTGTCTAAGGGGAAAATCCTGCTAGAATTGAGTGACTTTCTTTATGTAGAGAGAACTATCCTAAAGTGGACTCAAACAGATAACATTCTCCATCTCGTGCAACCTGAGTTCGCAGAGCTTGTTCATCTGAAACGATCTAAAGGAACCTCTACTCAGATAACTTTGGACAAGGGAGAAGGGAAAACTGTTGAAGATAAAGAGTCAGCCAAGCAGCCGATGAAAGCAACAAGGGAAGATTTGCAGATTGCCCTAGTCCCCACTGTAGAGGCTCTAAGAAGGGGCTATGATATAAGGTTTGAAGAAGAACATATCAACAACCTTGGAGTAGAGCAAGTAAAAGAGACAATGTTGTAAATAGCGCTGCAAGCTAGTGTGAGAGAAAGAAGGATACATCATACTCCAAGGAGGCAGCAGGGTGTGGAATGTTTTCGCCATAACCTAACTCCTCTGCTTATGATCAAGTAGTTACAGATCTCTCCTCCATAGTTTCTCTAGAACCCTTAGAGGAGGAGACTCAACTTTAAGATTATGACGATTCCTCAGTACATATCTTTTATGAAGCTGCTGTAGCTTTACCTGGGGGAACCATCAGTCATAATCCACGATGTTCTAACAGACCTTGCACATGGAAAGCTGGTTGATGATGTAACTATAGAGGAAGTTGTTGAGGTAGGACTCCATGTACTGGCTGAAGTAGCAATACAGCAAGCTGAAATTCTTGAAGAAACAGTTGAATCAAGGCTAAGGATTGAAGCTAAGATTCTTGCAGACATTGAGCTTACAATCCTACAAACTGTAAGTTTGCAAGAAACCTATATCTGCTACAAGAAGTAACCAATGGATAGGAAGAAACTGTTACAAGGTCGGTCGTTAAGATAGTGTCGACCTTGAAGACCTTAGGTGAGGTGGTTGTTGAGACAGTACTCACTAAAGATTTGAAGACCTCTAAAGGGCAGCTGTTGAGACAGTAACCTTAGAGGATGCTGAGATGGAGGTAGTGGTCAAAGTAACTATAGTGCAGCAAGAGGCACTTTAGGGGGAGGTTGAAGCTATACCTGCTGCATGTTTATCAGAATCCAACAAAGATACAACATACTTAGTTATTGAGAAGATCGATAAGAAAGAGAAGTCTGATGAAGAGATGGAAGATGAAACTCCTACCACCTACATTTCTGATAAGTCTGCTTCTTTCAGAGGAAAGAGCTCTAGGGACAATGTTTATAAAGATGAAGGAGAAAGATCTGAACTAGATGGAGCAAACCGTCTATCCTTAGAACAACAAGTTATTGTTCCATATGATACACCCTCTTCAAAACCAAGATAAAAAAGGTTCACACCAATGTCACATAAAGTCTCAATTGAAAATGTTGTTGCAGTTAGACAACTCTTACATGTTCTTCAAGATCATGAGTTCTACATACACAACAGCATCAATATCAGTGATAGATCTCATGTTGCGTCTATTTTCAATCTGAGAAAAGACATTGAGATTCTTCCAAGACAAATACAACATTACTTACAGGATCAATAGAACCAGCAGTTCAAAAACAGTGTATGGATGGAGAGAGAACTCAAGAAAGCTGCTGCTGCTAATCTTAAAGATATTGAAGGCTGTAAGAATACAGTGGATGTAGCCTTTGAAAGACTAAAGTCTCACTCGATGATCTTAGAGACTCTACTAGATAATGTTCTTGACCAAACTCAATGAACATAGAGTGTTAATGATAGATTGGGTAATCTGGAGATGATTTTTGGTAAATTGAGAGATATGATGATGAGTGCATTCCCTCAATATGCTCGAGGAGATAAGCTGCCAGCTAGACCTACCCCCATAACTATTGCAAGAAGACCCAGATCTATTATGGTTAGATTAGCTCCTGCTCAACCTCCAGTTGTTTTTTATGATGCTAAAAAGGGAGAAGAGACAACAGAAACATACAAGAAAGAAAAGCAAGAAAAATAAGAAGAAAAGAATGTTGATGACGTTCTTCTGAGTAGGAAGAGGAGAAGAAGATCAACTTCCACTGCTGATGTCCCATCCCCTAAAAGAAGAAGAGATGATGAAGGTGAAGGTAATGCTGGAGCAGCTGCATCAAAGACAGCTGGCAGTGTTGCATTCAATGTTGCTACAAGAAAAGATACAGTAGCAACCCTATCTTCACATAACTCAAGAAATAGAGGAGATCAGCAGCAAACTCAGTCCAAAAAGATGATGTGTAAAGTTGAAGCTGAAAGGTATTACAATCAAAAGATGGTTGCTCAGAGAGCTGAGAAAACTAAAGCTGAAAGAGAAAAAAAAGCCTGGATACAAAGGCTTGGGTAGTTGGAAAGAGCAGAACAGATTTGATGAAAAATGTTGATAGAGCTCTGCTTCAATACCCTCCATAAGATATTCCACGTCTAGACACTAACAGCATATCTGCTGAAGTATCGATTCTGATGGATCAAAGGCCAGATGGAGAAAATATGACTTGGAGTTTGAACATCTTTAAAGTTGTAAGACTACCTACTGATAGAAACATATCCTTTGAGCAGATCACCCTTTACAAAAGATCGAAATACCTCAGATGCTTCGGATACCTCTACAAAGAAGATAAATTCAGAAGATTTCAGATCCTTCAATCTGCACTGAGAAGCTATGAAGAGCTTGCTAGGGATGGAGAATTAAAAATTCAGAATCGATTATTGAACCTCGTGAAACAAGACAGGATAGTGTCTTACAGTGAAGATTTTTGGCTAAGATGGATTCAGATTCTAAAAATTAAGCAAAAGATGAAAGAATCCTATCTAGAGTCAATTGTAGACTGGTGGAAGGGATCGAGAGAAAGAAAAGAAGAAGAAGAAGAAGAAGAAGAAGAAGAAAAAAGAAAAGCTTTTGAAAGAAGACCTAAAGAATCATCCACAAAAAGGACTCTGTTTCAGAAATAATCAAGTCAAGGATTTCTTTAAAAATAAATGATGAATAGTAATCCTTTTGATACTATATCTTGTAAATTTCTTTCCTTAATGAACAAAATTTTCTTTTCTTTCTGTTTAAGTTCATAACTCATGAACTGGTGCATGATTTAGTTTATGCTAGTTTGAGATGAAGTTGAGTAGTGATATATCTCTGATGAATCCAAGTTTTCTTTATGTCTGGTGCATGTATATCTGTAATAAACGAAATATTGTAAAGGTTTTGTCATCATCAAAAAATGGCAAAATTGTTAGGATATCAATGTTTAGATTTTGATAAGACAAACCAAACTTGTAGTAGGAATTTAGAGTACCCCATTTTTCACTATATTTCAGTGAAATATAAACTAGCATTGAGTCTGTAAGTAGTAATGATGAAGAATGGAGGACTTCAAGAAAGGATTGGCTGCATCAAATAAAGCAGAACTGAAGAAACTGTAAGAAAAGTTTAAGGCAATACAGTTGGAAGAAAAGAAAATAGCTGCAACCTAGAAGAGGTTACAGCAATGCAGTAAGTTTAAGTTACAACAATGTAGTAAGTTTAAGACAACAATCAATCCTAGAATGCAGAGCAAAGTCAAAACCTGCTACATACTCCAACAAGACATTAGATACAATTGCAGAATCAACCCAACAAACATGCAATACGAGAAAGAATAAATGGAGTACAAGGAACGTTAACCAAAATAAATCAAAATAGAGCCGGTTGAAATGAATCAAAGTTGAGTTGCAGAACTAATACAACGAAGACACGTGGCCTGACAGGCTGCAGAAAGCTATGAGCCGTAACCACCGCATTAAATGAGCTGAGAAGATAAGTCAAGATGCATTAATTGCAAGTCATGCCTTTTATTAGAACCCTAGTTTCAAATGAGAGATATCTTCTTCAACAGATATCTTTTCATAAGTATAAACAGAAGTCGATCAGCACTGAGACTGGTTATTGAAATATTTGCCCTAAAAAATCAAAGCATTTTCAAAGTTGTACTCTTAAGCATTCAAATAAGTTTCAGTCACTCGACCCGGTTAAGTGATCGAGCTCAACTTTAAGATCCAAAGAAGATAAAGAAGATCACTTTACCACACCAGTTGAAGAAAGAACATATATATACTTTTACCTATTTGCTGTGTGTTAGGTTTTTTTAAGGCGTCATCAGTTGATAGGATCTCATCCTTACCGATTTTTTATATTTGTCTAGGAGAAAGACAATTACCCTTTGTGGGAATATAGAAACTCTTTGTGGTTTTGCCTTTAAAACTTGCAGCAACTGTGTGTAAGCTGAGTTCTACTGGGTGTTAACTTGTTAGATTGATAGATTGTTAGGTTGTACCCTATAAATCAATCTTGCTTAACGAAGTTCCTGCTCGGGGAAGCAGTAGAGTGGATGTAGAAGGATTACACCACCTTCGAACCACTATAAGACCTTAAGTGCCTTTTAATCGCTTTAATTTTATTATGTGTTGCACCCTTGTGCACCCTTGTTTATGTTCACGCTAAGCATAAAAGGCTCTTCATACGAAAGCATATTTAAGAAAACAAATCTTCTGTGAAAGTATAATTTTCCGCTACAAGAACTTTAGGATACAACAGACAGTACTACTTCATATAGTGATGTAAGTTGTTTCAACCTTTACTGTAAGTTCAAGTAACTTAGAGTGTAGCAAGTTTGAAACGTTTTTCTAAAATTTACTAAGATTCATTCACCTCCTCTAAACCTCCGAGACCACTTGAGACCAACAGAACCAACAATATTTGAATTAAAAATATATTTATTTAACACATCCTATAACAAAATTCAGGAAATGATATTGATAGGTAGACAAATATCCACCTTCCTAAAAATAATACTAATTCACAATGAATGACTTTATATTGAATTCAAATTGATGATGGGTTATGATTAAAGAAGCTTACAACCCACTTGAAATCCATGCTTATTCAGTTTTCTTTGATCATATTTTTTGCTTGTTGCTCTGTATGTTCACATTTTCAATGTTCCGGTAGTATCATGTCTTATTTTCTTTATGTTGATACCTTATGTGCGGAAACTAAAAGCTTTGTATTCTTGTGGTGAAGAATGAAACTTGCATGCATGAAAGCTGACGTGGCAGAGGCAGCTGACGTGGACTGACACGTGGATGATGAGCTGGAGCACTGGTGACGTGGCTGGAGCAAGTTGCATGCTGAGTATATCAGTTAATTAGCCAGTAATTAGTTATGCATGGGAGTTAGGTTAGTTAGGGTCAAATTAGGGTTTTTGAATAGTAACTGATTCTTGATCTCAAATGTTGTGAAGTTTCAGTTGTGCTTTCGTTCAATTACCTTAGGGCTTTCGTTCCTTATATAAGCATGCATAAAGGGTCTTCATATCATCAAGTTCCATCGTAAGATTTGAGAGATCGGTTCTAGGGTTCTTAGTTGATATTCTCAGATTTGGGGGTTTTCAATCTTGTAACAATTTCTTCGATTTTCTTTAATGGAAATGTTCCTCTTGCACCGTGGATGTAGACTCGAGTGGATCGAGTTGAACCACATTATATTTTGTGTGTTTTGGATTTAGTTTTCTTCACATTTTCTTTGCTCGAAATCTGCAATTTCTGGTTCGAGTTTGCTGCGATTTTGGTTGTGTTTCTTGCGCGTTGTGAGCTGAGTGTTGAGCCTTGAATCCTTACAACTGGCGCCGTCTGTGGGAAGCGGT
This sequence comes from Scutellaria barbata, assembly GCA_028654395.1. Lineage (NCBI taxonomy): Eukaryota > Viridiplantae > Streptophyta > Magnoliopsida > Lamiales > Lamiaceae > Scutellaria > Scutellaria barbata. Next base: position 10,442,698 of record CM053650.1, read on the forward strand.
TGAATTATGGCTTCGATGAAGATGGAAGTTGGTAAATTCAATGGCAAAGGAGATTATGGCTTATGGAAAGTTCATATGGAGGCGCTGTTGATTCAGAATAACCTGGAAGCGGCTCTGGAGAGTGATTCGACATCCACTTCTGATGGAAAGACCGACGCGAAGAAGGACGAAGTTAATCGGAAAGCAAGAAGCATGGTCATTCTGTGCTTGGCTGATAAAGCTTTACGGGAAGCATGCAAAGAGAAGTCAGCCTTAAAGATTCTGGAAAAGCTTGATGGTTTGTATCTTGCAAAGTCTTTAGCTAATCGGCTGTACTTAAAGCAAAAGATGTTGAATTTCAAGATTCAAGATGAGAGGCAACTATCAGAGAAACTGGAAGAATTCAATAAGATCTTGGATGATCTTGCAAACATAAATGAGAAGGTGGAAGATGAAAACACTGCACTGATCTTACTGAACTCATTGCCTAAGTCTATGGAGTCCTTCAAAGATGCACTCATCTATGGTAGATCAGAGATTCTGAAATTGGATCAAGTGATAAATGCAATAAGGTCCAAGGTCCTTTCTAATACATCTAACCAGAAGCAACAAGTTTTGGGAGAGGGTTTGAATATCAAAGAAAGGAACTTCAAGAAATTTGCTGATAAGAAGAAGAATCAAAAGGGGCCTAATTCTGAGAACAAACAAGGTCCCAACCAACCTGAAACAAGGAAGTGCTATTCTTGTCACAAAGTAGGACATTTGAAGAAAAATTATCCAGAAAAGAATAAACCAAAACCTCAAAACAAGGCTCCTGAAGCTGCAGTGGCTGAGTCCAATTTTGAACAGGCTGAAATGTTGTGTGTAGTACCTTGCAAAATGACTTCTGAGTGGGTTCTTGATTCTGGCTGCAGCTTCCACATGTGTCCAATTAGAAGCTGGTTTCAAAACTTCAGAGAAGAAGAAGGAGGTTTAGTGCTTTTGGGAAATGATCAAGCCTGTCAAGTAAAGGGAATAGGAAGTATCACACTCAAGCTGCAAGATGGAAGCATCAAAAGGCTTCCAAATGTAAGGTATATACTTGATCTTAAGAGAAATTTAATTTCACTTGGCTTCTTGAACTCTGCAGGTTATGAATTCAGAACAAGACAAGGCACCATAGAAGTATTAAAAGGTGAGAGAGTCATGCTGCAAGGAAGAAAACACAATGGCTTGTATATACTACTTGGATCAACCTTGGAAGGGGAAATTGCAACTGTAATGAGTGATGAAGAAACTGATCTTTGGCACAAAAGACTTGGGCATATTGGAGATAAAGGGCTGCTGGAACTATCCAAGAGAAACTTGTTAGGAAAAGATCAAGTGAGCAGGCCAAGGTTCTGTGAAAAATGTGTTATGGGAAAGTCCAAGAAGCTGCCATATGGAACTGGAAAGCATACTTCTCAGAAGCCCTTAGAGTATGTCCATACAGATATTTGGGGACCATCTAGAACACCAACTCATGGTGGAGCAAGGTACTTCATCTCCTTCATAGATGATTACTCAAGGAAGGTGTGGATCCATACTTTAAAGCATAAGAGTGATGCCTTCAAAGCTTTCAAAGAATGGCTGCTGCAGGTTGAAAATAACACAGGTAACAAGCTTAAAACACTTAGAACTGACAATGGTTTGAAGTATTTGTCTCTTGAATTTCAGGACTTTTGCAAAAGCAAGGGAATTACAAGACATAAAACAGTGGCAAACAACCCTCAGCAAAATGGGGTGGCTGAGCGCATGAATAGAACTCTTCTTGAGAGAGTAAGGTGCTTATTACTGGATGCAAATTTGCCCAAAATGTTTTGGGGTGAAGCTGTTTCAACAGCAGCTTATTTGGTAAATAAATCTCCTTCATCCTCTATTAACTTTAAGTCACCTGATGAAGTATGGTATGACAAAACTTCTAGCTACACTCACCTAAAGGTATTTGGTTGTCTAGCTTATGCACATATAAGGCAAGATAAGCTAGAACCAAGAGCAATCAAATGTATTTTCATAGGTTATCCAGTAGGAACTAAAGGCTTCAAGCTGTGGTGTTTAGAAACTGGTTACCAAAGGTGTTTCTTTAGTAGAGATGTAGTGTTCAATGAGAAGGTAATGGGATACAAGCAAAGTCCAGATACTATAGTCACTGAATTAGATGATGGAACACCTTTTGAGGTGGAGAAAACATCTGAGATGGCTGCAGATACTGCTGATAGATCTGCAGATGAAAGAGATGGTCTAGAACAAATAAACTCAGCACCAAGGCATGAATATGAAAGTCAGACTGATGAAGAATATGAAAGCCTAGGTGATTTGAGAAATTACAACCTTGCAAGAGATAGAGAGAGAAGGAGGATTCACCCTCCAACAAGGTTTGGACAAGCTGATTTAGTATCATATGCACTAATAGTAGCTCAAGAAATAAGCTATGATGAGCCTCATGATTTTAAATCAGCAATGTTATCAGCTGAAAAAGAGAAATGGATTGAAGCAATGAATGAGGAAATCATGTCTTTGGAGAAGAATCAAACCTGGATCCTAGTTGATAAACCAGATAACAAGAAGATTGTTGGTAGTAAATGGATATACAAGAAGAAGCTAGAGGTTGCAGGCCATGAACACATAAGATATAAGGCCAGATTAGTAGCTAGAGGATTCACACAAAAGGAGGGAATTGACTTCAATGAGGTGTTTTCTCCAGTGGTTAAACATTGTTCAATAAGGCTGTTGTTGTCACTTGTAGTACAATGGGACTTAGAGCTTCAACAAATAGATGTAAAAACTGCATTTTTACATAGAAACTTGGAAGAAACAATATACATGAAGCAACCGGATGGCTACATAATTCCAGGGAATGAGAACAAAGTTTGTAAGCTGTAAAAGTCACTGTATGGTCTGAAGCAAAGCCCTAGACAATGGTATAAAAGGTTCAATGAATTTGTAACAAGTATAGGAATGCAAAGGTGCTCCTATGACAGCTGTGTCTATTTTGGAAAAGAAGGTAATCTGATTCACACTTACCTTTTGATCTATGTGGATGACATGTTAATAGCTGGGAAGAATAAGCAACATATAGATATGCTAAAGAACAAGTTAAAATCTCAGTTTGAGATGAAGGATCTAGGTGATGCAAGAAGGATTCTTGGAATGGACATCACTAGAAATCGAAGCATGAATCTGCTGTCACTAGAGCAATCTGACTATATTAGGAAAGTGTTAAAAAGATTTTTTATGCACCAAGCTAAGTCTACAGGCACTCCTTTGGGACAGCATTTTAAGCTATCAAGTGATCAAGCTCCTATAAATGCAGCAGATAAACAGCTCATGGCAAGTGTTCCCTATGCAAGTGGTGTTGGAAGTTTAATGTATGCAATGGTTTGTAGTAGGCCGGATCTTGCATATGGAATGAGTCAAGTTATTAGATTCATGGCTAATCCTGGAAAACCACATTGGGAAGCATTGAAATGGATGTTAAGATACTTGGTTGGAACAGCAAACAAAGGCTTAATTTTTCAGAAACAGCAGCAGACTGAAAAGAATGATAGTCTTCTTGGCTTTGTGGACTCTGATTTTGCTGGTAATATTGATAGCAGGAAGTCATTAACAGGTTATGTTTTTACACTATATGGTACAGCAATAAGTTGGAAGTGTATTCAGCAATCCATGGTAGCCTTATCTACCACAGAAGCTGAATACATGGCAATGACTGAAGCCATCAAAGAAGCAATTTGGCTGAGAGGAATTCTGACTGAATTTGGAGTTGTGCAGAGAAATGTACAGGTTTTCTGTGATAATCAGAGTGCAATACATCTTGTCAAACATCAAGTGTTCCATGAAAGGAGTAAACACATAGATGTTAAGATGCATTTTGTAAGGGATATTGTAGAGAAATGTGTGATCTTGGTTAAGAAGGTGCATACTGCAGAAAATCCATCAGATATGCTAACCAAATCTGTGGGGGTTTCAAAGCTATTACATTGTATGCGATTGATAAATGTTTTACACTGTAATGTTACTAACTAAATTTTGCAGGAACACAAGTAGTGCAAGACTTGACAGGAACATGACATTCAAGTTTGGTGGAGAATTGAAGAATGAAACTTGCATGCATGAAAGCTGACGTGGCAGAGGCAGTTGACGTGAACTGACACGTGGATGATGAGCTGGAGCACTGGTGACGTGGCTGGAGCAAGTTGCATGCTGAGTATATCAGTTAATTAGCCAGTAATTAGTTATGCATGGGAGTTAGGTTAGTTAGGGTCAAATTAGGGTTTTTGAATAGTAACTGATTCTTGATCTCAAATGTTGTGAAGTTTCAGTTGTGCTTTTGTTCAATTACCTTAGGGCTTTCGTTCCTTATATAAGCATGCATAAAGGGTCTTCATATCATCAAGTTCCATCGTAAGATTTGAGAGATCGGTTCTAGGGTTCTTAGTTGATATTCTCAGATTTGGGGGTTTTCAATCTTGTAACAATTTCTTCGATTTTCTTTAATGGAAATGTTCCTCTTGCACCGTGGATGTAGACTCGAGTGGATCGAGTTGAACCACGTTATATTTTGTGTGTTTTGGATTTAGTTTTCTTCACATTTTCTTTGCTCGATAATCTGCAATTTCTGGTTCGAGTTTGCTGCGATTTTGGTTGTGTTTCTTGCGCGTTGTGAGCTGAGTGTTGAGCCTTGAATCCTTACATGTGGAAACATGTAAACTATTGTAAGATCAATTTTCTGAGTCCCAACAAGCTTGTCCTAGTTTATGTCTTTTAAGTTTCAATTCTAGCTTGCACCATCAACCTGTAAGTAGCTATAGCATAACACTTCCCCTCATCCTCTAAACTGATGATACTATTTGACTTTCCATTATACATTTTTGGTGTGCGACACATACTAGACAGATTTTGAAAATTCTCATATTTAGAATTCATTGTTGATATTGTTTCCACCGTAAAGTCCTTCGAATTAGACAACACCTTAGAACAAAACTTTCAAATACATTCTTATATCATATACAATACTCCACCCATCCTCAAAACTGATAGTACTATATGAGTTTCTATATTACTTTTTTTGGTGCAACTCAAACTATGCCAGTTTACAAAATTCTTCATTGCTATATAGTTATATCACATGCTCGTAATTGCTTACAGATTTCCCACTCTAATAGATAGTCCTCCATTTGGTTACATCCCCATCCTTAAATGACTGCAGGTATAATGTTCATGAGAAGATCATCAATTTTATGGCACTCGGCCCATGGATATTCCTCACACAGCATGTAAATTATTTGAAAACTTGTTTGGTCTTAAAACCCAGAAAGCATAGCCTTGTATACATAAATGCAGAACAAGATTCTAATGTGGGAATTGATTGTTCCATTTTATATCAGATATTAATTTATAAGTTTTGTAATATTGTATTGTGGGAATTGATTGTTTGATTTTATATCCTGATATTTGAATGAAATGAATTTTTTGTTGGACCAGTCATACGATGTACGGATATCCTTTCAGAAAAAGTAAAATTATTATTTTCTAATATTCGATCAATTTAAATCGTGCTGGAAATTCAAAACATCAATCTGGATAAAAATATGAATATTTTGAATTTAAGAAAATATTGAATATTGATATAGGAATAATTCTTAGAAATTAAGAATATTTATAACGTTTTATAAATACTAGTTTTTTGACCATGTGAGATTAATGTTTTTTAATATAATATGCTTTATATTAAAATAATTGAAATTTGAGAAAAAAAAAGTTTTTATAGAATAAAATAAGTAATCAGTGTATTTAAATACTTTATTAATGGAGACTAACTTTAAAAACAGTGGATAAGATGAAATATTATAATATTTAAATTTACTTTTTAAGTTTGGTGATGTAAATAATATTTCATCCATTTTATATTAATTGTTGTTTTGAAATTAAAATTTTATTTTATAAATTGTCTTTTTAATTTGTTATTTTGCCACAATTTTTTTCAATTTTACCCTCAATCTCAGTCTTCAAAAGATTTCTTAATTTTAAACTTACCTATTTTATCTTTTAAATTTATATTAAGTTGGGAAAGTTATGATGAATAAACTAAAAAATAGATAAAGAAAGAATCATTTAATTTTAGAATAGATGAGAGAGATAAATATTGTCTAAGAGTATATTTGTCCAAATTTTATGTACCTTAATCTACGACAGAAACTCCAGAACAACAATTTATATGAAAGGGAGGGAGTATATAATTAAGTGTAAGAATTAATTTTCAAAATCAATTAAGCGAATAATATACAAATTTTGAAACACTTCTTTATATACAATATTTGTGGATGTTCCTTTTCTTAACTTCTTTATCATATATTAAGATCTTGAAATTAGAAAGATAGGCGACTCTAAAAACAACAATATATAATTGATCATAATTAATAAATGGTTTCTTAAAAAAAATAAAGGACCAATATGAGAAGGAAATTGTCCTTTTAACTTTTATTAATTGTTATTACATATAATCAACAATGAATGAAACCTTTTTTTTTTTTTTAATTTAAAAGGTAATCTATTATCTAAATGAGTCAAGAATATTTTAGGAATTAAAACCTTAACATGGATATTTGATGAAATCTGTATAGAATTTTTGCTTCAATAATATGATAATTAAATCTTGGAATCTCCAGTCTAGCACCATTGCATATTTCAAGTGTTTTGATCTATGTTCCTCATCATCATAACAAGATGTTTAATTAAACCCAATTTTGGATTCAACTTGTTTGAATTTAATTTGAAAACAAACCTAAAAAAAAATAGATACACCACCAATTATAAATTCTTATCAGATTAATTTATGATAGTATTCTAACATAATCATATATAAGATTGAATTGTTGTTATATAGATAGAATTAACTATACCAAACTTTCCATAAAAGAATGACAATATTTTGAAATAATTTATTAATATGTTGCAAGCTTTACAAACATGGGTAATGAACTTTGAACAAAATTCAATTTCAGGAGGAATTGTTTCGAGGACTTCATCAATTTCCATTTGAATGTAATTGATAATTTCACACACATATATATATATATATATATCATAATTTGTAATATAACAAAATTATATTGATCAAAATTACGTAATCATATAAAATAATAGAATACTCTTACCAACTGTGACCTTAAATTTATGTGGCACCACAATCCAATTTAGGAGGATTAAGGTGTCATCTTGACATAATATGCTCAAAATATTTGTAAAAATATATAATAATAATCTAAAATCAATTTCGTAGAAAAACTCAGCAGAAGACTTTACTAAAAACACGAGTATATATTTTTTTTTCTATTTTAAATCAAAAAGCTTAGCATGCAAGAAATTAACTCGTGTTCTACCCACATTTGTAAATCAAAACCATAACATATTTAAAACGCATGAAAATTTTACTTGAATGGTTAATCCAACATAGAAGTTTTTAAAGATTTTATGTAATATCAAATTCATATACATTAAAATAAATTAAAACATATGCTTTTGGGAAGGAGTTCGTACAGCCGGCTACACATCCGCTTCGTCGTATGCTAGACCTGAAAAATATTTTAGATAATATCATGAGACTCATTCGGAGAGGAAGCCCCGTGGGATAACCGTACTTTTCTAATACATTGAAGCAATTAAACTATTAATCACATACTACAACATTATCCTTGACTAACCCTTGGACCATAACATAACATCAAGGAAAGTGAGATTGCTCACTCACTAAACCTCGCTGCATAGATCAGGCACTTTAGCCCTTATGGTCGTCGCCCAGTAGGAAAGCTGCATATCGATTATAGCTACGGTGTTTCTATCTGTAGATTTTCATACATAACTTACTAATTTAATTAACAACACGTAGCTAGAGAGTAAAAGTTATCCACTTTTGATATTTGACTTGAAGCGAAGATAGCTATTGAAGTATCCGATCGTCTCGTACTACACTCGGCACATTCATTAACTTTTAGTTTTTAAAATCACATCTCATTTATATCATAAACATAAAGATATATTAATCTTCACCGGTAACTTATTTTACATATTATTCGGTATTTATTGATGTGCTTCAATTAATTATAATACCACTAAATCATATCATAATCATCTAATAACCTTATATGCTTATCATACATGTCACACATTGTATATCATAAACACATAACTATAAATTTAGGAGAATTTTAAAAAATAATTAAAACAAGAATCAATTATACCTTGAAGGGAAAATCGTATCCTACGTTTTAACTCATAAAACTAACATTCGTATCCTACGTTTTAACTCATGAAATTAACATTCATATTCTTAAAACTTAAATTATTTAATACTTCATACATAAGCATACATTTAATCGCATAATATCAGTTTCAAAATATGGTCAAATTGCATTCTTAAATCATAGATAAAATCTTAATCTTGAAGTTAGTAATATATAGGAAGAAAAGACACTTTTTACAAGAACAATTTTCATAATTTAAATGATCATCCAAAATTCATGAAAATAAGCATGCATTTACATAACAACCCTTAGTTATCCATGCTAAAATATTAGGGATAAATTCAAATCACAAAGGCTTTAATAAATCATTTCCTATAATCAAAAATTGTTCAAAAATGCTCTAAAACTAGCCTGTGTTATAAAATTCACCGTAAATTATATATTTACTGAAACCTTCTGAAATTGATAATTTAGACTTGTAACATCATGTACTCAAATATAATTGATAGGATGAAATGTAATAGATTTTGATGAGACAAAACGTGTAATAGATTAGAACCTTAGCTATCTGGATGTGTTTTAAATGTAAATATGCCAAGGCAAGGATGCTGGAAGGACTTGAAGATTCTGCCAAGCAGCTAGGAAGCCGAAGTCCCTGCTACCTGCATACTATATCAAGCAACCAGCAAGCAAAACTCGAAGAAGATGCTACAAGGAGCCTGGAAGATAGTCAAGGAAGCTGACTTACTCGAAGAGGATGCTACCAGTTTCATCAGAGTCAATGCAACCTGACTAGCCAGTAGAGTCACTCCAGTTCTAACGAATTAGAATCTGCCATGTGTGATAAAGCAGCAAGGACACAGTACAAGCAGTCTGCAGAATGAAGTTGCGCAGACAAAGGACAAGCAGTTGCAGAACAGAATGAAGGCATTTCAGAACAGGTGTCAGAAGATCGGCAGAACCAATCAGGAAGAGACACCTCATCATGCAAAGGACTGCCTCCCCAACGGGTAGAAAACTATCTGATGCCTATATATAGGAGTCTGATTCACAAAAGACATACAACGATAATATACAACCAAGAGAGAACTGAGAAGAAAATAGACGCACAAGCTTATACTCTCAAGTTAATCAGACTGAGCAAGCAGCAAGCCAGCTACCTTTGTGATCTTCTGACGTTCAAGGAGCTTGCTGCATTTGATTGTGTTTTAACCTTTCATTTTATTCTAAGTCTGATAGGAGTCGCTTAGGCAGGTGTTGAAACTACTAAGTTGTAATCTCTCTGAAGAAGGGAAAGGATCCTGTGTGGGTCGGTTAACCTGTGTGGAGATCCTGTGTGGGTCGATAGTTGGTCACTGTGCAGCTACCTGTGTGGATAGAGCTGACAGTTTGTTTAGAGTTTAGTTTGTGTTAGCTGAGTCTATTGTAAATCAAACTAGCTTTAACAAAGTTCCTCCTTGTGAAGGAGTAAAGAGGACGTAGAGGGATTACTCCACCCTTGAACCTCTATAAGCTTGCTTGTGTCTTTTATAGCTCTCTATCTATCTATCAGCATCTGAGCATACTGCATTAAAAGCGTATTTCGAAAAACATAAGTATTTCCGCTGTGCATTACATTCTCTGACTAAGTCCTGAGGTCAGTGTCTGAGCAGGAACCTGTCGAGCAGTAAGCTTACTAGCTACCTGTTCATCAGAGACTTAACATTCCTTGGAGTAAAAGTTAAAAATTTGATAAGGTTAATTCACCCCCCCCTCTTAACCTTATACCACTGGGACCAACAAGTGGTATCAGAGCAGGTTGGATTAGAAACCCAATCTGTCTGGTCAAATCCCTGATCTCTGTTTTTCGAAAATCTGCATACATTGCTTTCATCATATCATGGACACACACAAGCTTCTTATGTTTTCTATTGAAGAGTATGACGATTGGAAGATTAGAATGCAGGCACATCTCTCAACCATGCATGACGAAATGTGGATGATTATCACGGATGGACCTCCAAGGATCACCAAACCTAATCCCATATTTGCGAGAGCTGCCGAAGTTGGCGATGCAGGAGCCATTCCCCATCAAGCTGTGATTGACAAACCGAGGGAAGAATGGTCGGCTGATGATAGAAGACGAGCTAACATGGACAATGTAGCCAAGAACGCCTTATTCGTTACTCTGGATAAAGGAACCTTTAGCAAGGTCAAGATATGCAAGACTGTCATGGATATATGGAACAAACTTGAACAAATCTGCGAAGGAACAGAGCTGACTAAGGAGAACAAGATATCTACAGCAACCCAGAAATTCGAGCTGTTCGAGATGCTCCCTGAAAAGACCTTAGAGCAAATGGATCTGAGGTTTACAAACATTGTAAATGAGCTCGAATCCCTGGACAAATTCTACACTCAGAGGAGAAAAATATGAAAGTACTAAGAGCACTACCTGCAGAATGGGACAGCAAAACTACTGCAATGAGGGTGTCAATGGATCTAAAGTCAATGAGTACCTTTGACCTCTTCTCTGACTTAAAAGCCTTCGAATATGATATCAACAGAAGGAAGAAGGAAGCTGAAGAATCTAGCACAAAGGTAACTGCCCTGACAGCCAGAAACGTAAAAGACTCTGGAGCTATCTGCAGTAAGCAGGGTGAGCCACCTGCCGAGGGTACTGATGAAGAAATGGCCCTTCTTCTAAGAAATTTCAAGAAATTCATCAGATACAACAGAAAAGGTGACTTTAAGAAGTATCAGGCACCTCCCCAACAACCCATTGTTCAGCAACCAAACCAGGATATGTCCGATCTCTGCTACAATTGCCGAAAACCAGGACACTATGCCAAAGAGTGTCCTCATCCTAAAGTCAACAGGTACCCAATGGAGAGTCATCCCAGAAAAGGGAAAAATGAAGAGAGGAATGGAGGAGAATTAAAGCTTTCCTAAGTGAGATGGAAAAGGGCAAGGAACCTTCCAAGGAGGCTCAGCAAGATGCGGACTCCTCTGATGATGACAGTGACTCCTCATCCTCGGAAGATGAAGCACTTATCTGCCTGATGGCACAGGAAGCTGAGGATAGCGAGGATGATGAGGTGATATATCTTAACCAGCTCATAATGGAAGAGGAAAAGTCTAAAACAAGCCTCTCCCTTAAACAAATCATGAGCGAATTCGAACAGATAAACTTAATTCATGAGGAGCTAAAACTCGAAAATGAGATGCTCAGGAGGGAAAACAAACAACTAGCTGAAAAGCTATCTGCATATGAGCTTGATAGCTCAAAGTGCAGTGACCTCCTAAAGCAAGCATCTAAGCTCAATCTGAGAATCGCCAAACTTGAGAATAAGAAGAGTGATCTTCAAGCAGTTATAGGATCCTTTAGCAAGTCAGCTAAAGAAGCCAAGGAATGCATGAATTCGGGCAAAAGTCCTTTTGATAGGACAGGCCTAGGATACTGTGCAGGAACCTCTCAAGGAACAGCAAGATCATCTAAAACTATTGTTTTCATTCGAGCTGGAACCCCAAAAGAAAAGGAGTTATCCAATAACTCAACAGCAAGCTTGGAGAACGTAATAGACAAGGGCAAGAGACCCATGTGCACATCCTTAGGGGATAAGCATGTTTTCAAAAGCTGGCTACAGCAGAATCAATCTGCTGATAGAAACAAGAGAAAACAGCAACCTACAAGGATGCTGAACAGAAACCTCTATCCCACCAATACTAAGACCAGAATGTCTAAACCTAAACGAGCTCATGCTCAAGGGAAGTATAGTGGAGGACCTCACTTCAAAAGTGACGGGTATACACAGATTGTACACACATTTCAGTATCCGAAGGATACCTCCTATAGACGAATCCACCAAGTCTATAACAAAACAATTGTTGTGAGACAAGTTTGGATTCCAAAAGGTACTAACAAAGAAGGACCCGTACATGTATGGGTACCTAAGAACCAGTAATCTCTATTTTACAGGTACCTACAGCAGGAACCAGCAAGGAAGTGTGGTACATTAATAGCGGGTATTCGAGACACATGACTGGAGACAAAAAAATCCTTAAGAACTTTCAACAGTGCAAAGGACCCAAAGTAATCTTCGGAGACAACTCCAAGGGAAGCACTAGAGGAGTTGGAACTCTCATCAAAGGAAACACTCACATTAAAGAAGTGTCGTATGTCAAAGGCCTAAAATACAACTTGCTAAGCATAAGCCAATTTTGTGACAAAGGTTACTCAGTGGAGTTCAATCACAACAAATGCCTGATAAGGGACAGCCAATCCAAGGAAGTAAAGCTATCAGGAACTAGAAAAGGAAACATCTATGTAGCTGACTGGAGCTCAGTAACCACAGCTACCTGCTTCATAGCAAAAGGATCATCAGAAGCTAGCTGGTTATGGCATAAACGTATGAGCCATCTGAACTTCAAAACGATCAACAAGTTAGCCAGGAAAGGACTGGTCAGAGGGCTACCCGATATGGTGTACAAGAAAGAGAGTCTATGTGAAGCATGCCAAAAGGGAAAGCAAACTAAAAGATCCTTCAAAAACAAGATACAAAGGTCAACTGAAAGAGTGCTAGACTTACTACACATGGATCTGTTCGGACCGGTAGAACCAGTAAGCATGAGTGGAAGAAAGTACACACTTGTAGTGGTGGATGACTATTCAAGATTCTCATGGACACTATTCTTGACAAAGAAATCAGACACTCAGCGAAGGTTACCGGTGCTACTGAAGAAGCTGCAAACCGAAATGAGCCTGAACATTATCAAAATTTGAACAGACAGAGGCACTGAGTTCACAAACAAGTTTATTGAAGAGTACTGCTCTAACAATGGAATCAAGCATGAATACTCAGCAGCTAGGACGCCGCAACAAAATGGTGTTGCAGAGAGGAAAAACAGAACCCTGAAGGAAGCTGCGAGGACCATGCTAGCTGAAGCACAGCTACCCAAGAGATTTTGGGCAGAAGTAATCAACACAGCATGCTATACCCAGAACAGATGCATTATCAACAAAGATTTGAATAAAACTCCTTATGAGCTATGGTTCGGTAATACTCCAAATATTGAACATTTTCATATTTTTGGATGCAGGTGCTATGTACTCAACAATGGAAAAGATTACCTGAAAGCATTCGACTCAAAGTCAGATGAAGGAGTATTCTTAGGATACTCCTCGGTAAGCAAAGCCTTCAGAATCTTCAACAAGAGAACACTTGTTGTAGAAGAAACAGTACATGTGGACTTTGATGAACCACACTGTTCTAAGGCTGATATAGATGAACTTAATGAAGATCTTGGAAAAACTCACATCACCAACACTCGTGTTGAATATATTGATGTTGAGTTACCAAATCTCCAAAATATTGAATCAACTCAGAATCAGCAACCTGCACCTACACAGCAACTTGGAGAACATGAACCTACTCCAAACCAGCAGGCACCAGTAATACAAGAAGATACATACAACCCTGAAGAAATTCAACTGGAAGTACAGTTAGAAATACAACACGATCCAAATCAGCAAGCTGAACAGGATGATCACGAGCAACCTGCTGAAATTCAAAATGAACAACAGGTTGAAGAAATTAGAAGGAAATGGCTAAGGAATCATCCAAGGAATCAGATCATAGGAGATTCCACCTCTGGAGTGAAAACAAGAAGAAGCAACCCCCATGAAGCAATGTTTGCTTGCTTTATTTCACAAACAGAACCAAGCTGCATGGAAGATGCTCTAGAGGACACCAACTGGATACAAGCAATGCAAGAAGAGCTTAATGGATTTGAAAGAAACCAAGTATGGTATTTAGTTCCTAGACCTACTCACCAAGGAGTAATCGGTACAAAATGGGTATTTAAAAACAAACTCGATGAAGAAGGACAAGTAGTCAGAAACAAGGCAAGATTAGTAGCAAAAGGTTACTGCCAGGAGGAAGGAATAGATTTTGAAGAAACTTTTGCACCTGTAGCAAGACTAAAAGCAATCAGGATCTTCCTAGCCTATGCCGCTCACAACAATCTGACAGTCTATCAGATGGATGTCAAAAGCGCTTTTCTCAACGGACTGCTCGCTGAAGAAGTGTATGTGGAGCAACCTCCAGGATTTGAAGAAAATCCAGAAACCATGGTCTTCAGGTTGAAGAAAGCTCTCTATGGGCTAAAGCAGGCACCTAGAGCCTGGTATGATACTCTCTCGAAGTATTTACTTGATAATGGATTCAAGAAAGGCAAAGTGGATAAGACACTCTTCAGAATCCAAGATGGAGATAGCATACTGCTCGTTCAGATCTATGTTGATGACATTATCTTCGGTTCAACAAACAAAGAATTGTGCCAAAAATTTTCAAGTCTCATGCAATCCAAATTCGAAATGAGCATGATGGGAGAGCTAAGCTTCTTCCTCGGTCTACAAGTCAAACAACTGAGCAATGGAACCTTCATCAATCAAGCAAAATACACTAAGGAATTGATAAAGAGATTTGAATTGGAAAATGCAAGCACAGTAAGCATACCAATGATAACATCAGGAAGCCTAGACAAGGACACTGATGGCAAAGCAGTAGACGTTATAAAGTACAGAAGACTAATTGGGTCACTGCTCTACCTGACGGCAAGCAGACCAGATATCATGTTCTCAGTGGGAATGTGTGCAAGATATCAAGCTGCTCCAAAAGAGTCACATATGACCGCAGCCAAACGAATCATAAGATACCTCAAAGGAACCCAGGAAGCTGGTCTATGGTACCCAAGAGAAGGAGGACTCAAACTTATTGGTTATACTGACTCTGATTTTGCAGGTTGCAAAATTGACAGGAAAAGCACCAGTGGTACCTGCCAGCTACTAGGAAACAAACTGGTATCATGGTTCTGCAGAAAGCAAACCTCTATAGCAACCTCAACAGCCGAGGCCGAGTATATTGCTGCAGGAAGCTGCTGTGCACAAATTCTATGGATTCAACAGCAACTAAAGGACTACAGAATTGAAGAAAAGGAAACACCTATCCTATATGACAATTCAAGCGCAATAGCTATCACCCACAATCCAGTTCTACATTCAAGAACTAAACACATTGATATCAGACACCACTTCATCAGAGATCACGTTGAAAAGAAAGATATATTTTTGCAAAAAGTGCATACTGATCTACAGCTAGCTGACATATTCACAAAGCCACTATGCGAATCAAGATTTTCGTTTCTAAGAAACGAGCTGGGAATAATCAATTTATGATAACTTTTCTATATAACTCTATGTTTTCCTGTTGAAATGGCTATAATATTCAGGGGGAACCATAGGCAGGACGAAGGAAGAACAGCAACCTAAAGGTTACTGCTCAAGGTCCCTGGACAGTTACTGGATACAATGTTACTGCTCTGAGCTACCTGCAGGATCCAGTAACTGAAGCGCGTGAAAAGAGGAACAGTTACCCCGCGGTTAGCAGCCGTTTTTGCAGGAAACTCCTCGATATCCATAAAATATCACATCAAGTCCTTACGCACACGTACACCGCGCCAAAAATCTCAACCATTGGATTAAGGGTCTTTTCAAATTCAAGACCAATCAGAACCGTCAGATCATCTCTCACCAAAATTCAAATATAAGAAAGTCTTTCTTCTCTCTCATATCTTACACTTAAACATTTCCATTCTCTTGCAAACCCTAATCTCTCGTGCTCTCTCTCTCTCAAAGCTTTCCAGTTTTCAGATCTCTCTCTCTCTCTCTCTGAAATGGCACCAAAAACATCCCAAGTTGTTGATGGAAGGCTAGTGGACCGCAAGATCCTCCTCAAGATGGTGGAAGAAGAAGGGAACTCGAAGGAGGTTATGAAGAATATCCTTCAATGCCTCTATGAGACCGGACTTCTCAGACTCTGCTCCTATCACAAGGCCTCGTACGCGGAGGAGCAGGTGGAGAAATTCTACTGGAGGGCGAAAGTCTCTGCAGATGGGTCAGAGATCACATCAAAAGTTGGTGGAGTGACTGTGGTGGTGGACACCGGTCTTCTGGAAGAGGTGTTGACTCTGCCTACTGCAGGGATGAACGCCAGTGACCTCTCCACTTACGGAGAAAACCAGCTGGAGGAGTTCTGGACGATGTTCACCGGGAAGGAGGACACGGCGGGGACGTCCCGGAGTTGCAGCAAGAAGGTCTTCCGTCTGGAGTTTGAGTTGCTGCATGATATCTGCTTCCATATCATAGAAAACCGCTCTGGTTCCTTTGATAAGTGTACCAACTTCCGGTACAGGATGATGATGGCCATTGTGAAGAAGGAGAAGGTGGACTGGGCCAGCTACCTACTTTCCAGGCTGGTGGAGGAAGTGGAGAAGAAGGTAGGTAAGCCTACCTATGGGCTTATTATCAACACCCTCCTAGGTCACTTGAAGGTGGATCTGTCCCAGGGGAAGCCCATTCAGAAAGGGAAATTTATCGGTGCGGGTAGGGTCTTTGCCAAGAAGACCACTGTTCGGTCATCCCCAGTAACCAGAGAGGTCTCTGAGGACCTCAAGGGGGCTCCAAGGACAAGGAAGGCATTCCGCGACACTGCCTCTCCTTCGTTTGAAAGCAGCTCGAGGATGGAGGAGCCTGCAGAGCCCTCACCAGCTCCTGTTGTACCAAAGAAGATCAAGCACAAGAAAGATGTGCAGAGGAGACTGGTCATCTCTGATGATGAACCAGAGATCGTCACCACTCGGGCTGTTAAGAAGCCTGCAGTGGAAGTGGAGATTGATTCTCCAAAAGAGGAACTGGAAGGGAACACAGCTGTTGATGATGATGATGAGGAGGAGGAGGTAGCTGAGTTTGTCATCAGCATACCGAAGCTGGAGGCGGAGTTCGGTAAATTGGTGGAAAGATTCGCCACCTGGTGGCAGTACAGGCACCTGCCCAGGGAGGAACTCATCCAGTGGGCAGACTGGAAGTCTGAGGAGGAATGGGCGCTAAACTGGGTCGCCATGGATGATTTGGAGGAGATTCTTCAAAAGAAATTTCTGAAGGATCTCAGGAAGCTGAAATGGCCGGAATTTCTTGAAAATGCGGAGATAGCCGCTGAATTGGAGGCCAGGAAGCAGAAGGAAGCTGCCGCACAGCTGCCTGGCCCCAGGAGCCTGAAGGGAAAGGAAGCTGTCATCCAGCCAGACTTCTATAGGGAGGAGGTAATACTGGATGCTGCTGCTGACCAGGTCAGAGCAGGCGATGATGTGGGCTTTGCTGAGGCCCAGATAGCAAAGTACAGGGAGCAGGAAGCCATGGAGATGATGCTGAAGCAGGCTGCTGATATCAGCCTGGTAGATACCAGAATGAGAAGGCCAGTAAGGGAACCCCAGATAGGTGAAGGATCCTCCTGCTCAGCTTTGATGGTGGAACCTATCAGCAGGCGGTCACCTTCACCAACGGAGAAAAGCGGTGAGGAATTCTCATACCTTACTGACCTGATCATCCTTCCTGAAGTACCTGTACAGACGTCGATGAAGGAGAGGAGCTCGACGCCAACTGACTTTCCCAAGGCTAAGGAGTTGGAAACCCTCGCTGCTGTGGCATCTCTCGAGCTGATAGTTCCAACCACAGTAGCAGCCACCGATGACACCACGGAGACCACCATTCCTACACCAATGGAGGTAGAGGCTGAGGGGGAATATGTGCAGCAGGAGGCACCTGTTCAAGCTGATGCAGTGGAGGAACCTGCCCCCATGGAGAAGGAGCAACCTGATGCAGCTATTCCAATGGAGGTGGATGAGACAACACCTGCCAAATCGGTGGACCAGGGAGAGACGGTCGCTGAGGGGGAAGTAGCTGCGGGTGAAAAGGTGGTGGAAGTGCAGGAGGAAGAAGGAGACAAAAGTGGAGAAAAGGAGCCTGTTGTGCAGAAGGAGGCTGAAGTGCAGGAGGATGCAGTACAGGAGGTAGTAGAGAAGATAGAAAAGGAGAAGGAGGCCGAAATAGTGTTCAGCAAGGGTAAGGTAGCTGAACAGGACAAGAAGCTGGGAGAACAAGAGGAGGATGCTGAGGAGGAAACTCACTCTAAGAATACTGAATCAGGAGGTGGAGGATCCAGTAGCCCTACCAGCAACGATGAAGGGTCACCTAGTGAACAGGGTGATACCGGAGCCGAAAAATCCAAAGCGCTAACATCTGTCTCTAATGAACAGGCACCAGCAGGAGAACGCCAGGAGCCTGCCAGATCAAATGACGAGGTGCTGACAGCAATTGAACAAATGGGGAAGTCCTTGGTGAAAGCAAGCAGGAAAATCCGCAAGGATACCCGCTCCCACTCTGTGAAGACTTATTCTTTTATGGACTCCCTCAACGTGACATTGTCAAAGCTCACTCAGATGATAGCCGCCTACCGACCCCCTAAGGAGGATGGTGCAGTTGAAGTTGTCAAGAGCGTGATGGAAAAGCTAAACAGGCAAGAGGAGAAGATGATCTCGCTTGAGGCCAATCAGAAAGCTCTAGTCACTGCAGTAGACCGGATGGACAGGGAGCAGTTCAACCAATCTCAGACCCTGCGGGATCACTCAGGCACCTTGTCTGATATTCACTCCATGGTCAGTTTTGCGGTTGGGCGTGCTGATGATGACAAAAAGGGGGAAGGAAGGATTGAAGGCAGACAGAAGGCTGGACAGGACCCTGCTGCCTGCAGACAGATGGTAGTGAGCAGTAGGAGGAGAGATGACTCTGGAGAGGGCGGACACAAGGGAGCTGGATCTAGGGGCCCTTCAGACAGCAGTGCAAAAAGAAAATCAGATGCTGTTTCTGGGTCTGTTCATCCAGGCTTCAGGAAGGGTGCTGATATGAGAGAAGAGAAAAGGAGGAGGACTGAAGCAGAGCTGAAAAGCAACCTGGATGCTGTCTTTGCAACAGATCCTAGGGGTGTCATTGACAAGATCTTCCCTCCGCACAAGTTGCCTGACATGGTGGAAATGGAGAAAAATTTGCAAAGTCCAGATGTCGCAGCAAGTGCCACTCTCAAAAGCTTCCTGAAAACAAGCCCGGATCCCAGGAGTGACAGATTCCTAGCCCCAGAAGTCCCGGAGGTCACTCTTCCTACTGAGGTCAACCCATCCTTTTTCCAGATAGAAGCTTTCAAAAGAAAGGAGCTGATGAAGTACTTCACTACCCTCTGCAAGGAATCTGCTCTTTTCAGAGGATTCAAGACGAACAAGGAGGCTTTGCAGAGGTTCTTGGAGCTGACAAAGAAAGGTGGACTTCCAATTCAAGTGAAGCTAAAGCAGAAACTTGGAAAGGAGCCCATACCATACAGTGAAGACTTCTGGCTCAGGTTTGAAGAGTCTGAGGAAATGGTGAAAAGGATGGAACCTAGCTATCAAGATTCGATAGCCAACTGGTGGAAAGACACAAAGTTTGAAAGAAAGAAGAAGGCCAGTTGGTTGAAGACTTGATGTTTTTACCTTTTTGCTTATGTTTATTCTGTTGTTTTGTTTATGTTTCTGTTTGATTCTGCTATTTGCTTGAGTATGTATATGCCTTATACTTAATTCTGATCAATGATAATTTGATTCTTCTGGTTAATGAAAGCTCACATCTTGTGAACTTGATGCATGCTTATGAATGATTTTATCTATCTGCATCTTTGTTCCAAGTTAATAATATATGGTTCCTTGATCCTGTTAAGGAGTTTTGTCATCATCAAAAAGGGGGAAATTGATAGGATGAAATGTAATAGATTTTGATGAGACAAAACGTGTAATAGATTAGAACCTTAGCTATCTGGATGTGTTTTAAATGTAAATATGCCAAGGCAAGGATGCTGGAAGGACTTGAAGATTCTGCCAAGCAGCCAGGAAGCCGAAGTCCCTGCTACCTGCATACTGTATCAAACAACCAGCAAGCAAAACTCGAAGAGGATGCTACAAGGAGCCTGGAAGATAGTCAAGGAAGCTGACTTACTCGAAGAGGATACTACCAGTTTCATCAGAGTCAATGCAACCTGACTAGCCAGTAGAGTCACTCCAGTTCTAACGAATCAGAATCTGCCATGTGTGATAAAGCAGCAAGGACACAGTACAAGCAGTCTGCAGAATGAAGTTGCGCAGGCAAAGGACAAGTAGTTGCAGAACAGAATGAAGGCATTTCAGAACAGGTGTCAGAAGATCGGCAGAACCAATCAAGAAGAGACACCTCATCATGCAAAGGACTGCCTCCCCAATGGGTAGAAAACTATCTGATGCCTATATATAGGAGTCTGATTCACAAAAGACATACAACGATAATATACAACCAAGAGAGAACTGAGAAGAAAATAGACGCACAAGCTTATACTCTCAAGTTAATCAGACTGAGCAAGCAGCAAGCCAGCTACCTTTGTGATCTTCTGACGTTCAAGGAGCTTGCTGCATTTGATTGTGTTTTAACCTTTCATTTTATTCTAAGTCTGATAGGAGTCGCTTAGGCAGGTGTTGAAACTGCTAAGTTGTAATCTCTCTGAAGAAGAGAAAGGATCCTGTGTGGGTCGGTTAACCTGTGTGGAGATCCTGTGTGGGTCGATAGTTGGTCACTGTGCAGTTACCTGTGTGGATAGAGCTGACAGTTTGTTTAGAATTTAGTTTGTGTTAGCTGAGTCTATTGTAAATCAAACTAGCTTTAACAAAGTTCCTCCTTGTGAAGGAGTAAAGAGGACGTAGAGGGATTACTCCACCCTTGAACCTCTATAAGCTTGTTTGTGTCTTTTATAGCTCTCTATCTATCTATCTGCATCTGAGCATACTGCATTAAAAACGTATTTCGAAAAACATAAGTATTTCCGCTGTGCATTACATTCTCTGACTAAGTCCTGAGGTCAGTGTCTGAGCAGGAACCTGTCGAGCAGTAAGCTTACTAGCTACCTGTTCATCAGGAACTTAACATTCCTTGGAGTAAAAGTTGAAAATTTGATAAGGTTAATTCACCCCCACTCTTAACCTTATACCACTGGGACCAACAATAATAAAACATTTTTGAAAATGTATAATGCAACGATTTTATATAATTAATTTTCTAAAGTCCAAAACTGCAAAATCTTAAATTCGAAACTGTACTTATTTTGAAAAATCATTATAATTTGTACATTGCTTCAAAATTTACAAACTTTCAACCATAAACCCAAAAACTTTCAACCATAAACCCAAAACTTCATGTAGTATAACATAACAAAACAGTTTTAAAATATTTCAATTGACTGGATTTATAAAATTATTTTTCTAAGGTTTAAAACTGCATAATTCCAACTCAAAACTGGACTATCTTTGAAAAATAACCATAATTCATAAACTACTCCAAACATTATCATATTTTTACCATAGACTCAAAATTTCATGTACCATAACATACTAAAACAGTTTTAAAAAAATCTAAGTATACAATTTTATAAAAATCGACAAAGTGGACTACCATTACTAATATTTTTCACAATTTGATTAAACTCATCCACTTTCTTAATTAAAATGTAGATTCGACTTTAATAACTTTATTAACCTCAAATAAGCCTTTAATAACTTTGTTGGTCCCAAGTGGGATAAGGTTAAGAGGATGGTGAATTAACCTTATCAAATTTTCAAACGTTTCCTACAAAAATGTAAGTCTTTCGAGGAGCAGGTAGCTTAGAGAGCTTACTGCATTGGATAAAATGCTTCTTGAGCAGTTACCTCAAGACTTAAAAGAGTTTTAAATGCACAACGGAAATTATGTGTTTTTCAAAGAATGCTTTTATGCAAGATGCTTTGATGGATGAGATAGACGGATATAAGATTAAAGCAATAAGCACATAAACAAGCAGATTTATAGAGGTTCGAGGGTGGAGTAATCCCTCTATGTCCTCTCTACTCCTCAAGAAGAAACTTTGTTCAAGTAAGCTTAATTTACAAAGACTCTGCTAATATAAACTTCACTCTAAACAAAACTGTCAGCTCTATTCACACAGGTAGCTGCACAGTGACCAACTGTTCGACCCACACAAGATCTCCATACAGGTTCCTTGACCCACACAGGATCCTTTCTCTTCTTCAGAGAGTATAAATACTTAGCAGGTACAGCCTCTGCCTAAGCAACTCCTAAACAATCTACTTAAAAGAGTAAGGTTTTCAACACTTGAATGCAGCAAACTCTTTGAATCTCAGAGTATAGAAAGGTAGCTAGCTTGCTGCTTGGTAGATTGAGTGACTGAAACTTTGTAGACTTAAAATAAATTTGATCTTGAATGATAGCCTTGCGAGATGAATGTTTCAGTTATTGTTTCAGGTGCACTCAACCTTTTATTTATAGTCTTCAGTAAAATTTGCCCGTTGAAGAGACAGTTTTCTGCGGTGAGGTGTCTTGATCTGATTGGTTCGTAGGTGATCTTCTAACACCTTTTCTGCAACGCCTCCTTTGCTCTGCTCTGTACCTGCCTCGTCCTTTTCTATGCTTCCCTTACTCTGCAGCATATAGTACTTTGTCCTTGTTGTTTTTCAGATGGCATTCCCTGATTGGCTCGAACTCGAATGTTTCTATCGGCTCTTCAGAATGCACTCATTTTGATGTATTTGGGAGTTGACTTGTTGCTCTTTTTTCTGATGAGACCAGCTTCCTCTAACTTGAGATGCTTCAAGCTAGCTCCCAATATCCTTCCAAACTTGGATAAATTTCTCAGCTTGAGGACGCAGTGACTTGTCTCTTATGCAGATAGCAGTAACTTGGCGCAGGCTCCTTCCAGTATCTTCTTCCTCTTCCAACTCTTGCCTTAGCTAAACTTTTACATATGAGAATCTAACCAGAATGCTAAGTCCTAGCTATTATGTGACGACTAGGATTTAGTGAAGCATAATTTGATAACTAAATATTTAAATCACTAATTATTTGATTTATATTATGTGCGTTTCAGAAAAATTTAATTATAAGCATATTTTAATCTAAGTTTTATATTCTTGAAAATTTCCCATAAAAAGGAACGTCGATAAAATAAGTTGTAAGTGGGACAAGATAAACGAGAACGAAAAATCGAACAAAACGCCGAAAGAATGAATCAAATCGGAGTTTGAATGATATCTCAAATTAATTAATGTCATAAGAATGTTTAGTATAAAGTTAAGAATATAAAATAGTTAATGAAATAATTAATCTAAGGTATATAATTAAGTGAAACACATATGGTAAAAGCATATGTTAATTTTTTTTACTTAAGGTAATTATATTGTGAAAATGCTCCTCCTTCTCTCTTGTTTTTCGGCGGCCGGTCGGCCGGAGCGCCGCCGGCGACCACCGTTGCCGGATTTTCTTTTTGACCGAAATGTATCGAAACCTATACCATTTTGAAGCTCTTACCAAGCCCGTTCCAACCCCGGGCTCGAAATTGTCATCAGCCGTCGCAATCGCCGGTAATTCGCCGGAGAGAATTCGGTTTTTTCTCTCTAGAAATCCAGTTTTTTCTCTCTCTTCATTCTCGACCATTCGGCCACCGATTGAGGCGATTCTTGAGCCTAGATTATATTTCTCGACGAGACCGTCTCGATTCTAGGCTCAGATCGTCGATCTGACAGTTAGATCTCCAGCATGCAGCAGTCAAAGATGCTGCATTTTTGAATGCCTAACCTCTCTCTTCGAGCCTCTCTCTCTCTACTGTTTTTCCCCATTCTTTCTCTGATCGGAGGCCGGGCGGTGCATGCAGCACCGCTGTGGGTGTGTGTAGCCGGCGCAAGGAGCGCCGGCGAAGTGTGTGTGAGTAGCCTGCGGCAATGGCCGCCGGAGAAGGAAGTATATGCGTGCTCGAAAAGGGTGTGTTGGGTGGTGTTTGGGTGGCGCTTCCAGCGCCGCCGTGGGCTATGGTGGCCGGCGAGTGGTGGTGGCAGTAGGTGGTTTGGAAGTGGGGTTGATTTTTTAGAATTAGATTGACTTTAGGGACCTCTTTGCATTTCATAAGTTTTGTTTATTCTCTTTTGATCCCCTATATTCTTTGGGATGATGCAATTTAGTCCTAATTTATTCTGGAAATTATAATTCCACCCCCAAAGTTCCAAAATCCTCGTTTTGACCCCAAGCCTAATCTGGAATTTACAGTTTTGCCCTAAAAAAACCTCCAAATCTTAAAATGCTTCGTTTGGTTTCGTTTCTCATCCGTTTTACTCCATTCTCGACTCTAAAGCTCTCTTTTTAGATCCTCCATATTTATTTTCAAACCAAGTCGGGTTATGATCTGTTTCCTTCCGTTGTTTCTTTCGAGCATTTAATTATAAACGCTTAATTAATATAATAATCTAATAATTTACGTTGTGTGTTTGTAGGCCCAAACGTTCTGAACACATCTTAGAATTAAAAGGATACGAACGTGAGATCACACCGCCTAAGCTTAGGTGGGGGTAAATTCCGAACTAGCATTTAATTCACGTGTTGTATTGTATAGTCGCATGTTAGGATTTTCGATAAATTATGAAACATGATTTGTTGATATCAGCATGCCCTTAGATATGCTATGCGTGTATTGTTTATATGCTTTGAATACGTGCTGTGATATAATGTGCTGTTGAGAAAAAGTTGAGGAAATGTGTTCATGTGCATGATTTGGAGAAGGCAAGATGAGATTAAGTCCTAACGAATATATGGAGGATTGGTGAAGTCCCCCTGACCAAATAATCACCTGGTGGATAAGGTGGTGGGGTAAGGCGGGATATACCTACGCCCACGTCATAAACGTGATGTGCATTGTACTTGTTGTGCTTAACTGCTTAACTGTCTTATAATATTATGTTAGCTCATGAATTTATTTCCACTGAGTGTATTTGTATACGCTCACCCCGCCTATGTATTCATTACAGGTGATGATTTTGTTAGAAGGAGTTGAAGGGAGAGACGTGCCATGTCTGTTATAAATTTTGTTAATACGATATTATGTTAAGCTATTTTGGAACGACTCATACTTACGCTTCCATTTTGCTTAAACTTGTATATATATATCGTTGCTATACATTTTAAGAATATCTAGTCTTATATATTATTCTCGTTTTCTTCGTCTATTCTTCTTCCTTCTTTTCTGCACGCCTGTCGAGGATATTCTGATAATTAAAGAAATAAATCGAATTGCAAAATTGCTAAGCTTCTATAATATTTTATGATTAAGTTTCGGGGCGTGACATATTACATGTTTTGTCTCATCAAAATCTATTACAAGATTATCCTATCAAACTCTATTAACCTCAAATAAGCCATCTTAACTCAATTTATCACACATTTAATGGGCTCAGACAAAATAATCAAATACGCAAAGATTAAATCAACATGCAATTGCACAATCAACTCCCAAAAGTGACATATTTTAAAGATCAACCATATAAAACAAGACTTTGAACAAATTTCTTCACATTCGAAGAAAATCACCATTGGATCATGCATGCAATGTGTTTTGGTAAAGAAATCAAACATGCATAACTTAATCCAACGTCTATTTGCTCAATCAATGTAGCACCTAAGAATTTTTTTTTATTAAATATAGCTATATAATATATATTACCTTAATGTATATATAATTATATGATATGAACTTGTAATATATGTTATATATATGATATTAGATTATATAATATTAAGATATAAAATTCATAAAACATAGTTATAACCTAAGTATTATATAAGTTATTAGATATATAACCTAAGCTAAAATTTACGTACATAATGTATATGCATGATATACTTATAACATAATTTATTATATTAGTTTATGTGTATAGCTTAGGCCATTTACGTGAGATACAAAAGCATATGATATATTTGCATAACTTAAATTAAATAGCATGGGATTACAAGTATATCATAGGCAAGTAGGTAGGTTGGCTTAGGTCAATAACATTCTAGAAGAATTAATTGAGGGATAAGTGAGGCCATACTCCTTCATTTCTCCAAGCACATAACTGCAACCAAAGCAAGCAACCAAGCCATCTCTTCTTCCCTTTGTTTTTCTCCTTCAACAGCCACTTTGATCGCCCTTTTTCCACCGTTTATCCTCAGTTTCCGACAAGGTAATACGTCAAGAAGGATAGCTCTTATCTTACTCGTCGTAAAGACGGGTTCGAAATATCGAAATATGGCCATTTCTTCTTGCAGCTGCATCCACTCTTGGCTGCTGTTCTGGACGCTGCTGCGGCCGCCGTTCGCCACTGAGTCGGGTCGAAGCTGGTGCAAAGCTTGCGCCGGAGCGTCGGGTCGAGACCGCCGCTAGGAGCGGCGGTTGTGTTGGCGGTACGGGGCTAAGCTGGGCGCAACTTTGCTCTGTTCTGCTGGTGTTGGTCGGTCGTGCATGTGTATAGTCGGGTGTTGTGGGTGCGTGTGGTGTGTTCGTGGGTCAGTGGTGGTTGGTCAAGGTGAGTCGGCCGGAGCTGACCGCGCCGGTGGTTGTTACGCCGCTGTCGTGGCTGCTGCAACAGGGGCTTGGACGGGTAGAGGTAGGGTGTTGTCTAGGGTGTTGTGGCGTGGTGAGGAGTCACCGGCGACTTCCAGTCGCCGACTGTGGTGGACCGACAGATTGCAGGAGCGGCTGGGCGATGATCGGAAGTGGAAGAAAGCTGCAGCGGCTGGGACAGGTAACGTGTTGGGGGAGGGTGCTGTTTTGAAAATTTGATGTGTATGGGGGTTAAAAACGTCATTTTTGATTGCTGAAATTATTTTAATGCTTAATTAGTTTGTAAATTGCATATAAAACCTCAATTAATTAAAGGCATGCATGAAGACCACCAAAAATACGAATGATGATAATCGAACCCTTAAATTTATCGAAATTACATAGTCTCTTATTATTGATGTTATTATGCATTTGTTTTCCTAGATTTCTTAATGTTATATTAATGATATATGTTTTCATTTAATATTGTAATATATTAGGAAATATAAATATTATCATATAATTACTAAAAATGTAATATATGAAATTCGAACATTGAATTCGGGTAAAATTTTGTGGTTTTCTCTAAAATATGACGATATCATAAAATTGTCCTTAAAATTTGTGAGAATTACGATAAATAACACTTAGATTTTTATTATTTACTAATGTATATGGAAAATTATAGATGTTAACTTATAATTAATAGAATTTGATAAATGAGACGAGTTTAATTAAATAATAAAGAGGATTATGTAAATTAATTTATGTTACTTGTATCTAATTATATGACTAAATAAAGTATAAAGTTATAAATTTTATTAAATTAATTAAGAAACTATAATGTAAGCTTGAGTTGGGAATTAATTATTATTGTGTTATTATTATAAATTTTAACCAAAGATTTTATTTGGAATTATAATTTAAATCTATGTTTTGCAAGATTGCTTTTGAGACTAAAAATTATAAACTTATAAATATTATGCTAATTGAATTAATTTACAATTTAATTATTATTTCTAAATTAAGGATAAATAACCCTAATTTTATATCTATTTTAATCCGAACTATTAATTTCAAGTTGATCTATATAGATTATGAAATTTACATTTAATTACAAAATAAGTTATATTTAATTCCAAAAATTAGGGTTTAGTTTAAAAATATTAATTTATTTTAAATCGATCATAATTTGAGAAAAGGCTAAGTCGAAACCTTATGTTTGTAGGCAATACGCCGGGTTTTACGCCGTAGATAGTTTGGAAGTCTAAAGCTTTTGTTCAGCTGCTCTTCAGGTGGGGAAAATGTGCTAAGTCGATATTTTATATTTCGTTCAAATTATTTAAATTACGAATTTTTATTCGATATGAAATATGTTGGGTTTATGTGCTGAATATATGAAATGTGATGATATGATGAGGTGAATGTGATACTTTTGTATGTGCAATTAAGATGTGCTTTTATGTATATGTTTGATGTAAGAAAATATGATGAAATTATGTGCGCATGTGCATGCGTATGTAAGGCGGCTAGGGCTCGCATATGACGGCTGATCACCGTATTATGACGGTTAATAACCATAAAGAAAATGCTTTCATGGCGGCTAAGAACCGCAATATGTTTTATAGCGGCTGAGAACCGCATATGTTGCAAGACGGTTAAAGACCGTATATGTAGAAATGAAAGTGACATGTGTGAAGATGAATGATGCTTGATTGCGATGAATGCTTATATTTGAATAAATTGTATGTCATGTGATGAAATGTGATTATTTGTTATATTTTATGAAATGAGACCCTATACAGTGTGATCCCACTGAGTGTATTTTATACGCTCACCCCCTTTATATGTTTTCTTTTATAGATTCGGACGTTGGGAGCCGAATGTGAAGAAAGATGCGAGTATATAATTTTTGTAATAATTAAACAAGTTATCTGAAAGGTTGTAAAAGTATGATGGCCTGTATATATATTCTGCTGCGGCCTCTGATCGTTTAAAACTTTATGCAAATTATGTAGTTTGTATGGATTTTTATCCTTCAGCTATAGTTTGTTTTAAATTGCTGGACGCCCAAAATGTTAAAATTTATATTTTATTTAATTTCGGAAATGGGGTGTGACAATCAACACTCAAAATGATATACTTTTGAAGATCAACTACTTAGAACAAGATATTCAACAAGGTTATCACATTTGTAAGAAATCTTGCTTGGATCTTACATGTAACTCAAAATTAGAACTTAATCATGCTCTTAAGGAAGAAGAGTGGTGAGGATTTGCAAAAATTACCTCTTGAATGCACTAACTATGTGTTCTTGAAACTTGCTTGGAAGAAACTTTTAATTTAAGCTTGATTTCCTATCTTATCTTAAAAGGATCTTAATTCTTCACTTAAATCTTGAAAATGGCAGCTTGGTTGAAGATGTGAATGAAGGTTTTTTAGGGAAAGAAAAGTTTAGAGAGAAGGATGAGCAAAAATAGCTAGAGAGAGAGTATCAAATGGAGGGGGAAAAGAGGTATGTAGTGTTGCATTTGTAATATGAGGAGCCAAAAAAAAATGATATAACACTCTTAAATATATATACATATATTTTGTACACTCCTAATATAATACATAATGACACATGTATACAGATCATAACTAATAATGTATATCAACTTGATGTGTGATGATTACTAACATTGAGATTTGTGATGGATTTGATGGAGGCATGTGAGAGTTGTGTGTAGCTCTATATAAGTGACATGCAAAAGTAATTTTTAATCATGACAATTATACATGAAAATATGTCCAAAATAACACATCACATAAGTCATATAAGTATGTTTGAAAATATATTTAATTTAACACATCAAAATAGTCACATACTTTATTATATATAAACTATATAATAAAAATCTACCTAGCTATAACTAAACACATAAGTAACTTTTGTTTATATTAATTATTAAAATCACTTTTGTTTATATTAATTATTAAAATTATTTTATATGTAACTTATATTATTTCCCTTTTTTTTCATTCCATTGCTCGTGCATGTCGAGTGCATTACAATAGAACTAGATCTCCTCGCATAACTATCCTACAAGACTTTTAGACTTAAAGAAACATTAATTCATTTTTTCTTAATAAATTATAAAGTTTGTCGTAAAGGTTATTAACAATGAATTATTTAAAAATAAAATTTGAATTAATTTATAAGAATATACAATGTACGTTTTTAGAAAAAAAGGGGTGTTACAACTTAGCTATAAGGTTGCCAATTAGTTCGGTATAGTCTTTATCCCAAAGTACAAAAATTGCATTTCAAGTTTCATCAACCACACACAACACAAATAATCATATACTTTTAAAATATCAAATAGATTGATATAATTGATATTACGTAAACTGTGAACTATCAAAAACCTATGTAAATAAAATAATGCAGACATATGACACAAATTTTAATAATGCACATAAGTTGTCAAATTACTTTTTTTTTTTAATAGTGTCAATAAGTTCATTTTGTTTATATATTGATAGATATATAATAATCGATGGTTAAGTATGAACTTTTGATTATTGTTATTTTGAGGTTAAATATCATATTTTTCACATTATCTTTTTGTTTATAAATAAAAGTCTCCACAAATAGGTTTAGATTTTAAAATTTTCTTATAATCTCTCTGACAATTTCTTTTATCTTATTGTTAAAAGAAGAGCTAACACTAACTATTTGTGCTTTTTGCGTCTCAATATGATTACAAGTACTATTTTTATCGTTGGTTAAAATGTTCTATACAACAGATTGATTAAATTAGATTGTATGTTCTTAATTTTCTTTTCAAAGATATATATTTTTTCAATTATAGTCGGTCTATATATACATATATAATTGATACAATATAAACAATATCTTAATAGCATTTTTTAATTTAATTTTGTGTGCAATTAAAATAATTCAACATTTTTACAATTAAAATAAATGCATCTTCAACAGATATAATTCATAAAATTAATAACTTAACTTTGATATTTTTTTATTTACAATTACAATAACATTCATAATTTCTATATGTTTAATACATTCAACTATTCGTTAAAAAAAGTTAAAATTAATTATGTTCAACGTCATTAGGAATGTTTCACAACATTTAAAATGAATAAATAGAAATTATGTTATTATGTTTAATGATTATGAACAAATGGAAATTTTGTGTAATGATTTTGCATCTAACAAAATATTTATGATGTTGCAATATCATTTTAATTCAAACGAAATTGTAACATATTTTATTTTGTGTAAGTTTAATTTAAGTATAATAATTGTCACAACTGAAATATATATAGTTGTTTTGAAAATAAACTTTAACAGCAATGAATTAATCCTACATCTAATAAAGTTTTATCGTGTCATGAAGTTTTATTTAATTAGTAAAATTTATTAGCGTAATATAAGATTGTTCTAATTTTTTAAATAAATATTGTAAAATGTTACCATATATTCAAAGGTCATCTAGTTTATGTGTAATCAATAAATATACAATTGAAAGGATGTAAGTTGGTATTGTATTGATTTAGTATCTAGAAGGTTAATTAATTGGTCTTACAGATTTACTGAAAATGTTATTGTGTGACAAGAATATTAACTTTTAAAATGTTCATTGATATTCATTGACAATTCGTAAAAATCTAATCCCTTGAATATAGAATAATATATATTAATGTGTACATAGTGGGTAGAGTAATATGGCTAAAGAATATTAAACTGTTATAATAATTCAAAAATGATGCAATTTTTTTGAAAATGTGGTTTACATATGTAAATTATTTTTAACAACTAACACATAATAATTTTCATTTATATAATGATGTTCCATAACTTTTTTGGAAATGAATCCTCTCCATTTAGTACATGGTAAATTTTATAATTTTATTTAATCTCATCCCTTTATTTCATTAATGAACAAAATCATACCACATTATCTATTTCTAAAATGAAAAAAGAGATTTCAGTGTTGTTTTCTGTTTTTTTTTTCTTCTCTTTCCCATCACTTGTATCGGAAGGTTTTTTTTTTTTTTATTATTACTACAACTTATACATACTAATTAATTCAATTTAAGCTCTAATACATTCATTTTTTCTACTCTTTTCTACCATCAATTATTATGAATCTTTTCAATAAGTTGTTTGTCTTTATTATACTCATGTTTTTATTGATGTTGGAAAGTTAATGTGTATATTTGCTTGAATAAGTACGTCAAAATTATGTATACAATAAATTTTAATTTGATGATTTAATGAATAAAATTAACAAATGAATTCATAGTGATTGAACTTTATTTGGGAAAATTGAGATGAGCAACACAAAAAATTTAAGATGAACAAAATGATGTTTTATTTATCTATTTTCCTCTTCGATTGTGCTTATTAGTGGAACACTCAAATTGATTTAAGATGGGCAAAATTGGTGGATTTGGGTGAAGAAATGAAGCAAAACTGTGTAAAGTAGTGCAGAAAACACTGGCCCGGTGCCTACTTGAGCAAACTAGTTCGGCTGATCCTGAATGGTTTTTAGTGGCCGGACAGGATCGTATGCAATTTAAGTAGAAAAAACAGCTCTCTAGTGCTTACTACAAAAATGTTCTAACCCTTTACAAGTTGAAATTACATCTATTTATAGCTAGAGGGGAGCCCAAGTAGTGGGGATCGTGCCCACGTCTTCCGTGATTTTTGCCTACTTTTGAAGGAGTGGACGGTTTGGCTATCTCACGATCTCATAACCACCAGGTGTACCCTGCTCGACATATCCTGTACTGCTTGGCCCTGTCCCTTCAGACCCGTCACGAAATAGTTCTGGTTAGGTCGTCCAGATGCCAGACAAGCATCCTGGTCGGGTTATATGGATAAGCTCACAGTTCTGAATCGGACTTTTGAAGGTCGCCTTTGTAGACCGATCAGATTTAGTAACCAGATCTAACTCGGGTCGGATGGTCCAACATTAGTGATAAAGATAGAAGAGAAATAATTCAATTATTGTTTGGTGAGTTAACCACCACATTCTAGAAAATGATAATGTGACTATTGTCATGAAAATCATCATCAATAATGCAACATATGTATATATATACATATATAATAGATATAATCATATATTCATTAAAAATATTGCGCAAATCATATCATTTGACTTTATGTCATAAACAAAAAATTTAAAATAGGTGATAATGTTTCATATTTATTAATTATACATGCACATAACACGCTACGCACACATGCAATGCACATACACACGAAGATATGATATTCAAAAATTATAAAAAGTAAAAGTTTATTATTACATAATTAGAAGGAGGTTTTGGGCGAGAGGAAAATAAGATTTCTATATATTTTGAGGAATTTTATATTTTAGTATATATGTAGATAAATAACGTTGTTAATATGATTTATAATTATTTAAAAGTTAGCCCTTTTGAAAGAAAAAAAAAAAGATATAAAATATCTCATTAAAAAGTAAAAAAAATCAAGAAACTTTTGTGTATAAATAGACACCTTAATCATTTCTGAAGCAATTATATACATGAGATCAAGTTGTAAATATTTTGAAAATTTTAGTTGATAGATATAAATTGATAATTGTTTTTGTGAAAAAATACAGATGAGGAGGAAATTAAAAAAAAAAACAAATTTTAATTAAGATGGATACAATAACATTCAACATTTTCCAAGCATGACTTATTAGAAATAAAAGAACAAGATCAATCGAAATCTGCACATAATGTTGTAGACGTGATTCAAAATTTTGAAGTAAGATAGATTTAAATACAAACATTCAATATTTTTTTTATAAATACAAACATTCAATAGGTATAAATCTCCTGAAAATATGGTAGATGTGATTAGAGCGAGAAAAATAAGAAGAAGAAAAACAATAATTCCACATTTTAAAGAATTTTCGTATGCAACAAATATGTGAATAAAAAAAAACATTAAGTAAAATTAATAGAAAGTTAAATTGTTGACTTTTGATGGGATTTTACTTTTTTGGAAAAACAATAAGAAATCATTTTATTATTATTATTATTATTATTATTATTATTATTATTATTATTATTATTATTATTATTATATATATAGATATTTTTAGGTGGGATTTGTTAATATATATATATATATATATATATATATATATATATATATATAAAAAGAATGTATTATATGGGCAAATTTTGTTCAGCCAAAAAAATCAAAAAATTAATTATGAATGTTATTAATATTATTAAATTATCATTTTATCCCTAATATTATTTAGCTCAATAGTAATGGAGATGAGACTGCTAATTCCAATACTTTTTAAGTTAACTCTATTAAAAAAAAAAACCTTTCACAGCTAATTCCAATACTTCTTAAGTTAATTCCATTAAAAAAAAAAACTTTCACAGAAACCTACAAAAATTTGGATTCAAGCAGGATGAAACCTAGAGCAATACTAACGTATTAATGTCAAAGCATTAAAATTGCATTAAAGGAAGTTTTGTCAAACACTATTGTCAAGGTTTTGTTATTTATATAAGTAATAAGTTATTTGATTTTTTAAATATTTAATTAATAAGTAATTTGGTTATTTGTTTTTTTAATATTTAATTAATAAGTAAATTAAATATCAATAAATAATCAAATTACGGTGCCAATGATTTTAAATATTGGTAAAGTTTTAAAAAAAATTAAATATTGA
The DNA here is from genome assembly GCA_028654395.1 of Scutellaria barbata. Classification (NCBI taxonomy): domain Eukaryota; kingdom Viridiplantae; phylum Streptophyta; class Magnoliopsida; order Lamiales; family Lamiaceae; genus Scutellaria; species Scutellaria barbata. Next base: position 10,476,979 of record CM053650.1, read on the forward strand.
TATGATTGGTGTCGTTAATATCGACAAGTTTTAAAAAAATTAAATATTAATATATAGATATTTTAATAATATATATGATTGATTTCATTAATATCGACAAGTTATAAAAAAGTTAAATATTAATATGATTCATATTGTTAATATCGACAAGTTTTAAAAAATTTAAATATTGATATGATTAATATCGTTAATATTGACAAGTTCTGAAAAAGTTAAATATTGATATATGAGAAGGACTTCTGTGCCCCCAACCCGCTCCGCCCAACCGGCTCCATGATCCAAACCCGCTTTGTTCTACTATATATAGGTTTTTTTTTATTCTGCATCGCGGTAGAGCTGAGAGTATCGAGAGCTGAGAGATAGCGAGAGCTGCATTGAAGATGGCGGTCATCTCGTTTTGCTGCTCAATCTTTAATCTTATTTTTTTTTTCAATTTCTTCACATGATAAACTATACTGGAAATTTAGGGTTCTTTTTTATTCTTGTCTTCCTAAAATCTAGGGTTCGTTTCTTCTTGCTATCAAAATTACCCAAACAACAATGGATGGAGATTTGAACAATGACCAAGATAAAAGGTTTATGTCTTTTCATATATTGGATGAACATTTATATAATGAAAATAATACAAAAAGTTGATATAAGTATTCTAATTTTTAGGTCAAGAATCAAATACAATTCATATATTGTCAAGTGAAGAAGATGAGGACAATGCTGTAACGTCAGTTTTTCTTAATCACATTATTGCGACAATAAATGAAGGTATAAGACACTGATTTTATTTCATCTTTGTGCATGTTTACTTTTGAAATTATAATGAAAAAATCTTTGAGGTATTATTGGTTTATTCTATATGTTCTACAAGTGTTATGAAGATTCTGACTGTTTATACTGATATAAATCAGGAATACCCAAAAATATTAATATATTAGTTTATGACATCAGTTATACTTTTCAGGTATTACCTATATGATCTATATGTACTAGATATATACTCTTCAGGTATTACCTATATGTTCTACAGGTATTACATATATAACATGCTTGAATGATATCTTTCAATTTATTATGAAACTTTTGGGGTATTACTAATGTATTCTATAAGTATTTGACATATGTTCTAAAGGTATGAAAATACTTGTTATGTAGATGGCATGCCTTATTCAACTGATGTTAGTGGCTCTCTACTTGGATTAACAAGACATACAATTGAAGAGATGTATGAGCTCTATTGCAAACATGCTCGTTTATTGAGATTCTCTATTCGTAAATCAACTACTAGATATTCCACAGGTGATGAACCTATAGAGATAGGGAAAAAGTTTGTATGCTCTTGTGCTGGACTAAAGAAGCAGATAAATGATTTAACAGATAACAGAAGAAAAAAGGCAATCACTAGGACAGATTGTAATGCTTTGATGATGGTAAAGATGAATGATGAAGGCTTGTTTGAAGTTGTAAACCATGTAGTGTTACATAATCATCCATTAACAAGAACAGAATTTAATCATCTTCATCGTTCAGAAAGAAAAATTGATAAGGAAAAAGGTAAGGCAATTGAGCACATGGTGACTTCAGGTTTAACTGCAGTAAATTCTTATCGATACATGGTAAACGATGCTGGTGGTGAGGAATATCTTGGGCATACAAAGAAAGATCACATGAATTTTGTGAACCGGTTGAAAATGAAAGCAATAGAAGGGGAATATGCACAGACCGTCATTGATATGATACAAGAAGAACAAGCCAATGAAGATGACTTTTTCTACAGAGTTCAATTGGATGATGAAGGTAGATTGAGTAACATTTTCTGGAGGGACTCTATGATGAAAGAAGATTATCAAATCTATGGAGATGTAATGATTTTTGATACAACTTATAGAACTAACAAATACAACCTAATTTGTGGTCCTTTTGTTGGTATTAACAACCATCGAAGAAATGTCATGTTTGGTTGTGCATTCTTGACTGATGAAAAGACAGAGACATTTCAATGGCTTTTCGAAGTATTCAAGAAGTCGATGACATGGAAATGTCCTGTAACTTTATTCACAGACCAAGATCTAGCTATTGCAAATGCAATAGAAAAGGTATTTCTCTGATAATTTGATATCTTAACCTAATATGTGAAATACCTTAAATGAGAATGACTGATACCTTATGTATGACTATGTAGGTCTTCCCTCAAACAAGGCATAGGCTTTGTCTATGACATTTACAACAGAATGCTGTAAGTAGATTTGCAGAATTCAAGTCAGATAACTCATTTAAAGCATTATTCAACAAATGTTTATCAGGATGTGTTGATGAGAATGAGTTTGAAATTTGTCGGAAAACCATGATATCACAATATGGCTTGGAGAATCATTCTTGGTTTACAAGATTGTATGGCTTGAAAGACAAATAGTGTACGGCATTAAACAAAGATTTTTTCTCAGCTGGAACATTGTCATCTCAAAGATGTGAAAGCACAAACAACGCCATTGGCTTCCATGTTAACAAAACAACAAGTTTGACTGATTTTTACAAAATTTTCAAGGAGACAATTAAAACATGGAGACTCAAAGAGCAATATGATGAATTCCAGTCATCAAGATCAAACCCTGAATCTACCCTACCAATGACGGGTATGTAAAACATGCTTCAAGTGTCTACACATTGTCTGTTTTCAAAGATTTTGAAGATGAATTCATCAAGTGCATTTCAAGTTTTTCGACACTTTAATACTTGAAAATAGCACAATGGTTTATCATGTTTCATCCGATAATGGCAATGGTTCTATGCATCGAGTCATATATGATGTTCAGATGAAGCTGATAACATGTACTTGTAAGAAATACGAGGAATATGATATGTTATGCTACCATTGTTTGAGGGTACTACATATCAACTCTGAACAGAGTATACCTGATACTTATGTTAAAAAAAGATGGACAAAACTTACTAAATCAGAAGTTTGGGATAGATTTAAAAGTTTGACTGTTGCAACTGAAAAGCTGGGTGATAGTATTCCTTAGCGACATGATATGGCACGAAAATATTACAATCTTGTGTTAAAGTGTCAAGACAATTAGGAGGCAAGAAGAGTTATTGAAGATAACTATAAAAGAGATGTTCTTGCAATTGACAACTTGATATCTCCAACAGAATCTACACATCAATCCGAAACATCAACTCAATCAAATGTTGTCCTTGATCCAGCACGTTCAATTACAAAAGGACGATGACAGAGGGTTAAAGGACATTTTGAAAAGAAGAAGACGACCAAAGAAAGTAGTTCAAATTCAACAACAAAGGAGTTTGGTTCGAAAACACCTAATGTTAGATTATTTTAGTTTAATTCTAACATTGTATTCCAACATTATGATTGAAGTTATTATGATTTATATTTTCTGATTGTTTTCAACATCAATTATTATGTAATGTAAAATAATAATTATTAAAAACGGGATACCTTAAAAGGTATGTACACACTACCTATAAATATTGTAAGAATTTACCTGAATTAAAATTCGTAATACCCATAATGTTCTTATGTAATACCTGAAAGGAATATAAATAATACCTATAAGGTACTTATATAATACCTGAAATGAACATGCGTAATACATATTAGGAACTTATGTAATAGTTGAAAGTAAATTGTGTAGTATAAAATTCCTAATCCTATATGAATTTAGTTACTTATGTACCACCTGAAAGGAATATACATAATACCGATAAGGTACTTATATAATACCTGGAAGGAAAATGCATGTTACCTATAAAGTTCTTAAATAATACATGAAAGGAATATGCATGAAACATATATGTTTTACACTTTTTGACTGTTTTTCAATATCAATCATTATGTAAGGTAAAATAACAATTGTTAAATACGGGATACCTTAAAGGTATCTACGTAATACATTTAACTTTACCTTAAAATTTAAGTATTCATATAAGTAAATATGTGTGATACCTTAATAACATTAGTGTAATTTCTTAAGTGTGTATATATAATACCTTTGCTATTAATATTAATACCTTTGAGTACAATCAAGTAGTATCCGAGTGTATCATCCTGTAACAAAAAACAACTTTAATATGTAATTATATACTTATGTTTTTGTTAGGATAAAATGTAATAGATTTTGATGAGACAAAACGTGTAATAGACTAGAACATTAGCTATCTGGATAAGTTTTCATATGTAAAATAGCTAAGGCAAGGATGCTAGAAAGACGTGAAGATTCTGCCAAGGAACCAGAAAGCCGAGTCCCTGCTACCTGCATACTATATCAAGCAACCAGCAACCAAGTTTAAAAGGATGCTACAAGGAACCTGGAGTTAATCAAGGAAACTGACTTACTCGAAGAAGGATACTTCCAGATGACAAGGCTCTAGTCACTGCAGTAAACCGGATGGACAAAGAGCAGTTCAACCAATCACAGACCCTGCGGGATCACTCAGGCACCCTGTCTGAAATTCACTCCATGGTCAGTTTTGCGGTTGGACGATCTGATGATGACAAAAAGGGGGAAGAGAGGATAGAAGGCCGGCAGAAGACTGGACAGGATCCTACTGCCTGCAAGCAGATGGTAGTAAGCAGGAGAAGAGACGACACTGGAGATGGAGGACAAAGGGGAGCTGGACCAAGAGGCCCTTCAGACAGCAGCTCAAAGAAAAAATCAGAAGTTGTCTCGGGTCAGTTCATCCAGGCTTCAGGAAGGGTGCTGAGATAAGAGAAGAGAAGAGGAGGAGGACTGAAGCTGAACTGAAGAGCAACCTGGATGCTGTCTTTTCATCAGATCCAAGGATTGTTCTTGACAAAATCTTCCCATCGCACAAGCTCCCTAACATGGCGGAAATGGAGAAGAATATGCAGAGCCCTGATGTCACAACAAGTGCCTCTCTCAGAAACTTCTTGGAAGACAGCCCGGATCCCAGGAGCGACAAGTTCGTAGCCCCAGAGATTCCGGAGGTCACTCTCCCCACTGAGGTCAATCCATCATTCTTCCAGATTGAAGCTTTCAAGAGAATGGAGCTGATGAAGTACTTCACCACTCTCTGCAAGGAATCTGCTCTCTTCAGAGGATTCCGAACAAACAAGGAGGCTTTGCAGAGGTTCCTGGAGCTGACAAAGAAAGGTGGACTTTCAATCCAAGTTAAGCTAAGGCAGAAACTGGGAAAGGAGTTCATACCATATAGTGAAGACTTCTGGCTTAGGTTTGAAGAATCTGAGGAGATGGTGAAGAGGATGGAACCCAGCTACCAAGACTCCATAGCCAACTGGTGGAAAGGTACAAGGTTCGAAAGAAAGAAAAAAGCCAGCTGGTTGAAGACATAGTGTTATGCTCTCTGCTTCTGTTTCTATTTTTATCTATCTGTTGAGACTCTATCTGTTTAGCTATCTACTTAGTATGTCTATGATTTGTACTTGATTCTGGTTAATGAGAAACTCGATATTTCTGATTGTTGAAAAGCTCACACCTTGTGAACTTAATGCATGCTTATGAATGTTTATATTTTTCTGCATTAATGTTTCAAGTTAATGGAATATGGTTCTTTGATCCTGTTAAGGAGTTTTGTCATCATCAAAAAGGGGGAAATTGTTAGGATAAAATGTAATAGATTTTGATGAGACAAAACGTGTAATAGACTAGAACATTAGCTATCTGGATAAGTTTTCATATGTAAAATAGCTAAGGCAAGGATGCTGGAAAGACGTGAAGATTCTGCCAAGGAACCAGAAAGCCGAGTCCCTGCTACCTGCATACTATATCAAGCAACCAGCAACCAAATTTAAAAGGATGCTACAAGGAACCTGGAGTTAATCAAGAAAACTGACTTACTCGAAGAAGGATACTTCCAGATACATTAAAATCAGTGCAACCTGACTAGCCAGTAGAGTCACTCCAGTTCCAACAAATCAGAGCCTGCCATGTGTGAAAAAGCAGCAAGGACACAGTACAAACATACTGCAGAATGAAGTCGCGCAGACAAAGGACAAGACAATGGCAGAACCAAATGAAGGCATTTCAGAACAGGTGTCAGAAGATCGGCAGAACCAATTAGAAAGAGACAACTCATCGAGCAAAGGACTGCTCTCCAACGGGCAGAAAACTATCTGATGCCTATAAATAGAAGATTGAGACTGAATGCATTTAAGAGACATAACGAAGAACAAAAGGAACAACAAGCGAATCAAAGGGACATAAGCGTAGCAACTCTTTCAAGCTCAAGCATTCATATCCAAGATACTCAGTCTTAGCAGCAGCAAGCCAGCTACCTTTGTGATCTTCAGAAGTTTAAGGAGCTTGCTGCACTCGATCGTTTGCTAATTCATATCTTACTTAAAGACTGTTTAAGAGTCACTTAGGCAGGAGCTTACCCTGCTAAGTTGTAATCTCTCCGAAGAAGAGAAAGGATCCTGTGTGGATCGGATAACCTGTGTGGAGATCCTGTGTAGGTCGCTAGTTGGTCACTGTGCAGCTACTTGTGTAGATAGAGCTGGCAGTTTTGTTTAGAGTATAGTTTGTATTAGCAGAGTCTATTGTAAATCAAACTTGCTTTAACAAAGTTCCTCCTTTAGAAGGAGTAGAGAGGACGTAGAGGGATTACTCCACCCTTGAACCTCTATAAGATTGCTTGTGGTTTACAGCTTTATTATCTATCTGCATCCTGAGCATACTGCATTTAAAGATCATTTCGAAAATCATAAGTATTTCCGCTGTGCATTATAATCTCTGATTAAGTCCTGAGGTCACTGTCCAAGCAGCAACCTATCAAGCAGCAAGCTTACTAGCTACCTGTTCATCAAGAACTTAACATCTTGGAGTAATTGTTGAAAAAGTTGATAAGGTTAATTCACCCCCCTCCCTCTTAACCTTATACCACTGGGACCAACAGTTTTAGTCTTTAACAATATATATCATCATGTTGTTACAAATGTAATACCTTAAGCATATCTATATAATACCTCAAATGTATATATATATATATATAATACCTTAAAAATAAGCAATACCTCAAATATATATGAGTGATACCTTATATTATATCCACAATTACATATGTATGTTTGCATTCAAAAAAACTTCCAGTAATAACCTGTGTCCAAAAAAATATTTGGTTTGTATGAAATAAACAACTTCATACCATTTTTTAATCATAATTTCCCCTAAAATTTTACGTTAACAAATAATACCTGTAAAACAAACAACTTCATCTTGTTTTCAACTCAACTACCAAACATTAAGAACAACATTAGATACATAAAAAGTTTGTTTTTGAATATCATCACTTCCCCGCTCTTTTTGTTCGTGGCCTGTATGTCTTTTGAATTGACATTCTTTTCTTTTTCAATTTTGCAGCCTTATCTGCTGCTTCCTTTTTCCTTGCTTTTGCTATCATCACTTTAACATCTGGCTTCTTTTGATAAAAGTTGAATACCTTTTGCAGCACAACTTTCCTTAAGTCATTCAACTGTGACAACACAATTGTTGCACATATTTCAGCTCGGAGCACTCGCCGTATTGCAGCGTGAAAAAAGTAAAAAGTTGTATAACAAAATACCAAAAACATATAACAAAATCATACCAAAAAATTCAAAAAACATTTGACACCTTAAATGAAAACATGTGATACCTTAAATGATTATATGTGATACCTCAGTCATATTCATATAATACCTAAATACTATTAATATGATACCTAATGTTTATTCATGTAATGCCTTAAGACTATTATTGTGATACCTCAACCTTATTCATGTAATACTTTAAAACTATTAATATGACACCTAATCAGTACAAAGACAAAAAATACCACAACATGATGTTTAAAAATTAATTAAAATACAGAAAAAAAAATACCTTTGTCATATCTGGAGTAGAATATATGACTCCATCGAAATGCTTAATGTGATGCATCATGTATACACCACAATCTAAATCTGCAGTTGCTCTTTGCCACTTAAAATCCACATTTTCAAAAGTATAGTTCATCATCTCTTCTACTTTATCATATTTTTGATCAGCCAAGAATTTCAACGTTTCAACTCTCTGAACATCATTCAAATGAAAAACAAACATATATTATAATCAGACTCGTTAAAAATTATTATTTATTCAAAATAATATATCAAATAACTTACCAATATTTCAGCAGCGTGAAAAAATATATTGTTTTCATTATCTCCGTACTTTCTGTTGTCTAAATAGTGAAACTTCTTGTCAGGAATATTAAACACAACAGCAGCATAGTGATCATCAAGACAAAATAGAATAAATATCTGCAATTTCAATAAACATAAATTTACATTAAAATCTACAAATATTCATAATAAATATATGAATTGCTATAAAAATTTACCATTTCAACAGTATCAAGAGAGCTTTTCTACATATCCATCCACATTTTGAAACTGTTTCTTATCAAACTTGCATTCTCTTCACCATCATGCTTATTATAAATGATCTTAGCCAAAACATCCTTAAAAAAACACAATTAATAACTTATAAAAAACAAATATACTGTACTAAATGAAATTTATTTACAACTTACACTGTGTTCCAAGTTGAACACAAATCGACTTCTTTTCTGTTGATTATCACCATCATTAACAATCAAACACCAAGCAGTAATAACAGATTGAATAATTCTAGTCTTGGGAAATAAAGAAGCCATATCCTGTCTTGTCACAAAATTGAAGTATCCATTTATAAACAAATATTCCCTGGAATAAAAAATACACAATGATAATTAATAAGTTATATATCTTTAACTATATGACATGAAAGATAAACAACTAATATCTAAAAGGTATTCAATAGATACTTTAAATGTATATGAGTGATACCTGAAATGTGAACAACTGATACCTGAAAGGTATCCAGCAGCTACCTTGAATGTATATATGTGATACCTATAAATGTATTTATAGGTATCATATCATATATAGAATTAATGCATGTCATACTTAAAAAATATTTTATACTTCATACATATAATACCTTTTATATACATATCATGCATGGAACTTAAATTCATATAACTTAAACTTAACCATCAATGCTATCTGATCCATCATCCTAAAAACAATAATCCACAATCTCTTTGTGTTTCTGATTCATAAAACCTAAATATTGCTTTGAATGAACCAAAAAATCAGACAAGTAACCAACATCTTCTGTAATTGTCCAAAACTCAACATTGTCCTCCTCCAAATTTTTCTTGCTCTTTGAGCCAACTGATAACATAGCATCATTCAATTTTTTAACTGGAGACATTTCTTTATCAGATAAATCTTCATTGTCATTTTCATTTGTAGGAGGAGATTCCTTGTATTGAGGTGAGTCTGGTGTCAGAAGATCAAAGGATGGCATCTCCGAAGCCAATTTCTTCATAACCAAAAAATTTTCAACCACTCCATCAATATATTTGTGAATCTTCTCATCAGAAAAGAACTTTTGTGACGACTCAGACATTTCTGGGCTTGAGGAGCTGGAAGCTTGTTTCTTCTTAATTTTATTCTTCATATTCAGCAGCTTCATCATGTGATAATTAGAAACAATTGAAATGTCTCTTTTATAACATAAAAATGCTTCATGTACTTCCTATAAAAATAAAATAGAAACGTGTTTATCAGTCATAATACCATCACAATGTATCGAATGTAGATAGTTGATACCTGAAAGGTATTTATCAGATACCTCAGTACTATATATGTGATACCTCAAAGATATTCAACTGATACCTGAAAGGTATTCAGCAGATACCTCCACTATCACAACATACCTTAAAAATCAAATACATATAATACTTTAATAGTATAAATATGCTACCTCAAATATAAACATGTAATACCTATAAGTATTAACAACTCATAACATAAATTGAAAATACTTACATCTTTTGCAAGTTTTTTAATTTCATCGTCATCCAGCTCTCCACGTGGTAGATCAAATTGTATGTACTTTGAACTTTTATTAACCCCACCACGACTTTCCTCCTCTTTTTCAACTTCTTCAACAACATCATCAACCACATTAACACCACAAACTTTACCCCTTGATGACACTGGGTAAACATTCAACAAAAGTTCACCTTCCCCATATTTTCCAGCAGCAGCTTCTTCAGAACATCTCTTAGAAATCTTTTCATCAACCCAATGCTGAATAAGAGGCAACGACCTAGGTTCTGCAACTTCTTGCCATTTTACCCTTTGCAAATATAGAATTTGCAACAAAATGACACAACCACTTACATATCTTAAATTGTCACTCTTAAAGGCCCTAACAGACTCACACAACTTGTCTAAAACATATGAGCACCAATCTAATTTTGGAATTCTATTCACATCAACAATAGACTTCACCACAGTCATACTTATCCGTCTATTGGAAGAAGGTACTAGAAAGGAACACACAGCATATAAGATAAACATCCTTTTAAAATCATCTCCACCATCAACCAATCCTTTCATTACATCCACCAGAACTCTTAAAGGAACTCTAGAAAAAATTTCATACATCTCACTAAACCTATCACACAAAGGGGATGTTTCATCACTCATAGTATATGTTTGAACACAGTGGCCTTCATTTCTAGGTATCATAAAGACATCAAAAACATCGTCTGGTGTAACACTGAAACGACGATAATCGTCAATACTAACCATCCTACTAGAACTATTAAAATTATTCACTAGCCAGCTTAACATCTTCATATTGGACTTGGTTAACTTCAGATATAAGAGACCCCCAAACCCCATACTCCTAACATCATCCTTTTGTTTATCAGTCAGAGATTGTACAAGTTCAGCAAGACCATTTGGTCTACATTGACTGACAAAAGTGCTGAAAAAAAAGAATTAGGAAAAAATATAAAATACTAATATCAAACATATAAGATATTCAACTGATTGCACATAAGTAATGTAAATAATACATGATAAACAAAAATGTATTAATTTCCAAAACATATAAGTAATATTCTTATACATACAAATTACACATTCTATATATTCATCTGATAAATTAAAAAATATATGATACCTTAAGTGAATATATGTGATACCTTAAAGTCTTTATTTGATACCTTAAAAACACACACACACACACATATATATATATATATATATATATATATATATATGCATGTGATACCTCGTGGATGTTAATATGATACTTTAATTCAATACATATAATACCTCAACTAAAAATAAACATCATACAAAAAGCTTGAAACCTTTAAGATATAAGAATACAATCAATTTAACACATACACATACATCAGAATTATAAACATATACCTCATTGAAGTACATAACTAAATAAGAACAAAATAACACAAAACTCAAAAAATTAAAAACTTATCAATTTATCTACCTAGAAACAGCAGCTGAACCTCTTTTACTTGATTTCTCCGCAACAGTCATTTGGATTTCACTAACAATAACAAAAAATATAAAATCAAAACCTTCATTATATAAGTATAGAAGTATATAAACAATAAATGAAAAATACATATACAAAATTACCTCTTCTTTTCCACAGTGCACATTTCCTTTGCTTTCTCAACCTCTTTTTTTCTTACTCACCTTCTTTTCACTGAAAAATTAAATAAATATGCATAAGAAAATTTAATGAAAAACAAAATCATAACAAAAATTTCAAATACATGTAACACCTTAAGTCAAAATATGTGGTACCTTAAATGATTATATATGATACTCAAATATATTCACATAATACCTTAAGACTATTAATGTGATATCTAAAGTTTATTCACATAATACCTTAAGGCTATTAATGTGATACATCAACCTTATTCAAGTAATACCTTAAAATTATTAATGTGACATCTATTCAGTACAAGACAAAAAAATACCTATCAACTGCAACAACCGCCTTTCCCTTTTTTAAATTCTTCCTCACAACCAATTCCTGTTGCAAATTTACCAAAATTTCATCCTTGGATCTTTTACGCCCAGTCTTCTCATGATCCAGTAATATAGTCTTCCTCTTCTTTCCAGCAACTTTTGTTTTCTCTATTGTCCTAACACAGATGAAAAATCACACTCATACATTCATGAATCTGCAATTATATGTTCATTACTATTGTTGAAAGGCCAAAACACATAAACATATACACAAGATCTGAAAAATATATTGATGTTCATCTGCATAAACACTGATTTCTCACCTTCTTTTCACTGAAAAATCAAACATGCAAATAAAACTCATAATAAAAAACTAATCATACAAAAATACAGATAATGAACACACACATACAAGCACAGAAAATACAGATAATGAACACACACATAAAACACAAACAAACCCTAAAAATTCGAACACATATATACAAACACAAACAAACAAACACACAACGAACAAAATGAATGTAAAAACAAGTATAATCTAACAACTAACACTATCTATGAAAAAAAACGAAAAATAAACTATACACTTACCACTGTCGTTTTGAAGCAAAAATCTCCACAAAATCCTTCAAAATACTGATAATCTTCCACAATATAGAAAAAAGATTACAATAAATCGAAAAACGAACGAAGAAACTGCAAAAAAATCGAAGAAAGAGAAGAAGAGAGCGCGAGAGAAGAAGAGAGGGAAACTACTCGAGGAAAGTGGGGGAATTCTATTTTCATTTAAAAAAATTAAATTAATATATATATGCTGACCCATTTCGTACCGGGTCGGGTTCGAAGCGGGTTGGGGGCACGGATCTAGATCCGTGCCCCAGGGGCATATAATCTTTGGCGTTGATATATAGATATTTGAACTGATATTATTGATGTCAATACTTCGACGAGTTCTATATGAATTCGTACATATACTAATTGACGAATATTGATAAAAAGAAAATATATGGTGAAATGGGTTAAGTAAACCTATAAAATTATTATATATTTTAGTAATTGATATGAATATTGATAAAAGGAAATGATAAAATGAGTTGAGTAAACTTATAAAATTATTATATATTTTAATAAAAGAATATTGTAATTTAAAAATATTTTTAAGTTAATTAATAATTTTAAAATATTTATCAATTTTAATCTTTCCCTTATCAAACAAATATTTGTAAGATAATCAATAATTTTAAAATATTTATCAAGTCAAATCTTTCTCTTTATAATTCAAAAATATTTGTAAGTTAATCAATAATTTTAAAATATTTATCAACTTGAATCTTCACTTATTAAAAAAATATTTGTAAGATAATTAATAATTTTAAAATATTTTTCAAGTCAAATTTTCTTCATCATCAAACAAATATTTGTACAATAATTAATAATTTTAAAATATTTATCAAGTCAAATCTTATTTCTTCTGAAATAAAGATGTTTTTTTATGTAATTTCTTCTTGAAACTACTAACGTATTTATTTGGAGAAATATTGTTTCATTAATTAGTGCAGGGAGAAATATTGTTTTAATTTCAAATTTTCAAATTTGATTGAATATATTTTCATTAAGGATATGATTGTTATTTTAACACACCATTTTAATTTGTAATTATTGTTCTACACTTTTCTGTCTGCACAGAATCTACCCATGTAGAATTATCATATATATATATATATATATATATATATAAAATAAACAATTAGATGGTCGTTTTGTCAAGTCAAAATGACAATAATAGGGCTCTATATATAAACAATTAGATGGTCGTTTTGTCAAGTCAAAATGACAATAATAGGGCTCGTGCAAAGATTGGTTGAGCGGATGAGTCCCCAATTCATAATTCCAACAACCGCACGGCCACTTTTGCCTACCATCACTCCGGCGACATTCACCACCCCCTTTCTTCGCCGCCATCTACGCTCCTCCTCCACCATGAGCGCCAACGTCCCATTGGACGCCATTTTCAAGCAGAAAAAGGCCATTCGCTCCAAAGTGAGAAAAGAACTCAAGTCCATGGACCCAACGCTCAGATCTCAACAAGGCAATTAACTCCTTCATTCTACCAATCAATACCTATCTAATTTGGATATTTTATCTTAATTATACCTATATATTTTGGATATTTTATCTTAATCTCGTGTCGTTTTAAGGTAATGGGTTATAAGATGCGGTTTTGCAGATGATGCAATCCAGAATATTGTTCTGGAAGCTCCATGGTTTAAATCTTGTAAAAGACTCTGTGCTTATATCAGTTGTGCTGCCTTAAGAGAAGTTGATACTTCTAGATTGCTCTCTGAAATTTTGAAGAACTCTGGTCAAGGTATCTCTCTCTTGTCTTACCTATTACAGTTTCTTCAGGTGTCATTTGATGATATATGTATGGTGGATTATTTTATACTGATATATTCAGGTAGAGCTGGCTTAGATGTTAGAGTTGATGTTTGATGACCATAGTTGATTTGAATGGTTTTCGATTATTGTTTGAAAACAGTCTGTCAAAATCTGTGTATTGGATTTTGCCATTTATATTGTGAAGAAAGAGAGATGTTTGAATTATGCAATGTTTGATAATGTGATTACTATGTTTTTCGTAACTCTTTTGCTCTTATGTTGTACCCATTGAAAGAAGTTCTTAATAATTAATTTTCCAAAAAAAAAGATGATCATTCAGAGGTGAGAAAGAAGGTTTATGTTCCTAGGGTGGAGGACAAGAATAGTTTCATGCGGATGCTAAACATCTCTAGGATGGATGATTTGATTGCAAACTCAATGGACATATTGGAACCCGCGCCTTGTGATGCTGAGGGAAATGAACGCGAAGATGGTAATCTTTTGCTCTGAAATTCTTCATTTGCTTATGACATGATTGACCAAATGCTGTGATTATTTTGAAAGATACTTATTGAATAAAATATCTACCTTTCATCTGTATGTTCTTCAAGAAAAGGAGTGCAACACCAATTGCTAAATACTACAGTAGCTGCTATTTTCTTGTAATTTTTATGTTTGGTCTATAGAAAGGGAAATGCCAAGTGCTTTGCTCATCGATCCTTTTCCTCGTCCTCTTTCTTTTTGCAGAAAAATCAGATCCAAATGTTTCCTCGTCCTCTTTCTTTTTGCAGAAAAATCAGATTTAAAAATATATTTCGATTTTTTTTAATTGATCTTTAATGATGTAGGTGTTGTCTCATTTCATCTACATCTATACTGAGGTAATTTCTATTATATAACTTGATTGAGTCTTATCTCATGTTTCTTGAAGTATAATTCATTTCTTTTATTAAGATTATAAAAAAAATCAATTAATTGATTCTCTCTTGTGGTGATTTATAAAAGATAAATCACACGAATAAATCTTTCTGTACATTTTATTTGATAATCTATATATTTTTCAATATACAATATAATCCATATTTATTATATCGATTAAATTAAGAATAAAACTGAAATATTAAAAATAAAAAATAGAGATGAACTTGTGCGTACACGCAGGGTTGAATTAATTTATTCGGGGTAGGCAGAAACTGGTTATTTTTTAATGAGGTTTAACTTTTTGCAGAAAAATCAGATCCAAATGCAGCATAAGGTGTTTTATTTTAGGTGTTGATGGTGCAGAGAGAATGCTTTTACATTGAGAGGATGTTAGTTCCTTGAAAAAAACAGTACCTTTTGAAAGCATTGTCTGGTCATCCTTTCTATTCGGTTACATGCCTCTTCGTATATGTACATGAGCAGTGGATGCTAGTGAAAGGAATTGGATATGTATATGAAATATTTTTAGCTTAATGTATTTCGTGCAACAATTTCATGGAACTATTTACAGAGAGGTTATTTGTACTTATCTATGCTGTCCATATCTAATCATGTCTACATATCTCTATGCAGTCATGTTTGCTGATGAACCTGTTGACTTATTCCTTTTACCTGGTACGAATTCTGCTCGAGTTCATACTCCAACATTCAACAATAAATCCTTTTCAGTTATGATACAGTATATGTATATATTGTTTTATTGCTACAGGACTTGCTTTTGACAAATCTGGTCGGCGCTTGGGCCGTGGAGGAGGGTAGGTCACAGATTCTTGATCTTAGTATTGTCATAATTTCATTATTAGGGTAGATGTCAGTAATATTGTCACTTCTGATCACAGGATTTAAAGCACTATAAATGTTCTCTTTTCTTTATTTGAATTTCCTTATGGAGATCTCTTTTGGGAATTATTCGGCAGTTGTTAGTGTTCTTCAAGTTTTTATTTACAAAACATGCCTTTTGTCTCATCTCTTTCCATCTAAGGATAAATTTTTCAATTTCCTGAAAGAGTAGTGCCAGCCACAAGTAATGAGAAAACAGAGTGAAAGACTAAAATAAGAGTTGGGGTGAAATTAGTACATACCTTTACATTGATGGATATCCATTTAGATGTCAAAAAATTGTCAAATATTCATTAATAGCCATCTTTTAATTTTCTTTTTTGGCATTAGCTATCATTCATTCTGTCTTATAAAATGCTTAATGATTCTCATTGAACTTTGTTTCTTCTATTGCTACAATAAATTAACTGAAGCTATTATGACACCTTACTCACGAAATATCAAGACCTTGCAAAGGAGCGCAAGTGGAAGAAACCTTTATTTGGTACGTATGTTACTCTATTCATACACTAGGACATGTTCTAAGCACATTGCATTCCATTGACATGTTTGGTTTCATGTATAGTTGCTCTTTCATATTCGGTGCAAATATTGGAAGATGGTGTTATACCTATCACTCCAAATGATGTATACATTGATGCCCTCGTCTCACCCTCCGCCATAATCCCCATTACTCCACTAGCCAAAGAGATGTGCCCTTCATGAGAAGGACTTTAACTCAATGCTCCCTCCAACTGTAAGCCTAGGTACGCCTTTTTGTAATCAAGGCATTTTGGTTTGTTTCATTACCGTAATTTTATGGCAAATGGAGTAAGTATGAGTAAACTAGACTGAGAACAAGATTCATAGTGTAACCTTTCAGCTAATTTAAATTCTATGTACACTGATATATACATTTACTCAGTTTCTTTCTTTTCATCCAAAACCAATTCAAACTATTAAAGAGAAAAAGAAAAAAATCGAAGGCCAGTTGTTAACAGTGTTATATCCTCTTAGCTTATGTATAACATATAATCATGATTTATACAAAACCCTACTAACATGGCCAAAATGGCTAACAAGGTCGATCCATTTCTTGATCATTTTCTTGATATTTTTGCTTCCAAGGCCTTCCCATTCTGCTGATCAGACCCTTTACAAAACTTGTGCATCGCAGACTTGAAAAGCACAGCATCGATGAATGGTTTAGTGACTCAGGGCAATTTGGTTCATTTCCAGATGAATGTTGGCCTGAAAAATGTGCTCGTGCTCGTTTTCACTGCCTTTAATAGCCATATGCATGCTACTAAGAATCTCTTTCACTTCTAAGAATCTTTCTGTTCCAAGAACATTTGTTCTACTTAAACGACAAAACATGGAACTTTAAAATCAATAGAGTTGAGATTCTGAATAGGCCAACTTGAAGAATGATGAAACTTTTTGAATTTGAACCCTCTATAGTGCACAAGAAATGTGCTGTTTTGCAGCAAAAGTTACTGGTAATGATTTGTGCTGTAAAGACATTAAAATAGTAATCTATGCTGCAAAATATAGAACAATTGCTTTTAATATTTGTTGGAAAAAGTGCATAGCATGTACTATGTAAAGAAATCATATTGGAATTATTTTGCCTAAAATTAAAATTTGATTCAGTGCAAGCTTGTTATGGAAATTTTAGCAGCTGTATGGGTGTGAAATTTAGTGAAGAATGATCAAAATCAATATCATTAAGCGTTTCTTTGCCAAATTTTAATGGTTAATGTTCTTTTGAAGTCAATTATTTACATAGCACCCATTATGTTACCACTTCTCAATTAATCTTGTGATCACTGCAAGGACAATTTTTTGGGGTGTGATTATTGTACTAATACTATAGTTATTATCATCCCACATTCAAAATTTATTTTGGGATACTTAATTAGCATTCTAGCAAATTGTACGGTCTTCTTTTGTCTCTAACACAAGTATAATTTGAAATCTAGTTATTCCTGAGAATATCACTAGGAATTTATATTCTGTTAACTTTGTCTGTTCATTGCAATCAAGAAGTACTTCACTATGTTGTCCTATATATAAATCTTTCGCATTGATTTTGTCAACATCGAATCTAAATGCTATGCTATTCATTTCGCACTTTTGTATTCCGACAAGAACAGATTGAAAAAAAAAACAAGGGAAAAGACAATTGATTTTAATGCTCAAAGCTGCTATCAAACCTACATAAACAACCTTGAAACATCCAATTTTAAGATTCCAAATTTTAGTTTGTATAAACAAAAGAGGATATCTACAATTTTTATATTTAAAGCAACACTATATATATGATCATGAAGTGCTTTTTAATCCTATAAATTAATCATCTCTTTGAATTTCTACTTGCCCAAAGCAAACACAAATACTCTCTAGATAGCTACACTTGTGCTCATCTATACAAACACCTTTTTTCTTTCGAAAGGTACGTATAAGGAATTGAAATGATGCAAACGCAAGAACAAAAGAAGATGAAGGTGAAGAAGGGGTGGATTGCAGTGCAAGTTGGATTAGGCCTTCTTCCCAATAATCATGATGAATCTCAAGATTATTGTACATTTAGGAGATTTGTTATCCCAATCTCGTATTTATACAATCCACTGTTTCAAAAACTTCTTGATAAAGCTCACGAGGTTTATGGTTATCACAACCCTGGACTCCTTACATTACCTTGTACAGTTGATGATTTTCTCCAAATTCAGTGCAAAATCGAAAGGAGTAGCAAACCAAATAGCTGTCGGAAACACTATCAGTTGCACTCTACCTCGTCGAATGTATCTACCTCATGATCTTGTTCATTTCGTTTCTAGAAAATAATGATCTTTTATCATTAACTGTAACTTATAAGTATCAATGTTAACATTTAGATTATCAGAATTATATATGTATATTTGGCCTTCTGAGCATATTAGTAGCTGGAATGAAGTGAATAATGCCAAAGTACTAGAAATAACCAGACTATTATTTTCTCAGAATTAATTTCTATGACTTAATTCGTTAGTGTGAATCATTTTATCACTCCCTTGCTACATTACCAAAAAATTATGTGCTTTTACTTTTGGTTAGGCCAAAAATAAAAAAATATAAAAATCGTTTGAGCTGCTATTTAGAATTTTAAATATGTACATCTTATTATGAGTTATAAAATAACGAAGAATACTATAATATAAAATTTTCCAAATTTTTTTCATTCATTCAATTCATGCCATTCGTTAAATACTATAGATTCTGAATAAAGGGTTTTGGTGGTTGTTATTATTATTAGTTTTTAAATAGAATAAATTTAAGAAAGACAGTGATTTTTAATTTTAAATGTTTCTGTCAGTTCGTTAATCTTGACCATTTTGACTATTTGGACATCATCTTGCTCGTTTTATGGCAGAATGAAAATTTCTTATTATAAGTAGTCGTGTTTTACTAGTTGACATTACAACAGAAAATAGAAAATCAAATTAAAATAATATGGCACATGATAAGTGAATTCTCTGATTTTCAGCGAATTAACAAACTCAGCTTCTCTCGTTGAAAATATTCTCCATTCAACTTTGTGGAATTAGTCCATATATTATAAAACGGATATACTCAATATATGCAAATGTTTTTTTAACCACAATATATCAACAACTAAGTGCAACTAGAGACTAAAATCAAATAATTCAATTCTCATAACAAGAAATATGTCGTAATCCTCATACTCAAAACCATTTATGCAGATGATAGTTACACATTATCACCAAAAGAAAGATTACAGTTTAGTTTTGGAATCAAATTATATATTCAAAAACCAATTCTAACTTGTTTCCAATACATTACAAGACAACAAATTGATGTATCTTTTGTATCTTGAGAACTAATGAGCTCTGATTCAATTGATTAGAGAAACACACAAACTTCGATTATAGACTAAAAAATGACCCACATTCGAATACAATGTAGCCATGAGGATGGTAGAACTTAAAACTCAAAATTAGGCATTATCTAAAATAAAAATAACAATAATGGATTGAGCTTACCTGATTGAGCTTCAATCTTGTATATGATCATGTAAACTTTCTCATCTAAACACTATCTTGATAAATTGGTGATTATATAAACAATGTTGAACATATATATCTTCAAGAAGAAAAGCAAAAGAAAGATGAGTAGTGTTTGTGTGCACCAGGTGCATGGGTCATGATCCATGCAACTGGGTACGCGGGTCGGGTTGGGTCCGGTTTAACCCGGATTCGTGCCTTTTTTTTTTTTATAATTTATGTCATAACCTTTATGTTGTAATAATATAATATTTATGTTGTAATAGTATAACCTTTTCAGTACATGACTTATACTTTTTTCACTATAAAAATTCATGTAATATAACTCAAACTTTTATGTTGTAATAATATAACCTTTATATGTTGTAATAGTATAACCTTTATGTCCAGATTTCATAACATTTTCAATAAATAACTTATAGTTTTTTCACTATAAAAATTCAATATAGTTGAAATCTTTATGTTGTAATGATATAACCTTTATGTTGTAATGTTATAACCTTATGTACAAATTTCATAACATTTTCAGTGAATAACTTATACTTTTTTCACTACTCAACACTGCAAAAAGTTATGTGCATATAACTAAAAGGTTATAAGGATAGAACTAAAATGTTAAGTTCGCTAAACTAAAAGGTTATGTCAATATACAACAGAACTAGAATTTGAGTTAGGGTTTGGGCTAGGGTTTGGGCGCGTGAGGCGCGCGTGGGGCGCATGAAAGGCACTTTCGGGTCCGGTTGACCCGGTAGATCCGTGCACTTGGTGTATAGAAACAATTGTGAAGAAAGATATCTATTACCTATATAAAAGTGTGGATATTTCTTACAAAATATGGATTGCCGAATATATCCCTATTATAGATTATTATTTAAGGTTATAACAGTAATTTAGAATTTTCATATTTAAATAATTTTATATTAGAATTCTAGTTAATTCAAAATCTTATAGAATCCTATTATAATTAGAATTCTAATATAAAAATGTTATATATACAATATTTGTATTATTTCTTTTTTTAATTTGAATTAATTTCTACGTACAAGTACGTGCTCTAAAACTCGTAAATAAAAAAACACAAATAAATTGGGTGAAAGGGTATAAATTTGAAATAAAATAGAAAGTAAGAGACAATTTTGTCATTTACATCTTATATCACATGAGAAATACAACATAACAAAACATATAAATCAAGATATCTCATGAAATAAAAATGTAAATCAAACAATGAAAAATATAAGTTAAGACTATTTATACTTCAAACAAATCACTCTTTTTTCCTAATCCACTCATTTCCTTTATGGTTAGCCAAACGAGCCCATAAGATTTTACTTGCATATTTATTAGATATTAGTTGTTGACGTCAGAATCTGTATTTGATCGATTCCTAGTCTAACACCCAAATTGATATAAAACGAACGAAATTGAATGGAGAGAAGAGGTATGAAATGTGTGTATGTAACAAACACTGTGCCCGGAGCCTACTCGGGCAAGTTTAGTTCGGCTGATCCTGGACGGCAGAGTGACCGAGCAGGACCTTATCTCATTAATTTAGAGAAATAAGCTCTCTAGTGCTTTATACCGAGTAAGGATTCGGATCTGTTACAAGTTAAAATTAGAGCTATTTATAGACAGAGAAAGATAGGTAGTGGAGATCGTGGGGGAGTGTGGAAGTTACATCCACTTCTTCCCTGTTTTTCGCCTATTTGCCCGGTATTATGCGGCGGTTTTATCATCCACGATCCCCTGACGGTTGGCTTGATGCTTGCTCGGTTATGTCACCTCGGGATGGCCCTCCTAGCTCGGCTACTGATTCACCTCGGTTATCTTTGGAAAGAGCGCCCTGGGCGTCGCCCGAGGGGAGCACCTGGCCGAGGTGTCTGGCCGGTTTCCGAGGTCCACAAAACGACTGTCCTCATTTATATATATAATTTGTGCAGCTCGGGTGCCATAATCACATAGCTCGGACACCATGGTCCAACAATAGCCCCTTAGACCACGACGGAAATTGTTTCCGTCGGGATCTAACCGATCTCATTATACCGAGCTGAGTAAGATTTTAACTAGCTACGCAATCTGATTTCTGGCGCGTATTTGTACAACTGAATTGTCCACGTGTCACCACCTCAATGGCTGGAAGTCGAAGAGTCTCAATATACTCATATATATAGGTGTCTCGTGGCTTCATTCTTCACTTGTCTCTCTTTAGATTCTTGGATAATCTCAATTCTGTGAGCCAGTACGAGCATACTGCTTTGCGCTGCATTGCCCGAGGTGGTCTCTTTGCAAGGTAAATTAACTCTTCCTGACCATGTCTAGTAGAACGTCTGATCAGAATGTAAGGTCCAACCCCTCGGGAGCGGATGCCAGGGGTGCCGTCGAGGAGACGGGCACTTCGCATACGGGTCCAGCCCCAAGTCCTGCGGGGTTCCGGGCCAAGGAGGGTTATAATCCCCGAGCCGAGGAATTAGGACCGATAGACATAGTATCCCATTTGTCTCAGTCAGATGTAGACCGATGGCATAGACTTTTTAGTATCCCCGAGTGCGTTCAATTTATTGCTCCTCAATCAGGAGAGCGAATGTTGCGTCCTCCGAGGGGTTGTGTTGCTATTAACATCGAGGCACTTTGTAGGGGCCTTCGATTTCCAATGGCCCGTTGTCTGACTGATTATTTGTGGCATTGGAGGATAGCGCTCGGGCAGCTTAGCCCAAATAGTTGGTCAATTATACTAGGTCTATTGATTCTTTTTCATAGATATAACCTCGGGATACCTAGCCCAGATGAGCTGTCCTGGCTGTTCAGCATTAGGCTTATACCTGGGGCCCGGGAATATTTTCATTTTCTCTCACCTCGCCCGTTCCGACCTCAACTAGTGAGCGATCTCCCCCTACCAAGAGGGACCTGGATGAACGATTGGTTCTGGGTAGGAGGGGATTGGAGGAGCCCCGGAGATTCTGACGGCGGGTCTGCTGTGAGAATGTCGTGCCCGATTGGTTTCGGGACAGCTAGAGGTATATATTTATGCTCTTTCTGTTCAGCTCGTCTAATATTTTAATATTTCCTCCTTGCTGCAGATATTCCGTCTGACACTCTTCACATTGGCGGAGATTTTTCCCGGAAGATCCGTTATTTGTGGGATAACGTCGTCCCCTCCCAGCGGTCATATAGGGAGTTAATCACGGAGGGTCGGCTTATTCAAGCTGGGTTGATTTTTTCTTTTTTCCGAGCTCCCGTCGATTTTACTGGTGAGCTCCTAATTACCGCTTTGAGTGTATGTTAGGTTCCTTGCTTGGCTAATGAAAAATTCTTTGGCAGCCGATCTCCCTCAAGAGGGTCTTCGTCCTCGGATGGACCCAGCTGAAAGGATCAGGGTTCGTGTCGAGCAGGCCGAGAAACGGAGGCAGCCGATGTAAAAGAGGCCGATGCAGAAGAGGTGGGGGCCTGAGCGCCCTGGTGTTAGCGAGCCTGTTCAGAATCCAGAGACCGGCGAGCCACCAGCCAAGAAATCAAGGCCACCGCCGTCTGAAGTGTCGACTGAGCCTGCACAGACGGTAGTTAGCTCTCCTGCCAGTTCTTCAGTTCGCCCGAGGGTATGGTCATCTGACTCCTTGTTGGCCGGTTCGGTCAGCATCTGTGGCTGGGACCCTGAGAGGGTCAAATCTTCCAAGGAATTCCTTGGGCGGAGGCTGCCTTTCCAAGTTAGCTTTGCCCGGGCTCAAATGCCGAGCCCCAATCTGATGAAGAATCTTCCTCCGAGGGTTGAGCCGGCCATCGAAGCTCCTGTCAAGGCTTGGACTGAAGAGTTAGAAGGGTATGCTGGCAAGATGTCAGCAATAGATATGGATGTCTGCTCTTCCGTTCTTCAAGCTCAGGCGTCTGTCTTCAGCTGGCGAGCCCACCTCAAGCATTTGGAGCGAGAGAAAGAATTCGAAGTACAAGAGGTGGAGCTCCGCAAGAGGCGAGCCGAGGCCGTTTCAGCTGTTGAGGAGAAAGAGACCCTTCAAGCTCAGCTGGCCTCCTCCCAAGATCTGCTGGCTAAGGCCATTAAGTCGGCTGAGTTTGAACGTCAGCGTTCATTCGACCTGGGTCAAGAGAATGCCACTCTGGGGAGGAACTTGGAGGCCTCGAAGACAGAGTTGGAGAAGGTGCGAGCTGAGCTGCTGGTTGCTCAGGCCGGCCCGCGGGATGAGGCGGCCGTCGTACAAAAATACAAGGGATCCAAAGAATGCAAGTATGACGGCATCCTGGCCTATCTCTTTGCTTTTATGGATAACATGGAAGTGCTGAGGAAGGCCGGGGTCGACGACCGTCCTCTTCAGGTGTCGCTGGCTGGTTATTTGCAGAAAAATCCTCTTCCCAAGTATTACTTGGATCTGATGGACGATCTGCCTGGCTACCTGCCTCCCGGGTCTGAGCATCTCCTACAGCCAGCCCCACCTATCCAGCTAATGTCCAATCCTGATCTTATAATGGAGGATTTTTCTGGCGTTGGACAGGCTGAGAGTTCCCGAGCGGCTAGGGCGGAGGACGAGACGGTCGAGATCAGCGCTGACGAGTAGGCATACTTTAATACGATCTTGGTCGGAAAGGGGCTTGGACAAATCTCCCAAGTTTAAGTACTTGGCAATATGTTCAGCAACCATAATAGGTTCATAAAACGTTCTGGCTGACATGTCAATATTGAGAGAGAGGTCCGTCCAGGATGGTGATAATTGTGAACATCTTTTCCAATATTCTAGACCATTACCGAGCTGTTCGTCCGAGCTGATTTTTTGTTCCTTTTGTTTAGGGTTTAGGGTTTAGCTTTGTTAAGAGGTTCTGGCCTCCAAACCAGTTGAGTTCGGTTGAAGCTTATATAACTTTGTTAATCTCCTGTTTTCTTCTCTTTGAACAGACCTCGGTCATCTTAATCCTTAAATAGATAATACAACTTTGGGAGATTTAGAGCTGAACTGGTCATGGCCGAGCTAAACGGGATGCTCGGTCATGGAATATTAATCTAACCTCAAATGTCATTTATTTTGTCCGTGACCGACCTCTGCATCTGACGAATTGGTAGCCGAAGGGTCTCCAAACCGTCACCGTTCAATTCTCCACGTGTCACCTCGAGTGGGGGGGAATACCAACGGTCACTTCCTTTTCTATAAATAGGGTAGGTCCCCCTTTCATTTTCTTCACATACTTGTGAGATTTTTCGAGAGCCCCGAGCAGACATTACTGATTTAAACGAGCCGAGCAGCGCTATCTGGACGGAATCTTTTAGGTAATTTCTCGAACCATTTCTTCTGGTAATTCTTCATCCAACGAGTCAGTCCAGGGGTATAGCCAGGGTGGATCTGCTGAGCTGGAGTATAGCTCAGGGAGGCTTTCTTTGGGGTCGACCTCATCATCGGATGTAGAGGTCCGCAGTCCAGTTCCTGCGGCGTGTGGTGAGGAGGCCGGTCCTTCTACCTCGGCTCCGAGTATTCCTACTGGGGTACCTGTTCGGAGGAGGTTTAGGAGGACGGAACAGCCGTCTGAGGATTCGGAGGCCATGGAGTGGCCGTCCATTGCGACCCGACCTGAGCTGGACCAATGGCACGCGTTGTTCAATGTTCCCCGAGGGGTTACCTTTGACGTTCCATTCCCCGAGGAGAGGATGGACAAACCTCCCCGAGGATGTGTGGCCATCAATTTTCGAGATTTGGAGGGTGGATTACGTTTTCCTTTGGCGTCGCCCCTCACACAGGTTCTTCGTTTCTGGGGGGTTGCTCCCGGCCAGCTTCATCCCAACAGCATCTCGTCACTTCTCGGGCTGTTCGTCGCTTTTTACCTTTATCAGCTTGGTGTCCCGAGTCCCGAGGAGCTGACCTGGCTATATACTTTGAAGCTTCTGCCAGGAGCCAAAAACCATCTTTACTATATCTCTCCTCGGTCGGGTCGTCCTCAACTCATAAAGGGTCTTCCGTCCTCTATTAAGGATTGGAAGACGAAGTGGTTTTGGGTCGGTGGCGATTGGATGAGCCCTGGACCGATTGGTGGGGATCCGTCTCAAAGGATACCTTGTCCCGTGTATTTCAGGCCGGCCAACGGTATATATTCTTGTTGTTGTTAATCTGGTCGGCCTTCTGATATTACAATTGTTTTTTGTTTTGCAGTTATCTCGCCTGACTCTCTCGAAGTGAGCGTGGATTTCTCGAGGAAGCTCCGCTATTTGAAAGAGAGTGTTGATCCCAAACGGTTGGTCTTCAAGGTTCTGCTGACCGAGAGGAAATTAGCCCAGGCCGGACTTGTTCTTCCCTTTGTCCCCGCTCCCAACGATTTTCGAGGTGATTAGTTATTTTTATATGTTGTTGGCCAGATTTCGGACTTGTATTAATCGACTAATATCCTTTTTTGCAGCCGACCTTCCTGCCGAGGGCTTGCCTTTACAAATGGATCCCACGGAGCGCATCCGCCTTCGAGCTCAGCAGGCGAGAGGAGCTGGGCAGTCATCTCGGGCTTCTGGCCGAGGTTGGGGGCGTGGGTCGGAGCGCCCTGCCCCTATTGCTGCCACTTCTGGGCGTGGAGGGCCTCCCTAACGCTCACCGAGGAGATCCCCTCCCCAGAAGCGCCCCAGGATGGCCCCGGTCACCCGACCTCCGGGTGCCCAGGATGTCACAGTTGCTGCTCCTTCCGGGGTAGTGGCTTCTGACCATCCTCTGGCTGGGTCAGTTAGTGTCTGTGGCTGGGATCCGGCTCGGGTGGACGGGTCTAGGGAGTTCCTTGGAAGGTTGCCGTCCTTCCAAATTAGCTACACGCGTGCCCGGCCGCCGAGCATAGAGCTGATGGCTGCTCTTCCTTCTGGGGTCGAGCCCGCGATGGAAGCTCCGGCAAAGACGTGGACTGAGGAGCTGGAGAAATATGCCGGGCAGATGTCGGTTGCCGACATAAGCGTGTGTGCTTCTATTCTTCAGGCCCAGGCTTCCGTTTTCTCCTGGCGAGCTCATCTCGACCAGCTTGAGAGATATAATGCACGGAGGGCCGAGCTGAGGGAAAAGTCTGTCCAGCTCACCGCCGCTATGGAGGACAAGGAGCTGCTGAAGGCTCAGGTTGCCTCGACCAAGGAAGCTTTGGCCCAGAGCACCAAGGCTGCCGAGCTCGACCGCCAGCGCTTCACCGACCTGACCGTGACCCATGCTCGGGTGGTGGCGGAATTGGAGGCTGCCGGACGGATTTGGAAGCTGCTCGGGCCGCTCCCCTAGATAAGACTTCTGTTGTCCGGGAGTACAAAGCCTCGGCTGAGTGCAAGTATGAGGGTGTGATGGCCTATCTGTTCGCCTTCATCGATGCCATTGAGGTCGCGCGGAAAGAGAAGCTGGATGACCGCCCTCTTATGGAGGCCCTGCGCGGATATCTGGAGAAGCTGCCTCTGCCGAGCTATTACTTGGGCATGATGGAGGACTTGCCGGGGTATCTTTCTCCCGACTCGAGTCACGTACTCCGTCCAGCTCCTTCAATCCAATTGATGTCCGATCCGGATCTGGATATGGACGCATTGGCCGAGGAGGCAGGTGGCGAGCAGGTGGAAGCGGTCGTGGCAGCTGAGGAGGCCGAGGTGGCCGGAGGAGCTGGGATGATGGAGGAGGCCGGGGCATCTGAGGCAGTAGATGTTGTGGAGGTCTAGATGGCCTTGGTTTTGTATTTTTCTTTTCCACCTTTCTTGTGGCCATTTGGCCTTTTGTACGAGGTGCTGGCCTCCAAACCAGCCTTTTTTTAATATTAATTTACGTGCTGATTCATGGCTCGCCATATTCTTGTATGTTTTTTCTAATGTGAAACCTGTTAGGCTTATTTATGTAACCAGCTCGGCATTCTGTCATAAGAAACACTTGGTTAAATTTTCATAGCTATTTAACATTAGTATTGCTGGCCTACTCGGTTGATCGTATCATTTCGTCCAGCTTGGTATGCCGAAGCCTTACTGTTTCATCCGGCCTGAACGGTTCGGATGAGGCCGTAGCCTTAGGTGGGCCGAAGCCTTGGTGGGCCGAAGCCTTACTGTTTCATCCGGCCTGGGCAGCTCGGATGAGGCCGTAGCCTTAAGTGGGCCGAAGCCTTGGTGGGCCGAAGCCTTACTGTTTCATCCGGCCTGGACGGCTCGGATGAGGTCGTAGCCTTAAGTGGGCCGAAGCCTTGGTGGGCCGAAGCCTTGGTGGGCCGAAGCCTTACTGTTTCATCCGGCCTGGGCAGCTCGGATGAGGCCGTAGCCTTAAGTGGGCCGAAGCCTTGGTGGGCAGAAGCCTTACTGTTTCATCCGGCCTGGGCGGCTCGGATGAGGCCGTAGCCTTAAGTCAATATCATAAACTGGGAAATACTTTCATTAATTGTGAAATAATATGTAAAAGAATTACAATTGAGATCCTGGCCGGCTAATGATAATACTTCTTTAAGTGCTCTATATTCCATGGTTTGGATATAATTTTTCCATCCAGGTCTGTTATTTCGTATGCACCTCCGGCCAGAATCCTGCTTACCTTGTACGGTCCTTCCCAGTTGTGTCCCAAGGATCCATTTGGTAGTAAGACCTTTTTGAGGATGAGATCTCCGAGCTGAAATTTTCTGGTCGGAACCCTTGAGTTATAATATCTTGCACTTCTTTGCTTGTAGATGGCGTTCTTTATGTCTATATCCATTCTTCTTTCTTCGAGCAAGTCAAGACTGGCGGCCAGAGCTTCTGTGTTCTGCTGGTCTTGATATCTGTCCACTCTCCAAATGCGAACGCCGAGCTCGATTGGAATAACTGCCTCGGCACCGAATGCTAAGGAGAAAGGCATTTCTCCTGTCGCTGTTCTGGCCGTCGTTCTGTATGCCCAAAGTACCTCGGGCAGTTCATCGGCCCAAGCTCCCTTCGATTCGTCAAGCCTGGCTTTCAGGGTGTGCTTGATGATCTTGTTCATGGCCTCGACCTGGCCGTTCCCTTGAGGGTGGTAAGGGGTAGAGAGCAGCTTCTTGATTCCTAGATTTTCACAAAATGTCCTTAGGTCGTCGCTGTCGAACTGCCGTCCATTATCCGTGATGATGGAATGTGGGACTCCGAATCGGCAAATGATGGATTTCCATATGAAGTTTGTAACTTTCAGCTCGGTTATCCGAGCTAGGGGTTCTGCTTCCACCCATTTGGTGAAATAGTCGACGACGACGATAGCGAATCTTACTCCTCCTCTGCCGGTGGGCATCGGGCCGATTAGATCTATTCCCCATTTTGCGAATGGCCACGGGGCCATTATTGAGTTCAAATCCTCCGAAGGTGCCCGGATGAGTGGCGCACATCTCTGACATTTGTCGCATTTTTTGGCGAAGTTGATAGCGTCTTTTTTCAGGCTAGGCCAGAAGTATCCCTGCCTGATGACTTTGAAGGCTAGTGACTGACCTCCCGAGTGATTGCCACATACGCCCTCGTGAATCTCAGCTAACACATATTTGGCTTCTTCGTCGTCCAGACATTTCAGGAGAGGATGGGAGAAACCTCTTTTGTACAAGAGACCGTCCTGGATGGTGTATCGAGCAGCTCGGATTCTTAATTTCCTGGCCTCACCCTGATCGGCGGGGACCTTCCCCCCTTCCAAGTATTGGATGATCGGGGTCATCCAAGTCACTTTTGGCTCAATATCATAAATTTCCTTTTGATTGAGGGCCGAGCTGTCCACCGTTCCAATGTTTACCGATCCAATATCTTCTGCTCCTTCACTGGTCGCTAGTCGGGCTAGGGCATCAGCCTGTGTATTCTTGTTACGAGGGATCTGCTAGGCGTGAATCCTTCTAAATTCTGCGGAGGCCAGTTCCACGGATCTTAAGTACCTCGCCATTTGTTCATCCCTGACTACATACTCGCCTGAAATTTGATTGACGATCAGGAGAGAGTCGCTGAAGACTTCGAGGTCATCCACTCCGAATTGTTTTGCCATGTCCAGTCCGGCCAGCAGTGCTTCATACTCGGCCTCGTTGTTTGTTGCGGGAAATTTGAACCGTAGCGCCGAGCAGAAGTATTTCTGGGTGGGGCTGACCAGGACGATGCCAGCCCCGGCACAATGAGTGGTGGACGACCCATCCACGTACATCTTCCAAGGTTTTTCTATTCTTTCTTCTCGGATGATGAGAGTTGGAGTGAATTTGGCGATAAAATCAGCAAGGGTCTGACCTTTTATTGCCGTTCTGGGCGCGTAGTGGACGTCATACTGACCCAGTTCGACCGCCCATTTTAACAATCTTCCTGAGGCGTTTGGGCGGCCCAATACCTGCTTTAAAGGAAAGTTAGTTAATACCTCAATTTGGTGTGCTAAAAAGTATGGCCGCAATTTTCTGGCTGAGATGACCAGTGCATAAGCTAACTTCTCCATCGCTGGGTAGCGGAGCTCGGCATCGTGCAGTGACTGGCTCACATAATAAATGGGTTGTTGAGCCCTCTACTCTACACGGACCAATACCGAGCTGACTGCATACTCGGATACCGCCAGGTAAAGCTGCAGTTTTTCTCCTGGCTGAGGCTTTGCTAGGACTGGGGCCTCCATAAGTGCTTTTTTGAGGTCGTCAAGGGCCGACTGACATTCACTATTCCACTCGAACTGAGCGTTTCTTCTGATCAAGTTGAAGAACGGTCGGCATTTGTCAGTGGACCGAGATATGAAGTGATTGAGGGCGGCGATTTTGCCCGTAAGGCTCTGGACGTCCTTGATCCACCTTGGCGGGGTCAGGTCCATAACTGCTTGAATTTTCTCAGGATTGGCCTCGATTCCCCTCTGACTCACCATATATCCCAGGAACTTTCCCGATCCTACCCCGAAAGAGCATTTCTTGGGGTTCAACTTCATCCTGTATCTTCTCAGGATGCCAAACATCTCCGCCAGGTGGCCTACGTGATCAGCTTTCTGTTTTGACTTTACCAGCATATCATCCACGTAGACTTCCATTGTCTTCCCAATCTGCGCGGCGAACATCTTGTTCACGAGCCGCTGATAAGTAGCCCCTGCGTTTTTCAAACCGAACGACATCATGGTATAACAGTACTGTGCGCGGTCGGTGATGAAGGTTGTATGGACCGGTCCTCCTCGGCCATTGGTATCTGATGATAGCCGGAATACGCGTCCATGAAGCTCATGAGTTCATGGCCGGCAGTTGTGTCGACCAGCTGGTCGATGTTGGGGAGTGGGAAACAATCTTTTAGGCAGGCTTTGTTCAGGTCGGTGAAGTCCACGCATAGCCTCCATGATCCGTTTGGTTTTCTGACCAGGACGGGGTTGGAGACCCAAGTTGCATACTTGGTCTCTCTAATGAAGCGGTAACCCAGCAGCCTTTGTACTTCGAGCTCTAGCCCCTCATACCTGTCCGGGCTCAATCGGCGTCTTTTTTGGGCCACCGGTGGCATGGCAGTGTTGATGTTAAGGTGATGGCAGGCATCCTCTGGCCGGATCTCTTCCATGTCTTCGTGAGCCCAAGCGAAGACATCAATATTGCCTCGCAGGAAGGTGGTCAGCTCGGTACGGAAGGGTTCCTGCAACTCATGGCCGACCCGGAGCTCCATATCCGGCCTGTTTGGATCCATACTGACAAGATCCAGCTCTTCGACGGGTGTGGCTCGCCTCTGGGGTCCGTCTCCTCGGGGATCGACGGACCCCCACTCCTCTGCGGGTTCTCGTATATTAGTCGCCACATCCCTTTCACTATTCTGGGCGGCGGTACCAGAGGAGGACCCGACTTCAAAAGTGGGGCTGACCGGCTGCTGATCAGGGATAATTGCCGGGAGTGGAGGCTCATCATCTACCTCCATGGCAGCCTGATTGGGCTCGGCGATCTCGAGAACAGACTCCTCAAAGGCGTCCTCCATCTGCTCATCGACCGAGGTGGTTTGGTCGAGCTCCAGCTGATTGAGCTCCTTTGGGCGTAGCCCCATGTCTGTTTCTCTGGCGGCTAGCTGGTTCCCCTTTACTACATACACCTCGTCGCCCACAGGGAACTTAAGGGCGAGGTGGTAGATGGAGACTACCGCCTTCAATTTGGCCAGAAGTGGCCTGCCCCAGATGGCGTTATATTGGGAGTTCAAGTTCACCACCTTGAACTCCGTTGTTGTGAATACCTCCCTGTCGCCGGAACCAAATAGGACCTTGAGCTCACAGGTGTCGAGTACCCGGGTGCTCATCCCCCCAAAGCCTTGAATAGAATCGGAGGATGGCATGAGCTGGGATTCATGAAATCCCATCCGCCTGAAGGTGCTCAGGTAGAGCACGTTAGCGTAGGCGCCGGTGTCCACCATGACTCTGTGCACCATGGTCCTGCAGATATTGAGCGATACCACCAGTGTATCGCTATGTGGGTACGCTATCCCTTCGCTGTCCAGCTCAGTGAATAAGATAGGTGCATGGCGGGGTGTTGTCCGAGGTGGAATGCACCGTTGATACGCGTTCCTGGCCTCCCGAACCTGCCCCTCCCGAGCTCGTTTGGACTCTCGCTGCTCGCCGAAGCTGTTGTTGATGAGTGTATGTATTTCGCGAGCAGCTCCGTTTGGTGGAAGAGGTGGTGGGGCAATGGCCTGCTGTGCCCCCTGACCCTGTTGTCCCTGGCCCTTGACGTACTTTTTCAACTAACCTTGATCGATCAGCTTCATCAGCTCGGCCAGTAAGGCCCAGCATTTGTCAGTGTCATGTCCCTTCGCCTTGTGGTATTTGTAGTACTTATTCTGGTTGAGGCGATTAGGGTCGGCCCTCATAGGTCGTGGTTCGGGCAACAGGTTTTTGTCCTTAATCTCAGTAAGGACCTGTGATGGGGCGACCGTTAGATTTCAATCACCTGGCCGGGGCCTCCAGGCTGGAAGGCCCTGAAGTTCGTGGCCGGCCTGAATGGCTTCATTGGTTTCCTTCTCTCTTCCCTCCTTTCTTCGCGCCGCTTAGGCCTCTTTTCTCGTTCAGGGGCCTTGTCATCTGGAATGGCTTCCTCAGCCCCTATATACCGTTCTGCACGGTTGAGGAAGTCGTGATATGTTCTCGGCCCTTCTTCGTGGACGGACCACCAGAATCTGGTCCGGGGCCTCAATCCGGCCATGACGGCCATAAGGACGGCGTCATCCGACACCTGCTCCATGCCGAGGACCAGCTTGTTGAAACGGTCCAGGTATGACTTTAGGGGCTCTGCTCTGTCTTGCCTCACATTGACTAGTCTTTCCTTAGGAGTCGACCTCATCCTCGACCCCATGAACTGTGTCAGGAACAATTAGACAGCTCGTCCCATCCCCCTATGGACGCGTCAGGTAGGGAACGGAACCATCTTTGCGCTCGATCCCCATGTGTGAGCGGGAATGCTTTGCACATGAGCTCCTCTCCTAATCCTTGCAGCTCCATCCAGGACGTATACTTGTCTAGGTGGGTGCTAGGATCGGTCTCTCCGTTGTACTGACCGATGAGAGACATTTTAAACTTCGTGGGAACTACGGTGGCAATGTGCTCCGTAAAGGGGGAAGCCCTCTTCCAGCCTCCTTTGTTGCACTTGGCCTGGATGTCCGCCAGTCTATGTCGGAGTTCTTGCTCCTCCATAAGCTCCGAGTACCGCAAATTGTGACCAGTACTCTCATCATGAGGTGGTGGAACCTCATACCTCTCATTAGGAAGCCTGTCGGGCCTCCTACCTTCCCCGGCGATGGTGGGTTCCTTATTATCTGGGGCGTATCGCCTGTGTGCTTGTGCCCCTGCAGTAACTGGACGGACCTGGTGGTGATCCGGGCGGGCACGTGTGGGAGATTGACTCCGCCGAAGTTCAGCTTCGGCTATCCGTTTCCCCAGGTTTCACCTCCGCCTGGGTTCGTGTGAGGATTCAGAGTCCTCCAATAGGCCATTAGTTTCGTTAGCCTTCTCCTGTTGTTCAGCTTCTTTGAGCCGCTCAGCTAGGGCGGCCATGATACCCCTGATCTGTGCTACAGACATGGGGGTCGCCGGGGTTTCCAAAGTGATGGGAACCACCGGGGGGACTTCCTCGACCGTAACTGGCCGAAGTCGGCTAGAGCCACCCACCTGGAAGGAGGTAGGGACTGGGGGCTCTGGAGTGTTATTGCGTTCAGAATTGCTCATGGTATACTGGAGTTGCGTTCAAACTGTTGTGCCCCTCCTTCTAGCGCCAAAATATTGACGTCAGAATCTGTATTTGATTGATTCCTAGTCTAACACCCACATTGATATAAAACGAACGAAATTGAATGGAGAGAAGAGGTATGAAATGTGTGTATGTAACAAACACTGTGCCCGGAGCCTACTCGGGCAAGTTTAGTTCGGCTGATCCTGGACGGCAGAGTGACCGAGCAGGACCTTATCTCATTAATTTAGAGAAATAAGCTCTCTAGTGCTTTATACCGAGTAAGGATTCGGATCTGTTACAAGTTAAAATTAGAGCTATTTATAGACAGAGAAAGATAGGTAGTGGAGATCGTGGGGGAGTGTGGAAGTTACATCCACTTCTTCCCTGTTTTTCGCCTATTTGCCCGGTATTATGCGGCGGTTTTATCATCCACGATCCCCTGACGGTTGGCTTGATGCTTGCTCGGTTATGTCACCTCGGGATGGCCCTCCTAGCTCGGCTACTGATTCACCTCGGTTATCTTTGGAAAGAGCGCCCTGGGCGTCGCCCGAGGGGAGTACCTGGCCGAGGTGTCTGGCCGGTTTCCGAGGTCCACAGAACGACTGTCCTCATTTATATATATAATTTGTGCAGCTCGGGTGCCATAGTCACATAGCTCGGACACCATGGTCCAACATTAGTAAAATATATTAGTTGTATGTTCATAAATTATTACTTGTTTTATCTAATGATATTAGTTGTTTTATCTAAGAGTATTACTTTATTTTTGGCGAATAATATTACTTATTTTATCTAAAGGTATTACTTGTTATATGTAGAGATATTACTTGTTTATCACAAAGGTATAAATGTATTACTTTGTTTATTTATAAGATATTAGTTGCATATTCGTAAAGTATACGTAAGGTATTAGTTACTTTGTTAGTGAAAAATATTACTTAAGGTGTTATTTTATGTAAATGTATTATTCGTATAACTAAAAGTATTATTTACTCAATCGTATCAGTGTATTGTAGAGTGTCAATTTGGAATCTTAAAATCTCGATTTTCATCATCTTTTTTTTTAAATTTTTGCAAATCATCTTCTTCCTCAAATTTTCTACAAATAATCTTAAAGAATTCAATCTTCACCATACTTTCAATGTTAAGATAAACAGATTTTTATACATAATCAACATACAAATACATTCTTAAAGTTTTCTGGAGAAAGAAGAAGTAAAGAATAGAAAATAAGGGAGAGAAGAAGTGGAGAAAAAAAAAGTAGAACAGGGAGAGAAGGAAGAACATAGTTGAACTAGGAGAATGGAGAAAGAAAAATAAAAAAGAAAAAGGAAATGAGAGAGAACGCAGTTGAAGTCTTGAAGATGGAAAAATATGGCTAGGGCAATATCATTTTTTTTTTTTTTAAATGGCAGGAAGTGGGGTGGGTTATTACGTAGGGTTGAGGCATGAATTTTAGGATCTGTGCCATGGGTATATAAGTGTTTTTTATTATGAATTTGAGAAGCACTTATGTATTCGGGGGCATGGATCTTAGATCCGTGCCCTAACCCGCTTCAGATCCGGATCCTATGCATTATATATATATAATTTTTTTTAATTTTTTTTTATTCTCTCCAACGCTGTCCTTTCTTCTTCTTCTTTTAAATCCCCTCTCCTCTCCTCCTCCGCCATGTCCCTCACCTCCGCCGCTGTCTTCTCTCTCACTCTTCCTGAAAATGGCAGAACCACTCCCCAACTTCTCCTCCTCCATCAGACTCAAGTACGTTAAGCTCGGGTACCAGAACCTCGTCAACCACATCTTCACCCTTCTTCTTATCCCCATCATGCTCGCCACCGCCGCCGAGATCCTCCACTTGGGCCCCGACTAGATCGCCGCCATCTGGCACTTCCTCCACCTCGACCTCATCCAAGTCCTCTGCTGCTTCTTCCTCATCATCTTCGTCGCCATCGTCTACTTCATGTCGAAGCCCCGCTCCATCTTCATTTTCCTCTTGTTTTCCTTCATTTTTATTTTTATTATTGGATTTTTCTCAATTCGAAATTCTTGATTTAGTTTTGAATTTTGTGTCTTCTTTTCGCTTGTGAAGAGATTTGATTTCTTGATTTAGTTTTTAATTTTCTGTTTTCTTTTCGCTTGTGAAGAGGTGTAGGACCTTTGTTATTTAACTGGTAATTCCATATGTAATACTTTTTATTTTCTTATAACTTAAAACTCTTTTTATCTTGATCCGATTCATAGCAACATACGAGATAATTAATGCAACAAACACTATAGTTGGTTATTAATTGAGTAATATGATTTTGAATAAATTTTGTGGAAGAAGATGATGAAAATCTTGTATTTAAAATTCTGGTTTATTCTATAGGTATTACATATATGTTCTACAGGTATTATAAAAATTCTGATTGTTTATGATATTATAAATCAGAATTATTCCAAAATATTGATATATGATCAGTGATACCTTTCAAGTATTACTGATATGATCTATAAGTACTATATATATACTCTTCAGGTATTACAAAAATTCTGACTGTTCATGATTTTATAAATCATAATTACCCTAAAACATTGATATATGATTGCTCATAACCAGTGATACTTTTAAGGTATTACTGATATGATTTATAAGTACTAGATATATACTCTTCAGGTATTATAAAATTATATGTGTAATACTTATAAGGTAAGTGTAATACTTGAAAGAAACATGTGTAATACCTGTAAGGTATTTTTTAATACTTGAAAGAACATGTGTAATATATGTAAGATATTTATGTAATACCTGAAATGAATATATGTAATACCTTAACAACATACAACTAATATCTTCATTGAAAAATCTTAAAATTTCAAAAAAAATTCTCAAAATCAACAAATCATGATTTCATATTGTTTGAAATAATTGATTTTCAATGTTTTAAAATTATTGTAATAAATTGTGATTTGAAATCAATTATCTAAATCTATGAAAATGAGTACAAGAGAAGAAGAAAAAAAAAACTCCATAAATGACTTTATGAAGATTTGATGAAGAATAAGAATAAGAATTTAGAAAAGAAGAATAAAAGTAAGAAGATAGAGAAGAAGAATAATGTATAAAACAAATAAGAAGAATAACAAATTGATAAGAAAAAAGGTTAAGAAGAAGAAGGAGGGAGAAGAAAAAAAAAGAGGAAAAAGAAGAAAGCAACACAATTTTTACATTAATACCTGAAGGGTAACACTGTGATACCTTAAGAATAAATGTATGATACCTTAAGAGTAAATGAGTGATACCTTAAAGTATAAAATTTAGGAGGTGTGCGGCGCACACCAACTATGGTGTGGCCGCGCGTGGGGGCGCTTGGATGCATATAAAAGCGGCCCACACGCCGGTTCGGATTGGGGACACGGATCCTAGATCCGTGCCCCTGGTGCATATAAGTTTTAGCCAATGAATTTCAGTACCTGTACCATGGGTACATAAGTGCTTCTCCATAATTATTAATAATATATTTGAGCATGATAATTTTTAAGAAGAGATGATACATGTCAACCGATGGTTCCTTTATATATATATAAAGATTTCAATTATATTATAAAACACTCAAATTAAAATTTCTCAATAGTTTTAATAATTTAACCTAACAATTATTTCAATTTCAATAATTAATAAGTTTTGAAGTTTCTCTAATCTTTTAAATCAACCCATTTTTATTTGAATTATTTTTTTCTCTAACTTTTTTAATTAAAATAAATGAAAAGTGCATAAAGAATTTGAAGGAAGATTGTGCTTATGTCACATTTTCCATCTACATATAACATACATATTTTACATTTTGTATAGTTAATTACATGTTGTATTTTATTAATAATAATTTAAGATTATTTGTCATTATTATTATAAATAATTTATTTAGGTTATAATTAATATTATTTGTTGTAATAATATAAAAAACTCATGTTAATTAAATTAGAATAAGTCTTTTGCAAGACCGTTTCACAATTTCATTTCGACAGGAAGGGTCGGGTCAAAAATAATAAATTATGCAATATTTTTATGTATATTAGGTAATATTTTTTTATATATCAAGTAATATTTTTGTATTATATTATATAATGTATGTACATAATACAAAAAAATTATCTTATATATAGAAAAATATTACCTAATATATACAAAAGTATTACATGTTACACAAGATAAGAGCGTCTAAACAACCTAGGATCGGCCCATTTTTTAGTATTATATAATACAAAAGTATTACCTAATATACGGAAAAATATTACCTGATAAAAATAAAAGTAATATATTTTTTCATAGTCAAACTCAACTCAAATCACATTTTATAACGCAAAGTATTACCTAATATATAAAAAAATATCAACACCAACGCATAAAAATATTATATAATTTTTTATACTTGGCCCGATTCGTCTCAATATTTTTACATAACTTTTTATACTCGTCCCGATTCTTCTCACTGAATGTTGAGACGGTCTCATTCAAAACTTTACCATTAAATTAATGTTTTGAGTATGAGATAATATAATTATTTAAATTTAAATAAACAAGATAACTCACTTAGCCTTAGTTACATACTACAGTCTACAACATCTCTTGATAGTTCCAAAATGTCTCTTGAGTTCTTCAACTTACTTCCTTGCTTCTATACTATCATTGTGAGGACAGATAGGTGAGTTGCAGAAGTTGCTTGAGCGACGATGCTTCTACACTTGAAATTCCAAAATTAACCCCAAGGCGAAGGCGCTACGTCACGTGATGTTCACGTGCTCTACTCACCCCCCCCCCCCCCCCTTTTAAGTACGAGTCTCTCTTACTATACTGGCGGGAAGTCAGCAAACGTTTCCCTCCCAAATTCCCTCCGCCACCATGAGCGCCACTGACAATAGAAAGAAACGGCCTCCGCCAACGCCGGTTCCATCAGCAACTCCATCTCCTCAAGTAAAGCATCAGGCGGTGGTTGAAGAAGAGGAGTTCGACGAGGATGTATTCCTGGAGGAAACCCTACTCCAGTACGAGGAGGAAGAGTCGCAGCATCGTGCCCTCGCCGAGCGTCTCGCCAAGTGGAAGCGTCCACCTCTTTCTGCCTCTTACCAATCACAGTCTCAGAGTATCGGTAAATGCGGAAATTCATAATCAAAAGCATTTCTACTAGCTACTCCGATGCTGCACTTTCACGCAAATTTATTTAATTGGCTACATTTGATTGTGTCTTAGTTAAAAGTTTGAAAATTGTGTATGACGCTTTGTTTAGTGTGATGATTGTGGTACAGTACTTGTTGCATTTTTCATCAATTCATACTTGTTATTCGTTCACTTTTGGTGAAATACAATCACTGTAGATATGTGGCAAACCTATCTCTGTGTATTTTGTTAGAGCTTACATCTTGGTTTTGGGTCACAACTGCAAATAGATCCATAACTTGAGACTTTTTGTTGGGAAAAAGTGTATTATTTTTTATGGAGATGAGGATGGAATCTGCCATTAATTGTCATTTTTCCCTCATGTTTTATTTGTAGTGTTTCAACAGTTGGAAATCGATTATATTATTGGGGAGTGCCGCAAGGAACTTCTGCCAAGTTCTTCAGGTCCGGATGCAATTATAAGGATTTTTGGTGTAACCAAAGAAGGTAACCTCTTTGTGTACTTTCTGTAAACTGTTGCATCCTAATATGCTCAAGAATTAAAATAAAAAAAAAATTTCAAGTGATTGGATTTCAATAAGAGAGAAGCAAAAATAACTAGGGTGGAGTGCTGGAGACTTGGATTTAAGTAGAGGTCCAAAGCATTTATAATTGCTGTCTCACATATTGTGTTGGTAAACAGAGTAAGGACTTGATTTGGACCACACCAGTACCATGTTTTTTATGGTGCTTTGCTATGAAGCAAAAAAATATGAGAGAATCCTTCTCTTCTCCACATTTTCCAGTTCATTTTCTCAATTCCATTGATGGCCAAATAAATGAATAGCTAGAGTTGTTACTGATGTTTGTTGGTGGGTGTAATAATCTCTGGTTGAGTTGAATTGTGATTTGATCTGTTTTTGGTTTTCAAACATTTAAAGCAGTTCGATTGTAATATGTGAAGACACTTCTATGAATAATTTTCCTAGTCTTATCAACCTAGTGTCTATTTTGACAAGGAAAAATCACTCTTATTATACTGAACTTGATGAAAGTAGAATAATCTGAGACCTTTCAATTTGAAATTAACATATGCTGTAAGGCTTA
Organism: Scutellaria barbata; assembly: GCA_028654395.1. NCBI lineage: Eukaryota > Viridiplantae > Streptophyta > Magnoliopsida > Lamiales > Lamiaceae > Scutellaria > Scutellaria barbata. Next base: position 10,517,409 of record CM053650.1, read on the forward strand.
CAACTTCACAAAATTTATGATAAGTGTCACTTGCTTTTCGTGTTAATGTTGGCACATAACTTGGTTAAGCAATGATCTCAGTCAATGCTTAGTTTTAGTCATCCTAGAGATTGTATTTAATATCTACAGGTGCGGTATTTTCCAACTTAAATTGGTTGTTGATTAGTTCTTGTTAGCTTTTGTTTCCTTAGAATTATGAGTGATACATAGACAATATTTACTTGGATTAAAGGTAATATCATATTGTTTTTTATTACTCACTCAGTCCTTCTTGGCAGGACATAGTGTTTGCTGTCATGTACATGGATTTGAGCCATATTTTTATATCAGCTGCCCTCCAGGAATGGGTCCTGATGATATCTCCCGTTTCCATCAAATTCTTGAGGTAGTCTTTTTTAACCTCAAAATTATAGATGCTGGCATCTGTCATCCAGAATTGTAGTTTCATTTATGTCCATGATCAATTGCATGTATTCTCATGTATTACTCTTTTCTTTTGGTTATCACATTAACTTTTCTGGTTGTTACAGGGAAGAATGAAGGAGGCAAATCGAAATAGTAAGGTTCCGAGATTTGTTCGTCGCATTGAACTGGTTCAAAGAAGAAGCATCATGTATTATCAACAACAGAATTCTCAGCCCTTTCTTAAAATTGTAGTGGCACTGCCAACAATGGTTTCCAGCTGCCGTGGTATGATTTATGATTATTATGCTCTTCAGCTAAATCTGTGATTCCTTACTATGTCATGGTAAAACATACTGAAATGGCTTGTAATGCATGATTGATATGTATAGTAGGTGGTACTAAGTATGTAAGAAACAGATTATATCATATTTTTTATATTTAAAACTATATTATTTTAATTCTCAAGATCTACATTCATCTGTAATGGAATGACAGGTATCCTTGATAGAGGAATACAAATTGATGGACTGGGCATGAAAAGTTTTATGACGTATGAGAGTAATGTTCTCTTTGCTCTCCGCTTCATGATTGATTGCAATATAGTTGGGGGCAATTGGATAGAAGTTCCACGTGGAAAATATAAGAAGACAACGAGAAATCTCTCCCATTGCCAGTTAGAGTTTGATTGTCTGTATCCTCATGCATGACAATTAGTACTAATTAACATAGAAAACAATGCCTGTCAAACTCTTGTTCAACGATTTTCCTTTACTAGTTGCTATTAGTTTTTCGGACTTGATCAGTCATACTCCTGAAGGGGAATTCTCAAAGATGGCTCCATTTCGCATATTAAGTTTTGATATTGAATGTGCTGGAAGGAAAGGCCATTTTCCTGAGCCCACTCATGATCCTGTTATCCAGGTAAGTATATAATTAGTATCTAGAATTACATATGTACACAGATATGCTGTTTTACTCCATTATCATGTTTTAATGTTTGTTTTTTTTTTTTTTTTTTTACTTTTTCTGTTTTTCTCATTCTCATTCTCTTCCTTTTTTTTTTTTGGTGGTTATCCTTAGATAGCCAATCTAGTAACCTTGCAGGGAGAAGATCAGCCATTTGTTCGCAATGTAATGACACTTAAGTCTTGCTCACCTATTGTTGGAGTTGATGTTATGTCATTTGACACTGAAAAGGAGGTTCTATTAGCTTGGAGGGTAATGTTCTTTTTCAAATCTCACAACATTAATTGACCAGAGTCAGATCAGTAGCCCTTCTTTTTTCTTTTTTTCTTTCGTTGTTTTTTTTTTTTTTTTTTTTGCTCTGGTTGTTAATTCAAGATCTGCCTATGAGTTTGGTTTGTCTTCCTTGTTCTTTTTTCTCGTAAATATCTAAATGCTCCTAGTATGAGTCAGAGCTCTTATATTAAGCTCTCACAAGAAACCTACTTCTTTTAAATGAAAATAGCTTAATATGATGATATTTAGTTAATCCTTATGCCACCGACCCATATGCCAACACTATCTGTTATTGCCTGTGAGGTGCCAGAATTAGAATGCTAGGTACTTATCTGCTTGCAAACATGCTAATTGTGAAAGTTAATGGAGATACATTGAAATTTAGAATGGGAAATGAGCTTAAGACGAGCATTTGAGCACTTTGAATTAAAGATCTTGTTGTAACTTAAATTTTTTGTTCTCGTATGACATTTATTTTAGTGATCAAACATCATTTTTGTTCTTTCGTGAACTGCAATTATAACACGTCATTGTAAAATGTTTCATATTTGATCAAAAAGTTCTGTTCTAAATGTAGGAAATGAAAGTTCCATAACTGATCTCTCTCTCTTTCTCTATCTCACTCTTTTTTTATTCATTCTAACTGCAGGACTTGATTCGTGAAGTAGACCCAGATATTATAATTGGTTATAACATCTGCAAATTTGATTTGCCATACCTCATTCAGGTGGGATAACCATCACTATTTCGCCTCATTCTTTATATTTTCAGTAATTTACTCCTACCAATATGAAAATTCTTCGACCTTCTGGTCCAGCACAGGACAAACAAATTTTATTATGTTCAAACAAATGGATGGTTATGTATTATTCTTATTAGTATTATTATCTTTTTGATATCTATTCCTGAACAGAGAGCTGAGGTGTTGGGGATGGCTGAATTTCCAATACTTGGACGTATTCGAAACAGCAGAGTCCGCATCAAAGATACAACTTTTTCATCAAGGTAATGAAACAGTTTCTCCCTTTTTGCTTTATACCTAAACCACCAAAAGAGATGGTCTATGGTTGCCATAATTCAGTCTCCAAAAATTCATTTGGTTTTATCGAGTCCACCCGAGCCATGGGTCTTTTTTTTGACATTTTTTTAGATCACTTATTTTTAAGGTTAGAGGTGGACTGCATTGATCTTAAGTATGTTTCATTGTGCTGGGAATCTAATCTGTAAAATAAAGTTCTGGAAGAGGAAAATCATCCTGGAACTGGTCACAAAGTAAACTAACCTATTAAAACTTCTTGAACCGCAGACAACTTGGGACCAGGGAAAGTAAAGAAGTTACCATTGAGGGGAGAGTTCAATTTGATCTGATACAGGTTTTTCTTCTTGCCACTTCAAACTGTCAATATGCATTGTATGAAAATAAATAATGTTCTTAAAAGTTCTACTTCTAACATCCATAGACATCCTTGCATAAGTTCGCACTTTTTGGTTCCTTATGCAGGCCGTGCAAAGGGATTTCAAATTAAGTTCTTATTCTCTAAATTCTGTTTCTGCACACTTTCTCAACGAGCAGGTGGGCACATTTTTGTGATTTACTTACAATATCTCAATAATTTGGCCATGTCCATTTTAGCATTATATTTCCAAGTACTTCAAATAGTTGCTGCAATATTTTTTCTTTCAGTGATTACATATGGAATTTTAGAAGACTTAACAGCAGTGAGAAATATTTTTATGTCCATTGTAGATTTATTGGAGATGGGCGTAGCATATTATTTTCTTTTCCTCTCAATCTATCAGTTTCTTTTACTCTTTGAGTACGATAATCTGTAACCGGCTTGTACGATCTTGCTGACTTTGAGGTTTCTAATAAACCAATATGATCAATTATAATATTAATTGGTCCATCATTTACATTGCCTGACTTTTATAGAGCTCTACTTGGGGATGGGTACATCTTGGCTTGAAGTGTTTACATTTACTTTAGGTGTAACCTTAGCCATTAAGATCTGCATTAAATATTTTGACGAGAGATTAATACCATGCTATCAGGAATGATTTGTGTGTTGTCCTATGTCTTCAAGATGGAAAACTATTTAAGATTCTTTAGAAGCATATGCTGGATTAATCATTGGATTCATTGTTCCGCAGATAACAGTAAAACTATCTGGGTACTCCCCAATTTACAAACTTCGTTAGAAGAAAAGGAGAGCAAAAATCTTCAAGATAACCTTGTGCTTTTGGAAAGAATATTGTTTTTGGTTTAACTGAGGGTATTGCTTTTACAAATTCTTATGCTGGATTTAGGTAATAACCAATAGCAATTCAAGAGATTGAAGTTTTACAAAAGATAATTTACATGAACTGCAACTGATTACAAATCCGGAACAGCATAACCAAACTTGTTTTGAGTTTTTTTTTTTTAAAGGAATACAGCCATCCATGGTATCTGGATGTCAGGTTATATAATAAACTATATTGCAGTGCAGTATTTAATCTTGTTAATCATAAGTTGTGCTTGAATTTTTTAAGTTATAGACCCTCTTTTGTTATTATTATTATCATTATATTTTTTTCATTTTAAATCCTGAACTTTTCAGTTTTTATAAAAAAAGCTGTTGGCTAATACATTGAAGCTGGAATCTCATTTCACTTGCTCTATTCTGTCTCATATAATATTTTTACCTGGTTATGTTTTTTGATTCATTTCATTCATTAGGTGTTTTATCTTTGAACTTTTTAATACATGTGCAGAAAGAGGATGTCCACCATTCAATTATATCTGACCTTCAGAATGGGAATTCAGAGACTAGGAGGCGCCTTGCAGTTTATTGCTTAAAGGTGAATTATATTTCCAGGTTCAAGTTGATTCAGGCTAGTAATTTCTATATGTTATTTCATGCTATGTGCTTCTTAAGTGTTTTATTATCTTCTATGGCTTTGCTGCCAACTTTAATTGTATGATGGGTGGTAATGGGGAGGACTCCATCTTTTTGCAACACCTTGTTTTTTGTAGTAGGTTTGACTTTCCTTTTTCTTTTTGTGGGAGTAAGATCCTTCATTCTACTATTTAAACCTACATGTTTATTTATGTTTGTATGTATATACATGTATACAGGTGGTTTTATGCTTATATGATATGTTGATAAATTAGTGTCAAATTCTACGATTCAGATCCTAATTTCTAGGGATTGCTTACAATCAGTTATTGGTGTTAATAATTCGCTTTATCCCTATCTAAAGTTAAGGGATTTCTGTTTATATTGCTAAATCCCTGATTTTCTCTACTTTTTTGCACTTTCTATCTCTTTTCACTACTTACTGTACTTCAGAATAAGAATGATCAAGGAAAACATTGTCTTTTTCCTCCACTTTCTAATGCTAGTGCACTTTGTTATGCTTAAGATTGTTTGTATAGTTGGTCATATTAGGTGTTTATAGACAACCTTTTAGACATTTAAATTCCCCCCCACCCCCCAATGTAACTGCTACTATTTGTTTACTAAACTTCTTGATTAAGACATCATTAGTTGTTATTCATACGGAGGATAGATCAACAAAATGCGTGTCTATTCGAAAGGCTTAAAATTGTTCATTGTTAAGGCTCATCATAGTGACAAGAAAAAACATATGAACTTTTGTTGAGTTGGTAATTTTCTATATGTTAGTTTCATTTGTTGGGATTTGTTGCAAGGAAATTTTACATTAAAATTTGGAATTTTTTTAGTGTTAGTTTCACCCAGAAACTTGCAGTTAAAAAATTTGAAATCTCACCAGCAAAGAGGGGTCTAGTGTTTTGGAGAGTAATTTTTCAGCCTTGTGCCGGTCTATTTGGCTTGAAAAAAAGGAGATACATTTTGATGATATTGAAGAATCTTTAGAGGAGGTGTGGGATGGGTTAAAGTTTATTGCTTCTGTGGATCTTAACTCATTAATAATTCAATGCGCTTTTTGTATCAGATATTGTTGGTACTAGAGTTGTGTTCTACAGTTACAGCTCTATTTTGTACTATCAGACAAGGGATTACTCGTCACTTTATGTGCTTTTTTTAGTATGAATAAAACACATCACTCAATTTGTGGATGAAAAGGTGCAATCACTAGATAAAAGTAACACACATGAGAGGACTGCTGTCCATTAAGAAAGTTCATCATGTAATATAAAAGCTATTTGGTAGCTGCTTTTTTCATGCTTTTAGATCATATTGCCCGTGAAATTCCAGGTAGTATCCTTCTCATGTTGAAGAAATTACATAAAAGTGTTCTGAATGATGTTTTAGTAATAGATGGGCATAAGTTTCAGCAAGATAACTTTCTGTAATTGTCTGATTCTCTGTGTGATTATGTGCTCAAATTTTTAATACTCGCATGAACATCTGGTGCAAATATTGATACAATACTCAAATTTCCCTTGTGTTTAAACAAGAACCAATTTAAATAGTTTGCAACTTTACAATTCTCACCATGTCAGATGGATTCTGTTGATTTATTGTATCACCTCTCTATAAAGAAAGAAAACTCCTAGAGATCCGCCTGTCTGAATCTATTATAAGCAGCTTCATGTTTCTGAATAGTTGCTTACTAACAGTGGTTTAATGTTTCATCAATTAAGGATCTCAATAGTTTCAAATTTGATTATAGCCTGTATTGAAATTCTAGCTTCGTTCTGTATACTATAACTAAAATGCTAAAAAAATTGTAGGATGCTTACCTTCCACAACGTCTTTTGGACAAGTTGATGCTCATTTATAACTATGTGGAGATGGCTCGAGTAACTGGTGTTCCCATCTCATTTCTGCTTTCCAGAGGGCAGAGCATTAAGGTTCAGCAATAGATCTATTGCATTTTAAGTATTAGACATTCACAAGATAGGCTGGCAGATTATAAACTCCAAATCTTATTCTACTATTATTTTCAGGTGCTGTCTCAGCTTCTACGGAAAGCAAAACAAAAGAATATGGCTATTCCAAATGCGAAGCAGGCTGGATCTGAACAGGGAACATATGAGGGTGCAACTGTGAGTGTTCAATTATTGTCATCTAGAATGCAATTATAAATGCAATAGAAATTTCATGCAAAAAGGTGCTCTTGTAGCCCATTTGCAGATAAAAATTTAAATTGGTTAAATTGAATATCAACACAGGATCTACAATTTCATGAGCTGATACATATTCTTTTTAGTCATGCAAAACGATGCTGGCATTGATGTTTTATGTGGATTTTGAATATGTAAGGTCATATACCAAATGTAGCTGCAAGGGTACTGGTTAGAAAAGTAGCACCAATGATTAAATGCACACTAGTTGTGTACTTTTAGATTGCTCAACTCTTATTCAAATTTTAAAGTTATTAACATTCAAATTCAATCACTAATTATGATCTTTTGATTGGTGGGGAGTTATATTATTAGGAAATGAATAGTTTTAATTGATCAAGGTGGAGACATGTGGAATTTTGCAGTCTTTTGGCCAAAAAATATATTAAAACGTAAACCCTTAGTGAAGGACTAATTTGTAAATAGCCAGCTAATTGATCTATGCAAGTCCAACCATTTCATTGAACTTGCTGATCTAGCATCTGGATTAGGGTTTTACAGTTTTGGAGGTTTCTTAAAATTCACCATTCAGTCATTTTTCTAGAATCAATGCAAGCCCAATGTGACTTCTGTCCATATCAATGAGAGGTATTATTGTGATTTGGAAGATTTTGCCCTATGTGACTTTTGTCCATACCAATGAATTGGCTATTTGTGTATTTGTTAACTCTTTTTCATCGTGTATTTTGCATATGCTGAACCTTTTCATGTGTATGTACATGGAGTTCATGTTAGTCACACTGCACTTGCACAGTTTCCAGTTGGTTAAATATTTTCTCTCTGTTATCTCATGCTTTTCATGACCTTGAGCATATTTAGGCCTGTCATATTGTATGGACATTATGGTACACCTCCAAACATGTAAGGTTCACTAAGACATGTACATACATTTTGATATCAATACAGAGATGGGTCTCTCCTTAATGGCATGTAAAAATGACAAGTTTCAAAAAAGAAATTCAATTTTAAAAGTTGTTAGGTGTGTGATTCAGCTTTCCTTCAAATTTTATACTGGCCATCTTAGAAAGATATAAGAAACATTGCCTGACAGAGAAGAGCTTTCAGTTGTTGAAAGCTAAAATTGCGGCTGCGTATTTTTCTGGCTGTGTGAGAAACTCCCGTCATTATTTCTTTCCTCTAACCATATGTAGGTGCTTATTTTCTCCGTCGAGGAGTTTCTGCTCCTTGTTATTCTAGAATAAAATATTTTCTTATAGAAAAGGGATTCTGTATGCAGGTTTTGGAAGCCAGAGCAGGGTTCTATGAGAAGCCTATTGCAACACTTGATTTTGCATCTCTATATCCATCAATTATGATGGCATATAACCTGTGTTACTGTACATTGGTAAAATTTTCTTATACCTTCTTGGTAGTCTGTTTCCCTTTTATTATATATAGTTCATTTACTAATCTACATAGTTGATGAATGGACCAAAGCAAAATAATCATCTCATATTCTAACCCTGTATCTTTATTATGCCTCCACAATTATTTTTAGGTAACGCCAGAAGATGCTAAGAAACTTAATTTGCCCCCAGAATGTGTCAATAAAACTCCATCTGGTGAAATATTCGTCAAATCAAATTTACAGAAGGTTTTTTTTTTTTTTTTTTTTTGCAATCATACAGTTCTGTTATTTGTTAACATTTGGATGTAAAAAAATTGGAGTTTTGTAAATGAATAAGTTTCATTTTTTCACCTTTCTTAATGAATATGCTTCACTTCAGGGAATACTACCAGAAATTCTTGAAGAACTTCTGGCTGCTCGTAGAAGGGCCAAAGCAGATTTGAAGGTTCTTAAGTCATTTCTTCTATAATATTTTCCTTTCTTGTACTTGGTGCTTCCTTCTGAATATGAAACTGCCATCATTCAAAGCATTTTGCTAGTCATGAAGATACCGACGAGATACACCATAATCCCACATCTGAATTGTTTTCCAAGTGAATGTGGGCTGCTGTGGGATTATGGTGTATCTAGTCAGTATCTTCATAAAGTGCACTTTTGAGTGTTATCATATGTCATTCAACATGTTATTTTATGTTTTTCAAAAGCTTGATACTTATCCATGGAACTAAACTGTTCTTATGATGAAACAACTTTATGATTTGATTGTCAGGAAGCAAAGGATCCTCTTGAGAAGGCTGTATTAGATGGAAGGCAACTGGCTTTGAAGGTTACAACATCATTAGCTTCACATGAGTTCTATTTTACATGTTATCATAGCCTGACAACCGCATTTATGAAGAGAATTTACATTGTTGGAGTGACTTCATCTCCCATTTTCTTTCCAGATAAGTGCAAATTCTGTGTATGGTTTTACTGGAGCAACAGTTGGTCAGTTGCCTTGTTTAGAGATATCTTCAAGTGTTACCAGCTATGGTATAAATTCTTCCAACACATGGATGCATGTTTTGGACTTTGTTTCTTAATTAGTATGGTTGAAACATCTTCAATTGCCATTCAATTTAATGGTTTCGCAATATTCCAAAGGTCGACAGATGATTGAGCACACAAAAAAGCTCGTGGAAGACAAATTCACCATGCTTGGCGGCTATGAGCACAATGCTGAGGTGTTTAATCCATGATCATTCTCATGATGGGGCATTTATTTATTTGATGAGATGTGCTTTTTTGAATCAGACGCTTCTTTGCTGTAGTACTGTGCATGATTTAATCATTAATATATTTCTTTATATTCTTTGACAACAAAGTTAAAATTGATCCTTGCCTATATATCTTGTTGTTATACTGTATTCCTTAACAAGAAAAATTGTATACCAACACTTTGTGATTATTTTCAATGTGAATATGGAATATGGGATAATTGGCTTTGTTTCGAGTTGATTAATAGATTGTTTGTTACTTCTATGGTTTATGATTATTGCAGATTGTTCTTATTTTGTTTCTAAGATTAAGGCTTTTCATCAGCATGAAAAAAAAAAAAGGCTGCGAAAATATCTTCTAGAAAAAACAGTATTTTGATATTGATAAGATTTGTGCTTTTACTTTTAGAATATTTCTTGTTGTAGGAATTGGTTATACATTTCAAGGCTCTCGTATATCAGAATGCAGATTGAGGAAAAGCTTATGTTTGCACCTTTTTCTTTGGTGTCTTAATAGTTTCAAGATACCTGGATTCTCTTGTCAGCATCATAATGTTGCTAACATGAGATGAATGTGATGATAAATGACTTGATTCATCTAAACCCTGCTATTTAGATTTTTCATTTCAAGTTCTACTTCCTGTAGTATATCCTGGATGATACAATAAAGATTAGTCACACATAAAAGGAAGGAACAAAACTCTTCCCTTGACAACAGTACCTTCTGTCTTTTTTAAGACAGAAATCTGTTTGCCATGTTAAACATAATTCATTAATTCAGTTAAACTTGGTGAGGTTTGAATGTAATCTAGTTTTGGTGGCTTGCAAGAGTTCTAGTACATTTAGGAAATGGGGCTAATGTTCCTGTACTATCCCTTTTTCAGCGTATTTAACAGATTAGATGCCTTTACTCTGAAGTTGCTAATGTAAGAGGAAGTCAATGTGCCAGAATAAGAAGATAAATTATTTTGCTATTTTCTTTCTGTAGTTTAGTTATGCTGGGAGCAGAATCTGAGGATCTCTTTTATAATGATCTATGGGAATGAAGAGTGAAATGAGGTCTAAGACATGAAATGAATAGTTGAAATCACTTCACCAATGTGGAGGGCAAAAGGGTCAAATTATTTTAGATGGCCATGGCGATGGAATCTGGGTCGGGGGGAAGGGGGATGTTCTCTTTTTGATGCATTAACTTCTAAAGGACACGTTCAGCCCTTCTCTTTGTCCTTCCAAAACAAAAAAAAAAAAAAAAAAGATAGAGCTAACTGTGCAAATATGTTATGCATTCTTGGTCAGATTACTATGTTGTTTGCAATATTATACACTACACTGTTGATTCTTTGATTCTCTGATCAATTACTCTTGTTATCCTATAGTTCCCACTCCATGATTTCTTTGCACTTTACAGGTCATGGTACTGTGGTACAATCATAATTTTGAGCAAATAATTGTATTTACATGTCAGGTCATATATGGAGATACAGATTCAGTTATGGTGCAATTTGGTGTGTCCTCAATAGAAGCAGCTATGAACTTGGGTAGGGAAGCTGCTGATTACATTAGTGGCACTTTCATCAAGGTAAGAGCTTGTATGCTCATGTTGCTCCTTCTTACAGGTTTTCATATATCACTTTGATCTAAACACATGACAAACAAGAATTTGAAGTGGATAACTGGAAATATGTCCTTTACTTCAGTCACACTTTTCTTAAATTTCTAATGCTTGGGATTATAACATTTTCATGCTATATATTCAACCTTCTTATTTTGATTTCAGTTAGACAAATCAATTCCCTTTTATGATTGTTTTCTCAAATGTCAAATTTCTCATTCCAAAATTTCCTCATTTTTATTATTTCATGTAGCCTCTGCCTTTGTTCAGTTTCTGATCCACCAAGTTCTCTGACTATGAATTAATAGATAAGTTGTCATATAGTGCATGCATTAGGTAGCTTTCCCGGCACACAACTTGACAGATTTTTACTCTTTATATTAAAGTTTGATGCAATGGGTCCTTGCTTTATTTTAAATTTTACAGATGAAGCAGCTCCTTAAATTTGTATCTACCCTTAATGAGTTCTTTGGTTTTCTAAAGCTATTTATAACTGAAAGATTGTTTTAGCTTATCAATAGTTTTTATTTGATGTGTATTCAGTTTTGAACTTTAAATTCATGTTCATTATTAGATTTTCTCCTCAACCGCATGATTTTGTATCACATCATTTTTTTAATTTTTTCCTTGCCACTATCATTTTTTTGTTGGCAGCCCATAAAGCTGGAGTTTGAGAAGATTTACTTTCCGTATCTACTAATTAGTAAGAAGAGGTATGCCGGTCTTTATTGGACTAACCCAAATAAATTCGACAAGATGGACACAAAAGGTGAGCTAAGCTTCTCATTTTATTTCTATATTATTATTTGTTATTTCCTTTGATTTGTTCTTCTTCCTTGTTGCTAATACCACCCCACTATTATTAAATTTTCCACTCGCTTGCTTCTTATTCCTCAGGAATTGAAACTGTTCGAAGGGATAATTGTTTGCTGGTTAAGAACCTGGTGAGTGAATGCCTCAATAAAATACTGATAGACAGAGATATTCCTGGTGCAGTTCAGTATGTCAAGAACACAATTTCAGATCTTCTGATGAATCGCATGGATTTATCCCTTTTGGTTATCACCAAGGTAAGAAACCCGTTCTTCAATCAAGTTGTCTGGGCAGTTTCTCCCTGCTATTCAAGTTTCTAATGATTTGATGTTGTATAACTGGTTTGTTGTTCCGTTTTGATGTGGATTCTTCTTGCACTAACATTTCCTTTTAAACAGGGTCTGACAAAAACAGGGGATGACTATGAAGTTAAAGCAGCACATGTTGAGCTTGCAGAACGAATGCGCAAGGTGAAATTATTTCATTGTTTATGCTATGCTTGTCATAACAAGTTACCATTATCCAGTTTGCGCTTTGAAGAAGAATATTTTAACATTGTGTCTGCATTGAATTTCCAAACTTCCCATTTCCTTTATACTAGTTTGAATTTTATATGGTATGGAAAAACTGGGAGGATATGATGTCGCTTTATGAGAAACCATGTCTTTCTTCACCTTAGTAAGAGGTATAACAGCCAGTCTTAGGTGTGGTTGATTGACTCGTTTTACATTTTTGACGCATTGGAGTGCCTTTTCACAACAGAGCCTTGAACTTGATATATAAATATACTAAAGAAATCATATGTATGGTATTTCAACAGAAACCAGATCAAACCAAATAATCACTTTACTGGATTGTACATTGTTCTAAAGGACACAAATTTCTAAAAATGCGAATGAAGACATAATAGCTTTTGCTTTAGCTGTGACTATGATTACTGTTTGCAAGTTATAATGTTAATCTCAATTTGCTACAACTCTCTAAAATCTGGTTTCCTCAAGATTTCCAGGGGTATCTGTGATGTCCCTCCACACTCCAATTCACTATTGACCACTCAGATTGGGACATTTTTTTGTTTGACTTACCATCTTTGCTCAGCCACTGTATTAGAGCACTATTAGATTGATAAAAAAAAAGGGCCCATTAATCATTAACCTAAGCCAATCTCATTAATAATTAACTTTTCAGTCTTGGGTTTCTTTTTTTGGTACCGTATATTGATTATATCGTCTTCTGTTTTTAGTTTCATTATTATCAGACACAAGTATCTTGTCTGTTGAGTTAGATACTTTTTGCCTTTTTTTAATTTTAAATATCTCTGTTATTTCAGTTCCATTGTTATTACTAAATATTTTGTCACTACGCTAGCATTTGGGGAATGTAGCTGATTTATTTACTTCCTGTCAAACAGAGAGATGCTGCTACTGCTCCAAATGTTGGGGATCGAGTGCCTTACGTCATTGTTAAAGCAGCTAAAGGTGCAAAGGTAGAAGATTCTAATCGACATATATCTGTTAGCTTTCCAGAATTAGTTGCTGAAAACCTGACATGCTTATCATGAACAGGCTTATGAAAGATCAGAGGACCCTATCTATGTGTTAGAAAACGGCATTCCTATAGATGCTCATTACTACCTTGAAAATCAAATTAGCAAGGTATGTTGCAACTTTATGGTTTTTCAGATTGCTGTTACTGCCAACTATTAAACAACGTTCATTTGCAGCCATTGCTGAGGATCTTTGAACCCATACTGAAGAATGCTAGCAAAGAGCTTCTTCAAGGAAGTCATACAAGATCTATTTCCATTTCTACCCCTTCAAACAGTGGCATCATGAAATTCGCTAAAAAGCAACTAACTTGCATTGGATGCAAAGCTTTGATTAGGTAAAATTTAAATATTAGTTATTTTTAACTAACTTTTGCAGTGACTATCTGGAAAACAAGCATCCAAAATCCTCTTCAGACTCTATTTGCCAACTATTTGATTCTGCTCATAGTTTAATATTTAAAAAACAAAAAAATATTTCTCATGAAAGTATAAGATTCTACTCTTGGCCACACCTTCCTCCAGGACAAGTTTCGTTAGATGAGCTCGTTGGGTAGTATTGGATGCCTGGGACAAACAATTGGACATGCATTAGCTTTAGTTATTATCCAAGAGCAAGCTGTGATAATTCGGCTGCTTGTAATCTTTGTAACTTTGTTGAGTGCAACTACATATCATAAAAGATGAAATGGGTCGATTTGAAAATGAAACTAATTTCATTATCTCAAATTTGGTTCAAAGTAGCAATATAGAAAACAAATTTGATGATGGGAACTTGGGGTTGGATATACCGTAGAATCATAAACATTTTTTGTTACTTATCACTGTGCACTATGTTCTGCCAGGAATTCATGTTTTTGATTTTCTCCAACAAAGCATATTATAAATACGGTCCAATGAAGGTTCTTATTGAAAAGAAAGATTTCATCATACTAAGTAGATAGGTTGGGTCATATTCCTGATCTCATATATATTATTTTGTGCAGAATCTATTCCTGCTTCCTGATTCTCTCCCTCTTTCATATCTTTATAGCATTTAATGTCTTTCTTTGTAAATTGTAACCTATGTAAAATTGTTATTTCTTTCCTTCTGCCTTGTTCACTAGCTTGATCCTTATAAGTGATCTATGCTGGTAAGGTGGAGCATGCTCTAAAAGGGTGTAGAAATATTTAACTCATAAATTTTCATTTTCTCATTGCTATTAAATGGACATAATATATGCATGTTAAATCAATATGAACTATTCTCAGTAATTTTTTCTGCGTGAATGCTCATACTCATACACATCTTTAACGCCTCATACGCACTTAAGTACTCAACTTTAACTCAACATGACAAGGACGATGTTTTGATATTAGCTATTGTACCATGTCGTAGGTTGTTATTACATGACAAGGACTATGTTATAATGTTAGCTATTGTACCATCATAGGTTGTTATTAACTATTTCTAATCACCTGGTCCAGTAATTCAGACCAAACTTTATGCTCACATTGCAAAGGAAGAGAAGCTGAGCTTTATTGCAAGTCTGTGGCAAATGGTATGCAAACCTTTGTTTTTTGTATCCTTGCAGGGTTTTCTAATTAATTAACATCTTATAAAAGAAACATGTTTCTCTTTCCAGTGGCTGACCTAGAGGAGCTTTTTAGTAGACTATGGACTCAATGTCAGGAGTGCCAAGGCTCTCTTCATCAAGATGTGCTTTGCACCAGGTTAGATAAATGATCTGTCGTAATTTCTTTGTGACCTGCTTGTGTGGAGTTTTATTACATTCTAGTTATCATATTTGGCATGTTCCATCAATTTTCCTACAAATCTTGGATTGTCTAGTTTGAAATGAGTTACCTTCTTCCTTTCCCCTTTAGTTTTTTTCTTTTGCATTGTTGAAGTATTTGTTCTTTGGTTCCTGATGAATGTGCATATTTGGTCAGTCGAGATTGTCCAATATTTTATCGGAGAAAAAAAGCGCAGAAGGATATGGCAGAAGCGAAGATACAACTAGACCGGTGGAAATTCTGATCTCTGAAGAAGACTACATTTTTGAGAAAGCTACATTCAGGTGAATTGAAGTGTGATATGAGTATTAATTACCCAAGTGGTCTGATATGTTCATTGATGCCTTTCTGATCTCATTCGTATTCTGATCAAAGTTTCAATTGGACTGATCTTGATCGAGCTACTGCATACAGTGAATTTGAAGGCTTTTGGTAGAGGATTGATCTTGTCCAAGATTTTTGGTATCACACCTCATTTTCAAACAACCTGTTGGGAGAAACTATTTACTGGGAAAATTTTGTAGATAAAATGTTGTAACTATTAGATTCATTCTATACTTGTATGAATCTTTCTTCCTTTGTTAGAGTTGGGTAAATAATGATTTACAAAGATGTTGAAATAGCAAAATTTGCAGAAGTTTAAGTGAAGGGGAAAAAAGAAAAAGAGAGAGAAAACCTAGTGTAACAGAGGGAAGGTCTGAATCTTGAACTGGTAAGGTTTTTCAGTGCCTTCTCATTTTCTAACAACAAAAAATTTAACAAAACCATGGTTATTGCATAGGAAAAAAATGAAGTACAGGGGAAAAAAATCACAAAAGCATAAATTTCTTGTGTGCACAAAGTAAGTGATCCATTTCTGCAAATACTTTAAATTATTTGATAGAAACTCTGTACATCTCGCCTGAAGTTGCAACAATATTTTGAATAGACTACTTGCTGCCGTTGAACCCGACGAAAATATGCACAAAAACTTTTCACGAGCCAAAAGAAATATCATTAAGAAGACTTTGACAAGGCCAATGTAAACAAACATATCTCAGCATTGGGGCTATGAGTTTCAATCATAAAGTCGTAATCGAGTAGTAATAGGCTTTCGGCACAAGGGGCACGAAGACAAGGATGCGCCACAATCCCTGCATGTCTGCAAATTCACAGATACAATCACAATAATCTACATTTCCAAACAGAGATATTAGCCACTTGGGATAGAGAGAGGCTTACCAGATGACCACACCCGAAAGCCATGTCCTTTTGATTTGTCAAGCAGATGGGGCATACCTTGATTCAAGAAAACGAGAGAAAAGTTATAATAACAGAAACAAATCGCAATATAATACGTGGGTAGAATGAGGTGGAAAGTCACATGTTCAGCTGATGCTTCTGATCCAGCTGATTCCACGCTGTTGCTGATACGTGCAATCAACTTTGTAGCCTTATCTTTATCATGATCGATTACTGCAGGTGGCGGAGGGAGAAGTCTGCTAATACCTGTATTATATTTTCTTAACAAAGGAAAACACGACAACATTCACAACCTTGTTTCATTTGTTATTATGACATATATACATCTATTACCCATATAAAAGTGTGGATATTTTTTACAAAATATGGATTACCGAATATATTCCTATTATAAATTATTATTTAAGGTTATAATAGTAATTTAGGATTTTTATACTTAATAATTTTATATTAGAATTCTAACTAATTCAAAATCTTAAAGAATCCTATTATAGTTAGAACTCTAATATAAAAGTGTTATATATACAATATTTATATTATTTATTTACTTAATTTGAATTGATTTTCACGTGCAACGCACGTGATTAAAACTCGTACATACATATATACAACCATACACTCAAATCAATCCCTTACTCTTTATATTGGAGGGACAATGTAGCTCTATACTGAAGTGGAATTTCCATAAGAGCGGCTAGAGCGAATGCCAATTCCTTTTTAGCTGCATCCGTCTGCTCCGACATGATTTTCGTGAAGTTGACAAACTGTGGCGCCATAATGGATTAATTAGCAAGTATACATGCACTTTGAAGTAGAAGATGAAAGCTGCATTGCCACATATCACAAATAAAAAGAAATAATTTTTATATTACAAGATGTAAAACATTGTACCTGAAAATTGTCAAATGTTCGTTGAGGAATGTTATCGTCGAATTCTTTCATCGCATCCCACGGTCCATCCCCCACACCAACAAGAATGATTGAGAGAGGATACTCACTATATTTTACGTGCCACAGATTACATAAGGGAAGAGCAATACATCTCTACTCCATTAACTTAAACTAATAAAAAAACATGTTTACCTAGCAGCGACTATAGAATTGATAGTTGCTTGTTCTTGAGGACTTAACCTCCCCAGTAGTGTATCGGGGCTTCTAGTGACCTGATTCCACATCAAGTGTTTAATTTTTCCGATATTATTGAATTGCTTTGTGGTGAGAAACTAAGTGCATTACTATAATGAAGGAAACCTGCCCATCTGCAATAATAACAAGGACGTGATACTGAAAGTTGCTCTTTTCGACTATATCAACTGCAGCATCAATTACAGGTGCAAATGAGGTTGGGCCTGTATGTAAAGTAGCCACGAAATAATATAAGAAAACAAAATTTATTCAAAATCAATCTGATATTGCCTCTCAACTAATATTCTGTCTTTTAATTCTTGAAGCTAGTAAGTTTTAACTACATGATTGATGAACATTAATTGACTATTATAGGCTGTATATATGATTGATTACCTGATAAATTCAAAAGTGGAAGAATTTCTTTATATCGTGCAAGAGCTTCCTCAAATCCATTACAAGGTCGATGATCAGAGTAAAAGCTGAATACATACTGATCATGTGTTGTTGCTGGAAAGAGAATATAAGTCATCCGCTTTGTATTTAGATCATTGAAACAAACAAACACACACACACACAAAGGACAAAGAAAAACCAACCATCTCCAAATCCTAAACAAGGTATCAAATTGTCTTCATCAAAGGGAGACAAAGTTCTTCCAATAATAGAAATGGCTTGCTCATACGGGTTAGGGGTGCTACCAATCGCATGGAGGCTTTTCCGGTTAAAAGAATACTTTCCTAAAACCATGATCGAGTCAGTTTGTTCTCTCTTCACTGATCAAGAACCCCAAATATAAGCAATGAATTTATCTAAATGAATCCACCTGTCCATTCATTACTCTTGGTGAAATCAATTCCAAGGATTAGATTTGACGATTCCAGGCCAGCTTCTCTTAACGAATCAATAACCTGCAAACATGTTTATATCTTTACAGTCTTCAAAACCAACTTCACAAGCTATTGAGAGAAATGGTACCTCGTCCAAAGCGTTGAAGTTGTCAGGTATGTAAGAAGAGTGATGTTTCCTCCTATAACTAGTGTTTGTTGTCGAGGTTTGTGGATGTGGTGGGGTGTGAGTGTGATGCTGAGAAACGGTGTGCGTTGAACTCGTAGCATGTTCTGAAGGTTGAGGTTGGTAGCCACTATTGACTGAGTATCCCCCATACAAAGCCGGTTGGCGTGAAAAGTTTTCGTACGCCTCATCAGGTGACGATTCACTGTTCCCCATATGTTGACTTAATAACAAGAGAATATCTGCATAAATGAGTATGAGGTACAGATATGTCCCAAATCTCAACCTAAAATAACAAAGACTTGATCTGAGAGCTCTGAATCCTATGATACATTCAATAGAGTCGACCATGATAGTCGCAAATAAGAATTCTCTTTTAACTATTCATATAAGAGGAAGTAAAGAAAGGGTAGGCAATGAGTTGCTAGTTTTCATGTTGTCTACAAGTTGAGATCAAGAATCAACACTAAACCAGCAATATCCGATTTTTAGTTGCTTAGTTTTTCATGGCATCTAAGAGTCGGATTTGCATCATATCGAACAACTAGATAATTTCTGGTATACAAAAAAAAACAAGACCTTTATTTCTAGTAAGAACCACTAATTCTTGTACAGAAAATAATCCTTGTATATAATTATTACTCATTGCACAACTTAAATTAACAAGGGCCAGTAATATGAGAGTGGAAATGGCTAAAACAGAACCGAAAATTAGAAACAAAATAGAGGCCTGTGCCCGCAGGTCGCGCACACGCCTGAGTCCCAAAGTTCAAAGTTTGATCAAATTTGATTTGCACCTCGCACACGTGAGAGAAAGCTTTCTTGCCAACCATTCTTATCTCCAACAAAAGTGAAAAACAATATAAACCAATGAAAGTAGTTTCATTTTCCCGAAAAACACACTTCCAAGGCTCCCAAGCATTTAAAAATGGATCCAAAGTCATCACTTCGACCCACAATTTCTCATTCACCCATTAAATAATTTTGCGCAAACTATATATCGTCTCGAACCTCTCTCAGAGGAGAACACGTTCCAATGACTTGTTTCCTAATTTGGGTATGGGACCCACATGAAAAGTTGCCCCATAAAGAGCAGAAAATGCAGATTTTTCCAACACATTTCTGCTACACATCAACAACAGTGTCAAGATAATAGTCAATTGTTGGTTATATGTTTCTATTCTATTCAATGCCAATTACTTGTGTGCTCAAAGTCGATTCATTCTAATCTCGGATTATTTACTTTACCCCTTTATTTGCTTGCACCAATTTAGCTGCACAACTCAATTGAATCTTGGTGAAGCAGATAGCTGATAGTAACTCAATTCAATTTACTTCACTACCAGTTAAACTCCCTTCTATCAGATTATTTGAAAATATAAATCAACCCACAAAATAAAACCAGAGAAATATTTATGGCTCATCCAAGATTACAAAATCAGAGCTTTAATCCCTTTAAATTGAAACAATTACAAACCATGCAAACAAATAAATCAACATATGAAGGCCAAGAAAAATAGCAAGAATTGACACACACATACACACATATACCCCAGAGAGAGAGAGAGAGAGACCCGGAGCTTCTTGTTGTTGATGAGTATGGCAAAAGGTTGAAATTTGAAAGGTTTACCAAAGTAGTTTCAACTTTGTATAGGTACTTTTTTTCCTTTTTCCTATATTTTCTGGTCAGAAAATGCGTGTAACTAACTCACTGTACAATATGTCAAAGATGAAAAGAGTCAGCGTCTCCCTATTTTATGCATAGTCTAATTTAGGCTGCTCTCTCTCTCTCTCTCTCTCTCTCTCCAAACTAACTGTACATTGTTGAGTGCACATCTTTCCCTCCATATCTGTACTTTCTTTCTCTAATCATCATAATCGTAAGATCACACTCATATGCAATTCTTTAATTTATTAATATATATTTGATTTATATTTTAACTTTTCCACTAATGTCACTAATTAGATTCCTTTATAAAATATTTTTTTCCAATCCCAACCAGAGGCCAATATAATAATCTAATAATTTGAACAAAATAATAAGGCCATAAATTTTTCAGAAAATTTTATAATTACATGATCCATTGATGTAATAAATATTTGATAATTCACTAGATTTTGATAAACTAATTTATACGTTAGGACATTCTCTCAATATACATATATATGATTTATCTTGTAATTTAAATTCTTGAATTTTATTCGTTATTAATTTGATACCATCTCCAGTTTTTATCTTCTTATTTGGAAGTTTTGAAGTTAATTTCTCAAATTACAATAAAAGTTATATAGTGTTGATACTATGAGAATATGGATCTTTTCACGTACGGTAATATGATACATATGTAATATATCGGCTTTTTGAACGGAATATTATAATTTGAAATTTGGTTTAATAAAATAGGGTGTAAAATGAAGAGATTATTATAATAAGTGAAGCCGCTACCACCGGTGGCAACTTTTGACATAAAATGACAGCTCTTGACATTAGCCATACTGTGGTGGCGACTTCATTAATATTAGGAGAGCGAAAATAAGATTTTAAATTCATTAATTATTAATAATTTTTGGATTTTAAAATTAATTTTTTATTAATTTTAAATTCTCAAAATTATGCAATAATTTGCAAATTTAGTTTGCACTTTTTTTTTAATTTTTTTTTATTGATGATTGGATAATACATAGGCTTTTTTAACACAATATTGTAGTTTAGAATCGTTTTTAAATAAGTGTAGTGGAAAATGGCTGGCGACTTTTGATAAAAGTGACGACCTTAATTATTTTAATACTAGTTCGGTGGCGACCAACCTTAATTTAATAATATGTTGTAAAGTTGATAGATTGTTAGGAGTGTCCTGTAATTCAATCTTGCTTAACGAAGTTCCTGCTCGAGGATCAGTAGAGTGGACGTAGAAGGATTACACCACCTTTGAACCACTATAAGCCATACGTGTTTTATTGCTTTACTTATTTGTGCATTTACCTTCTGATCTTACATATCTCATATTCATCAAACGTGTTTAAAAGAAGCATATTGAGAAAATCAGCCTTGAGTTATAAAAGTTATATTTTTTCCGCTGCGTATAAAACTCTAAATTACAGCGTGCAGTACTGCATCCAAGTGCTCTAAGCAGTAACAATCTGAGGCTGCAAGTTCAAGTAACTTGCAGAGTAGAAAAGTTTTTCATTGATTTGCAAAATTGACCAAGGTTCATTCACCCCCTCTCTGAACCTCAGACACCACTTGGGACCAACAATTGGGGCTTAACTGCAAAATCCATAATTATTGAAAATTCATTTTGATCCCAATAGTTATAAGTATTACATTATATACCCTTAAGTTGATGAAAATATGTTTTAAGCACCTTAAATTAATGAATAATGATAACAAACCCCCAATTATGTTGAAATTACATATTGTACCCTTAAAACTTGATGATATTATGTATTGTGTATTAGAATTGTTTGATTGTTTAAATGACCTTAGAATATGTTGAAATTACAAAAATACAAGAATACCTAAGAATTGTTGAAATTATATTTTATTACCCATAATTGGTTGAGATTATAAAACGAACCCTAAATATTACAGATATTGTTTTCGAGAATTAATATATATAGGAAATAATGAATTAGATCCAAACTAATGAATTAGGTTATAAATTAACCTTAGAGATATTATAATAATTAAAGTAGGTACAATATAATAGTTATATTAAATCTAGGTTTTTAAAACCCTAGATTCACGTCTCGTTAACCCATAACTCTTGGGAAATTATAAATATGGACCTTATGTTTTGATCTTCATAATTTAATAAATAAACCAAAGACCTAATTATAAATATTAAACATTTAAATAAATTTCCCCATATTGTCAAAAAAATGATATAATGATCTTAATTAAATTATGAACTTTACAATTTAAACCTCAAAGTTAATATCAAATTAAATATCAAAGTAAATATCAAATTCAATCCTCGTAAACAATAATTAACTAAACATGTTATGAAATTAATTATATTTCTTAAATTAACCTATAATTTCAGTTAATTGAATTCATTTTTATAAATTAAACTTTATAGTTAATCTAAATACGCAATAACCATAAATATAGTCAAATTTCCTAATATTTAAGTTAAATCATAAATTATATAATTAGATTTTTTAAGATTATTTTAAAGGTTTTCAAGAATTAATTTAAGCCAAAAGCTTTATAATTTACTTATCTAGAATTATTTTCAAGTCTTCAATATCTAACCCAAATCATAATCTTATAATTTAATTTTCCTGGACTAAGCTAAGTCTTTCAAGATTTAATTAAAGTCTAATTAAGTTTTCTAATATTTTTAGTAAACACATTTTCATCACAAATTCACCTAAACCCTATATTTACTTTAAAATCATTTATTTTATTCTTAAACCACAATATCATCGGATACATGTTCCAACTGATCAAAGAAAACACTAAAGGAAATATTTAATTATTAGAAACCTTAACTTACGAATTTACAACTAGACAAAGTACTAAGATATTTTTAATGTTCGATATAGGAAATGAGGAAAAATGAATATGCTCGACAAATTATGAATAGAAGCTTCAGTTTTCGAAGGTGGGGGTAAATTCTTAATACGGTATTTATATTGTTTCAAAGTATTTAAAATATGAAATCTTTTACTTGATTGATGTGAGGTCGATATACGTGTGCTATGAGATGAGAATGCGATTGATGAATGATTGAAAGTATGTGATGGATTATGATTGTTCTCGGAATGTGAACATTTTACTGTGAATGCAAATGTGAAGAGGATGTGAAGTTGATATTTGCATATGTGCAAATAAGATGTGTTTTCGTGGCAGTTGAGAACTGCAACTAAGTGTTGTGTTAAATTAATGTGCTTTCATGTGTATATTTGATATGTGTATGTGTGAAGTAATTATGTGTGCATGTGCATGCGTATGCAAGACAGCTACGACTCGTATATGATGGCTGATCACCGTACCAGGACGGCTAAGACCCACATATGTTTCCAGGGCGGCTAAGACCCGCATATGTTTCTAAGACGGCTAAGATCCGTAAAAATGTTTTCACGACGGCTAAGAATCGTAAAATGCTTTCATGGCGGCTAAGCACCGTAAATTATGTGAAAAGTGATGTTTGAATGTGAATGATGGATTATATATTTCCAGGACGGCTAAGACCAGCATATGTTTCCAGGGCGGCTAAGACCCGCATATGTTTGCAAGAAGACTAAAAATCGTAAATGTGATAATGAAAGTGATATGTTCGAATGTGAAGGATGATTGATTTGAGATGGATGCTTACATTTTAAAATGATTTAAGTCACGTGATTGAAATGATCTATTTTCTACCGTTTTTATTAAAAGACAAACGTCTTACGAAAATCTGTTTTATGTGATAAAATGGTGTTTTGGCATGTGTGTGTAAAATCTTTTAAAATTATTTTATGTCATCCCGAGTTTCCCCACCCCACTGAGTGTACTTTTGTCACTCACCCCTCTTTTTTAAAAATGTTTTCAGTTTAGGGATTTTATGACGTGGGGTGCGAGCGGTGGATGCTGGTAGCCGATGATCAAAGGTTTCACAAACTTTCTATTTAAAATGATTAATTTCATGAATTTAAGAAATGTATATTTTATAATTATTCTTGATTTTATTTATCTTTATTCTATTGAAAAAGAGAATTTTTTTTAGTGAGTAACATCTCGGTTAAATAATTTTTTTAAAAAGAATCGGGACGTTACAGCACGTATGATTACCTTTCTGGACGTAACATTTGAACTCTTTTGCAGTACACATTTCCAGCTCATGTGGACAAACTTCGATCTGCCTTCCCTCTTGTGCCGCCCATTCGTAGTATCTAGTGTTTTCTAAGAATGCCGGAAATACGCGTCGGATACACAAGGTTTGTCTCAATCGTTTTTGCCATTTCGAATTAGTCCAGGTCCATCTCATGCTATCGAAAAGAATGATCCGCATTTTTGGAATTTCAATTTCACAGGCCACCCAGTGTCCTTCCAAGTTGATGATCGTCAAAAGCTGCATGGTGATGGAAAAAAAACTTTGAGCTACCGAATTCAAAACAGTGTATACTATGCTGATTTATAATTGTAGCAAAATGATCCAAAAACTTACGGAGTCAATATCTTTCCACCACAGCTTCATGTCCTGCCATTTTGGCCTCTTTCCTACGACATATGGAATAAGTACCTCTAGTTGGTCCGCTGGAAAACTCTCCTTCAGTGGTCCTGCATATTTGGTCTTGTCGTCATCATTGCGGTAGGCCTCATTCCATATTGTCTCACATCTTGTCTGTATAAAAAATGATAAACGAAATCAAACAACACTTTGGATAAAAAAGGTGTTGTACAACTGAAATTGAGTTGGAGTCGTACAAAGAAATCAGCATCTATTATCTGAAACTTCGTCTTCAGCACATAATCGATGTCCCGAATACCAGCAAATGCGTGGTCACTCTGTAGAATGCCTAGGTACGCGTTAATTGCCTAATGAGGAGCACAATTTCCATTAGATCATGACCACTGAATTTCAAGTATATTATATATGGGGAGAAAAATGCAAATCATGAAAATATAAAATTAAGTAATCTCTAACCTCAACCGGCATGTCCTCCAGTGGATCCAAGAATGTGCTGAAGAATTCTGGACCTACGCCGTAACCTACTCCAACGTTACGCCTGCAAAATTTAAAAGTTGTGAATTGTAAACATTATCACGTACCAATGGTTTGAAATAAAAAGGTATTTATAGCACGAACTTACATTTCAGGCTCTTTATTTGAGAGCTTTGCAGCTATCCCGTCCCGAATGAACGCCTCTAGATCAGCCATTTGAAGGCCCAGTCTCTTCACATCATCTTGAAGAAATGGACTTCGGACCCATCGAGAATGTGTCCTCTCTCAAACGACTCGTATACCGGCACTTATCTCAGGGAAATCGGACATCGGTGACCCTCCAATCGATGATGACGATTCAGGTACAAAAGTCTCACAAGTAAATCTCAGTTCTGTTTGTATAGTGGGCATATCGGTTCCCCTCTCGAAAGGCACGGCAGAAGGTCCGTACTGTCCCCACATGGTAGTCGGGGGTGCCACAGGAGTACACCACTCATTCGCTCCCTGTTCTTGTGGATAATACTCGGATGCAGGGGGATAATAAGACTCATGGAATGAGGGACGAGAGTCGAAGAATGACCTCAGCTGATCTTCAATCATTCGGAATCGCTAGCTCCAAACGTTGCGACTCCTCCCGAACGCGATCATCCAAATATCCATGAAGGTCATCGAACTACTGTCCAATATAAGTCCTCATCTCTGTCCACTGCGTCTGTGATGTGTTGTCATGCGTAGTACCAAATTTTGGAAATGGGCAGAAGGGAGGTGGATCGGAGGGAGATGGCACGAAACTACTCGGTCTGGCATCCGAAATTCCAGTGATCTGTAGTACTTCAGTGGGCTGCGTCTCAAAATAAGGATATTCGTACCCACACGGTTCTACATCAAAAAGTTCGGGTGTATTAGTGGCTTCTCGAGACGATTGCACCCCACCTTGAAATGTGGCGTCTAAGGTCCTCCTCCCCAAAACAGGACTTGAGGACGATGGACCCGCTTCATTCGGTTGAGGTCTCGACCTACGTGGGCGTCTAGTCACATCAGTCGGGTCTCCTACCGCGTCTTCTCGTCTCAAATTGCACCCCCTCGGTCAAGTCTTGCTCAATTCCTCGTCAAAATGGCTGACACTCCTCTTCAAAGCTCGGAATGAGCGACTCCAAACAGTGCACCTGGTTCAACCACATATCTTGCAGTTACTGTAAAGTCACAACAATCGTAGTATAAAAAGAGAGAACACCTCATTTCGAAAATGATAATTAAGTAATTGAATTCATATTACCTCTCCAGACAGTGCATGTGTAATATCTGTAGTGGATTTTTCAGTCGACCACTTCAACATTCTAGGCAGGTGAAGTCGAGTGTCCAATCGACGTCCAGCTATACTTCCAACGACGGGAATCGCCTCGTACGCCCAAACCTAGGCAATGCAAGGTGAACAACCGTTAAATACATAAGTATAGGGAATGAATTCAACAAAGAATAATCATATACAACATATTACTAACCAGTAGAGTAACTGTAAATCCGTAGAAATGGTACATGGGAGTCTTGTTTGTCACACTTCGATCTGCAATCTCGTGGGGAACTCTATCCATCGACTTCAGCAACGTAAGAAATGATAATTCCCCCCACGAAAATGAGTCCCATCTCTCGGGCTGCTCAACTAAGACCCACACCCATGGATCCACATAATTTTTACGTGGATCGACACCGAGTATGATATAGTACAAAATTAGAATTTTTGAAATCTTAACCTCGTCTTCTTCACTCTGATGAAAGGATCCTTCTTGAATTTTTTTTCGAAGGTCCTGAATAGTGACATGGGCCGATTCGGCGTGGACTCTATAGTACACTCCTCCTTCAGGTGGATGCTGGACGCCGGAATCACCAAATCTAAGCCCGGTGATCAAAGCGAACTCTCTCCTCGAGAAACGACACAATCTTCATTCTCGACCAATGAGGAACCATCTCTCGTGGACTGGCCTATTATCATTCGACACTTCTAAGGACATGAAAACATGCAACATCGACATGCATATTTCGGTGGAGCTCTCCCACCTTAGAAAATATCCAAAACTAGTCACAAGAAAATTGACTACACATTCTCGATCGTGCGCAAGCAACTGTGTCTTTATATCCTCAATCACACACAAACGAAAATACCCATTGATATATGCCAAACGACCCTGACAAGACGGACGAACCCACTGCAAAACTCCTACAAGATAGAAAAAAAATTCCAGTTAGTCATTATCATTTAGAAAACCATACAACACATTTGCGAGTACTCTATAGCATTAGTACATTTTGAAACCCTAAATTAACAATGTTTTGAAAGTGCCAACCTATTACATCAAAATACCTAACGTTAATTAATATAGAAAATTGTTGGAAATGTAATGATAACTGTAGCGTTCGAAAATGTCAATAGTAACATTTTTTGCTATAACATTTCTAAAATTATTGGTCTCAAATTTTGGTACTAAATCACAGTAACTTCGAAAATTATTAATTACCAAATCGAAAATGACATAATGACGGTTAGCTATATTGATGTATTAATAATTTTTCCAATTTTGTGAAGTGATCTAAGTGCTCGATTTTAACAACAGTGCCTAAACTATAGGCTAAATGTATTGTTGGGATATATCTATTTATTCGGAAATTTGAGCTATTTGTCACATTTGCTAATTTTTAAACTATATTAATGTATTAATACTAATTCAACTAATTCGCAAATAGTCGAAAGTGCAATGATAACCCTAATTGTCGAAAATGTCTAATAGTAACATTTTATTTCTTAATCACAGAATTTTCAAGGTGTCTATTACTAAATCATATTTTTTTTCGAACATTTCAAAGAAATTTTGAACATTTCTAAATTTTTTTTCCAAACATTTCTAATACTACATCACATTGTCGAACATTTTTAAGTTATTTCTAAATATGTAATACTAATTAGCAAAAAACCAAAACATGTAATAGTAACCCTACTTTTTCTGACATTTCTAAATCACATTTTTTTTCGAACTTTCGAAAATGTTTAATACATGTTCAACTTTTTCGAAAATTATTAAAACATTCCCTAATTATGAGCTAATTGATAATTACTGAAAATGAACCCAATTCAGAAAAGAACAGAATTCCAGAAGATTACATTCCAGCATAATTTTTGAAAATTCGCCTAAACATTCTTAATACTTATTCGAAAATTATGAGCTAATTATTAAGTTCAGCAACTGCTAATTATTAATTTCAGCAACTGCTAATACAAATAAACATTCTTAATACTTATTCCAGCAACTGCTAATGCATGAAAATTCAGTCAACATTCATACTAAATTTGGTAAATTTATGCAACACTAACAAGAGGTTTTCCATTGCAAGCTTGCGCACTAAATTTTGTTCGAAACCTGTTATCATGCTCAACATAATTTTGATGAAATAAAATACTAAACAAACAACATAGCGCATACCTGGCCCTCCATTTCTTGAATCTTCAATCGAGTTGGATGGATGAGTTGAAATGAAGATTATTTTTTGTTGAGATTGAATGGTGGTTGGGGAGAAAATGTCGAAAGTGATGGTGAGGCAAAATGAGGATGTGTGGTTGGGAATAAAAGATTCTTTCAATTGCACTAAGGATAGTGGTTGAGGAGGGCTTTGTTGGGATTTCAATATTTAGATTTTGATGAGACAAACCAAATATGTAATAGGAAGTTTTGAGTACCCCATTTTCACATTGTTTAAGTGAATAAATAGACTAGAATTGAGTCTTGAGCCAAGTATTGAAATGGAGGTTAAAAGAGGATAAAGCTGCATCTAAGCTTTAAGGGAAGATATCGCTGCAAGAAGGCAGGATACAATATCGCTGCAGAAAGGCAGGATACAGCATAGCTGGAAGAAGAAAGGAACAACAAAGTATAATTAAGGCTGAACTTCGATACATCAAAGCAAGAAAGAACGGCGTGCAGCAACGCTGTAAGAAAAGGATACAGGAGTACTGCTAGAAAGAAGTTACAGCAGCACTGCCAGAAGATACTGCAATCAGGTCTAAGATACAGCAGCACTGAAAGAATGCATCAGCTGCATAAGGACCTAGGATACAGCGCAGACTTACAAGTCAGTTAAGTAATACAGCGCCAACTACAAGACGAAGTATCCTGCAAATCCTAGAAAGGATAAATACAGTACGAGAAATGAAGATTCAAGCAAGAATAATAGAGCCGTTCAAGAAAAAGTCAAAGTAGCAGACACGGAGCCAATGAGAAGATGCCACATGGACTGACGCGCTGCAGAAAGCTGCGAGCCGCAACTGCCGCATTAAATGCTCCGAAAGGAAAAGTCAAGTCGCATTAAATGCGAACCATACTTTGGCCAGGCTACTTCAAATTCAAAAGAGGATGTCTCCTTCAACGGACATCTTCTCCTACAAGTATAAATAGAGGTCGAGGAGAACTGAAGCTGGTTACTGATACTGTCACTGTTACTAAGAACTAACATCCATACGCAAAAGTTTCAAGCTGACAAAATTTCAAGCATTCAAGCCAACAGTTTCAGTCACTTAACCTATCGAAGTGAAGCAAGTTCAAGCTGAAAGTTTCCCTACGGATTCAGAAGCTCACTTCGAAGCACAAGTTGAAGAAAACCTTTTTATCCTTTTAACCTTGTTGTTGTGTGCTTAGGTTGTTTTAGTGGTGTCAAGCAGTTGATAGGAGAAATCCTTGCTGTTTGTTTAGTTGTCTAAGTGTTAGGCAGCTTCCCTGTGTGGGAGTATAGAACCCTGTGTGGGTTAGCCTTTGAAGTTTGCAGTTGCTGTGTGTACGCTGGACTTCAGTAGGTGGTATTGCTTTGTAAAGTTGATAGATTGTTAGGAGAGTCCTGTAAATCAATCTTGCTTAACAAAGTTCCTGCTCGAGGAGCAGTAGAGTGGACGTAGAAGGATTACACCACCTTCGAACCACTATAAGCCATAAGTGTTTTAATTGCTTTATTTATCTGTGCGTTTATATTCTGCATATTTATCTGTATCTTATCTTAAAATGTTTTGAAAGAAGCATTCTTGAGAAAAACAGCCTTATGTTTAAAAGTTTATTTCCGCTGCGTACAAAACTCCAGGTTACAGCGTGCAGCACTGCATTCTAGCGCTGCAAGCAGTAACCATCTATCGCTGCAAGCTCAAGTAACTTACAGTGCAGAACGGTTGTTTTAAAGATTCTGAAAAATCGATAAAGGTTCATTCACCCCCCTTCCTCTGAACCTCGGACACCACTTGGGACCAACAGGCTTCATTTTTTATCAATAAGTGAGGTGGGATCAACGAAAATGACATGTGAATACAAAAGTGACATGAGCAAGCTTAGTATTAATCTATTGCCTAAATGACAAAGACCTTGGCTATATTTGCCATGCATTTGTCAAATCATAATATTAAATTTTGCTAGTAAATCTAATTTCTTTTTCTACACATATTTGGTCAAATAGTAGAATGGTACATTAGGCAATCTTGCATACAATTAGGTCATGCATATTACAATGAAATGGTTTTGTGGAAAATTAGGGTTTAGTTAATTAGGAAAAAATGTTATCCTGTTGGGTTTAGTTAATACGAAAATTAGTGTTTAGTTAATTAGCAAAAAATGTTATCCTTTTGGGTTTAGTTAATACGAAAATTAGGGTTTAGTTAATTAGCAAAAATTGTTATCCTTTTGGGTTTAGTTAATACGAAAATTAGGGTTTAGTTAACACAAAAATTAGGGTTTAGTTAATTAGCAAAAATTATTATCCTTTTGGGTTTAGTGCAATTCAAAAATTAGGGTTTAGTTAATACGAAAATTAAGGTTTACAATGGAATGTAATGTTCGATTACTGTAAATGGTGATATTACGCAAAAAATGGTTTTTAGAAAATTAGGCTTTTGTTAATACGGGAGGGCCGGCTTCAAAAAGTGAATGAGTAGTTGTCCCCCACCTCTCATTTTTTCAACCCCAATATTGTATATATGCCACACATGAATTTTCAACCCACCACTGAAAAAGTGAATGAGAAAAGTCACATCTGTGCCTAATACTGTATGCACAGAAGATTATACTTTTGATGTCTATATAAGGTTGCATAAGAAGGATAAATAGAGGACGCCTCAAATTTTCATCTCAGATACAATTAGTGCAATTTTTTCAGTGTGGATTAGGCCGTGCAAAACTCTTTCGAATTTTCAGTAAACAAAGTTCAAAGGTATGTTGCTTGGAATTGTCTGAATTATCATCCCTCTTTTCAACCCAATTGTTTTAATTTTGTCATTTTGAATTTTCGTTATTTATTGAATGTCCAATGTAATTGATTTAATCACCCATGTTAGTGTTTACATATTTAATCGGATCCCGTGTAGTCACATATTTATGTTTAAATTTAATATCCATAACAAAGTGCGTTCATGAATTTTGAAAAGTCACACCCATGTAATGCATCTATTATTTATAATGTAATGAATCTGTTATTTATAGCAAATTTGAATTGTGAATTAAATTATTATATTCCATAATATAATGCATTGGCTAAATTTTTTAGGTATAGTGTATTAAATCTAATGTTTTCTTGTTTATATTTTGTTACGACATGATCGTTCTTGTTTATTTTCTTTGGAATTTTATATGAAAGAACTTCATACCATGACATTTAAAAATAATTTTCTGTATTGGATGATATATTTACTAAGGGTCAAAAAAATATGCCTGCCATGTTGATTTTTCCTGAATGGACCCAAGAGTACTTTCTCCTGTAAAATAAATGTAGTTGAAATCATTGACATATATACAATTGCGTTTCAATTAAATCATTGAAATGGGATTAGAAAATAAATATGGCAAATAGACCGCTTCATATTTGTACATGTCAAATATGACAACCAAAGACATATATTTCTCACATCCTGACATTTGAAAATTATTCGTAGAAAGAGATTATAATTTTCTGATTTCAGCCATTGTATTAATTTTTTGATCAAACGTATGAAATTATGAGTTTCGTATCTGTAGTGGTTTGGTTCGGGGGTCATTGGGTTGGGTTAGAGTACAAAAACGGTTCTCACGAGCAACTACACCTTCAAAGAATTTCATTCGCTGATCTTTTAAAGTCAGTCCATGGAGTTATATGTGCTGACCTGAATAGTTGGAGATATGTGATCCGTTTTTTAGCGGTGTTAAATGAAATAGTGAGAAAGAAAAAAATTAGGAGTGATTCGGATCTGGAACAATTATTGTCTGTAAGCAGTGAGTGTCTCGTCATTTATGTTTCCCTCAAACCTACAGTGTTTGGAGGTCCAGAATGCGTGTGGTCGTCACCATCGCACAATATCAGCTCTGTAGGGGCGCCATCAGGAGTATTCGACCATAGCACATGCTCATATCCTTCATTTGAGATTCCCGACCAGTTCTCGAGCCATGTAAATGTTCCCCTTGGTCTACAGAATGATGAAACGTTCTTATCAAAATGGGGTGTACCATGTGAAGACGGAGCTACACAAGCAACGACATCATCACAGGATCAGTGGGCATCCTGGCATTCATCTAATGGTCGTGCGGACCTTACATCAGATTGGGGGGTCGACTATATCGATTTGAATAGGTCTCCTCCCACTAATGATGTTAATGAGTCTTATTCAGTTGAAGCAGTCCCACAAACACGTGAACCACATAGCGGACCCGACGAACTGTACTCTGATGATTGTGGTAATTTTCTACCGAACTATTAGTTACTGAATAATATGTTCAACGTTTTTCTTGAAATTATCTATATCATATTTCAGGTTCGTCAAATGAGGAAGATGAATCAGCCCCAACAACAGCTGAAAATGATGAATTTGAGCTAGATGAAGATGTCGAGAATACTTTGGATGAGGAGCAACGACAGGCGTATGAGGAATTCTTGATCTACATTAGGAGACCAGAATGGTTTATTCCAGAAGTACCTTGTGATGAGTCAGAGCCTACCCTAGACAACGAGTCGCGCGAGCATGCCACCTTGAGAAAATAAAGCACTTTTGGTAGTAAGTCTGAGTTGCAAAATGCAGTAAGTTTGTACCATTTGGAGAATCTCGTTGAGTACCATGTGGATCGTTCTGATAAGACCAGATGGTATGTGAAGTGTACAAAAACAAATTTCCCATTCATATTGAACGCACATGAGAAATTTGGCATCTGGAAAATTTCGAAGGTTGTTTTAAAACATACATGTTTAAATGATTGAACAGCAGTGCGTCTTGGCGACTTAGTGCAGCAGTGATCGGGGAGTACTATGCTGACATACTCAGAACCGAAAATTCCAACCTTGGTCCTAGGGCCATCATATCAGAAATAAAAGATCGACATGGTGTACATGTGTCTTACAAGGTTGCATTGAAAGCAAAACGCCATGCTATGAGGGTTGCATACGGTGATCCAAAAAAGTCATTTGCTTTGCTCCCAATATATTTGGACGTCTTGAAAGTATCTAATCCTGGGACATATACAGCTTTGGAAACACATGGTAATGGAAAATTCAAATATGTGTTCTATGCACTTGCAGCCTTTATTCATGGATTTCTGAACTATTCACGACCCGTTATAGTTGTGGATGGGTGTCACTTGAAAGGTCAGTATAAAGGTGTTGCGTTTGTTGCAGTGACCCAAGATGGGAACGATCAAATTTTTCCATTGGTAGTTGGTCTAGGAAATGTGGAGAATGATGA
Source organism: Scutellaria barbata (assembly GCA_028654395.1). Classification (NCBI taxonomy): domain Eukaryota; kingdom Viridiplantae; phylum Streptophyta; class Magnoliopsida; order Lamiales; family Lamiaceae; genus Scutellaria; species Scutellaria barbata. Next base: position 10,551,255 of record CM053650.1, read on the forward strand.
GTCTTGGACCTGGTTTCTGAAACATCTTCGTGAAGCATTTGGATGCCCAGATCAATTACTAATAGTATCCGATCAACACGTCAGTATCAGCAATGACATCAAGACAGTGTACCTTGATGCGGCCCATGCTTTATGTTGTTTTTATCTACTGGCTAGACATGGAACACATTTGGTAGAACTTTTCAACAAAGCTGCATTTTGTTATCAGACGACATTCAAAATCAATTATGTTGAGCACTGAAAATGCCTAAACAAGCGGGCGACCCAAAGGAAAACAGATTCCTTCTGCCCGATGCGGAAGATGCAGTCGATGCGGCCGTACAGACCACAATAGAGCAAGATATACCGAACGCGTGCCCATGCAGTACAATTATAGAGATGACGAAATCGCTAATGAACACATTGGTGACTGCAGCAATGAAGGCATGCGAAGGTTGAAAAAGAAATGTTCGGTTTGCAAGTCAGAAAATCATACAAGAAGAAAGTGCCCAATTTATTTGGCTTCAACGACTGAGTAAAAAAATCATTTTTTGTTAGTTATGTCCAAAACACTATTATTAAATAATTATTAATTTTTCGAGCATACTTTGTTAGGAAATTTCATAAATTGCATAATTAGTGTTCGAAGATAATTAATTAAAGTAATATAAAATTAGTAATAGAATTTCACTATAGTTTTCGAAAAGTACCTCTACTGTTTGTAAATTACTAATGTTCGGAATTGTTCGTAAATTACTAATGTTCGGAAATTAATACTAGTTCATAACTAATGTTCCAAAATTAATAAAAATGTTATCGAAACTTAATTATGCAATTTGATCTCAAATTAATAACAATGTTTTGGAAACTTAATAACAATGTTATGATTATTATTAGTTTTGAAAAAAGGTTTTCGAACATTATTGTTAAAGTTCGAAAATTATAATCTTCCAACTTTATTAATAATGTTTTCGACAATTTATTATTAATGTTTTCGGAAATTAATAATAGAATTATTTAAAAATAAATAACAAAGTATGCCTAAATAAATTAATTAATAAATAAATAATTAATTAATAATAGTTGTCAATGAATAAAATACTATTAAAAGTGCATGTCCAAATTTTTGAAGAATAACAAATTAAAGTTTTCGAACAATGCGAAAGTAGAATTTTCGAAGATTAAGTGTAGTACACTAATTTCAAAAATAAGTAATGCAATTTCATGCTTAAATTAATTAATAAATAAATAATTAATTAATATTAGGTGTACATGAATAAAATATTAATAAAAGTGCATGACATAGTTTTCGAACATTAACACAACCTAATTTTCGAACATTAAGAAAACAGAGTTTTAGAAGATTAAGTGTAGTGCACTAATTTTCGAAAATAAGTCATACAATTTCATGCATAAATTAATTAATAAATAATTAATTAATTAGTGTCAATGAATAAAATATTATTAAAAGTGCATGAAATATTTTCGAACATTAACAAAACCTAATTTTCGAACATTAAGAAAATAGAGTTTTCGAACAATAAGTACAGTGCACTAATTTTTCAAAAATAAGTCACTGTTGGTTGCATAAATTAATTAATTAATAAATAAATAATTAATAATAGTTTTCGAACATTATTAATTATTTATGATTAAAATATGATTAAAAGTGCATGACATAGTTTTCAAACATTAAGAAAAATGAATTTTCGAAGAATAACAAAAGTCAATTTTCGAAGATTAAGTGATTGGATAATTTTCAAAAATAATTTTCGAAAATAAGTCCAGTCTAAATTAATTAATAAATAAAAAATTAATTAATTAATTAATAATAGGAGGCAATGAATAAAATATTATTAAAAGTGCATGTGTTTATTTTCGAAGATTAAAAAAATCATAGTTTTCGAAAATTAGGTCAATTCACTAATTTTTTAAAATAAATCCAGCTTAAATTAATAAATAAATAAATAATTACTAATAGGAGTGAATGACTAAAATATGATTAAAAGTGCATGACATAGTTTTCGAACATTAACAAAAATGAATTTTCGAAGAATAACAAATGTCAATTTTCGAAGATTAAGTCATTAGATAATTTTCGAAAATAAGTCATGCAATTTCATGCCTAAATTAATTAAAAAATAACTAAATAATTAATTAATAATAGGAGGCAATGAATAAAATATTGTTAAAAGTGCATGTCTTTATTTTCGAAGATTAACAAATAATAGTTTTCGAAAATTATGTCAATTCACTCATTTTCAAAGACTAAGTCATTGCACTAATTTTCGAAAATAAGTCATGCAATTTCATGTCTAAATTAATTAATTAATAAATGAATAATTAATTAATAATAGGAGGCAATGAATAAAATATTATTAAAAGTGCACGTCTTTATTTTCGAAGATTAACAAATCATAGTTTTCGAAAATTATGTCAATTCACTAATTTTCGAAGATTAAGTCATTACACTAATTTTTGAAAAAAAATCAACCTAAATTAATTAATAAATAAATAAATAATTAATTAATAATAGGAGACAATGAATAAAATATTATTAAAAGTGCATGTGTTTATTTTCGAAGATTAAAAAATCATAGTTTTCAAAAATTAGGTCAATTCACTCATTTTCGAAAATAAATCCAGCCTAAATTAATAAATAAATAAATAAATAATAATAGGAGTGAATGGCTAAAATATTATTAAAATAATAAAGTGCATGATATAATTTTCAAACATTAACAAAATAGAATTTTCGAAGAATAAAAAATGGCAATTTTCGAAGATTAAGTCATTAGATAATTTTCGAAAATAAGTCATGCAATTTCATGCCTAAATTAATTAATTAATGAATAAATAATTAATTGGTAATAGGAGGCAATGGATAAAATATTATTAAAAGTGCATGTCTGCATTTTTGAAGATTAACAAATCATAGTTTTCAAAAATTATGTCAATTCGCTAATTTTCGAAGATTAAGTCATTGTACTAATTTCGAAAATTATGTCAATTCACTAATTGTCGAAAACGATTATAATATATAGTTAATAAATTTATTTTCGAAAATAATTAAAAAAATTTATTAATATTGTAATAGTGTCACAGTCGTATATATGTTCGAAAATCATTAATTAATTAATAATAGTGTTTTTGAAAATAGTAAAATATTATTACTATTCTTGTGTCCAGATTTTCGAACATTAATCACAGTTTTCGAAGATTAGTATAACACATAATCTTCAAAAATTAATAACAAAGTATGAATAAATTAATAATTAATTAAAAATACTGTATTTGAAAACAGTGACGACATGACAAAATTAAGTAATTAATTAAAAATTGTGTATTCGCACATGAAAGTCAGCAAAATGACAATGTCAATGTGTCTCATCTCACATGGGCCCACAATTATCAATCGACTTTAAAAAAAATGGGTATTTTGGGCTCAAAATCTATATTTAGGGTCATTTAGGGGTGTATTACTATATCAATGGGTAAAATGAGATCAAAGTTTAAAAAAATGGGTAATTTGGGCCATTTTTCCTTATTATTTTCTTGGCCACCAAGTCAAAGAGGAGAGAGAAGTTTTAAAAAGAATTTGAGGGAGAGAAAAAAGATATTCACGTACAGGAGAGAGAAAAAAAGTATAGGAGATAGAAAAGGAATTCTAGAGAGAGAAAATCCTAGCGAGAGATATATATTTTTAATTTTGTACTTTAATTTGATGATGGATTATTCAACAATTTTTGTGGATTCAATTACAAAGATAATCGGCTAATCTTTCAATTTCGATTAGCAGGGATGTTTAAACCCATATTTCTTTTATGTTTTAATTAATCTCGTTTCCCCTTCTCGATATTTGAATGAAATTGATTATGTTATCTGTGAATATCGTTTTCGATTATTTGATGCTTGATTTAGACTGATCACCTAGGTTAAGTATTGATAATTGATTGCTAGAATCTTAAATCATAAATCCTAATTGTTGTGATTTAATTTTCATAAATGGTAAATTAGAGGTCGTGCATCTCTAGGGTAACATAATCCTAGATTATCGAATCGAGCTTGTGTATTCGGAGTCTAGTTCATCCTATCATCTTGGTAATTAATGCATTTAATGAATTAAATCTAGAGAGCTTATTCTAGGTTATTCAATTAAATAGAGTTAATTAGTGATCTTATCCTAATTTAACTAATCTTAAGAGACGATTCGGTTTAACAGAGCTTGTTGTTAGACTAGAGGTGATAATTCCATGATAATCTGAGAAAGGGGTGTTACATTGATTAAAACATAATTGAAATTGGGGGATAACTGAACTGTTAACCATATGCTTTTTATATATTGATTTCTTGTTTAATTCGTTTTCTAGCTTCATAAATAGTTAGTGATTTTCAATCATAAAAACTCCCAAACCTTTTCAGTTTCTTGAATTGAACATAGGTGACATAATTTATTCTTTACTCTCCGTGGGATCGACATCTGACTTGCCTTAGCTACCAGTTGGTTAGGTTAGGAAAAAAAATACACAATTTTATCGCCTAACGACGTGCGGTCAAATTTTAGCACCGTTGCCGGGGAGGGGTTTGAATTTATTGTGTCACCTTGTGTCTTTTCTTGTTTATTTATTAAAAAAATAAAAAAAATAAAAAATTTAAAATAGAAAAAAAAATTGGTTGAATTTCGCTGTTCTGCTCTATTTCTGTGTGTGCTTTGTTTTGCTTCACTTGTTGCTTTGTCTTGTTCTGCTCTATTTTTCTGGTGAGTCTGTTCTGATCGGCTCTGTTTTTCACACTGACAGATCCAGTGTGAATCGAATCTTCCAGTGTCAATATATGCAGGTTGTTCTTTGTGAATTTTCAATGTGTTATCATAGTTATTGAGAATCTCTTGTAAGTTGAGGATTAGAATCAAAGGAAGAAATGGATGCAAATCAAATGTTGAAGGAGTGTGCTTATACCGCATTTATTCATCAATCATTTTGCATTGATTATTCTGATGTTGATGTCAGTACAACTTTTGAGCTTGAATGTGAATTCATACTCTTATTATCTTTGTTTCATGGTTTTGCAGATGAGGATCCATATAAATTTTTGAAAGAATTCCACACTGTCTACTCAAGCATGAAAATGAAGACTGTAACGGAAGAGCAAATCAAATTGAGAGCATTTCCTTTTTCTTTGAAGGACTCTGCTAAAGATTGGTTATACTACCTTCCTTCGGGCTCTATAAATACATGGATTGAAATGGAAAGTTTCTTCTTAGCCAGGTACTTCCCTGCATCTATAGCGGTCAATATTCGTAGGGAGTTACTAGGAATTCGACAACAGCATGGGGAGATATTGCATGAGTATTGGGAGTGTTTCATGAAGTTGGAATCAAGTTGTCCACAGCTCAAACTCTCTGGTCAACTTACGATTCAATATTTCTATAAAGGACTATCTTTGATGGACCAACACCATATTGATGCAACTAGTGGAGAGTCATTGTTGGACAAAACACCATCAGCAGCAAGACTCCTTATCACTAGCATGGGTGCTGCCTTGCAACAATTTGACATCCGTGATTCTTCACTACGATTCGTAAATGAGGTAAATAACTCTACCATCAAAGATAGACTAACTAAATTAACTTTTTTTGTTCGTCAAACTGTTGCAGGTACTTCCTAGGCGAAGCCATGTCGTTTTTGCAATACCACTAACCATACCACAGATTCATGCCGAATTCTACTTGACTAAATTGAAGCTCACGCTAACGCTGTGGGAAGTGGAAACTACCAAGGAAGGAAGTATGACCCTTACTCCAACACGTACAATCCGGGTTGGAGGGATCATCCAAATTTGAGATGGTAAATCAACAAGGAATTTCAAATGGAGAGAATAATCGGCCCCCTCAAATCTTGAAGAATCCAAATCATCGGGAGCAAGCATCCGAACAAAATTCCAGCCCTTTATTGGAAGATATGTTGAAGACATTAACTTCCAACACAATGCAGTTCCAAAAAGATACCCAATCGAGTATTAGGAGTCTTGAGATGCAAATGAGCCAATTGGCGACGACCGTGAGTCGTTTGGAGGCCCAAAATGGAGGAAAATTATAGTCTCAACCAAAGATAAATCCAAGGAATGTTAGTGCAATAACTTTAAGGAGTGGGAAGCAGCTGGAAGAAATCAAAAAGCCTCAGAAAATTATGAAAAATGAGGAGGAAGAGAATTCTGCCGAACAGCCTGACACTGGATTACCTAGTGTGAAACCGACATCCAGTGTCAAACCGTCAGACTGTGAGAATCTGGTAAAACAACCAAATTTTGTTCAGTTTAATATTAATCCTCTTCATCTTTCTTGTAGAGTGAATAAATTGGAGGACAAAAGAAAGCATGTTGAAGAAGTATTCGTATTGGATGAAGTTCATACACCTTCTGAAAAACTTCTTAGCAAATTCTCAAAGTTCAAAGCAATAAAAAGGATAAAGCTCAATGGAGTAGAGGACATGGCAGTTTTTTATGTGCCTTCGTTGAGACCAATTCCAAAACATCCTTGTTCATTTGGTGATTTCTATTCCACACTTTTAATTTTTACTCTATTTCCTTGCATTTAAGAATCGTGTTTTGTCTATATCTTGTGTTATGATTTGAGTTGCTTAGGGACAAGCAAGGTTCAAGTGTGGGGAGATGGGGAGGTGTTGCATAATTGATGAAGTGTGGAGTAGATCACATATTTTGCATATAGTTTCATTTAGGTTCATATAGTTGCATGTAGTTTTTTTTTATTTTATCTTAGTTAGATTGAACGTTTACTTACTTTAGCACGTTTAATTTTTATTTTCATGCCTACATATAAAAAAAATAAGAATTGTTGAGTAAATGAGTTTGCAATGATGATTCGAGTGTTGTTTATTATTTCTGGAAAATCATTTATGTGTTGAATGAGGTGTTGCTGAGCATTGCTTTGTATTGGTTAAAATTGCTAAATGATGTTTTGGGAAATTGCTGTTAGATGTCACATAGGATAACATTGGTTTGAGAATTGATCTGTGACGTTGAGTTGATTTGTTTTGCTTACCTATGTCTTGAAATGTACTTTTGAGTCCTTGATGGAAGTAGTCTTGATTGAAATTTTTGAAGGATTGATCACTTATGTTGAACTCCCTTGGTTGGAAAAAAAAATTGATGTGGTTGGAGGAAAAAAAAAGGTGTTGAGTTGAAAAAAATTGAGAAGTGAAAAGATGATGGGGTGTGGAATCAGCTGCGTGCTCTTAGGGGTCCCGTGTAAGAAAAAAATAAAAATATTTCTGGAAAATCATTTATGTGTTGAATGAGGTGTTGCTGAGCATTCCTTTGTGTTGGTTAAAATTGCTAAATGATGTTTTGGGAAATTGCTGTTAGATGTCACATAGGATAACATTGGTTTGAGAATTGATCTGTGACGTTGAGTTGATTTGTTTTGCTTACCTATGTCTTGAAATGTACTTTTGAGTCCTTGATGGAAGTAGTCTTGATTGAAATTTTTGAAGGATTGATAACTTATGTTGAACCCCCTTGGTTGGAAAAAAAAATTTGATATGGTTGGAGGAAAAAAAAAAGGGTGTTGAGTTGAAAAAAATTGAGAAGTGAAAAGATGATGGGATGTGGAATCAACTGCCTACTCTTAAGGGTCTCGTGTAAGAAAAAAAACAAAAAAATTAAATAAAATGCACGGTAGGACTAACCTAAGAGTGTTGTGGAGTTGCTAATTCCATCCAAAAAAAATAAAAAATCTTGCGAAAAAAAGGAAGAAGAAAAAAAAAGAAAAAAAAATGTAAAGAAGGGGGTGATTTATTATGTGAGAAGTCTTGATAAAATTTTGATCTAAATGAAGGATATTATAGGGGACTTAGTGTATATTGATCGATGTAGGTAGTAGAATGAGTTAATGATTTGTCAATGAAAAATTTGATTTCTGATTCCCTATTGACACTTGTGATTTCTTGAGACAGTTACATTTTGTCCAATGTGTTTTTGCTTGCATATGCCTTGTATTGACATAAATTGGATTCCTATATGTGCTAGTAAGGATCTGAGCAAACGATACTCTCTATTAATTTGTATCCCCGATGTGTTTCGATTCTTTTTATTGCTTGAGGACAAGCAATAATTCAAGTGTGGGGATATTTGATAGGGAGAAAATTGGTGCATATTATTGTGAATTAATTTGAAATTTTATATTTTTTGTTATGATTGAATGCACCGTTTTCTTACATTTACGTGTTTTTGAACTCCAAGTACTTCACGGTTTATTTTCTTGATTATTTAGAGATTTTTGGAGTATTTTGGAGTTAAAGAATGTGACCAATTATATTTTGTTGGGCTTAAGAGAGGATTTGGGTCGAAGAAGACAAGAAGCTCATTACTCAAAAGAGAAGAGCCCAAAACTCCACTAAGGGCTTTATTATTTTCTTGGCCACCAGGTCAAAGAGGAGAGAGAAGTTTTAAAAAAAATTTGAGGGAGAGGAAAAAGATATTCACGTACAGGAGAGAGAAAAGAAGTACAGGAGATAGAAAAAGAATTCTAGAGAGAGAAAATCCTAGAGAGAGATATATATTTTTAATTTTCTACATTAATTTGATGATGGATTATTCAACAATTTTTGTGGATTCAATTACAAAGATGATCGGCTAATCTTTCAATTCCGGTTGGCAGAGATGTTTGAACCCATATTTCTTTTATATTTTAATTAATCCCATTTCCCCTTCTCGATATTTGAATGGAATTGATTATGTTATCTGTGAATATCGTTTTCGATTATTTGATGCTTGATTTAGACTGATCACCTAGGTTAAGTATTGATAATTGATTGCTAGAATCTTAAAACATGAATCCTAATTGTTGTGATTTAATTTTCATAAGTGGTAAACTAGAGGTCGTGCATCTCTAGGGTAACATAATCCTAGATTATCGATTTGAGCTTGAGTATTCGGAGTCTAGTTCACTCTATCGTCTTGGTAATTAATGCATTTAATGAATTAAATCTAGAGAGCTTGTTCTAGGTTATTCAATTAAATAGGGTTAATTAGTGATCTTATCATAATTTAACTAATCTTAAGAGACGATTCAGTTTAACAGAGCTTGTTGTTAGACTAAAGATGATGATTCCATGATAATTTGAGAGATGGGTGTTATATTGATTAAGGTATAATTGAAATTGGGGGATAACTGAACTGTTAACCGGGATGCTTTTTATATATTGATTTCTTGTTTAATTCGTTTTCTAGCTTCATAATTAGTTAGTGATTTTCGTTCATAAAAACCCCCAAACCTTTTCAGTTTCTTGAATTGAACATGAGTGACAATTTATTCTTCACTCTCTGTGGGATCAACATCTGACTTGCCCTAGCTACCAGTTGGTTAGGTTAGGAAAGAAAATAAACAATTTTATCGCGTAACGACGCGCGATCACCTAACCTTTATGTTATGTTAGTCATACTTTTATATTATATTAAGTAAAATGTAAATTTACTCACGTGCAAAAATTTACATTTTTTCTTAAAATAAAAAAGGATAATGAAACTAGAAACGAAAATGAAAATATCATTTAAATGAAATGAAAGTATTCCCTTGGAAATGAAAGTATTTGCAATGAAAGTCTTCTCTTGAAATTCCTCGTTTCATTTAAATATCATTTCAGTTTGGATACTGGTCTATGGTTAATAGAAAGTTAATGTCCTTATCACTAATTTGAAATGACGAGTTAATGGTTATTCTAGTATGTGTCCCGGACATGATGCCTACCCTAGATAACTTATTAAAAGAGTATGAAATCATGACTACATTCCTTTGTTCATCCACTTTAGATCTGATTTTGAAAAATAAAATAAATTATTTTGGAACATATGTACATTTGAATCTATAATTTTATTTTAAAGATTTTCGAAAAAATATTAAAACCAATTCAACCCATTATAAATGTAAGATAAAAAAATACAAGCAAATTGTTGGTCCTAAGTAATCTCGAAGGTTTAGAGGGGGGTAAATAAACCTTTGTCGATTTTAAAAAATCTTTCGAACAAGCTACGTTGTAAGTTACTTGAACTTACAGTACATCAAGCGGACTAGCTTAAAGCACTATGAAGTAGTACTGTCTGCTGTATTCTAGAGTTCTTGCAGCCGAAAAATACTTAGACAGATCGTTTATTTTCCTAAATATACTTTCATATAAAAAATTTTATGCAGAATGACAACTTAATAAAAGATGCAGCACACAACAGAAATAAAGCGATTAAAACACTTAAGGCTTATAGTGGTTCGAAGGTGGTGTAATCCTTCTACTGCTTTTCCGAGCAGGAACTTCGTTAAGTAAAATGAATTTACAGGTTACATCCTAACAATCTATCAAAATAACAAGTTATCACCTACTAGAACTCAGTCTACACACAGCTGCTGCAAGTTTTGAAGAAAAACCCACAAAGGATTTCTAAACAACACACATGGTAGTTTTTTTTTCCTAGACAACTATGAACAATCAGTAAAGATATAATCCTATCAATTGACGACACCTTAAAACAACCTAGCACATATCAAATAAGTAAAAGTATATGTTTTTTTTCTTCAACTAGTGCAGTGAAGTAATCTTCTTGAGCTTTAGGCTTTTATATTCTTAGACTTGATTACTTCACGAGGTTGAGTGACTAAACGGGTTTGAATGTTTAAGAGTATAACTTTGATTCTTGCTTGGTCTTTGAGGGCAAATGTTTTAGTAACTGGTTCTAGTGTTACTCATCCTCTATTTATACTTGTAGAGAAAATACCCATTGAAGAAGGCATTCTTCATTCGAACTTGCTGTTCTGATCAAATGTATGACTTGCATTAAATGCATCTTACCTTATCTTTACAGATCATTAAATGCAGTGATTGTGCCTTGCAGCTTTTTACATTCTATCAGGCCACGTGTCTTCCTTGTATTGGGTCTGAAACTGTAAATTCGTATTGTTTCTACCGGCTTCATTTTGATTCACTTAAGATACCATTCCTCGTACTGCATTCATTCTTTCTAGTATTACAATTTGAATTGACTCTGTTGCTGCATTTAATGTTTTCTCGAAGTATACATCATCTCAATGTTGTACTGGATTTTATTTACTGTAACTTAATCTTGACTGTAACTTTTTCTTGATTACAGCTATGCTGTATGTTTTTCTTGCAGCTACGTTGCTTTAAAATTTTCTTACAGAGTCTTCATTTTTCCCTTTTTGATGCATACAAGCCTTCTTCGAAATCTTTCATTCTTCATCTTATAAACTTACAGACTCAACATTAGTCTATATTTTCACTTAAACATTGTGAAAAATGGGGTACTCTAATTTCCTATTATAAGGTTGGTTTGTCTAATCAAAATCTAGACATTGATATCCTAACAATTTTTTCCTTTTTGATGATGACAAAACTTTTACATTATATTATACATGATAGGAAATTTTTACTTTGCATTATCACTTTTATCAGATCATTACATTTATGTAGAAACCATAAGTTAAACTTGGATTCATTAGAGATGCATCAATGTTAAACTTCATCTCAATCCAATATAAAATAAATCATGCAAGAGTTCGTAAGAAATGAACTTGATCAACATAAAGAAAAAGAAAATTCTTCATTGATGCAAGAAAGTTTTTACATGATACAGTTGAGAAAGTTTTACCATACGAGAATCGCGTTGTAAGATTTCCTTCTTGCCTTCTATTACTTTTGAAACAGGGACCTTTTTATCAATGATTCTTCAGGTCTTCTTTTTTCTTCTCTCTCTCTTGATCCTTTCCACCAGTCTAGTATTGACTCTAGTATTAACTCCAGATAGGATTAATCCATCTTCTTCTTTATCTTTACAATCTGAATCCATCTGAGCCAAAAAAATTCACTGTAAGGCACAATCATGCCTTGCTTTACTAGGTTCAATTATCAATTCTGAATATCAAACTCTCTATCTCTAGCAAGCTTTTCATATCTTGTCAATGCAGATTGACAGATTTGAAACCTTCTAAATTTTCCTTCTCTGCAGAGGTATCTGAAGTATTTTTAGATATTCTGATCTTTTATAAAAAGTGATCTGCTTAAAGGATGAATTTCTGTTTGTAGGCAGTCTCACAACTTTAAAGATGGATAGGCCCCAAGCAATATTCTCTTCTTCTGGCCTTTGATCTATCAGAATTGATACTTCAACATATATATTGTTAGTGTCTAGATGTGAAATGTCTTGTTCAAGGTATTGCAGTAGAGCTTAAACATTCTTCATCAGCTTTGTTATACTCTCTCCAACTACCTTGAGTCTCTGCATCCAAACATCTTCTACTCTTTCAGCTCTAGCTTTCTCAGCTCTTTGAGCAGCTATCTTCTGATTATATAGTCTTTCTACTTCAGTTTTGCTTATTCTCTTATTAGACTGATGTTGTTGTTGGCTTCCTCCCTGGCCTTCACCGTGATTAAGTAAAACTTAGACTATGTTTTGAGTCCTTAGTTTTAATTGGAAGAATTGAGGTCTTCAAGTAAGAAATCGTGTTGCAAGCAATGAAAGAGTAAAAAATTATAAAGAATAGTTCAATACAACACAACTATAAGAAAAGTTAAATACAACACAACTGTAAGAAGAAATATGATACAACAGCATTGTAAGTTTAAGTTACAATGGAAAGTAACTTAAGTTGTAGAAGGCTAGAACCTGCATGTTGCAAGTTTTAGAGAAATAGTAAAATACAGCAAGCAGAGTTGACCCAAGATGCAGTACCAGGAAGATCAAGTCTAATATGAGGATCGGTCTTTTCAATAGGTTAAAGTAAAGCCAGTAGAAACCATCTGCAAGTTGCAGAGTTCAGAGTCAACCTACAGTGGACATATGGCCTGACAACCTGCAGTAAAGCTGCAACCTGGTACAGTTGCAATTAATGATCCTCAATACAAGACACATATGAGTTAATACATAGTCAGAGATCATTTAATGTAAGTCATGCATATGTAAAGGAGATTCAAATTCAAGAGACAATATGCCTCATTCAACAAGCATATTTCTACATCTATAAATAGAGAAAGAGTCGATTGGAATTACAACTGAAACTTCTACATTTTAACTCGCAAATCTCCTACCATCATTGGACATTCTCCGATAAATTCAACACAAGAAGAGAAGTTTGAGAAAATAATTTTCTCCATTTTTCTTAATTGAAAACGAAAATAGGATATACCCCATATATATACAACTACAAAGAAGGAGGATCCCTTCAATATTGGATCGGATCCTTTAATTTAGGAACAAGAAACAATCTTGCCAACTATACAAAATATATTGGACAAAAAATACAAGGAAACAAATAAAAAAAAATATCGACAAATATTCTTATATGCATATCTCAATCTCAATACTTTCCCTCAAGATGGAAGGTGAAGACCGTGAACCCCCAACTTGCCAATAAGCTGTCGAAATTGGTCCGAACCAAGTGCTTTAGTGAAAACATCTACAATCTAATCAGAAGCGGATATTTATCGAGGCTCGATATCCTTAGACTCAACACATTCCTGAACAAAGTAACAGTCTATTTCGACATGTTTCGTTCTTTCATGATAAACCGGATTATTTGCAATTAACGTGCGGCCTGATTGTCACAGTAAAGTGGAGTGGGCTCTGTTTGTTGTGCTTCGAAGTCAGTCATCAACCAACGAAGCCATATAAGTTCACTGACGGTGTCATCTATTGCACGATACTCAGCTTTGGCAGATGATCGAGAGACCACAGTTTGGTTTTTTATGCGTCAAGAAATGGGCGATTCTTCTAGCGAGATAAAATAACCCATCCTGGAACACCGCATCATCAGGCAACCTCCCCAGTCTGAATCATAATATGCACCAAGACTTAAACTTCTAGCAGCAGGTAAGTACAGGTCTTGCCCAAATGTTTCCTTGAGGTAACGGATGACTCGTAGAACACATCCATGTGGGACTGTTGAGGTGACGACACGAACTGACTTAACATGTTTGTAGCGTACAAGATATCTGGTCATGTTATCGTGAGATAGAGAAGTCTCCCAAAAAGAAGGCGGTACTGCAATGCATCCACAATCACTCCATTTTCATCAAGAGTATAACTAGCATTTTGCTTCATAAGGAACGAGCTAGGATGTCAACCCTTCATGCCACAATCCTTTAATATATCAAGGGTGTATTTATGTTGACTCAACACAATACCCTTATCCGAGCGTGCTACTTCAATGCCCAAGAAATACTTCAAAAGGCCGAGGTCCTTTATGCTAAACATGCTATCAAGATATGTCTTGACCTCTTGAATTTTTTAGCATCGTTGCCAGCAAGAATCACATCATCCATATATATTAGGGCTACAATGTAGATGTGTTCTTGTTTAAAAATGAACAATGAGTGATCCGCATGTGACTGCTTGAAACCAACATCAATAATTACATTGGTAAGCTTATGGTACTAATTTCTCGATGCTTGTCGCAGGCCATAAAGAGATTTGCATAACTTGCAAACCCTAACATCTCCTGGTTTGGCAAACCCTTGCGGAACTTTCATGTAGACGTCCTCAACCAAGTCGCCATGCAAGAATGAATTGTTCATGTACAACTGATGAATAAGCCATCATTTCTTCACGAGAATGGCTAACAAATAATGAACCGTAACTAGTTTTGCTATCGGTGCAAATGTCTCATGAAAATCGATGCCTTCGATTTGTATGAAACCTTTGGTAATGAGTCGTGCTTTGAAACCTTCGACTTTTCCAGTAGGTTTATACTTTACCTTATAAACCCATTTTGAGTCAATGACACGTTTGCCCGAGGGTAATGATTCTAGGCTCCACGTTTCATTTATTTCTAAGACATCAATTTCCCTCTTCATTGCATCACGTCACTGTTGAGACTTGACTGCTTATGAATAAAATTTTAGCTCATCAATAGTATTGATGACAGTCAAGAAACATTATGTAATTAGCAAGAGGGTGTATTGTCGAGGAAACGAAATTGGATGTGGGTGCGTGTGGTCTACAGATCTTGGTAACTCGACTTCATACTTTTGAAGATGAGATAGCTGTCACCTGACCCTACTATTGTGCCGCATACCATTCTGCCCATTATCTTCTCCAACCATAAAAGTATCCTCATCTTCTTCATACTGTATTTCAGTGCACCCACCATCAACCGAATGATCATGTTCAATCGTATCATCATAAAAAATATTTTGATTATCTTGAATTTTGTCAACACAAGATGAGAATAGGAAAACATCTTCATAAAATTTTACATCACGAGAAGTGTACATCTTTTTACTCTCAATATCATATACTTTGTAATCTTTTTGCCTATGTGAGTATCCCATAAAGATGCATGACCTCCCCCTTTCATCGAATTTATCCCCTCCATTTCTTGTATCTTTGGCAAACACAAGACATCCAAAAACTCTCAAGTGTTCATAAGTGGGTTCACCCCAAAACATTATAGGTTATTCGGCTTGAAAACGTAAGACCCTAGCAATTTCAAGAATATGTCTATGCTTTCGTTCAACGATATCATTTTGCTGTGGTGTGTGAACACAAGAAGTTTCAAAAACAATCTCAAATTGTATATAATAATCCATCATTTCATGTGTTTCACCACCATTATCAGTTCTAATGCATTTCACAAATTTCCCAAATTGTGTTTTCACCATATTACAATACAACTGGATATATTTGCATGCTTCAGATTTAAACTTCATCAAGTAAACCCAAATACCCCGACTGTAATAATCGACAATAGTGAGAAAATAAAACGCTCCTGTAAACGAAGCAGTTTTATATCCACCCCAAATGTCACAGTATATCAAGTCAAAACAAGCAACAGAGTGAATAGAACTGGTAGGGAAATGAGTTCTAGTTTGTTTGGCCCTTATGCAATGTTCACAAGGACCATTCAATGCTTTATTCAAAAACAAGATATTTTGAAGTTTTACTCTAGAGGCGTGTTCCAATCGTTTATGCCACACTTTACAATCAACAGGCTCTAGAAGATATAGACCACCACACTAGTTACCCACTCCAAGCAGGTTTTTCGAAGCTAAGTCCTGCATGGTATAAAAATTAGGGAATAATGTCATCACACAGTTGAGATCTTTTGTGAGTCGACTAACTGAGAGTAGATTGCATTGAAAATCCGGTACATACAATACACGTTCAACACTTAAACCATTAGGTAAATCAACAAAACCAACACACCGAATCGGTATTCTATCCCCATTAGGAATTTTCAAGAGTATCTCCATACTAGTATTTGTAAGAGATTTAATAATACTCTTCTCATGTGTAATGTGTTCCGTTGCTCCAGAATCTATCACCCATGGTGTACTGGAAATAGTCTTAGCAGCCATGTTTATAGAAGAAACGGGTACAATATCGGCACTATTGTTTAGAAAATCCCTTAATTGTGCTAGTTGTTCGATAGAAAAACCTGGAAAATGACTCACGTTTGCTGAGCCTGCATCAACAGCCGCAGCCCTGGGTGTCTGCCTCTTCTCAAAAATTTTGTTCGTGTCCTTCTCTTTCACTTTTCCCGACTTTCTACTTTTTTCTGGGTAACCAATTATCTCATAGCAATTCTCGATGGTGTGCCAAAGTTTCCCACAATTGTTACACCTCGGAGGAGATTGTCACTACCACCACAATTTTGGTTCTCATGCCACTGTATTTGGAATGCTGCGCCATCAACGGTCGGCCTTCACAAATCCGATATCAGACGCTGCATCTCGTCTTCTTCGATAAATGATACGTCATCCCAAGGCTCGGCAGTGGTTTCATACTTAGTATTTGTGTCTTGATGGTGCTGAATGCGTCGTCCAGACCCATGAGGAACTCGTAGATTTACTCCTTCTCAATCCTCTCGATAAAAAGTTTTGATAATTGGCATGTGTACTTACCGCATGTACACTTCGGCACCGCTGAAATGAAATTGATTTCATCCCAAATTCCTTTCAGTTTTGTGTAATATGCCGACACCGACATCTTTTCTTGACGAGTGTGAGTGAGGTTTCTCTTCAGTTTGGCTTTGGGTGCGCTCTGTTTCCCAAATTGTTCTCTAAAATCGCTCCATATCTCTGTACGGTTTTTGCATGTTTGACACTATTCCGGGTTTCTTTGTCCATGGCCACCATCAACCAACCTTTGACCATGGAAGAAAGTCAGATGAACCCTCTTGTGGCATGGATATGGATCTATCCACGAAACCAAATTTATTTTTGACAAAATGACAATTACTCATTTCTTCGGACCAATCTCCGTAGTTTCCATCGCTAAGGAGATCAAAAACAAAAATGTGACTCGGATTGTCAGACGAACCAATGAAATAGGGAGAACTCACATCAATGTCGGTTCCAGTTTTACGACTATCGCCGTCTTTCGTCATTGATGTATTTTTGCAAAAAAATGTAGAAGCATTTAGTGATTTTCAGAATCTTTAGTTAAACCTACTCTTATACCATGATAAATTCGACACAAGAAGAGGAGTTTGAAAAAATGATTTTCTCCATTTTTTGTTAATTGAAAACGAAAATGGGATATACCCTATATATACTACTACTACAAAGAAGGAGGATCCCTTCAATATTGGATTGAATCCTTTAATTTAGGAACAAGAAATAATCTTGCCAACTATAAAAATGATATTGGACAAAAAATACAAGGAAACAAATCAATGAAAAATATCAACAAATATTCTTTCATGCATATCTCAATCTCAATATTCTCTAAAACAAAGACAACCACTTCAAGATGGTGAAGAAGAAAGTAATGGACTACTCGTATGCGTTGAAAGAGATGTGTTAGGTTGGGATTATTGATATCTTGCGTTTCACTTTTAAAAACGTGTATTTGCATTTCTGTTTTTCATTCATTAGCAAACGATGTCGTTTTGCATAGGTCATCTTGTACATATGAGTGGGGTGTATATATCACCTATTACCATGCATTTACGGAGTATGAAAATAACAGAATTCAATTTCCTTCTCTTTCTTCCAAAATTTCTCTTATCTTTCATATGCAATCGATCCTAAACATGACAAGTGGTATCTAGAGCCTAATTTTTCTCTCTGTTATGATGGCTGCTAAGAATCATGGTCAGTGGATTGATGCTCTAGAGCAGTAGGTTTCTGAGCTCCTCATCGGTCAATCAGCTGTTCTTCACGGCCAAGCTCAAACTGAAGCTCGTCTGGAGTTGAAGCTAGAGGGGATCGGTGAAATGTTGCGCACTCAGATACTAAACTTGTTGAAAGAGCAGCACACTTCAGCTTCAGAGAAATGAAAGGAATTCTTGGATACTTCTTCTCTTCCGGTGATCATTGGATCCAGCTCGCATTAATCTGGTGGTGTCAATCGCGAGGCTGGCATTCTATTATGGCAAACTGGTCAAACTTGATTTTCCTAAGTTCAATGGTGACAATCCACGATTGTGGCTGAGGAAGTGTTACAGGTATTTTTCATATTATACCATGTCTGATTATGATAAGCTTAGCCTTATAGCTACGAATCTAGAGGGGGCAGCCGATCATTGGTTTGTTGATTATGTGGATGAAAGAGAGAATATGTCGTGGGAGGAGTTTACTCAGTTAGTAGTAGAGAGGTTTATGAATCCAGGGGGAGGTAGTTTGATTGCTCAGTTTAACAAGCTGAGGCAAACCGGATCTGTGCATGCTTATATCAGTGAATTTGAAGAGATAAGAGCTTTGATGAAAGAGCACAATAAAGCTTTGACTAATGATTACTTCATAGATAGCTTTATAGGAGGATTGAAGGAAGAAATTGGGAAGTTAGTGTCTATATAGAAGCCCCAAACACTATTGGTAGCCACTCAATTAGCTACACAACATGAGGAAATTGTGCAATTGTTGACTAAGAATCAGAAACCTCCAGTTAGATTCTCTCCTAATGTTCCAACTGTGAATGGCAATAATCAGAGTAAACCAAAGTTTCCACCTATTAAGAGGTTGACTCCGGAAGAAATGAAGACAATGAGGGATAAGAATTTATGTTTCAACTGTGATGAGATATTCTATATAGGCCATAAATGTAAGAGGTTGTACTTGATTTTAGGAGAGGTAGGTGATGATTTGCCAGTTCAGACCTTGGAATTTGATGTGATTGAGGTGGAAGACAAGGTTATACAGATTTCTCTTAATGCAGTGGCAGGGTAAACACTTATTGATACTATCAAGCTGCTTGGTAAGACTGTTAACCAGGAATTGATTATCTTGCTTGATTCTGGAAGTACTCACAGTTTTTTAGATCCTCATACGGCTGAAAGGCTTGGATGTACCATTGAATATACTGCTCATTTACTTGTCACTGTAGCTGATGGTAATAAAATTGAGTGCACTTCTAGGTGTCCTCAGTTTGAATGGGAGATGGGTAATTGCAAATTCAGTACTCCTGTCAGGTTATTAAGGCTAGGAGGCTGTGATATGGTGATTGGTGTGGATTTGCTAAGTTAGTTTAGGTAAATTCTATTGGATTTCAAGCAGCATACTGTTCAGTTCAGTGTGAAGGGTAAGGTGATCAGATTGCAGGGAATACAACCTGAGATTCAGTTGAATATGGTTACAGTGGAACAAATGAAAAGGGAAATTCAGAAAGATAAACAGGAGGTTGAGGCTTATATTTGTTTGATATCTGCTCAAGGCTCTACCATTGCAAGTTCCCATCATCCTTTAATCACTCCATTGTTGAGTGAGTTTGCCTCCATTTTTGAAGTATCAAAAGAGTTACCTTCACAAAGGAGTATGGACCATCATATTCCTATTAAGAAAGGGGCAGACCTTACCAAGCAACACGCCTATCGATATCCTCTGTTGCAAAGGTAAGAGATTGAGAAACTGGTGAAGGAAATGTTACAGACTGGAATTATAAGGCCTAGTAGTAGCCCATACTCTTCTCATATTTTGCTGGTTAGAAAGAAAGATGGGAGCTGGAGGTTCTGTGTGGACTACAGGAATCTCAATGCTATGACTATGAGAGATAGTTATCCTATTTCTTTAACAGACGATCTTCTGGATGAGTTAAAGGGAGCACAAGTATTTTCTAAGATTGATCTGAGGGCTGGCTACCATCAGATCAGAGTTTGATATTCATAAAACAGCATTTGTCACCTCTTCTGGTCTTTATGAGTTTGTTGTCATGCCATTTGGGTTAACCAATGCACCAGCCACGTTTTAAGCGATCATGAATCAGACCTTCTTTGCATTTTTGAGGGAGTGTATTGGTGTTTTTTGATGATATATTGGTTTATAGCAGATCTATGGAGGATCATTTGCTTCATCTCAGAGCTGTGTTTGCTACTCTTGCCAAGCATAGTTTATTTGCTAAGGAATCACAATGCATCTTTGGCAAATCAGAAGTGGAGTACCTTGGTCATATTAGCAGCATCCAAGGAGTTAATGCAGATCCTGAGAAGATCAAGACAATGATCTTCTTGCCTACACAACAATCAGTCAAAGCATTGAGAGGATTCTTGTGTTTGACAGGTTATTATAGGAAGTTTATCAGAAATTATGGGGTTATAGCTAAACATCTCACTGATCTCACTAAGAAGGGTAAATTTTTGTGGACTGCTCTAGCTAAAGAAGCTTTCTGTGCCTTGAAGGTGGTTATGAGTACTGCTCGTGTTCTTAGTCTTTTTGATTTTACTAAACCTTTTGTAGTGGAGACAGATGTTTGTTATAATGGTTTAGGAGCTGTCTTAATGTAATATCATCATCCTTTAGTTTTTTTAAGTAAAGCTCTTGAGGTTAAGAATCTGGGCTTTCCATTTATAAGAAGAAGTATCTAGCCATTTTGATGGCAATGGATAAATGGAGATCCTATCTATTGCATGACACATTCATCATTAAGACTGACCAGAAAAGCCTTAAATACTTATTGAAGCAGAAGATCTCTACTCCCCTTCAACACAAGTACCTCACTAAGTTGTTAAGCTTTGACTATAAGATTGAATATAAGAAGGGGATTGACAATAAAGCTGCTGATGCTTTGTCTAGAAAAGATGGGGAGGATTTGAGTTGTGCTATGATCACCACTTTGACACTAGTTTGGATCACTGAAGTTTTGAAGAGTTATCAGAATGATCTTCATGTTCGGGACATTATTGCTGAGTGTGTGACTGTGCCTCAGAACATGTCTTTTTATAACTATTGTAATGGATTGGTTAGATACAAGGGTAAGTTGCTGATAGGGGACGATCCCCAATTGAAGAATCAGATTCTCACTTATATGCATGATTCCAGTGTGGGGGAGGGGGCATTCAGGGATCACAACCACTTATCAAAAACTCATTTCTGTGTTTTGGTGGCCTGGTGTGAGGCAATATGTGCAGAAGTATGTTTCTGAATGTCACACTTGCCAAATTAGCAAACATGAGAATGTGCAAACTTCTAGTTTGTTACATCCTCTCCCCATCCCTACTCAAGTTTGGTCTCATATTTCTATGGATTTCATTGAGCAATTACCTCTATCTTCTAGCAAGGACACCATTTGGGTGATAGTGGACAGATTGACAAAATATAGCCACTTTATTCCTTTATCTCACCCTTATACTGCTTCACAATTGGCTTCTATATTTTTGGACACCATTTATAAGCTTCATGGATTGCCAATAAGTGTGATATCTGACAGGGACAGGATTTTTACTTCTCATTTTTGGCAGCAACTTTTTAAGTTGATTGGTATAAAGCATCATCTTAGTACGACTTATCATCCTCAATCTGATGGCCAAACTGAGAGAGTCAACCAGTGTTTAGAAACCTATCTGCGGTGTATGGGTAGTGCCAATCCCAAGAAGTGGTCTATTTGGCTTCCTATGGCTGAATTTTGGTACAACACCACTTTTCACTCTTCTTTGGGGGTAAGCCCTTTTGAGGCTCTCTATGGTTTCAAGCCCTTGCCACTTGGAGGGGGACCTTATCTTCACACTACTGTGGAAGGTGTGACTCATCTGTTGAAGGACACTCAATTGGCTCAACAACAAATTAAGGAGTCTCTCAAGAAAGCTCAAGAACGTATGAAGTTGTATGCAGATAAGAGGAGGTCTAGTAGATCTTTTGTGGTTGGAGATTGGGTTTATCTGAAGTAGAAACCATATCGGCAAAGATCCTTATATAATAGCAAGATTTGGAAGCTTAGCCCTAAGTATGTAGGTCCGTTTCAGGTTATTGCTATGGTTGGTGAGTCTGCATATAAGCTCCTTCTTCCACCAACAGCTAGGCTTCATCCTGTCTTTCACACTTCTGTCCTTAAGAAGAAGGTAGGCCCCGTTTCTGCTGTGGTGGATACACTTCCTGAGTTTGATATGGATGGGAAGGTGTTGTTGCAACCTCTCAAGATTTTAGCTCGGCGTTTGGTCAAACGAGGCTCTAGTTCGGCTACTCAGTTGCTAGTACAGTGGGCACACATACCTGAGGAGGAGGCCATTTGGGAGTTTTATGATGTTGTTCAGTCCAAGTATCCACAACTGCTAGCTTGAGGTCAAGCCATTTGGGGGGGGCAATGTTAGGTTGAGATTATTGATATCTCGCCTTTCATTTTTAAAAACGTGTATTTGTATTTATGTTTTTCATTTATTAGCAAACAGTATCGTTTTGCATAGGTCATCTTGTACACATGAGTGGGTGTATATATCACCTATTACCATGCATTTTCGGAGTATGAAAATAACATAATTCAATTTCCTTCTCTTTTTTCCAAAATTTCTCTTATCTTTCATATGCAATCGATCCTAAACGTGACAAGATGAAACCACCATTCATATCACTCTCTTCATCAAATTGAGCATCTCACCAAATTCGTGTTGGAGCCTTCACTTCAAATTGACGGCGTATGCCTCACTCGTCTTCCACACATACACCATCCTGCTCGGACAAGAAAGGAACCTCCACATTCCCTTAATTCTTATCTGCCATATTTAGTTGTTAGAATGAGAAGAAATTAGCCGACAGGGGTTAGGGTTTTTTTATGAATTGGGGAATTTTTGTTTAGTTTAATTTAATGTTTGATTTTAAGTTTTTTTAATTTTTCTTAATGGATCTGTTTCAAGTAGATTTATTTTTTTTTAATTTTTTTATTTATTTATTTTGCTTATATGGATTGATCATGTGTGAAGTTTAATGTCAAAAGTATTTTCCACATATATAAATTATATGATACATAGGTGAAATTGGGCAAATTTGGGTCATAAAGCTCAAAATTTAGAATTCACGTGCGAATTCGGTCTAATTAAGTAATTTATGTTGAAATTGAGCAAAATTCGCAAGACCCGAAAAGTAAAGTCTTAAATTGTCAGCTCAAAAACTTAAAAAGTTCAAAATTGATAGACCCCTAATTTACTGGGTAAAAAAAAATAATACACTCTATAATAAATAACAAACTTACTTAATGATATAATATCTTTTAATAAATATTGGTAATTTTTTTTATTTTTTTTATATTTGTTATAATACCATTTTATATCACAAAAGACAATAAGCATACTTTTTTATTACAAATGACAAGTCTTTTATCAAGAGATCAAAATAACCTCATGATACAAAATATGGTTACATGATATGATTTACATTAGGGGTGAGCATGGATTTTAAAGATAATTGAACGGTGCAAAAATCCAAATTGAAATACTCCAAATTGAAAAAGAATTGTTGACCGTTTGACTTTATCTGAATCGAACTATTCCAAGTATTTTTTTTATGTCAAATCGAATTGCATCGAACCGAAGAACTGAATTTAGAATCAAATATAATCGATTTCAAGAAAATGACTGTATTATAAATTTATATGTATCATTTAATTTATTTTTCTATATTAATTGTTATTATAAATTAGTTACAAATTTGATTGAATTTTAATATTATTCAATACTATTATAATTTTAAGATTTCATAAAAGAAATTGACAATTTAATAATAAAGTAAAATACTTATAATGAATATTATGAAAATACAAAATGTATTAACTATAATAAATATTAATTAAATAATTATTTTATAACTTACATAAACTAATGCATGATATATTTAATTTTATGTTATACTTACCTTTAAATTTTACTATAAAACGTATATTTATTTCACTTTCAAAATGGAAAATTTCTAATGATCACTTATGAGATGTCGATTAAAAACATTTCAAAAAATAAAATTTGAAGAAAAACTCGAATGAATTTATTATTTTTGAAAAGAAACAACTACTTTAGTAATTTGTTAAGTTTATTTTATTATTTTATGACTTGTTTGAATAAATATATATTTTATATTATAAAATTTTGAATCTCTGAAATTCGAATTGATCTGATCAGTAATATCCGAATCTCCCAAGGAATCGAATGGATTTGATGGCGTGATTCTGGAGAAGTTTTTTTTGAAATTCTCTGAAAATCTCCAAACTTTGAAGCAATTCTGGAGATTCTCTTATCCCCGACTTGCTTTGAGCCGTGTTCACCCCTAATTTACATGATATGATTCAAATAAGGCTAGACGACATGATTCATATTCGTATATCCATTTAGGGTTACATAGCATAATCCGTATATATTACACAATATGATTCATAGGCGATAGATAAATATATATATATTTTTTCAAAATTGTACTTAAAGATGAATTTGTTAAATTTTTGAATGTGGTTGAATAGTAAGTGCTTTTTTTTTTAATCATTTGCGATAGAAAAATAAATTGTTGTATGTAAAGTGGTATAAAACACACCGGACCCTTATTCTAATTACATAGTGTTTTGTTCTTTAAACTATTATGGTAAATTAGTATTATATTTTTAAAAAAAAAAATTGTTAATGAACATAAACAAAATTTTAATATATTACAATAATTAGTTAAAATAAAAAACCACAAGAGTGAGATAATACTTAAGTGAAATAGATTCTGATTTGAAGCTTTTATATTTTTATTTTTTAAATACATCAGATTTTGGGAAATTCTATAACTTCATTCATAAATAATCATTACCTATGTATATAAGCAAATTATTAAATTTGGAGTCTTGGGGGTGTGATTGGGATGAAGAATAATTGTTTTTATTTATTAATATTCATTTGGATATGTTAGAGGCAGAAATTTAAAAAAAAAAATTATTTTTTCTTAATTAAAAAAAAAAGTTTGGAATGCTTAAATTATTAATATTAATAATTAATAATATAATTCTAGCTACGTATCAGGATGAAAATTTTATTTTTATTTTTTAAATGATGAAACAAATTTATGATTTAAAAAAAAAATATTTCCTCAAATAAAAAAATGATATTAAAATTAAATTTAAATAAAAAATAGTTAGCTGTCAAAATCTAAAAGATAAAGAATGAAAACTCCAATAACATAATGGAGAAAAAACAAATTTTCTCTTATTATTATTCCTTTGAAAAAGACGAAGAAAACAAAGGTTAACAACGAGCATCAAAGTTTCGCAATTATGGAAACGAGCAAAACCCGACATAAAATGCAAAAACATCTCAATCTCAACTCACACACCCTCTAAAACCCTCTCAACAAATACGCTGTGGCGCCACTTCTCTGCTGCAGGTTTGTTCCCTTCTCTCTCTATCTATCTCTCTCTCACTCTCTCTCTCTCTCTCTCTCTCTCTCTCTCTCTCCATCTTGTTTAATTCAGATCGTTAGGATTTCAGTGTTGATGCCACTTATTTGATTTTCATTCATTGAGTCATAAAAAGAAAGAATCTTATGCGTTTCAATTTGAAAGAAGGGTAATGCAGCATTCCAATTCAGATAATATATAATAATTTCAAATTCGAATTTGAATCAGCATTCGATTTTGGAATACAGCATGCACGTGCAAGTGTTGATACTCACGAGCAACCCCAGTCTTTCATTTGTTCTAGTTACATACTGCTAATGTGCATGGATTATGTGACTTGCAATTGGATTCTATGATCTTAGGGATTCGATTTCTTGGCACTAATTTTCCATTGATTCATTTGATACTCATGAATCTGGTTCCGAATGAGACGATTACATTACATCGTATTTCTCTGTTGATTTTATTTGTGTGGGTGCCAATCTGGGAAATCAGAAACATGAGTTGAAAACAAAACCATACTGCCCTTTTGAATTGTGGGAGTTGGTGAAATGGATCTAATTGATGTCTCTTTATACGCATCACTGCACTTTATTTATTGTAGCTTCAATGAGGGCATAGTGGCACATATCTTTATCTATAAAACAAAATCAAACTTGTGAATAGCTCATAACATAATACACTACTGGATCACACCTGCTTGTTACAGTTTTTTCAGTTCTCTCATTCGTTTATTGGAGAAGAGTGCATGAAGAACTTGCAATTTTCTCAATTCCATTCAGGCCATAGACTACTTGGCAGCTGTCTAACTGATAATTTACCAAATTTCGAATGCTTAGGACTGTCAAAATCTTTGTAACTTAGTGAAGACAAAATTCCAACTTGCGAGTGAAAAAACTGAAAGAAAGAAGATTCCAAGGTAAATTCTATTGATTCTTATACTGATAATGTCAAATATGCCCTAGCAACAAAATATTTTGGAACTTCCTGATAGTTTGTTTGAATAAATTCTCAGTCTTGTTCTGTTTTATTCTTTTGACAGCTTGCATGTATTTAAACTAACTAAAATTTTGAAAGGCTTGCATGCTATATATGAAGCTATAGGAATGTATAATGCTTTATTTGATGCATCTTTCATTATCATGGTTTGTATAAGATGGTACATAGACATTGAACTCTGTGATGTAGCAGGTATTAGCTTACGTTATTCTATACCCCTAAGAAAATGTAATTACAAATATTGAAGGCAGTAATACTTGCTAAAGCTACCTGAAACCATGAATTTAATTTACTATGTTTTTTTTTGTTTTTTATGTAATTATTATGTTCTCTTCTCTTGGGGCAAAATGTCTTGAGTAATGTAGAGCATTACTTTTTGATATCCGACTTGTTTTTGATGCTTTTCAAAATAAGCTAATGATATTGGTAATAATGGGTAACAAATTTACGAAGCTTCTTGAAACTGGACTCCTTCAGTTAGTTAATTAACTGATGTTTCACTATTTGCACTCCTCGTCTTTTTTGCTTTCATCTCATCATTTCTTAGTTATCAATTTTGGGTTCGACTCAACAAGTTACAATCTTTACAGTCCACTCTTTTTGTATTTTGATTCTGTGCTAATTGCTAAAGAATTCCAATTTGAGTTACCCAGCTTGTTTCTTCATATGTCAGGGAAATGGATACTGGTGGCAATTCTTTTCCATCTGGAGCAGATGGGTCAAAAAGAAAAGTGTGCTACTTCTATGACCCTGAGGTTGGAAATTACTACTATGGCCAAGGTCATCCAATGAAGCCTCACAGAATGCGGATGACTCATGCTCTCCTTGCGCATTATGGCTTACTTCAAAACATGCATTGTTTGAAGCCTAACCCCGCTCGAGAGAAGGATCTTTGCAGGTTTCATGCAGATGATTATGTTTCTTTCTTGAGAAGAATCACCCCTGAGACACAACAAGATCAGTTGAGGCAGCTGAAGAGATTTAATGTTGGAGAAGATTGCCCTGTTTTTGATGGTCTTTATTCCTTCTGTCAAACTTATGCCGGAGGGTCCATTGGTGGTGCTGTGAAGTTAAATCACGGACATTGTGACATTGCTGTAAATTGGGCTGGTGGGTTGCACCATGCCAAGAAATGTGAGGCTTCTGGTTTCTGCTACGTCAATGATATAGTGCTCGCCATTTTAGAACTCCTTAAAACTCATGAGGTAGACAACACTGTTACCCATTAATCACTACTCATTATACACGTTATAATTTACAATACATGTTCTATTTCCAAAGGCATAATGGAAATGTCATGTTCCTATTGCAGCGTGTTTTATACGTGGACATCGACATTCATCATGGTGATGGCGTTGAAGAGGCTTTTTATGTAACCGACAGAGTCATGACTGTTTCGTTTCATAAATTTGGAGATTATTTTCCTGGTACTGGGGACATAAGAGATACTGGATATGGGAAGGGGAAATACTATGCGCTTAATGTTCCATTAGACGATGGAATCGATGATGAGAGTTACCAATCCTTATTTAAGCCAATAATTAGCAAAGTAATGGAAGTTTTCAGGCCCGGAGCAGTGGTCTTGCAATGTGGAGCCGACTCCCTATCCGGAGACAGGTTAGGGTGCTTTAATCTCTCAGTAAAAGGGCATGCAGAGTGCGTAAGATTTATGAGATCTTTCAATGTGCCCCTTCTTTTGCTGGGTGGGGGCGGGTACACCATTCGCAACGTTGCTCGTTGCTGGTGCTATGAGACTGGGGTAGCACTTGGGATTGAGGTGGATGATAAGATGCCACAGCATGAATACATAGAGTATTTTGGGCCAGACTACAGTCTTCATGTTGCTCCTAGTAACATGGAAAACAAGAATTCTCGAGAAATGTTGGAAGCAATAAGAGCAGAGCTCCTTCGCAATCTCTCCAAACTTCAGCATGCTCCGAGTGTTCAGTTCCATGACCGCCCACCCGACACTCTACTTCCAGAGGTTACGACCCATTTACGAATATCAGCTTGTGCTTTTGTAGCATCAATCTCAACTTCTATGAACTATTATGATGTGTCTGTAGGTGGATGAAGATGAAGAAAATAAAGACGAACGAAAACATCCTGATTCTACTGTTGATGCTGATTACGAAAGGTAGAGTTGTATACTCAAATTAAGTTCCTCTTAATTTCTTCAAATCTAATTCATCATTGCATATGTATATATATATACAGAAACTCACCTAGCTGCAGGGTGAAGATGGAGTTTGTTGAATCTGCCGCAAATGATAAGGTACGTTGTCTTTCCACTGCTATGGAAAATCATAATTAACAAGTAAGAACCTTATGCTTGCAAGAGATAATGGCTCCATTTAGTTTTTATTTTGTTACAGTTATTATTAACTTCTCCATCTCAAATATATTGGTTTGTAGGCATGCAAATACACATTTCAAAAACACTTGATGTGATTTACTACATTTTTGGTCTACAAAGTGACAACAAATTAGCTATATTTGTTTATTTTGCAGAATAATGAGGCCATTGATGAGCTTGCAGGCGAAATGGAGTCGACACTTGAACCAACAAGCTCGAAGGTACTCTTCCATATTCCGATTTTTTCTGATTCTATAAGGCAAAACTCAAATCTAGTTCCGTAAACTTAGGTTAGTTTTCCAATTCATGATCAAATATTGAAAATTGCAAATTCAATCGTTCGCGACATAACTAATTAAAGCGACTAAACATGACTAAAATTGAATATCTTGAATGTTTAGGACAAACTTTAGTTTTAAAGATTTCCTAATCGTGTAAATGCTACATGACTTTACAACTGAATGTGTTGGTTGTTTAATGTCATGGTTCAATGTCTGTTGCAGCAGATGAGATGCCATCTGTTAAGGTTTGAAAACGACAACTCCAAAACCATTCTTGATGAGCCTGCTCAGATGGATCAGCCTTGACCCTCATTCACTACCTAAATTAATACTAATATTTATATTTGCTCAATTATTTTTTTATATCTATATTTAAGTAATTAGGTCACTTTATCATGTAATATGTATATGGCCACATTCTTGCAATTTTTGTTTTACTGCATGATGAGTTGGATATAAAAGATAAATGATGTTTTGTTCGAATTTCAAGTCCTAACTGCAGATCTAGTTTGGAAGATGTGTGGCCAATACATAAACAACTTTCTAATTTTTAAAAGCGCATTTCATTCTTTTTTTAATTTTCTTCTTCCGATTCTTTCAATTTATTTGCACTTTAATCGGAAATCTAATTGCTGGTTATCGTTTGAACCAGATTTGATTTCACAAATATGGCTATAGATAACTATATTGTTGGAATTTTTTAATATAAAGTAAATTTTGTCTAAACTTACAAGTAGTCCAAGAATTATATATTTTCAATTTTTTAAAAAGAATTTAGGATTTAAGCAAAAGAAGGGCACTTGTACATGTCATGCCTTTAAGTAAATCTTAAAAGAACAGAGAAAATTGTACATATCGAATTACAGATTACTTGGCCACTATTAAATTGACGATGCCTAAATCTATTGTTATCGGCTCAAAATTTTTCAAAAACCACATAATTCATAACACACTTAGAATTTGTATATATAGATAGATGACTTGGTCTCTCGTGTGTCAGATGCACATTCAATCGGGTCAATTTGGATTCGTGAGTTTTTTTTTTAATCTTTATATAATATTTTTAACTTAAAAAAATAAAAATTCCACACAATTTATATATATACCTTTATGTGATATTACTTATACATTTATGTGATATTAATTATATCTTTATATCAATACAATCATATTTTTATATAATATATAAAGATACATATAACGTAACTAAAAGATATTACTACATAACTAAAATGTATGGTATGTATTAATATTTATCTAAAAAAATGTAAAATTATGGATGTCATTACATATAAGTAAGAATGTCATAATATAAAGATATAAAAATTATAATTAAAAGATATTTTTATTTTTACAGAAAATACAAAAACTATATTAAGTGTGTCGCGCCTCTTCTAGGGTGCTTATGGGGCGCGTGGCTGACGAATTCTGACCGATTCATATAAAAATTATAATTAAAAGATATTTTTATTTTTCAGAAAATACAAAAATTATATTAAGTGTGTTGCGCTGAATTCTGACCGATCCGAAACTCATTTTATGGCACAAAAATTCATAAAATGTCTTGGAAAATGAGATTTCAAAATAATGTGAAAAGACAAAATGTAATTTATGATTGTAGAATTAATTATCAATGCAATAAAATTAATTATTGCACCAAACACTCATATCAGAAAATAGTGCAAGCTTTTCCACAGTGTAGGAAGATGACAAAAATTATAAAATCAAGAAGAGATCTTCAGCTCTGCCTATTACCAAACCTGTCGCATTCCTATGTGTGTTATTGGAATTTGCAAATGTACTCATATACCACTTCAATTATTCTCCTTGTCTTTTTCCTTGGAATTTATGTCTTTATTTTTCTTTTTCATCCTATTGTGATTTTGAATGTATATATATAAGTAAATAATATTTGCATGTTCATTTTAATCTTTAAGGATGAATAAGACATTTTTGAAATATCAAATGATCATCAAGCTCACCCTTACCCTGCTAACTTGACCTTCCAAGCAAATTTCCATGTAATACTTACTTGCCAAAGAAAATGCTCCTAAATAATATGTAGGGTTTAAACTCTCTAGTCTCTATAAACAATTAATGATTTTTTATATATTAATAATGAGATTTAAGTTGACCAATACTTTGTATATTTTAGATAGCAAATAATTTGTACCATGAACTTTTCATTTTTTCGCATCTTGTTTCATAGATTTTATTTTGTAAGTTTTCGTTCAACGCACTCT
The DNA here is from genome assembly GCA_028654395.1 of Scutellaria barbata. NCBI lineage: Eukaryota > Viridiplantae > Streptophyta > Magnoliopsida > Lamiales > Lamiaceae > Scutellaria > Scutellaria barbata. The sequence goes on from CM053650.1 coordinate 10,582,694, forward strand.
TAATTTTGTCAACTTAATTTGTGCACGTATTATGTTTTCTACATATTGGGATGGTTACATTGAATCCTTAAAAGTACCAATTTTTTTGCACTTTATCAACAATTTCTTTTTATTGTTGCGCGCATACACATATATATATAAAACAACAATCACTCATACCACGTGTCATCTTTTAAAAGCTCAAAATATAATATTAACAATTATATTAATATTAATTATATTATATTAAATAGTTTTATGGCAAACACATTTTTTCTAATCTCACCTCAATAATTTTTTACCATTTTAAAATCATGTCAATCTAATTATTAGATGAAAATTATTGACATAGATAGAAAATGAATATATTAAAAACATATTTCAAACATATTTATTATAAATTAAAAAGAATTACCAATTTTATGAAAAATTAATCAAGCATATTGTTTAATTTTTTTATATAATTTTATCTTACTTAAATTAAAAACATTAGAAAAAAAGTAACTCAAATAAAAGTGTGTTAATTTAAAAGATTAGTGAAACTTCTAAACTTATTAATTAATGAAACGGAAATAGTTTTTACATAACAAAAACAATATATTTCATTAAAATTGAAGTTATAAATGAATTTTAAAAAATGTATTGTACTACGATGTTGAATTAAAATGAATTTTAAAAAATGTAGTGCAACAAGTGGTCTCTTATTGCAAAGTTGCAAACCTGTAGAATGCTATAAATTCCAATACAAGACTATAAATTGAGCAAAAGAACACCTAAGAAAACTTCCTAAACCACCAACAATTTACAAGCTTACGGTACAAAAAATGTAATTAAAGAAGAGCATTTAAACTTAAAAGTTCTCAATTACATATTTATATTTTGCCTAATTCAAATACATACACGAATTTATCCCCTTCCAAAATTATGCGACTCACCCCTCTAATTGTCTGAGATGGGAACAATTTATCGGATTATGGTAAATGTTATTATAAATGTTTGTTCAAATATAAATAAATATTAATTGACTTTAGACAAATTTTCATTACTCAAATATACAATAATCCAATAATTAATAAGAAAATAATTTAACATGATTTAGTAGTTCAAGATTCAAGTGATATCCCACATTTATAAAAATATAGATTTGTATTCCATATTTATAAAGACAAATTTGCAAACAATTAATATTTTTATCAAAAGATTATAATTTTAAAAGAATTATTCTAAACAGATATTGTGGGGCCAACATTGATTTGGTTTAGGGTTCATTTGGGAAAACTTTACCACATTTATCTTCTATCTTTGTGATATTTTTTCCACGTGGGAGTTATATTTGTACACGAAACACTATTTGATTGGTGGTATAAATAATTTCATTTTGTAGCCAAGTCCAATTCAATGATCCACTCTATGTTATTGTTGGATTTATTTTGACTTTGATATGCCTCTACACTAGCTTTGTAAACGAATTGAATCTATTCGAATATTATGATATTATATTCATATTCGTTTAACTATTCGAATATTTGTATTCATATTCGTTTATTATTATTCGAATCACAAAACCAAATCATATTCGATTCGAATAAAATATTCAAATACATTTGAGAATATTCGAATATTCGTATTCGAAAATTTTAAACTTAAAATTAAAAAAAAAAATCAAAAATATGTTTATTTCCAAATTAATATACCTACAGAGTACTTAATAAACAATAAAATTCATCAACTCAACTTAAATATATATTTTTGGATATATAATATATATATATATATATATATATATATAAAATAAAAAAATTATATATAGTTATATTTATTCGAATATATTCGCGAATACTCGAATCGAATATGGTCATATTCGTATTCGTATTCGGATAAGATTCGAATCTGAAAAGGTATTCTTATTCAGATTCTTATTCATATTTTTCGAATTCGAATCACTATATTCGAATTCGAATATCGAATCGAATCAAAAAAGTTGGATTCTTTTACAATCCTACTCTACACTATAATATATATATATATATATATATATCATTAAATTGATATAATTATTTAAATGAATCCGATTATAATCCTGGATTGCAGACTCAAGTTGAATGGACGAGCTAAAATTGTAATATTTTTATAGACTGAAGGAAAATAATATATTAACTTGAATTTTCTAATACCATTGAAAATATTTGGAATATAATGTATATGTACAATTAGTTTTTTGTCAGTGTTACTAACTACATTAATGTGGATCACATAATTTAATTGGTCCATTATTTACCTGATATGATCACATGAACATAAAGTCAACTTTCGTTGCACCAGAATGATGGTGCGCTAGAAAATGGGTTGGTGAGAGACACGAGTACGAGTTGATGAGTGGAGAGAGAAATAAGGTGGAATCAGAGTAAAATAACTTATTTCCTACAGTTTTATTTTGTCAAATTCTCAATAATACATTAAATTATATTTTTCTTTTGACAGAAGTAACAACCTCAACCTCCATTTCATCAGAAAGATTTGAAATATTAATTTGAAATAATATATTTTAAATCCATTTATAATGGATTTGAAATTCACTTATATTTTAAAAAAATTAACTTAAAATAAAAATGATGGTTTCAAATCCATATCTATATATATCTAAACACTTTCAATAGATTTACTATTGAAATTTTCAAATTGCTCTTCAAATTCCTCCAATGAACCCTTAATTATTCATTATTCCTTCCAATCCTATTTAAGTATTATTCAAGGAACATAAAAATTAAATAATATATCCTCATCTAATCAATAAATTAATTTAGAACCCATATTTTAAAAGAGACTTTAATTGATTTTTAAAACAACTGACATTTCACATGTTAGGTTGAAAATTAACAATTTTTTAAAATAATGACAGAGTCGATCTTACAATATAATTATATAAAGTATAAAGAGAAAAATAATTGAAACGGAGATTGAACATTTATAATGACACTTAAACGAGATCATATGAAGTATTAAATAAGAAAAACTTTGGTTGGGGTATGGAATTGGTGAGATTGATCCAATTTGAAATGTGTTCCACAGAAAAGGATGGAAAATGAATTTTATGAATAACCAAAAAACCTATATACTTTTTGGTTACTCACACTACATAGCATACGATGATTGGCCTAAATTTGCTGTATTTATTAATGAATAATGTTTAAAAACACACACGTGTGCAGTCATGAAAAGTGGTTTTCATTCACTTGTGCTGCTGGATTCTCCCAAAGATGCAACTTTGAAACATATGTTACGATCGAGGACAAAGATCAGATTAAGTTGACCTTCCATACTTTTGGTCTCATGGGCAAATCTTTATTTTTATTCTATCAGAAATATGTGCACTATTAATTTATCGTGAAATAAAATCATATATATGCATTGCATTCTTCAATTTTTTTTTTTTAGTATTATTGGAAACAACACTCAAAATAAATCCGAACATTCCCTTATTATAGTTACCGAATACTCGAAAAAATTCCACACCTAAAACCTAGTTCAATAATTTTAGATTTCGACTGAACCGAAAGATTTAAAAGTGAAGTTGAAATTATACTAAATAAAAAAAAAAATTTATTATTAAAATATATAGGAGTAAAAATAAATTTGTTTTGATAAGGTGGGGGGCAGGTCCACTCCCCCTCCCCTTTAGTTCCGTCCTGTTTGGGTTGATAATATGATCCATTTGGAAAAAAATAGTTGAATTCTATCATTTTCATTAAAATAATTACATTAAGAACTTGACTGGTTATGTCCAAATATTAAAAAGCTATGAGGACACATAATTGTTAACTTTATATTATTCCATTCGTCAAATGAAAAGTTTTAATTTATTGAGATATGCACGGTTCGGGTCAATCTGGAGATTAAAATTGAACCAAATTCCAAAGAATTAAAAAAAAAGATGATGATTTTTATTTTTCTTACTTTATTATGTTTTCTCTTGACTAACGAGTTTTAATTAGAGTACTCACAGTGTTTTTGCAAGTTTTTTTTAGTATGTACGTTTGTAGAAATATCTCGTTTATCATGATTATCCTGATATTTTCTGTAAAATTGTGAAGATTGCAATTATATACTCATTAGATTCGAACCCATAAAGTTGATTTATAATGAGTCGAATAATAGTAGCATGACGTACTTTAGCCTTATTCACCTACTCATTGTGAACACATATGTATTAAAAATTTAAAATATCTATTAATTTCATTTTCCATATAATGAGAGGATGTATTAAAAATCTAGAATATCTATTAATTTCATTTTCCATATAATGAGAGAATGAGATCATTACACATTATTGATGAATATTTAAGTATTTTCATGACGTGTTTAGGCTCTAAATGAATAGAGCTTTTGAAACTATTCCCGATTGAATTAGATTACTATTCATTAATACATATGTTTATCAGTGATCTTAGCAAACGCAATTATATAAGAAAACTTGTTTGTTTATATTAATGTTCATCAACATAAATATTCGTGAACATGTTTATTTAATATTTATTCATTATTTATTAATTACACATTTATCTACTTATTATTCAATACTTAAATTTTTTTTTTAATTGTCTTATGGTTTAACTTGTTTGAATATAAATTTATTAGGTTGAGGAATGATTGAGGCATATGGAAATTAAAATATAATTTGTTTTGGAAGACAAAAGCGAATTGAAGGAAGGGATAAAAGATGTGATCTCTCTCTCTCACACACATTTTAATCTCTTATCCACGATGCCACGTTGATTGACTATGAATTTCAAATTTTGATGGGCTCAACCCTATAATCTATAAAATCCTAATGCATGACCCTACCATATATACTAAAACTCAATCATCATTTGAATGAATAAATAAACGAGTTCTTGATATTGTACTTTAATTTTTTGAGTTATTTTTTCTTTGAGTAGTGTTTGTGTGCACCAGTTGCATGGGTCATGATCCATGCAACTGGGCACGCGGGTCCGGTCCGGTTTAACCCGGATCCGCGCCCTTTTTTATTTTTTTTTATTTTTATAATTTATGTCATAACCTTTATATTGTAATAATATAACCTTTATGTTGTAATAGTGTAACCTTTATGTACAAATTTCATAACCTTTTCACTGAATGACTTATACTTTTTTCACTATAAAAATTCATGCAATATAACTCAAACCTTTATATTGTAATAATATAACCTTTATGTTGTAATAGTATAACCTTTATGTACAGATTTCATAACCTTTTCAATAAATAACTTATAGTTTTTTCACTATAAAAATTCAATATAGCCGAAACCTTTATGTTGTAATGATATAACCTTTATACTGTAATACTATAACCTTTATGTACAAATTTCATAACTTTTTCAGTGAATAACTTATACTTTTTTCACTACTCATCACTACAAAAGGTTATGTGCATATAACTAAAAGGTTGAGTTCGCTAAACTAAAAGGTTAAGTTCGCTAAACTAAAAGGTTATGCCAATATACAGCAGAACTAGAATTTGAGTTAGGGTTTGGGCGCGTGGGGGCGTGTGAGGCGCGCGTGAGGGCGCGTGAAAGACATTTTTAGGCGGGTTGACCCGGGTGCACGGATCCTAGATCCGTGCACCTGGTGTATAGAAACAATTGTGTTTTTCTTTTTAATATTCGCTGGAGGATTATCATATCATTGATATTTGACGAGCAATCGATCCTCAACCCAAATAATAATAATAATAATATAATCATCATCATCTTGTCTGCTCCCCTCAGAAAAAAAAAAAAGAAAGAAAAAAAGAAAAGAAAAGAAAAGATGACAACCTTAGAATAAAGTCTTCTAAAAGCAAGCAAGCAATATGTATATATATATTTGTTAGTGGAAGAATTGACTTCTTCAGAGTTATTGGAGGTTCATGAAGCTTCATGTTGAACAACTAACAAATCATGACACGTAAGTAGAACTTTTAAATATAAACAATATTGTAATATTATTAAACATATCAAATACATAAGTGGTATGTGTTGATCGTACCAAAATAGAAATGAATTAATAAATTACTATATTCACTACAAGAAATTTGAGAAATAGTGAGGAGAAAATTTGTGATTTAAATACTATTTTTCGTCACTAAAAGTATTTGATGACAAAATCTTAGTGTCGCAATGATCGTTGTTGTAAGTGCATCACAAAAGAAAAATGTGATAATTTTTTAAATTTGTCATTAAATAGTGAACTTTTAATGACGCTAAAGGCATTTAGGGACGGATCCAGACTTTTTTAATTGGGGGCACAAAATAACTAAAATATAAAATACGTGAAGAAACTTTTTAATACATAACAATCCAAGTCTATTACAATTGAAACCTACGACTTTTCATTGACTGAAATATTAGCATTATTGACTCATTATCAACACTATCAAAAATCTCTTTTTCAATGTATACAATCAAACTATTATTCATCCATTGATCTCCCATTCGATTGCGTAGATGATTCTTTACGATATTCATTGCAGAAAATACCCTTTCAGCTGTAGCAGTGACAACCGGAAGAATTAAAGCAAGTGTTATAAGCAAATAAACTAAAGGATATACCTCGTGCCTTTTCGTTTCTACCATCTTTTGTGCAAGAGCTCCAATACCTTTTAATCTTCTAAACACATCAGTAGAACGCATATCAAGGATATAAGTTTCAAGCTGATCATCAAGTGCCTTAATCTAAAATGTAGAAAAGTCTTGAGGGTAAAATTTAGCAAGGATGATCAATTTATGCTTATCAAAAGCCGAGAATGAATCATCTGGATATAAACATGCTACACAAAGTAACAATTCTGTATTTGCCTCATTGAAACGATCATTTAACTCCATGAGCTGCATATCTATGAATGAACAGAACACGTCAAATCGATAATGATGGAGATTTGTAACTTCAGGAGCTTTACGCCTTGATCTGCATCGAGCTACAAATTTATCACTCATATTCGGAACATCAATATCTTCTTTCTTACAAAAGAAAGAAACTTGATCATAAAAAGAATCCCATCCTTCATCCCTCATCATTTGTAGCCGTTTCTTGGTAATTTTCACTAGAGCCATAGCATTGACAATATCTTGATATTTCCTTTGTAATGCCTTTGACAATTCATTTGTAATTCCTAAGTTGGCTTTCATCAAATGTAAGGTAAATATAAAATCAAATGACTGCATCAATCCCATTAAATTATTCGCCTCACTCTTTTGCTCAGAACTTACCCCATCCTCCACAATTATCTCAAGAACCTTGATTGTAGAAGAAAACTAAGTGATCAAACTAATCAAAGTATTATAATGAGAGCTCCATCGTGTATCACCTGGCCTTTTGAGTGTTGTTTCTTGATTTAAACCTTTTCCACTTGAAAAATCATCATTGTTGAGAGCACTAAAAATTTTCTCAGCTTCTTTTTTATGAAGAATGTCACACCTTTTGAAAGAAGCCCCAACAATATTTACCACACTAGTAACTGAAAAGAATAGTGTAGAAACTAGAATGTGTTTTTTTTGCAACAGCTACAAGAGCAAGTTGAAGTTGGTGAGCAAAACAATGGATGTAAAAGGCACATGGATTCTCCTTCAAAATAAGAGCTTTTAAACCATTAAACTCCCCCTGCATATTGCTAGCTCCATCATAACCTTGACCTCGCAACCTCAAAATGCTCAAGTTATGTCTAGAAAAGAAGCAATCGACTGCTTCTTTTAGTGCAAGAGCAGTGGTGCTAGTAACATGTTCAACACCGACAAATCTTTCAACTATACAACCATCCTTATTCACAAAACGTAGTACAATTGCCATCTGCTCCTTCATTGAAATATCACGAGATTCATCAACTAGAATTGAAAATAGTGCACCTCCTATCTCTTCCATGATGATATTAATAGTTTTTACCGCAACAGCATTCACAATATCCTTTTGAATACTAGGTGCTATCAATTTGAGATTTTCAGGAGCACCTTGTATAACATATTTAATATCATCATTGTGATCAGCATAAAACTTCAAAAGCTCCAGAAAATTACCTTGATTAACAGAAGTCTTTGATTCATCATCACCACGGAATGCAAGCCCTTGACGTAAAAGAAAACGAACATAGTCAATTGATGCATTTAACCTCATTCGATAATCTCTTCTATTTTGATCTGTCTGCTTTTCAAATGCATATTGGATATGTTGTTTCTGATTTTTCAAAGCTTCACACCGAGCCCAAGCTTTGTTATGAGCACTATTAGGACCTCCGACATGTTCTTTTAGTCTTTCCCCTTTTTTCCAATTCCTAAACCCTTCACCAAAAAAGTCGCCATGTGCTTGTTCTCCAGGTTTTGATTTAAAGAGATAACAACAAAGGCAAAATATGGCATCTTTGGATATGCTATACTCCAACCAATTTGCATATTCAGAAAACCAATTAGAATTGAAACGTCTTGATTTTTTTCCAAAGATTGTGAAAGGAAAATTATGCTTCAAAGGTTGACAAGGACCCCTCAATATATATGCCCTTCGAACTTCATCTCTAATATTTGGATTATAATCCAAAATATGAATTCTTAACCCCGGATCTGTAGGAAGGTCTTTTGTGTCTACATCGTTTCTCAATAATTTTGCACTATCATCATTTTTTCCAATAACAAATGGTGGTTCTAATGCTCTTTTATAAAATCTTTCCATAGCTCAAATCCTCAAAAATCCCTAATGATATAAATATATCATAAGTTTAAACTCACCACAATTTAATGCTCTTGAAATAAATTAAAATCATATTAAATACTTTCTAGCTACAAAATAATACACATAAAAATCTTTTAAAAAAATAACCCTAAAATCCTAATAATGGGAGACACATATCTATTTTTCAAACCATAAAAAATTGAAAACCAAACTAAGTTAATCAATAACAAAATTCAATATATAATTAATGATATGAATAAGAATTTCCTCACAAGAAAAAAGTAAAAAACAAAAGAAAAAATCAACAAAAAAAATGGAGACCACATGTAGAGATTATTATAACATCAACCCACATAACAACAAAAATCAAATGATTAATTAATCTCCATTTACCTTGAAGTTGGGAATTTGGGGTGGAAGTGGGAACCTTCTTGCAATCAGAGACGGTTACCTTCTTGCAAATTACCTTGGAACAATAAACTTTCACTAAAAGGATGGTTGTAGTGGAAGAGATAAACTTAGCAAGAGATAATTACCTTTCCAAGCAATAAACTGTTTATGGTGGTGGAAGTGGGAACCTTCTTGCAGAAGCTAAGTGATGTTGTTTTGTTGGGCAATTACATATATAATATATTATATATAATAGTCAATAGATATTGTAGATTAGTGTTAAAAAAATTTAAAAAAAATGTGGGGGCACGTGCCCCCCCATGGGGTTAGTAAATCCGTCTCTGAAGGCATCATCACCATATTTTATCATTTATAGTGACATTTAACTCGTCATTTTTTCCTTAAATTTTTTGTCACCTATTATGTTATTTCGTCATCTAAATGGTTAACTTTAAATGACAAATGTCTTGTTGTCATGAAAATATTGAATTTCAGTGACAAAATCAAATATTTTACTGAACTCATCGTTATTTGGTAACCACTTTATTGTCATTAAAATATTAATTATTTCGTTATCTTTAAATAATTCGTCATGAAAGAGTTATTAGATGAGGACAAAATTTAATCGTCATTTAATAAATATATCATGTTGTCATGATAAATTAGCATTTGATGACAAATTTTAATTGTCACCGAAAATAGAAGTATTATGACAACATATTATTTTCGTCAAAAAAACATATGATGATTTTTATTTGTCACAAGATATACACGTACAGTGACAAACAATATTTGGTGACAAAATATTATATATCACTAAATGAATATTTATCATGACAACTAAATTACTTTATTGAGATAAGATTAGTTTTTTCATGACAAAATAATCATCGTCATTAACTTATTGATTTTGTGTGACAACGTTCACGATTACAAAAAAAAATATATAATCAGTAAATTAATATATAGAGACAAATTGTTATATCAATGTCATCTTTTGTAAAATATATTTCATTATATATATTAGTGACAAAATATATTATTGTTACCAATTAGCGGCTCTAGTTGTAAATATTTTAAATTTATTATTTAATAATAATCCTAACTATACCAAATTTGTTTTTCATTATAAGATCACAAATAAATTCCAAAATCAAATTGTGCACAAAAACTAAAAGAATATTCATGTTTACTAGAATGAATGCAAATATTTAAAAATCCTAAAAGGTAGTGGCAAATATCCAAGTTTGACTTATGAAATTAACAATCTTAGTTAATATAAGAAAATGAAACAAGGATGATCATCACTTAAAAGGGTCCAAACTATCTAGATAAATATAAAGACTATAATCCTAAATCTTATTTCTTTTCTTGCTTTTTTCAAAACTTTAAAGTGGCAAGAATGAAAACTTCTCGTGAGAAGATTCACAACCATCTGAATATAAAAAGATTCACTTGTATATTCTAAATTAATATTAGTATATTAAAAGTAAATATGCTCAAAACAATGTATATGAAATTTTTTATTCCTCAATGACACATAACAATGATTGAAAAACATAATTACAAAAAGCAAACTTTAAGAAAAACAAGTTAGAAAATGAATAAATACGTAAGTCATTTAAAGTCGTACAACTAAACAAAATTAAATAAAAAAAACACATAATGAACTAACAAATAATATACAAATAGAAAACAATTTAAACTAACCTTGAAGATATTTCAGAGCTCAATTCCTTTAGCAGCAAGAAATTCCATAAGCTTATTGATATTTGAACCTTGTTGAGATAGTTGGTTCTTCAAAACAGTCACTTCGTTCTCAAATTCAACCACTTGTGTCTTCAATTCGTTCACTTGTGTTTCAGACAGTTGTAGTTGTTCCTGTATCTCTTGAAGATTCGTTCACTTGTGTTTCAGACTGTTGTAGTTGTTCCTGTGTCTCTTGAAGATTTTTTTGTAGTTGTTTGATAGATGATTCATATAAAGTGTTTCGTCTGCTTGGAGGTTTTGGACCATACCCTAAGCCTTTTACATAACCAGATCCATGTCCAAAGACCTCAAAAACTATCTCATCAGGACTCTTATCAATTCTTTCTTCTTTATATTGCTCCACTAACTTTACCATCTTCTTCTAGTTGAACATATAAATGTAATCAATTAATACTCAACAATGTTACAATTAATAGAATTGAATTCTCATAAAAGAAATTTGTATGCAACTTACCCAATCATCTTTTGCCTCATCACTAGACCATCCATCTTTCTCAGTATAATGAGTATGTTTATACACTGAGACTAAAAGGTAAAACTTTGATTAATTTAAAAATTGAATCATAAGGAATAACATCAAATCAAGGAACAACAATATATTGTTATAAGTTTAACTGCTCCATATTCTTATACCTACAATTGTAGCGATCATATGTAAATGTTTTACTTATAAATCTAAGAACTATTTCTTATAGAAATATAAAAACTAGTGATATGTTCATATAAATAACAAAAAGATGCTATGTCACTACATTTAATAAAACTAAACCCAACACTTTCACGATAACTAAAACAAGAATTCAATTATGGTATTCCTCTATAAATGATTTGGATATAACTAAGAATCAATTCTCATAGATACATAGAAACAGATGACTAGCTCAAACTAAGAACAAAAATATATCCCCAGTCTCTACATTCTAAAATTCAAAAGCTTTCATATATAATCAACTTAAAAGATCTAAACATTCAATAAAATAAATACAAACGCAACAACTTAAAAAAAAATCTCAACACTTTCATTCAACTAAACATGAATTAAATGTTACAACTTATATATATGCAATATTGTAACACTCACTATTTCACGTCGCCGAACAGTAATATGTGGAGCTCGCAACATTTTCCTATGTGCACTATTCACACCACTAGTGTGCTAACAAAAAGAAGAAGAATAATAATTAGCTTACAATGTATGAAATGTATATAAAACAAAAAATATGATTTTAAAGTAATCATTTCTAAGATAATTACCTTGAATTTTGCTATTGCGAAATACTCGCACAATGCTTCCCAATTTTCTTTACTATGACAAAAGGATGGTTTATTCTTTTTAGCATCTTCCAATGTTGCAAAAGTTTTGAAATGCTTGTGTAATTTATGACGCTTTTGCCGGCTACTAATTTTCAATCTATCAACCAAGCTTTGTCTCACACCCGAAATATCAACATTAATGTCCATATGCATCTAATTATCATATAAACTCATTTTAGATTATTAAAAAAGTAATAGGGTGATACAAGAAATACTTATTAGTTTAACTCATACATTTAAATGATCAAAGCATGGTTCCAAACCATTTCCCTCATCCACTTTTTTCCATCTCTTAGGTATTGGAAGGACATCTCGAGCTAGTACACCAATTTAACTTGAAAGTTTTGCAGACTCTTCTACAGTTATAGGCCTTCCAACCTCCAGGTCCACTGTCATCTTCATTTTGTTACCGAAAGAAACAAAATACTTCATAGTGCCCTTACCCATTGTTTGACCACGACCTCTTTTCTTAGATCTAACAGCTGCATATGAAAATGAAATAACAACCATGATAGCATCTCTTATGTAACAGTTAGGAAATTTCATTTACTCACAATATATAAATTGTACAAGTGGCTAAAAGGAATAATCTATACCTGTTGTATCACCAGCTCTAAGTGAAGGATCTTGAAGACTACCATTTGATGGAACTTCAGAGGTTTCAGCTAATGGAATTACAGGAGTCTGACTCGTTGGTGTTCCAATAATTTGTGTTGTGTTACCACTTTCACATGTTTGATTTGTTGTCATAGGTTGATATCCATTAGGAAAGCTGCCCGCGAATGCCCTTCTTACTAGGCTGACAGCAGTGAGGTCGAATCCCTGGGAAAATCCCTTTATCAAATTCTGATTTGTCAAACTATTTTGGATAGGTGAATCTGTTGAGTTTTCTAGTATGTGGTCATTTGCATAAATCTGTTTTGCTGCACTACGTTGAATCCCATTTGAGGAATCATTCTGCATTTTTGACTTTAGTGTACGTAATGGTCCAGGAGCCATTTCTTAAAGCTACAAGTAAATTAAATTCAATTAGTTGTAATATGATATTTTAAAATGAAACTGTTGGGATTTCATTGTTTAGATTTTGATGAGACAAACCAATCATGTAATAGGAAGTTTTGAGTACCCCATTTTCACGTTGTTTAAGTGAATAAATAGACTAGAATTGAGTCTTGAGTCAAGGATTAAAATGGAGGTTAAAAGAGGATAAAGCTGCATCTAAGCTTTAGGGAAGATACAACATCGCTGTATAAAGGCAGGATACAACATTGCTGGAAGAAGAAAGGAACAGCAAAGCATAAATAAGGCTGTACTTCAATACAGCAAGACAAAGAAGAACGGCGTGCAGCATCGCTGCATGAAAAGGATACAGGAGTACTGCTAGAACGATGATTACAGCAGCACTGCCAGATGATACTGCAAGCAGGTCTAAAATACAGCAGCACTGAAAGAATGCATCAGCTGTACAAAGACCAAGGATACAGCGCAGACTTACAGGACAGTTAAGTAAATACAGCGCCAACTACAAGACGAAGTATCCTGCAGATCCTAGGAAGGATAAATGCAGTACGAGGAACGGAGATCCAAGCAGGAACAAAAGAGCCGTTCAAGAAAAAGTCAAAGTAGCAGACACGGAGCCAATAAGAAGATGCCACATGGACTGACGCGCCGCAGAAAGCTGCGAGCCGAAACTGCCGCATTAAATGCTCCGAAAGGAAAAGTCAAGTCGCATTAAATGCGAACCTTACTTTGGACAGACTAATTTAAATTCAAAAGAGGGATGTCTCCTTCAACAAACATCTTCTCCTACAAGTATAAATAGATGTCGAGGAGTACTGAAGCTGGTTACTGATACTGTCAACTAATTTCCATACGCGAAAGTTCCAAGCTTACAAATTTAAAGCATTCAAGCCAACAGTTTCAGTCACTCAACCTATCGAAGTGAAGCAGAGTTCAAGCTGAAAGATTTCTTACGGATTCAAAAGCTCACTTCGAAGCACAAGTTGAAGAAAACCTTTTATCCTTTTAACCTTGTTGCTGTGTGCTTAGGTTGTTTTAGTGGTGTCAAGCAGTTGATAGGAGAGATCCTTGCTGTTTGTTTTAGTTGTCTAGAGTTAGGCAGCTTCCCTGTGTGGGAGTATAGAACCCTGTGTGGGTTAGCCTTTGAAGTTTGTAGTTGCTGTGTGTACGCTGGACTTCAGTAGGTGGTTAACTTTGTAAGTTGATAGATTGTTAGGAGAGTCCTGTAAATCAATCTTGCTTAACAAAGTTCCTGCTCGAGGAGCAGTAGAGTGGACGTAGAAGGATTACACCACCTTCGAACCACTATAAGCCATAAGTGTTTTTATCGCTTTATTTATCTGTGCTTATTTTCTGCATATATCTGTCTTTCTCATCATAAAACGTTTAAAAGAAGCATTCTTGTGTAAAACAGCCTTATGTTTAAAAGTATATTTCCGCTGCGTACAAAACTCCAGGTTACAGCGTGCAGCACTGCATTCTAGCGCTGCAAGCAGTAACCATCTATCGCTGCAAGCTCAAGTAACTTGCAGTGCAGAACGGTTGTTTTAAAGATTCTGAAAAATCGACCAAGGTTCATTCACCCCCCCTCTGAACCTCGGACACCACTTGGGACCAACAGAAACATAACATTAATGCAGTGAATTATAAAACCTTAAGTGCATCAATAAAACAATAACAAACAACAAAATCAAGAATTGATAAAAAATAATAACAAACACTAAAATCAAGAATTTATAATATTAGATTTAATAAGATGCACAAAATTTCGCATGATAGAAGTTTCGCTTTAGTTCATTGTAGATAAACAAGATCATGATTTTGCACCTTGGAATGCTGGGTGCACCATTAAATGATTTAGTGATGAATCTTTTCATATATATATATATATATATGATTTATATATATATATATATATATATATATATATATAGCCACACATATGTATACTACCCCATAATTGCTATGGGGGAGTAAAATTCTTATATTCTTATAGTTGATCCAAATTATACAAATATATATAGTAGTATATTTATATATAATTGTCATTTATTCATCAATTGATACAACTTTTATGGTGGTACAAATAAGATTTTATTTTATTTTGATGTTTTATTTAATATTTTAAAATAACTATCATATGTCACATGTATAAATGACATCACTACTTAATATGTAGTGTGTATTAAAAATAATTAAATATAAAATGAAATATAAAAATGGTGTTGGTTTATGGTATACCAAACAGTGTCAGTTACATGAAATTGTTGAAAAATAAACTGTTATAGAATGTGGATGTTGTTGGAAATATTGGCAACAATACAGACATCAACTTTGTTGGGATTTCAATATATAGATTTTGATGAGACAAACCACATATGTAATAGGAAGTTTGAGTACCCCATTTTTCACAATATTTAAGTGAAAACATAGACTAGGATTGAGTCTATAGTTATAGATTCTGAAAGATGGAGGATCTCAACAAAGTCATGCTGCATTATGAAGATAAAAGTATAAAGATACAGTAAGTATGACTGCAGTAATACAACAAGTAAGAAAGAAAGACAAGCTACATTGTAAGAAGAAGATGTTGGATGCAGGAAGAAGTTACTGCAATGCAATTGTAAGAAGGAAAGATACTATGCTGCAAGAAGTGGTTACAGTAACACTGCAAGTAAAAGTTACAACACCACTGCAAGTATAATATACAGCAGTACTGTACGTAAGAGGTTGCTGCAAAAAGATCAAGAATATAGAGCAGAAGCCAAGACTCTCGAACACAACAAACAGAAACAACACTCTGTAATATGAGGAAGTATAAATGCAGTATGAGGAACAAATAAAGAAGCAAGTATAATTAGAGCCGTTCAAGACAAGATCAAAATCGCAGGCATAGAACCAATACAGAGACGACACGTGGCTTGACAGATTGTAGAAAGCTACGAGCCGCAACTACCGCATTAAATGTTCTGAGAAGATAAGTCAAGATGCATTTAATGTGAGTCATGTCTTTGATCAGTACCCTTATTTCAAATGAGAGATATCTCCTTCAATGGATATCTTTCTACAAGTATAAATAGAGGTCGAGCAACACTGAAGCTGACTACTGAAACATTTACGCTAAAAAAGTTCAAAGCACTTTCAAGCTATACTCTTAAGCTTTCTCAC
Source organism: Scutellaria barbata (assembly GCA_028654395.1). NCBI lineage: Eukaryota > Viridiplantae > Streptophyta > Magnoliopsida > Lamiales > Lamiaceae > Scutellaria > Scutellaria barbata. Next base: position 10,599,028 of record CM053650.1, read on the forward strand.
AAGTTTCAATCACTCGACCTAAAGTAAAGTGAAACAGATTCAACCTGAAAGATTCGAAGAAGGATTCAGAAGTTCACTTCGCTACATCCAGACATCATGTTTGCAGTAGGAGTCTGTGCAAGATTTCAAGCAGCCCCGAAGGAATCACATCTTTCAGCAGTGAAAAAGATTATTAAGTATCTGAAAGGAACTCAAGAAGTAGGCCTATAGTATCCTAAGGAGGGAGGATTCGAGCTTAAAGACTACTCTGACTTAGATTATGCTGGCTGCAAGATTGACAGAAAAAGCACAAGTGGAACTTGTGAATTTTTAGAAAATTAACTTGTTTTATGGTTCTACAGAAAACAAACATCGATAGCAATATCTACAACAGAAGCAGAATATGTTGCAGCAGGAAGTTGTTGTGCTCAAATCCTCTGGATACAGCAGCAACTAAAAGATTATGGAATTGAAGAGAAAGAGACTCCAATCCTCTGTGATAATACGAGTGTCATTGCAATTACCCATAATCCAATCTTTCACTCAAGAACTAAGCACATTGACATCAAACATCACTTCATAAGAGATCACGTGGAAAAGAAAGATGTGCTAGAGAAAATTCATACAGATCTCCAGCTAGCTGATATATTCACCAAACCTTTATGTGAATCAAGATTCTCCATGCTAAGGAATGAGCTGGGAATTTTGAAATTGTGAGTGGAAAGAGAAGTTACAGAAGCTCAGGGAGAATCTCTGCAACCTTGCGAGAAGCTGTAAGTATCTTGCCGCAAGATGCGGCTTCATACAGCGCTGCATCCTTAATTCTTACAGTAAGGTCAGTACGTAAACAAAGTAAGCAGCATAAGGTTACAACATTTATTTCCTGGAGTATTTAATACTCTGCAACCTTGTACAAGAAGTTGCAACCTTAAAAAATAATAAATTAGGCTGCAAAATGCATGTTTCTCCTTGCATTTAATGCAAGACTATGTGTGTCAGGATACAAAAAGACGCACTCAGAGGTCATAACTGCTAAGTTTTGAATATTTGCACTTTGACCCCTCCGTCTTTTTATAAGGACCGTTAGATCAACTTTAATCTTTTAATCTCATCCGTTGATCTTACTACAAGTCTTTTAAACTTCTCCTTGATACCATTACCTGATCATTCGCGTATTTTTCTCAAGGTATCAAGCAAGAGCAGTTTTTTCTTTCGAAAGTTTTCAGAACTCTTTATGTGCAGTTTCTTTAACCTTTATTCTTATCATCAATGGCTGCCAGAAAAACAATAGTACTCGAAGGATGCCTTGTCAACCAGGAGCACTTATATGCGTCAGAGCTTACGACAACTCTATCATCACCCTATCTTCAAGGCTCTGGAAAAGACCCAGATTCTAGGACTCCTAACCACAGTTTATGTCGGATTCTTCGTAGAATCTGTTCAGAGATTCTACGTATTTACGAGGAGATCTGAAGAGAGAAGATTATCCATTATTTTCAGAATGGATGAAGATGATGAGGAGAGAGAACTGTCCATAAGGGGCATCGCCTCTACATTCAGCATCTCTGCTGAAGGGCTAACTTCTAGTCAGCTCCTGTTGTTTGGGGATGACATTGCTGAAGAGATGTGGAATCTCTTTAGAGAAAGGGATGCCGGAGCCGAAATTAAGAGAAGTGCCCTAAAGAAACTCTTTAAGCCAGAGTTTGAGTTTCTTCACGATATCTGTGCATACTCCATTAAAGATAGAACTGGGAGTTACGATAAATGCACTGACCTCCACTTCAGAATCATGTCTACCATCATTAGTGGAGAGAAGGTGAACTGGGCCAGGTTCATCCTTAAGCGAATATGGGAGGAGACAGAAAAGAGTACTGCAAGAAGGAGCTATGACATCACAATCTGCTCCCTTCTCTACAAGCTTGGATTGCAGCTCATAGCTCCTACCCCAATCCTCATTGGCAAATATCTTGGAGAGATGAAGAAGGGAAAGACCCTGAAGAAGGGTGCTGCTGATAAAGCTGCTGGGGTTGCAAGGAAGAAAATGAAGGATACAACAGTTGCAACCTTGGCCCTTCGAGATGAAGCTGTAAGCAGCGGGGCAGAAGAAGGAGAATTCAGGCAAGAGGCCCTGCCCATCAGCTCAGCTTCTAAAGACAGTGTCCTCCCTGTCATCAAAAGGGCTCCGAAAAGAGCAGAATTGAAGTCATCATCGTCCTCAGATGATGACGTGCCCCTGGGGAGAAAGAAGACAAGAAAACTTGTCTCTCTGCGCAGCACAACAAGGAAAAAGTTACTGCAGCTGCTGTAAGAACAATAGTTGCAGCAGAGGTCGAGTCAGATGAGCAGCATGAGCAAGAAGGCCCCCAACCTACTACTGCAAGAACTCTGATCAATCCAACATTCCCAGCTACTAGATTCGATCCAACTTTTCTAGCTGCTGGATCCGATCTAACCTTCCCAACCGCTAATCTCGATCCAATCTTTCCAGCTGCTAGAGATGAGATAGAATAGTAATACAATCTCCGGAAGAGGATGAGATTGGCTAAGGGAGAAACTCTGTTGCAGTGGAAAGAGTTTCTCGTTTTGGAGAATATTATCCTAGAGTGGGCTCAAAGCGATGATATACTCCACCTCCTGCAACCTGAGTTCGTAAAATTTGTTTATTTAGAAAGATCACGAAGAACTGCTGCTTAGGAAGTACTGGACAAAGGGAAGACCAAGGCTGCTGTAGTTGAAGAAGAGTCTGCAGAGCTGTCGATAAAAGTAGCAAGGGAAGATGTGCAAGTCTTCCTAGCCCCGGCTGTAGAGGCTGTAAGAAGGGACGATGATATTGCATTTGCTGAAGAGCAAATCAACACTCTTGTAGTGGAGTAAGCTGAAAAAGCGATGCTGTAACTAGCGCTGCAAGCTAGTGTGATAGAGACCAGGATGCAGCACACTTCAAAAAGGATGCGGGTAGAAGGATGCTCAAGCCACAACTCAAGCTCCCCTGCATACGAACAAGTAGTTGAGGGTCTCTCAATGCTAGTCTCTCTCGAACCTGTTGAGGAAGAGACTCAACTACTTGACTACGGTGATTCCCCAGTTCATACCTACTCTGAAGCTGCTGCAGCTTTACCTGAAGGGGAACCGTCAGTGATTATCAGAGAAGTTCTCTCAGATATTGTAGAGACAAAGATTGCCCATGATGCAACCACGGAAGAAGTTGTGGAGGCGGGACTCCCTGTACTGGCAGAGACAGCAGTACAGCAGGTGGAAATCCTTGAAGAAACAGTTGAATCAACACTGAGGATGTAAGCCGAGATTCTTGTAGAACTTGAGCTTACAGTGCTTCAAACAGTCACTGCTGCAAGAAGAGGATCTTGCAGAAGAAGTTGCAGGACCGGTCGTTGAGACAATGTCCTTGCTGAAAGCCTCAGGTGAGGCGGCTGTTGAGACAGCACTCCCTGAGGAGTTGAAGACCTCTGGAGAGGCAGCTGTTGAGACAGTACCCTCAAAGAATGCAGAAGTTGCTGAAGAGGCTGAAGAAACTTCAGTGCAGCTAGAGACACCTCAGGAAGAGGTTGATGCTGCACCTGCTGCAAGCGTATCTGAACCTGTTCAAGATACAGCAGAATTTTTTGAGGAGGCCAAAGAAGAAGAAGAAGCAGAAGATCCAACCTCTGAATTTCATGAGAAGTTCGATTCTTTCAGAGGATCAAGTTCAAGGAGGAGCGATGATGATAATGATGCTGATGATGATGATGAAGATGGTAAAGATGAAGAAACCTCAGAGCTGAATGCAGCACATCATCCTCAAGCTCTCATTCCATACACTGCACCCACTTCTGGTTTAAGATAAGAAATAGCAGCTTGACTGTCACCTGAAAAATCAATTGACAGAGTTGTTGCTGTTGTTAGACAACTCCTCCACGTGCTGTAAGAATACGAGTTTAACATGCAGAACAGTATGCACTTAAGTAACAGAGCAGTATACACTTAAGTGATAGGTTCCACATTGTAACAATGACCAGCTTTAAGAAGGACATTGAAGCAATCCCTAAGAAGATGCAGTACAGCCTCAACGATCAAACAAACAAGTTGTACAGGGATAGGGTATGGATAGAGGGAGAGCTGAAGAGAGAAACTGCAACAACCGTGCAAAAATCAAGATGTGCCAGAATTCGATTGATGTAGCAGCAGAGACATTGCACTCTCACTCCATGTTGTTGGAGACACTGCTGGATAATGTTCTTGACCAAACCAGAAGAACCAGAAGTGTCAACGACAGATTGGGCAACCTGGAGATGATTGTTGGAAAGCTGAGGGACATGATAGTCAGTGTCTTCTTTCAGCATTCTCAAGGAGATAGACAACCAACCAAGAAAGCCCCCGCACCTGCAAGAAGACCAAGGTCTTCTGTAACAAGAACAACCCCTGCTCCACCTCTGACTTTTGATGATGCCAAAAAGGAGGAAAGAAGATCTGATAGATACAGGAGATTAGGGGAGTAAGAAGAAGAAAAAGAACAACAGGAAGAAGATGACCAGCCTTTAAGCAGGAGGAGGAGAAGAAGGTCATATCCTGGTGCTGATATTCCCTCCCTAAAAGAAGAAGAGAACATGAAGGAGAAGGAGGAGCTGGAGTAGCAGCTGCATCAAGAGCAGTTGGCGGCGCTGCATCCAGTGCTGCTGCAAGAAAAGATACAGCAACCCCCTCTTCTTACAGCACAAAGAGGAGAGGAGAGGATCAGTAGACTGGCTCAAAAAAGAAGATGAGCAAAGCTGAAGCTGAAAGATAGTATAATCTGAAAGATGGCTGCTCAGAGAGCTGAGAAAGCCAGAGCTAAGCAATAAGAGAATGCCTAGATACAAAGGCTAGGAGTGATTAGTGAGAGTAGACTGAAGATGATGGAAGATGTTGATAGAGCTCTGTACCAATACCCCCCTCAAGAGATCCCACGTCTTGACACTGACAACATATCTGCTGAAGTGTCTATTCTGATGGATCAAAGGTCTGAAGGAGAGAATATGGCCTAGAGCTTAAATATCTTTAGAGTTGTGAGACTGCCTACAGACAAAAATCCATCTTTTGAGCAGATCACACTCTATAAAAAATCCGAATACCTCAGATACTTCAAATATCTTTGCAGAGAGGGCTCTTTCAAAAGATTTCAAACTTGTCAATCTGCATTGAGGAGATATGAAGAGCTTTCTAGGGATGGAGAATTGTAGATCAAGACTCGCTATATAACCTAGTGAAGCAAGGCAGGATAGTGTCTTTCAGTGAGGACTTCTGGCTGAGATGGATTCAGATTCCGAAGATTATACAGAAGCTGGAAGAATCCTATCAGGAGTCTATTTGAGACCGGTGGAAGGGATCGAAGCAGAGAGAAGAAGCAGAAAGAAAAAATGCTGAAAGAAGACCTGAAGAAACGTCAACAAGAAGGTCCATATTTCAGCAGTAACTATGTTACATGTTATCACGTATATATTCCTTGTGTTCTTTTGTTCTCTATAAAAATTTCTTTTTCTAATGAAGAAATTTTATTTTCTGCTTTATGATCAAGTTCATATCTTATGAACTTCTGCATGCTTAGTTAATCTTGCTGATTTGAGATGAAGCTTAGAAATGATACATCTCTTATGAATCCAAGATTAAGTTATCTTTTTTGGTTCGTATTTGTAATAACTGAACAAAAAATGATAACTGCAAAGTAAATATATCCTATCATGAACGATATAATATAAAGGGTTTTGTCATCATCAAAAATGGGGAAATTATTGGGATTTCAGTACATAGATTTTGATGAGACAAACCACATATGTAATAGGAAGTTTGAGTACCCAATTTTTCATAATGTTTAAGTGAAAACATAGACTAGGATTGAGTCTATAGTTATAGGTTCTGAAAGATGGAGGATCTCAACAAAGTCGTGCTACATCATGAAGATAAAAGTATAAAGATACTGTAAGTATGAACTACAGTATTACAGCAAGTAAGAAAGAAAGACAAGCTAGGCTGTAAGAAGAAGATGTTGGATGCAGGAAGAAGTTACTGCAATGCAGCTGTAAAAAGGAAATATACTATGCTACAAGAAGTGGTTACAGTAATACTGCAAGTAAAAGTTACAGCATCACTGCAAGTACAAGATGCAACAGTACTATACGTAAGAGGTTGCTGAAAGAAGATCGAAGATACAGAGCAGAAGTCAAGACTTGCTGCATACTCCAATAAATCTCGAACACAACAAACAAAAACAACACTCTACAATAAGAGGAAGTATAAATACAGTACGAGGAACAAAGAACGAAACAAGTATAATTAGAGCCGTTTAAGACAAGATTAAAGTTATAGGAACAAAACCAATATAGAGATGACATGTGGCCTGATAGGCTGCAGAAAGCTACGAGCCACAACCACCGCATTGAATTATCTGAGAAGATAAGTCAAGACGCATTTAATGCGAGCCATTCTTTGATCAGTACTCTTATTTCAAATGAGAGATATCTCCTTCAATTGATATCTTTCTACAAGTATAAATAGAGATCGAGCAACACTGAAGCTGACTACTGAAACATTTACGCTAAAAAAGTTCAAAGCTCTTTCAAGCTATACTCTTAAGCTTTCTCACAAGTTTTAGTTACTTGACCTAAAGTAAAATGAACCAGATTCAACCTGAAAGATTCGAAGAAGGATTCAGAAGTTCACTTCGCTGCACCAGTTGAAGAAACCTTATATACTTTAACCTATTTGCTGTGTGTTTAGTTGTTTTAGGTGTTGTCAGTTGATAGGATTTATCCTTACTGATTGTATTTAGTTGTCTAGGTCTTAGGCAACTTTTCTGTGTGGAAGTTTAGAAATCCTGTGCGGGTTTGCCTTTAAAACTTGTAGTTGCTGTGTTTATGTTAGGTTGTAGTAGGTGTTAACTCGTTAGGTTGATAGATTGTTAGGTGTTTCCCTGTAAATTAATCTTGCTTAACGAAATTCCTGCTCGAGGTAGCAGTAGAGTGGACGTAGAAGGATTACACCACATTCGAACTACTATAAGCCATAAGTGTTTATTTACTTTCTTTTATCTGTGCTGCATCCTACATTTATTCTGTCATAAGCATAAAAGAACCTTTAAAGAAAAACATATTTGAGAAAATAAGTCTTCAATCAAAACATAATTTCTGCTGCATAGAACTCTAAGTTACAGCGTGCAGCATTGCATCCTAGTGTTGTAAGCATCCTAGTGTTGAAGTCATGATGTTTAGCTTCATTATCTTGATTTAGATCTTGATTTCATTTATTGGAGAAAATTAGTTTTAAGTCAATTGGAAGTATGGACCATTGTAAACTATTGAAGGAAGTTTTGATCACACATATTCGCAATCTTTTAAAGATTAAAGTTGGGCAAATTAAAAAATTAAAGAGCAAAAGATTGATCTACGTTTTGAGTAGAAGATCGTAGTGTATTTATATTCTCAAATTTGATTTTTAATGAGTGAGAAATTAATACACAAAGTTGTAGTTAAACTAGTTTTAATGATCTAATATAACGCTCGATTGGGAACCTAACATGGCTCATCGAGCGTGTGCAAAACCATCATGTAAAATCCATTAAAAAGTTCATCGAAGATGCCATTTCAAAGCCCACATGGATGTGGTCTTCAACTCCCCATAAATTGTGTAGTGTTGTAGTGGAGAGATCTACAATATAGTCGGCATAAATGTCATCAAGACTCCATTGATTGTGTTTTTTCATTTAGTTGAATGTGCCTATAAAATAAAGCAACATTTTGAAACTTTTATATAATTTTTCGAAACTCCAAAATTTCGATTGCAAACTAATTTTTCTCATAGCATTCTATACAAATAAAACTTGCATTTTGCCATATAAAATGCAATCCAGTATGCCAACTATTTCAGTTTGCTAGAACTTCTAGTTTTGTGGTGTCACTAGCTAGAAGATGCAAGTCCTTTTACATTTGGAAACATCACATCACATTGCGAGCACTAGTTGGAATGTGATTATTTTTTTAGGAAAAATGTATCATTCACTCGACTTTTTACTGTTCTTTTACACTACTACTTTCAGAGTTCCTATTCGTAGCCAAAATTCTTTCCTCTCCGTTGTTGCTGCCTAGCTCCTGAGTTATTGTACACATCTAAAGCTCAAACATCATTTTAAAATTGAAGTTCGATGGCGATCTAGTTTTTAAGCAAGAAGTTTGTTGGTTCCAAGTGGTTTTGAAGGTTCGGGGAGGGGGGGTGAATGAACCTTCATTGATTTTGAAAATGTTTTTCGAACTTACTGTTCTGTAGTCTTCAAGATCTAACTCAATTATAATTTTCTAATTAACCTTCCTAAAATTAAATATAAATCTTGCAAGATGTAATTAAAGTCTAATTAAGTTTTCTAATATTTTAATGAACACATTTTTCATTATAATTTCACATAAATCATATATTTATCTTAAAATGTTTCTCTTATTCTTTAAATGACATTGTTATCGAAAAATCATTTTAACCTCTCTCGTGAACAAAGAAAACCTTGAAGAAAATGAGGAAAGATGAACTATATAGGTTTGCTCAACAATTTATAAATAGACACTCTAGCTTCTCATAAGATGGGGTAACTTCTTCAACTTATGTATTTATGAATTACATGTTCTTTAAATATGCAATCTTTGTTAAGTGTTGTTGAACGTAAATATGATTACCCATTTATATTATATTATGATTTAGTTTAGATGATTATTTACATTACTAAGAAATCGAAACTACACGATTATAAGCGAATATTATGTGTTATGTAAAATCAGGTATTTGAAGTCAAATGTGATACATAATTTATTAATCACATTTTCATAAATAAAACATACACTTCTAGTAAATACAATTTGATTATAAACAAATGTACACATATTTATAATGCCTACATATATAAACATTTTGTATTTTAAATGAAGAATGAGTTCAAATCTCATAAATTTCCCCTAGCAATCAAGTATTATTGATCTTAAATGATACAATAATTTTTTTAGAAGAGTTGCCACTTTTCTTGAAGATGTTGGACAAGTACAAGAAAAAACCTAAAAGCATGAAATATGTCCAAGATTCAAATTTGCTCTCTCTAACGGCTGGATCTATAACTCTCTTATAAATAGACTCCAACTCTCACTCTTGAAGAAGATAACTCTATTGAAGATCATCAAGCTCATTATTCAAGCCTATCATTCTAGATTTTCAAAAGAAAATTCTCAATTTTCTAAAGTTCTTATCATTCTGAGTTGAGAGTTAGAATAGAAGAGAGATATCCTTTCATAATCAAAACCTTTGTAAAACCTTAAAACACAGGATCGGTCCTCCTTGATGATAAGGAGTATTTCTTCATGTGTGTTGGGAAGAGTATACCCCAAGTATATTGGAAAGAAACTATGTTATTTGTTCCCTAGGAAGTTTGGGAAGAACGTGTGTATGTTGTACTCTTATTGAGGAAGAATTGTAACTGTTGATCACTTTGCTTAGGGGATTCCCTTGATTTGGGAAAAAGGGACGTAGAAGGATTACATCAACTTCGAACCTCTATAAATTGGTTTATCATTTACTTATTCCTTACTTGCTTTATATATCATTGTTGTTGCATATCTTTGTGTCTACTTGCTTCTTATCATTGTCATCTGAAAAGCTCTATCTTTTGTATGCTTTCATAAGTTAGCTATATCATATGTTGTTAGATAGAAGAAAAGAGCCGGACATCATCTTTCCGCAATAGCTTAGGTTGATTCTTTATCAGTCTTGGTTACCTCTATTTCCTATTGAGATCTCATATACTTCAAGTTATATGCTAGGTTTGTTCTTGTTATCTTAATTTACCTTACCAGTAGACCTGTTGTATCATTCTCTTGATTGTGTGATCTTTGCTCAAGAAGGAACATAGTTTAATCACCCTTTTTAGGCTTTTTTGATTCTTTTCAATACCTACAAAGTTTAACTAGTTCAAATAATCCAAAGAAAAAAATATTTCAATTTAAAACAAAAGTATTTACCTTGATTTCAAGTTCCTCTCAACGGAACTTTTGAAACTGAACTTGCAGTAAAAATGTGTTGCTTTGACATTCTCATACACTTGAAAAATTCACTTACTGCACTTTGCCTCCACGTTAAACAAGAAAATGAATCGTAATGGACTCCGTCCAAATATTGAAATATGATTTTTAATTCGATCCACCACTCAAAATACAGCCTTTTTAAATCACAAGATTATCTCATACTCTTCAAATCCAATTGCACTACAACACAATTGAGAAGTTTTCTTAGATTCAAAAATTCACAACTAGGATTTGTATTTTCCCTATTTATTTCCCCCTAAAATTAAACTTCAAAAGACAGATCTCCCTCAATAGTAAAAGGCATGCAAGATGCACAATCGGAAAATTAACATTTAAGAGTCTCAAATGGTAAATTACAACTCGCACAAAGTTGAGACGATAAATAATTTGAAAAGACAAATATACTTGTAATAGTAAAGGGCGTGCAAGGTACATGACTAAAATTACTTGTAATTTACGTAAATATGAGATGGTTAGTTGCAAGCGGAAAAAAATTACTTTTTTAAATGTAAAATTGGGTATAGTTTGGATGGTTATCTGTAACTAACTCTTTTTAAAAATTGAAATCTATTCCACTTGATTAATATCAATTTCCTATGAATTTTATCTTAATTTACTTATTAATAATATTATATATATATACAAAAATTTGTATAATTACTATATACATAATTTACAATGGTATATACTAAAGTACAAAACCAACAATATAAGAAAAAAATGAAAATAACTAAAACATAATAAAATGATTTTTATAGACGAATTGATAGTGCTACCTTTAATACAATTATGAAACCATTTTCCTAACCTAAATTTTGATTTTTGTAGATTTAATTATCCACTCCCATCTACCATCCCCTCACAATTAATGCACAAACACAATCCATTTGACATAACCACACAAGTCATTCATGAGAAATGCGGGACTAGCCATGTTGCACAAGTTATGTGGCACGAGACACACAAGCATGTGAATGAACTATATGAGTTGTGTGGTACAAGATGTGCTACACGAGCCGTGTGGCAAAAGATAAGTAGCACAAGCCATACATCATGAGTCACTCACAAGATAGGACTAATCGTGTCCCACGAGCACCACATGTAGTGTGCACAAACAACACCAGTTGTGGACATGAATTATATGAGCCTTACGACATTAGCTACACGAGATGTGGGAACGAGCTGCATGAGCTATATATCCCGAGATGATCAGCTGCTATTTGAAATTAACACCAAAAATATCATGCAAACGATTACACATATTCTTAATATTCTGAAACTAATATAGATGAAGAGCATATATAAAGTGCTACATTTCTACCTTACAAGTAAAATCTTTACATGAATGAAAATGATATTATTGTGTAAAATCATGTACTTGATTTTTTACGCACAAAAAACCTTTGTAAAATAAGTTGAAGAATAAAATTAGAAAGATAAATTAATATGAAGTAGAAGAATGAATAAATAGAAGAGAGGGGTGGTCATAGAGCAGACAGGATCCTCTGTCCCCACTCTTGTGTACCAATCCCGTGCCATTCATAAAATGATGTCGTTTCAATATATAATTAGTAAAGAATGTTGCATCAATAAATCTTATCGGCGCAGCTCAAGGCGCTGTAATATTTTTTGTAATATTTTTTCTATTTTTGTTTACATGTTGTAATCTTCTATTCTTTTTTTTTCTCTTTTCACAGCTCTGAATTTTTTCCCCTTTTTTATTTAATCTTTTCTCTCCCCTCCAAACGTTTGCGTTTTTATTTCTAAATCATCTTCAAGGAAATCAATTCATCAGATCCCCAATTCCATCCAACTTCACTTACATGGACTACAAATTCAGAGATCTTAGTCCACCACCTCCTCCCCTGCTTTTAGCGATTTCAATAGTGACAGATCCGGTGCAAACACCACTACTTCCTTCCAAACCCCCACCTTATGATCGATATTTTGATTTATTATGCGGCTGATATGATGAAACAAGAGGATAGTCAGATTGCTGATGTGAAGGATCAATCGAAACTTTCCATCATGTGTTAATTTCATTGAAGTGTTCGATCAAAGATATAAAAATGCCACAACCTTCAGAAATTGGAGAACTGAAATAATCTTTGATGCAAATAGGAGATCTGGTTCGTGAAGCTCTGATCATCTCTTTTCTGGTCGGAGATGCTCCTCTATGGTACTTCATCGATAGGCTCACTTACGTCAATGGAAAAATTGAGCTTATTGGAACTGAGCTTGAATAAATTACAAGCAATTTTGATTAATAAAAGTTATGTTTTTTGTATTTTGAAGAATTTAAGAAGTTTTAGAAATTCTTGTTGGACATATGTTGAGGTTGTGGATGTCTGAAGGATTCATACATAAGAAAGAAGAATAGAGTGCTGAGAATGTAGCTGAGAGTATTTAACAGACCTAATTAATAAAAATTTGGTAATGGTTGCCAAGATCAGATGATGGAGTCAAAACTCATGTGATTCGGGATTTATTATATGATATATGCTTCAGAAGATGTGGAGAGGAAAACTTTCTAAAATATTTGAACAGAGAGTAAGTTTATTGTAATGTCTTATCTAATTAAACTTTTTAAACTCTGATGTTTTCATTTCCTGATTCAATTATTTCTTTTTAGTTGGAAGAAATACATGGTGATGTGTTGTTGGAAATAAAAGAGAATTTGATATCATTAATTTGATGTTTTCATTTTTTTTATTCAATTTTTTTCTTTTCAATGAATATATATATATATATATCAAAAAGAATTCGAGTGTTTAGAAGTTATCTAGTTTCTAGAACATGATAAAAATGATTTTTATGTTAGTAGAGAATTTAAGTTTACAAATTATTCGTGATGGTAAACAATAAAAATATAATGAATTCATTGATATGTAATGTAAAGAAAATATGTCTTAAGTTTCAAATAACAAATTTCTTTTGAAATAACATCCATAAACATTATCCTTATTTTGTATTCATTCTACATTTGCAAAATACGTCACCGAGATATGGAAATGAGCAACCACATTTATCATTGCAGTTAGTATGCCTCCATCTTCTATATAGTTTACATTATTTCCCATCAAATGACCAACATTAAATGGTTCTTGCGCCTATAACAATATGAAAAAATGAAAAAAAAAAAAAGGTTACTTGTTTGTGATTTATATAAAAAGAAAAGAACATCATTATTAATAGTAAAAGAAAACAATACATACCATTAGTAACTTAGTCATACCCATAAAAAATGGTGAACTTCAAACGAAATTTTGTTAACTAGAACTAGCAGAGACTACCTGTTATTAACAGATAAAAATAAATAAATAAATTTTATAAATTTTACTATAATTAAAATAACAATCTTAAAACTTATATTATCCTCAGAATGTTGTAGTGGCAAATGATATTGAGAGTGAGTTTTGACCATTCTCGAATTACCAGCACAAGAATCATGTTGTTGCATTTGATTTGCATGCTAAGAAATTGAAAAAACAAAATTAGATTCATTCATATCAAAGAACAATTTTAATTAAAAATATTTTAATGAACCTCAATTTGATTATGCTTTTGATGTAATATGGTGGGCACGTTAGACATAGTTCCAAGATTTTCTTCAATATCCTGTAATAAAAAAATCTTAAAAACTCCTTATGTACGTTAATAATTTTTTAAGAGCTAAACAAAATAAAAAACATAAGACCTTAATTCGTAATAATTGGGATACAGTACTAACAGTTGTCAAAGGTTGCCGATTTTTACTTCCTACTTTCTTTTTTCTTGAAACCTTCTCCAAACCACCTTTCAATCTCTTGTCTGAAACTATTTTCTTCTTGATTTTAATTCCTTTGACCCCGACAGTATTATTTTCATCAATTTCTGAATTGGTATATGATAGGTAGAAAAATTGGTGCATATTATTGTGAATTAATTTGAGATTTTATATTTTTTGATATGATTGAATACATCATTTTCTTACATATACGTGTTTTTGAACTCCAAGTGCTTCCCAATTTATTTTCTTGATTATTTAAGGATTTTTGGAGTATTTTGGAGTCAAAGAATGTAGCCATGAATCAAGAGACCATAATTGAGCCTAAAGAGGAGAATGAAGAATTCAATCATATGGACCTTAAATGGAAGAAACAATTGGGCTTGGGAAATAAAATAAGGAAAAGTCCATGCCATGGAGAGAAAAAGGGCTTGATCACTTACTTAGCCACCAAGTTTACAATAGCCATTCATTCACGCAGAGAAGACAGATTAGGAAGAGAGTAGAGAGAGAGAGAGTTTTAGAGAGAGAAATACTTTTAAATTAGTTTGAGAATGAATTCTTTAATTGTTTTGATGGATTCAATTACAAGGATGATCGGCTAATCTTTCAATTCCGATTAGCAGGGATGTTTGAACCCATATTTATTTTATGTTTTAATTAATCTTGTCTCCCCTTCTCGATGTTTGAATGGAATTGGTTATGCTATCTCTGAATATTGTTTTCAATTGTTGATGCTTACTTTGGATTGGCTATCTCGATTAAGTAATTGATAATTGATTGCTAGAATTTTAGGTCATGAATCCTAATTATTGTGATTTAATTTTTATAAGTGGTAAACTAGAGGTCGTGCATCTCTAGGGTAACATAACCCTAGATTATCGAGTCGAGCTTGTGTATTCGGAGTCTAGTTCATCATATTGTCTTGGTGATCAATGCATTTAATGAATTAAATCAGAGAGCTTGTTCTAGCTTATTCAATTAAATAGGGTTAATTAGTGATCTTATTCTAATTTTTACGATTAGATTTAACAGAGCTTGTTGTTAGAGTAGGAGTGATAATTCCATGATAATCTGAGAGAGGGGTGTTACATTGATTAAGATATAACTGAAATTAGGGGATAATAGAACTGTTAACTGGGATGCTTTTTATATATTGATTTCCTGTTTGATTTGTTTTCTAATTTCATAATTAGTTAGTGATTATCAATCATAACCCCCACCTTTTTTGACTCTTGAATTGACATAGGTGATATAATTTATTTTTCACTCTTCGTGGGATCGACTCTTACTTTCCCTAGCTGCTAGTTGGTTAGGTTAGGAAAGAAAATAAATAATTTTATCACATTGCGACGCGCGGTCAGTATGACTCAAGAGCCTTATTGTACCATCTGCATATTGGTCCGACTCTTCTTCTTGCAATCTCACATTTGAAAGTTTCACACTTAATTCTTTACTATGTGAGCTCTCATCTACCATCTCAAATGCCTTGAGCAGACTGTCTTTAACAATCTTATAAGAAACTTCATTATCAGCTACTTTTGTAACTATCTGGACATACAAACCACACAATTCTTTGTATCGCATATTTTGAAATATCTTCGGATCCAAATTTCTATGATTAGCATTTGAATCTTGAAAATATCCAAATTTCACTTTTTGTGTCCACCTTTTCAATATGTAATCATTTGAAATCTTCAAAATACTTCTCAAGGTAAATATTTTCAGAATATGTGAACATAAAATTCAAGCAAATTTGAACTTTCTACAACTGCAATCAATTTTCTCACTTGATAAATCAACTGTAACTATATGGTGATGACTCTTGTTATGAGGAGTAATTTTATATTTGTGTTCCAGTATCCTCAAAACATGAGATTTATACCACTCTTGTTGACACCACTTAAAAACCTCAGGGGTGTAAATACTAGCTACATACTTCAAAATTTCAACAAGATATACTAGAGATGTAATGCTTGTATTTGATCTAAAATCAGCTTTGACTTCCTCATATCAACGGTTTTCAAGAAATCTCTAGAAGTGATTAAAAAATTCTAAAAACTTGTGTTGATAAGTTACATACCATTTCACAACACTATTCATGCTCTCACTTCTTTGGGTTGTAGTCATATCTGTACAAAATATTGGTCATCCATAAACTAAAGCTCATTTTTCCCTTAGACCAAACATACGTCTTAACCAATCATTTTCTTCAAGTCCATAGTTAGTCAACATCTTATTCCATGCTGCAAGAAAATCTTTCTCTTCTTCAAAATCATATATGCATGAACAAAAATTTTTAGCAAAACTTTTGAATTGTGAAAAAACCCCACTCAAATGGATGACAGTATTTTGATAAATATGTCAAATACACAAATGATGATTAGTTTTAGGTCATTTGAAAACTAGAGCTTTTGCCATTGCTACATCTTTATCTGTAAGAATAGTTATTGGTTTTTTCTTCCATATAGCTTTGGTAAATGTATCGAATAACCACTCAAATGTTAAAGAGGTTTCATCGTATAACAATGCAGCACCAAAAACTACACTCTGTTTGTGATGATTCACAACGTAATTGGACGACCTTCATTATTCTTTCAGTAAGTTGTGTCAAAGCAAACAACATCTCCAAAATTTGAGTAATCTGCTCTCATCTTTCCATCAGACTAAAAAATATTAGTAATCAGATCATCTTCATCAACTTGAATAGAATAGAAAAACTTAGGATCATCAAATTGCATCTTATGCAAATATTCTAATACTCCTCATATATCTTCTTTCATCATGTTTCTTATTCTTTTAGATCGCAAATAATTTTTGTAATCCATAGGAATGAAACCTAGATTCTCTCTTTCCCTACTTGTCTCACCATAAGATCATAAGATGTTTTTAGTCGGATACCCACATCATTTGTCATTTGAATCTGTATAGACGCTGATGAAGTTATATTCCTATGACTACTATGTAAGTATGTTTTGCTTGGACTTGAAAGGTAATGATTATGATCTTCAACAAATTGAACCACCGAAAATTTTTCAGTCCGTCGATTGCTGACTTTCATTTTAGCTTCACAACCAAACCTTATTTCTGAACGAGGTGCTTTCACATAAGTATCTCGTTTGTCATTTTTCCTTTTTCTTCAGCACTACAACAAAAGATTCTATCAACTACTTCACCAAATTTATCTTTATGACTTTTGCTCCTTCTTATTCCAAATCCAACTTGTTTAGCATACTTCAAATAAAACTGATAAGCATCTTCTTCAATGTCAAACTCCATATCAATCTTCAGAATCAATTCTTTAGGTACTAACAAATTAATACGTTTTAAATCTTTCTCACTTATAGAGTTGAACACCTTATTTTGACAGAGTTCATTAGCATCACACGAACTATCTTTCTTTTGTTCTTCATTAACATCTTCAAAATTTAATCGATGACAAGAGGTGGATTCTCCTTCCATGAGGTGTTAATCTGAATACCAAGAAAAAGGTAAAATATCAAATAATATATATTTAGGCTCTAAGAACTACGAATGTACAAAAAATATAAGCCGAAACAAAAGCATTGAATTAGTTTTATTAATTTCTAATTATTATAAAAATTCTTACATGTACTATAGCTAGTCATCTAAATATTTAACCAATCAAATTTATTTTCCTATATGTACCGTCCACAAAGGATTGTCAGATTAATGTATACAAGTTTTCTTAATTGTAGACAACTTGAGAATATATATTTTGACATAATAATTTATACTTTGAAAATTAAGAATATTCCTAGAGTTGTAATCAGACAAACATCTTGTTCCATTAGAGTTTTTTTTTATATATGTGTCATCAACAAAGTGTAATTATGTGTGAATTTTTTTTTTCTAATTACAAACAATAAAAAAATTAAGAAGTATAATATTACAGAAAATATGAAAAAATTGATCAAATTAAATTAGAGACAAAAACTTGATCATATCTAAAAAAAAATAAAAAATTATACCAAAGTAGGAAGAGATCTATGTGCACTAGTGAAAACTAAAATTCTTTAGCAGAGATCAGCCAATTGCAGTTTGGTTGAAACGAATTTCAGTGTGGAAAGAAGAAAGTGAAAAAAACAAGATTAAATAAAAAAGGGAAAAAAATTCAGAGTTGTGAAAAGAGAAAAAAAAAGAATAGAAAATTACAACGTGTAAAGAAAAATAGAAAAAAGATTACAGAAAATATTACAGCGGCTTGAGTCGCATCGATAAGATTTATTGATGCAATATTTTTTACTAATTATATATCGAAACGGCATCGTTTTATGAATAGCACAAGATTGGTACACAAGAGTGGAGACAGAGGATCCCGTCTGGTCATAGAAAAGGAGGCTAGTTTTTGTTCAAAACATATTTTGTGGATATTTTAAAGATTTTTTATGATTATTTGGCTATTAGTATCCATTTTCACAAAGTGAAATGGATATAACAAAAAAATTAAGTAGTGAATTCTTAACAAAAACATTTTTCTAGTAAAAATAAAATAAATGAAAAAAGTTATTAATTGATTGAAAATAGGGGCAAGGGGTCTTTCTACCTAATGAAAAATACCCACTCTTTAAAAAACATGAATTCTACCCAAATTTGAGGCAAAATTACTGAACTACACTTAAATTTTGAAATTTGGGGAAAAATGACTCCAAAATTAGGTTTGAAATACAAAATTTGCAAAAAGGGAAAAATTACATTTACCCTAATAATTTTGAATTACCCAACACCAAAAGGAGAAAGTAGTTTCAAATTACCACTTCGTGATCTACCTGTTCATCATGTGATTTCGAAGACGGTGGTGGTGGAATCGTGACTGTTATCCAAACGTGTCTTGGAGGCGGCGGCTGCTGTGAGCAGGGGGAAGAAGAGGCGGTTGCTATGAGCAGGGGAAAGACGAGGTGGCGTCGGCTCCGACTGGAGGAGTAGGAGAAGGAGACGGTGGCTGCGTGATTCCGGTAAGAAGAGCAGTGACCTATGTGACTGGAGAGAGAATGGTGGCGCGGCGGCGACTGGAGGAGGAGGTGGCGGTAGTTCCATAATTCTGGTGAGAAGAGCAGCGTCGCTCTGTGATTGGAGAGAGAAGGACGGTGGCTACGCGACTGGAAAGAGAAGACAGCAGCTGCGCAACTAGAGAGAGAAGATGGCGGCGGCGGTAGAATAGGCGACATGGAAGAAGTGAACTTCACAATTTCGAAAAACCCTAAATTCTCCAATGTTCAATTACCCCTAAATTTCATTGTTTGTTAGCCTAAATTATCAATTTTAGGGTTAAACTCTTTAATTTTGTTGCGAATTGTAGAAGAATATTTTATTGTTGGAATCTGTTGGTGTTTGAATGCTTAGATCATGATGGTAATTGTTAGATATCGATGACAATTCATAGATCAGGATGGTAGTCGTTAGTCACAATGGTGATTATTGTCTTGATAACGATAATATTTCATAGATGCCGATGGTGTTATTCACGAGGATAATTGTTGCGAGATGTCATCAATATTTGATAGATCAAAAGAATGTTAGTCACGAGGTTAATTGTTGATTAGATAACGAGAATATCTGATAGATCACAAGGATACTTGTTAGTCACGAGGGTAATTGTTGCGTAGATAACGATGGTTATCAGATAGATCATGAGGGTACTTGTTAGTCATGAGGGTAATTGCGATGGTTATTTGATAGATCACTAGGGTACTTGTTAGTCACGATGGTAATTCATAGATCACGAAAGATATACTTAGATCACGAAGATAATTCCACTATGATAATTTTATAGATCATGAAAGATATACTTAGATCACGAAGGTAATTCCACTATGATAATTTTATAGATCACGAAAGATATGGTGGAGATCACGAAGGTAATTCCATTATGATAATTTTATAGATCACGATGGTTATTCTTAGATTAATATGCTAATTTTATAGATGACCATATTAATACTTAGATCACGATGATATACCGTAGATCATGATGGAAAGTATTGATCACGATTAAAATGAACAGATTACAGTGCTAAACTTTGAAAATTATAAGAAAATTATATTCTTAATATTAAAATGACAATTAAAAATAATTATTCAATATAAAAAAAATTAAATATAATGAATACAGTAATATCAAATTTAATAAGAATAAATTGAATAAGAATTTATTAAATAATAATAAATATTTTTTTAAATTTTTAAATATCCAAATTGTACTAATATTATCTGAAAATTATGAAAAAAAATAGTAATATTTATTTTTCCTATTTTTTAACAGCCACAATGGAAATAGCGGGTGTAGGAACCGCCGGATCGCCGATCCTATTCGATTATCCGAATCGGGATGCAAATATGATTAACGCGCAGCGGAAAAATGAATCATACCTTTTGCACCGAAATTAGTTCTAAGATCAGAACTGTAGATCGAGGAATCGATGAAGCCTGGACCTCATGATCTTCTGCTGTATTCCTCGCCTTATCTCGAACGTTGTGTGGGCAACGAGCTATCGAGACTCTCAGCCGTCTTCTACTAATACGTATCTCAGATTTTTATGTCTGTGTATCTGTATTTCTGTATGTCGAAAACGGCTGACTTGAGGCTTATTTATAGGCTACAACAGGGACCTTGAGGAGGATTAGGAATCGGTCTCCTGATAGGCTTAGGAGTCCTTAAGTCGATCTGAATATACTTCTTAAGCCTATCAATAATATCTTAATCCACTAAAAAGATATTATTGAACTACCGTTCCTTATCCATATTAGATATGGCTCCTATTTATTATGTGCGCGTTTATCTCCCCGCGTTTAAGATATCGAATGTCCATTAATTAAATGAATTACTGACAATTCAATTAATTAATATTTAATTCCAAGAGTAGTACCACTCAACTTTATTATCATGCCGGAATAAATCCACCTGCAGGGTTTACATGATAATCCTTATGAGTTCCTCAAGGGGACATCATCATCCTAAATAATTAGGATACGATTTCATTATATAATCAACAGCACACCATATAAACAACACTGTATCCCAATTTACCGAGTTTATTGATTTAATAAATAAATCTCACCCATTGGTAAATTAAAGAAACATATATTGAGTATACATGCCCGTTATCATACAATGATTAAGAGGACGCACATCCATAATAACAGAGGTCTTGTTTTATTTATGTAGTCAGTACAAATAAAACAACCTCAATTGGTCCTGCTCAATACATACAAAATGTACTAGTGTAATTTTATAATCAAGACAGATTAATACCAAATTACACTACAACCATTCCGATAATTTGTCCAAAATTATCTCGGCTGTGAGCTAGCATTTATAATCTATAAGGAACTGATAACATGATCTTCTGTGTGGCACCACACACCATGTTATCTACAATATAAATTAATTGGACAATTACAATAACATATATAACAAATATATAAAATTTAAACATTTGACCACAAAAGATTCTCATATCATAAATAGATGTTCATACAAAAGCTAGGTTTATAGTATACATCCTAACAGCGGGGTCATTTAAATTTATCTGCCAGATGTAGTATATACTATTTGAGTAAGGTTATTCGAGACATAGATGTCAAGCTTAGACACTGTGATAGGTTAGATGCCTATAGACAATAATGTTTTGGCCACTTCTTGAGGTTTGACTTTGATACCATTATTAGTGGTCGAGGACTTCTATATTTGTTAGACTGTGAGATTACCATACTAGGAGCTAGTACAGATGAGCGTTGGTTCCATGTTGGAGATCATTCGTTGAGGTTCTCCAACGTAGAGTTTTGAATGATCACGGGATTGAAATTTGGAGCTTCAGAATTTACCCCTTCTACATCATGTGCGGCACCAATCGACGGAGTTTATAAGAGGACCTTTGATGGATAAGCTATGATACCCGATGATTTATTGATTCGTTTCAAGAATGAAGAGTTCTGAAGCCATCCAAATAATGCAGTAAAGGGTTCATACATTTTATTGCTGACGTTGTACCTATTTGGATTTGACATACGTACTCCTGTACCCCATTGGCTATGGAGTTTAGTGGAAGATGTAGACTTGTTTGACAGATTCCCATGGGGTTCGTATGTATTCCAAAGATTGTTTCATTAATTGGATAGGTGTCTACAGCCTCTGCCATCTGGAAGTCATAGACCACTCTATCATTTATACGAATATCTGATCGCGTTATGGGTATTGCCATAAATTAGTGTAATATTTATGTATTTTAAATTATTTTATCAATCATAAGTAATCTAATATTACTGTCATTATCTTATACTAGATTTGGGCATTCGACTGCATCCCTGATTTTGGAAAGCAATTGGGAGAGAAAAAAACAGATGACTTTCCGAGTGGAATTCGATGGTGAAGTTCAGGAAAACGTCCTTATTTTCCTGACATATTCAAATGCACCTAGTGTGAGTAATTGAGATTTTCAAATTATTTATCTTATGCTTTGAATTCTACGCACTAATATCATTTCAAATTATTGAGCAGATTTAGTGTATTCAGTTGAAGCCCACTCATACAGAAAAGTATCTGGCATATATGGTCGATATTGAGATGAGCATTTTAGATGGAGTAAGATTTGTTCCTCAAGATCGAGTAATTGGTCGAAAGACTGCGCATGGAGCACCTCCGAGACTGCATAGATCCGACACTGTACATTCTAAGACATCATTGAGGCCACCTTACAAGAGGCATAAAATTAGGAATCCAAATGTGATAAAGAGGGAGTGACATGGGTACTCCACCACCAGCACAAGTACCTCTAGTCTTAACCATTCCCGTACCTCCCCCACCTCTTGCCTCAGGACCAAATACAAGACCACCACCACCACCAGATGTATATGTTATTAAATTTTTCATCTTATTTTTTAAATCTTTTATAAATTATTAATTAAATTGAGGTTTTTATTTTTTATTTTATTTGTCTTAGAAGTTGAAGGATGATTCAAAGACGAGACGTAAATCCAAAAAAATATCTGCACGAGCGAATTTTGAGTTTTTGAAGATGGAACTTGCTTCTGCAATTGAGAATTGCACTAGACGGGCATTGAATATCATGGAATAGTCAGTCCCGAACCTCGTTCGACAGTCATTGCCAGACATTTTACGAGATGTATTATTTGATATTGTTCGAGAATTGATGCCGGATATCTTGTGAGATATCACACCGGACGTTATTCGACAAGTACTTCCGGAGGTGGTTAGTCACATGAGGTGTATCAATTGTTCTAACCTTAATAATTATAAAAAGAGTGCACAGAATGATCGACCACAGAGTCCTCAAAAGACATCTGATTTTGTATATGGGGTATATCTTGCTCTTTTAATTATAAATAATATGTTGTTTTATATCGTTGATATGTCATTTTAACTAGTTTAACAAAAATTCATTTTTGGACGCTCGATTTCCTGTAGTGTTGGACTAGCATTCACAGGTAATGCCACTTTAAAGAGGAGACGTGTTTGTTCTGTCACCACTTATGGCACCAACTACTGCTATCGTGGAGAGACAATGCGAGATAGGGGATCCATTTTCATCGATTCCAGATGATCCAGCTACACCATCTGTTTTAGAGGATGGTGACCCAGATGATAAAATAAGAGACGTGTTAGCATCCCTTCTGAACATACCAGCTCCACCATCTGTTCCAGAGGATGGTAACCCAATGGATAAAATAAGAGACATGCCAGTATCCATTTTGAAGATATCAGCTCCACCAGTCAAGACGGTGAATGTTGATCTCTCACCTTCGATGGGAGAGAAGAGCACCAAAGGTGCTACAGGACGCATACGAGTAAAATCAATGTTGATTAAGACACCATTCATCGATCCAGACCTGAAGAAGAAGCGTAAGAAGTTAAAAGATGATTACTCATGTTTCCTGAAGAGTGATGATTCTCGACGGATTCGTGAGATCAATAGGCTTGTGGATGCTTCTTGGTTTAGACAGATCGAAGACCTATCAGTTGATTTGACCAATGATATAAGTTTATTTTTAACTCATTAATTTACTTTTATTTTTCCGAGCTTCTTTTTAGATATAAGATTTGGCCAATGAATTGATGTAAGATTTTTGAAAATATAGCAACTGGATAGCTATATGAATGTTCTTTCATGGAGGTTGAAGAAAGGTGATTTTATACTCCCTGGATTGAACATCAACAGTGATTCAACCTATATGGTAAGTCACTTGTTAATTATTAATATTTCATAATCAAATAAGATTTTGGTTTGAACTACGTTTTTTAGCGTCTGTCATACTTTGTTTGAACTAAGTCTCATATTGTCATCTTATATTATTTCAGAGTTTGTTGCGATTTTCATAGACGAAGTTGTATAAACATGATCCACAGTGGCTACATGGTGACCCATTGGGGCCTTACAGATATCAGAATTGGACACCAGATAATGATTTACAAAGATATGTCAAAGGCTCCTTCCCTACTTGGGCATACCCATGGCATCGTATCATTGATGTAACTTTTCTAACATCAACGAGATGAAGATTTACGTTTGTATTTTCCAGAGGATGGTGTATTTTGACTATAAAAGGTTTAATATATCTAATTGGTGACTCTGATTTGTTTAACAGCTTTTATTGATATATCACTGCGGCACTAGTGATCATTGGATTACTTGTCGAGTGCTCTTATGTGAGTGGCAAATTTAGGTATATGACTCATTGAGTCATCAGAGTGATGATCGTGTTGTGTGGGAGAATAAGGTGAATCAACTAACACCACTAAGGCGTTTGATGCCTAGATTACTTAAGATTACAGGATGGTTCGAGAAGATGAAGATCAAATCAAAATTTGAAGCATTTCATGTTATACTGATCTCTCTCGACCAGTAGTTTAGGCAGGATGACACCTATAATTGTGGTGTTGTTGCGTGTATGTATGTAGAGCGATTGATATCTAGTAGAATTGTTGATCCTAATACTGTTAAGATAGTTCATCAGTATAGGAAATAAATGGCACTTTAAGATTTTTGAATCAAGCTTGTAGCCATACTTTTAGATAGTTTTTTACGTGGAAAAGATATGTATATTGTTTTGAAAATTTGAATTGAACTTGTAGGAACTGTCGGATTACCGACCCTATACGATTATCTGAATCGGGGTCCATGCAAATATGATTAACGCGCAACGGAAAACGAATCATACATTTTGCACCGAAATTAGTTCTAAGATCAGAACTGTAGATCGAGGAATCGATGAAGCCTGGACCTCACGATCTTCTGCTGTATTCCTCGCCTTTATCTCGAACGTTGTGTGGGCAACGAACTATCGAGACTTTCAACCGCCCTTTTCTAAATACGTATCTCAGATTTTTTTATGTCTGTGTATCTTCTTTTATAAACGGCTGACTTGAGGCTTATTTATAGGCTACAACAGGAACCTTGAGGAGGATTAGGAATCGGTCTCCTGATAGGCTTAGGAGTCCTAAATTCGATCTGAATATACTTCTTAAGCCTATCAATAATATCTTAATCCATTAAAAAGATATTACTAAACTACCGTCCCTTATCCATATTAGATATGGGCTCCTATTTATTATGTGCGCGTTTATCTCCTCGCGTTTAAGATATCGAATGTCTATTAATTAAATGAATTACTGACAATTCAATTAATTAATATTTAATTCCAAGAGTAGTACCACTCAACTTTATTATCATGCCGGAATAAATCCACCTGCAGGGTTTACATGATAATCCTTATGAGTTCCTCAAGGGGACATCATCATCCTAAATAATTAGGACACGGTTTCATTATATAATCAACAGCACACCATATAAACAACATTTATCCCAATTTACCGAGCTTATTGATTTAATAAATAAATCTCACCCATTAGTAAATTAAAGAAACATATATCGAGAATACATGCCCGTTATCATACAATGATTAAGATGACGCACATCCATAATAACAGAGGTCTTGTTTTATTTATGTAGTCAGTACAAATAAAACAACCTCAATTGGTCCTGCTCAATACATACAAAATGTACTAGTGTAATTTTATAATCAAGATAGATTAATACCAAATTACACTACAACCATTCCGATAATTTGTCCAAAATTATCTCGGTTGTGAGCTACTATTTATAATCTATAAGGAGCTGATAACATGATCTTCTGTGTGGCACCACACACCATGTTATCTACAATATAAATTAATTGGACAATTGCAATAACATATATAACAAATATATAAAATGCAAACATTTGACCGTAAAAGATTCTCATATCATAAATAAATGTTCATACAAAAGCTAGGCTTATAGTATACATCCTAACAGAACTAGCTGATGTGGTTTTGTTCGAATTTTTTTAAAACATATCGGTTCGATTTGGTTTATCAAAATCAATATATTTCAATTTTGGTTTTATTTTGTTCAATTCAATTGTAGACCGAATCGAGCAAATTGCACTAAAAATGAGGGAAAATCAATTGTTGAAAATGGTGCATTAAGGATAGAAATGAAGGTGCATAGGAGTATTAATTATATTGTAATAACTGCTACTATATTTTTTTCCAAACTTCTGAAATGCATGTTATAATGTCTATCTGAGATGTTTAAAATTTAAAATTTCTAAATTGTGAAAATCTGAGATGTGAGACTAAACTCACGAAAGATTAAAAGATGAAAAGTTAATTAAATTATTAACTTTAGAATAGATGAGTCCAGTTTTGTCAAATTCAAATTACATAAATGTCATTATATAAATAGTTTGAAAGAGTTTGATGTATGAAAAATCCAATATGATTCTAATCGCTTTGTTCTTCCTTACTAGTTACAATTATTCGTTGCTCACATGTCTTCTTCGTATGTTCGACTTCTCTGCAGATGCTACACTTCTTCGGTTGCCTCTTTATAGGTTGGGTAGGTGTTTCAGCCACTACGTTTGCATCTAACAGTTCTATTTCCATTGTACATCTTGTACAATTGTGTGAGTTGCCCTTACACCTCGAATATTTTTGTACCTGAGCCGAACTACTTGATTTTCCACCTGATGGATGTCTTTTCTGCTTGGGACGACCAACTTGTCTTGGGTTGTCAGGTGGATTAACAATCATTATAACATTATCAATTGGAGGTGGGATACACCAATCTATTGGAGTTGGAACGGGCATTATCAATTCCGAATACAACTTCAGCATGGTCACCGTCTTATAATAGTTGGAAGGTCTCAACCGAAAAATTTACCTCGTTGTACAAATCATACTTTGATTAGACTTCGGTTTCTGAAAACAAATAATGATATGTAAATGTTGTAAATTACCTGAGAGCTTTAATTGCATGCTACATGATATTAAATCTAACTGGATCTCACAACATGTGCATGATCTGTGCCCCAAATCAACAATATGACTATGAAGATCATCCTTCACATTGAACACCAAGCCACTAATCTCAGAAATCTTCATACGTCGACTATCCTGTTGAGCTTCTTGTAGTCTTTGAAGAATATTCGGACTTAAGGGTGATTCTACACTTGATCATTTTGTGCGTCGTTTTGAAAATCATGTTTGAAGCAAGTTTTGAGCAAAATCAAGAAGAGAACATATCGGCAACTTTCTGGCCCATAAGAAATTTGAATTAAGTAACTCCACTGAGTTTGATATCATAATCTCATACCGACACACTAGACAACATGCACGAGCCCATCTTTTTACCTTCATTTTTCTTAACTTCTTCTAACCCTTCTTATTTACTACATTTATTTATTCCATAGACTTACTGTGTATCTCTCTCTTATAAGAATAGACAGCTTTCTTATACAAGTTCCAAATCAAGCTTTATAACTCCGAAAGTTCAACTCCATATGCCACGAACATAGCCCATGAAATGCCCCTGGAAATACATTTTCTATTGCATTTTTTATACTCACATGACGATCTGTTAAAGAAAAATAAAGAAGAATTATTATCTCAAGCTTAAGTACACCCAAACTTTATTAGTTCTAACCCTAAAAAAATAGGGCATATACCTGATACAATTAGAAGATCGTCCGAATGACCATATGCTTGTTTTATTTGAGTTAGGAACTAATGTCAAGATTCAACATTCTTCTTGTCACTAACACCAAATGCAAGAGGATAAATTTACTTATTTCCATCTTGAGTAGCAGCCACGAACATAACACCCTTGTATCTATCTTTCAAATGTGTTCTATCAACCACGATTACAGGTCTGCAACATTCATCAAATCCTCTGATAGACGCATCAAGAGCCATAAACACATACTTGAACTTATCGTCTTCATTTATTTCAAAACACGTTATGGTATCACGATTTGATCTTTTGAGCATGAACAAGTACGCAGGTAACATCCTCCACGAATGGTCAAAGTCACCATATATTAAGCTATGTGCATGAGAATGAGCTCTCAATACCTTATCATACTGAATATCTATACCATAGTGTGTAGAAACATCATCCAAAATGTCTCTTGGCTTAAGTATATGACCTTCTCGAAGTAATGACGGAACAAAATAAGCCCCAATTATCTTCAATGACAATTGACAAGGATGGGTAGTGTTGGTCCCAAGTGGTATAAGGTTAAGAGGGGGGTGAATTAACCTTATCAAAATTTAACTTTTCTCCAAAAATATTAAGTCTTTGGTTAGCAGATAGCTAGAAAGCTTGCGGCGAAGTAGGTTGCTGCTCGGGCAGTGACCTCTGGACTTAGTCAGAGATAATAATGCACAGCGGAAATAATGTGATTTTCGAAGATAGGCTTTAATGCAGTATGCTCAAGGAAATCAGACAGATATAAAAAGCAGATAGAACACAAGCAAGCTTATAGAGGTTCGAGGGTGAAGTAATCCCTCTACGTCCTCTCTACTCCTTCTCAAGGAGGAGCTTTGTTAAAGCAAGTTTGATTTACAATAGACTCAGCTAATACAAACTCTACTCTATACAAAACTGTCAGCTCTATCCACACAGGTAGCTGCACAGTGACCAAACTAAACGACCCACACAGGATCTCCACACAGGTTTCTTGACCCACATAGGATCTTTTCTCTTCTTCAGAGAGAATAACAACTTAGCAGAGTAGACTCCTGCCTAAGTGACTCCTAGTCAGTCTGTTTGAATAAGATATAGAAATCTTTAAACGGTCGAGCGCAGCAAGCTCCTTAAAC
Organism: Scutellaria barbata; assembly: GCA_028654395.1. Taxonomy (NCBI): domain Eukaryota; kingdom Viridiplantae; phylum Streptophyta; class Magnoliopsida; order Lamiales; family Lamiaceae; genus Scutellaria; species Scutellaria barbata. The sequence goes on from CM053650.1 coordinate 10,628,033, forward strand.
TTCTAAAATTCACAAAGGTAGCTGGCTTGCTGCTGTTTTGACTGAATGATTTAGATATGAAGGTTTTGAGCTTGTAGATGAGTTGCTTCGCGTAGAATATCTCAATTCTCGGACTCTTTCTTTCGGTGCATTCAGCCTTCTATTTATAGGCATCAGTGGGAATTCTGCCTGTTGAGAGGGCAATCCTTCACTTGGTGAGGTGTCTCGCTCTGATTGGTTCTACTGATCTTCTGACACCTGCTCTGCAATGCCTTCATTCTGTTCTGCCATTGCTTTGTCATTTTTCTGTGTAACTTCATTCTGCAGTCTGCTGTACTCTGTCCTTGCTGCTTTTTCACACATGGCAGTCACTGATTCATTGAAACTGGAATGACTCTACTGGCTAGTCAGGTTGCACTGATTTTAATGTATCTGGTAGTTTTCTCTTTGAGCAAGTAAGTCAGCTTCGTTGACCATCTACAGGTTCCTTGCAGCATCCTTTGAAGCTTGGCTACTGGTTCCTTATGGCAATATGCAGGTAGCAGGGACTTGGCGTAGGTTCCTTTGCAGAGTCTTCTTCTCTTTCCAACATCCTTGCCTTAGCTATTTTACATATGGAAACTTATCTGAATAGCTAATGCTCTAATCTATTATACGTTTTGTCTCATCAAAATCTATTACAATTTATCCTATCAATTTCCCTCTTGTCGATGATGACAAAACTCCTTAACAGGATCAAAGAATCATATTTCATTTAGCTTGGAACAAAATGCAAAATAACAAAAGCATTCATAATCATGCATTAAGTTCACAAGATGTGAGCTTTCATAAACCAGAACGTTATAAATTCCATTGATCAGTTTTAGGTACAGATAGCATCAAAACAGAGAGATATTAAGTCTTCAACCAGCTGGCTCTCTTCTTCCTTTCAAACTTTGTACATTTCCACCAGTTGGCTATGGAGTATTGGTAGCTCGGTTCCATCCTCTTCACAACTTCCTCAGATTCCTCAAACCTGAGCCAAAAGTCTTCACAGTATGGTATGAACTCCTTTCCCAGTCTCTGCTTTAGTTTAACTTAGATTGGAAGTCCATCTTTCTTGGTCAGCTCCAGAAACCTCTGCAATGCTTCCTTGTTGGTCCGGAATCCTCTGAAGAGAGTAGATTTCTTATAGAGTGTCGTGAAGTACTTCATCAGCTCCATTCTCTTGAATCCTTCAATCTGGAAGAATGATGGATTGACATCAGTAGGGAGAGCGACTTTCGGAATCTTTGGAATGACAAACTTGTCGCTCCTAGAATCCGGACTGGCTTCCAGAAAGGTCTTGAGAGATGCACTGGCTGCGCTGGCAGGATTCTGCATGTTCTTCTCCAGCTCAGTCATGTCAGGCAGCTTATGCGGTGGGAAGATTTTATCAAGAACAACCCTTGGATCCTTCGAGAAAACAGCATCCAGGTTGCTTTTCAGTTTTGCCTCAGTCTTCCTTCTCTTTTCATCTCTCATATCAGCACCCTTTCTGAAGCCTGGATGGATTGACCCTGAGACAGCTTCTGATTTCCTCTTCAAGCTGCTGTCTGAAGGGCCCCTTGGTCCAACTCCCCTATGTCCACCGTCTCCAGCATCATCTCTTCTTCTGCTTACTACCATCTGCTTGCAGGTAGCAGGATCCTGTCCACTCTTCTGCCGGCATTCTAACCTCTCTTTCCCCTTTTTGTCATCATCAGCACGTCCAACCGCAAAGCTGACCATAGAGTGAATCTCGGATAAGGTGTCTGAGTGTTCTCTCAAGGTTTGCGACTGGTTGAACTGCTCTTCATCCATTCGTCCTACTGCAGTGATAAGAGCTTTCTGGTTAGATTCAAGGGAAATCATCCTCTCCTCTTGTCTATTCAGCTTTTCCATCACATTCTTGACCACTTCTACAGTAGCATCCTCCTTGGGGGGTCAGTAAGCAGTGATCATCTAAGAGAGTCTTGACAGGGCTACGTTAAGGGAGTCCATGAAGGAATGCGTCTTGATAGAGTGTGAGCGGGTTTCCTTGCGGAGTTTCCTACTTGCTTCACCAGAGACTTCCCCATCTATTCAATGGCTGTCAGGACCTCGTCATTTGATCAGGCAGGTTCCTGGCCTTCTCCTGCTGGTACTTGTTGAGATGAGGCAAAGGTTTGAGCTTTGGAATTTTCGGCTCCGGTATCACCCTGTTCACTGGGTGACCCATCATCGCTGCTGGAAGGGCTACTGGATCCTCCATCTCCTGATCCAGTGTCCTTAGCAGGGGCCTCCTCTCCAGCCTCTTCTTCTCCAGCCTCCTTCTCCTTATCCTCCTCAACTTCCCTTCCCTTGCCAGACTCCTCATCAGCCTCTTTATCAGCCTCCTTCTCTTTTTCAGCCTCCCACTTTTCACCATCCTTATCCTGCTTCTCAGCTTCCTTTTCACCTTCTTTTTCTACCTCCAGTGCTTCTCCTGCTTCCTGTGCTTCATCCACCTATTTTTCTGCAGCTAGTTCCTCCTCAGTGACCATCTCTCCATGGTCCACTGTTTTGACAGGTGTTGCCTCCTCCAACTCCATTGGAATAGTTATTGCAGTTTGTTCCTTTTCCAACGGGACAGGTTCCTCCAACACTTCAACAAAAACAGATGCCTCATTCTCCTGCACTTGTTCCCCCTCAGCCTCTACCTCCATTGGTGTTGTGGTCTCATCGGCGGCTGCTGCTGCGGTTGAGTCAGTGAGCTCCAGGATAACGTCCAGGATGCCACAGCAGCGAGGGTTTCCAACTCCTTTGCCTTAGGAAAGTCAGTTGGCGTCGAGCTCTTCTCCTTCATCGGCGTCTGCACAGGGACTTCAGGTAGAATAATCAGGTCAATAAGGTAAGAGAATTCCTCACCATTTTTCTCCGCCGGTAATGGCGACCTCCTGCTGATAGGTTCGACCAAGAGAGCAGTGCAGGAGGAGCCTTCACCTATCTGGGGTTCCCTTACTGGCCTTCTCATCCTTGTCTCTGTCAGGCTTATGTCGGCTGCCTGCTTCAGCATCCTCTCCAGAGCCTCGTCCTCTTCGTACTTTTCTACTTGGGCTGCGGTAAAGCCCATGTCATCGCCTATCCTGACCTGGTCAGCGGCAGCATCCAGAATCACCTTCCCTGTAGAAGTCTGGTTACTCGATGGGTGCTTTTCCTTTCAGGGACCTGGGGCCAGGTAGCTGTTTGGCAGCTTCCTTCTGCTTCCTGGCCTCAATTTCAACGGCGATTTCCGAATTTTCAAGATACTCAGGCCACTTTTTCTTTCTGAGATCCTTTAGAAATTTCTTTTGAAGGACCTCCTCTAGATCGTCCATGGCAGCCCAGTTTAAAGCTCATTCCTCCTCCTTCTCCCAGTCAGGCCACTGGATCAATTCTTCTCTGGGAAGGTGCCTGTACTGCCACCAGGTGGTGAATCTATCCATCATCTTTGAAAACTCCTCCTCCAACTTCGGTATGCTGACAACATACTCCAGCACGTCCTCCTCATCCTCTTCTTCTTCATCACCTTCTTCATCATGAACAGCAGCATCCCCTGCCTGTTCATCCCTCAGTGGAGAATCAATCTCCACTTCCACTGCAGGCTTCTTAACAGCCTGAGTGGTGGTGCCTAGAGAGCAGGTAGCTGGCCCAGTCCACCTTCTCCTTCTTCACGATGGCCATCATCATCCTGTACCTGAAATTGGTACACTTATCAAAGGAATCAGAGCGGTTCTCTATGATATGGCAGCATATGTCATGCAGTATTTCGAACTCAAGAAGGAAAAACTTCTTGCTGCAACTCCGGGACATCCCCGCCGTGTTCTCCCTGCCGGTGTAGATCTTCCAGTACTCCTCCAGTTCATCTTCTCCATACGTGGAGAGGTCACTGGCGTCTATGCCATCAGTGGGGAGATAGAACACCTCTTCCAATAGCCTGGTGTCTACAGAAACTGTCACCCCACCAACTTTTGATCGGATCTCTGATCGATCTTCAGAGACCCTAGCCCTCTTGTAAAACTTTTCAACCTGATCCTCTGCATAAGGTGTCTTGTGGTAGGAGCAGAGTCTTAGAAAGCCTGAGATGCGAAGACAGTACAAAATGTCTTTCATCAACTCCTTATTATTTCCTTCCTCCTTTACCATGTTGAGCAGGATCTCCCGGTCTACCAGCCTGCCGTCAACGACCAGAGTTTGTTTGGGTGCCATTTGTGAGAGAGAGAGAGTAGTCTGGTAATGAGAAGCTAAGAGAAAGATCGAAGAGTTAGGGTTTTCAGAGTGTGGAAAATGTTTAAGTGTGAGAGAAGAGTGAAGAGAAAACTCCCTTATATTTTGAATTTGATGAGTCTTGATAGAGCGGTCCAGATTTGTTTTGAATTTGAAAAGACCCTTGATCCATCGGCTGAGATTTTTGGCGCGGTGTTTTTTGTGCTGAAGTACTTGATATGATATTTTATGGATATCGAGGAGTTTTCTGTAAAAACGGCTGCTTGACGCGCAGTAACTATTCCTCTTTTCACACGCTTCAGTTTCTGATCCCTGCAGGTAGCTTGGTGACCAGTATCATAGCATCAGGGACTATCCAGGGACCTCGAGTAGTGACCTTAAGTCGCTGTTTCACCATTATAGCTCTGTTTTGCCTGGAGTTCCCCCTAAGCTGTATAATTATTTAAGCAGAAAAGATTAGGATTTTATGGAGATATTTAGCTCAGATTAATTATGCCTAGCTCGTTTCTGAGAAAAGAGAATCTTGATTCACAAAGAGACTTCGTAAAAATGTCAGCTAGCTGTAGATCAGTATGCACTTTCTCCAGAGATATATTTCTTCTCAACATGATCCCTTATGAAGTGGTGCCTGATATCTATGTGTTTTGTTCTTGAATGAAGAACTGGATTGTGTGTGATAGCTATTGCGCTTGTATTGTCACACAAGATGGGTGTGCTTTTTTCTTCAATTCCATAATCCTTTAGTTGCTGTTGGATCCATAGAATTTGTGCACAGCAACTTCCTGCAGCAACATATTCGGCCTCAGTTGTTGAAGTTGTTATTGAGGTTTGCTTTCTGCAGAACCAGGATACTAGCTTATTTCCTAGTAGCTGGCAGGTACTACTGGTGTTTTTCCTGTCAATTTTGCAACCTGTAAAATCAGAGTCAGTATAGCCAATAAGTTTAATTCCCCCTCCTTTTGGGTACCATAGGCCAACTTCCTGGGTTCCTTTGAGGTATCTGATGATCCGTTTGGCTGCAGTCATGTGAGATTCCTTTGGTACTGCTTGGTATCTGGCACACGTTCCTACTGAGAACATTATATCTGGCCTGCTAGCTGTTAGGTAGAGCAGTGACCCAATAAGCCTTCTGTACTTTGTAACGTCTACTGTTTTACCATCACTATCTTTGTCTAGGCTTCCTGAGGTTATCATAGGTATGCTTACTGTGCTCGCATTTTCTAATCCGAATCTTTTTATCAATTCTTTAGTATACTTCACTTGATTGATGAAGGTTCCATTGTTTAGTTGTTTGACTTGAAGACCGAGAAAGAAGCTTAGTTCTTCCATCATGCTCATTTCAAACTTGGATTGCATGAGACTTGAGAACTTCTGGCACAGTTCCTTGTTTGTTGATCCGAATATAATTTCATCAACATAGATTTGAACGAGCAGTATGCTTTCTCCATCTTAGATTCTGAAGAGTGTCTTGTCTACCTTGCCTTTCTTGAATCCATAGTCAAGTAAATATTTCGAGAGGGTGTCATACCAGGCTCTAGGTGCCTGCTTGAGTCCATAGAGAGCTTTCTTTAATCTGAAAACCATGTTTTCTAGATTATCTTCAAAACCTAGGGGTTGCTCTACATATACTTCTTCGGCGAGTAGCCCATTGAGAAATGCACTCTTTACATCCATTTGATAAATGGTGAGATTGTTGTGAGCTGCGAAGGCTAGGAAGATTCTGATTGCCTCTAGTCTTGCTACTGGTGCAAAAGTTTCCTCAAAATCTATTCCCCCTTCCTGACAGTAACCTTTTGCCACTAATCTTGCCTTGTTTCTGACTACTTGGCCTTCTTCATCAAGTTTGTTCTTAAATACCCATTTTGTACCAATTATTCATTGGTGAGTAGGTCTTGGAACTAGGTGCCATACATGGTTTCTTTCAAATCCATTTAGTTCCTCTTGCATAGCTTGAATCCAGTTGGTATCTGCTAGAGCATCCTCTATGCAGTTTGGTTCTGTTTGAGAGATAAAACAAGCAAACATTGCTTCGTGGAGGTTGCTTCTTCTTGTTCTTACTCCAGAGGTAGAGTCTCATATGATCTGATTTCTTGGATGATTCCTTAGCCATTTTTTTCTTGCTTCTTCAGCTTGCTGTTCATTTGGGTCTTCAGCAGGTTGTTCTTGATTATCTTGTATAGCTTGCTGATTTGGATCAGGCTGAATTTCTAAGCGGACTTCCAGTTGAATTCCTTCAGGATGATGTATCTCCTCTTAAACCACTGGTGCTTGTTGGTTTGGGGTTGGTTCCTGTTCTCCACGTTGCTGCGTAGGTACAGGTTGCTGATTTTGAGTTGATTCAATATTTTGGAGACTTGGTAACTTCGCATCAATATATTCAACATGAGTGTTGGTGATGCGAGTTTTCCGAAGGTCTTCATTGAGTTCATCTATATCAGCCTTTGTGCAATGTGGTTCATCAAAATCCACATGCACTGTTTCTTCTACAACAAGTGTTCTCTTGTTGAAGATTCTGAAGGCTTTGCTTACCGAAGAGTATCCTAAGAATACTCATTCATCTGACTTTGAGTCAAATGCCTTCAGGTAGTCCTTTCCATTGTTGAGTACATAGCACCTGCAACCAAAAATGTGGAAATGTTCAATATTTGGAGTATAACCAAACCATAGTTCATAAAGAGTTTTATCTAGATCCTTATTGATAATGCATCTGTTCTGGGTGTAGCATGATGTGTTGATTGCTTCTGCCCAAAATCTCTTAGGTAACTGGGCTTCAGCTAGCATGGTCCTCGCAGCTTCCTTGAGGGTCCTGTTTTTCCTCTCTGCAACACCATTTTGTTGCGGCGTTCTTGCTGCTGAGTACTCATGTTTGATTCCATTATTTGAGCAGTAATCTTCAATAAACTTGTTTGTAAACTCGGTGTCTCTGTCTGTTTGGATTTTTATAATATTCAGGCTTCTTTCGGTCTGCAGCCTCTTCAGTAACTCCGGTAACCTTTGTTGAGTATCAGATTTCTTTGTTAAGAATAGGGTCCATGCGAATCTTGAGTAGTCGTCCACCACTACAAGAGTATATTTTCTTCCACTCATGCTTACTGGTTCCACTGGTCCGAATAGATCTATGTGGAGTAGATCTAGCACCCTTTCAGTTGAACTTCGAACTTTGTTTTTGAAGGAGCTTTTGGTCTGTTTTCCCTTTTGGCATGCTTCACAGAGACTCTCTTTCTTATATACCAGGTCAGGTAATCCTCTGACCAGCCCTTTTCTAGCTAACTTTTTGATTGATTTGAAGTTTAGGTGGCTCATCCATTTATGCCAAAGCCAGCTAGCTTCTGATGATCCTTTTGCAATGAAGCAGGTGGCTGTGGTTACTGAGCTCCAGTCAGCTACATAGATATTTCCTTTTCTGGTTCCTGATAGTTTTACTTCCTTGGATTGACTATCCCTTATCAGGCACTTGTTGTGATTGAATTCCACTGAGTATCTTTTGTCACAAAATTGGCTTATGCTGAGCAAGTTGTACTTCAGGCCTTTCACATATGACACTTCCTTTATGTGAGTGTTTCATTTGATGACAGTTCCAATTCCTCTAGTGCTCTCCTTGGAGTTATCTCCGAAGATTACTTTAGGACCTTTGCACAGTTGTAAGTCTCTGAGAACTTCTTTGTCTCCAGTCATATGTCTTGAACACCCACTATCAATGTACCATACCTCCTTGCCGTTTTCTGTTGTAGGTACCTGTAAAATAGAGATCACTAGTTCTTAGGTACCCATACATGTACGGGTCCTTCTTTGTTAGTACCTTTTGGAATTCAAACTTATCTCACAATAATTGCTTTGTTGTAGACTTGGTGGTTTCATCTATAAGTGGTATCCTTAGGATACTGTTTTGTGTGTGCAAACCGTGTGTAACCATCACTTTTGAGGTGAGGTCCTCCACCATACTTCCCTTGAGCATGAGCTCTTCTTGGTTTAGACATTGTGGTCTTAGTATGCGTGGAGTAGAGGTTTTTGTGCAGCATCCTTGCAGGTTGCTGTTGTCTTTTGTTTCTACCAGCAGATTGATTCCGCTGTAGCCAGCTTTTGAAAATAGGCTTACTCCCTGTGGATGTATACACGGGTCTCTTGCCCTTGTCTATTGTTTTCTCCAAGCTTTCCGTTGAGTTATCAGATAACTCTTTTGCCATTGAGGTTTCTACTTGAATGAAGACAACAGTTTTAGATGAGCTTGCTGTTTCTTGAAAGGTTCCAGCGCAGTATCCTAGACCTGTCCTATCAAAAGGACTTCTGGCCGTCATAAGACACTCTTTGGTCTCTTTAGCGGATTTGCTAAAGGTTCCTACAATTGCTTGAAGGTCATTTTTCTCACTCTCAAGTTTGGCGATTCTTAGATTGAGCTTAGATGCCTGTTCTTGGAGGTCACTGCACTTTCAGCTAATGAGCTCATATGCAAATAGCTTTTCAGCTAACTGTGAATTTTCTCTCCTGAGCATCTCATTTTCAAGTTTCAGCTCCTCATAAATTGAGTTTATCTATTCGAAATAGCTCATGATTTGTTTTAGGAAAAAGGCTTTTGTTTAGTTTTTCCTCTTCCTGCAAGGGTTGGATTGGGTACATTACCTCATCATCCTCGCTGTCCTCTACTTCATGTGCCATCAGGCAGATGAGTGTCTCGTCTTCTGATGACGAAGATTCACTGTCATTGTCAGAGGAGTCTGCATCCTGCTGGGTTTCCTTAGAGGGTTCTTTTCCCTTTTCCATCTCGCTGAGGAAGGCTTTGATTCTTCTCCTTTCCTCTCTTCGTTTCTCTCTTTTCTGGGAAGACTCTCCATCGGGATATCGGTTGACCTTAGGATGAGGACATTCTTTGGCATAGTGTCCTGGTTTTCTACAGTTATAGCATAGATCTGAAGTATCCTGATTTGGTTGCTGGGGGCTGGGCTGTTGAAGATGTGCCTGGTTTTTCTTGAAGTCACCTCTCCTGTTGTACCTGGTGAATTTCTTGAAGTTCCTTAGAAGAAGGGCCATTTCTTCATCAGTGTTTTCAACAGATAGCTCTCCTTGCTTACTACTGGTAGCTCCAGTCTCCCTCGTGCTCCTGGCTGTCAAGGCAGTTTACCTTCGTGCTGGATTCTTCTGCCTCTTTCTTCCTTCTGTTGATATCATACTCGAAGGCTTTTAGGTCAGAGAAAAGGTCAAAAGTACTCATTGATTTCAAATCCATGGAAACCCTCATGGCGGTAGTCTTGCTATCCCATTCCGCAGGTAGTGCTCTTAGCACCTTCATATTTTTCTTCTTTTGGGTATAGAATTTGTCCAAGAACTCCAGCTCATTTACAATGTTCGTGAATCTCAGATCCATCTACTTCAAGGTTTCTTTAAGGAGCATCTCGAACAACTCAAATTTTTAAGTTGCTGTAGACACCTTGTTTTTCTTTGTAAGCTCGGTTCCTTCGTAAATTTGTTCGAGCTTGTTCCATATATCCATCGTTGTTTTGCATGTCTTGACCTTACTGAAGGTTCCTTTGTCCAGAGTGACAAATAGGGCATTCTTGGCTACGTTATCCAGATTGGCTCGCCTTCTGTCATCAGCCGACCATTCTTCTATGGGTTTATCAATAACAGCTTGATGGGGAATGACTCTTGCATCACCAGCATCTACAGCTCTCGCGAATATAGGGTTGGGCTTGGTGATCCTCGGGGGTCCATCAGTAATGACCAACCACATTTCATCGTGCATCGCTGAGAGATGTGCCTGCATTCTAATTTTCTAGTCGTCATATTCTTCAATAGAGAACATAGGAAGCTTATGCGTATCCATGATATGATAAAAAGAATGTATGCAGATTTTTGAAAATCAGGGATCGGGGATTAACCAGACAAATTGGGTTTTTAATCCAACCAGCTCTGATACCACTTGTTGGTCCCAAGTGGTATAAGGTTAAGAGGGGGGGTGAATTAACCTTATCAAAATTTAACTTTTCTCCAAAAAAATTAAGTCCTTGGTTAGCAGGTAGCTAGAAAGCTTGCTGCGAAGTAAGTTGCTGCTCGGGCAGTGACCTCTGGACTTAGTCAGAGATAATAATGCATAGCGGAAATAATGTGATTTTCGAAGATAGGCTTTAATGCAGTATGCTCAAGGAAATCAGACAGATATAAAAAGCAGATAGAACACAAGCAAGCTTATAGAGGTTCGAGGGTGAAGTAATCCCTCTACGTCCTCTCTACTCCTTCTCAAGGAGGAGCTTTGTTAAAGCAAGTTTGATTTACAATAGACTCAGCTAATACAAACTCTACTCTACACAAAACTGTCAGCTCTATCCACACAGGTAGCTGCACAGTGACCAAACTAAATGACCCACACAGGATCTCCACACAGGTTTCTTGACCCACATAGGATCCTTTCTCTTCTTCAGAGAGAATAACAACTTAGCAGAGTAGACTCCTACCTAAGTGACTCCTAGTCAGTCTGTTTGAATAAGATATAGAAATCTTTAAACGGTCGAGTGCAGCAAGCTGCTTAAACTTCTAAAATTCACAAAGGTAGCTGGCTTGCTACTGTTTTGACTGAATGACTTAGATATGAAGGTTTTGAGCTTGTAGATGAGTTGCTTCGCGTAGAATATCTCAATTCTCGGACTCTTTCTTTCGGTGCATTCAGCCTTCTATTTATAGGCATCAGTGGGAATTCTGCCCGTTGAGAGGGTAGTCCTTCACTTGGTGAGGTGTCTCGCTCTGATTGGTTCTGCTGATCTTCTGACACCTGCTCTGCAATGCCTTCATTCTGTTCTGCCATTGCCTTGTCCTTTTTCTGTGTAACTTCATTCTGCAGTCTGCTGTACTCTGTCCTTGATGTTTTTTCACACATGGCAGTCACTGATTCATTGAAACTGGAATGACTCTACCGGCTAGTCAGGTTGCACTGATTTTAATGTATCTGGTAGTTTCCTCTTTGAGCGAGTAAGTCAGCTTCCTTGACCATCTACAGGTTCCTTGCAGCATCCTTTGAAGCTTGGCTACTGGTTCCTTGTGGCAGTATGCAGGCAGCAGGGACTTGGCTTAGGTTCCTTTGCAGAGTCTTCTTCTCATTTCAGCATCCTTGTCTTAGCTATTTTACATATGGAAACTTATCTGAATAGCTAATGCTCTAGTCTATTACACGTTTTGTCTCATCAAAATCTATTACAATTTATCCTATCAGGTAGTCATATCCAAATGGCAGTTGTATGGAGCCTGAAACTTTTTCACTGTCCATGGTCCTTTTTGAGTTCCATTTGCATGCAATAAAAATTGACATTCTTGTTGTTTACAAACAATCGTATATCGTTGTTTGTTAGAGCGCTTCATTGCATACTCAACTCGACTCTTCATGTGGTAAAAACCCACACCATATACCAACTGCATTTTGCTATCAAATATTGCACCCACCTCTAGCTTTCTTTCACCATCAAATGAACATACTGAATTTGGATCTGGATCATCAGTGTGAAATGGTGCACCTGGAATAATCCAATTCATACGATGACGGTGTTCAAATTCTGATCCTAAATCACCACCTGAACCACTTTCTCTAATCTCAATGATTTTGTTTCTAAGAACTCGCTTATGACTTCCTCCAATAATGACACCTTCACACTGAGCAAAATTCTCCGATATAAAAAAACTCATTAATTTCTCATTGCTCAGTAAATAATCGAGACTGAAGTATATCGACATAATCATCATCCGGATCATCATCATCATCATCTTTACCATCATCGATATTGTCATCAATACGAACATTAGCAACCTCTGTGGAAAATTGTTCTTCTTCTTGTTCGTCGTCGTCATCATCATCATCAGTATGAAAATTAACAACCTCTGCCACATCTGCAGGTGTACAACCAACATTATCATTTTCAATCTCTTTATCATCATCATCATCATAACCAATGCCAAAATCATTGAGATGGTGTTGTGCTAGGTAGTAATTTCTCTTAATATCAACAAAGGATGCTGAAATATGCTTGGAAGAAGAGCTAGGTTTCTCTATATTTGTTGGATTGTTAGAACAAGCTTTCAAATCATCGATTGGATCCATAGAAGGAATTTGGTGTTGAATCTGACTTTGCACATAACTCACATGTCCTCCATATATATTTGAATTTTGAGGAATAAATTGTTGTTGAGAATTCATAAGTTGAAGAAAACTACCCCTTGACTCACGTATGAGAACTCCATATTCAAATCATGCTCTTTCGGTTCGATAGAAACAAATAACTTGGGGTAATCGTATACATCAGCAACCCTCCTCAAATCATCATCTGTTTTGATTTTAAATTTCACTTCTCCAGAAATCTTTATAGGCATGAAACAATGCAAGGCATAATCACAAGTTCTACGATCTGCTCTAACAATATAATGAATTTCATTCAAAAGTTTTGCATAAAAAATTATATGTAACGATGCATATATCAAACCCTCTTCCCCATTTTTATACTCTGATCCATGCTATTATCCACGATGAACTAGAATGACTTCATTGTTTGTCATCTACAATTAAAAAAAATATTACACTTATGGTATTACTCAATTAAATAATAATAAATATTAGAACATTTTAAATCATATATAAACATTTTAAAAAACATAAATAGATATGATAAAATGTCTTAAAATAAATAATTGATCCACACATTAAGTCTTTATGAAAGTATTAATATTTTACAAAATTTTCAATTTTACATTTAATGTTATCAAATTAATATTATGATTTCACAACAGTATTCTCACATTTAATATTTTCAAACAATAGTTTTTAAGAATTTAAAACTATTATATGATTTAAAATAAATTTCAATTATAACACAATTTTTCAGATAGGCATATATTCTATATGAATTTTTAAAGATTTATTATAATGACTTGAATTATTATTATTTATAATGGTTATTATTATTATTGTTATTATATTAAGTAATAGTATCTTAAGACTATTTCAAAAATTATAAATTTAATTTATGAATACATGTAGGATTTATTATATATTTTTTAATTTAAAACTATTATTTTCAAATTTTAGAAATAATATTTTAAATTTTTATTTTTTTATTTTTGATATAATATTCAATTTTAAGTGAATCAAGGTTTTCTATGCTTAGAAACGAATTGGGAATTCCTAAGTTATGAGGTGAAAAAGATGGTGCAGAAGCCTAGGGGGAATCTCTGCATGCTTACGAGAAGCTGTAATTATAGTGCTGTAAGCTACGCCCTCATACAGTGTTGGGTTCAGACAGCGCTGCATTCATTATTCTTACAGTACAACAGTCAACGGGAGTATTAGCAGCACCTAGTTACAACATTTATTTCAAAGAGTATTCATTACTCTGTAACATCGTACTAAGGATGCTGCAACCTTAAAAAGTCATTTATTTAGGTGACAAATCGCATGTCTTTCAGCATTTAATGCATGTCTGCACGCATCAGAAGTGGAAAAGGCACGGTTAGAAGCCCACGCGCCTAGTAATGATTATTGACGATTTGACCCCTCTGTCTTTTTCTCTAGACCGTAAGATCAATTCCCTTTATTTAATCTCAACCATTGATCTTACTACACGTCCCTTGAGATCCGCCATAACTCCCATAACCGTCCTAATTCGAATTCATTTTCATCATCACCCAAGGAGAGAAGTTTACTTTTCGCAAGAATTTTTCCTAAGTCCAAATCCTCGAAACCTTTCATTTTTTCTCTCAGGAAAATCCATGGTTGCCAGACAATCCATCGTTTTAGAAGGTCGCTTGATCAACCAGGAGCACATCTACGCTTCTGGTTTATATGATAATGGGTTGATACGGAGGATTTTTGATGCCCTTGAAAGGACTCAGGTCATGGGGCTATTGACGACTGTATATGCTGGCTACTCAATTGAGTCAGTACAACGCTTCTACTCCTATGCTAGGACGGCAGAGGAAAGAAACTGCATCATGTTCAGGATGGATGCAGATGGAGAAGAGCGATCTCTCACCATCTGAGATATTGCTACCACATTCAGCATTTCTGCCGGAGGGATGATCCCAAGTCAGCTTAAGACTTATGGGGAGACTAATGCTCAAGAGATGTGGGATCTCTTTCGAGCAAGGAAAGTTGAGGCTGAGATCAAGAGAAGCGCCCCAAAGAAGCTCTTCAAACCGGAGTTTGAACTCCTACATGACATCTGTATGTACTTCATCGAAGGTAGGACGGGGAGTTACGACAAATGTACAGATCTCCGATTCCGAATCATATCTGCCATCATGGCCGGAAAAAAGGTGAACTGGGCGAGGTTCATCATGAAGAGGCTATGGGAGGAAGCAGAAAAGATAACAGAGCGGAGAAGCTTCAGTATCACCATCTGCTCTCTGCTCTGCAAGCTTGGTCTTCAGCTTGCAACACCTACCCCCATCCCCATCGAAAAGTATCTTGGGGAGAAGAATAAGAGTAAGACCCAACCGAAGGCAAGAGGAGCTGGGATTGTGCGGAAGAACACCAAAGACAAAAAAAATGCAACCCTAGCCCTGCCAGATGAAGCAGTATGCAGCGGGGGCGACGAAGAAGAAGAGGACGTTCAAGGTCCTCTTCCCGTTATCAAGAGGATTTCAAGGGAGGCTGACCCTGAACTTGAAGCCTCTTCCTCGGATGACGATGCACCCTTGGTGAGAAAGGCCCCGCGCAGCAAGAAGAAAGTTGCTGCAGCTGCTGATTCCCAACTCTCTACAGCAAGTGTGGCTGTAGTTGTTGTTGAAGATGAGTCACATCTGCCTGGATGTGACCAAGAGACTGGTGTGGAAGTTCATCTACAAGGGGCTGCGGACTCAGCCTTTCCGCGCGATCATGGAGCCCACACATCAGTGCTTGATCCCACCCTCCCAACAGCTAGAAATATGGAGCTGTAATACAACTCTGGAAGGAGATGCGACTGTCTAAGGGGGAAATCTTGTTGAAGTGGAAGGATTTCTTGACAGTCGAGCAAGCTGTCCTGGAGTGGGCCAAATTTGAAGACATTTTGGCGCTCCTGCAACCTGAGTATGCAGCAATGGTGCAAGATCAATCAGCATGCAGTGATGCTTAGGGAGAGAAGGACAAGGAAAAGGGAAAAGCTCTTGCAGAATCCGACTCTACAGAGCTACTAATGAGAGCAGCATTGGAAGACGCTCAGGTTTTCCTTACCCCGATTGTGGAGGCTGTAAGAAGGGGCTATGACGTCGCATTTTCTCAAGAGCAAATCGACACCTTGGGAATGGAGCACGCTGAGGAAGCTATGCTGCAACAGGCGCTGCAACAAAGTGTGAAAGAAACCAGGATGCAGCACACTCCTAGGAGGATGCGGGGAGAAGAAAGTTCAAGCCAACACCAAGTGAACTCCCCTGCATACGAGCAAATGGTTGAAGGTCTCTCCAACATTGTCGCACTTGATCCTTTGGAGGAGGAGGAGCCTCAACTGATGGACTATGGCGATTCCCCTATGCGCATAGATGCTGCAGCTGCAGATTCTCAAAGGGAACCGACCGCCATCATGAGAAATGTGATCTCTAACATTGCCGAGATCACTGATGACGCAATCACGGAAGAAGTTGCAGAGGCTGGACTCCCTGTACTAGCCGAGACAGTAGTACAGCAGGTAGCCAACCTTGAAGAAGCTGCTAAGGAAACAAGGAGGGTGGAAGCTGAGATTCTTGCAGCAATGGAAGTTATAGTGCTGGATGTTGTGGATGCTGCAAGAAACCAACCAGAGCTATAAGAACCCGTTCTTACAGCAGAAGCTGTCCAAGTTTCATGACCGGCCGAGGAGTCGGGGTCCTTGCAGAAGACCTCTAGGGAGGCTGTTGTTCTGATAACACTCCCTACGGAAGAGAAGACCTCTGCTGGGGAGGCTGTTGAGACAGTACCCACAAAGGATGCTAGAATGGAGGCAGAGGTAACCCCTGTGCAGCTAGAGACACCTCATGAGGAGGTTGATGTTGCAGCTGCTGCATGCTCACAAGAACTTTCCTAGGTTACAGCAGCAGAGGTTACTAAGGACGCCAAGGTAGATGATGCCGAATTCGTCAGGATGATGAGGAGGCGCAACATAGCTGCATACGGGCTAAAATCTAACGGACCAGAACTTGTTGCAGTCTCATCCAGTGAAGAGGAGGCCGATGACGATGAGCAGCCATCCTCAAGCTCAACCAGTTCTCAACCTAACAATCATGAGGATGAGGTTGCTACAGAGATACCGAGGTAGGATGCAGCACAGAATCCTCAAGCTGTCATTTCTTATGCCGCAACCAATGCTGCCTCAACTAGAAGAAATTCGGGACTGACTCCTGACAAATCGATCGACAGAGTTGAAGCCGCTGTTAGACATCTGGTGCAAGCTCTCCAAGAGCACGAGTCTACCATGCGGAACAGCATCAGGGTCGTTGTCCAATTCCACGCTGAAACCATGATGAGTTTCAAAAAGGACCTTGAAGCCCTACTTGAGATGATCAAGAGGACGCTGTATAATCAGTCCAACAGGCTGTACAGGGAACGGGTAAGGATGGAGGGAGAGCTGAAGTTTGATGCTGCACAAACTCGCCAAAAAGTCGGGTTGTGCAAGCGCCATGCTGAGAATACCACTGATAGGCTGCAGACTCACTCTCTCGTCCTTGACACACTTCTGGACCGCACAACCGAACAGACCAGAAGAACCAGAAGTGTGGACGACCGTTTGGGGAGCTTGGAGCTGATCGTCGGAGAATTGAGGGACATCATGTTCCGAGCATTTCCTCAATATACAGAAGCTTCTAAGGACACCTCAAAACCACCCCGAAAACCACGTTCCAAGGTGGTCTCAGCTGTCTCTACTCAGCCCCCGGCTTTTGATGATGCTAAAAAGGAAAAAGGAGTTGAAGAAAGATACAGGAGCTTAGGGGGAGCTGGTGAAGAAGAAGATGATGATGACCAGCCTCTCAGCAAGAGGAAGAGGAGGTTTGGATCATCTGCTGCTGACATTTCTTCTTCGAAGCGCTGGAGAAGAGATGATGATGGTGGAGCTGGAGGAGCTGGTGCAGCTGCTGGAAGCAGATCAGCGGCAGGTGCTGCATATAACAGAGCTGCAGGCAATGATGCAGTGCCTCCCTCTTATCATCATTCCAAGAGAGGAAATGAGAGCCAGCAGCAAGGCTCAAGGAAGATGATGAGCGGGACCGAGACTGAAGGGCATCAGAGAGTTGAAGAAGATTAATATGCCTGGATGCAAAGGCTCGAAGTAATTGGTGAGAGGAGAATTTTTTCCAGAGACCTCTACCAATATCCCCCTCAAGAAATCCCTCGCCTTGACACTGAAAACATATCAGCTGAAGTGTCAGTTTTGATAGATCAAAGGCCTGAAGAAGAGAACATGGCCTGGAGCCTTAACATCTTCAAAGCAGTCAAGCTGCGTACAGAAAGAAATCCATCATTTGAGGAGATCACCCTGTACTAACAATCAGAATACCTCAAGTACTTCAGATTTCTGTGCAGAAAGGGTAAATTCAGAAGATATCACACTTGTCAATCTGCATTGAAAAGATATGAGCAGCTTACTAGGGAAGGAGAGCTAGAAATTCAAAATTTCTATATAGTCCTAGTGAAGTAAGGCAGGATTGTGCCGTACTGTGAGGACTTCTGGCTAAGATGGATTCAGATTCCAGTGATCAAGGAGAAGCTAGATCAGTCCTATCAGAAGTCCATCAGAGACTGGTGGAAGGGATCAAGAGAAAGAGAAGGCTTGGAAAGATTTGCTGAAAGAAGACCCAAAGATTCGTCTACAAAAAGGTCCCTGTTTCAGTAATTTATATACTCTCTTATGATCCTTGTTGTAATATTTACCTTGTAAAATTTCTCTCAATTAACGAAGAAATTTTCTTTTTATTCCTGTTCAAAGTTCAATCCTTATGAACTTATGCATGCTTTTTACGTTTTCCTGATGATATGTGATGAAAGGAATAGCATGATGCATCTTTGATGAATCCAGGATTAGATTTTATCTTATCAAAGCGGATCAAGTATATAATCCTGATGAATCATATGATAATGTAAAAATGAAAACTTCTTCATGAATGAAATAATGTAAAGGTTTTGTCATTATCAAAAAGGGGAAAATTGTTGGGATTTCGATGTTTAGATTTTGATGAGACAAAACATATATGTAATAGGAAGTTTTGAGTACCCCATTTTTCACGATGTTTAAGTGAAGTCATAGACTAGTTTTGAGTCTAGTTTTAAGAGCTGAAAGATTGAGGTCATTATAAGTTACTTAGTTGCATCGAGCTTATCGGAAAGATGATGCTGCAAGAAAGTAGATACAGCATCGCTGCAAGAAAGCAGTTACAGCACCACAGCAAAGTAAGAAAGAACGACGTGCAGCATCGCTGTAACAAAATGATACAAGAGTACTGCAAGAAAATGATACATCAGTCTGTCAGAAGATACTGCAAGAAGGTCCAAGTTACAGCAGCACTGTAAGAAGACATCAGCTGCACCCAGACCTAGGATACAGCGCAGAGCTACTGTCCAAACAGTCAAGCAGCGTCTATCACAAATAAAAAGTATTCTGCAATCCGAGGAAGGATAAATGCAGTACGAAGAACGAAGATCCAAGCAAGAATAAATAGAATCATTCGAGAAAAGATCAAAATTGCAGACACGGAGCCAATACAAAGATGCCACATGGATTGACGCGCTATAGAAAGCTGCTAGCCGTAACTGCCGCATTAAATGCTTCGAAAGAGAAAGTCAAGTCGCATTAAATGCGAACCATGCCTTTGGTCAGACTACTTCAAATTCAAAAGAGAAGACATCTCCTTCAATGGATATCTTCTCCCATAAGTATAAATAGAGGATGATAAACACTGAAGCTGGTTACTGAAACATTTGCGTAAAAACTCACAAGCTTTCAAGTTATAAGCATTCAAGTCTACCATCAGTTTTAGTCACTCAACCTCTCAGAAGTGAAGCAAGTTCAAGCTGAAAGATCCCTAGAAGGATTCAGAAGTTCACTTCGTCGCACCAGTTGAAGAAACAAACCCAATATACTTTTAACCTTGTTGTTGTGTGCTTAGGTTATTTTAGAGGTGTCGAACAGTTGATAGGAGAGATCCTTGCTATTTGTATAGTTGTCTAAGTGTTAGGCAGCTTCCCTGTGTGGGTTAGCCTTTGGAGTTTGCAGTTGATGTATGTACGCTGGACTCTAGTAGGTTGTTACTTTGTAAAGTTGATAGATTGTTAGGAAGGTCCTGTAATTCAATCTTGCTTAACAAAGTTCCTACTCGAGGAGCAGTAGAGTGGACGTAGAAGGATTACACCACCTTCGAACCACTATAAACCATAAGTGTTTTATTGTTTTCTTATCTGTGCTTATTTCTGTATTGTTCATATCTATTTCATAAGCATAAATCGTTTTGAAAATGAGCATACTTGAGAAAACCAGCCTTGTGTTTTAAATCATATTTTTCCGCTGCGTATAAACTCAAGTTACAGCGTGCAGCATTGTATCCTAGTGCTGTAAGCAGTAACTGTCTGGCGCTACAAGTTCAAGTAACTTACAGAGTAGAAAGGTTTTTCGATATATTTGCAAAATCGACCAAGGTTCATTCATCCCCCCCTCTGAACCTCGGACACCACTTGGGACCAACAAGACCATAGACTATGATTGAGTCTTACATATAGGTTCTGAAAGATGGAGGATCTCAACAAAGCCGTACAGCATCAAGAAGATGAAAGTATGAAGAAAACTGTAAGTATGAACTGCAGTAATACAATAAGTAAGAAAGAAAGGCAAGCAACGCTGCAAGAAGAAGATACTAGATGCAGGACGAAGTTACTGAAATGCAGCTGTAAGAAGAAAAGATACTAAGCTGCAAGAAGTAGTTATAGTAACGCTGCAAGTAAAAGTTACAGCACTATTGTAAGAATAAGATACAACAGTACTGTAAGTAAGTAGTCGCTGCAAGAAGATCGAGGACACAGAGCAGAAGCCAAGACTTACTGCATACTCCAACAAACTTTGAATACAACAAACAGAAGTAACGCCCTGCAATCCAATGAAGTATAAATGCAATACGAGAAACGAAGACCAAAGTAAGTATAATTAGAGCCGGTTGAGACAAGATCAAAGTTGCAAGCACAGAACTAATACAGAAATGACACGTGGCCTGATAGGTTGCAGAAAGCTGTGAGCCGCAACCACCCCATTGAATGCTTTGAGAAGATAAGTCAAGATGTATTAAATGTGAGTCATGTCTTTGATTAGAACACGAAATTCAAATGAGAGATATCTCTTTCAACGGATATCTTCCAACAAGTACAAATAGAGGTCAAGCAACACTAAAGCTAACTACTGAAACTTTTGTGCTGTACAAGTCTAAGAATTATCAAGTTATTCTCAAGCATCATTACAAGTTTCAGTCACTCGACCTAAGTGAAGTGAACAAGCTCAAACTTGAAAGGTTCGAAGAAGGATTCAGAAGTTCACTTCGCTGCACCAATTGAAGAAACAACATATATATTTTAACCTATTTGTTGTGTGCTAGGTTATTTTAGGTGTCGTCAGTTGATAGGATTTATCCTTGCTGATTATATTTAATTGTCTATGAGATAGGTAATTTTCCTGTGTGGGAGTTTAGAAATCCTGTGTGGGTTTGCCTTTAAAACTTGCAGTTGCTGTATGTACACTGGGTTCTAGTAGGTGTTAACTTGTTAGGTTGATAGATTGTTAGGTTATACCCTATAATTCAATCTTGCTTAACGAAGTTCCTGCTCAGGAAAGCAGTAGAATTGGCATAGAAGGATTACACTACCTTCAAACCACTATAAACCATAAGTGTTTACTCGCTTTAAGTTATCTGTGTTGCATCTTATATTTATTCTATCATAAACTCAAAAGAATCTTAAAAAGAAAGCATATTTGAGAAAACAAGCCTTTGGTCAAAACATATTTTCCGCTGCGAAGAACTCTAAGTTACAGCGTACAGCACTGCATCCTAGTGCTGTAAACAGTACTAAACTGTGTTGTAAGTTCAAGTAACTTACAGTATATAGTAAGTTCAAAAAGATTTTCAAAAATATTCGAAGGTTCATTCATCCCCCCTCTGAACCTCCAAGATCACTTGGAACCAACAAGTGGTATCAAAGCAAGTTGGGTTAAAAACCAACTTATCTGGTCATCTACCCAGATCCAACCCTTACCCTCTGTTTTCTTTGCATCTTTGTAAAAATCTCATATTTTTAACATTCATGGATTCTTCAAATCATAAATTGTCTATGTTTTCCATAGAGGAATATGATGACTGGAAGATAAGAATGCAGGTACATCTTTCAGCAATGAACAATGAGATGTGGACGGTCATCACTGAAGGACCAATCATTCCTACAAAGGTGAATCCAATGCTAGGAAGAGACATGGAGAAAGGAGCACCTTCACCACCTAACTTCCTGACCAAGCCCAGGCAGGAAAGGAACAATGACGATAGGAAGAAAGCCAACTTGGACAATGTGACTAAGAATGCCCTATTCATAATCTTGGACAAAGGCACCTTCAGTAAGGTCAAGACATGCAAAACATTCAAAAAGATTTGAGAGAAGTTTGAGCAAATATGTGAGGGTACAAAACTCACCAAAGACAACAAGTATGTTATGACCAAAATAGAGCCATATTAGGATGAAAAACATAATGTCACAAATTTTATCTTCTCTTAGTTTGATGCTTTCTTAAAGAGAATCGAGAAAAATATTGAACATAAAAATTTTAGATCTTCATCTTAATTTTCCAACAAAATAAAAAACTCTCAATTTGGATTTCCAAATTAATAGATATGATATTTCTCCCACAACTGCACGTTTAAACTCATAGTAAATGTTTATCAACTCTCCACCTAACTTGAATCTTTTGCACTTCTTGTGATTTCAACTCAATTTCTCGTATCTTCATGATTTTTCTTGTCTATCTTCATGATTTTTCTTGTCGCTCTTCAGTGATTTCTTCCTCATTTGGTAATTCCACTCGAATGTTGCACTTTTTGTCACTGATGACATGAAATTAAATACAAACTCATAAAATACAATTTTATACATAAAAACCACATAAATTAATGATAAAATATACCTTAATGTACTCAAAAGAATACAAAAATATATGCTAAAACATGTAAAATAGGACACTTAACAATTGCAATATAGAAAATCAAAATATCAAATATAATATTTAAATTTAGTGCATTTGAATATTCTTTTAATTGATTAATATTTTTTGGCTATAATAATAGACTAAAATGTGAGAGTTAAAAAAATTGTTTTCAAAGTTAAAATTATATATATATATATATATATTAAATTAAAAATATGAAATAATTATGACTATAAGTAAAATTTAAAACTAAAATTTTTAACTTGTTTGTTATAGAAAAAAATTATCTACAATTTTTTTGGAGATAAATTTTATTACAAGATCCAATTCATAAATTAATTAGTTCTCTCAATTCTAGATCCACATTTTAAAGTTTCTTATAGGGGGTTCAATTTGATCTCTTTTTTTCAATTTAAGGCTTGAAAATTAGATTGAGTTTTCAATTTAAGACAAAATTCAATTTTTTTTTCTTTTTCTTTATATTTATAGATTTATTAATATTTCAATATGTATATATATTTTAGATAAATTAAGATAAGTTAGTGCAATTTTGGAAAAAAAAATTCATCCAACTTGTATTAATTTATAGATAATTTTCATAACAAGACCTGATTTATAAATTAGTTCTCAATTCTCGGCCCAGATTTTAAAGTTTCTCAATAAGGAGCTCAATTTAACCTTTTTCTCAAGTGGAAGCTCTTTCGAAAGTTCAACTTCCTGCTATGCTTCAAAGTTTAACCCAAGCAAGTCAACTTCATGGTTAAAAGTTTATGATCACATTTTTTAGTTTATTAAGTCATTTGAATTTACTTTGATAGGAGACATAGTTATTAAGGTTGCTAGTTTTTTTGAGTAATTAAATTTTAATTTAGAAAAATTGTTATTATTATTTTAATAAAATTTCATTCATTCATTTTGACGTATTTTTTGTTGGATGATATGATATAGATATTAATTTTTAATTTTTTATTAAAATGAAAAAAGAATATACATCAAAATCAGGCAATAATTACGACTACAATATTTCATAGCACTATTAGATTAATTAAAAATAATTTAAAATAATCGAATAAAAATTGCGACAATTATTGATTTTAATATTTAAAATTTAGGAAATTTTTATTGTAATAACAAATAGTGACAAGTTGTAAGTTGTTTAAAAATAAAATTGTGGCAACTTATAAGTTTTAGTTATAAGTAGTTTTGTAACAATATATTAATAAATTTTAATGATAATAAATTATTGTGGCTAAAGAGTTATTTATAATGACAAAATATTGTATTTTTGTGACAAGAGTTGTTAGTGACTAAAACATTGGATTTTAGTGATGAATTTTGCTTGTGTTTAAAGCTTACGGATTTTGTGACAACAATTGCATGTGACTAAATTCTTTAAGTTTAGCGATGACTATCTTATATGACTAAAAGTGATGGTTGTAGTGACAACAATTTACTATCACTAAAATCTTCAAGATTTAGTGACAACCATTGTTTGTGACTAATAGATGAGCCATTAGTGATGACAATTATATGTGATTAAATATAAGATTAATAGCTACGACTACGATGAGTCGTGGCTAAAATATTTAGTGACAGTTATAATAGTCACGACATAGTGATGACATTAATTATTGCCACTAGAGTTATACAGTGACGACATTTGTACTTATAGTGACAAAACAAAACGCCGCTAAAATTCATTTTTTTTTTGTAGTGGCTCTCAATTTAAGAAAAAATATTATTTTCAATTTCTTTTTTATTTATAATTATAGATTTAGTTATATTTTAATACATACTCATAAATAAATTAAGAAAAATTAGTGCACTTTAAGAATAATATTCATACGACTTGTCTTAATTTATATGAAATATATATATATATATATAATTAGTTCAATTCATAAAATATGAATATATTAATCTGACTAATATTAAAATCGATTTTCTATATTTTCAATCACAAAATTAAAAAAATAAATGAATCTTAGTTTTATGAATTACAATAATATATATATATATATATATATATATATATATATAAATTAATATGAGTTTTTGATATACTTGTTTGGTCCATCTGTCTTATTCCAAATTGATTGAATACTAGATTAAGTCTCAATTTTCAATAATTTAATTTAAATAAATAACAAGAGATTTTCGGGTATTTGATGAGATGTTATGCTTTTTTATTAAATATAGAATCATTGAGTTATTTGTGTTGATTGGATCAAATTTTCATATTTTCCATTTGTTTAACATATGTATATATTAGTATAATTATTGTTTGTATTCAAAATTTCTACTATTATCAAATGTATTTAGAATGCACATAAATTTAAATTTAAATAATTATTAATATAAATATAAAAAATATACAATAAGACGCAGAAATAGAGGCATGGAGTCGAGTGTATATAATAGTAGTCGAATTGATTTATTAGAAACTTTGTTCCATCATTTGTTTTATCTTCTCTCTCCACAAAATAATTATAGTATAAAATAGAGTGAAAAGCCCCCTATAATGAATCGTACAACATAAGTGATGGAGTCCTCAACTTTCATTCTGTGTCCCCCAATGAAGCTGAAAGCCCAAAGAGATCATGAAAATGGTCTGAATCTTGTTTTCGACACTTCCCTCCTGGACAAACAGCAGAATCTTCCCACAGAATTCGTATGGCCGCATGAAGACTTAGGCTTTGCTGCTCAAGACGAAGTCAAAGACCCTCCCATAGACCTCAAGGGCTTCTTCAATGGCGATCAAGAAGCCACCAACCTGGCCGTAGCACAGATTAGAACTGCCTGCTTAAGCCACGGCTTCTTCCAAGTCGTCAATCATGGCGTCGATCAAACCCTCATCCGAGCTGCCCATCAGCAGATGGATGCCTTCTTCAACCTCCCACTCACCAAGAAGCTTTCGGTTAAGAGGAAACCGGGTGCTCTATGCGGCTATTCCGGGGCCCACGCAGACAGATTTTCGTCCAAACTTCCATGGAAGGAGACCTTCTCCTTCGCTTATAACCATGCAAATGCCCCGGGATTTGATGTCGTTGATTACATCACATGTGCCCTGGGGCATGATTTTCAAGAAGCAGGGTGAGTTATTACTGATTTTTTATTTTTTTATTTTTAAACAAGGTAACTAAGTAATTGAGGTTATTATAATAAATAGGTATGTGTATCAAAAGTATTGTGAAGCAATGAAGAGATTGGCAATGGTGATATTTGAGCTATTGGGAATAAGCTTGGGAGTGGATAGATCTGAGTATAGGAAATTCTTCGAAGATGGATGCTCGATAATGAGAGGCAATAATTATCCACCTTGCAAAGAAGCGAGGCTCACACTTGGGACGGGACCACATTCCGATCCCAACTCACTAACAATATTGCATCAAGACGACGTTGGAGGACTTGAAATCTTCTCCGACAACAAATGGCAAGCAATAACACCTTGCTACGACGCTTTTGTTGTTAACATTGGTGACACTTTCATGGTATATTACTATGCTTTAATATTCTCCATTCATTTCATTATTGTCATACATTAATCGTGTGAAATAATTGGTACTTTTAGGCATGCAATTGCAAGCAATTTATTGCCCAATATAGAAAAAAATTAGGTGACCAGTTTCTATAATGGATTCAGCATAAAAAACAAAGATGGGACAAGTAGCCCATCGCATTTATGCCAACGCCTAATTTAATATTAATCTTAGGCAGATATTATATAACTTGATTGACAGCATAATAAAAAGAAATTAGATAGCTAGATTCTGTGATAATTAAGAACCAATGGCGCCTCATAAGAAATGACAATTCCGTGAATCTCTCCGAGGAGTGGGGTCTTACTTACACATACTTGATTGACATCAAAGTACACTTTCTTGATTTTTCAATAATGAATAATACGAGACATGATGTGAGTATGGGTGGTAGAGATGATAGAAGAAGGATAAGCATTATACGTATATACGTCACGCAATACGTGAGATATGAATGAATTATGCAGGCATTATGTAATGGAAGATACAAGAGTTGTCTGCATAGAGCAGTAGTGAACAAAGAGAGAGTTCGAAGATCAGTAGTGTTCTTTGTGAACCCAAAAGAGGACAAAGTGGTTAGGCCCCCTGAGCAGGATCTAAAGGATGAGGGAAGAGAGTATCCTGATTTCACATGGTCGGATTTAAGACACTTCACTCAAAACCACTACAGAGCTGACACTGCCACGCTCCAACACTTTGTCCGTTGGCTACCTTCCTTTCATTTCCAACTTCAATAATATATATTTTCTTTTTTTTTTTTCCGACATGGGTTTTGCCTTGTCCTTTTGCACCTTCCATTTTCAATTTTATCTATCTATGTATATCTATCCATCTGCATCAATACTCAGCCCTATTTTTTTTTTTTTTTTTTTTGTCTTTCTTTTTGATGGATTGCTTGTACTATCTCTCGGATCTACCGACTTCAATGGCCACAGCTTCTTGATGTGTATAAATTTGGGTTTTTGTTTTGGCGTTTCGGATGCTTGCAAACTTTGTATCTCATATATAGTTAAGATATAAAGTTTATGACAATTAATACTTTTTTTTTTTTTTGAGAACCAACAACATTATTGTTGTAAACAGATTGTATTATAATAACTTAGCGATAAAATGGTTGTGGCAAAATATTTTTTAATAATTATCACTAATTTTGTGGTTTTTGTTGTAGTGTTGTATGGTGCAGTGAAACTTCTATAAATAAATATCATTGGGACTGAAGAAAATTATTGATTTATCGAAGTTATTCGTTTATTGAACATTCATTTATGATGAATGAAAATGACTAATTTTCAATTATATATATATATATATATATATATATATATATATATATAGTTTCTATTGGGTATATATGAAATAGTTTTGTTTTGATGGTAGATATAGATAATAGTAAGAATAAGAAAAATCACTAGATGATACTAAAGAAGAACTTTTTAAAATTTCAATAATAATTGTACGAATAAACAATTAAGCTTAAACTAGATAAGCTTATTCTTATACTTGAATATTGTCTTCTAACTCTCTTCATATCTTTTATTATATCTCTATT
The DNA here is from genome assembly GCA_028654395.1 of Scutellaria barbata. NCBI lineage: Eukaryota > Viridiplantae > Streptophyta > Magnoliopsida > Lamiales > Lamiaceae > Scutellaria > Scutellaria barbata. Next base: position 10,655,467 of record CM053650.1, read on the forward strand.
AATTATTCTTGTATATAATAATTAAAGTGATATTTTGTCTTATTTGTTGTTTGTTCCTTCTTCTACCCCGGTTGCAGATCTAAACTTTTATTTGACCTTCTACTTCTATATATAGATTTGGATATAATACAAAAAGTTTGTTAAATCAATTTGCTATACTTGGATTATGATATTATTTTCAGTTGGTGTTCAAACCTTAAAAATATTCTAATCAGCCATGTTGTATGAAGTTTTCTAATTGCTATCCAAGATAAATTTTTAACACATTTTCCAAAAAAAAATAGCCGTAAAAAATCTCAAAAATCCAATCTACCTTCAAAAATACGTGAGTTATGCGTCAAAATGATCATTTTTTAAAGCCAATGTATAAGTCTAAGTCAATTCATGATTTTCATTTGATTCAAAACCTGAATCGAACAAAAATCATTCAAAACTTTAGAATTATTTTTATTTGATTCGAGTTCGGATCGATCATGAATCATGAAACTTTAAGGTTTAAATTTAGTTTTGAAAGCATGTCATTTTAGTAAACAACTCATACATGTTGACTGAAATTCCGAAGTTTAATGCATTTTTCGAGTTCTTCGATAATTATTTTGATCCGAAAATTGATTTTAAATAACAATTTAAATATTTCATAAATTTTAGCTATTGATAGAAATTTGTTTTGGATTTATACATCAATTGAAAAAAAAAATATAGTTTAGATATCAATTTGATATTAAAACTAATACCCTGCATCATGCAAAAAAAAAAAAAAAAAAAATAATAATAATAAATAATAAATAAAACAATTCTAGGGTTACACGAAATTAATTTAATTTCATGTAACTCTTATCCGATTACATGAAATTAAATTAATATTATTTGTTTGGGCTTACACAAAAACTGATACCCTACATTATGCAAAAAAAAAAAAAATTAATAATAAAAAAATTCTAGGGTTACTTGAAATTAAATTAATTTCATATAATGCTAATTTTATTTTTATATGAAATAGGATTACATGAAAACTGTTTATATATGTTTACACGAAAAATAATTATGAAATAGGGTAACCTCTTGTGTAACCTCTTGAATAAAAATTCTTGTAAGACCTTTTTTTAATTTTACACAAAAATAGAGTAATTATTGGAACTATAAGTATTATTTATGAATTTTCACCTACAAGAAATTATTCATAAAATAATAAAATAGTATAACCCATTTTACACAATTGTCAATTTCAAATCTCTCCAAGGAATTGTAGTTTCAAAATGAAGTTTGAAATGCTTTATTTTCTTTAATTCATACATAATCTCCAATTTTTTTTGGGAATTGCAGTTTTAAATCATACACGAAGTCCAGTTTGAAATGGGTTCGATTTGACAGAGTTAATGATACTTTTGGCAGAATTGGCAGAATTGACAGATTTGTGGTAGTTGGGTCTCATTATTGTACCATCTAATTCAATAAAGTGGGGGTAGAAAGAAATTTTAACCAAAATTTATGGTATATTGAGATCATCTTTTATAATTTGTGGTATTAGGGGACTATTTGTTATATAGTGTCATATATTTGGTTAAATTTAAATCAATTGTGGTAAATTTGGTCATTCACTCACTCGAAACCTCTCGAAAATGTTAATGTGGATGCTTTTGGTAAAAATTTACTTTAACATTTTCAATCCTGACATGACACGACACGACACGACACGACAATATGATACAAAGTTAAAAAAAATAAAATAGTAGATTAGCATTGGTTTTGTGCAAGTTTGAGTCTGAATCAATCGGATCCATTTGATAGTGTATTTTTAATTTTCATGTCAAAATGGATCGAACTTATGAGAGTTTGGATTCATATTCAGATTTGAAATTTTAACATGAAATGAAAATGAATTGAGGTTCGAGTTCATATGTACACGAACCCAAAAATGACAGAATCAATATTATGATCCAAATTGGCTGTGTTGGATAACGTTCTTTGATGTGTTTCGTAAATCCTCGTATAAAAAGGTTGCCATTTAAAGTTCTTCTAGAAATTTCTTCTACTTATTAGAGTTGTCATCAGTGATATACAGCTAGCATTTCTCTCTCTCTTTTTTTGTTTTTTTAGGACATAAATTACTGGGGCAGCTTATAGACAAAATGTGGACAGATAAATATCTATAGACATCAAAGCCCAAAGGTAGTGTTTGGGGGAAACTGAAGGAACAAGTGAGTAGTGTGAAGTGCAAGATGGGAGCTTCTTGTAAACTAATTTTTCAGACAATTTATCACCTTCCTTTTTGGCCTTTATTATGTTTCTTGCAACATTGTTGTATTGTGCTTTTAACATATGTTGTTTATTAAAAGCCAAACATGATTCTGTGGTTTTCCTTTATTTACAGTTTTTGATTTAAAATGAGCACAATCTTTTTTTGACTATTAATTATTTCTTATAATATATATATATATATATATATATATATATATATATATATATTATTTTCATTTACTGGAGGCAGGTAGCATAGGAGACGTAGTGAATATATCCAACTGCAATTTGAGTTGCCTTTAAGGATTTAAATACTGTTTTGATAAAGTAAATGATTTTTTTTTTTCCAAATCAAAAGATTTTGATGTGATGTCACTAACAAAAATTCTTGTTTTGTTTTTTGTTCACGTTAAATTAGCTCCATCTAAGTCAAATGAAGTTTTTTTTTTTTTCTTTTTTAATATTTTAGAGTGAAGTGTAGGCAGGACTGGCCCTGAGCCCGTGTCTGGAAGGGTGACGGTCTAGGATCACAAATTTTAGGGGTCCCAAAATTTTAGTTTTATATATATATATATATATATTAATATATTTTTTATTTTTTTTAATGAACAATGGTTCAATGACCTAATCATTAGAAATATGATTAGTTATATCATTAAGTTGTAAACTCACTATATATAATATTTTCCAACTTCAAGCTCATTAAATTAATTATAAAATTAAAAAAAATAAAAAAAATCAATGAATTAGTAAATTGAAAATGAAAAGTCATTACTACTTTTTAAGTCATATAAATAAACGGCCCTTTCACAATTACCACTCACTAATCACTGACAAATTTTCTTCATCCTCACATCATCTTTGATTGTCGTTGTTTACCACTCACTAATCACTCACAAATTTTCTTCATGCTCACATCATCTTTAATTGTCGTTGTTGAGTGTTTAGCTGCTAGATTAAATTTCCTTCATCCTCACATCATCTTTGATTGTAGTTGTTGAGTGCTTGGTTGCTGATAATTTTGCTTCTCAAAATGCTAGCAGATCTAGATATTTTCAATAATAATTTTACTATTTATTTGGACTTCTTTTTTTCGTGAGTGTTGTACTTGCTTCTCAAAATGCTAGGAGATCTAGATATTTCAATAATACTTTTGCTATTTATTTGGGTTTCTTTTTTTCGTAAGTGATATACTTTTCCAACATCGTACATATGGTCCGTAACATAAAATTTGGATACTGAAATAACTTGACAATATTTTCAAGAATTGTGCGTATTTTTTTTTTTTTAACTTAGGGGCCCATTTTTTGTTGTTGCCCAAGGACCCCCCAAACTATCAGCGCCGGCCTTGAGTGTAGGAGTGTTTATCTCTGAGTTTATTGTCAAATGTTTAAGTGCAAACGTGGGTGACAATTCATGAGAAATAAAGAATAATAAAAAAAAGAATTTATATGTATTCCCTAAAAAAATATATACCCCTTTTAAATAGGGATGATAAAATGATCGGGTTTGAGATGGCATTTTTCAAATATCATCCTCATGTGAATGGATAAATTTTTTTAACATGATCCAATTTATAAATTAGTTTTCAATTCTACATATAAATTTTAAAATTTTTCAATAAAGAGCTCAATTTTACTTTTTTTCCTCAATTCAGGCTTGAAAATTAGATTAAGTAGTCAATTCAAGACAATTTTTTTTCTTTTTCTTTTTCTTTTTCTTTCTATTTATAATTTATTTATATTTTAATATGTATATATAATTTAAATAAATTAAGACAAGTTCGTGCAATTTTGGAATAATCTTCATTTGACTTGTATTAATATATATATATATATAATAATAAATGTTAGTCAAAAAATTAAGATTCCTTTATTTTTTTAATTTTATGAATAAAAGTATAGAAAATCGATTTTAATTTTAATCAATTTAATATAAATTATATTTTATGAATTGAATTAATTATATATATATATATATATATTTTTTTTTTTTTTTATTATAAATTAAGATAAGTTGGATAAAAATTGTTCTTAATTTATCCAAAATATCAATACATATTGAAATATAAATAAATTTATACATATAAATAAAAAAGAAAATGAAATTTTATCTTAAATTGGAGCTCAATCTAAATTTTAAGTCTTAAATTTAGAAAAAAAATGTTAAATTAAATTTTTTATTGAAAAACTTTAAAATTTAAATTTAAAATTGAAAACTACTTTATAAATTAAGTTTTATTATCAAATTTATCTGATGACAATTTATTGTTTCAAATACTACTCTCACTAAATCACTGTTTGAAACCTCCCCATTCAGGGGATGGATGGGCTCACCGCGAGGATTTGAGTTCCCAATAAAAAATAAATAAATAAAACTTAACAAAGCAACAAAAGTTCAATATAATTAACAATGAGTGTACGCATAAAAATAAGTTATTATTTTCAAAATAAAATATTTTATTATTATTAAAATATGAAATAAAATTATATCATAAATTGTTGGTCCCAAATGATAAAAGATTTAGAGAGGCGAATAAACCTCTTCAAAATTTTAGACTTTTACTCTAAAGAATATGAAGTCTTTGTTGTTGGTTGTATGCTAAAGAGCATATAGCGATGTAGGCAGGTAAGATAAATACAGTGCTATAAAGCTTTCTGATCGTGCTGTCGTGACGCTATAAAATTAATTAATTTTCTTTTTAACCGTACTAATTAGTACCTAGAATAAGTTGGAGTCGATCCCACGAGGTGTGTAAAATAAACTATATCACCTATATTCGATTCAATAAAACAATAAACGATGGGAGGTTTCAAATTGAATAATTATCACTCTATCAACTAGCAACCTAAAATGCAATTAAATAATAAGAAATCAATGTGAGAAAACATTCTAGTTAACAGTTTAGTTATCCTCTGTTATCAATTATTCCCTAATCAATGTAACTTCTCTCTCTCAAATTATCATGGAATTATCACCCATAATCTAACAACAAGTTCTGTTAAAGCGAAACGCCTCTTAAGATTAGTTAAATTAGGATAAGATCGCTAATTAACCATATTCAATTGAATAACCTAGAATAAGCTCTCTAAATTTAATTCATCGAATGCATTAATTATTAAGACGATAGAATGAATTAGACCCCAAATACATAAGCTCGATTCAGTAACCCTAAGATTATGCTACCCTAGAGATGCACGACCTCTAGTTTACTACTAATGAAAATTAGACCATAACAATTAGGATCCATGATTTAAGATTCTAACAATCAATTATTAACACTTAACCTAGATGATCAGTCTAAATCAAGTAACAATAATTGAAAATGATATTCACAGATAGCACAATCAATTCCAATCAAATATCGAGAGAAAGTTACGGGATTAATTAGAAAATAAAAGACAAACGAGTTCAAACATCTCTGCTAACAGAAATTACAAATTAACCGAGCATCCTTGAAATCGAATCTACCAAAATAATCAAGAATTCCATCATAAAACTTATCTTAGAATATTTCTCTCTCTAGAAATCTTCTCTCCCTTGGAATTGTGTAAATGTAACTTGAAGGCTCCTTGTGAATTAGAGATCAATTACGTAATAGAGCCCTTTGTAGAGTTTGAGCTTTTCTCCTCATCTATTTAATTTTCCAAACTCAATTGTTGAGTTAACTCATCTTTTTGAGTAGTGAGCTTATTTCCTTTAATTTAATTGACTAATTTCTTCAATAAATGTCCAAGCCCATTGTCTCTTCCATTTAAGGTCCATATGATTGAATTCTTCATTCTCCTCTTTAGGCCCAATTATGCTCTCTGGATTCATGACCACATTTTTTGACTTCAAAATACTCCAAAAATCCCTAAATAATTAAGAAAATAAAATGTGAAGTACTTGGAAACCAAATTCATATATAGGTATGAAAACGGTGCATTCAATCACATCAATTAGCATAAAATTTCAAATTAATTTACAATAATATGCACCAATTTCCTACTTATCAATATCTAATTAAACTAAACATCTATCAAGCTACTATGCAACAAAGATGAAAGCAAATAAGTAAACAAGACACCGGTTCTCAGTTTAATATCTCCTTCTATTCTTGATCGAGTTGATTAATTAATAATAATTCTCTCAATCTATCTCTCAAACCCTCGTCCCTAAATTAGCAACAAGTTTTGCTAACCCGAATCATCTCTTAAGTTTAGTTTATTAAAACAAGCTTTTTAATAAACTATGTTCAATCAGACAATCTAATATGTACGCCCTCTAACTTTAATGTGACGAACGCATTAATCTCTAAGATGATAAGATGAACTAGACTCCAAATTCTCGATCCAATAATTTAAAGATGTGTTGCCCCTAATGAATCAAACATTATTTATTACAAAGGAATGTAAATCCGTAACAATTATGAATTACTATTCATATTCTAACAACAGAAATGACAACAATTCTATCAAACGGGCCTTGCTAAATCAAATCATGCAATATCAATAATTAAGAAATCAAGCAATACAAATCATTCAAGAGATATAATTTAAAAAAACATTATTAATCATCCAAAGTAAATCAAAAATAGAGATTCAACATTTATTCAAACCAGTATATAAAATTTAGCATCTCATTTTGGGAAAATAAAAATCAAATCCTAGACTAAGAATTCTCTTTTCTGTGGCGCTTAGCTGCGCTCTTTGTCAACATCTTCTTTCTCAATTCATGTGCTTTCACTCAGTTATTGCTAGTTACTAGGCTCTCATGAGCCTTTAATTCCCACATCATCCAATGTGGTAATAGTGAATTCAATGTGTGTTTTCCTGGAGCTTCAATTATCCACCTTCATTCTTCATATCCACGTTTGCCTCAAAATCACTACATAAATCAGAAAAATCAAGGATTGAAGTTTTTTAGACAAATAGTGAACATATGTAGAAAAATAGCAAATACAAATATATAAATGCATTAAAACTACATTCTAAACCAATTAAAATATTCACATTTTTCTATTTATCAATAAATAATCATTATTAATTTATCAATTTTTTATCTTTATTATTTTATAAATTATATATATATACGTGTGTTTTAAATCTTATTTAATATAATTATTTAATAATTTTACATTAATGATGATTTTATAAAAAAAAATATCAAATTAAATGAAAATAAGTTAGCTAATTTTACGCTATGCTTAAATACTATATTTATGATTTGTGTAGTATTTTAATTTCATAGACATTTAAATAATTATAATTTTTATTATTATCCAAATAACACATCAAAATAACGTTTTGAATCTAAAGAAAACAAAGTGAAGAAAAAGAAAGAATGAAACAAAAAGAAGAAAGAGAAAACATGAAGAAAAAAAAATGAAAAGAAAAGAAAAGAAAAAAAATGAAGTAAAAAAATGAAAAAGAAAAAGAATATCGTCAGGATTTCACCTACATTAACCTAGCCTACGGTTGGTGGTTATAAAAAATTAGGACAAATTTTTACAACACCGTTGGAGATGAAAATTTACAAATCCGAATGAAAATACAGTAATGCTAAAAAGGTCAATGGTTTTACAAATTTCAGAAAAAATTGTATTTTAATTATTTACATGGTAAGAAATGATAAATTCTTTATTTTTTTATTTACCATATGTTTGAGTAGTAATAACTCTAGGTTATCGAGATGTTATGACAAATATATATTATGAAGTCATTTCACATATATAATATCATGAAACGAATTTGTATTACTGACGACTTAATTTTATTTTCAAACGAATCAAACTCAAATAATTGTGATATGACTCAATTTCAAATGAATCAAACTCAAATCATTAGGACAATAATTCGTTGAAGATAATATGGTAAATTAAATTATCAATTTCCTTTTTCTAATTGCGAACCTAGATGCAAAAAGGAAAGATAGGGTTGAATTTTTATCCCAAGTGGACCCCAACCCACGCATAAAATGAGGCAATACAATAGTACATTACGTTAAAAAATTCTAGGGATTATAAAATGCATGACAAAATTAAATAGAGGTTCGTGTAATAAGAATATAAGTAAGTGAAGGAAAGAATATAATTAAAGAGATTATGTTCAGTCAATGTTTCAAATGATCATAAAAGGGTTTTACAGAAGTTTGGGAATATTCATATATTATATATAAAACATCATATTTCTGAAAGTAGCAATGAAAGTACTCCTCGAATACTTAAGGTGCCATATTGGAATATGTTAAAGTAGTGGGAGAAACAATATGCATATTTATTTTTGCAAAAGTTCAATACATATATATATATTTATTTATTTATTTTTGTATATTTTTTTCTACTGTACAATAAAAAAAATAAGTATTAGTGACAACAAAAAACATTTTGCGATAACATTTTGTTGTTAAATTATTATCCCAAAAACCTTCTTGCAAATAATTTTTTTTGCAACAACATCATTTGTACTAAATAAGTTTTTTTGCATTGCTTTTTGTGATAACTTATTATCAATTTATATTAGATTATTTTTAATAAATTTTTTTATTACAAAAAATTTTACAACAAATATTCATTTTTTAAGGTCCTGAATTTCCAGTCACCACGAAATAAAAATGAAATCCATAGAACTTTCTTTATTTAAAAAAAAAAAAATTTATATATGTAAGTAATGGCGGGTCATAGTGGAATACTATTTAAGAAGAACTGGAAGTCAAAGATTTAAAGACATTAAGTTAAAAGTTGGATATATTTATAGAATATATATGTATGCTATATTTGAAATTCACTGTTTTAATATATCTGCGTATTCAAGACGCCTTTTCACATTGGTTTTTATTTTTTTTCCTTTTCCTTTTTCTTTTCTTATTAAACACTTTAGACCCACCTTCGCTCCAATTTATCTGATTTTAAATGTTTTGTGGACTCGTCTTGGACTCAGCCCATTACCCATATACATCACTATATAAAATATTTTTAGTGATTTATGGGTCCATCTTATGTATTGCCAATTCATTTTTGTGGGGACTTTAGCAGCATTCTGTCATGCGTAATCACTAATCAAAGAATTGTTATTAAAAATTTCAATAATAATCATACACATGGAACAAATACAAGTCATATAATTAATGTACGATGTCTGGGCTACCAAAATATCTAAAAATTATTGCATCAAAACTAGAAGGTACTAGATATTGGGATGTAAATGATATTTAAAATTGATTAAGATGATTCAAATTCAAAAATTTCAAACTAAATAAGAATTTATTTTTAGATTCAAATAAGAATCAAAATATAAGAATAATATATATATATATATAATATACACATATATATATATATATATATATATATATATATATATATATGCGCTAGTGTTCTTTCTTTGGAATTGATTTTGTTGAAAGTTTTGCTGACTTTAATTAAGGATAACCATCATATATGTGCCAACATTTATCTGTGTTGTGTGATTGCCACGACAAAGTAGGCATTGAAAATATTGTACAATAGAACTGCTTCTACCTCTCTATATGAGTTATTTGCCACTAAAACTTTTGCCTCTTGAAGCATGAATTCACTTATGTCTTTTACTCTTTGGAAAGTCCTTGAAAACGTTTATTATATTCATGAAAATTTAATTTTTTTTAATTTTATTTTTTAAAACCATTTTAATCCTGCTACCAAGTTGAGAATTTTGCATCCATTTAATGTCACATTTATCAATTTCTCCGCGTATAATCAAAATTTCTAATTTAGAGTGCCATGTGAACACACCTATGTTCATGTGCAATTGAAACCCATAAAATTATTGGTTTAAAGATTGGCTATTGGGATATTCCCGATATCACTTACTTTTCAAATATTATTTGACATCTATAATAAAAAGTGTAAATTAAAATCTCAATTTTACAACAAATAAGGGTTCTTACTAATCCACAAATATTCAATATCAAGATCTAAATCACAGAATCAATATCCCAATAATTTCTAATCGAAATATTCATATGGAGGATTCTCTCTCAAGCTTTTCTCCACAAGGATGTTTAATTAATTTGAGCTCATAAGCAAAATCTTCTATTTCATATTGGCATTTCAACTGATTTTCCAAAATAACTATCATACACCAAGTATATAAATAACATCACTATTTTACATATGATGTGAATTAAAAGCAATGAAATATAAGATAAAACATCAAATTAAAATAGAGGATCCAATTCCACCTTGCTAGCTAACCTTATTAATTATTGCATCATATCAATTAAATATTTGCATGATATTGCAAAGCTTATATGGTGGAATTGATTCTTGACTAGAGCAATGTCCTACCTTATGCAACTTGTATTCATGCTCCTTTTCATGATAGATCCTATCAACGACCAATCTAAATATTTCCTGTATTGCAAACACGTGAAGTTGCCTAATATTGCTCATACAACATGGTTGATTATAAATGCAAGAGAGGACGCCTATCTCAATACCACAACAAAATGAGGTGTCATAATACCATATATTGAGTCAAGATTCTACTGATATTTCAACATTCGTGGTGACTTTAAACAAGTCACAAAAGATGAGGCATTTAATTTTCTAAAAATATAATAAAATTAAACTTATTTTTTGTTGTTAGAGGTCTTTAAAACAAGGCTTTTTTAATTAAGATCTATATGTAAAAGGTTTTGAAAAGACTCAATATTTATTTATCTTTTCTAAAATAAAAAATTCTCCCGAATTTAAGAATAATAGTTTTTGATGCCTTTAATTAGGCGTCTTAAGATATATCGATACAACATTAAAAAAAAAAATGCTTCCTATATATTTATATATGTGGATCTTTATTGTTATGGGGCTTTAGAAGATTATCTTAGTCGCCTATCTCCCTAAGTTATCTTTGTGCTTGATCAACATATATAAATTTATTAATTATTGTATCAATTATAGGACAAATTACCGAATAATACAAATAATGCAACCCCAATAATATGAGCTAAATAATAGTATAATATATATATATATATATATATATATATATATATATATATATATATATATATATGGTCACTATCCCCTACTTCAAGGAACTTAAAGAATGGGAGGGGAGGGTCCATGCTCTTAAGGAATAGTAGTTCATTTTATTTGGACTTGTTCTTCACATTTGATAAGTGAAAAATATCAACATGGGTCCTCAACATAATCTATAAATTTATTGGGTAAAATAACATCAATAAGTTGGTTGTTTAATGTTTGATGCAACATTTAAAATTTATGTTGTATACACGTGAAAATAATACCAAAAACAAGATGTGACAAGGATGTGTAAATCAAGTAAAATAAGGCATTTATGTCACAAGGCCCAGGACCCGACTTAATTTGCCTGCGATTCAGAAAAGATTAAACCAAGATAGAGAAATTTGATGTGATAAAATGTTGTCAAGACAACACTATTTTTGGACACTACAACCTATAATTTCAAGATGTTTGGACTAATTAATTGACTCTTCATGTAGGATTTGATTTGATTTCTATTTGACGGAACGCGACTTTAATTTCTTAATAGTTTGTTTCTATTCTTGTATGTTAATTTTAAAATACCTATAATTTTCTTAAATAGAAGTATGCATGTCTTATCTCCCAAAGTATAATATAGAGGTTGATACAAATGGCAATATATGGTTCGAGTTCAATTATCATTGTAATGAACGTCATAAAACTTATTTGTTAGTTACCCCATCCATTAAATTTGGAGAAATCTCAATTTTTACTTTATAACTAAAATCTTGACCAATTATTTACCATCAAATTTACTTAGTCCAATTTTTCATCCTGATTTTATTTAATTCGATTTTATTTGAAACTATTTCTTGCCTCACTCTAAGATGAGATGTTTTCAGCAGAGTTAAAAAGGTTTTCAAAGGATCTTATAGATATAACTGCTTGAAGTTTAGGTGTTGTTTACAGCACTCCTCTCTAGTATTATAAATTATGTCTAAGCTCTCTAGATTACAACATACGATGACCCGTTAAAAAAAAATTCAAAAATCTATAGAGGTTCATTCATCCCTCTTTAAACTTTTGTGCCACTTGGAACTAACAAGTAGTATTGGAGCAAGTTGGTTGAAAAATTAACTTATCTAGTCACCTACCCATGTCCTTATATCTTTTGAAACCTGTTTTCATATCTGCTTTCCTAAAATCCCATATTTTAGCATAATATGGATTCTTCTTATCACAAGCTCCTCATGTTTTCCATAGAGGAATACGATAACTAGAAAATTAAAATGTAGACACATCTTTGAACTATGAATGATGAAATATGGTATGTTATCACCGAAGTGTTAGGATGTATACTATAAGCCTAGCTTTTGTATGAATATTTATTCATGATATAAGAATCTTTTATGGTCAAATGTTTGCATTTTATATTTGTTATATATATGTTATTGCAATTGTCCAATTAATTTATATTGTAGATAACATGGTGTGTTGTGCCACACAGAAGATCATGCTATCAGTTCCTTATAAATTATAAATAGTGGCTTACAACTGAGATGTATTTGGACAAATCATCGGAGTGGTTGTAGTGTAATTTGGTGTAATTTGGTATTAGTCTATCTTGACTATAAAATTATACTAGTACACTTTGTGTGTATTATGCAGGACCAATTGAGGTTGCTCGATTTATACTGACTACATAAATAGAATAAGACCTCTGTAATTATGGATGTGCGTCCTCTTAATCATTATATGGTAACAGACACGTATACTCAATATATGTTTCTTTAATTTACTAATGAGTGAGATTTATTTATTAAATCAATAAGCTCGGTAAATTGAGATACAATATTATTTATATGGTGTGATGTTGATTATAGAATGAAATCGTGTCCTAATTATTTAGGATGATAATGTCTCCTTGAGGAGTTCATAAGGATTATCATGTAAACCCTGCAGGTGGGTTTATTCCAGCATGATAATAAAGTTGAGTGGTACTACTCTTAGAATTACATGTTAATTAAATTGAATTGTCAGTAATTCATTTAATTAACAGACATTCGATATCTTAAACATTGGGAGATAAATGTGCACATAATAAATAGGAGCCCATATTTAATATGGATTTGGGACGGTAGTTCAATAATATCTCTTTAGTGGATTGAGTTGTTATTGATGAGATTAAGATGTGTTCAGGTCGAACTAGAACTCCTAATCCCATCAGGAGACCGAATCATAATCCTCCTCAAGGTCCCTGTTGTAGCCTATAAATAAGCCTTAAGTCAACCGCTTTTAAATACACGAAAATTTCATAAAACGATTTTAGTAGAAGGCGACTGGTACTCTCGAAGGATTGTTGCCCACACAAAGTTCGAGAAAAGATAAAGAATACGGCAGAAGATTGTGGGGTTCAGGCTATATCGATATTTCGGCAGTTCTGACCTTAGAACTGGTTCGTCTTCACCTATTATGGTGAAATGTATGATTCGTTTCCATTGCGTGTTAATCATATCTTGTATGGATCCCGAATCAGATAATTATATAGGATCGGCGATCCCTCGGTTCCTACATGAAGAACTATCGATCATCACCAAACCAAATCCAGCTTTAGGCACATAAGTCAGAAAATAACAAGCTGTAGCAGAAGAATCAACTGGAGAAGTGGAAGATGTAGCTAAAGGTACCTCAAAATGAGCCGCTGCAGGGGCTGCAGAAGGAGTTACAGAGGTGCTGTAGAAGATGCCGCATGAGGAGTTGCAAGAAGACTTGACAGACCACCTAGAAGACCAAGAAGAGAAGAACTTGACCTGACAAAAGTTCCACCTACAGACTATCTTGTCAATCCTCGACATGAATGGAATGCTGAAGACAAAAAAAGAGCTAATCCAAGCAAGTAGTTAAGAATGCCCTATTTGTCACTCTAGACAAGGGAACATTTAGCAAAGTCAAAATGTACAACATTACAAAAGAAATTTGGGATAAGTTGGAACAGATATACGAATGAATTGACCTCACCAAGAATAACAAGATATCTACTGCAACACAGTTATTTGAGTTGTTTGAAATGAAACCTGATAAAACCTAATGAAACTTTAGAGCAGCTAGATCTAAGGTTCACCTCTACTGTGAACGAGTTGGAAATTTTACACAATACTATACTAATAATGAGAAACATATAAAAGTGTTGAGAGCACTACTAGTAGAGTGGGATAGCAAGACAACAACCGTGAGAGTCTTAATAGACCTAAAGTCCATGAGCACCTTTGATCTCTTCTCAAACCTCAAAGATTTCGAGTATAATATCAACAGAAGAAAGAAAGAAGTAGAAGAGACTAGTACTACAGTACTCATTGTAAGATCTCTCAAGCATACAAAAATTACAAGTTGTAACAACCAACCTGAATAAAATGTCCACACCCACAAGTTCATATGTGTCCTGAAGAAGAAATGAACCAAAGAAAGAAAAAAAGAAGAGTTGAAAAATCTAAAACTAAGAGCACTCATTAGAAAAGTAGAAGCCACAAAAACAACATTCACATCACCTTCAAAGGAACCAACTAAATGAAGCACCTCAAAAAGTGACAGTGAAGACTCATCATTTGAAGAAGAGACATCATTTGTTTGATGGCCAAAGATTGTGAAGATGAAGAATTAGAATAGGTACTCTATCAACCCGTCTAATGTTGATGAAAAGTTGAACATGATCTAAGCCTTTATGATCTCATGAGTGACTTTGAGCAGATAAATTCAGCTCATTAGGAGCTTAAAGAGGAAACCAGATGTTTTAAGAGTGAGCATGCTGCACTAAAGAAACTAATATTAGAGTATGATTATGACAGTGCAGTGTGTAAAAATCTCAAAGTAGAGGTAGTTAAGATCAAGGTGTTGGTCACTAAGTTAGAAAGTGAGAAGAATACTCTGCAAACCACCATCGATTATTCTAACGAGCCATCTAATGATGTTCAAACCTATTTGATGATGACTTCTGAGATCTCTGATTTAGGCTACGTTGGTGAATTTTCTTACAATATAACAAGTACATCTAAAGCTTCAAGGTTTGTTCAGGCTAAAGTACTAATGTGTAAAGATGTCCAACATCTTAGGGGGAAATGCAGTTTTATACAAACCAAGTTTTATTGATAAGGAAAAAAGCTCTTGCATGTAACAAAAGACAGTAAGCGTACAAGAAACAAAAGCGTGCAGCAAACGTAATCTACTACAAGTAAATGTATGTTGAAGCAACTTTACATGTTACAACAAAAGAATCTCAAACATACTGGAACCAAGACCTATATGTCTAAATCTAAAGGATTTTATACTTCAGGAATGAACAATAAAAGATCATACCGATCAGTTATCAGTAACACAAGAAAAGTTCCCACACAAAGCACAAATAGCATATTGCACATATTGATTATAGTAAGGGAACCAATCATACTTACAACAAATCAATTGTTATCAAGCAATTATGGATTTCCAAAGAAACTATAACCTTAAAGGACCTATACTAGTATGTGTACTTTTAATCTGCATGTATGAACAATTGCTAGGGAGTAGTAGTGAAGTATGGTACATTAATAGTGGGTTGCACCACACACATAACTGGCAACAAAAAAGCACTGAAAGACTTCCAAGTTCTAACCATGTAAAAACCCTAAAATTATATTTGGAGATGATTGTAAGAAAAGTACCAAGGGTATATGAAGCCTAGTTAAAGAAAACACATACATCAATAAAATGTCATATGTAAACTCAAAAATAATCTGTTGAGTATTAATCAATTCTATGACAAAGGACTACTATGTGGAATTCACATTAAACAAGTGTCTCATCAAAGATATTAAGACTAATCAGATCAAGCTAACAAGAATAGAAGAGGAAACATCTCTCTAGCTGATTGGAGTTTAACTATCCAACCAACATACTTTATTGCAAAGTGCTCACCCAAGTTGAGTTGACTATGACACAAAAGAATTAGTCATCTGAACTTCGAGATCATCAACAAGTTTGTAAGAAAATGACTTGTAAGAGGATTTCCAAATATGACATGCAAGAAGGAAAGTATTTGTGGAGCATGTTAGAAAGGAAAACAAGTAAAAAGCTTATTCAAGGACAAGACTTAGGAGTCTGCCACAGAATCATAGATCTACTATATATGGACCTTTTTAAACCAGTTGAGCCTGTAAGTGTTAGTGGCAAGAAATATTCTCAGGATGTTGTGGATGACTACTTAAAATTTACATAGATAATATTTCTAGCTAGGAAATTAGAAACCCAGAACAGGTTACCAGATTTCATAAAGAGAATATAGAAAGAAAAGAACCTAAGTATTGTAAAGATAAGATTTGACATAAGAATTGAGTTTATAAACAAGTTCATATATAGAGAAGTACTGCATAAAGATTGGAATATATATTGAATACTCAGCTGTAAGGACACTTCAACAGAGTGGAGTTGTAGAAAGAAGAAACAGAATTCTCAAGGAAGTATCAAGAACAATGATTGTAAAAGCAAGTATTATAATAATATTTTGGGCTGAAGCACCAACACAGTATGCTACATTCAAAATAGATGTCTGATCAACAGAGACCATGCCTAAACACCATATAAGCTTTGATATGGATATACACCAAACATATCCTAATGACATCTTTGGATGCATATGCTACATTCTCAATAATGAAAAAGAACATCTCAAGACCTTTGATGAAAAATCAGATGAATGAGTATTTTTGGGATATTCTTCTATAAGTAAAACTTTGAGAATCTTCAACAAGAGAATCTTTGTAGTTAAAGAATCTATACATGTGATTTTTTATGAACCATACTGTTGATCCCAAGTGGTGTCCGAGATTCAGAGGGGGGTGAATGAACTTTGGTTGATTTTGCAAATCTATAAAAAAAAAACTTACTGTTCTGCAAGTTACTTGAACTTACAGCGCTAGACAGTTACTGCTTACAGCACTAGTATGCAGTGCTGCACGTTGTAACTTAGAGTTTCATACGCTGCAGAAAAATAGGTTTTATGATACAAGACTGGTTTTCTCAAATATAATCTTTTTCAAGACGTTTTATGCTTATAACAGAGATAGATATGAAGGATAAAGCACAAATATAAAAGCAATAAAACACTTATGGTTTATAGTGGTTCGAAGGTGGTGTAATCCTTCTACGTTCACTCTACTGCTACCTCGAGCAGGAACTTTGTTAAGCAAGATTGGTTTACAGGACCCTCCTAACAATCTATCAACTTTACAAAGCTAAACACCTACTAGAGTCCCGTGTACGCACAACAACTGCAAACTCTAAAGACAACACACATAGGGTTTCAAACTCCCACACAGAGAAGCTGTCTATCTCCTAGACAATTATACAAACAGTAAGGATCTCTCTTATCAACTGTTTGATAACTAAAACAACTTAAGCACACAGCAACAATATTAAAAAGTATATAAATTTATTCTTCAACTGGTGCGGTGAAGTGAGCTTCTGAATCCTTCAAAGGATCTTTTAGCTTGAACTTGCTTCACTTCAGAGGTTGAGTGACAGAAACTTTAGACTAGACTTGAGAGAGTATAGCTTGAATGTTTTTGCGCAAATGTTTCAGTTGTTAGCTTCAGGGTTGCTTGTCCTTTATTTATACTTGTAGAAAGATATCCGTTGAAGGAGATATCTCTCATTCGAAATAAAGCGTACTTGATCAGAGATATAGCTCGCATTTAATGTGACTTGACTTTCTTTTTCGGAGCATTTAATGTGGTGATTGCGGCTCGTAGCTTTCTACAACACGTCAGTCCATGTGTCATCTTGGTATTGGCTCCATGTCTGTAACTTTGATTTTCTTTGAAACGGCTATATTTATTCTTACTTGGTTCTTCGTTCCTCGTACTGCATTTATCCTTCCTCGGATTATAGGATACTTATACTGTTTGTCATTGGCGTTGTTGGCTGTTTATGCAGTAAGCTTCGCGCTGTATCCTAGGTCTGCTTGAAGCTGTTCGTTCTTTACAGTGCTTCTGTAACTTGACCTTCTTACAGTAACTTCATACAGTGTTACTGTATCCTTTCCTGCAGTACTTCTGTAGCCTCTTCTTGCAGTGATGTTGCAGGCCATTCTTACTTGTTGTATTGTTGTATCTGCCTTCTTGCAGCGATGCTGTATCTGCTTTCTTGCAGCAGCTTTATTCTGAAATTTTGGATGCAGCATTGTACTTATGTTTACCTTAATCTTTCAGTACCAGTAACTAGACTTAATCCTACTCTATATTTTCACTTTAACATCGTGATAAATGGGGTACTCAAAACTTCCTATTACATACTTGGTTTATCTCATCAAAATCTAAACATTGAAATCCCAACAATTTCCCTATTTTTGATGATGACAAAACTTTTACATTATTTCATTCATGAAGAAAGTTTTTACTTTGCATTATATCATTTTTCATCAGGAATACATACTCGATATGCTTTGAGAAATAAAATCTAATTTTGGATTCATCAGAGATGCATCTTGTCTATTCCTTTATCACATATCTTTAGGAAAAACAAATAGCATGCAAGAGTTCATAATGTATGAACTTGATCAAATGCAGAAAAATAAAATTTCTTCATTAACTGAAAGAAATTTTACAAGGAAAGAGATATAAAAAATTATACAGATAAGCATGCAGAAAAACTACTGAAACAGGGACCTTTTTGATGACGATTCTTCAGGTCTTCTTTCAGCATCTTTTCTTTCTTGTTCTGCTCTTTCTCTTGATCCCTTCCACTAGTCTCTAATGGACTTCTGATAGGATTCATCAAGTATCTCCTGAATCTTTAGAATTTCAATCCATCTCAGCCAGAAGTCTTCACAGTAAGGCACTACCTTGCCTTGCTTTACTAGGTTTATGCAGTAATTCTGAACTTCAAGCTCTCCAACCCTAGTAAACTCTTCATATCTTCTCAGTGCAGTTTGGCAGGTTTGAAATCTACTGAATTTGCCATTTTTGCATAGAACATTGAAGTTTCTGAGATACTCGGATCTCTTGTACAGTGTGATCGATTCAAAGGATGGATTCCTATCAATAGACAGCTTGACTGCTCTAAAGATGTTCGAGTTCCAGGCTATGTTTTCTCCAACAAGCCTTTGATCCATCAACACTGACACTTCAGCAGATATGTTGTCTGTGTCAAGACATGGAATTTTTTTAGGGGGATATTGGTAGAGGTCTTTGTCATAGATTTTCCTCTCACCAATCACTCTAAGCCTTTATATCCAGGCATATTCTTCTTTTTCAGCTCTGGCTCTCTCCGTCCTTTGAACAGCCATTTTCTCGTTGTAATGCCTTTCAGCCTCGGCTCTGCTCACCCTCTTCCTTGAGCCTTGCTGCTGGCTCTCTCTCTCCCTCTTTTTGTGTGATGAGAGGAGGGAGATGCTGCATCTTTGCTTGCAGCACTGCTGTATATAGCGCCTGCTGCAGATCTACTTGCAGCAGCTGCACCACCAGCTCCTCCTTCATCATCTTTTCTCCATCTTTTTGGAGAAGGAGCGTCAGCAGCAGCAGATGATTCAGATCTCTTCCTCCTTCTGTTAAGAGGCTGATCATCATCATCATCTTCTTCTTCATCTTCTTTCTCCCCTAAGTTGTAGTATCTGTTATAAAATCCTTCCCCCTTTTTGGCATCATAAAAAATCGGGGGTGGAGTAGGGGTTTCTTGAACCACTGAAGAGCGTGGTCTTCTTGTAGGTGCTGGGGCTTCTCTGGATCCTTGGGCATACTGAGGGAATGTATTCACCATCATGTCCCTCAGTTCTCCTACGATCATCTCCAAGTTCCCCAATCGATTATCAACACTTCTGGTTCTTCTGGATTGATCTGATACACGGTACAGAAATGTCTCTAGTACCAGAGAGTGAGAGTTCAGCCTATCTGTTGCTCTATCAATAGATCTCTTGCATAGCTTGATCTCAGCATGGCTGGTAGCAGCATCTCTCTTCAGTTCTCCCTCCATTCTTGCTCGGTCCTGAAGCAGCCTATAGGTAGACTCATTCAAGTCGTGTCTGATCGTTCCAAGCAATGCTTAGAGGTCCTTCTTGAAACCAGTCATGGTTTCAGCATGGAATTTGGCGCCTACCCTCATGCTGTTCTGCATGTTAGACTCATGATCCTGAAGAGCATGAAGTAGGTGTCTAACAGCAGCTATCACCCTATCGATCGATTCATCAGGGGTTAGGCCTGCATTCCTTCTTTCAGAGGAAGCAACCGATGCAACATAAGGAACCATAGCTTCTGGGGGCTGTGTTGCATCCTGCCTTAGAGCCTCGGTTCCATCTTTTTCAATCTCATCCTCGTTAAGGCTTGATAGGGGACTTGGACAGCCTGATGTGGGATTTTCTTCAACGAATTCTTTCATCTCATCAGATGATATCGTGACTGCCACTTCACCAATTGTTCCATATTTTGATCTGTTGCGGTCAGCCATCATCTGGAGAAATTCGGAAGTTTCAACTTCAGCTTCCTCAGTAACTTCTGTTGTTGTAACCTGGATAGGTTCTTTTGAGCTTGCAGCAGCAGCATCAACCTCCTCTCGAGGTGTCTCTAGCTACACAGGAGTTACCTTAACTTCTCATTCACCATCTTCTAAGGGTACTGTCTCAACAACCGTCCCTTCAGAGGTCTTCTCACCCTCAGGGAGTGTTGTCTGAACAACAGCCTCATCTGATGTCTTCAACAAGGACCCTGTCTCCTCGGTCGGTCCTAAAACTTTGACAGCTTCAGCTGCAAAAATGGGTTCTTATAGCTCTGGTTGGTTTCTTACAGCTTCTACTGTATGCAGTACTGAAAGCTCGACCGCTGTAAGAATCTCAGCATCCACCCTGCGTGTTTCTTCAGCAGCATCTGATAGGGTGGCTGCTTGCTGTACTGCTGTCTTTGCCAGTACAGGGAGTCCAATCTTTGCAACTTTCTCCGTGGTTGCGTTATCGACGATCTCAGCAATATCAGAGAGAACGTCTCTGATGATGGCGGTCGGTTTCCCGTGAGTGTCTGCAGTATCGGGAACATTGTGAGTTGGGAAATCACCGTAGTCAACAAGTTGAGGCTCCTCCTTCTCCAAGGGATCTAATGTGAAAATATTGGAGAGACCTTCAACCATTTGCTCATATGCAGGGGAGCTTGAGTTGTGATGACTTGAGCTTCCTTCTCCCCACATTCTCCTAGGAGTGTGTTGCATCCTTGTCTCCTTGACACTTGCTTGCAGCGCCTGTTGCAGCATGGCCTCCTCAGCCTGCTCCACTCCCAGGGTGTTGATTTGCTCTTGGGAAAATGCAATATCATCGTCCCTTCTTACAACCGCTGCAGCCGGGGTTAGAAAGACTTGGACATCTTTCATTACTGCTTTCATCGGCAGCTCTGCAGAGTGAGATTCTGCAATAGCTTTACCCTTTCCTTTGTCCAGTGCTCCCTGAGCAGCAGTGCTTCTTGATCTTTCTTGCATCACTGCTGCATACTCAGGTTGCAGAAGCGCCAGGATATCCTCTGAATTGGCCCACTCCAGGACTGCTTGCTCCAAGGTAAGAAATTCTTTCTACTTCAACAGAATTTCCCCCTTGGCCAGTCTCATACTCCATTAAAGATGTACTACTGCTCCATATTTCTAGCAGCTGGGAATGTTGGATCCAGCACAGACTGAACAACTTCAGGATTGCGCGAAGAGGCTATGTCAGCAGCCCCTTGTAGATGAGCTTGTTCATCTGGCTCATTCTTTTGCTCCTCATCTGCTGTAACTACCATCAAACTTGCAGCAGATAGTTGAGAATCAACACGCAAGATCTACTCTTCAGATCTTGCAGTAGCTGCAGCAGTCTTCTTCTTCCTGCACGGGGCCTTTTTCGCCAGGGGTGCGTCATCATCTGAGGACGAGGATTTAGGTTCAGGTTCAGTCCCTCTTGGTGTCCTCTTGATGACGGGAAATTGACTCTCAGCATTATCATCTTTCTCTTCACCCCCGCTGCTTACAGCTTCATCTTGTAGTGCTAGGGTTGCATTCTTTTTGTCTTTGATCTTCTTCCATACAACCCCAGCAGCAGCTACAAGTTGAATGCCTAGCTTGCAGAGCAGAAAACAGATGATGATTCCATAGCTCCTCCTCACTGTGCTCTTCTCTACTTCCTCTCATTCTCTTCAAGATTAACCTGGCCCAGTTCACCTTCTCTCCGGCCATGATGGCAAACATGATCCGGAACCGGAGATTTGTGCATTTGTCGTAACTTCCCGTTCTGTCTTCAATAGAGTACGCACAGATATCATGGAGAAATTCAAACTCCAGTTTGAAGAGTTTTTTCAAGGCACTTCTCTTCACGTCGGCCCCGACATCTCTTACTCGGAAGAGATCCCACATCTCCTGAGCGCTCTTCTCTCCATACGTCGAAAGCTGACTTAGGGTTAAACTTTCAGAGAAGATACTGAAAGTAGAGACTATGTCTCTGACGGTTAGAGACCGTTCTTCTCCATCTGCATCCATCCTGAACAGGATGCAGTTTCTCCTTTCCTCTTCTGTCCTGGCAAAGGCATAGAACCTTTGAACAGATTCTATATAAAAACCAGTATAGATGGTGGTCAACAACCCTAGAACACGGGTTTGTTCCAACGCATAGAAGATTCTGCGGATGAGAGCGTTGTCGTATAAACCAGAGTTATAGATATGCTCTTGGTTCACTAGACGCCCTTCCAAGACAATGGTCTGACGAGCCTCCATTGATGTTTTGTGAAAGATGAGATTTTTTAGACTTAGAAAATTTTGGCGAAGGAAAGGAAACTTCTCTCTGGGATGATGGTGAAAATAAATTTGAAATGGAGAGATTATTGGATTATGGAGAATATCAAATGACGTGTAGTAAGATCAACGGTTGAGATTAAATGAAGGGAATTGATCTTACGGTCCTTAGAAAAAAATGAAGAGGTCAAATCGTAAATAATCATTACTGAGCGTGTGGGCTTCTTACCGCGTCTCTCCCACTTCTGACACGTGTAGACTTACATTTAATGCTGAAAGACATGTGATTTGCCACCCAATTTATTATCCTTTTAAGGTTGCAGCATTTTGGGTACGAGGTTGTAGAGTATTAAATACTCTTAGAAATAAATGTTGTAACCATGTGCTGCTTACACTCTTATTTTCTTGATGTGCTGTAAGGATAAAAGATGCAGCGCTGTTTGAACCCAGCGCTGTATGAAGACGCAGCTTACAACACTATACTTACAGCTTCTCGCAAGCATACAGAAATTCCCTCTTGACTTCTGCACCTTCTTTTTCACTCATAATTTCAGAATTCCCAGCTCATTTCTAAGCATAGAAAACCTTGATTCACTTAAGAGTTTAGTGAATATATCTGCAAGCTGGAGATCCGTATGAACTTTCTCAAGCATGACATCTTTCTTCTCCACATGATCTCTTATAAAGTGATGTCGTATATCGATATGCTTTGTTCTTGAGTGAAATACAAGATTATGGGTAATTGCAATTGCACTCGTATTATCACAGAGAATTAGAGTCTCTTTTTTTTCAATCCCATAATCTCTTAGTTGCTGCTGTATCCAGAGGATTTGAGCACAACAACTTCCTGCTGCAATATATTCTGCTTCCGCTGTAGATGTTGCAATTGATGTTTGCTTCCTGCAGAACCATGAAACAAGTCTATTTCCCAGAAATTGACAAGTCCCACTGGTGTTTTTTCTATCAATCTTGTAGCCTGCATAATCTGAGTCAGAGTAGCCTTTGAGCTTGAATCCTCTTTCCTTAGGATACCATATGCCTACTTCTTGAGTTCCTTTCAGATATTTGATAATCCTTTTGACCGCTGAAAGATGTGACTCCTTTGGTGCTGCTTGAAATCTTGCACAGACTCCAACTGCAAACATTACATCTGGCCTGCTTGTTGTAAGATACAACAGTGATCCTATGAGCCATCTGTACTTTGTGATATCTACATCTTTACCATCTTCATCTTTATCAAAGCTTAGGGATGTAGATATAGAACAGATGTTGCTGAACCATTTGTAGGAACCGCTGGATCACCGACCCTATACGATTATCCGAATCGGGGTCCATGCAAAATTGATTAACGTGCAGCGGAAAACGAATCATACCTTTTGTACCGAAATTAGTTCTAAGATCAGAACCGTAGATGGAGGAATCGATGAAGCTTGGACCTCACGATCTTCTGCTGTATTCCTCATCTTATCTCGAACGTTGTGTGGGCAACGAGTTATCGAGACTCTCAGCCGTCTTCTACTAATACGTATCTCAAATTTTTATGTCTGTGTATCTGTATTTCTTTGTGTCGAAAACGGCTAACTTGAGGCTTATTTATAGGCTACAACAGGGACCTTGAGGAGGATTAGGAATCGGTCTCCTGATAGGCTTAGGAGTCCTTAATTCGATCTGAATATACTTCTTAAGCCTATCAATAATATCTTAATCCACTAAAAAGATATTATTGAACTACCGTTCCTTATCCATATTAGATATGGCTCCTATTTATTATGTGCGCGTTTATCTCCCCGCGTTCAAGATATCGAATGTCCATTAATTAAATGAATTACTGACAATTCAATTAATTAATATTTAATTCCAAGAGTAGTACCACTCAACTTTATTATCATGCCGGAATAAATCCACCTGCAGGGTTTACATGATAATCCTTATGAGTTCCTCAAGGGGACATCATCATCCTAAATAATTAGGACACGGTTTCATTATATAATCAACATCACACCATATAAACAACACTGTATCCCAATTTACCGAGCTTATTGATTTAATAAATAAATCTCACACATTGGTAAATTAAAGAAACATATATCGAGTATACATGCCCGTTATCATACAATGATTAAGAGGATGCACATCCATAATAATAGAGGTCTTGTTGTATTTATATAGTCAGTACAAATAAAACAACCTCAATTGGTCCTGCTCAATACATACAAAATGTACTAGTGTAATTTTATAATCAAGACAGATTAATACCAAATTACACTACAACCATTCCGATAATTTGTCCAAAATTATCTCGGTTGTGAGCTACCATTTATAATTTATAAGGAACTGATAACATGATCTTCTGTGTGGCATCACACACCATGTTATCTACAATATAAATTAATTGGACAATTACAATAACATATATAACAAATATATAAAATGTAAACATTTGACCACAAAAGATTCTCATATCATAAATAGATGTTCATACAAAAGCTAGGCTTATAGTATACATCCTAAAAATCTCCCACTTATACTAAAAGACTATGCTGTCATATACGCTGCCATGCATCTGATTCCCATCCCATCAACATGCTCATCGAAGGCTTTCGCCGGAAGGGCCTTTGTGAAAGGATCTGCTAGGTTATCGGCTGATGCAATCTTGGCGACAACAACTTCCCCTCGCTTTACGATATCTCGTATCAGGTGGTACTTGCGCTCAATGTGTTTACTTGCCTTATGGGCTCGTGGTTCATTCGAGTTTGCTACTGCACCACTGTTATCACAATAGATCGTGATAGCTTTGGGCAAACCAGGAATCACTTCTAAGTCCATCAAGAAGTTTCTGAGCCATACAGCTTCTTTGGCTGCCTCAGAGACCGCCACATATTCAGCTTCCATGGTGGAGTCTGAAACGCATTTCTGCTTCACACTTCTCCACACTATGGCTCCACCTCCCAAGGTAAACACATACCCCGAGGTTGATTTACTGTTGTCCCTGTCTGACTGGAAATCCGAATCCGTGTAACCCACAGGTAATAAATCATTTGCCTAGTAAACTAGCATATAATCTCTAGTCCTTTTCAGGTACTTTAGAATATGCTTTACGACAGTCCAATGACCTTGTCCTGGGTTACTTTGATATCTACTAACCATGCCCACGGTAAAGCAGATATCCGGTCTCGTACATAGCATTGCATACATCAAGCTTCCTACAGCCGAAACATAAGGAACTGCTTTCATTTCCTCTATCTCCTTTGGTGTCTTAGGACACATTTCCTTAGATAAAGGCACTCCATGCCTAAAAGGTAGAAAACCTTTCTTGGAGTTTTGTATGCTAAAACGAGTTAGGATAGTGTCAATGTATAAAGCTTGAGATAAGCATAACATCCTTTTCTTGCGATCCCTTATAACTTTGATCCCAAGAATATGTCCAGCTTCTCCTAAGTCCTTCATAGCAAACTGCTTGGACAGCCATACCCTTACGTCTGACAACACCTTGACATTGTTTCCAATTAACAAGATGTCGTCTACGTATAGTACAAGAAATACCACCACGTTTCCGTCACTCTTTTTATATACACAAGATTCATCTGGACATTGAATAAATCCATAAGACTGGATTACTTCATCAAAACGGATGTTCCAAGATCTCGAAGCTTGTTTCAGTCCATAAATGGACCGATTAAGCTTACACACAAGATGCTCTTTGCCTTTCTCAATGAATCCCTCTGGTTGCTTCATATAGATGTTTTCTTCAAGACTTCCATTAAGGAAAGCTGTCTTGACATCCATCTTCCAAACCTCATAATCCATTTGAGCAGCAATAGACAAAAGAATCCGGATAGACTTCAGCATGGCTACCGGCGAAAAGGTTTCCTCATAATCGATCCCTTCTTTTTGAGTATACCCTTTCGCAACAAGCCTTGCTTTAAAGGTCTCTACCTTTCTGTCTGATCCTTTTTTCCTTTTGTAGACCCATTTACATCCAATGGCTCTTACACCATTTGGTGGTTCTACAAGCTCCCAAACTTGATTAGAATCCATAGATTCTATCTCAGAGAGCATTGCCTTTTGCCAAGATATCGCATCTTTATCTTGGAGTGTTTCGTCATAAGTCCAGGGATCTATTTCATGTTGTCCAGGGACCAAGTCTGAAGACTCTCCCAAAAACATGAATCTATCAGGTTGTCTAACAACCCTCCCACTACGACGAGGCACTATCGGTATTTGTGTATCATTAGTGACACGCGGTGCAGTCACTTGTGGTATCTCATCTTGTACTGTCGGTACATTAGAATTATCCCCTCTCATTTCCTCAAGAACAATTTTACTCATAGGCTTGTGGTTCATTACATAGTCCTCTTCTAAAAATCGGGCATTTGTGCTAACAATGACCTTCTGATCTTTAGGACTATAAAATAAACCACCTTTCGTTCCTCTAGGATAGCCCACAAATAAGTGTACTTCCGTACGAGATTCCAACTTATCAGCATCTTCCTTTAGCACATGTGCTGGACTACCCCAAATCCGAATGTGTTTCAGACTAGGCTTGCGCCCAGTCCACAATTCTGTGGGAGTAGAGGGTACTGACTTAGAAGGTACCAAGTTTAGAATGTACGTCACTGTTTCCAGAACATACCCCCAGAACGAATTTGGTAATTCTGAATAACTCATCATCGATCTAACCATTTCCATAAGAGTCCTATTCCTTCGTTCCGCCACACCATTCTGTTGGGGTGTACCCAGTGCAGACAATTGGGATTGAATCTCAGCCTCTGATAAGTAACTCCTAAACTCTCCTAAGAGGTACTCACCACCACGATCAGATCGTAGTGTTTTGATACATTTACCATGACGTTTCTCCACATCAGCCTTGTACTCTTTGAACTTGTTAAAGCACTCAGACTTGCGGCTCATCAAGTAAATGTACCCATATCTCGAATAATCGTCTATAAAAGAGATAAAATATTCGAAACCACCTCTTGCCTGAATAGTCATAGGGCCACATAAATCAGAATGAATCAATTCCAACACTTCTTTGGCTCTATACCCCTTTGCCTTAAATGACCTTTTTGTCATTTTTCCTTCCAAGCAGGATTCGCAGGTTGGATAGTTTTCCACTTCCAAGGAACCCAAAGGTCCATCGGCTATCAACCTTTGAATCCTCCTCAAGTTAATATGACCCAACCTTAGATGTCAAAGATATGTTTGATTCATTTTTGAAGGTTTTTTTTTCTCTTATTAGATTTAGAAGATGTGCTATTAATTTCCATTTGTTGCATCGTAGGAGTTACAGGATTAAGAATATATAAATTGTCAACCAACGTACCAGAACAGATAATAACTCTATTCTTCTTAACGACAACATTGTTATCAAAAGAAACAGAATATCCATCCTTAAAAAGTTTAGAAACTGAAATCAAATTCTTTCTAAAACAAGGTACGTAAAGACAATTTCTCAAAATCAAAGTCTTATTCCTATGAAAAGATAAATAAACATCTCCCACTGCAATGGCCGCCACTTTCGCAGCGGTGCCCATGTATATGGTAATCTCCCCATCACTTAGTCGTTTGGTTTCCTGGAACCCCTGCAATGAATTGCAGACATGATCAGTAGCTCCCGTATCTACACACCAGGTACCGGTAGATAACACCGCTAAACATGTTTTAACAACCAATGAAAAAGATGTACCTGAATTGTTCTCTTTTTTACGGGGACAATCGACTTTCCAATGTCTAGCCTGCTTGCAATGGAAGCACTTGCCTTTCGGCTTTTTCACACCACCTTGTGGTTTAGCCACTTGAGGTCCGGCCGTCTTCTTTGCTGAAGAATTTTGTTTCTTCTTCTTCTTCTTTCCGCCTTGCGGTTTAGAAGCAGAAACATTTTCAACAACGTAAGCCTGAGAATTTTGACGAAACAGTTCCTCTGCTGATTGGAGTTCTGTCAGAAGTTCCGCCAACGAATACAACCTCTTGTTCATGTTGTAGTTCAAACGGAACTGCTCAAAACTCTTAGGCAGCGTTTGGAGAACGATATCGACCTGGGTTTCCCCATCGATTTCAGCTCCAAGGACCTCCATCTCATTCAGATGAGCCATCATCTTGAGGACATGATCACTCACAGGTGTCCCCTCAGCCATGGTGGCAGTCATCAAGTTTCTCATTGCCTCCTGTCTGGTAGCCCGACTCTGGTGTCCGAAGAGTTCTTTGAGATTATGCATCATATCATAGGCAGTAGGCATGGCCTGATGCTGATGTTGCAGCACATTTGACATAGAAACCAAAATGTAACACCGCGCCATCTCATCTGCCTTAACCCACTTCCTATAAAGCATTTTCTCCTCTTCAGTAGAGTTTTCATCAGGCATGTCCGGACAGTGCTCAGTGAGTACAAACTTGTACTCTTCAGCAGTCAGGACAATATCCAGGTTTCATTTCCAATCAATATAATTAGGACCAATAAGTTTGTTTTCTTTAAGTATAACAACAAGAGGATTGAAAGCCATAATGAAAATCCTGAGAATCACATAAATAAACACATAGGTCAAATAATTTGAATTGACAAATCATATTGTTCCCTCAAACAACACAATCTTAATTCACCAACACCTCAATACACCGTGAACTTTGTATGCCACGATAGTGTGGACGTATACTAATTCAAACATTTGTTAGAGGAGATTTCACCCATTAATTTTATTATCTTGTCAACTTAACTTTATGACAAATAAAATTAATAGTTGGTTATCGCTTTGGCCATACAAATAACAGTAGTGACTCCGATGGGGAGGATACTTATCAAATGTATCTAAGTGTACACCATTACTTGATACTAAGTCCATTATCTAGGATTATGCCCCTTCAGATGGAGAAGATGACACGCTCCTAAACAACTTTCTATAATCATCCATAAAGGAAGTTTGATCTAGTGATCCGCAAATGAACTCATCCGATATAGAGGAATGCACTTAAAGCCAACGCGCAAATTCAAATGCATCACTTACAAACCAGTAATGGAGGCCATGGGATTTATTAAAATAATTAATCCCTCTCCCACTTAGTTATTTAACATGAGGGATTTTAACATGCATATCATATAAAACACATATAAGCATGCTTGATAAAACACATATAAGGCAATAAATATGAAAAACATAATTTCCAACTATTATGGCCTCGATTCATCGCCTAGCACGGTCTGACCGTGTCCCTCAGCACGGTCGTGCTCGATCTGAAACACGTCACACGGTCTGACCGTGCCCTCCAGCACGGTCGTGCCCTGTCCTTCAGTGGCGATCCTCAGCTGGCACGGTCTGACCGTGCCCTCCAGCACGGTCGTGCGCGACCTTCAAACACGCCGCACGGTTGACCGTGCTCCATAACATGGTCGTGCCCTGCCCTTCAGTCGCGATCCTCAGCTGGCATGGTCTGACCATGCTGCATAGCACGGTCGTGCCCGGTTGTGCGACCCTAACCTTGTATCTATTACATCCATCGATCCTATACCCCACGAAGGAGTTTACATATAATCTAGATCGAACAGAAAATTAAAACCTAACACGACAAACCGCCGTGATTTTACTATTACAATCATACATTCAAAAAACAACCTCGACATGTCCGAGGGTTTAATTCATACATAAACATACATTCAGACCATAATAGTTGGATTTAAGGTTCCTGCAGAAAATCATAATTTTTCGCATATCCTACTATTATCTGATCTAAAATACACATGTTTCAAGATACGATTCATAATAGAATTAACCGATTCAATCGAATAGAGTCAGAAAACCATGGCTCTGATACCAATTGTAGGAACCGCCGGATCGCCGACCCTATACGATTATCCGAATCGGGGTCTATGCAAAATTGATTAACGCGCAGCGGAAAACGAATCATACTTTTTGCACCGAAATTAGTTCTAAGATCAGAACCATAGATGGAGGAATCGATGAAGCCTGGACATCACGATCTTCTGCTGTATTCCTCGCCTTATCTCGAACGTTGTGTGGGCAACGAGCTATCGAGACTCTCAGCCGTCTTCTACTAATACGTATCTCAAATTTTTATGTCTGTGTATCTGTATTTCTCTGTGTCGAAAACGGCTGATTTGAGGTTTATTTATAGGCTACAACAGGGACCTTGAGGAGGATTACGAATCGGTCTCCTGATAGGCTTAGGAGTCCTTAATTCGATCTGAATATACTTCTTAAGCCTATCAATAATATCTTAATCCACTAAAAAGATATTATTAAACTACCGTTCCTTATCCATATTAAATATGGCTCTTATTTATTATGTGCGCGTTTATCTCCCCGCGTTTAAGATATCGAATGTCCATTAATTAAATGAATTACTGACAATTCAATTAATTAATATTTAATTCCAAGAGTAGTACCACTCAACTTTATTATCATGCCGGAACAAATCCACCTGCAGGGTTTACATGATAATCCTTATGAGTTCCTCAAGGGGACATCATCATCCTAAATAATTAGGACACGGTTTCATTATATAATCAACAGCACACCATATAAACAACACTGTATCCCAATTTACCGAGCTTATTGATTTAATAAATAAATCTCACCCATTGGTAAATTAAAGAAACATATATCGAGTATACATGCCCGTTATCATACAATGATTAAGAGGACGCACATCCATAATAACAAAGGTCTTATTTTATTTATGTAGTCAGTACAAATAAAACAACCTCAATTGGTCCTGCTCAATACATACAAAATGTACTAGTGTAATTTTATAATCAAGACAGATTAATACCAAATTACACTACAACCATTCCAATAATTTATCCAAAATTATCTCGGCTGTGAGCTACCATTTATAATCTATAAGGAACTGATAACATGATCTTCTGTGTGGCACCACACACCATGTTATCTACAATATAAATTAATTGGACAATTACAATAACATATATAACAAATATATAAAATGTAAACATTTGACCACAAAAGATTCTCATATCATAAATAGATGTTCATACAAAAGCTAGGCTTATAGTATACATCCTAACACCATTCTCCATGCCAAATTTCTTGATAAGCTCCTTTGTATATTTAACCTGGCTGATGAAGGTTCCTGCAACCAGCTGCTTTACTTGCAGCCCTAGAAAGAAACTTAATTCTCTCATCATACTCATCTCGAATTTCGATTGCATCAGGTTGGAGAACTTCTCACATAACTTTATATTGGTGGATCCGAAGATGATATCATCCACATATATCAGTACAAGAAGTATACTATCTCCATCTTGTATCCTGAACAGAGTTTTGTCCACTATTCCTTTCTTGAAGCCATTTTCCAGCAGATAGAGAGATAGGGTGTCCTACTAAGCTCTTGGTGTTTGCTTAAGTCCATACAGGGCCTTGCGTAATCTAAACAACTTCTCTTCTGCTTGATCTTTAAAACCTGGAGGTTGCTCTACATACACTTCCTCTGTAAGAAGACCGTTTAGAAATACACTCTTCACATCCATTTGATATACATTGAAATTCATGTGAGCTGCATATGCTAGAAAAATCCTTATAGCTTCCAACCTTGCTACTGGAGCAAAAGTCTCATCAAAATCAATTCCTTCTTCCTGGCAATATCCTTTAGCAACTAATCTTGTTTTGTTCCTCACAACAAGTCCAGATTCATCTAGCTTGTTCTTGAAGATCCATTTTGTTCCTATAACTCTTTGATGAGTTGGTCTTGCAATTGTTTGTCAAACTTGATTTCTTTCAAATCCATTTAGCTCTTCTTGCATAGCTTATACCTAGTTGCTATCTTGTAGGGCTTCTTCAACATTTTTAGGCTCTGTTTGAGATATGAAGCATGCAAACATTGCTTCATGAGGAATTGACCTTCTTGTCCTTACTCCTATAAATGGATCTCCAATGATAAGATCCCTAGGATGATTTCTCAGCCATGTCCTGTCAGGCTCAAAAGCATGTACAGGTCTAGGTTGCTCTTCATGTTGCTGTAAGATTGGAGGTTCTGCTGCTGTAAGAATATCTGCTGCATTCAAAGGTGCAACTTCTTCTTCTTTGTCTTCTGTTGTAGGCAGAACTCCTTCAATAGAGGGAACAACATTTTCTTTTCTTGGAGCTACTTCTTCAGCAGGTTTTTCTAGCTTCTTGGTGTCACAATGTGGTTCATCAAACACCACATGAATTGACTCTTCATCTACTAAGGTTCTCTTGTTGAAGACTCTGAAGGCTCTACTTACAGCAGAGTATCCTAAGAATATTCCTTCATCTGATTTTGCATCAAAGGTTTTTAGATGCTTATTTCCATTGTTGAGGATATAACACTTGCATCCAAAGATATACAGATATGAAACATTTGATGTATATCCATTCCAAACTTCATATGGGGTTTTGTCCAGATTCTTGTTGATCAAACAACTGTTCTGGGTGTAGTATGCAGTGTTGGTTGCTTCAGCCCAAAATCTCTTGGGTATCTCTGCCTCTGCTATCATTGTCCTTGTTGCTTCTTTGAGGGTTCTATTCCTCCTTTTAGCTACACCATTCTGTTGAGGTGTTATTGCAGCAAGTATTCATGACAAATACCACTATCAGAACAGAATTTCTCAATGAATTTATTTGTTAACTTAGTTCCTCTGTCTGATCTGATCTTCACAATGCTCAAGCTTTTTTTATTTTGAATCTTCTTCATATGGTCTAGATGTATCTGGAGTAGTCATCTACTACCACAAGTGAGTTCTTCTTCCCACTTATGCTCACTGGTTCTACTGGTCCAAAGAGGTCCATATGTAAATGATCTAGAATCGTGTGAGATGACTTCTGCAACTTATCTTTGAATGAGCTTTTCACTTGCTTTTCCTTCAGATAAGCTCCACATATATTCTCCTTCTTGTATGCCACATCTAGCAATCCTCTTACAAGACCTTTTCTTGCTAGCTTATTAATTGTCTTGAAGTTCAGATGACTTAATCTCTTATGTCATAGTCGGCTCAGCTCTGGTGGACTTTTCATAATGAAACATGTTGGTTGAATAGAAGAGTTCCAGTCAGCAAGATATATGTTTCATCTTCTTGTTCCTGTAAGCATGACTTCATTTGATGTGCTGTCCTTGATTAGACATTTGTTGAGGTTGAATTCCACAGTGTATACTTTGTCACAAAACTGACTGATGCTTAGAAGGTTATATCTGAGACCTTTCACATAGGATGCATCTTTGATCTTTATATTCCCTTTGACTAAGCATCTACTTCTTTTTGTACTTCATTTGGAATCATCTCCAAAGATAACCTTCGGTCCTTTACATTCTTGGAAGTCTTTTAGAGCTTCTTTATTTCCTGTCATGTGCCTTGAGCAGTTACTGTCTATGTACCATACATCGCTGCTGCAACCTGGCACTAAAACCTACAACAATTTTAAACAGATTTAGGTACCCATTTCTGTAAGGGTCCTTTGGGGTTAGTTACTTTGGGAACCCAAACTTTCTTAACAGTCAATGTTTTGCTGTAAGATTTGTTGGTTCTCTGACTGTATGCAGTTTTGTTTTTAAACTGCTTGTTAAAAGTGTGTGTAGAAACTATATATATGTTACCAATACTTTTGTAGTGTGGTCTTCTACCATATTTCTCTTGAATATATCCTCTTTGAGGTTTAGACATGTAAGTCTTAGTATATGTGGGATTAGACATTCTGTGCTGCAACTTTTTAGGTTGCTGTATCTTTTTGCTGCTTACAGCAGATGACTTTTTCTGCAGCCAGCTCTTGAATACAGGCTTACTTCCTATAGCTGAGCATTGGGGCTTCTTCTCCTTATCTATCATCACTGGTTTATTCAAGATCTTTTCTGAGTTACAGGGTAACTCATTCTCCATTGAAGTTTCAGCTTGAACAAATTTTACAGCCTTGGATGAACTTGCTGTATCCTGAGAGGTGTGAGTCAAATGGGCTTCTGCTTTGACTTATGCACTCTCTTGCGTCCTTAACTGATTTGCTAAACGTTCTAATCGTGGACTGAAAGCTCTCCTTCTCAGTTTCTAGCTTAGTGATCAGCAAACTTAGCCTTGAGACCTCATTTTGTAGCTTGCTGTACATTGAGTTATCAGACTCACATGTAGCTAGCATTCTAGCAATATCTATGTTCTTACCTCTAAGGATCTCATTATCGATTCTTAGATTCTCATTCTCAACCTTTAACTCCTCATAGGTTGAGTTAATCTGCTCGAAATCACTCATGATTCTCTTTAAAAAGTGGATAATGTTCAGCTATTCTTTTTCTAGTATGGACAGCGGTTGGTAGGTTACCTCATCTTCTTCGCTGTCCTCGCAATCTTTTACCATTAAGCATATCAGCGTTTCTTCATCAGAGGATGAGGTTTCAGTGTCGCTGTTAGAGGATTCTGCAGCTTTCAGCATCTACTTTAAGACTGCTGTATCCTTGGCTTTCTCCATCTCTCCAATGAGAGCTCAAAGCTTATGCCTATCCTCTCTTCTTTTTTCTCTCATTTGTTCTCTCTCTCCTTCAAGGTACTTGTGCACCGTTGGATATGGACAGTTTCTTACGTAATGTCCAGATTTTCTGCAATTATAGCACAAGTCAACATTGTTTGTATTTGTCTGTGGAGAGGAAGATACCTGAGGAGGTGGATGACTTCTTCTGAAGTCATTCCTCTTGTTGAGGTTGGTGTTGTTGCTCTTCATGAATCTTCTAAATTTCTTTAGAAGAAGAGCTATATCCTCTTCAGCGTCGTCTGCTAAAACTAGCAGTTGTTGTATCTTTGAAGCCTCTAGCAGTCAGCGCTGTAACTTTGGATCTTGATTCTTCAGACTCCTTTCTCCGTCTATTGATGTCGTACTCGAATGCTTTGAGATCAGAGAATAGATCGAATGTACTCATGTATTTCAAATCCATGGACACTCTCATGGCAGTGGTTTTGCTATCCCACTCCGCGGGCAGGGCTCTAAGCACTTTCATATTCTTCTCATTTTGAGTGTAGTGCTTGCCCAGAGCTTCTAGTTCATTCAAGATGGACGTGAATCTTAAATCTAGTTGTTCAAGAGTCTCTTCATTCTTCATCTCGAAGAGCTCGAATAGTTGCGTGGCGTTGGAGATCTTGTTATCCTTAGTGAACTCTATCCCCTCACATATTTATTCCAACTTTTCCCAAATTTTCTTGGACGTTCTGTAAGTTTTGACTTTGCTAAATGTGTCTTTGTCCAAGGTGATAAATAGAGCATTCTTGGCCACGTTGTCTAGGTTGGCTCTCTTCCTATCTTCGTTATTCCATTCTTGTCTTGACTTGACCAGAAAGTTAGGTGGTGGCTGTGCGCCATCCTCCATGTCTCTACCGAGCATGGGGTTTACATTTGTAGGGATAATCGGTCCTTCGGTGATGACCATCCACATCTCATCATTCTTCGCTGAAAGATGTGCATTTATTCTTAACTTCAAATCGTCATATTCCTCAATGGAAAATATGGGTAACTTGTGATTAGAGCAATCCATGATATGTCGTAAGAATAAGATTTTTAGGATGCAGAGAAAATAACGAGACTAAGGTGGATCTGGGTAGGTGACCAGATAAGTTGGCTTTTAACCCAACTTGCTCTGATACCACTTCTTAGTCCCAAGTGGTGTCCGAGGTTCAGAGGGGGGTGAATGAACTTGATCGATTTTGTAAATCTTTAAAAAAAATCCTTACTGTTCTACAAGTTACTTGAACTTGCAGCGTCAGACAGTTACTACTTACAACATTAGTATGCAATGCTACACGCTGTAACTTAGAGTTTTATACGCAGCGAAAAAATAGGTTTTATAATATAAGACTAGTTTTCTCAAATATGATCCTTTTCAAGATGTTTTATGCTTATGACAGAGATAGATATGAAGGATAAAATGCAAATATAATAGCAATAAAACACTTATGGTTTATAGTGGTTCGAAGGTGGTGTAATCCTTCAACGTCCACTCTACTGCTACCTCGAGCAGGAACTTTGTTAAGAAAGATTGGTTTATAGAACACTCCTAACAATCTATCAATTTTACAAAGCTAAACACCTACTAGAGTTCAGTGTACACACAGTAACTGCAAACTCTAAAGACAACCCACATAAGGTTTCAAACTCCCACACAGGGAAGCTGCCTATCTCGTAGACAACTATACAAACAACAAGGATCTCTCTTATCAACTGTTCGACACCTAAAACAACCTAAGTACACATCAACAAGGTTAAAAAGTATATAAAATTTGTTCTTCAACTGGTGCGGTGAAGTGAGCTTCTGAATCCTTCAAAAGATCTTTTAGTTTGAACTTGCTTTACTTCACAGAGGTCGAGTGATTGAAACTTTAGACTAGACTTGAATGTTTGAATGTTTTTACGTAAATGTTTCAGTTGTCAGCTTTAGGGTTGCTCGTCCTCTATTTATACTTGTAAACAAATATCTGTTAAAGGAGATATCTCTCATTTGAAATAAAGCGTACTTGATCAAAGGTATGGCTCGCATTTAATGTGACTTGACTTTCTCTTTCGGAGTATTTAATGCGGTGGTTGCGGCTCACAGCTTTCTGCAGCACGTCAGTCCACATGTCGTCTTGGTATTGGCTCCGTGTCTGCAATTTTGATCTTCTTTGGAATGGCTTTATTTATTCTTGCTTATTTCATTCCTCGTACTGTATTTATCCTTCCTCGGATTGCAGGATACTTATACTGTTTGTCATTGGCGCTGTTGGCTGTTTATGCGGTAAGCTTCGCGCTCTATCCTAGGTCTGCTTGAAGCTGTTCATTCTTTACAGTGCTGCTGTAACTTGACCTTCTTGCAGTAACTTCATACAATACTGTTGTATCATTTCTTGCAGTACTTCTGTAGCCTCTTCTTGCAGCGATACTGCAGGTCATTCTTACTTACTTGCTGCATTGCTGTATTTGTCTTCTTGCAGCGATGTTGTATTTGTTTTCTTGTAAAAGCTTCATTTTGAAATTCTCGATGCAGCATTGTACTTATGTATACCTCCATCTTTCAGCACTAGTAACCAGACTTAATCCTAATCTATGTTTTCACTTAAACATCGTGAAAAATGGGGTACTCAAAACTTCCTACTACAGACTTGGTTTGTCTCATCAAAATCTAAACATTGAAATCCCAACACATAGTGTGATACAACTAAACTTGATAAACTGTGTTGGTCCCAAGTGGTGTCTGAGGTTCAGAGGAGGGGTGAATGAACCTTGGTCGTTTTTTAAAAATTATTTTAAACTTACTGTTCTACAAGTTACT
This sequence comes from Scutellaria barbata, assembly GCA_028654395.1. Lineage (NCBI taxonomy): Eukaryota > Viridiplantae > Streptophyta > Magnoliopsida > Lamiales > Lamiaceae > Scutellaria > Scutellaria barbata. The sequence continues at coordinate 10,693,694 of CM053650.1, forward strand.
TGAACTTACAGCATCAGTAGTTACTGCTTACAACACTAGTATGCAGTGCTGCACTCTGTAACTTGAGTTTTACGCAACGAAAATTTATCTTTTACACAAGGTTAGTTTTCTCAAATATGCTCTTTCTTTTTAAAGACGTTTTTATGCTTATGACATGATAGATATATATAATGCAGCATAGAGATATAAAGCAATAAAAACACTTATGGCTTATAGTGGTTCGGAGCTGGTGTAATCCTTCTACGTCCACTCTACTGCTACCTCGAGCAGAAACTTCATTAAGCAAGATTGATTTACAAGACTCTCCTAACAATCTATCAACCTAACAAATTGACACCTACTAGAACCCAGCGTACACACAACAACTGCAAGTTCTATAGGCAAACCTACACAGGATTTCACACTCCTACACAAGGAAATTGTCAATCACCTAGACAACTTATACAAACAGCAAAAATAAATCCTATCAACTGTTTGACACCTAAAATAACCAAAACACACAGCAACAAGGTTAAAGTATATAAAATATTTTTTCAACTGGTGCGGTGAAGTGAGCTTCTAAATCTTTCGTTGGATCTTTCAGCTTGAACTTGCTATATCTTAACTATCTTGCAGCACTATTCCATACAGCACTACTGTATCTTATTCTTGCAGTATTCCTGTAGCCACTTCTTGCAGCGTAGATTATTTTCTTTCTATAGTTGTATCTTCTACTTGCAGTGGTGCTGTTTGTCGTTCTTACTTACTTGTTGCATTGCTGCATTTACTTCTTGCAGCATCTTCATCCTTTCATTTTCTTGATGCGGCATTGTCTTATTGAAATCCTCCATCTTTCAGCACCTATGACTATAGACTCAATCCTAGTCTATGTTTCCCTTAAACATTGTGAAAAATGGGATACTCAAACTTCCTATTACATGTGTGGTTTGTCTCATCAAAATCTATACATTGAAATCCCAACAAGCTGGAAGATGATATGTGTTAGGAAAATTATGTTTAGATTTTGATAAAGCAAAATAGAACGTGTAATAAAAACTTAAAGTATCCTATTTTTTCACAATGTTTAAGTGATTATTAGACTAGTTTTGAGTCTATAAAATAGGTCTTTAAAGTGGGGAATATCAAGATAGATTTTATACTGCAAGAATAAGGAAATTAAAGATTTTGCAAGAAGAGTTCTATACAACACAACTGCAAGAAAAGATAGAATACAACAATGTTGTAAGAATAAGTTATAGTATGAAGTAACTTAGGTTGTAGAATAGGCTAAAAGCTACATGTTGCATGCTGTAGAGACATATTAGTTATAGTAAACAAGATGGGTCGGAATGCAATATAAGAAAGATCAAGCCTAGTCCAAGAATCAACCTCAACAGATCAAAATGTAGCCAGTAGAGACAATTTATAAGTTGTAGTGTTGAAAACCTATATACAACTGACACGTGGTCTGCCAACTTGTAATAAAATTGTAACCTAGTACAGTTGTATTGAAGATCTACAATATGAAGACAATGAAGTATTTAATGCAAGATCAGAACTCATTCAATACAAGTTGTGCATCTTTGAAGATGATTCAAACTCAAAAAAACATGTCTCCTTCAATGAACATATTTTCACTCCTATAAATAGAGAAAGAGTCGACTGAAATTACTACTAAAACTTATACATTCTAACTCAAGAAAAAGCTCTCAAGCTCTTAAGTGTTCTTCAAAAGCAAAATAAGTTTCAGTCACTCAACCCCAAGAAACAGCCAAGTACTTGATCAATCTCTCAAAGACTCAAAAGTTGTTTCGAAGCACCAGTTGAAGAAACTCTTATATATTTTTACCTCTATATTGTGTGTTTAGGTTGTTCTAGGTGTCCTCAATTAATAGAAATGTAGTCCTTGCTGAGTTTTATATTGTCTAGAGTTTTAGGCAATAACTTTATGTGAGTTTTAGAGATCCCGTATAGGTCTGTCTTATGAACTTGCAGCAACCTGTGTGAAGGCTGAGTTCCTGTAGGTATAACTTTGTTAGGTTTGAAGTTGTAAGTTTGTACCCTATAGTCCAATTATACTTAATGAAGTTTCTACTCGAGATATCAGTAGAGTGGACGTAGAAAGATTACAACCTTCGAACCACTATAAGAGACCTTGTGTGTTTACTGTTATATATATATATATATATATATCTTATTTCGCTACAAGAACTCATAGTTACAGCAGATAACCAATAGAATTGTAAGTTACACTACTTATTGTACTATAAGTTGAACTAACTAACAATTAGCAAGTTCAAAAGTTTTGAAAATCTACAAAGATTCATTCTCCTCCTTCATGACTGAACCTCTGAACCACTTGTGACTAACAAATGATATCAGAGCAAGTTGGGTTAAAAACCAACTTATCTGGTTACCTACCCAGATCCATCTTATGTTTGTTTTGTAAACCTATTTTCTTTCTCTTCAAAAGCCTCATCTCTTCAACAAATCATGGTCTCTTCACATCACAAACTTCTCATGTTTTGCATAGAAGAATTTGATAACTAGAAGATAAGGATGCAAGCTCATCTTTCAGCAATGAGCAATGAAATGTGGATAGTCATCACAGAAAGGACCTATCATTCATACCAAACTAAACCCTACACTTGGAAGAGATAGATAAACCAGGCTGTAGCTGAAGAAAAAGCATCATTAGGAGGTGTAGAGGATGCAAGAGCTGAAGGAGCAGTTGCTGATGTTGTCGAAAGAGCTCCAATATAAGCAGTTGTAGGTGTTACAAGAAGACCAAACGACCACCTAAAAGAGGAAAACCATGAAGAAAGATTCTAAAAATGCAGTTGTTGCTGATGTGAAGAGAAAGCACAGAAAGTTACAATAGCTACATCCAAGAAAGTTACAACATCATCAGCTACAAACTCCAAACATGGCTATCAAAAAATAAATTTAAAGCATCTATAAAAGACGTATTTGTAAAGAGTGTCATTATAGTGGAAGTTAGTGATGCAGATCAAGAAGACACTAACGTGCTAAATGTAAGATCTTTTGCATAAGTAACTTATAGCGAATCAGAAGCTGAGAAGAGGCTGGAGGAGACAAGAACAGCCCAGGCTGATGAATCTGATTCTGATGACAACAACATACAAGTCATCAAAAGAGCTACGAGGAGAAGAGAGCCGAAATCAACATCATCCTCTAATGATGATGTCATTTTGCCTAAAAGAATAATGGGAAATTGGTTAGCTTGCGCAACAAAAAGAGAGCTACTGCATCCAAGAAAGCTGATGCTGCAAGGACAGTAGTTGCAACAGCCTCAATCTCTTAATCCCCCTTAGAAGTATAGTCGGATAAGTAGCAGGATCCAGTAGAGGTCAATATTCAATCAATTGATCATGTTGTTGTAAGAAGTTTGTTAGACCACACTCCAAAGGAGATTGAATATGATTTCGAAGCCAAATACATTCTCTAAAGGTTAATAAAGTTGTCTAAAGGGGAGACGTTGCTAGGATGGAGAGACTTTCTTGTAGTAGAAAAAATAGTCCTTGAATGGGCTAAATCTAACGACATTCTCCATATGCTACAACCTAGGTTTGCAAAATTCGTGTGAGAAAAGAAGATTTAGGAGATTGCTGTAGCCCAGAAGACCTTGAGAAAAGGGAAATGAAAGAAAACTGAGCAGGTGACATCAGCCGATAAAAGCAGCAAGAGAAGAGTTGCAGCTCGCTTTAGTCTCTGCTGCAGAGGCTGTAAGAATAGGCGATGAAGTAAGATTTGCTGAGGAGTAAGTCAACAACCTTGGAGTAGAGGAAGTAAATAAAACCATGCTGTAACTAGAGCTACAAGCTAGTGTTGCTGAGAAAAGAATGCAATAGGCTTTTGGTATGCACAATCCTAACTCTCCTGCATATGATCAAGTTGTAACTAGGCTTTCATCAATCATCTCTCTGGATCCTCTCAAGGAGGAGACTCAACTACTAGATTATGGTGATTCCCCAATACACGTAGTAGATACAGCTGAACCAGCTTCATCTGAGGGGGAACCATTTGCGATCATCAAGGATGTCCTGACCGGCCTTACCAATGGGTATCTGATGGTTGATGATGTAATTAACTATGAAGGAAGTTGTTGAGGCGGGACTTCCTATACTGGCTGAAATGGTAGTATAACATGCTGAAATCCATGATGAATTTGAGGAAGAAAGACTTAGGATTGAGGCAGAGATTCTTGCAGACATTGAGCTTACAATGTCAAATATTGTTAGCTCTACAAAGAAACTAGTCTTACTGGAAGTAGTAGCACAGAAAGTTGCTGAGGGACCGACTGTTGAGATTGTACTCACTGAGGATGTTTTCAAGACCTCTGAAAAGGTAGTTGTTGAGACAGTACCCTTAAAAGATACAGTGATGGAAGAAGTGGCTGAAGTTACTGGTAAACAACTAGAGTTGCCTCAAAAGGAGGTTGATGCTGCAGCTGCTACAAATTTACCCGAGCAAGTTAAAGATACAACAGCAGCTGATGCTACTGTTTTTTTTTCTCTCTTTCTTTCATTTCTGTGCGATGTACCTTCTTCTTTTGTTTTTCTTTTTTTCTCTCTTCTCAATTTCTTTATGTAATTGTTATAAATCTAGATTCCTTATTTTTCTAATACTCCAATAAGTTCTTCTCTTCATAATGTGTATAAAAATTTAGGATTTTTAAATTCTTTCTATCTTTCTTTAATTCATAACAATATACGACAAAATTGATGCAACAAACATCATAGTTGATAATTGATTGAGTAATATGAATTTGAATAAATTTGGGGAAGAATATCATAAAAATCGTGTATTTGAAATTTTGAAATTTTGAACTCATTTTGTAGTACATTAATACCTCAAGAGTAAATATGAAATACCTTTTACTATAAGCATTAATACCTTAAATGTGCGCATATATAATACCTTATACTATAAACATTAATACCTTAAAGGTAAATATGCAATACCTTAAATGTGCATATGTAATACATTATACTATATGCATTAATAATTTAAAGGTAAATGTGTATACTTTAAAGGTGCATTTGTAATACCATATACTATAAACATTAATACGTTAAAGGTAAAGGTGTAATACCTTATACTAATACCTTTCACTGATTGAGCAACTAATACATTATGAGTATGCAACTAATACTTTAAGAGTATACAACTAATACCTTAAGAATATACAATTAATACCCTCATTGAAAATCTTAAAATTTCAAATGTTTTATCATCTTCTTCTCAAAATTTCTGCAAATCGTGATTTCATCATCTTTTTCGTCAATTTTTTTGCAAACCATGATTTCATATTGCTTGAAATAATTAATTTTCAATGTCTTAAAATTATTGTAATAAATTGTGATTTGAAATCAATTATGTAAATCCATGAAAATGAGTAAAAGAGAAGGGGAAAAAGAAAAAATTTCAAAAATGACTCCATGACGATTTGAAGAAGAATAAGAATAAGAAGATAGAGAAGAAGAAGAAGAAGAAGAAGAAGAAGAATGTATAAAGCAAATCAATGATTTCATAACCGAACCGGTGGCCAAACCAGCTTGGCCATCGGTTGACGGTTCAACCGGTCCGGTGGTTCAACCGGTAAAATGATCTTTATCTATTTTTTTCAATATTATTTATGTTACATTAAAAAAGTTATGCACTTATATGATTCATATTAAAATAAATACAATAAAGTCATAAAATGTCAAACTACATACCCCATAATCCATAATGAAGTCTCAAACTAAAAATTAAAATATTAAATACTAAAATTTAAGATAGATAAAATGACAAAGTATAATATTTTGAATCTTGCTATAGTTATGAATTTGTGGAGTTATGTACCTTGCATTTACTTATATTTATGCATGTAGTTGTGGGCTATAAATACCCATCGTCGTTTATAAGCAAGTAAGAAGAAGCAAATTAATCATATGTATTCTAGAGAGTTTAGAGTGAGTTTACAAAAGTGTTGATTGAGTGAGAAAATTATATTTGTAGAAGTGTCTCTTCTCTCCTCTCCACTACTCCTCCTCTCTATTTTTATTCCGCTACGTGTTTTATCTCTCTATATTATTCATTCGATCCAACACATAAAGGATCGTCATTTTCTTTACTTCTTTTAGTTTCATTTTTAACTTTTGAAGCCCAAAGACAAAAGATCATTACTTCATAGCCCAAAACAAGAAGTGGATGTAATTAAAAAAAATATGATTTTTCGATTTTCCGGTTCCCGATTTTTAACTGGTTCTTTTCGGTTTAATCGAAAAAATGGTTAATTGGGTATATTTGGACTGATTTCCCTGTCGGTTCCCGATTGAACCGGCCGATTCAGTCGGATTATGAAAACACTGAAGCAAATAAGAAGAATAATAAATCAATAAGAAAAGAGATTAAGAAGAAGAATGAGAGAGAAGAAAAAAAAATAAAAAACGAGGAAGAAGAAGAAAACAAAGTTTCTGTAATAATACCTTAAAGGTATTAAAGGTAAATGTATGATACCTTAAAAGTAAAGACAACCTTCACAGAATACATTATATATAATCAAGTGTGTACGACGCACACAAACTATGGTGTGACTGTGCATGAAGATGCATGGACGTGCCTGGAAATGACACACACATCAAGTCAAGTTGAAAACACGAATTTAAGATGCGTACCCCGAATACATATAAGTTTTTCCCATATTTAATCATGCTTTTAAGTCGCGAAGAATAAAAATAAAAAATCAAAAAACACCAAAAGTTAATTTAAGAAAGCATTTATGTTTCAAGGCCCTCAACTTAAGGTATCCACTTATTTTGCCTAATATGTCTAAAACATAACAGGTCGGATTGATGTGATAAATTTTTATCAAAAGTAAAACAATTTATGACTTTGTAAAACACTTCAATCCTAGGTTAATTTATTTATAGTATTTTGTCGTTTGAATCTAATGTAATCACTTGGATAATAAAAGGATTAATTTGCAGAGAAAAGAGAGATAAGAGTTAATGATTAAACTGATATTTACGAATAATTTGATATTCCTTATTACATATTCCGAAGGGTATTTATAGATATGATATCAATCAAAATATGATATCCTAATAAGCATGGGTCCTATCAATATAATTATAATATAAAAGCCCATCAGTGTCATAATTAGTTATATGATAAATATTAGGTGGTTGCAAATGATATTAAAGATTAGTAATAAGAATTAATTCTAGATCTTGGAAAATTGTCAAAAATATATAGCCTATCAGTGTCATAATTATTTATATGATAAATATGAGGTGGTTGTAAATGATATTAAAGATTAGTAATAAGAATTATGGATCTTGGAGAAGACAAGCCTAAAACTGAGTTATAAAATAAAATAGAAGAAAGCAACTGCCAATTTATTCGGCTGTATAAAATATTTTATTTAAAGGAAAATGGACTGTATAATATATATATGTATACACACATATATATATACTTAAAAAATAAAGTATGTCATATAAAATCAATTAAAAGTTTTACATATAATTAAAAATTTGTAGAAATTATCTGAGCCGGTTACTGTTGGAGAAATTATGAAGCTTGTAACAACACTTAAATAACAATTATAAGTTTAGAATTTATGTGATTAAATTAATAAACTTATAATTCTTAAAACTATTTGTACAGTTTCTTTGAGAAGCATATTCTATAAGATTTTGACGTATTAAATAATTCACCAAAGATATGTAGAAACTTGCGTTACCCGATAAATACCATCCCACTACATTAATGGACCATAGAATAAAGACTTTGAAGAACAGCCTATTAACCCTCATTGGGCTGAGGCCCTATTCTTTATATCTATAACTGGATTTGAACCCATTTAAAAAATTCAAGTCCAAAGTCCTGAAATCTCTTATTTGGATTGAACTTAACTAATTTCAATTATGAATGAATTTAGTCCAATTCATATTTAAACAAGAATTTGTAAAATTCTATAATTCTGTCCTATTTTTCCTTTTTTTTTTTTACAATTTCCAATAAAAACATCAACCTTTTTTCATTTTTTCTACAAATTTCAATAAAATTATCACAAATCCTAATAAAATTATCTCAAATCCTACCCTATAAAATATCAATACAAACAAAGATTTTCAAAATCTAAACTATCAAAATCCACCTAAATCCCAAATTCAGACTTGCCGAAGCCATCTTAAATACAGTCCAAACATACTCTTATATATTAGCAACTAACTAGCTACAAAAGTTAGGAAAAAAAAAACCTATAAAAAGGATCAAAAATACTCTAAAAATATATGAATAAAAAAATCACCTTACTTGGTGTGATGGGTAAATAAAATAAAACGGGGTGGTGAGGACTCAAATAATGTGGTCTCCTATAATTTTCTTCAAGTGTAAATTTATGTCATATACAACCAAAAAAACTATTATTTGCTTATGTTCCATACCATAGTATGAAAAACATTAAAATGAAAAACGAAACATTGCATTTTCTTATAAATTTAGGTTTTTACCAACGATCATTGACATGGTCTTGTTGTGGCAAATTTGTAGTCTGAATAGAATTTTGAGAAAAGGGCAATGGAAATGGTGGATCAGATGAGAGAAAAGATGGGTGGGAGATAAGATTGGTGGATGAGTATACTGTATTGTATGGCACATTTGGAGTTTGATCATGCTGTATGCGTTGTTTTGGTACGTTAAGCTTCTCCCCTTCTATGTCTCTATACTTGGCCAAATATATCTTGAGTGGATTCACATAATCTTCGAAACCAAGCGTGGTGATCGCCCATAGGATGTCGTCCCCGTTGATGGTCTTCCTCTTCTCTCGTTGGCATTTATCCGATGCTTCCCCCGTCACGAAGCTAATGAACTCCGACACACATTCTTGAACGGTCTCTTTCGCTTCCTTGGAGATCTTCCCGTTTCCCGGGATCACCTTTTTCATGATCCGGCCAACATTTGCTATTGGCAGGAATCGATCCTGCTCTTTATTCGTATTGTTGGTCGTGCCTTTACTGGAATTAGGGTTGTTGCTTGATGTCGAATATGTGGTCTCAAAACACCCAATTTGGGCCTCCTCATCTTCAAAATCATCTCTATCTCTCTTCATGATCTTTCATAGAATGCTGATGGGATTTTCATTTTTTTACTTTTTTTTTCCTTTATTAGGTTTTCATTACATGGAATATGTTAAGAGGACAAAACGAGCAAAGGAATAGGCAGGTAAATAGGAAGGGATGTAATACGGTTTCTCAAAATTAGTTACACCCCGAGACTCGCTCCCAACTCCAAAGCCAAATTAACCCTATTTTTTCCTATTAATATATACTATAGTGTCAACTTCAAATTTACTTCCTACAAATGCATTACAGAGTCTTCGTTTTTATTTTATTTTTTGGAGGCAAGTGATCACATTCTCACTTGAGTATATGTATGAAAAAATTTATATTATAACACATTTTCGATGTACATTAGTGTATTTAGTATTCATGCCAACAATCAAATATATATAGTTCATATGTTTGGAGACATAATGAATATATTTCCACTATCATAATCGCATGCAAGGATAGATGAATTGGTTTACGTCAAAATTGAGTTAGTGAACTTAGGCATTTTAAAAAAAGTTAGAACCAAATGATTTTTCTAGTCTAAATTTTTTGAAATTTATTATGAACTTATATAGGCTTTTATATTTGCAAATGATAAAGAAGTGTTGCCACTTAATTTACTACAACCTATTGTTTTTCAAATTGATCCCATGTCCCATTATTACTGCAATTAACTTACTTTGCCACATCAATATTTGAAGCCTTCAAGAAAATTAGAACCAATTTTTAGCAGCTCATTTTAAAGTTGGGTTTATTTAGAAGCTCACTTTAACGTTAAGAGCCATACATGAACCAAATTATTAGGACTTAGGAGCTCAAGCCAAATAATTATAAGTAAATGAGAAAATAAAAATATTTAAAATTATGTCAGTCATATTTATTGGAGGAAAATGTTTTCTTAATCTATCAAGTACGTTGTTCTATTTGCGATTGCAATCATCTTCATATCTACATATTGATTTGAGTATCTCTCAAAGTCTAGCAACTTTCTGCAGGTTGTTCTCACTTTCTTCACACATCCGCCTATTAAGGAAGAATGAGATCAATACTTTTATTTTATTCATCTTTAATTATATTTGCTTCTCCTATATATGTAATTAACTTCAATGTTTTAGATGTTAATTTGTAGTTTTTTGTGTTATTGTTAACGTTGACATATAAAAATCGTAACGAGTAATTAAAGCCACACATTCAATGTATTTAAATTATTATCAAGATAAATGATATGAATAAGGTTAATAGGACAGATATCCACGTAAATAAGAGTGGAAATATGCATGTAAGGTGGCTCGGTGGCCTTTACTTGTATTATATACTAATTTAAATAGTCGTGATTGTTAAGAAATGTATTGAAAAGTATGTTTTTAGTGGTATTTTGTATATATACTGATTCTTATATTTTATGAGAATAAATCTTTTATTATTATTTGCATTAAATATTATGAATATTATTTACTTAAATGCATAACTGTTCAATATATTTTATATTGTAGATAATATGGTGTGTAGAAGATCACAGAAGATCACATTATCTGATGTGGATAGGACGAATGACCCATTAGATATAAAGATCTAAGAACCCAACGTATAAAGATAAGCAGCGGATCTCCCCAAATCGAGAATCTAGTTTGATCTTACTTAGAGCGAAAGAACCTCGACCCGTTGGCTATATAATCAGCCAAGAACCCCGGTATGTTGAACGCCACAAGTCTTGCTCAAATGACCTTGATAAGTTTTTGATAAAATGAAAACCTCACAAGAGAGAATTCAACACACAAAGCATAAGCTTAATTTTGTATTCAAAGATTGATGCCCTTTTACAAGTGATCATAAGTCCTATTTATAGGCAAGAACAATGACTTTTAAGTTCCTACACTAATACCTATCACTTGTATTCAAAAATGGGGGTTTTACTTAGTCAATATTGGAGGCTTCACTTGTATTCAAAATTGGGGGCTTGACTTGTTGTCAATATTGGGGGCTTCATTTGTAGTCAATATTGGAGGTTTTATAGTCTTTAAGCCCAATTTAGCATTAGTGCAACTCATTAAGTGATCTTCAACCCTATAACATTCACCATTAGGCCTTCTTTGAACTTCTCTTGCACATTTTCTTTAATTTCAGCAATAATGATCACCAAGGCCTCTTTAAGCTTCTTAGGACGTGCTCTTGTAATTGGACCTTCTTGCACGATCAAAGGATCTCTCTTTCTTGCATGATTGTGCATGGATGGATCTCTATCATTGTCAGTTCCTTGTAATAAGTATAGTCAAATTCACAATTTAGATGGAATTGAACAATTCATTGGTAGAAGTTGAAGTGTAAGGCTCGAATTGATTTGTGTTAACCAAGAGATTACATTAGTGCATTTTATGTGCTAAATAGAACTACAGTGAGATAATTAAATCTCATTGATTATTGATTTCTTCATTTCTGTCACTTAGTTCAGATTGTATATAATTAATTGATATTACTTTGATTTATTACGCATAGAGAATCAATGAGATTCAATACTTTGTATTTTGGACAATATTATTAATGGGTGGGGCTTGTGTGCAACTGTTGTATGAATCTAAGATCCATACAACGAGGATCGGGTCGGGTCGAATCCGACCTGGATCCGTACTTTTTTTATCCTGATCTTTATATTGTGTTAGTCATACATTTATATTATGTGAAGCATACATTTATGTAATATTTTAACTTTTAAAGAAACCCTAATTTTGGCAAAAAAAATCCTAATTTTGACGAAAAATTTATAATTTCAGCACAAAAAAAATCCTATTTTGTACATATATACCTTTATGTAAATGTTACGCATACCTTTAATTAATATTAGTTATATTTTTATATAATACATAAAGGTACAACTAACATAATTAAAAAGTATGACTAACATAATATAAAGGTATGTTTAACATACATAAAGGTATGTTTAACATAACATAAAACCATAAAGGTATGTTTAACGTTATATAAAAGTATGTTTAATATAACATAAAAGTATGTTTAATATAACATAAAAACCCTAAAGGTTTGCTTAACATAACATAAAACCATAAAGGTATGCTTAACATAACATAAAGGTATGCTTAATATAATAAAAACACCCTAAAGGTATGACTAATATAACATAAATGTATGTTTAATATAATATAAATGTATATTTAACATAACATAAAGACCTACCACCTGAAACGAATTTGGGTAGGTTTGAGCGCACCCACCCAAACGCGTGGGGGCACGTGCGCACGCGTGGGTTGGGTCGGGTTAGGTGCACAGGTGCACTAGATCCGTGCACCACTTCTATAAAAGTTTTTGTGTTATTAATTATATGACAGATTGCTAAATTAATACAGAAAATCGTGTCTTCATACGTCAAGTTGATAATGTCTCCTTGGTGGGCTCAAAACATTTATCATATCAAATCTAGTCAGTTGATTAATTTTTGATATGATAATAATGTTGAGCTGTCTTTTCCCAAAGAATAATAGATACTCCCTCCGTCCTGGTTAACTTTGCACACTTTCCTTTTCGGGATATCCCGGGTAAATTTGCACACTCCCAAAAAGGAAAGTAATTTTTATCAAATTATCCCTATAACTTAACATATTTACCTAATTACCATTGACTTAATAATTAATCCTAACACTAATCCTAATTACCTATCCTATTTATTGTCAACCCATATTTATCTAAACAAACCCTAACCTATGTTTCGTGAACACTGTCGTATCTTCATTCTCTCAACCCCTCTTCTTCGTTCTCTCTCGTCTGTTTATTCTCTCAATTGGTGTTCATGGGAGATTTGAACGACTTTTTTGAGGTTTCCCCTGAAATCGAAGAAATAAATCACGATGCGGAGGATTCTTTTGTTGCAGAGACTCAATTGCCGGAGATATATAGGAGTAGACTCGATCGATGATGGACTATACGTCGGAGATGGTGCCATCGGTTACAGATCTGAGGCTGAGCCTTCTGCTCCAGACGGTGAGATCCATCACAGTTCCAATATACAAGCTTGGATCCTTCAGTTCCTCTCGATTTGGGCTTCACTAGTTAAAAAGGTTCATGTATTCTATTCCGTCTTTTTTGTGCTTGTTTTCCTGGTTGGTGCCCTTGTGTGGGCTTATTAACTATTGATTTGCTGGATGAATATACCCCTGTGTGAATGTCTGGTTTCCTTGATGAATCTGCCCCTAGTTGGTGCCCTTGTGTGAATGTTTGGTTTTCTTGATGATTGTGTGATGTTTATCTAAACTGTTTGGTTGGTGATTAAACTCCTGTGTGAGTTTAAAATGATTGGTGCTTGTTTATCTAAACTGTTTGGTTGCTGATTAAACTCCTGTGTGAGTTTAAAATGATTGGTGCTTGTTTGTCTAAACTGCTTGATGAGCCCTGAGACATAGTGATCAGCCCAGTGATGAAATTGATCTGAGGGCCAAGTTTTGTGAACAACAAATTGTTAATGAAGCTTGTACTAATATAAAGCCAGAAAATACACAATTTTCCAATGTTTATGGCCTAAGCAAAACACATCTACATGATGTTTAAGGATGATGTACAAAAAGCATTCCCATAGTACCCTAATTATAACCTAAGGCAGCCATTATTTCTGGAATCTCATAGCTTGCATTTGCCTGTTGTAATGCCAGAAGATGTTCTATTGTTTGCCTTACAACTCCCTCTTCAACTTCTAGAGTGATTGGGAGTATGCCCTGCCTTGTAAGGTGATCTTTTCCCAAACGGGGCAGCTTGTAGTTGTTGTGTCCAAGCTGGGTCATAATTTCTGTAAGGCATGCTTGCAAGCTCAGAAACACACTATTAATCTTGCTTGGTTCCAACTGCGCATATGCCATTGTAACATTCGCGACCAAATCATCCACATTTTCAATTTGAAGAGACTGGATAGCCCTAAAAAAGCCCAAGTCTAGAATGTTTGTATCCGGAAAATTAGGCGGTTGAAACATTAATTCAATGTTAAAGCTATTAACAGTAGTTGCCTCTCTGAAATCTGAGTCTATGTCACTGATGTGTGGTCTTGCATTGTCGTGTTGTATTATTATGTGTCTCCTGCCTGTTTCTGGCCATTTTTGCATGATTGCTGGTATGATCTAAAAAAAAGAAGCATAGAATGACCATAATCTATTTTTCAAACAGGGCAAATTTTGAAAATGGAAAAAAAAAACACCAGCCTACAATGTCACCATTGCAGCCCTCATAGTGAGATATGAGGCATTTAGGTGACTTGTGAGTTGGTATTGGCTAAATGATGAATTTATTCTGATAGCAAAACAAATTTGAGAAAATAAGTGCATAAATATAGTAAACCTGATACAATATACATTCCTTTATGACCTCTTTGTTGATCGTGTTAATTGGTTTAGTAACCAAAATCTCTTTGACCCGATTAACGCTGTTACGAAGGGCTGGTTCTTGTTTTGTGAATGGAAAAATATCAATTTTTCCATCGAACAATAGAGCTCCCTCGGCAGAATATTGAGGTCGAGCAACAGCACACATGAACATAACTTTCGTTATAAATTGTTTGCTCTTGCAAGACCTATATACGTCATCATCTTCTTCTAACTTGTACGCCCTCTTCGTGGCCCGTTGCATAAAAAACCACTTTTCGTCTATGTGAACAACATTATGCATTGTTTTAAAATTTATTTTTTTAGCTGATGTGTCAAACTCTAAATGGCTCAAACTGAATTTTAACCTTTGCACCTTGTTTGCATCGGTTAAAGTTAGTTTGACAGCATTTGTGTGCGGTTTTATCACCCCAGTTTTTACCCACCTCCAAACTAAACTTTTGGAGGTACTCAACTCCTTTGCTAACCTTCTTATGCTACCCCGTCGACAAAACGGTATTGCTTTGAATTTTGATGAATCTATAGACATTGGACCAGGTTTGTTTGTTCTTGTTGACTGTAAAAAAGCCACTGGTAACCCCTACTCAATCTGTTTTTTTGCAGTTGCCCAAATATAATGGATCGTCCTCGTCCATGCTGTTGGTTAACAGATACTGCGCGATTCGGTTACGGTCTGATGGGGATAAATTTGGTCCCCTCCTAGTGTTTGTTATATTTGTAATTTTTGCTTGTTGGTTGTTCAACAATAAATGTAGATATAAATACTGACTGATCAACATTTATAGAAGGGTGTATGTTTGAATTTTGATGTTTTAGGAGGGAGATTTGATCAGAATTTATAGAAGGGTGTATGTTTTCATTTTGATGTTTTAGGAGGGAGATTGAATTTACTATACAACAGCTCCCTCTTGGTTTAAAAAATAAGGATTTTTAATACATTAATCAGAATTTAATTATTCTTAATTATGGTTGACTTTTTAAATCAAAAAGCAAAAAACAACATTTTCTTATTCCACGTGCCGGGAAGGGTATGCAAAGTTAGCTGGGACGGAGGGAGTATTAATTAATTAAAGCATTCAGTAGCTTAAATTAATTAATGGACATTAGATCTTAAACACGGAAAATAATAATCGAGAGCCATATTTTATAATATAGGTTAGGATGGATAGTGCAATATTAATTTATAGTGGAGTAAATTAATATTAATGAGTTAGAATAATAATGTGGTTCAATATTTGTTTTTAATCTCAAGTCCAATCCTAATTCTCCTAACCTCTTGAGTAGCGCAATAAAAACTCATCTAAGGTAGTTAAAAGATAAGAATTAATTATTGTTGCAAAATACTGGAGATGAAGATATCCATATATTGATTGAAGATATATTTGAGATCAAATTTTGAAGATAGGAGATCAAGATATGAAGATATATTTGAGATCAAATCTTGAAAATATATTTGAGATGAGAGATATATTTGAGATCAAATATTGAGATATATTTGACATCAAATCTTGACAAATATATTTGAAATTAATCTTGAGATATATTTCTTCTCCTCATCCAAGCTTGTATTTTTCGATCACTTTGTGTAAATAAGGGTTGATTTCAGCTCATGAGAAATACATGAGTGCTGTTTTTTATATAAGAGCAACAAAAATAAGAAATTAATTCTTCCCAAAAAAGAGTTAAAAAGTTCATTTGATTTCCCATCGAATCTACGAACTTGAACTTGGGGAATACTCAAGGTGTTTGGGTTGAAGCTATTAATCTTCTCAACCTTGAAGCTTGGGTTGAAGCTATTAATCTTCTCGACGGTATCTCTCCGATCAAAAGGTAAATACATATCTTATTCCACATGTTTGGGGCTATGTATGATTTACTATTTTTCAAAGCATGATTTATCCGATTTAATTTGTTTTCAATCATAGGATTAAATTTATGATATTTCTGATTTAAATTACACTCGAATAGATTCATACTAGTTCCCCAACAGATGGTATCAGAGCCATGATTTCAAACTTTGTTTTTTAGATTTATTAGGATCCAAATGTTAGATTTATTTTTTATAAATAAATTGTAACGGATCGAAGATGAAAATCGAAGAGACGAATTAAAAAGATCGGAGATGTACGACAGATGTACAACGTTGGACGTTGTACCTAGACTGACCGGGCTGACCGCCCAGCTGCCCAGGCTACCCAAGTCGTCGCCGCTGCTACTAGGATTTTTTTTCAAAAATCCGGGTTCTTGTTTTCGAAATGGAAAATTAAACCATGATAATTGGAATTATTTATGTGTTTAATTTGTGATTTTTGTTGTTATTAATTTGATTAATTATGCATGAAAATCCATGAAAAATCTTATTGTTTTAAAGTACTAAGTATGTAATTTAGTTAATTTATTCTGAATAATAAATTAATTAATTGGCCTCCATAATTGATTTATTTGTGAAGTTTTTGGCTACGCATTAGCGAGCGCCTCTCTCCCTGACAGATAGGCCAAAGATAAGTTTACTTGAATAATTTTTTTTGGATAATTGTGGATTATTATTAGTAGCGATATGACCTTCCCAACGAATGGCTTATTCAAAAGAAATAATAATCCTGTATTAAATTACGGTTATTACTTAGGTGTAAAATTGATATATTAACTCTCCAACGGAGTCCCTGTCAATTTTATATGGTCAAGTGGGAGCCAACTATTAATTTTGAATTAAAGGTTTGTAACTGTTTTTGTTTTTAACCTGCTCAAATGAGTTTGAGTAAATGTTCACACTCAGCGTGACTTACTTGAATTATTTTGAGATGTTGGCTGATGACATGTTTATATGTTTTTGAGTTTTTTGATATAGTACATGTAATCGAATTGTGATAATTTTGTGTTGATTGGATATTGATACAAATTGTATGTTTTATTCTCAATTAAGTATATCGTCACCTTTTAATCCACTATTTCATATACTTAAAGATAACAAATTAGAGGGAGAAAACTATGTAGATGAAGGAACACCCATGAGGGATCACATTCTTAAAATGATGGGTTTCCTTAACAAACTTGAGATTCTTAGTGCCGAATTCAATGGGGAAATCCAAATCGATTTCATACTCCATTCTCTATAGAAAAGTTTTGAGCAATTCCAACTGAACTATACCATGAACAATCAAAAGTATACGTTGGCTCAGCTCATGCAAGCTTTGGTATCGGCTGTGATGCTAATGGGACCAAAAGAGAGTCAAATCATGTTGTCATATGGTCCATCTTCCTCTTGTGGACTGAAAGGTGCGAAGAAGAAGAGAAGAAGGCAAATGGTCAAAAACAGGTTGACAAAGTTGGAAAGAAAAAGGCATCCATTAAGGGTGGTGTTAAGAATAAGACAACCAAAGAAAAGTGTTTTAACTACAGTCTGAAAGGACATTGGAGAGCGGTCTGTCCACAACCTAAGAAGGCTGGAAAACAAGGTAATTCTCACGCACTAGTAATTGAAACTTGTTTAGCAGTGTATTCTTCCCATTCATGGGTGGTAAATACGGAAGTCACTGATCATGTTTGTTTTAATACATAAGGGGTGAGATCATCATCACCATCGGCGATGCTAAGATCTGATCGTGGAGGTGAATACCTCAGCAACGAGTTTTTGGACTACTTGTCAGGGCAAGAGATTGTATCCCAGTTAACTGCTCTCGAAACTTGTTGGACCATCAAGCGCTTTACCGTTACACCAAAAGGATATCCAGTGGGTATAGGGTGCAACTTTATGTCTTATACTTATGGAGCTTTGCGCTCATGGATTTGAACCTGATAGAGTCGTGCCTCGCACCAATTTAAGCTCCGACCCAAGACAGGATGTTAGGAAAATTCCCAACAATCCCCCCCAACACCTGTTAGCCTCTCCACTCCAGCAACCTTGAACTCAGCTATGCCTTCTCACCACACCTCAATGTGATTGGTTCCAGATCCATTCACCTTTCTCAAGTTCCGGCCACCCTAGCAATCTACACTGCGAGTTCCAGGTCCGTTCACCTTTTTTAGGTCCCAACTACCCTAGCAAAATTTCCAACAATCCCCCCCACCAACAATCCCCCCAGCACCTGCCAGCCTTTCCACTCCAGCAACCTACACTGTGAGTTCCAAGTCTGTTCACCTTTCTTAGGTCCCAGCTACCCTAGCAAAATTCCCAACAATCCCCCCCAGCACATGTCAGCCTCTCCACTCCAGTAACCTTGAACTCAGCTATGCCTTACCTCGATGTGATTGGTTACAGGTCCGTTCACCTTTCTCAAGTCCCAACCACCTTAGCAGCCATCTTAGCAACCTACACTGTGAGTTCCAGGTCCATTCACCTTTCTCATGTCCCGGCTACCCTAGCAACATGCACTGCGAGTTAGCATCCTTAAATCCAAGGCCTTGACAGCTACCACTGCAAAGTGCTTCCAAGGGGATTCGAACCCGTGACTTGCTTTGATACCAAGTGTTGGACCATCAAGCGCTTTACCGCTACACTAAAAGGATATCTAGTGGGCATAGGATGCAACTTTAATGCCTTACACTTATATAACTTTGCGCTCACGAATTCGAACCTGGCAGAGCTATGCCTCGCACCAATTTAAGCTCCGACCCAAGGCAGGGTGTTAGGAAAATTCCCAACAATCCCCCCAACACCTGTCAGCTTCTCCACTCCAGCAATCTTGAACTCAACTATGCCTTCTCATTACACCTCGATGTGATTGGTTCCAAATCCGTTCACCTTTCTCAAGTTCCGAGCACCTTAGCAACCTATACTGTGAGTTCCAGGTCCGTTCACATTTCTTATATCCCAACTACCCTGGCAAAATTTCCAACAATCCCCCCCAACACCTGCCAGCCTCTCCACTCTAGCAACCTTGAACTCAGTTATGCCTTACCTCGATGTGATTGGTTCCAGTGAACTCAGCTATGTCTTACCTCGATGTGATTGGTTCCAGGTCCATTCACCTTTCTCAAGTCCCGGCCACCTTAGCAACCTACACTGTGAGTTTCAGGTCCGTTCATCTTTCTCAGGTTTCTCGCACTCATTTAAGCTCCGACCCAAAGTAGGGGGTACTGGGAAAATTCCCAACAATCCCCCCTCAACACCTGTCAGTCTCTCCACTCCAACAACTTTGAACTCAGCTATGTCTTCTCACCACACGTCGATGTGATTGGTTTCAGATCCATTCACCTTTCTCAAGTCCCGGCCACCCTAGCAACCTACACTACGAGTTCCAGGTTCGTTCACCTTTCTTAGGTCCCATCTACCCTAGCAAAATTTCCAACAATCCCCCTCCCAACACCGGCCAGTCTCTCCACTCCAGCAACCTACACTGCGAGTTCTAGGTCTGTTCACCTTTTTCAGGTCTCGACTACCCTAGCAACCTACATTTTAAGTTAGCATCCTTAGATCCAAGGCCTTAACAGCTCCCACTGCAAAGTGCTCCCAATGGGGATTGAAACCCGTGACCTGCTCTGATACCAAGTGTTGGACCATCAAGTGATTTACTGCTACACTAAAAGGATATCCAGTAGGCATAAGACGCAAATTTAATGTCTTATACTTATGTAACTTTATGCTCACGAATTCGAACCTCACAGAGCTGTGCCTCGCACCAATTTAAGCTCCGACCCAAGACAGGGTGCTGAAAAAATTCCCAACAGAACTTAATAAAACGGGGTTGCAGAACGAAGAAACAGAACTCTTTTATAAATAGTCAGATCTATGATAAGTTATTCAGATTTACCCAAGTCGTTCTAAGGATTTGCTTTGGAAACAGCGGCTTATATCTTAACTTGGTACCTTCCAAATCAGTTCTTAAAACCCCTTCAGAATTGTGGACTGGGCAGATACCCAGTCTTAGATACATAAAAATCTAGGGGTGTCCCGCATACATGTTGGATAAAAAAGCTGATAAATTGGAGCCTCATTCAGAATTAAAACTGTTATAAGACTGTTTGTAGGATATCCTAGAGGAATGAAAGGAGGATTATTTTATAGTCCTAAGGATCAGCGGATCGTGGTAAGCACGTAGTCTAGATTCTTAAAAGATGATTATCTAAGTAATAAAAAGTCCAAGAGTGAGATTACCTTTAGATGAAATGAGGGGGTCAGCTCCTATACCAACTGTACAAATAGATATACCAAGCGATACATAAACACAACCAGAACTTTGTCATAGTGGGAGGATGAATTTGATCCGTGGACTTACAACAAGTCAATCCAAGACAAGGATGTAAATTCTTGGCAAACTACAATGGAAGCAGAAATGAGATCTATGGATCACAACAAAGTGTGAGAGCTTGTTAAACCACTCAACGGCGTAAAAACTGTTAGATGCAAGTGGGTCTACAAGAGAAAGAGAAGATCTGACGGGAAGGTTGAGACCTTCAAGGCTAGGCTTGTGGCAAAAGGATACACTCAAAAAAACAGGATCGATTATGAAAAAACTTTTTCGCTTGTAGTCATGCTTAAGTCTATCAGTATTCTTTTGTCGATTGCTGCGCGCCTAGACTTCGAGATATGGCAAATAGATGTCAAGACAGCTTTCTTAAATGAAAATTTTGAAAAGGACATCTACATGTGCCAACCTACAGACTTCATTGAAAAAGACTAAGAAAACCTTGTATGCAAGCTTAAAAGGCAATCTATGGCCTTAAGCAAGCATCGCGAGCTTGAAATCAATGTTTTGATCAAGTAACCCAATCATATGGATTTGTTCAAAATAAATTTGAGAGTTATGTTTATAAGAAGTGTGTAGGAACTGTCTTGGTATTCTTAATACTATACGTAGAAGACATTCTGCATATTGGAAACAATAAAAAGATGTTGTCAGACATAAGGGTATAGTTGTCAAAACAGTTCGATATGAAGGATTTAAGAGAAGTTGGTCATATCTTTGGGATCAAGATTACTCGAGATCGCTAGAAAATGATGATATGCTTATCTCAAACTTCTTATACCGACACTATTTTGAAACGGTTCAACATGTATGATTTCAAAAAATATTTTGTACCTTTCAGGCACAAAATCCATCTATCAATAAACATGTGTCCGAAGATACAAAAGGAGATGATGAGATGAGGAAGATTCCATATGCGTCGGCAGTTGGAAGCCTTATGTATGCAATGTTGTGCATGAGACTGGATATATGCTATGCAATAAACATGATGGCAAGATATCAAAGTAATCCCCGAAAGGAATATTGGACTGCGGTTAAGAACATTATGAAATATTTGAAAAGAACTCAAGATAGAATGTTGGTTTATCAATCAGACAGTTTATACTATGTGGGTTACACGGACTCAGATTTCCAATTAGACATAGGCTCTAGAAAATCTACCTTGGGAAGTGTGTTTTGTTTGGGAGGTGGGGTTATGACATGGAGAAGTGTGAAGCAGAAATGCATCACTGACTCAACCATGGAAGCCGGGTATGTCACTGCTTGTGAAGTAGCGAAAGAAGCGGTTTGGTTCAAAAACTTTGTAATGGACTTGGATGTGGTTCTGGATTTACCTAATAGTATTACAATCTATTGTGATTATGCTAGAGCAGTTGTAAATTCAAGAGAACCACGAGCCCACACAAGGCAAGCAAGCACACTGAAAGGAAATACCATCTTATATGAGAAATTGTTAAGAGAGGAGATGTAGTCGTGGCAAAGATAGCATCGGCGGACAACCTAGTTAATCTTTTCATAAAGTGTTTACCTCAGATTACATTCGAGAGACATGTGGAAGGAATGGGAGTCAAGTGCGTCGCCAAGCTGCTTTGACTATAAGTGGGAGAATTATTAGGACATGCTGTAATATACTTAAAAGCAGATTTTGAGTATAAGTGGGAGATTGTTAGGGATATACTGAAAAGTATGCTTTTAGTGCTACTTTGTATATATACTGATTCTTACATTTTATAAGAATAAATCTTTTATCACTGTTTACATTAAATATTATGAATATTATTTATTTAAATGCATAAATGTTCAATATACTTTACATTATAGACAATGTAGTGTGTAGAAGATCACATTGTCAGTTCCTTGTAATAAGTATAGTTAAATTCACAACTTTGATGGAATTGAATTGACTTAGATGGAATTGAACAATTCATTGGTAGAAGTTGAAGTGTAAGGCTCGAATTGGTTTGTTTTGATCAAGAGATTACACTAGCGCATTTGATGTGTTGAATAGGACCTACGGTGAAATAATTCTTTTAGACTGACTAGGAAAGAAGAGTTACATCTCAGTGGTTATTGATTTCTTAATCTCTGTCACTTAATTGGGATTGTATATAATTAATTGATATTACTTTGATTTATTATGGGTAAAGAATCAATGAGATTCAATCCTATTTAATTATATGACAGATTGCTAAATTAATATAGAAAATCGTGTCTTGATACGTCAAGTTTATAATATCCCCTTGATGGGCTTAAAATATTTATCATATCAAATCCATGGATTAAAATAATATTGTGGCTCAATATTTGTTTCTAGGCCCATTCGGTGGTCCAATCCTAATTCTCCTAAAGGCCCTTGAGTAGCCCAATAAGCTCATTTAACTAAGGTGGTTAAAAGATAAGAATTAATTATTGTTGCAAAATATGTGGAGATCAAAATTTGGTGGAGATCAAGATTTCCAAATCTTGAGGATATATTTGAGATCAAATCTTGAGAGATATATTTGAGATCAAATTCTTGAGGATATATTTCTTCTCCTCCAAACTTGTATTTTTCGACCACTTTGTATATAAATAAGGGTTGGTTTTAGCCCTATGAGAAATACGTAAGTGCGGTTTTTTATATAAGAGCAACAAAAATGAGAAATTAATTCTTCCCAAAAAGAGTTAAAGAGTTTGTTTTTGGGAAAAGTGTTTGGTTTGAAGCTATTAATCTTTTCAACCGTGTCTCTCCGATCAAGAGGTTAATACATATCTCTTAGTTCTGCATGTTTAAGGCTATTTATGATTTACTATTTTTCAAAGCATGATTTATCTGATTTAATTTATTTTAAATGATAGGATTAAATTTATGATATTTCAGATTTAAATTACACCCGAATAGATCCATGCTAGTTCCCCAATAGTGATCGGCTATTATAGTGAGAATAAGCGAGGTCGGGTAGTTTTTCTGAGCTTCTTGAGGGCTTTTACACATGAAATTGTTAACCCTTTCTCTTCTTTGTTTCCTTTATAAATGAGCTCTTATATATAGTAGTGGGTTGAAAGAAACAATCTATTTTTCCATAATTTAGAGGATGTAAACTCCTACTTGAGGGCTTTTATACATCAAATTGCTAACCATTTCTCTTCTTTCTTTCCTTTATAAATGAGCTCTTATATATAATAGAGGGTTGAGAGACAAACAATCTACTTTTCCATAATTTAGGGGATGTAAACTCCTACTCCATGCCTTGATTAGATCTTGAGGGGATGTTGATGTGATTGACACCATGATGTTAGGTGAGAGTAGTTTGGGAGTTGTTTGGGAGTGGTTGAGGATCTTAACATGAGGTCGGCTATCGATCAGGGGCGAGCCCCGAGTCCCGTTGTGTCTGGTAAGACTAAGCACACTCATAAAGGTTGGTAACCCAATTGAGGAAAAAGACAAAAAAAAGTATAAAAAAATGAAAAAGAAAGTGAAGGTTGCAACAAAAGGAGCAAACGGTCGAAATCTCAACCTTTTCTCTAACTTGGGTTGACCAATCAAAATTTGACATATGTCAGTTTTTGATTGGTTCAACTAGATTTTATATAAATAAAATATATATTGTAAATATTGTGGATAATATGCATTTACAATATGCAAATATATATATATATATATATATATATCAAAATTCATATTTTTTAATTCTCTATAAAAAGACACCAATATTGATATATTTTGGAACACCATTTTAAATTCTCTATTTTCTCTTCTATTTTTTATCATTCATCTCTCAATTTCTATTATGAATGCAAACCATCCTAATTATTTTTTGAACTCCCAAAATTATCCAAATTCTCAAAATTATCTGAGCTTTCAATCAATTCTTAACTCTCAATCTTTTCCTATCTCGGAAGATTATCCAAGCTATTATCAAAACTCTCAATTTTCTCTGAGTCTAAATCAAGATTCTACCTTTGAGCATGTCCAACTACCACAAAATACCTTTCGAAATTTGTTCCAAAATGTTCAACAATGAAACACAAACCAAAAAGGGCGTAAAAAGTGTAGGTTGGACTGTGAAAGAAGATGTAGCTTGATGTCTTCTTGATATTTTGTTAATGAAGATAGCAGACGTTGCAAAAATCAAAAGTCTGTCTTTATGTAGGTATGAGTATATAAAATGTACACAAATCATCGAGATGAATATTCAGAGGAGATAAACGAAAGAAATGTGGACTCTCTAAAAGTTCGTTGAAAACGACTTAATGAGAGGGCAAATAAATGGATTGCTACTTATACTAAAACATATTCTCGAAAAAGAAGTGGAATGAGCCAGAAGGATATTGAGGGAGAAGCTCATGCAATTTTTGGAAAAGAACCAGGGGTGGTAACAAGTTTCATGACTTGTTTGTATTCAATAAGGTTATGAATAAAAATAAAAAATGGGCTTTAAAACTAGATCATGGTTCACATCAAGAAAATAAGAGGGTAATGAAGAAAGTGGCGGCAGCTCAAAGAGAGCAAAAATCAGTGATAGTGAGAATTATTCCACCCCATCCAATCCAAAAACTCCAGACAGTGGATGCTCAATTAATCCCCATCCCATAGGCCGAGATATGGCAAAAAGAAAGGGAATATGTAAGAATTCACAAGGTAAGCTCTCATAAAATTTGTAGAAAGGGTCATATCCTACTTCGGTAACGAGTATCTCAAAAGACCCAATGAACATGATTTGGCAAGATTGCTCTATGTTGGAGAATATTGTGGATTCCCAAGCATGATAGATAGTATTGACTGCATGCATTGGGAATGGAAAAATTGTCCTACTACTTAGGTTGGACAATATGTAGGGAGAAGTGGAAAACTAACAATCATTTTGGAAGTTGTTGCATCTTATGACTCATGGATATGACATGTTTTCTTTGGAACACCAAGTTCGTGCAATGATATTAATGTACTCCACCGATCTCCAGTTTTTAGTGATATTTTGAAAGGTCGAGCACCAAAGGTTAAATACATTGTGAATGGTCGGGAAAATGATAGAGCATATTATCTCACTGATGGCATATATCCTTCATAGGTTGCATTTGTCAAGTCAATTACTTCTCCACAGCTCCAAAACCACAAGTTGTTCGCTCAACATCTAGAGGTTGTACGAAAAGATGTTGAACGAGCATTTGGGGTTTTACAAGCTCATTTCGTATTTCTTCGACGTCCATATCTTGTTTGGGTTAAACTGTTGATGGGAAAAATTATGATGGCGTGTACCATCAAGCATAATATGATAGTAGAGGATGAACGAGACACTTATCAAAATTATTTTGATCCCACTGAATTTTTAGTGGATGATTCTACAAATAATGATCGACGTTTTCAATACTCTACTGAATGCATTGCAAACTTGTCCACTTATATGATTAATAGGGAAAAACTTTGCAATAGAGAAGCTCACAACATTCTAAAAAACGACTTGATTGAGCATATATGGCAAAAAATTGGAACTAGCTAGGAATTAATATGTAATTTGCATCTTCTGTATTTGAATTTTTTTTTTTCATGCATCTACTTGTATTTTTTTTATTTCTTTTCAATTTCGTATTTCAACTCTTGTGATTGTAATTATGTTATTGTATCTTATTCTAAATGTTTTTTAAATTATTTTCCTTAATATACTTATAGATTTAGAATATTAAATTATTTTATATTTATTTTATATATTTTAAATATAATAAATATTGATTAAAATATATATATATATATGTAATTAATAAAAAATAAAGAAATTACTATTATTATTTTAGGTTGGGTTGGGTTGGGGATGTGGATAAAAAAAATAAAGTTATGTTGAATTGTAAATTAAATAGGTGGATGAGAGAAAAATTAATATTTTATTTTAGGTTGGATTGATGAAGGGTTATGAGTATGGGTAGTCTAAGGTTGGTCGGGCCCGTTGGACCCTGTTTAGCCTATTCTGGCTAGTTTGTGTTCACGGTTAAACAATTAAGTCTAAACTGTCGTCCTTCATTTCATAGTAGGGTGACTTTTACATTGTGATGTTTCTTCTTCACTATTTGGATGGCGTTTCTTGTTTCTTGTTTGTTGGCCTGCAATTTCTACTCTTTGGTTTGAGTCTTTCTAATTCCTTCTTTGGTTTCATGTAAGCAAGAGCGGTAATTAGCTAGAATTTCAGATCGTCTACTATACACAATATTTGTGTTGTTTTACCCCAACAAATTCATATATTTGCCTCATATTCATGTTATCTTTACTTTTTCATTTTGTATATTATGCTGAGCAGGGGCGGATCTAGAATTTACCACTAAGGTGGGCTGAAAAGTAAATGTTTCAACAAATTAAAATTTATACAATAATAAAATATTTCGATGTTCACTTAAGTTGTGCTCTACGAGACTTCAAAACATAAAATTCATCAATAATTGAATCTATGTCTATTTCTTTAACAAAATCTCTCTCGATATAAAGCATCAGACAAGCTCCAAGTAAATCATCCTCCATCTTGCTACGAAGTGCCGTCTTCACATGCTTCATTACTGAAAATGCTCGTTCAGTTGTAGAAGTAGAAACAGGTAATGTTAAAACTAGATAAATCAATCTAGTTAACATAACGTATATCTTCGACCTTCCACTCTTAGTAAGTAGTTGACTCAACTCAACAAGTGTAGAAACTTGAAACTCTTGCTTCATTATCACATCATGCTTGTAATGTGTCAACTCATACTCTAATGAAATAATATCTTGATCTTTGAAATCTTCTGGATAGAATTTCCTTGCAAGCTTGCAAATATCATCACTCTTGAATGATTCAAAAGAATTTTTTGGATCTAAGGCCACACTGAGAGAAAGTAGTTCAATAGATACATCATAAAATCGTGTATTCAACTTCATCAAGATGTAATCTATTGCTCCATTGAAAACATCAAAATGATAATGATGCTCAACTGTAATTTTCCTATGAGAACGACCAACCTTATATGGACAATCCAAATTAGGAACATCAATACCATTCTTCAAGCAAAAAACTTTAACTTCTTCAAGAAATCCTTCCCAACCATATTCTCTCAATTC
The DNA here is from genome assembly GCA_028654395.1 of Scutellaria barbata. Taxonomy (NCBI): domain Eukaryota; kingdom Viridiplantae; phylum Streptophyta; class Magnoliopsida; order Lamiales; family Lamiaceae; genus Scutellaria; species Scutellaria barbata. The sequence continues at coordinate 10,721,412 of CM053650.1, forward strand.
TTGAAGAATGGTTTTAGTAGTAGAGACAAAAGCAATAGCAGCCAAAATATCTTGAACTTTTCTTTGAAGAATTTGGCAAAGACAATCTGTAACTCTCATGATTCTATACATCAGGTGTAAACTGAATACGAATTCAAAACTTGTCATATTCTTGTAAACCCCTTCAACTTCAGCCTTAGATCTTCCATTTTGAGAATGTTCAATGAGACATTCAAAAACATTGCAAGTTGGAGCATACATATCTATTAAACTCTTCACGAAGTTATAGTGTGAACTCCAACGAGTAGCTCCAACTCGTTGCAAATTACCAATTTGATTGACACCACATCCCGAATCAAGTTCCCCTGCAACCAATAAACTTTGAATTTCATTTGTTTGAGCAGCCTTTAGTTGAGAGACACGTTTTGGTGAAGAAGTTATAATATTAACAACATTATCCAAGTGAGAAATGAATTCCCAAACAACACTGACATCCTTAGCTGCAGAAACTAATGCCAATTGAAGACGATGTGCAAAACAATGAACATAATATGCATATGGACAATCTCTCAAAAATAATGCTTGAAGTCCAGTCCAAGAACCACGCATATTACTAGCACCATCATACCCTTGACCTCTCATTTTCGTAACCCGAAGATCATGATGAGAAAGAACACTGCATATCTCTTTTTTCAGATTTAATGAAGTAGTGTCGCTAACACTTTTAATAGCAAAAAAACGTTCAATCAAAATCCCATGATCATTCACGAACCTCAAGGTAATAGCTATTTGCTCTTGCTTGGAGACATCTTGTGCTTCATCAACAAGGATACAAAAACATTTATCTCCAACTTCTTCACAAATCATTTTACGTACTCTATTGGCCATAATATTCAAAATCTCTTTCTGAATTTCTGGAGCAATGTATTGAGCATTTTTTGGAGCATTATCCAGCACAACTTCATTAACTTCCTTATTCATATTTGCAAAAGTCTTCACCAATTCAATCAAATTCCCGCGATTGGATGAAGATGAAGACTCGTCATGACCTCGAAAAGCACAACCTTGAAGTGCAAGCCATCGAAGACTTATGATTGAGGTCTTTAAGCGCAAACGGTTTCTCTCCTTCTCAACATTTGTCTGAGCATGCATTACTGTATCTATATGTCCAGATGGTCTCATCAAATCCTCTGCACGTCTAAAGTACATAGTATGCGGTGATGTAGTCGTAGAACCAACATGAGTAAGAAAAGCACATTTATTTCCTTGGTTTATTCTTTTCCAGTTGTTAAATCCTTCATTAACTAATGCAGAAGAATTTGACATATCAACATCATTCATGAAAAGAAAGCAATAAAAGCAATATGCTTTATATGTGAAAGACGAGTACTCCAACCAATGAAACTTATCAAACCATCTTTTCTGAAAACTACGATTTTGATTACCAAACTTTGTAACAGGATACACTTCCATTTTCGGTTGATAAGGCCCAACTCTTAAATACGCCCGTCTCATCTCATCTCGTGCATTAACAGAATATTCCCCCAACTGCTTCTTTTTTCCCGGATCACGCTCAATACATATATCTGATTGTAAATCTGAAATCAAGGGACTTTTCTCCATTGGTGTTGAAGACGATTGATTTGTTTGATTTTGTGTGGCACTCATTGTAGATTCAAAGCTACCTTCAGCATCTTGACGATCGCGTTTCTTAAAGAAAGATGATATAAGTCCTTTTCATTTCTTTGCAATAGGTTGGTGCTCCATTTAAAATTCTAAAATAACACACATGGCAATAAAATAAATTACTTCTCAATTAATAAACAAATAGTGAGTTTAACAAATAAATTGGTTGAATTTAATTTCATACACCTCTTTAATTAAATGAAGTGATACTAATAACTGATTAATTACATAAATTATTTAATTAATTCAAATCATTCAAAATTTTATAATCTATCTACTTGAATTCAAAGTTCAAACTAAATTTTAATATAGTTTCAATTAATTACTTATTAAATAACTAACTAAATTACTAATGAATTCAAAGATATAACAAATAAAATATATTATTCATACATATTTCAATATGAGAATATATGAGATATTATTGATATATATTTATACTTTATTTACATATTTTTCATAAAAATACTAAATGAATTAAAAAACACATTACCTTTAATAATGTGTGGAAGATTTCAAGAAACTCACTTGTATCTATGTCTCCTTGTCTTCAATATTTATACCTTTAATAATGTGTTTGAGTCCCTCTATAAAGCTGTGAAACTTGCTATTGTAAGTTGTGATTTGTGAAGAAGAGATGAAACTAGGTTTTTCATTAATTGGGTTTGGTGGGCTTGAACAAAATTTGGGCTGGGCTATCACTAATATTAATAGAATGGGTTATGAAATATATATATATATATAATAAAAAAAAATGGGCTTGCACTGGGCTCGAGCCCAGTGCTGGCCTGAGTCAAATCCGCCCCTAATGCTGAGCATAATTGTATCCTAATTTCGAAGTAATTTACAAAATTAGTAGAGTGAACTTTATTTTTAAGAAAAATAGAAATCTCAAGGGAGTGATGTTAATACTAAAAGATATATGTAATTTTCAAAACATAAATATTCAATAAATAAATATATCTCAGGAGTAGTTTGCGTAAATTAAAAAGGGGAAGGAAGGAACAAGTTCGAGAACTTTTAACCCCAAATAGCTTCTGCGTTTTTAAATGGACAATTAACAACTCAAAAGTGAACACGTCCGAAGAAATTTTTTTTTTTTTTTTATATATATATACTCATGTGGACAAACTAAAATCCAAATACACCAAAAGTATAGGTCTGACAGTTAAAAGATGTGGAAAAAATGTTATTAATTTAGATCAAAAATTTATAGTTCTTATATTTCTAAAAAATTAAAATCTAAAAATAAAAAGATTAAAAACAATAAAGAAAATAATAAGTATCCAATTTTTGAAAAGAAAAAATAATAATTTTACTTTAACTCCTAATTATATTTTTGTTCTGGTGTGTGATATTGAATTTTCCTTTCATGTGTCTTTTTCATGCTCGATTCCATATCCTTGAAATTTATACTTTTTAATGCTCGATTTCATCTTGAAATTAGTTTTTTCTCATGCTCGATTTCATTTTGTTATAATTTGAAATTAGTTCGGTACTGTTAAAAAAATTGGATCTCCCAAAAATATGGATATCATTAGCAGTTAATGAATGTCATCAAATATAAACTTGCTCATTTTTCGTAGTAAAACATATTGCCAATTTTTTGCAGTAAAATATGACTACTTTACAACGTGCTCATTTTACACATTTTCTCAATTAAATATGACTACCCGATTTTTTCTCAATTAAATATAACTACCCGATTTTCCATTTCTCAATTAAACATGATTACCCGATTTTTCACATTTTCTCAATTAAACATGACTATCAGATTTTTTCTCAATTAAATATGACTACCCGATTTTCCACATTTTCTCAATTAAACATGACTACCCGATTTTCCTCAATTTAATCTACGTACTCAATACTCCATACCCTTCATCAACCCTAGGTTAATGAAAGACATTGAATAACATACAAATTCTGTTTGATGCCCTAATGGCATGATTTGTATGATGGAATGAGTTGGGAATGGAATCATTATTCCTACCTTCATTCTCATTCCTTTGATTGGTATGGTTTATAAGTGGGAATCACCATTCCTTTAGGAATTGAGGGAATGACCATTCCTTCCTACCCCATGGTATTATGTATTCCCTACCCACAAATTAAGAACTTTATAATATAAAATAAATATTTGTTCAAACAAGTCATAAACTAATAAAATAAATTGGATAATTTAATAAAGTAGTCGTCTTTTTTCGAAAATAATAAATTACATTCAAGTTTTTTTCAAATTTTATAGTAAAATTTATAGTAAAATTTGAAGGTAGGTATTACCTATAATTAGTGCAATGATTAATTTTTTATAATTTTTTAATTAATTAAATATATCATATTATTTAAATTAAATGGAATAAGAATATTAAAATAAAATTATAGTGAATGATAATTTGATCAAATAAAAATTGATTAATGTTTTATTTGTAGTTATCAATTATGAAATATAATTATAATGATTATTTCATTCTTTTCCTATTTCTCTGTGATACCAATCATAAGAATAAACATTTTAATACCATTCCATTCTCATCACCATTTCATTCTTAAATTCATTCCATTCACATCTTATTCCATTCCACCATACCAATCATGCCATAATTGTTTGAAAATTTTAATGTAGTCATTTACAATTAATGGACAGTCATTCAATTTATTAACTTACTTGCAGTTAAACTTTACATTTTTCTTTAAAGGAATTGTACACATATTAGTAGATTTAGAACAATTATATAAGGAATTGTGAAAACATGCTGTAAAACTATATTACTTTACCTGTTTATATTAGACTATCTCTCTAATGAATGATGACGATCTATTTAATTTAATGGTCACCCCTTTAATGCATCTCTCTAATAGATGGTGGAGATCTATTTGATTTGATAATCATGAATGGTGAAGATTTATATAATCTAATGGCGGAAAAAGTTCTCTAGAATTCTTCCCATTTCTACAAATTTAATGGCGGAAAGAAGTTTTCTAAAATTCTCCCAAGCCCTACAAATTTCTAGAGAATTATATGTAGAAATGGGATCTTTGTGTGGAAAGAAGTTCTCTAAAATTCTCCCAAACCATAAAAATTTCTAGAAAATCATATGTACAAGTGGGATCTTTGTGGGTTAACTACTTACATTTTTTGTGGGCTCTTTTGTTAACTACCTACTTGGATTAAGAAATGTGAACTCCGATATGGATTTCCTACAATTTTTGTGGGTTCTTTTGTGGACTCTTTTGTGGACTAACTACTTGAATTAAGAAATGTGGGCTTGATACAGGTACTTTCTAGAGAATGATATGTACAAGAGATTAAGGGGGTGTTTCGCTTAACTTATTTTTAGAGCTTTATATGATGTTTTTATAGTTTATAAGATGTTTAATTTTAGTTTAAAAATAAGCTGTTGAAGTTTTTGGATAGATAAGATGATGGAGCTTACAAAATATTAGTAATGACAATTGTGTGATATTTAAATGATAAAATTTGAAGGTGTTTATGGAAAATAAAATCTTATTTTATAAATAAGTTGGCTTCCCCAACTTTTCAAATAAGGGTTTATAAACTCCTAAAATATTATTTTAGAATGAAATACAACCTTATTTTTATATCATTGTCAAACATTTTAGAGGAGTTTATAAGGTCTCAAACATCTTATAAGTTTCTCACGTGTTTGGCAAGGATTTAAAAATAAACTCGTATTAATTTCATCTTAAAATAAAATATTAGGAACTTATAAGCTCTTTTTTGAAAAATAAGAAGATCTCAAATGATTTCTAAAATAAGATCTTATTTTTTTAAAATACCTCCAAATTTGATCATTGAAATTATGCAATTGCCAATACTAACATCTTATAAACTTCATCATCTTATTTACTCAAACAATTCAACAACATATTTTTATGTTAAAATTAAACATATGTAAAACCATATAAGCTTTTTCAAATAAGCTTAGCCAAACACCCTCTAAGAACTGTAGGCTTCGATATGGTGGGCTAACTACTTTTTCTAGAGAATCATATGTAGAAAGAATAAGAACAGTGGGTTGAATATAATGAGCTAAGTACGTGGGTTGAGAAATGTGAATTTGGACATAGGTAAACCTCTTAATCTAACCAATTTACACAATAGTTGGCTCAAACACTTCCAGAGATCAAAATCTTGGTTCTCTGAAATAAGACGAACCACAATTATCAAACGTAACCAACACCAGCAAGAACAGATAAGAGACATCCAACACACACAAAAGAAAAAAGGAAGATGTGCATAATAAAAATGAAACCTCCAAGAATAATTCATTTGAATCAGACAATGAATTAATAGCAGTATAGAGAATTCTGCAGTGTAATGAACAACCAACGAATGGGCTTTACAGTAAGGAGGGCTCTTATGTTTGTTGTGCCCTCAAAGCCACGAATAATACAATCATTACAACCATGGAACTTCCAACAAAACTTCTAAACAAATATGAAACTATAACTAAAAGATACTAATTTGGCAAAGGAATAATGATGGATGATACATAAGATATATTTTGCTAAAAAATACAGTCAACGCCACTGCCAAATGGGAGAGCATTCAATAACCAAAAATACCTATCCCCGTGGCATGGAAAAAGGAGCCTCACCTCACGAATCATAGTATGTATCTTTTGATGCTTTTCAAGCAAGGGCGTATGTTACCGTCTCTTCCTCTTTAGGACGCCACGACGATTTCTGAGCACACAGCATACCTTCCTTTCCTTTAGAGAAGGTCATTCGGATATCCCAATGCATGGATTTGAATATACTCTCAAGCTCGTTTACCATCTCAGCAGTGTCCCGGACAATGATCTTCCCTTCGGGTCTCAAAATCCGATCAACCTCCGCAACCAAGGTCATGAAATTACACCTGCCACCCAGATTGCAAGACGATTTAGAATGGGAGTAAAACATAGGTTCACATGAAGAAAATGGTACATGATACGTACTTAGCTTTAATCCTCGAGAAAATATGGTCAGCATGAAGAAGATCATAAGATCTTGGATATGTACTGAATGATTCACACCAGTTGTGATATATTCCAAATAGACCACGCTCATAAATGAGGGGAAGCGTATCAGGAGCATCTATGGAGACCACATTCATTACCCAAATGTTCAAGTCTCTCAATGCAGCTGCCAATCTGCAAAGTGGTACATGCAATCAGTGAGTGATCCCAAACACAATCTGAAATTTATGCATTAAAATTTAGTAAATAATTCTGAAAAGTTCAAGGGAAAAGGCAGATTTGAAATTCTCCCACATGCACGTACATATATGGTACTATATTTGAATCCAAATAAAAAAATAACGTGTTAGATAAGCAAGAAAAAGAAACTGCTGATCTAGCAAATACTTCCAAAAACTGGAATAACTTAGGGTGAAAATCCATTTTCAGGTTGAAGAAGTTAGAGATGGTGGTTGTGTTCAAGAGAATAACGAAGAAGTCATCACTTATTGTTTCACTATCTTACCCTCCATAGACGGCTCGCATGTCCATGACATTCCTAACATTAGACCAATTTATTCCCAGTCCTTTAAGATATGAGTTTTTCACTACTCGTTTCCAGTGTTCATAATCTGCTTCAAAATCTTCTGGAGCTGGTTTTCCATAAACTCCAACCTCCGAGCTTGACAGCCAATAAGGCACTTTGCCCACCCTTGCAGGCCACTCTGCTGGCCATTGAGAACCGCGTTCTGATGAAGCAACAGGTATCTTGTGCATGCATGCTTGCAGAGTTATATTCCTGATCATATAAAGATAAATGGTCAAAATAAAACCTGAAATCTAGTTTCTGTTTTCAGTAAAAGCTAATAATCATTTCACAAGAATTTAATGTAACAGCCACATCAAATAAAGGGGAGTATATATACCAGGCAGCATTTGGATCATCAGAGTCTTGGCATAGTGGAGGTTCACTTTTTGACCTTTGTTCATAGCACTCGTTTGAAGTAGGCTTGCGATATACAGCAATTCCTACTCCATTGACTGTGTCCTTGGTTATTGAAATAACTTCCCAGCACATAGCTTTCGTCAATTTCTTCATGGCTGTCCCATATTATCAGGAAAATGCACAACTTATTATGAAGAGTTAGAAAACAAAAGGATAAATGCTTCACGAGAAGGCGAGATTAAAAAATGTACCTTCCCAAATCTCAACATCTTCCGGAAGTTTTTGGTAAATAGGAGTGGCAGACCAAACAAAGAAACCACCAGGTCGTAGTAAACGATTCAGTTCCAAGAGAAGTTTGCCACCTAAATTTTGAAATGATTAGCAACCAACGAAATTAAAAGAAACAATGGAACATGTACAGTTCAATAATGGAGACACGGATGGATGTTAAAGTAATACAGGGGAGAGTACCTTCAATATGCCAGGGCACCCTACAACGTGCGCAGTGGACAACATCAAACACTCTCCCAGGATATGGGAGTCTCACTGTACCCATAACAGCAGATATTGCAGGAATTCCTCTTTCAAGTGCAAATTGAACCTGAGCCTCGTGTTCATCTTTTGGAGCCAATGACATGGTCAACACATCCCTTTCAAACAGAAAACCTCCAAAGCTAGCAACCCCACAGCCAACATCCAGAACTACTCGGGAACGCTTCCCCCAGGCAATGTCAGGCACAGACTACATGACATATGGTTTAAATTAAGTTAATTCTGTACGTTAACAACTATTTAGAAGTGTCATTGAACAAATTTGACCACTTGACAGAGAAGAGACAGTAAAAATAGATCTTGTATTCTTAAATACAACAGACTGCCATACAGTTTTTTCATGTACAAAGAAACAAATAACAAAAGATATCATAATTTAGCAAGAAAGATATGTGGCAGGACATCAAATAATATCATTTCCAAACAAAATTCCACTTCAGAATAATAAACATTTTGGGATTGTGCATTCAGGCACAGTGCTATCAAGCACCAATATAAAACGAAACACAAGTGCACTTGATTGACTGAAGCAGGACGAGATGTGGATACAGAAAGGCAAGAATAATCAGGCACGTTTAAAATGTTACCTGTTGTATGAAGTCAATGTAATGAAGAGCACCATGCTTAAATTGGGTGCCACCACCAGGGAAGGTAAGGTATTCACCACTAACTTTAACCCAATTTTGGTGTCCTTTAATTTGTGCAAGCTTTGTGTGAGGAACATTATGGTACCAAATCTGTGAAAAGAAACACAAGTACATTAAGACGAAGGAAATGATCAAAGTAAGGAAAAACGCACTTATGGTTACAGAATCATACCTTTTCTCTACTTGTAGGCCACTCTAATGAACGTTGATATCCTTCAGGAAGTGGGACAAGGCAGGTAGGAGGATTTTCTGGGCAATGCCTCTCTCTGTGCTCGTAGTGCTTAGTTGATGGAAGTGTCTTTATTGCCTGCAAGTTATCAAGGCATGGAATGTAATCTGGCCCAGCAGTAGTCTTGCAAAGCTTCCAACTGTAACTACTTTGATTCTCTGATTCAGATGATTTTTGAGACTCTTTCTCATTTTTTGACTTTGACGCCTGAGTTTTAAAAGATCCATTTTGGGTTGTTGATTCATCAGTAAGCTCCGATTGGGCGCCAGAAGGAAACACTTCGCTGGATTTGTCCTTTTTCTCAGTGGAATCTTGGTCTGACTTTTCATCCTTCACATTTTCCTCTACCTGACCATCTCCTTTCTCTCCATCTGTTTTGCTTGAGTCGCCTTCAGGCTTCGTCTCATTATCTGAATTATTTTCATTGGTCTCTCCAGATTCAGTGTCTTGAGACTCACCATCAACTTTATTTTTGTCTCCGCCTTCTGATTCATCTTTGGATCCATCTCCTTTTTCTTCTTCATCATCTTTCTTTTCATCCATAGGCTTCTCTTCTGGCTTTTCCTCTGAGTTCTTTTCTGTCTCTGCAGGCACATCATTTTTATCCACCTGATTTGAATTTACATTATTGTCCCCTTTGGTTGCATCCTCAGGCAAATCTCCAGGGTTATCCTCAAACTGCTTCTGCTTTCCCTCATCACTTGGAACACTATCTTCGCTTGCAGTGTTGCTATCCTCGTTGTTGTTGGTAGCATCATTTCTGTCCTCAGCATTGCTCTCAGATACACGAGTACTTACATCATTTTTGTTGTCCTGTGAAGCATCCGAAGTCTGAACAGGGACTACAGATGATGATGTCATCATCCATACCCCAACCAAACAAAGGGCTACGAAAACCACAATTGTGACTGTGGAGCAATAGCCTGACGATGATTTCCTACCATCAACTCTAGAGTACTTTCCTAAAGCCATTCTTCAACTTTTATGATTCAATCAGTCCCAAAACTTCTGTTATTGCACCTACAACACAAGTAAATTATAAGATTGAACCTAGCAGCACATTTGATGATAATAATATCAAACTTCATCAAGATAGAGAAAGATACGATACAAATATAGAACCTCACATCAGAACACTACACATTAGGACTCAGAGGTATGTAATATTCTTCCTCACCTTGGCCTAAACAATCAAATAGGACTCAATAACATTGGATCTTTAAGCTTAATTTATAACAGCTTAATAGCTGGGTATGATACCAAAGTAGTAAGACAAACCACATTAATTGTCGCAAATTATATGCAGAAGTTCCACAGCTAACCAATCCAACAAACCAATAGATCAGACTAAATTATAGCATCGAAAAGATCAGCATGCTAAAATCAGACTACATTTACTCAAGAAGATCCCGCAAGAAAACTCTGGCCATTCACAAATTGCTCAAAACAATCCAGATCTATAACATACATTAGAACACAAGAATGCATCATCACCATCAAGAAATCAAACCCAGAAACACAAGATCTGATCAAAAACATACCTCAAATCACAATAATGTTCACACACACAATAAAATCACTATAACATTCGACGATTTCTCAACACACACAATATATAAGCGACGGAATCAGCTGGGGCAGCTTGGGTTTTCACGTACCTTTCCCTATATCCTCTGAACGCAGATCTGGGACAAACAAATCATCAACTCGGCTCAATGGCCCATGCTCTGAGTAGAAACGCGTAGTGTCGGTGTGTGAGATTAAATGACTCTGCTCTTGATACAGAAGCTTGGAGTGACAATGAGAGACCTGTATATATATATATATATATATATATGCGTGCGAAGAGATACACTTTTCGATTTATCTTCTTTTTTTTTTTTTTTTTTGTATTTAATATTTACGTATAGTTTAATGATGCTTGAAGATGGCGAGAAGCGATCACACTACAGTAAATTTTTCAATTTACTTTCTTAAAACATTTTTTACAGCGTATGAAATTGGGATTTGTATGAGAGAGAATGAAATTATGGAGGAGATAGAGTAGAAACCACAAGATCGCCGTGAAATACTGCCATACAGTTTGTGTGTGTGTGTATGTGTGTGAGAGAGAGTCACCGACTACGGTTTTTACATTAAAATAACGATTTTGAAAAGAGTAATAATTCTTTAATTGAGTAATAATTCTTTAATTTTACAAACAAATATGATTGGAGCCTTGGAGGTTTATAGCTCTCATCAATTGTCATTTTTAGCCCTCAAATCTTTAGTGTAATTAATTACTAAAATCATGGTAATTTATGTTCTAATAGGCACTAAATAAAAAAAATTAATTTGCAAAGCGATAATTATTTTAAAATGATCTGATAATTAAAAACATAAAAAATTTAATCTATATATATATGTAAGATGGTCTCATATCTTATGTAAGACCGAAATTTATATGGATCAATAAAGAGAATCAACTCATACAATCTGATTAATGTCGATTTCACATCCTCCTATTTGTTCAGGGCGGGCGGCGTGAACTCTGATTCGATCCGGGTGTTCAATCCTTCCATTCTAATTGGTATATCATGAAAAAAGGAAGTCATTTGTCCTTTTCTTCTTTGCTTCTTGGCCACAAGAATATGATCCCCACAATAAATGAATGGGCAGTTGAGGCAGAAAAGAAAAATATCAAGAAGATTTTAGTTGAGACGAACAGAGGCTATCGATAAATAGTGAGCTTGACCACGAGAATATATTTATTTCCCCCCACCACATAACCTACGGATCAAAGATCGTCCAGTAAAATTAGGTTCAAATTGAGGATGGTGAGATCTCGTCTCATAAAATTATATTCATAGAACAATGTATATGAAATTTTGTGTCCGAAGTTAGTCTTGAATTTAACGCATGAGGTTTTAAAATATTGCAATCCAAATGAACAAGAAATCTGAAATTGCAATATAATGGTGCCAATTGTGAGTAGTTAACAAATTATACATAGTCATGCCGGCAAATCCTCATCCAAACACTATATAAAAAACTAATCCCCACAACATCTCTTGAAACTTGGACCTTAAAGAAATTCCAATAAAATAAATGAACAAATCCATTAATTGTGTGGTTCATGTCAGATAAACATTGTCTTTTCAAATTGATTTACATCGTTTTAATTTTTTTTTATTTGAATGTCTCAATCTTTAAATTATGATAATGTTATAAAAGACTCAATGTATGTATGACTTTTCATTTATTATTTAGATCCCTTCAATGAACTATGCCGGGTGAAGAATGTTTATCACTTGAACATTAAAGGAAGTAACATAATGTACTACTTTTTGAGGTAACAAATCAGTGAAATCATGCTCTCTCTCTCGTTTATTTGCATTTTCTTGTGGTATATTTCTATAAAGGAAAGGAATTTTGGAATAATTGGAATGCATGTGGTATGAGTATATAAAAGTTGGTGACCTAACTTGTTAATGTTGGTGTGAATCTAAGATGTCTTGTCTATAAATAATTTTATTGGTCGCTATGTTTGTTTCTAATTTCATGAATTGGGATTTAGATGATCTCAAATTCTGTTTGTTTCGGGTTTAGAAGAAGGATTATTAAATCTATCAAAATTATATTTTATTTAAAAAAAAAACAGTATAATTAATTCTACATTCTAATATATTAATACATAAATTTTGATACACATCTAAATTTTTGTTATTCAATCTTCCAATTATTATCATTACATTAATTAAAAATGTAATATTACACAATAATAATTTTTTCAATATTTATTTGACATCTACAATACTATATGTCCTATAAAATCCTTAAACAAACACAAAATTTAACTATTCACCTATATTTCAAAAACTCAAGATTTCAAATTCGAATTTCTCCAATCCTATATAAATCCAAACAAACATTCCTTAGGGTATGTTTGTTTCGGGTTTATGTAGGATTGGGGAAATCCGATTTTGAAATCTTGGATTTGTTAATAAAGGTGAATAGTTAAAATCTGTGTTTGTTATGAGATTTTGTAGGTAGGATTATTACTGTAGATATCAAATCAATGCTGGAAAAAGTATGTATGTGTAATATTATATTGTTAGTTGATGTAATGATAATAATTAATTTGTTATGTTGATAGGTTATAGGATGATGTAATGGTAATAGAATAGGTTTTTGGTAGATTTGATAATTTTTAACTAAAGCTTCTAAACAAACATGGATTTGAAATTTTAAAATCTCAAATCCGCATGTGTGAAACCCAAAACAAACATACCCTTAGAAATTAAAACTTAATTTAAAGAGTGTGTGCTTCATCAAGATTAAGCATACTATTAAGAGCACCCGATCATATTATATTTGTATCTAATTATATTATCAAGTGCTAACAGACGTATTATGTGTCTTTGAGATGCTATATTCGATGAAATTTAACACATATATGTATAAGTGTAGTGTGCGAGAAACAAGTCCCCAAAGACATAGTCGAATTGGTAAGGTCGGTGATAATGTGGGCAGAAATCCTCCGACAACGTAGGTTCAAATTTATTGTGATTTACATCATGTTAGCTTTCTCTCACAAGTGTTTGCCACTCAAACATCTTCATCAATTCATAAACCACTCGACTGAGGGATTTACGATTGGATGCGGGAAATTATTCATCTCTCCCTAAATCAAATAAAATATAGTGTGTGAGAAAAAATGTAATGAAATGAACATATAATCTAAATTTATTGGGAGTGAATTCTTCATCTCTTGCTAATCAAAAATAATGTATGAGAAAAAAAAAAAAAAGATGAGCTTTCCACCTCAGTCTAATCAAAAATAATGTATGAGAAAAAAAAAAGATGAGCTTTCCACCTCAGTCTAATCAAAAATAATCAAAAATAATGTATGAGAAAAAAAAGATGAGCTTTCCACCTCAGTGTAATAAAAAATAACGTGGGTGAAAGAATGTGACTGAATGAACTGGTGATCCAGACTCATTATAACTACATCAATATAGCAATTATTTAAGATCATGAGGGGTATGCATTATAAAATCTCTATCCATAGGCTTGTTATAAAGCACATAATATCACAATGGCACTCACTAGACAGAGATATTGGTTGTCTCTATAATATTACTAAGTGTGCTCATAAAAAGTGTAAGGTAACATTAATTTTCATGTGTACATACATCGATTACTATAATGGAAGAATGAATAATTTGTGGTTCATTTTTCATAATATATATTTTAACCTTTCCTTATATAATTTAATTTTATTAAAATTTATTAGTTTTTCAAATTCAATTAGAATTCTATTTAATAATCTAACCATCAAAAAACCAATTAACTTCCACATACAATGTACATAATCTAATTGATACATATTTAAGAAAAAAAAATTAATTATGACATTGTATTTATCAAAATTCTCTATTATTTATATTGTATTCTTATATATACATATAGATTGAAGTTCGGATTCTCTATTATTTGGTGTTACATCTCACATTTAATGACATTTAATGTACTTTGTGTTACATCTCACGTTTAAAAACATTTAATGTACGTCGTGTATTAATTAATTATATCATTTGATATACATGATGTTGGTGATTATTTTGGAATAAAAAATATAATATCAAGTCTAATAGAAAATCTCATGTGCATTTTTGGGACTTTTAAATGTGTTGTGATGTCTTGAGAATTGGGAGGAAGAAATTGAGGTCAGCATTTGTACATAAAAATCACATAATTTGTATATAAAAGTCATTGAATTTATATATAAAGATCAACATATAAATATATATATATATATATATATATATAAAATTTGTTGATTCGAATCGAGTTAACACAGATTGCGTGGATTTAAAATTCATGCACGTTAGGAGAATTTGTGCAAATCAATTTTTTTTATGGAAACAAGAAAATGAAGAATTAGTTAGTAGTCTTTTCATACTTAACACTTCTTTCACCGTACGAAGATTCTTAATCTGCCGACAATAGTATTGAGAAAAGTACTGGACTTTGAAACCATTAATAAGATTCACATTCTCTCTAAATCACAATTCCATTAAAAAAAATCATATGACATCATTTCATGAATCTAAAGAATGGAATTCATTGTCCACAAATTACAAATTCATTTGTAAGTCAATTTTATTTTATGGATCATTAATTGTGTATTTAGTCGTGTTATATAAATAGGTTTGTAAAACGATATAACAAAAGTTATAGTATGATTCCAAATGATAAATTTTGTGGATGGAAAATTTTCTAAAATTAATCTTACTTTGCAGATTTAGAGCAACGTTGTTTTACATTTTTATGTTACTTTCACTCATTTTCTGACATTCCTGAATTGGTGTGGTTAGATTTTTAATTTTTATTTTACTATAAAGGGTATTTCTTCTTATATTTTGATACTATCGTGTGTGTGTATATATATATATATTAATCCTCATGTGATCTTATTAAAATAGGAAATCTTGTAAGCAAGTACAGCTCTATTTTTTAGAACTTATATTTCAAAAACAATGCGATTAATTAAAATAGTGATTAATTATATTAGAAAAAAATTAATGGGTATTATTTGAAATAAAAAATAAAAAAAATATGCAAGTAGTTGGTGGAAAAAAAGATATAAGTAGTTGGTGGAAATCACTATCAACTTATTTATTTGTTAAAAAATATGCAATATCTATAATAATATACTAATAACAAGACAATTGTAAATATTTACAAGAATGTCATTTTCCCGTCCAAAACTATCATGTCATTAAAAATATTAAATAAATAGAATTTTTCTTGATAAGCTATTTATGTGTTGTTCAATATTCTAAATCTTACCGAATAAGCTATATTATAAATCTTCCTAAGTAAGCTATGTGTACATTATATAAGATTGGCAAAGAAAAACAAAAAATAAAAAAATAAAAAAAATTTAGAGAACAAAGTTCTTGGTATAGGCTACCACATCCATCATAGTCAATTTAGATCACTATCGACAGAATTCGGTCGACCCCGACGTTCACATTGGAGAGCTCTCCATCTCCATCATTTTCAATGTCAGCGCCGAACTTAATTAGTATGAATACATCTCGAATATATGTATTTCGAGGGAGATGATGAAGATGGAAGCTTGTAGCCGATGCGATAAGGACAATGATGAAACAAACAGTGTGGAAGAAGTGTGCCGGAGTTGATATCAGAGGCTGATGGCGAAAGGCTAAAGGAGTCACTGCGAGAAGAAGCGGTATGTTGGGGGGAGTATTTAGGGTTTCAAAGTATATTGTGTATCTATCTTCTATATATACAAATTAATTAGATTAACTTAATATAATTGAGCTTTAATAGTGTTTTTTTTTTCTTACATGGGTCCTATAAGTTTTGAGTTAGCTTAAATTGGTCTTTTTGGGTTATAAATAATGTGAATAATGCATTTCACACTAAAAAAAAAACGCTAAACGACAACGGTTATTAACCGTTGTCGTACCCCAAATAGGGGGAGTATTTAGGGTTTCAAAGTATATTGTGTATCTATCTTCTATATATACAAATTAATTAGATTAACTTAATATAATTGAGCTTTAATAGTGTTTTTTTTTTCTTACATGGGTCCTATAAGTTTTGAGTTAGCTTAAATTGGTCTTTTTGGGTTATAAATAATGTGAATAATGCATTTCACACTAAAAAAAAAACGCTAAACGACAACGGTTAACCGTTGTCGTACCCCAAATAATGTGAATAATGCATTTCACACTACAAAAAAAAACGCTAAACGACGGCACTTGCCACATCATCGCCAAATCATCGAATCAACGCCACATCGATGCCATATTATCAGGTCAACACCACGTCACCTGCCACATCATAGCCAATAATTGTGCGTTGTGGGATTCGAACCCATGACCCCTTGTTGGAGCTCAAACCACTGGGCCACTAATGCTTATATGTATATTTTCTACATGCATTTCTTTTATTAACTAATTTCAAAAATCCTCATTTTTACAACGGTTACAAAAAAACCGTTGTCCCAACTGTTGTCGTAGACCGAAACGACAACGGTAAAAAAACCGTTGTCCCAACCGTTGTCGTAGATCGAAACGACAACGGTACAAAAAAACCATTGTCCCAACCGTTGTCGTTGTGAAAAAAAAAATGTACAACGACAACGGTTGGAAAAACCGTTGTCCCAACCGTTGTCGTTGTGCGAAAAAATGGTCAACTACAACGGTTGGAAAAACCGTTGTCCCAACCGTTGTCGTTGTGCGAAAAAAATGCACAACGACAACGGTTTTTTACAACGGTTTTTTACAACCGTTGTCGTTGTGCATTTTTTTCGCACAACGACAACGGTGTTTCGAAAAAACGTTGTAAAAGATATCTTTTACAACAGAAAATGCTGAAAACCGTTGTAATTTCTGTGTTGTTGTTCTGCGAATTTCTTATAGTGTCAACTACCACATATTTCATTTTACTTACATTTTTATAATCCAAATTCTAAATACAAACAATCTCGACAAATATAGTAAAATGACGATCATAAATTTTATTAGTATGATAAAAATTATATAATCATTGAGTCATCAACTCCATTTATGAGTAAATTATATTGTTTATTTGATTTTTATTATTAAAAATGTAATTGAAAAATCAATTACTATATATATAATTATATATCATAAGTATTTATTTTTTAAAAATTATTTGAATATTATGTGTGAGAATAAAATTATAAAATTTAAATATTTTTTAAAAAACAATCAAAGAAAATTAATTTGAAAAATAGTTTTGACACTGAAATTAATTTTAAAATGTATAAAAAAAATTAGACTTGAATAATATGATTTTGAAAAGAAGATTATAACAATGGGATACAAGATTAAATTTATAAATGTAAAACCAAAAAATATAACTTAAAATTAATTTAAATATGTATATATATGTATTATTAATTGTGATAAGACAAAAAATCAATAATTATAATCTAAAAATGTTAAAAAAGAAATAACAACAGTCGAAATCAAATATTAATAGTTAAAAAGAAATATAAAATCAATATTAATTGGTAATTTATTAAAAAAAATTATAGAAATGAATAATAAGATATATAATTTGATGTGAAAGTATGTACATAAGATATAATTTAATACCGATAGTATATACTACTACAATAAATAATAAATCACACATCGCGTGAATACACTGCTAGTTATACAATAATACTACATATATTTGCATACTCAAAAGCACCCCCTCATCCATATGTTAATTTTGGCTTTCGCTTCAAATTAAATAAAAACACCGAACTAATAAGTAGAAACATCTTTTTAAAAAAATTAAATTGAGTTAGAGGGATGGAAAGGAGGAAGACAATACTAGAAAATTTGTATGATTTAGATTCGAATTCGGATCATTATAATCTACCCCTTTATGTGGGATATCACTTAAACTACTAGATTCGTGGTTAAAAACATCTTAAATTAATTGTTGGGAAAAAAAAAGGTGCTAAAAATCAGATCGGATCCATGGGTATCAAAGTCTGTGTCCCACTGATATACTACATTAAAACTACATAATTTTAATATCGAATTTTTTAATTTATATTTAATCATTTTTATTTTAAAAATCAATATAATATATTTGAAGATATGAGTATAGAGATTTTGATACCACATTTGGCTAAAAATTGCTCCCTAAATTTCCTTCTAGAAGCAAAAGGGTCTAGACAAACTGACACGTGATATGTAACAATTTTTTCTTTAAGATCAATTGTTTCAATTTTTCAAAATATACATCATCTCACGTTTTATAAATTTGGCAAAATCTTGAGTTAGATGGATGTAATCAGGTCAATATCGATCAAAAGTAATGATTAAATGATATTTTTATGTATATAATGTATTATTTTATGTATATCATATAATACGTTATATAAATATTAGATAATATTTATGATTCAAAAATTTCAGATTCATTATTAATTTGATTAATTGTAAGTTGATAAATAATATTTTTATTCTTATCAGATGATACTTTTAAGAAATTTTAAGTTGAACAAATAATACATTTGTATCTATCATATAATACTTTCATATGTATCATATAATATTTTTAAAAAATTATAATTTCAAATACTAATGTAATGTATGCATAAAATTATGATATGATACAAAACTATTACATGAAATACACAAAGATATTATTTGATATAATTTATTGATCGGAAAATCCACATTAATATGTGAATTGATCTAATCCAAACCTGATTGCATGACATGACCATCACATGTAAGACCCACTCTATAAATTTAAGATATTATTTATATAAATATAATAGAAATGCACAACTCGATCGTCTTATATCATTGGCAAAACCAATTAATCCACAATTTTGTTTACAAATATGAAGAAAATTTAAGTTGGATTCATATAAATTTTTGGGAAGTGAGAATTAGAGTGGACATGACTAGTGTGTGAAATAGGAGGCGGACTAAAATAGTGAAACAGGCGTCGGTGCAGTGTAATAAAAATAAAATAAAATAAAATAGAATAAAATAAAATAAAAATGAACGCGGTTATGTATAGAGAGGCATCACAAAAAAAAAAAAAAAAAAAAAAAAAAAAACAACTCATAAAAGCCAATCATAACGTGTGTTTTTATGCAATGATTTTGACTTTTTGTTTTATTAGATATTGTAGTTTCCTGTTTGTTTTATTTTTATTTTTTTGATATATGATGAGGATACCGAATTCTTTAATTTATTTTATAAACACTTCTTTATTTGTTTGCTACTAGTAAGTTCGAAAATTTTCAAATGTTATTGTACGTACATAACATGAGTATTTCTTTTTTGTATTATTGTTTACGCTCGGTGTTTTAATAGAGATGTTGGTAAAATATTATATGAAAATTTAAAGATTTATGACAAAATTATGTGAAAGTAAAAACTGTGAGTTAATTAGTAACACAAAGCATGAAAGTTAAAAATCTTAATAGTAGAGTTTGATTTCAGACATTTGCTAGCTTTTCTAGAATTTGGTGATATGCGTGGAACATATTTAAATTTGGTTATTCAGAAATATACAAGACTAATAATGATCTACTGTGGTATTTGAATTGAAATTAAATTTTAAGAAATTGTTGAAACTTGTAGTAGTAAATTCATCATGATAAGTTGACCTCTGTGTTGATCCATGCATTAATCTGACTTGATTCATTATCAGACGGTCTAATATAAGACTCATTTATAATTCAAACCAAACCATCTACATTTTAGATAACTCCATATGAGTTTTGACATGGGAAAGAAATATATGATCGTTCATTCATGGTAAAACTCTACCCTTTAGGTAAACATACATTTAATTATACAAACAATATCTTTCAATTTTATAAGTAAATATATTTTGAGTATATAAGTAATACATTTTCATTGATAAGTACATACGAGTTTGGGAGAATGCAGATGCACTCAAATGGATGTATAAAACACGTAAGGATATGTGGAAGTGTGTGAAGACAATTCACACATCAGGTTGGATCAAGGGACATGGATCTAAGATCCATGGACTATGAATACATAATTTGTTGTTTTTTCTTAATAATTATGAAATCAATTTTGATATTATAAAGTATGTATAAGCGTTTAGAATAATCCTAGATTCTTACTTATGGTTCTAGTTAATCTTACGTAGTAAGCAATTTCAAATGACTTTTATGGATTTGAACTCTAAATAATTCATCAACGATTTGATTTATTTAAATTCTTAGAGAAGGGCACGTCTAATTTCCAGAACATGACAATTTTGATGCTCAGAAATATCGTTTTATTGAGGCTTACGTGGAGTAGTGGTGAGCCTATTTTTACCATTTGCAGTTATGAGATATATGACTTCATGGCTTGAAATTCTACTCTATTGTTAGTTAGGGGTGAGCACCGTCTCAAACAATTTGAGGATAAGAAAATTTTCAAAATTGCTTTAAAATTTGAAGATTTTTAGAGAATATATAAAAAAAATCTCTGGAATCATTCCGTCAATTTAATTCGATTCCTTTAAAGATTCGAATATTTCGGAGCGGATTAATTCGGATTTCGAAGATTTTGATTTTTTTTCAATTTAAAACAAATATTCATTGAAATGAAATGTAAAGAAAAAAAAAGTATACACATATATATTTATATATATATATCATACGACATTATTTAATTTATATCTTAAAACAAGTTATAAACTAATATAATAGATTTGACAAATTACTAAGGTAGGTCTCTTATAAAAAACAATAGATTACATTCAAAATTTTCTTTAAATTTTATTCTTCGAACCCTTCTCGTTCTACACCTCATAAGTAGTCATCAAAAAGTTTGTCTTTTAAAATATCTTATGCATTACGTTATATATATTATAAACTAATTATTTGATTAATATCTATTGTAGTTAATAAATTTTATGTGCTTCCAATATTATTCGAGTAAACATATTTTACTTTGTTATTTAATTGGTAAATTTTTTCTATGAAATCTTAAAATTATAATAGTCCAATCAAATTTGTTACTAGCTTATTTAATAAGTTTTGGTCAATTACGCAGTTTTAGAATCCGCATATTACGCACTTTTTTGATATAGAAAGAATGAAAAAAACTGATACACACGATTGAAAAACTCATAGGGATCGAAGAAGCGTATATGGTGCAAGACCTACAATTATCAATTTATATAATAGGATATTTTCATCAATTTAAAAAAAAAAATTGTCTAAAATGTTAAGGAAGACATAATCATAAATAATAGGGATGTTACCAGCGACAGTTGAACTAATTTGGTCAAGGATTTGTTGAATAATCCTTAACACTTAGGCGCTTCTATGGAAATTAGAATTTTTTTTTTTAATCTCCTTTCTGTGTTGTTGCTGCTCCCCCCCCCCCCCCCCCCCCCCCCTTTTTCCCTCTTAATCTCCTTTGTGTGCTGCTACTATCTCTTCTTTTTTTTTTCTCTTTCTTTTCAATTTCTTTTCACAACTTCTAAAATCAATAATTTCTTTTCAATTTTTACTCAAATTTTTCTTAATTTCTACACTTAATCAATAATACTACAAATTTAGAGTTCATATAATTTTAAAATTTAGGATTCCTTATGTCAACAATGGAGGAAAATTTCAACAATAAGAAACGTAAAATATTTGGCTGAAAACAATTTCAAAAATTTGGCTAAAAACAAGAACTTATATGTAAATATTACTTACATAATACTTGAAATGAAAATATGTAATACAGTTAAGGAACTTTTGTAATACTTAAAATGAATATGTGTAATACCTGTAATGTATTTAAGTAATACTTGAAAAGAAGTAATACTTGAAAAGAACATGTGTAATACATGTAAGATAAGTGTAATACTTGAAAGAAATATGAGTAATACTTATAAGGTATCTATGTAATACTTGAAAGAACATGTGTAATACCTGTAAAAATATTTATGTAATACTTGAAATGAACATGTATAATACCTGTAAGGTATTTATGTAATACTTGAAAGAACATGTGTAATATTTGTAAGGTATTGATGTAGTACCTGAAATGAACATGTGTAATACTTGTAATGTATTTATGTAATACCTTAAGAACATACAATTAATATTTTCACTAAAAAAATTTAAAATTTCAAATGTTTCATCTTTTTCCCCAAAATCAGCAAATCATGATTATTGTTTGAAATAATTAATTTTCACTATTTTAAAATTATTATAATAAATTGTGATTTGAAATTAATTATCTAAATCTATGAAAATGAGTAAAAGAAAAGAGGAAAAAGAAAACAACATAAATAATTCCATGAAGATTTGAAAAAATATAAGAACAAGAAGATAAAGAAGAAATAGAATGTACAAAATAAATAAGAAGAATAAATAATTGATAAGAAAAGAGATTAAGAAGAAGGAGAGAGAAGAAAAAAAAAAGTGGAAGAAGAAGAAAGCAATACTAATATTTGAAAGGTAATAGTGTGATATCTGAAAAGTAAATGTGTGATACCTTAAGAGTAAATGAGTGATATTTTAAAGTATAAAATTCAGGTGGTGTGTGATGCACACCAATTATGGTATGACTGCACATGGGGCACGTTGATGCACGTGGAAGTGGCCCATGCGCCGGATCGAGTTGGGGGCACAGATCCTAGATCCCTATTCTTGATGCATATAAGATTTGGTGTTATTTTTTTATTTTAATATTAGTTTTAATTTATATTAATTGTCAATTAATGATATTGTTTTTCATTTAAGTATATGTGATGATTATTTAAGAATATCAATAAAATAAAATATTAAAGTGGAATAGATGATGGTGGTTGGACTTCAATCCTTCTAAGACTACCCACATCAGCAACCCAACCCAACCCAACCTAAAATAAAATATTAATTTCTCTCTCATCCACCTATTCAACCCACAATTCAACCTAACTTTATTTTTTCTATATCCACATCCACAACCCAATCCAACCCAACCCAACCTAAAATAATACTAATAATTATTTTATTTTTTATTATATTTAAAATGTACAAAAATTACATTAAGTAATTTAATATTCTAAATCTATAAGTATAGTAAGGAAAATAATTTAAAAAATATTTTGAATCAGATACAATAACGAAATTATAATTACAAGAATTGAAATTCGAAATTGAAAAGAAATAAATCAAAATACAATTAGATGCATGAAATAAAATAAAAATTCAAATACAGAACATGCAAATTACATTAATTCCTAGCTAGTTCCAAATTTTTGCCATATATGCTCAATCAAGTCGTTTTTTAGAGCGTTGTGAGCTTGTCTGTTGCGAAGTTGTTCCCTATTAATCATATAAGTGGACAAGTTCGCAATGCGTTCAGTAGAGTATTCAAAACGTTGATCATCATTTGTAGGATCATCCACTAAAAATTCAGTGGGATCAAAATAATTTTGGTAAGTGTCTCGTTCATCCTCTACTATCATATTGTGTATGACGATACACGTCATCATAATTTTTCCCATCAACAGTTTATCCCAAACAAGACATGGATGTCGAAGAAATGCGAAACGAGCTTGTAAAACCCCAAATGCTCGTTCAACATCTTTTCGCACAGCCTCTTGATGTTGAGCGAACAACTTGTGCTTTTGGAGTTGTGGAGAAGCAATTGACTTGACAAATGAAGCCCATGAAGGATATATACCATCAGTGAGATAATATGCTCTATCATTTTCCCGACCATTCACAACGTATCTAACCTTTGGTGCTCGACCTTCCAAAATATCATTAAAAACTGGAGATCGGTGGAGTACATTAATATCATTGCACGAACCTGGTGTTCCAAAGAAAGCATGCCATATCCATAAGTCATAAGATGCAACAGCTTCCAAAATGATTGTTGGTTTTCCACTTCTCCCTGTATATTGTCCAGACCATGCAGTAGGACAATTTTTCCATTCCCAATGCATGCAGTCAATACTGCCTATCATGCCTGGGAATCCACGTTGTTCCCCAACATAGAGTAATCTGGCCAAATCATGTTCATTAGGTCTTCTGAGATACTCGTTACCGAAGCAGGATATGACCCCTTCTACAAATTTTATGAGGGCTTGTCTAGTCACAGTTGCACTCATTCGTAAGTATTCATCAACGGCATCGGCAAATGTTCCATACGCCAGCACCCTCATAGCTCCAGTGCATTTCTGAATCGGTGAAAGACTTTGTCTACCAGTTGCATCAGGCCTTTGTTGAAAATATACATCATTGGCAGTTACAGCTTCCACTATACGAAGAAATACTGATTTTTGCATGCGAAATCTTCGTCGAAAGACCTCAGGAGTATACGTTGGTCTGTCGACAAAATAGTCGTCCATCAAATGCTGCTCACCAATCTCCCGTCCTCTTTCACAATACCTTTTTCTAGCTCTAGGAGTGTGATCTCCTATTACCAGATTGAGATTGTTTATGATCATATCATCTATGATATGATCAAATTGACGATTTTGCTGAGCTACTCGTTCCTCCCATTCATCAATTTCCTCCCATTTATTGTCAGAACTAGAGCTTGAATCTGAATTTTTGTCGATGGACATTTGTAAAGTGGACTGTGAAGGTGAGTAAGAAATAAGGATTTTAGTGTGATACACTTATATGTATCCAATTCGTATATATAGACATTTGTAAAGTGATATGCATGTGATGCAAGACAATAAGTGTTTTGATAGATGCATGTGATAAAAGTAATGAAGCGACAAAACAAATGCATGTGATTAAAGTTGTTTTGATAGATGCATGTGATAAAAGTAAAAAAACAACAAAACAAATGCATGTGATTAAAGTTGTTTTGATAGATGCATGTGATAAAAGTAAAAAAACAACAAAACAAATGCATGTGATTAAAGTTGTTTTGATAGATGCATGTGATAAAAGTAAAAAAACAACAAAACAAATGCATGTGATGAAAGTTGTTTTGATAGATGCATGTGATAAAATAATGAATAAATACATTATTTGTGTAGAAAGAACACAATAGACTCATCTGAGTCTATAGTGTAAAATAAATTTTGATTTAAAACTAATCTAATTATACATTGAAATAAAGATAGTTTATTTGGATGTGGAAGTAATAAATAAATACATTTATTTGTGTAGAAAGAACACAATAGACTCATCTGAGTCTATAGTGTAAAATAAATTTTGATTTAAAACTAATCTAATTATACATTGAAATAAAGATAGTTTATTTGGATGTGGAAGTAATAAATAAATACATTTATTTGTGTAGAAAGAACACAATAGACTCATCTGAGTCTATAGTGTAAAATAAATTTTGATTTAAAACTATTCTAATTATACATTGAAATAAAGATAGTTTATTTGGATGTGGAAGTAATAAATAAATACATTTATTTGTGTAGAAAGAACACAATAGACTCATCTGAGTCTATAGTGTAAAATAAATTTTGATTTAAAACTAATCTAATTATACATTGAAATAAAGATAGTTTATTTGGACATTGAATTACATAAAAATTACATGAATTAAAATTACATAAACACCAATTACATGAATTTAAATTACATAAATTAAATGACATAAATTAAAATAACAAGAAAACAAACTACATTGACTGATTAGACACAACTTTCATTAGATGACGTTTCATCTCTTCCTCTTCTGGGGTTAAGGTATCTTTAGCCAACAATGTCCTCAAAATACCAGAATTTATCTTCATAATCTTCCTTTGCTCCTTTCTTTTCTCAAATTCGAGTCTCTCTCTTCCCAGTTGGCTCATCTTTTCAGCTTCACTTTCTCTAGTGAGCCTCATTGCTCGAATTTCAGCAGAACCTGCATATTGTGAATTCTTACATTTTCCCTTTCTTTTCGCCATATCTCGGCCTATGGGACGAGTATTAATTGAGCCACCACTGCCTGGAGTTTCTGGATTGGATGGGGTGGAATAATCCCCACTTTCACTAGTTCTTGTTCTCTTTGAGCTGCCACCACTTTCTTCATCACCTTCTATATTTTCTTCACGTGAGTCATGATTCAGTTTTAAAGCCCATTTTTCATTTTTACTTATAACCTCATTGAACACAAACAAGTCCTGAAACTTGTTACCACCCCCTGGTTCTTTTTCGAAAATTGCATGAGCTTCTCCCTCAATATCCATCTGGCTCATTCCACTTCTTCTCCGAGAATATGCTTCAGTATAAGCAGCAATCCATTTATTTGCACTCTCATTAAGTCGTTTCCATCGACCTTTTAGAGAGTCCACATTTCTTTCGTTTATCTCCTCCGGATTTTCATCTCGATGATTTGTATACATTTTATGTATTCGTGCCCACATAGAGACGGACTTTTGATTTTTACCACGTATGCTATCTTCACTAACAAAACACCAAGAAGACATTAAAGTTACATCTTCTTTCACAGTCCAACTTACACTTTTTACCCCCTTTTGATTTGTATTTCGTTGTTGAATATTTTGGAACAAATTTCGGGAGATATTTTGTGGTGGTTGGACATGCTCAAAGGTAGAATCTTCATTTGGATTTGGAGAAAATTGAGAATTTTGATAATAATTTGGATAATCTTCTGAGAGACGAAAAGATTGAGAGTTAAGAATTGATTGAAAACTTGAATAATCTTGAGAATTTGGATAATCTTGGGAGTTTGGAAGATAATTGGAATGATTTGGATCCATGATAGAAATTGAGAGATGAAAGATAAAAAATAGAAGAGAAAATAGAGAATTTAAGATGTGTTCCAAAATATGTCAATATTGGTGTCTATTTATAGAGAATTAAAAAATATGAATTTTGATATATATATATATCTATATTTTAAATACATATTATCCACAATATTTACAATATATATTTTATCCTTATAAAATCTAGTTGAACCAATCAAAAAATGACATGTGTCATCTCTTGATTGGCCAACCTAGATTGAGGTTGGGGTTGGGGTTGAGATCCAAACTTGAGATGGTTGCAACCTCCAATTTCATTTGCATTTATTTTTAAATTATTGATTTTTGTCTTTTCTTCTTCGCAGGTCGGCGACCTGGGCGATGGGAGTAGTCTAAAGCTTTCTTTGTCAGTAGTGGGTTCAACTTCAAACAAAACAGAACATTTTTTAGAATCATTAAAACAATTAAATTACCATATAATGAGCTCAAGTCACTATTACACCAAATTACATAATTCTGCCAAGAGTTAGTTAAAATCATTCACTTTCACAACATACGTATTACCAAGCAAGTGGTAAATTCTTGATTTTATACTATTCCAAAATTGCAAATTTTCACAATTACAAGATGACAAACTTGGAAATAATATACGTGTAAAGAAAAAAGAATAAAAAAATCGAAATCACCTGACTTGCATTTTCATCATAACTAGCTAGCTAGATTTGCTTATGAATTACATTAATAGTAGTGCATGTCATTTAATGCCGTTATATTATTATTTAATGTCGTTATTTGTACGAAATTAAATTTTTGAAAATCTGTCCACATCCATGAACCAAGATCCAATGCACGATAAAATTGCAGTTCGACGTCGTTTTCTGCGATTTCATTCAGCATTTTCTCAATGCAAGCGTGGCCACCACTCCCTTTACTAGATTCTAGACATTAAAATCAGGGATGTAAATGAGTTACAGGAGTTGATGAATTATTTAAATCTCGACTCAATAAATATTTTGTTTGTTAATCTTTACAAGCACAATTTAACTGAATTTTGAGCGAGTTTAATGATATTTAGTTTAAAAACTTGTGAAAATGATCGTTTAGTATGTTACTAGATTCACAAACATATTCGTTTAATAGTTTGCAAACATATTCATCTAAATAGATAGCGAACATATTCGTCTAAATAGATTGCAAGTTGGTTTTGCGAACATGTTTGTCTATATATATATATAGGGTGCGACCGCACCCTAACCTTTTCTAAGCACACCCTACAATTAAATAAATCAAAAATAATTATTTATTAAATGCCTAAAAAGTCCTTGTGTATCAAATATGAAAATAGACATCTCTGAACACACCTTATATTTTCTAAGTATACCCCATTTTCACTTATCAACCCCACCCAACTCTTTCCTCCATTTCCATTTCCCATTTTCAAGCTTCAAAGAAAAAATTTCAAATACCGCAGGCAAATTTGGGCGTTAAAAATGTCAATGAAACGTGAAGAGTCGTGCGAAATGAACAATGTAAGATTTCTCATTCATTTTTTAAAGTTTTTAATGATGTATTTTGAAAAATCGAACTTCAGGGTTTGGGATAAAAATCCCGCTGGAGAGTCGCGTTCGACCACATCAGGTTGAACACAACACAAAGTGTTCGACCTGAAGTGGTCGAACATATTATAGGAAGTTCAATCCTTTTGGTCAAACAAAATGCTACATGTTCAACCCTAATGGTCGAACAAACTCCATACGGTTCGACCATAGTGGTTCAACAGCCCTCATGTGGTTTGACCCTAGTGGTCGAACGTGCTTAATCGTGGCCGAACAACCAGGTTCGAACAAAGACGTGCAGAATTGACGAAATTTTTCCGAAAAATTCGATTCTCACCTCCAATTTTCCCACATACCACTACGCATATACATCAAATCCCATCTAAATGTCTTAGTGTTTGATTTTGCACAGAAAATTTGCAACTAATATCTACTAATTAAAGAACATGGATGGAGTTTTACTAACTAAAACAACAAAGTGAAAAGGTAAACACTAAGCTTGAGAGTCTATTATGCTTGTTCGATTTCTAGACGATGAAGGTTGGAAGGGTTGTTCGATTCTTAGGTGTGGTCTCTCTTCTCCTCTTCTTCTCCACTTCTTCTCCTCTTCTCTAAACCCTAATGTGTTGGGGTGTGTTTGGAAGTGTGTGTTGTAGTGGGGTGTGTGTTGTATTTTTTTTTCAAATATATGTAAAGGGTATAATGGGAATTGTATGGGGTGTGTTTAGAGGTTAATAAAATTTAAAATTAATAATGTGGGGTGTGAATAGAAATTGAGGTGTGCTTAAAAAAGGTTGGGATGCGGATAGTCTCACCCATATATATATATATAAAAGTATAAATGTTTCGTTCATTTTTTATAATATCGATTTTAACTCTTCTATATAATTAAATCAAATCAAATTAAATTAAAGTACTAATTAGAGATTTTTTTTATTAAGATGTAATTCAGTATTTATTTTATTTTAATTTTTTATTTGATTATAAAGAATAAGAGTCCTTTACATTTCAAACTTTTCTTGAAAAAAATGACATGTTTTGATTATTTTTCTTTTATATTTTTGAGCATTTTGAATCTTAAACTAAAATTAGTTTATATTAATATATATTTAAAGAGCTTTTCAATGATTAATTATAAACATATATTAAAAAATACTATAAATTTGATATTTTTATTAAAGTATGTTATTATTGTGTGTATATATTTAAATTATTTATTATTTTCTACAATCCAAATTAATTATTTATTTTCAATATTTTCCTAGAATAAAGTATGATAATTGATTTGAATATATATTGAAAATCAAAATATTATTAAAAAAATAGGTTAAATTATATATAGGATAAATATATAGAGGATAAATTATAGAGAAAATGGCCCCATATACCACTTTTCTCTATATTATTGGCCTCAATTACCATAAAATATAAAAGTTAGTCCCTATATACCACATTTGTTATAATTTAGGTCCCATATACCACACTTTTTGACCCGAAATTATCTTTCTACCCTGATCAATTGATTCTCCTGACATAGACTGCATAATTCTGAAAAAACGCAGACACAATTCTGAAAAGGAGCAGAATCTTCAGAAAAATTGCACCCACTTGTCCAGAGCAAAAAATTTCGTGTAAGGTTTTTGAACCCAAATGATGAAGTTATTATTTCTCTTCAATTTCTAACCCAAACAATTTGCAAATTTGGTGTAAGCATAAATTTGGGCGAGCGAGTTTGAAAATTGTTGAGGAAGTTCATGCACGTTTGGACGAAGTGTTACACAAAAAAAAATTGATTGAAATGGATGCAAGATAAGTAAGTAATTATGCCCGATTGGATAAGTTTTTTGTTTGAATTTAATCGATTATGTTTACACGATTTTGAGGCATAACTATATCGATATATTTATGTTTACGTTGAATATGTTTCTAGCGATTTTTGGTTGGAATTTTGTCGAAAACTTTTGCCCAATTTTACTAGCGTATATGCTTACACGAATTAAGGCATAATTTTTGGATTTCTAGACGAAAATTGTTCTCTTACATGAAATTAGGGCTACTGTTATATTTACAGCTTCTTTAATATTTAGGGTGAAATAATTTTGGTCTTACACAAATTAGGGCCCGATTATTAGGTTAGATCCTTACATGAAATTAAAAAGCAGTTATCTTTACACGAATTTGTACAAAAATAGACCTTAAATGAAATTATTGGGCAGATACCCTTACACGAAAATACATCTTACAAAAAAAAAATTCAGTGTTTTCCTTACACGAATTTACATAGAGTTGACCTTACACGAAATTCTGCCCAAGTCAACCGCACACGAATTTACATAGAATTCTGCCCAAGTCAACCTTACACGAAATTTTGCCCAAGTCAACTTTACACGAAATTCTGCCTGTTGGGATTTTGATATTTAGATTTTGATGAGACAAAACATATATGTAATAGGAAGTCTTGAGTACCCCGTTTTTCATGATGTTTTAAGTGAAGTCATAGACTAGTTTTAAGTATAGTCTTTAAGAGCTGAAAGATGAAGGTTTTCATAAGTTACTTAGCTGCATCGAGCTTATTGGAAAGATGCTGCTGCAAGAAAGTAGATACAACATCGCTGCAAGAAAGCAGTTATAGCACCGCAACAAAGTAAGAAAGAATGGCGTGTAGCATCGTTACAAGAAAAGGATACAGGAGTACTGCAAGAAAAGAATAAAGCAGTACTGCCAGAAGATACTGCAAGAAGATCAAAGTTACAGAAGCACTGAAAGAAGACATCAGCTGCACCCAAACCTAGGATACAGCGCAGAGCTTACTGTCCAAACAGAAACAACGCCAATGACAAACAAGGAGTATCCTGCAATCCGAGGAAGGATAAATGCAGTACGAGCAACGAAGATCCAAGCAAGAATAAATAGAGCTGTTCAAGACAAGATCAAAGTTGCAGACACGGAGCCAATATAAAGATGCCACGTGGACTGACGCGCTACAGAAAACTGCTAGCCGCAACTGCCGCATTAAATGCTCCAAAAGAGAAAGTCAAGTCGCATTAAATGCGAACCATGCCTTTGATCAGACTACTTCAAATTCAAAATAGAAGACATCTCCTTCAACAGATATCTTCTCCTACAAGTATAAATAGAGGATGAGAAACACTGAAGCTGGTTACTGAAACATTTGTGTAAAAACTCACAAGCTTTCAAGTTACAAGCATTCAAGTCTATCATCAGTTTCAGTCACTCAACCTCTCAGAAGTGAAGCAAGTTCAAGTTGAAAGATCCCTCGAAGGATTCAGAAGCTCACTTCGTCGCACCAGTTGAAGAAACAAACCCAATATACTTTTAACCTTGTTGCTGTGTGCTTAGGTTGTTTTAGAGGTGTCGAACAGTTGATAGAAGAGATCCTTGCTGTTCGTATAGTTGTCTAAGTGTTAGGCAGCTTCCCTGTGTGGGAGTGTAGAACCCTGTATGGGTTAGCCTTTGGAGTTTGCAGTTGCTGTGTGTACGCTGGACTTCAGTAGGTTGTTACTTTGTAAAATTGATAGATTGTTAGGAAGGTCCTGTAATTCAATCTTGCTTAACAAAGTTCCTGCTCGAGGAGCAGTAGAGTGAACGTAGAAGGATTACACCACCTTTGAACCATTATAACCATAAGTGCCTTATTGCTTTCTTATCTGTGCTTATTTCTGTATTGTTCATATCTATCTCATAAGCATAAAACGTTTTGAAAAGGAGCATTCTTGAGAAAACCAGCCTTGTGTTATAAATCATATTTTTTCGCTGCGTATAAACTCAAGTTACAGCGTGCAGCACTGTGTACTAGTGCTGTAAGCAGTAACTGTCTGGCGCTGCAAGTTCAAGTAACTTGCAGAGCAGAAAGGTTTTTCGATATATTTGCAAAATCGACCAAGTTCATTCACCCCCCCTCTGAACCTCGAATACCACTTGGGACCAACAAATGGTATCAGAGCGAGTTGGGTTAAAAGCCAACTTTATCAGATCCGCCTTAGTCTCGCTGTTTTCTCTGCATATAAAACTCATTCTTACAACATATCATGGATTCCTCTAATCACAAACTACCTATGTTTTCCATAGAGGAATATGACGATTGGTAGATAAGAATGCAGACACATCTATCAGCTATGAATGATGAAATGTGGATGGTCATCACTAAAGGACCAATCATTCCCACAAAAGTAAATCCAGTACTTGGTAGAGAATTAGAAGAAGGAGCACAACCACCACCTGCCTTCCTGGTCAAGCCAAGATAAGAATGAAACAATGAAGATAGGAAGAGAGCCAACCTAGACAACGTGACAAAAAATGCTCTATTCATCACTTTGGATAAAGACACATTCAGCAAAGTCAAGACCTGCAGAACATCCAAAGAAATATGGGAAAAACTGGAGCAGTCTCGAAGGAGATACTGAACGCTGCAGAATCCTCTGACAGCGACACTGAAACCTCATCCTCTGATGAAGAAGCGCTGATATACCTTATGGTTAAAGATTGAGAGGACAGTGAAGAAGATGAGGTAATCTATCAACCACTGTCCGTACCTGAAAGAGAGGAGTTGAACATGATCCACTCTCTAAAGAGAATCATAAGTGACTTTGAGCAGATCAACTCAATTCATGAGGATCTAAAGGTTGAAAATGAGAACCTAAGAATCGACAATGAGATCCTTAAGAGCAAGAATATTGATATTGCCAAAATGCTGGCTGCATGTGGGTCTGATAACTCAAGGTGCAGCAAGCTACAAAAGAAGGTCTCTAGATTAAATCTATTGGTCACTAAGCTAGAATCTGAGAGGGAAAACTTGCAGTCCACGATAAGCACGTTCAGCAAATCATCCAAGGACGCAAGAGATTGTATAAACTAAAACAGAAGTCCTTTTGAAAAATCGGGTATAGGTTACAACAATCACATCTCTCAGGTTACAGAAAGTACACCAGAGCTGTCAATTTTCTTCAAGCTGAGACCCAATGGAAAAAGAGTTACTCTATAACTCTGTGAAGATCTTGAACAAACCAGCAATGATGGATAAAGAGAAGAAATCCCAATGCTCAACTGCAGGAAGTAAGCCTGTATCTAAGAACTGACTGCAGCAGAAGCCATCTGTTGTATGCAGCAAAAGGATGCAGCAACCCACAAAGTTGCAGCATAGAAGAAAAGTTCCCACCTATATTGAGACTTACGTGTCTAAACCTCAAAGAGGATATACTCAGGGGAAGTATGGTGGAAGACCACACTATAAAGGTGTTGGTAAAGCATTTGTTGTTTCTGCACACACTCTTAACAAGCAGTTTGTAAGAACCACTGCATACAATCAGATAACCAGCAAATCTTACAGCAAAACAGTGATTGTTAAGAAAGTTTGGATTCCAAAAGCAACTAACCCCAAAGGACCTTTACAGAAATGGGTACCTAAATCTGTTTGAAATTGTTACAGGTTTCAGTGCCAGGTTGCAGCGGTGATGTATGATACATTGACAGTGGCTGCTCAACGCACATGACAGGCAGTAAAGAAGCTCTCAAAGACTTCCAAGAATGCAAATGACCCAATGTCATCTTTGGAGATGATTCCAAAGGAAGCACAAAAAGAA